>JAKSZU010000016.1:19023001-20468626 GCA_026018925.1 Tupaia tana
AAAAAAACAACCAAAAAAACTAAGAAAATAACCCCCCAAAATGAGAATAATATATGAGAAATACTAGACACCATTAAGTGCCCAAATATCTGGATAATTGGTATCCCAGAAGAGGAAGAAACTAATAAGGGCATTTATAATTTATTCCATGAAGTCCTGGAAGAAAACTTTCCAAATCTAGAGAGGCATTCAAATATTCAGACCCAAGAAATACAAAGGACCCCTAATAGAATCAACCCAAGAAGATCTTCTCCAAGGCACATCATAGCCAGATTGGCAAAAATCCATGAAGACAAGATACTAAAATTGGCAAAAGAGAAATGGTAGGTTACTTATAAAGGTTATCCCATTAGGTTAATATCAGACCTCTCATCAAATACAATGCAAGCAAGGAAACAATGGGAAAATATACTCAAAGTGTTAAGTGAAAAGCAGTTTCAACCAAGAATACTATACCCAGCAAGATTATCTTTCATATTGAGAGACAGGATGAAAACATTGTCAGATTAAACAAGACCGGAAAGAATTTACCAATACCAGACTCACTCTTCAAGAAGTTCTGAAAGGAGTGCTCTACCAGTAAAACTAAAGAAACACATACAGGAATAAGAGAACAAAAAGCAACAAAGAAAATTACCAACTTAATGCTATGGACAAGAAATATCAATAACAACGATGAATGTTAACTTTCAGGATTTAAACGGAAAGCTCGAACCACAGTAACACTGCAGATTCAACAGAAGAGAGATTGACCTGATAAAATAAAATTTTATGACTTTTGAGTAAAACTGATTTTTTTTATGTTTTATTTTCCCAATTTAAGGATTTTGCTTTCTTTTGAACTGTTGATAGGTTCGGCAATTTGTTAAAATATTTTTTTTCTTGTTTGTTTCTTTAAATCAAAACATAAATATTTTTTCCTTCCTGACTCCTCTGGAATTGGAAAATATTTGGGAGTATTTTTATTTTGTGGCAGAAGGATTATTTGCATAAGTTTCATTATGGACAGGGCTTTTACTGGAATGTCACATCTGAAGATTAATCAGAAAACTATGGAACTAAGGTATATCTCAAATAAGCCAACAGAAGCTCTTGGAAAGATGGCCTGGCACCATAAACAGTTCTGCCTGGCAGAGAGGTTTAGAGAAGCAATATGAAAGAATTCATTCCATAAAATAATCTGGACTTTTCTATCCAAGCACTATAATCAGTAGAGATTTCAAAAGAGCATCCACAACCAGAGAATTCTCTTGAGGAAGACTTTAAGGGAAGGAAAAGAGACTGATCTTTGCTAGCAGTTGGTATATCACAAAATACTTGGTAAGCAGGGCTGAAATGAGAAAATGTATGTAACTTGTGTGCTGGACATTTGCTTTTCAACAGTTTGAATAGTTGACATGTAAATATTTTCTCAAAAATATTTAAAAACCATACTGTCTCTGTTGATATAGAGTAACAAACAAAATTATAACAAATATTTTGAATATTATCTTTAAAATTCAGTTTTTTGAAATTTCAGAAGTTACTTATTAACTATCAAGAGCTATGGAGTATGAGAAAAAAATTTTTATATGTAAAGTAAATGTTTGTGGAAAAATGTAAAAATAAGTAAATAAATTATTTTTAAAAATTTAAAAAAAAATCATGCCAGGCATATATGAGTGTTCCCAAAATCCTGAAGGAGAATGAAGAAGGGATTGCAGCATGGTCATCTCCCAGGGGTGGTGATTTCTCACTTTCCATCTGTCTCTCTCTCTCTCTTTCTCTCTTGCCCACATGCCCTGTGGCAAGAGTAATTACAGATCTAGAAAAGATAGATGAAGCAAGAAGGAGGCCAAAATTGCTCAGTTTGAGCTCATCAGGATATCTCACCCAGCCTGCTATGGGGGAAGAGGGACTGCTCCAGCCTTGCTTGGCCTTCAAGAACCAATACCTGGTTCCTGCAATCTCTGAGATAGAAGAAACAGAAGGAGCAACAGGGAGACCCAAGCTGCTTGGCTTGCACTCATCAGGAGCCCCTACCCAGCTTATTGTTTGGGAGGAAGGGATGCTCTAGTCCACACAGTGTGCAAAGTGGTCTACCACCTTACATTATACCCATCTAGCTCAAACTTTGGCCACATTGAGAGCAGAAAGTTTTAGGTTTATTGGAACCAAACACTTGAAGACAGGGCGCACTGGAGGAATTCTCTCCCCCAAACACCCTAGCAGTCAGAGAAGAGAAACTCCCCTCTAAAAACCTGAACCTAAAACTACTACTGGGGATTCCACACTTCTATTCACAGGTAGAGGAGAAAAGTGGCACAAAGCTAACATGCACCATAGGGAAGGCCATGAGCATGCAACTACTGAAACATACTCCGTAGAAATAGGAAGAATTGAGTATATTATTAGAAGAATAAAAATCAAAGAAGAGCCTCAGGAAATAGGAGAACACCAGGAAATACTTCCCCTTCAAGGGAACATAACTCCTCACCAGCAATGTATAAAAACATAAGAGATCATAGTCATGTCAGTAAAAGAATTCAGAATATTAATTGTAATATAACTCAATGAGATGCAAAAGAAAAGAGGCAACCAATTCTAAGAGATGAGAAAGTTCTTCCATGACTTGAAAGAGGAACTCCATAGAGAAATAGATATACTGGACTAGGGAGAAATGTTCACCTGTTGAAATATTCACTTTATAAGCTAAATAATGTGATTGAATGTATAAAAGAAAATGAAATAAAAAATGTAAATAAAAAAGTGAAATAGATACACTGAAAAGAAATCAAACAAAACTTCTGGAGATTAAGTATACAATTCATGAAATAAAAACTTCCACTGAAGTATCAACAACAGATTAGACTATGTAGAAGAAAGAATCTCAGACCTTGAAGACAAAACCTCCAATGAAATCTGAGCAACTGAAAAGAGTAAAAGAATAGCCATTAAAAATCAGGACAACATACAGGAAATTCTAGACACCATTAAATGGCCAAGTAGTCACATAATAGGTATTCTAGAAGGCAAAAAGGACAGGCAAAGGCATAGAAAAACCTCTTTTCTGAAATATTAGCTGAAAACTTTTCAAATTTAGAGAGGCATGCAGACATTCAAATCCAGAAAATACAGAGAACACCAGCTAGATATAACATAAGAAGAGGCATATATCATAGCCAAATTGGTAAAAATCAGACAAAGACAATATTTTTTAAATAGCAAGATAGAAACACCAGATTACTTACAAAGGTTACCACATTAGATTAACATCTGACTTCTCAACTGAAATAATAAAGACAAGGAAAGAATGGGAAGACATGTTCAAAACTGAAAGAAAAACAATTTCAGCTGAGAATACTATACCTGGCAAGATTATCTTTCAAATAGGAAGGAAAAATAAAATAATTCTCAGATAAACAAATCTGAAAGAATTCACCAATATTAAACATGCTCTTTAGAAAGTACTTAAGGTCAAAGCCACCAGGAGGTGTGGTGGTTAAGAGTGCTGGACTCACATGTCTGACCATGTTTTGAGGCCTGGACTTGGTGGCTTGCTTTCTTGCTTTCCTTTTCTCTCTGTTGCTCTGTCCCTCTCTGGTCAAAATAAAAAAAGTAATACTAAATGAATAAATAAATAATGAAATTAAATAAAATAATTCAAAACAATAAAAAACAATAAAAGGGGGATACTACAACAGGAAAATTAATAGGAGACAAATAGAAGTAAGAGAACACAAACAACTGTAAAAAAAAGAATAAGTCCATATATGTTGGTAATACCATTGAATTTCAGGATTAAATCTCCCAACTAAAAAGACAAAAAAAAAAAAAAAACAAAAAACGCAGAATTGATTATCTCACATGCAAGCGGATTTTAGTACAAATTCACTAATTATTTGATAGTTGTCTCCACAGGTTTTAATTTATATATTTATTATAACCATTACTCATTTTAAAAAGATAATAATAGAAAAACATTCCAAAATGTTATAGTAGTAGCTAAATCTTTCTTTGGGATGAACTTAAAGAAGGCTAAAAGCAAGAACTTTGTGAAGTCTATAAATCACCAAATCACTGACTTTATTATGCCTTTGCTTTTAAATATCTCCCTCTGACTTTGTTGTTTTTGCTCTTTTTTTTTGCAGAATTATTGATTTATGCACGGTACGGCACTATGGTCTTAAAAGAATACACAGTGAGTAAATAAAAGTTTTCTTTTTCAAGGCCAAAAGGTGGTGTGGTGGTTAAGGGTGCTGGACTCTCATATGGCCAACCATGGTTCAAGTCCTGGACCTGGCGGCTTGCTTTCTCACTTTCCCTCTCTCCTTCTCTCTCACACTGCCCCTCTCTGGCCAAATTAAAATGAATAAATAAAGTTAAATAAAATAATTCTTTTAAAAATTTATTTTTCTATCTCTTTCTAATGAGCTATTGTTAAGTACATTTTTACCTCTTTCTAAGTGGACTAATGATACCATAGAACTTTCCAGAATATAACTCATAGGGTGAGTGCACTTGCTGAACAGAGAGACAGAGACAGTGAGAGGCAAAGTAAGAAATCACACCTCAATACAGTGGCCTCACCGCACTCCCTTCTCCTCTGTTCTCCACCTGGGACCTTTGGCATGCATGCAATGTGCTCTTGGCATGAGTTTCAAGCCACTGGGTCCAAACTCAAACCATGGTTAGCCATGTGGGAATCCAACAGCATAACTACTATGCTATCTGCTGACCTGGAATATATACTCCGAAATCCCACAGTCCTCTCATGGAAATTATTAATTCTTTTTTCACTGGCTCTGTTAAAATAACTATCTTTGTCCTAAAAAAATCTATCTTCATTAATTTACAAAATTTTTTGTTGCTAATTTTTAATCACTTTGTTTTTCTTTAGAATTGTATTTCACAGTAAGAACATCATAGACAAGTCAATTCACATTTTCAGAATAACCAGTGTAGTGGGTTTTCAATGTTCTCAACATCATATACTGTTGAAGGTAGTAAATATGTTTATATCCTTGACTTGTTTATTATACCCAGTGTACATACTTTTAAAGACTATTCTGTGCCCTACAAAGATGTGTAATAATTACATGTAAATCATAAATGACAATAAATATAAAAAACAAAAGCAAACAAAAAAGAGTGATTGACTAGGGGTCAGCCGATGGTGTGTAATGGTTAAGGTGCTGAAATACCACATAACTGATTATGGTTCAAGTCCCAAATCTGGTGGCTTGAAAATCATGCTGGATGTGTGCGTATGCCCAAAGTCCCAAAAGGAAAATGGAAGAGAAGGAATTGCAGCATGGCTATTCCTTTTTTCAGGGGGAAGGGGGTGATTTCTCACTTTTTCTCTTTGTTTTTTTTTTTTTGTTTGTTTGTTTTTTTGGTGAGTGCATGCACCCTATGGCAAAAAAATTTAAAAAAATATTAAATAAAAATTTAAAAGACTGGCTCATGTGAATATGGAGGCTGAGAATTCCAAGGATCTGTTGTCTGTAAGTTGGAGACCCAGGAAAACTGGGTGAAGTTACAGTCCAAGTTTGAACATTGGAGAATGAGAGGAGGTAATGGTTTAAGTCTCAGTCTCGGTACTAAACTAAAGACTGAAATCCAGGGGCACTGATCTCCAGTGGCAGGAGAAGACGGATGTCTCAGTTTAAGAAGAAAACAAATTTGTCCTCCTCCACCATTTTTGTTCAGGCCTTTATCAAATTGGATGATACACATTGGTGAGGGTGGATTGTCTTAGTCATTGATTCAAATACTAATTACTTACAGAAACACTCTCACAGGCATAGTCATAAATGATGTTTTATCAGCTATCTGGGAAGCCCTTAGTCCTGGCAAGTTGACACAAGATTAACCATCACAACAAGTGATTTGGGAAGACATGCGGGATATTTATGCCATGTATCTGATATGTGTCATAGGTGTTAATTCATTATCAAGTATTTCTAAACATCAACTACATGGCAAATAGAAAGTTCATTCAGTGACATGTCTTCTCAAAGTTCAAGCCAAGATAACTTGAGGTCCTGATGTTTACTCTGCAACTACCCATGCTCTTAATCACTTATGAACAATGGTATTTGTTCCAAGCTAGTGTGGATCTTGCATGGGATAAATAGAAGTATGCTGTGTATGTGTGGTTTGTGTGTGTGGTGTCTACGTAGGCAAAAGTGTGATGACAGTCAAGAGAATAATATTATGAAATCACCAGAAAAAATATTAATATTTACAGTAAGATAATATGGACAAGGCAGGTATATTTAATCTCAGTAAGATGGAAATTTAAAAAAACTAATTCATAGTATTTAGATGTGTGTATGCTATATATTTTATTTTAGGAAGTACATTCTTCTCTGAGCATCTGAGAACATCTTTTTTTTTTTTTTTTTTAATCAACCCATGTGCTAGATTTGCCATATAATAAATAAATTCTGGATTGGTTGAATTTCTCTAGTTTAAAGTCATTTACTGAATTGGTTTTGAACAATAACAGATACAACACTATTTTTATTCCTTAAAAAAGGTCCATTTAGAATATTTCTGGAATATTTTTTTGAAAGGTTTTTGCTATAGGGCGTGTGTGCTCACCAGGAAGAGAGAGAGATACAGAGACAGAAAGTGAGAAATCACCCCCCAGGGGGATGGCCAAGCTGAAATTTCTTCTCCTCCATTCTTCTCTTGGGATCTTGGGCATGCACACACACACGGCCGGCATGAGTTTAAGCCACCGGGTCTGGGACTTGAACCACGGTCAACTACATGGGAGTCCAGCAACATAGCCATTATGCTAACTGCTGGTCCCAATTTCTGGAATATTATTGTGCCCAGGTGGTGTAAAAGTAAAGCAAGACGCATAGTCCTTGGAGCTGGGTCTCATTCAGTCTCTTCACATGCTGATGGGATGTCAGCATGGATGGCCAAACAGAAACAAAATAGGCACAGACTGCCAGATTTTGAGAACTCTATAGCATATTTCAGCATTATGAGACCAACAAAGAAAATGGACCAGTGGTATTTGTTAAATGTCAGCATTTGGAAAGAACAACAAAGACAGATTTCAGTGAGATTCGGAAAGCTCTTCATGTAGCAATAAGATGCAGCAGAAAGAGCTCTTTAGTAGGAGAGAGAATTTTAAGCTTGGGTTCTATCTCCTTTATTGACTAGGTGTGTGAAAATGTGAAATCTTGGAGGAAAATTTTGCCTTTTATTAGGGATGATGACAGCTACAGTGTATCATTGTCCTACGAGACAAGTCCCATGGCAGACAATTCATAAAAGCAGTTGATCCTATCACAAACTTTGGGCTTGGGATCTATGAGTCCCAGATGGAAGATGGTGTTGGGTGGAAGAAGTAATTTGCTATTTGAAGACACCAGCAAGTCTCCTGGATATGAATCTTGAGGTCTGAAAATCAATGTCTGTAATTTTGTCTTTACCAGTTTCTTAGTTTGTTTTGTGCTGCTATGAGAGAATACCATCGGATGGGTAATTTATAATGGATATTCATTTATTGGCTCACAGTTCTGGAGGATGAGAAATCCAAGATCAAGGGGCAGTATCTGCCAAGGACCTTCTTTCTATGCCATCTTTTGAAGGGAAGTAAAAGGTCAAGAGAGAACAAAGAGATGACACTCGGTCTTTTATAATGTAGTAATACTACCCATGAGGGCAAAGCCCTTAAAGATCTGACTTCTCAAAAGCAACCGCAGGAATATAGTTCCGCCAAGTTCTTTGCCATCTTATAACAAAGCTGGCCTTTACTCCAGTTCCCAGTATCTTGTTCTTCCCTCTGAGACCTCATTAGAATTGCCTTTACCATCCATATTTCCATGAGCATTCTGATCATGACCACCTGAATCATCTCTAAAAATTCCATCCATCCTACAGTGTCTTCTTTTGAGTTCTTAAACCAATCACCTTTAATGCTTCATTCATGGCAATCTAAACTTTTTTTTACATTTGTTTCAAAACCATTCCATCCTCTATATGTTACACAGTTCTAAAACCATTTCCACATGTTTAGGTGTCTGTCATAGCAACGCTTGCATTCTCTGGTACAGGTATTTTTTTTTTTTTTTTTTTTTTGGAGGGGTTTTTGCTATAGGGCGCGTGCGCTCGCCAGACAGACGGAGAGAAACAGAGAGATAGAAAGCGAGAAATCACCCCCCAGGAGGGATGGCCACGCCGCAATCCTTTCTCCTCCATTCTCCTCTCGGGATCTTGGGCATGCACGCACACGCGCCCGGCGTGAGTTTAAGCCACCGGGTCCGAGACGTGAGCCGCGGTCGACTACGTGGGAGTCCAGCAACATAGCCATTACACTAACTGCTGGTCCCTGGTACAGGTATTCTTAATGCATTTTATGCTGCTAGAGCAGAATACTACAGACTAGGTAATTTACAACAAACAAACATTTATTGGCTCATTGTTCTGGAGGCTGCAGAGTCCAAGATTGAGTAGCCAGAATCTGACAAGGGCTTTCCTGCTGAAGCATCCCAATGGCAGAAGATGGAAAGGCAAGAAAGAAAAGTGGGAGCTGAGGGGCCAGGCTATGGTGCAGTGTTAGGGCAATAGGACTCACATTAGAAGGTTCCAGATTTGTGTCCTGAGACCCATGTGAGCACACTGGACATGTGTGTTTGTATGACCCATGATCCAGACCAGCTAAGCCTGAAGATGGACCACAGTGTGATAACTTTATTGGGCCTATCTCTCTCCCTATCTTCTTCTCTTTCTGACTCTCTCATGGAAGAAATAAATAAGTAAACCTTAAAATTAAAAAAAAAATGTAGGGGGCTGAAATTGCCCTATTTAATGTCAGTAATTGTACACATGAGGGCAAATCCCTCATAGCCCAGTCCTCTCCTCAATGTCCTGCTTCTCAACATGGTTACAGTGTCAAGTAAATTTCAACGTGGATTTGAGAGGAGACAAACATTCAAACCATAGCAACCAATGTCTAGCTGGGTGACCTTAGGCCAGAAACTCAGACTCTCTAAACCTCAGGATCTATAAAGTGGGGATAAATTACAGTACTTCCTTCTCAGGACTGATGTTATGGTTCACGAATAGTCTCCAAACTGTCTGGGCAAGTACCTGCTACATGCTGTGACTGCGAGGCCCTTCAGCGAGACCCAAGATGAAATGCAAAGCATCAAGTACACTTCATTAACTGGAAACTTTTATTCCTCGGTTTGTTATGAAATTTTCTTTTAATTTTCGAGGCTTTTGGAGTTATGATCAAAATACACACTGTTGACCCCTTTTAAGCTTTTTCTTTTTTATCCTTTGTAAAGAGTAAATTCAATAAACTTTCTTCAGAGGATTTTTCTAAAGAACGTTTAAGGCATAGTTGTCCCAGGAGTAGCTATTGTGGGGGAAGAAAAAGGAAAGCAGTAGAGTTGGGGTTGGGGGGGGCGGTGGAAGTTTCCATGGCCAATTAATGTTTGGGAAACTCTAGGTTGAAACTTTTTCTGAGTAATTTTTCAGAGAACTTAGATATTTAACAAATACATATTTAGCACTGGTTATGTGCCAGACATGTTGTAAGTGCTTTATGAGTATTAACATACCACTCCTGTGAAATAAAGAATATTTTTATTCTCATTTTACTAAAAGAAAAGCAGAAAGCTTGAACATACATAGTCTTTAAAACATTTATAGAAAATGTTTATTCCAATAAAACTATGCATAGTTTTCAAAATGTTTTGCACCAAAATAAACTCTTCTTCAACTCTATTTTTCCACGAAGTTTTTGAACCACCCTCCTATAGCCTAAGGGCTCATAGCTAAGAAAGGGGTGCCCACAATTATCTGGATCCTGGTCCCCGCCTAGGACACCTTTCATATGCTAAGGACAGTTTGAAGTCTGGCCCTTTGGCTCAGCAGTTCTCTCCATTTTTTTATTTGACTGCAGACCTCACTTTTTTGCAGAAGAACCACAGACGCGTTCTCTCCACAATTCACTAATTCATTGACCTCAATGGAAGCAGGGAATTTACATTTATTGAACAGCTGCTATACCCAGGTAGAGTGCAGGTGATAGGTAGGAAGTACATAAGCAAAGCTTTAACTTAGGCGGGCTGGGCCATCTGTGCATTTGATTAATAAAGCCTATGATAAACTATAGCTGTGCAGCTAATCCCAATTGCTGGGTTTTCTTATCCTACAGGACACAACTATTTATGTTATCAGCCGGAATGAAATAAACTAGGTGCTGGGACCATAAACAACAATCTCAAATGAGATCACAAATCATGTCCAAAGTAGCCGAGCCCACCCTTGAGCTGAAGGTGTCCGCATTAATATACAGCCCGAGAGTTCAGACCTTCCGTGGAGATAATCCATCTCCTCTCCAGAATCACCTCAGGCCTCTTCTCTACTCAGCCCTGAGTGTCTTGGGAGCCACCTCCGCCTTGTAAAGAGATCTTTGTATCTGCTAGTTGGGATTTTAATTCAAAGTAAAATCAAAAGACAGAAACAAGCACACTGTGGTCACCACATTCTTCAAAAAGTTAAAGAAAAAGGCATCTACAGTTTAAATTTAATGAAATGTTCTTTTATAGCTGTCTTGGCAACTATAAAATATGAAGTCATCTGAACTACAGTGTTTGGTAGATTTAAGATAACCTCGGCTGAACACAGAGGCAGAAAAATGGAAAAATTATCAGTGCCTCTAGTTGTAGTTATTCCCCAAACCTAATGACAACAAAGCCATCATCCTTCTGAAGGCAAATAAATTATTTTTATTACTAATTTGTGTTTTGAGTCTTCTGCTTCATTCAAATATGCTTGCCAATGATAATGAACAAATAAATCTCCAAAGGTTCTTAAATGCATGGGATAAGTATGTGTTTTGCTAGGTATCATTTATTTATCTTTCTGAAACTAAAAAAATCAAAAAAAAATTTTTTTAAAGATAGTTTGTATTTTACTGTGTTTGATTTTATTTTTTAAGGCTTTTGCCATAGGGAGCATATACTCAGTGGAGAGAGACAGAGATAGTGAGAGGGAAAGCGAGAAATTACCTCCAAGGAAGATTGGCCATGCCACAATTCCTTCTCCTTCATTGTCCTCCCAAAATTTGGTGCATGCATTGACACATGCCTAGTGACTCAAACCACAATCAGACATTTGGGAGTCCAGCACCTTAACCACTACACCACGTAATGGCCCCAAAAGTAGGTTGTATTTTAAATGTGGTTGGGATGAACAAGAATTTTTATTGACAATAGCTAATGCTACTCTATCAACTTTTAGGCATTCATAAGAGAATAGTAACAATTGGACAAAACAACAGCAATGACAAGCTCTGAAAAGTTAAAGACGAAACAAAACAAAAAGATAAAATCATAGAGTTTTCATTTTCTTTGAATACTTTTTTCCTTTAAGAAATACTTGACAAAGCTAATACATCAAGGCTCAGTATAAAAAATTTGTCTAGGAAGCTATCTAAGTACAGAAAAATGCTTTTATGAGAAAAGAATGAGTTGTGGGGACCAGCAGGTGGCATGGTGGTTAAGAAGTCAGAATTCCCACATGGTTGACTGTGGTTCGAGTCCCGGGCCTGGCAGCTTGCTCTCTCACTCTCCCTCCCTCTCTCTCTCTCTGTCTTTCTCTGGCAAAACTCATGTGAAAAAAATAATAATAAATAAATAAATAATTCTTAAAAAAATTCATGAGTTTTGTAGAACCATAAGGTTTATATATTTGACACTAGATTTGGTGATCACACATTTAACTTAATTAGAAGCAGGCTTATTCTTCCTTTTCTTTGGAAACCCGTGGCCATGTGCAAAATAGTTTTTTCTGGCTATAGCTTCCTAGGAGAGGAGTGACCACCTGAAGTAGGTAATGCATGTATATTTTACAAATCTATACATTCTTTTTCACTTTATTGTATTTCTTTGATCTCCCCACCATTCAACAAAGGTTCTGCTTTATGTTCTTTAACTCATATGCAAATGGTAGAGAAAAAAATCTCGTTACTTTCTAATTTTTGTGTTGCAGAGGCTGAACCCCATGGGGCCATTTGACCTATTTTTTTTAGTGAGATAAAAAGGACAAAATTTCTGATTATTGATAGCCAAAGAGTCTGGGCAAATCTAGGAAGGCTTTTCACCAGTCTATAAAGAAATTGCCTGCCTGGGTGGTAGGTAAGAGAGTGGGAGATTCAGGGCTCGCCAGCGTTGGGAATACAAGAGTAAATGGCTCCATGGCACATCCAGAAAAAAGTTGACCATCCCTATGTATGCAGCCCAGAGTTCAAAGCAGCTGGCAAAATCTAAGCACACCTGGGGAACAGCAGATGGCGTAATGGTAACGTCACTGGATCCCACATGATTGAGTCCTGGATCTGTCGACTTAAAAAACTCACGCCGGGTGCATGTGTGTGTGTGTGCCCAAGATCCTGAGAAGAGAATGGAGGAGAAGGGATTATGGCATGTCCATTCCCCCTGGGGGGGGGGGGGTGATTTCTTGTTTTCTCTCTGTCTCTCTGGTGAGCACACATGCTCTGTAGCAAAAATCTCTCAAAACAAAACCTAAGCAGACCCAAGAGTGTCATGATAAAATTGGGGGAACACCATGGGGTGTCCAGGGCTAGGAGGTAGCTGAGTTACGGAACAGACAACTGCCTTTGCCCTGCTCTTAGCCTTCACTTAGCAGCCTTGCTTAAGGAACAGATTAAATATCCTTCCTCTCAGACCCAGTGATAATATCTCAAGAGTGAACAGCATTTTGCCCAGTGAAAGTTGAGCATTTTATTGATTTTAATGAACTCAACAAATACTTATTGAATACCTTCCATTACTGAGCACTCTTATAAGCACTGGACATAGAAATAAGTCCTTCTCCTCATGGCTCTTCTAGTCTCTTGAGAGACCACCTATAAACGAATAATGTAAACCATGTCAGGCGGTCATAGTGCTATAAGAAAAATAGGGTTTGGAGGTTAGAAAGGGAAGGCAACTGCTTTTAAATCTATGCTAATTAAGAAAGGTGGCTGTTAGGAAATGACTCCTGAGTAGAGACTGACTGCAGGGAAGGATTGCTACAGGAGGACAGCTGGGAGGAGGAGGAAGAGGGCTTCAGCTGAGGGGACAGCAGATGCCGTGTGAAGACACTGAGGGTGAGGATGGTGGGCCTGTGAGAGGACAGCAGATACTGTGTGAAGACACTGAGGGTGAGGATGGTGGGCCTGTGAGAGGACAGCAGATACTGTGTGAAGACACTGAGGGTGAGGATGGTGGGCCTGTGAGAGGACAGCAGATGCCGTGTGAAGACACTGAGGGTGAGGATGGTGGGCCTGTGAGAGGACAGCAGATGCCGTGTGAAGATACTGAGGGTGAGGATGGTGGGCCTGTGAGAGGACAGCAGATGCCGTGTGAAGATACTGAGGGTGAGGATGGTGGGCCTGTGAGAGGACAGCAGATGCCTTGTGAAGACACTGAGGGTGAGGATGGTGGGCCTGTGAGAGGACAGCAGATACTGTGTGAAGACCTTGTGAAGACAGCTGCCGTGTGAAGACACTGGGGTGAGGATGGTGGGCCTGTGAGAGGACAGCAGATGCCGTGTGAAGACACTGAGGGTGAGGATGGTGGGCCTGTGAGAGGACAGCAGATGCCGTGTGAAGATACTGAGGGTGAGGATGGTGGGCCTGTGAGAGGACAGCAGATGCCGTGTGAAGATACTGAGGGTGAGGATGGTGGGCCTGTGAGAGGACAGCAGATGCCGTGTGAAGATAGGGTGAGTTTGGTGGGCTGTGAGAGGTGAAGACACTGATGAGTGGGGGCCTGTGAGAGGACCAGATGCCGTGTGAAGATACTGAGGGTGAGGATGGTGGGCAGAGGACTGCCGTGTAAAGATACTGAGGGAATGGTGGGCCAGTGTACTGGGGAAGGCACAGCACTTGGGATTATGAAGAGCCACCCATGTTGGTTACAATAAAGGTTTAAGATTTTTCCCTGGTGCTTTAGGAAGTCATTGGACTGTGGACAAGATGGGGATGGCACTTAACAAGCCACTGTGGATAGTGAGTCTGAGGTCGAGAATGCAATAGGCAGTGCCTACCGTATACATAAGTGACCAGATAAGAAGCCTCAGGTTACTCTTGAGGCTCACAGAGCTCAGGCTGCAGAATGCTGAGCTGGGTTTGCTTTTTGAAGCCCTTATTGTAACACTCTGTGCCAGCGTTTTTCAAAGTGAGATATTTTTCAACTGGATGTTACAAATTATTAGGAATATGCAGAAGAGTGTCAAAAATTCTGTTACTGATTTTCTTAAGCCCCCAAGTTGGAAAATTCAAATATCTGGAAGAAAATAATCTAGTCTGATTTTTCACCTCAGAATAAATCTTCCAGGCCCATGGAAGAGATTAAAGATACAGTTATTTCATTCTTTATTTACTTCCTCTGTTGCTTTAATCACCTAGTGCAATCAATAATCTCATTCTTTTTCAAGGCCATTGAGCATTAGCTAATTTCTGACACAGAAAATGTAGTATCAGTGTGCTCGCATGTGAGGCTTGAGAGACATTGATAGAATTCTTGGAACATCAAGGGCTAGTTTTCTTCCTTGGTCCCCAATAGACAGCATTGTCTCAGTGACAATATACAGAAGAGCCTGTGTTGAGAAAAACAGATAGGATGATTAGCTTCTCTCTTTCTTTCTTTCTTTTTTTTTTTTTAGAGGTTTTTGCTATAGGGTGCATGCACTATCCAGAATGACAGAGAGACAGAGAGACAGAGAGCAAGAAATCACCCCCTGGGGGGATGACCACGCCACAATCCCTTCTCCTCCATTCTCCTCTCAGGATCTTAGGCACACACGCACATGCACCTAGCGTGAGTTTAAGTCACCAGGTCTGGGACTCTAACCACGGTTGACTACATCCACATGGGAGTCCAGCGACATAGCCATTATGCCAACTGCTGGTCCCGAGAATAATTAGTTTCTAGGCATTTTTGTCGCATTTGGATAGTACTCACAAAGGATTACAGAAATTTCAAAAACACAAGAATTATGACACATAGTTACCCAAAGTTCTTCATGAGGAAGTCAAACTGCAACAAAATGGGGCAAATGTATAAAAATGGGAAAGTTACTGAAAGATATATTTTTGGGGATTTGGTAGGAATTGGGATGACACGATTGACAGATTTATCAAAAAGTCCTCATGGCTTCCTACAGGACAGTTCTCTGGGTGACCTTGGATTGATTCAGTTCTCTCTCCCTTTCTCATTTACGGTTCCTAGGAATACCTATAGAATGTGCTGGGAATTAACTATCTTGAAATAGGAACTCCATGTTCCAATTCAGTCCCTCCTAGAACAGACGGCCTTCAATGCTTTAGCCCAGCATGTCATATCCTCTTGCCCCAGAGTATACAACCCATGGTGGGCTGCTTTCTGGGGTCCCTCAGCTGCAGTGCAACTGGGGCATGTGCCGATGAGACTCTACTGACCCTGAACCAGGGCAGACGAAGCAATCACAAATCCCAGCCTCTGCTGTCCTTTGCTGCCCATCTGTGAGTAATAAGTCTGCCTCATATAACCTGCTGTGTTTGTGGATATTCTGTCTTATTGAACTCAGGCAAGTTGGTATCTGGTGCACAGTGAACCTGCTTCTTGCCTCCATGGTTATATGTCCATTTATTGAAACTCTAAGTGTAGTCACCTACTGAGTACCGATAATGGGCATATTGGAAAAGTAATCTTGTAGAGAACACGTCAAATCAGTTTCCTATGTCTGTCTTGAAATGTACAATTCTGTAGGAATTTACGGGATTGTGTCTTGGTGCTGTCTTGGTGCCCCTTAGCCCATCATGAGGCTTCTTGTCTGAGGGTATCCCTAGCACCTGGAGGTACTAGGATTCTAGGAGGGCAGAGTGGAGATGCAAAAGCATTACCCTCCTCAAATGAAATATATGCACTAGTGGTAACTGTCCCAGCTTCCCTGTCCTGCGGTGAGGTGACTTCAGGATGAGTCCCACAGGGTTCCTTTAAGAGTCCTTAGGGGGGCTTGGGCTCAGGTCAGTAACTGCTCTTTCTTGCACAACTTATTGCCTTTTCTTCCCTGCCCTACCTTATTTCCCTACTTCCTCATGTGGTTTCCTAGAATTATCTCCCAAGTAGATTTTAAAAATCTTTATCCAAGTTTTTCTTTCCGGAAACTCAAAGTAGGTCCATGAGAACCTCAAAGCCAGAAATTTCTCTTGGACAATAGGCAGCACAGTTGACAAGTGTCTCGATTTTTTTTTTTTTAGAGGATTATTTTTTTTAATTCTATTTATTACTACTATTTTATTATTAATACCCTAAAGAGAAAGGGACAGTGAGAGAGTGGGCTGCCAGGTTTAGGACTCAAACCACAGCTGGCCATGTGTTCAGTGCCTTAGCCCCTGTCTGGGTCTTTGTAACCCTAAGGCCTGAAGCACTGATATATAGGTTCAATCCTGCATGAGCAATGAAGTCCATAAACCAAAAGAGAGAGCAGATATTTGGCTCAAGTGCTTCTGTTTTTGACATGGGCTTCAACATTTTATGGAGGGAACCTGCTATTTGAATATATAATGTGATGCCCATTTTGGTCATGTGAAATTAAGACAAACATTTTTCAGTTATTCCCTATCAAGTTGTCTTTCTTGTGTAAAACTTAATCCCAGTTTGACTGGGATTTAAGTGTTATTGTAAAACATGAAACATTATGTCAGGGATAGTGTGCACGTGGAACATGCATTCTTATTTTTCTTTAGAGGGATTTTTTTGCTATAGGGTGCTGGAGAGAGAGAGACAGAGAAATGGAAAGCAAGAAATCACCCCCTAGGGGGGATGGCCATACCACAATCCCTTCTCCTCCTGTCTCCTCTTGGGCACACATATACATGAACACAGTGTGAGTTTTGTTTTGTTTTGTTCCCCCCCCATCTTGTTTTTTTTTTGCCCAATGTGTTTTAAACTGCTGGGTCTGGGATTTGAACCACAACAGTCAGCTACGTGGAAGTCCAGTGACGTAACCATTATGCTACCGACTGGTCACCAACAGTCATTCTTTCAACATATCATTTTGTTGTTGTTGTTCCTGGAACTGTGCTAAATTCTGCAGATAGTAGTGAACAAGACAGACCAAGACACTGCCCTGCTAGTGCTCAGCATATGGTAGACAGAAAATATGAATGAATAGTTGGAATTAAGTGTGGTGATTGTTATGATGAAGGAAATAAAAGACAGTAGGAACACCCTGAGGAGTATAGCTGATGTGTCAGTCAGGGAAGTCTTCTTCCCAGCAAAAATCAAGATCTAAAGGGCAACAAGGAGTTATTCACCAAAGTGGGGGTAAAAGACAGATGTAAAAGATTTTGAGATCTGAAGGCCTTGTACAACTTGGAACCTACCCACTAATCGATCCAATTCCCTTCACTCGCCTTGTTTTCTCTCTGAATTGCAGTGAGAATAGCCTTGTTTTAGATCCTGGGATCTGTAATACTCACCTGCCTCGGGGTCTCCACACATTTGGGTGCTGTGTTTGAAAAGCTTGTCTCCATACTCCTTTTCTAGATCTGACCTCAAATGTTACTTTTTGATGCTGTAATGTTGAAGCATTCTTGACTTTTACACCAGGATAGAGTCCTGTGTTAAATTCTGCCTTAGAAGAGTGTGCACTTTCTTTTCATGGCTCTTATCACAGTGTTGTTCCTATCTTTATGTATGTGATGATTGCTTGATAATTTGATGAATAGCTGCCACATACACCTAGACTGTAATTTCCACCAGGGCAGGGGCTGGTTCTATTTTGACAGAACTTTTAACCCACGTAGTTCTGTTGTAGGTCGAGTCCGAGCTCGGTGAAACAAGATTCTGCTATTAGCAATTGAATGAGAACATGTGTTGAAGAGGTGACAGGTGTTGAAAACACAAGGAGAGGAGCCTGCAAGGAAGCCCTCATTACCCTTATGTGTTTGGCGATGCCATGGCTGCCACCGGAACACCTCCTTCGCTGCTTCTGAGGTTGGTTTCAGAATGTGGGCATCTGCAGGAGGATCCACTCTGTTTCTTTAAGAGTGGCATTGTTTTCTCAGGCAGAAATATTATCACATCAGCAGTAGCATTGTTGGGTTGAAATAGTACCATGAACTTGTAGCTAAAAAGGTGTTCATATTTAGCCCACCTGTAGAGGGGAGTTCCTGTCAGTGTGTGTATCCAGGAACTGTATACCACCTAAAAATGTATATTATTATTATTATTTTTTATTATTTTACAAAAATGATGAGCATGTCCCCTGACCAGTATTACTTTTTTTCTTCCTTTTGTTTTTTCATGAGAAGGGTGCTCATTGTCTCATAAACCCACTCTTTATGGTATATCAGATGTAACAACAAGCACAGGTGTAGGGTATGTCACCCTACACCTGTGCTTGTTGCTGGGATCCTCTGACCAGTGTTTAAGCTCCCACTCCCAAACGCACCACCACCCACACCCTGATGACTATGACCCAAGATTCAGTCTCCTTTGTCCTCACTGCTACTGTGGCCCAGTGATTTTATCACCTCATGACCCATTCAGTGTGCAAACCTCTCTGCTCTTGATCGCCTCACCTTTAACAATCCAACCTTTCACCTTTGTCACATTCACAGCTCTACCCTGAGGGTGCTGTCCCAAGACAACCCCACCTTGGAAAGTTAAGTCCATGTGTCCTTTCACTGTGACACACTCCTCCTACCTCTGTTGTTCAGCCACTCTCACAGCATTTGTTCTTGATATTAGAAAACATTCAACTTTGTGCTTCTCCTCTAAAGTCCTCAATCACTTCCACTTGTAAATTTTATTTATTTATTTACTTTTCTTTTTAGTTCGGCTTAGGTGATTTATTATTTCAATTACCCTTGATCATTTTTCTTCTGTTCCATTCACTGGGCCAAAAAACTCAACTTTGGAGAAATCTAGTTCTCCAATTTCTCAATATCAACACCTTGTGCTTCTAGTGGGGAAAATTACACAGCTATACATACTGACCATGAGAGACAGTGGGAACTGACTCTCCCAGAATGCCTCACAGTCCTTTGTGAGTCTAAATACTGTCATTAGCTTTACATCTACCAAGGCTGCCCCTGCAACCTCCAAGGGAACCACTTTCCCTCTTAGTCTCATCCTCTCACAGAAATAAAATTCATCAGAGGAGAACCCCAGAGCTTCCTGCTACCAAAGCAATATACCAACCTACAGTCATCCATGTTCTTCTTAATTCCTTCTCTATCAATCTCTTTCAGCCTGCTCAGGCTTGCCTATTTCTTCTTCTCTGAGGTTTTAAACTTCTAGTCTCTCCTCACTCCATACTAATCAGTATTTAGACAAAGTAAAATTTCCCCCAACCTAGAAAATAAAAATGAAAGGGAAACAAACAAAAATCCTTTCCTAGACTCACATCTTTCTCTAGATAGTGTGCTTTCACCTCCCTGAAATCACAAATTGTCTACAGCCAGGCTCATTCTTACTCATTGCACTCTCACGTCCCACTCGAAATCCTCTAAAATCTGCTTTCTGCCATTGGCAAAATGACCAAGGCGATTGCTAAATCCAAAGCTGACTTCCTAATTAACTTTCATCTCATTGGCAGCTTACATTCTCTGTATTTGTTTTCTGCCTTACTCAGTTCTCAATGTGTTCTCTCTTTGCATGTCCAATATTAATAGTGGATGGTCATAACAGTTGTGCCTAGAATCTTCTTTTTTTCCTCTTTCTTGGTTAGCTTATTCACTTGAAGATTTTATTTTCATTTATTTATAGTTAGTGATTTCTTCATCAGTATCACCAATCTAGACCTTTCTTGTGAGCTTCAGTAGATTATGAGAATGGCCATTGTCCTTGACTTTTCCTTGGATCCCTGACTTTGCTACTCCTGTTATCAAATAGTAGAGTATTTTTTCTGTCCTTGAATCTGGCCTGGCTTTTGATGTGCTTTGGCTCACAGAATAGGCAAAAGTGATACAACCAGTATAATTTCCAAGCCAAACTAAAGATGCCTTTTAGGATTAAATTCTATCTCTTGGAACTCTGCCACTGTCATGAAAACAAGCCTTGGCTAGCCTATTGGATGTTGAGAGAGCCTGTAGAACAGCTGACAAGGCAGTTGACTTCAGACATATAAACAATACTAGCCTGATCTGGATCAGAAGAACCACCCAGCTGAGCCCATATTAAATTACCAACCTGACAAATCAAGAGCAAATAAACAATTGCTTCAAGCAGTCAAGTTTTGGAGTGACTTGTTATGCAACAATAGCAAAGTGCTATAGATATATAAATACTTATAATTTCTCATTTTAATTTTATTTTTTAAGAGAGATTTTTGCAATAGGGTGCATGCACTTGCCAGAGGTACAGAGAGAGACAGAGACAAAGAAAGTGAAAACTCGTCCCCCAGGGGGATGGCTATGTCACAATCCCTTCTTCTCCATTCTCCTCTTGGGATTTTGGGCATGTATGCACACATGCCTGGCATGAGTTTCAAGCTGCTGGGTCTGGGACTCTAGCTACAGCCAACTATGTGGGAGTCCAGTGATGTAACCATTTTGCCATCTGCTGGTCCCTATAAATACTTACAGAAGACCCAGCCAGAAGACCCCTTCATGGCTCCTGAGAACTAGTGATTTCAGGGGAATAAACGAAATGAAGATTTTCCACTGATAATTCAGCCTCCAGCACACAGACTCAAGTGGTAGGAAGCCTTTCAAGCCTCCTGTCTCTCTCTGTCTCTGTCTATCTCTATCACTATCTTCTTACTTTTTGGTAATTTTTCCTTTCTAAATTTTTTTAAGGTAAAGTATTTTTTTGGCTTTAAGCCCCTTCCTTCCCTTTATCTTGTTAATAATCCCCTCTCTTCCTCCTAACCCAGAAAAGGCAAGGGAGCAGGACTTCAGAAGACACCTTCATGACTCCTGGGAACTAGTGATTTCACATGGCATTCTTCTAATTTTTGCTTTTTTTTTTCCAAAAAAATTATTATTTAGTTTTTTTTCTTCTCTTTTTCTCTGATTCCTGGTCGTTTTGGTTGCTGTTGTTTCTCTCTCTCTGTTTCCTTTTCTGCATGCTCTTGACGCTCAGATTGTACTTCAAGTGTGAGACGAAACACACCATTCATCAAATGACTAGAAATCACCACAGGACCACAAGAAATATGGGAAACCAAGAAAATACCTCTCCTCCTAGGGAAAAGAATAACTCCTCTTCATCCACAGACAGTTCAATGGAAATAATGGAAATGTCTGATAAAGAATTTAGAACTTTCATAATGGTGAAACTAACAGAGATGGAAGAGAAGAGAGACAATGAACTGCAGAAGAGAAAGGAGAAAGGAGCTGACGAGTTCCAGGGAGTGAAGAAATTCTTGTAAGATCGGAAAGAGGAATTACACACTTTACAGAAGAATCAAGTGGAACTGTTAGTGATGAAGGCTGTAATACAGGAAGTCAAAATCTTCCTGGAAAGTATTAAAAGCAGACTAGATCATACAGAAAATAGAACTTCAGATGTAGAAAAGAAAATCGCTGGCCTAGAAAAATTCACCACAAAGACTGAGAAAATTGCTCCAAAATTTGAGAATAATATACAAGTATTAGATACCATCAAACGTCCAAACATCTGGATAATTGGCATCCCAGAAGGTGAAGAGACTCATAAGGTCATTGATAATCTATTTCATGACATCCTGCAAGAAAACTTTCTAAACCTAGAGAGGCACTCAAAGATCTAGCCCCAAGAAATACAAAGGATCCCAAATAGAATCAACCCAAGGAGATCTTTTCCAAGACACATTATAGCCAGACTGACCTAAACCACAGACAAAGACAAGATGCTAAGATTGGCAAGAGAAAAATGGCAAGTTACCTACAAAGGATATCCCATCAGACTAACAGAAGACCTCTCATCAGAAACAATGCGAGCGAGGAAAGAATGGGAAAATATATTCAAAGTGTTAAAGGAAAAGCAATTTGAACCAAGAATACTGTACCTGGCAAGATTATCCTTCATATAGGAAGAAAAGACAAGAACATTCTCAGATAAACAAAACCTGAAAGAATTTACAAGCACCAGACCAGGTCTCCAAGAAGTTTTCAAGGGAGTACTATGTCAGGAAAATTAAATGCAGACACACAGAAATAAGAGTTCAAAAACTAAGAAAATGGCCAACTTAATCGTAGGGACAAGTCTAGAGTTGAATATCATATCCCAGAATTCAATTGGGAAGATGGAACCACAACAGAAGATAGATTAAGTACATGAGACTAAACTGGTGAAATAGCATTCTGTGACTTTTGACTAAAATATTGCTGCTTTTTTTCTAGGCTTTGTAGTCCAATTTTAAGAGTTTTTGTCCTGTCTTGAGCTGTCAATAGGTTCATGTACCTACTATTTGAACAGAATACTAACCTGTTTCCAGGTATTAAGTTCTAAGCAAATTTCCTTACCAATTCCAAACTGCTTTTCTTGAAATTACCAGCTGAACTTGCTATTGAAAGTAATTAGATTACTTAAGAAATTGTGTGATCAATAAAATGTGGGAGGAAAAGGAATGAAAGACAACTGTAGACACCAAAGATAGTGTGAGAAGAGGGTGGGAAAGGGCAGAGGGTCAGACATAGGAGTATATCTAGATACATATCTATTTATATCTATCTAAATATAGATAGATATAGATAGATATAGATATAGATATGAAACTAGAAATGGAAAATTATTGATAATAACATGCATGATTAAGCCACTATGCAGTATATTCTGGATGGGAAACCACATTTTGTATGCTGTGACTATGCTAAGGCGATGAATGTAAATTAATTAATTAAAAAAAAGTTTCAGGAACAAAGAAAAGTTTTTTCTTGAAATTAAAAACAATGCATACTTGATGACTGCAGTAAGCTATGTAGCCCCAGCTAGGTGCTACTTTATAGTATGTTCATTCTACTCACTGAGGTTTATGCCTAAAGTCAGACTTGTGTTCATGAATATGTATATATCAGCTGCCCTTGTTATTGGAAATATTTAGATTAAGTTCATTAGTGAATCAATAAAATGGGGGGAAAGGCATAAAAAGCAACCATGGATACCAGAAACAGTGTGGGAGGAGGGTGAAACACGGCAGAGGATGAGATAGGGAATCTAGGATGGCAAAAAAAAAAAAAGCAAAATATACAGGAAACAAGAAATGGAAAATTATTTGTTGACGATAACACGTATGTTGATGTGCTTTATTGAGCCAATATACAGTGTATTCTGGATGAGAAATCTCATTTTGTATGTTGTAATGATGTATAGTGAATGAATGTAAATACATACATTTAAATTTAAAAATATAAAAAGTAAAAATAAAAAATAATAATTGAAAACAAGTATTTCTTGGGTATGTTCTGTATGACTACTGCTATCCTAAGTACTTTTTATCTATTTCATATTTAATCCTCATACCAAATTATGAGGTAGGCATTATTATCATTATCAGCCTCTCATTTTCAAACAGGAAAACCTAGGCACAAAGCTATTAAGCATCTTGCCAAAGTCACACAGCTAGCAGGCCTTCACTCTAGCAGTCTGTGCCTCTGATCACTGAGTTAAGTTACCTGCTAGGATAGATTGTACTACCTGCTGATACTAACGACACAGGCACTTAACTAAAATGAGACCTTGGTGGGCCAGCAGGTGGCATGGAGGTTAAGGTGGCTGGATCCCACACAGCCGTCACTGTGGTTCAAGTCCTGGACCTGACAACTTGAAAATCATACAGGTGCATGTGCGTGCATGCTCACAATCCCAAAAGAAGAGTGGAGGAGAAGGGATTGCACCGTGCCACCCCTCCAGGGGGTGATTTTTCACTTTCCCTCTGTCTCTGCTCTTTCCAGTGAGTACATGTGCCCTATAGCAAAAACTTTAAAAAAAAAAATGAGACTTCGATGATTTTTCCCATACAAAAGCTTTTAGTGGTTCCCTGATTGCTAAGCATAAAAAGTACAATTAATCTTTAACATACCGGTTATGCTTGTCTTATTTTGCATAGTTCCATTCCTGCTGCTGCACTATTTGTTAAGTCCAGCCCTCTCTGTGGCTGTCACAATTTCATTTTATTTTATCTTATGTTATTCCTCTGCTTGGAACATTCCCTCTTTTTCTTTGCTGATAACCTTCAGGATACAGTAAGCACCATTATCTCTGTGAAACATTCATCCTCAATTCCTCTTTGAACATTGTCCCTATCACTTTTAGTAGACATCTTTGTGTATGGGCCTCGTGGTAATTATATTGTATGCATGTGTAATGCCTGCCACTCCCTCCAGACAGTGAGCACATCAGAAATGGCCACTATGTATGACTGAGTACAAAAATCCCATCTCCCCACGTGTCTCCTTCAAATATGCCTAGGAGCTAGCCGAGTGTCTGTACATGGTATGCATCGTCGACTACATTAACAAAGCTTCTAGAATACTAAAGACAAGAACTTCATCACCGCTCCTGCCCCACCCTATTGGATTTCTCCAGGTCCCAGCTACAGTGCAAGCCTGCCACATGGGAAAGAGTGACACACCTGAGCAAGTGCACCTCACCTCCCTCCACATTAAAACTCCTAGAATTCAACAGCCTGTTTTCCTGCCCCTCATCATTGGATTTCTCCGGGTCCCAGCTACAGTGCAGAGCCAGCCACAATGGGACAAAATGACAGAGCTGCTGGGAGAGCAAGGCACACCTCCACCCACCCATCTTAAGTCCTGAGGTTTGAACACTCCCTTCTTCCTGTCCCATACCAATGGAGATTTTTTAGGTCCCAGCTATAGTGCAGAGCCAGTCACAGTGGGCCAAGGTGATGGAGCTCCTGAGAGAGCACAGCTCACCTTCCCACCCCCATTTAAACTCCCAGGTTCAAACATGTCCTTTTTCCTGTCCCACACCATTGGATTGTCTGGATCCCAGCTACAGTGCAGAGCCAGCCACAGGTGAACAAAGTGACAGGTGACAGAGTTGCTGAGATAGTGTGGCTCACCCCTCCCCCCATTAAACTTACAGGTGTGAACACCCACGTCTTCCTGCCCCACACCATTGGATTTCTTCCTGGTCCTATCTAGAGTGCACAGAAAGCCACAATGGGACAGAGTGACAGAGCTGCTGAGAGAGGGGCTGACCTCTGAACACCCACCTTTCAACTTTCAGGTTGCAACATTCCCTTCTTCCTGCCCCAACCCATGAAATGTCTCCCAGATCCCAGCTAGGTTGCAGAGCCAGCCACAGTGAGACAAAGTGACATAACTGCTGAGAGAGGGCGGCTCACCTCCTCCGCCCACCTGGAACTCCCCGCTTAGAACACCCTCTTTTCCTGCCATACACAGCTAGATTTCTCCGGGTCCCAACGATAGTGCAGACAGTCACATTCAGACAGGGTGAAGGTGTTACTGGAGGAGTGGGGCTCACCTCCCCCACTCACCTTTAAGCTCCCAGACTTGAACACCTTCTTCTTTCTCCCTCACACCATTGTCTTTCTCCCTGGTCCCAGCTAGAGTACAGAGAAAGCCACAATGGGACAGAATGACGGAGCTACTGAGAGTGGGGTTCACCTCCTTCCACTCACCTTTAAACTTTCAGGTTCGAACAACCCCTTCTTCCTGCCCCATGTCATTGGATTTCTCCCTGTCCCATCTAGATCACAGAGACAGCCACAATGGGACAAAATGACAGAGCAGCTGAGAGCGTGGCACACCTTCAGCCACCCGTCTTTACGCTCCAAGGTTTGAACACTCCCTTCCCTACCCTGCCACTGGGTCTCTCCAGGTCCCAGCTACAGGGCAGCACAGCCACATTAGGATGGAGTGACAGAGCTACTGAGAAAGCGCAGCTCAGCTCCACCTGCCCACCTTTCATCTCCCAGGTTCTCCCATCCCCTTCCTCCCCCCCGCCCCCCATATTGGATATCTTATTGTCATGGCTACAGTGCGGAGCCAGCCACAGTGGACAGGAGTGACGGAGCTGCTGAGAGAGCACGGCTCACCTTTCCCAGGCCACCTTTACACTCCCAGGGTTGATCGCCCTCTTGTCCTGTGCCATTGGATTTCTTCAGGTCTTAGCTACAGTGTAGAACCAGCCAGAGTGAAGCAGAGTTTCAGACCTGATGAAAGAGCCTGTCTCACCTCCAATCTGCCCATCTTTAAAGTCTCAGGTCAAACACCCACTTCTTTCTGCCCTGCAACATTGGATTTCTCCGGGTCCCAGCTGCAGTGCAGAGCCAGCTGCAGTGAGACAGAGTGATGGAGCTGCTGAGAGAGTGTGACTCATCCCTCAACCCACCTTTAAGTTCCCAGGATCAAAAAAACCCTTCTTGCTGCTCCATTCTGTTAGATTATTCTCTGGGTCCCAGCTTCAGTGCAGGGATGGCCACAGTTGGATGGAATGACAAAAGCTTCTGAGAGAGCACTGCTTATATTTCCCAGGCCACCTTTAAACTCTCAGGTTGGAACACCCCCTTCTTCCTGACCTATACCATTAAATTACTCCAGGTCTTGGCTATGGTGCAGAGCCAGAAAAACTGGGACAGGGTAATGGAGCCACTGAGAGGGGATGGCTCACCTCCCATGGCCACCTTTGGGCTCCCAAGTCCCAACACACCTTCTTCCTGCCCCACACCATTGGATTTCTTTGGGTCCCATCTACAGTGCAGAGCCAGCCACTGTGGGATGGAGCACAGCTCACCTCCCCCCCCCACACACACACACACACAACACACACATCTTTACATTCCCAGGCTCAAACACCGCCTTCTTCCTTCCCCTCCCCATTGGATTTTCTGAGTTTCAACTACAGTGCAGAGCCAGCTACACTTTGAGTAGTGACAAAGCTGCAGATAGAGCTTGACTCTCCTCCTCTGGGCCACTGTTAAACTCCTACATTTGAACACCCTCTCCTTTCTTCCTTGTCTCATTGGATTCCTCGGAGTCCCAGCTACAGGAGAGCCAGTCGCAACCCACAGAGTGCTGGAGCAACTGACATAGGGTGGCTTACCTCTCCCAGCCCTTCTTTAAGCTCTCAGGTTCAAATCCTTCTTCTTTGCATATTTGAATTTCTTTGGGTCTCAACTGTGGTGCAATGCCAGTCACAGTGGGATGTAATGTTAGAGCTGCTGAGAGAGCACAACTCTCCTCCCTCTCCCCACCTTTAAACTCTCAGGTTCAAATACCTGCTTCTTCCTGCCCAATGTCATTGATTTTCCCTGGATCCCAGCTATCACACAGAGCCAGCCACATTGGGTAGGAGTGACTGGGCTGCTGAAAGAGTGCAGGTCAACTTCCCCTGCCTACCTTTAAAATTTCAGGTTAGAACACAGCTTTCTTCCTGCCTCACACCTTTGGAGTTTTCTGGGTCCCAGGTACTGTTCAGAGTCAGCCACTATGGGACAGATAGAGCTGCTGAGAAAGCATGGTCCCCCCTGTCCCCCAGTGACTTTTGGAATACCTGGTGTCCTTTGGGATACTTGGTGTCCTTTGGAATACCTGGTGTCTTTTGAGATTTCACATTTTACCAGCCTGCATGATGTGCACATCACATCATACAAACTGTACTTCCTCCTTTAACTACAGTTTCTAGCTAAACCTCAGGGTACACCTGGTCCTTTGATTTTGGATGGAACCAGGCACCTCAAGCTATCTACATACACCCTTCTCTCATCAGAAGATGAGGCCCTCTCTGAAGAACACACCTGAGAAGTCAAGCTCTTCTTTCCTCTGATACTACAGAAACAACTTCAACAAGCTGGGAAGAAATATGTATTTCCTCAAATGACCAAAATCCAGTGCAGAGATGCAAGATGATGAGAAATCAAAAAAACAAAAACAAAAAAACTCTCTCCCTCAGGGAAAAAAGAACAACTCCCCATCAGCCAATGATAGCACAATAGAACTTGCACAAATGTCAGAAAAAGAATTCAGAATAGTCATAGTGATGAATCTAAATAAGATGCAAGAGAAAAGAGACAGTGAACTCCAGGAGATGAGGCAATTCCCTCAAAATTAGATGGAGGACATAGACACCATAGAAAAGAATCAAACAGGGACCAGCAGTTGGCGTAATGGCTATGTCCCTGGACTCCCATGTAGTCAACCACAGTTCAAGTCCTGGACCCCGTGGCTTAAACTCAGGCTGGACGTGTGTGTGGGCATGCCCAAGATCCCAAGAGGAGAATGGAGAAGGAGTTGCGGTGTGGTCATCCCCTCTGGGGGTTGATTTCTTGCTTTCTGTCTCTCTGTCTCTCTCTGACTTCCTTGCAAGAACACATGTCCTATAGCAAAAACCTCTCAAAAAGAAAAAAAGAGAAAGAATCAAACAGACAAACAGAACTGTAAGAGATGAAGGCTGTAAGACAGTAAATCAAAACCTTCCTTGAAAATATTAATAGCAGCGTATATCATTTGGAAGATCAAGTCTCAGATCTAGATGACAAAACCTCTGACTTGGACAAAATCACCAAAAAGAATTAGAAAAATTAAAAAAAAATGAAGATAACATACAAAAAATACTTAATACCACTAAACACCTATACATCTGAATAACTAGTATTCCAGAAAGAGAAGAATCTAATAAAGGCTTTGAAAATCTATTCCATGAAATACTTGCATAAAACTTTTCCAATCTAGAGAAATGTTCAAGGTCCAACTCAAAGAAATACAATGGATCCCAATGAAAATCAGCCTAAAACAATCTTGTCCATGACATATCATAGCCAGATTGGTCAAGATCACAAAGACAAGATTCTAAAAATGGCAAGAGAGAAATATCAAGTTACAAAATTTATCCCATTGGGCTATTATTGGACCTCTAAATGGAAACAATTCGAGCAATGAAAGAATGGTACGATATATTCAAAGCATTCAAAGAAAAACAATTTCAACCAAGGATACTATACCCAGCAAGAAGAAAAAATAAAAACATATACAGATAAAATTTGAAATAATTTACTAGCACTAGATCAGCTCTTCAAAAAATACTAAAGGGAATACTATTGGAAAACTAAAGAGAGACAAGCCAGAAATAAGAGACCAAAAAACAGCTAAGAGAATGGCTAACAAAATGGCAGAGATAAGTTGACCGATATTGATAATAACATTGAATGTTAAAGGATTAAACTCTCCAATCAAGAGACAAAGAGTAGCTGAATGGATAAAAACCCAGAAATTCTTTATTTGCTGCCTAGAAGAAATGCACTTTATGGATAAAGATACACACACACTGAAAGTGAAGGGTTAGAAGAAGGTATGTATCCCATGCAAATAGAAACCAAAACAAGACGAGTCATGATATTTATATCAGACAAAATAGGCTTTAAGACAAAAACCGCAAGAGACAAAGAAGGACATTATGTAGTACTAAAGAGGCTAATTCACCAAGGTATAACACTTATAAATATCTGCACCCAACTTGGGAGACCCAAATAGTGAAGAAAAAACTGCTAAAGTTACAAGGAGAGATAGATTGCAATACACTAAGCACTGGGGATTTCCAGTGCTTACACTCCACTATCTTCTTTGGATAGATCATCTAGACAAAAAATAAGCAAAGAGATATAGAACCTTCCACCTAGCAACCACAAAATATACATTTTTTCACCCCTGCATAGAACCTTTTCAAAGATTGATCATTGATAGGACACAAAATAAACCTTTACAAATTCAAAGGCGTAGACAAACTATCCAGCATATCCTCTGAACATGATGTAATTAAAATTGATAGTAACTTCAGAAAGAGCTCTCAAAAATAACACAAATATATGAAAACTAAACAACCTATTTCTGAATACCTTCACAACCACTGAAGAAATTAAGACTGAAATTAAAAGATTCATTGAAATCAATGATAATGAGTACATGAGTTTCCATAACCTATGGGACACAGTAAAAGCAGTAATAAGAGGGAAATTTATACCAAGTAGTATGCATAAGAAAAGGATGGAAGGATGATCAATAACAATACACCTCAAGGAACTAGAAAAACAACAACAAAACCCTAACAATGCCAGGGGAAAAGAAATAGTAAAAATTTTGATGACGTGTATAGTATTCTGAACTGGATTGGTCTGAGAAGTATTTCATGTTGGGTAAAGTCTTTTTACCAGCAAAATGATAAATAGTGATTGAATGTTTAAAAAAAAATTGGAACAATAATAATAATAATCTGAAAAAAATGAAAAGCTGGGAACCAGCAGTTAGCGTACTGGCTATGTCGCTGGACTCCCACGTAGTCGACCGCGGTTCGCGTCCCGGACCCGGTGGCTTAAAACTCACGCTGGGCGCGTGTGCGTGCGTGCCCAAGATCCCGAGAGGAGAATGGAGGAGAAGTGATTGTGGCGTGACCATCCCCCCTGGGGGGTGATTTCTCGCTTTCTCTCTGTCTCTCTCTGTCTGTCTGGCGAGTGCATGCGCCCTATAGCAAAAACCTCTCCAAAAAAAAAAAAAAAAAAAGAAAAGCTATTGGATGATGATGATGGAGATTTTAATGTCTTTGTATTGACTGATATGCATGGATTCCTTCTGGAAAAAGAATTGTAATACACTTAAAGTTATATGTGATTTGATGTAATGTAAGTTATGATAATAATAAATGAATTTTTTAAAAAGGAAAAAAAAGAAATAATAAAGGTTTGAGCAGAAACAAATGACATAGAGAATAAACAAATGATACGGAAAATAAATGAAACCAAAAGCTGGTTCTTTGAGTAAATAAACAAAATTGAGACACTATTAGCCATACTAAGAAGAAGAAAAAAAATTTATAAATCAAATCAGCAATGAAACATGCAATATTACCACAGGCATAACAGAAATATGAACGATCATTAGAGAATATTATGGAAGACTATATGCGAATAAACAAGAAAACATGGATGAAATGGACAAATTTCTGGACACATATAGTCTATCAAGACTGAATCAGGAAGACATAGAAAGCCTGAATAGATCCATAACAAACAATGAGATTGAATCATAATAAATAACCTCCTAACAAAGAAAAGTCCAGGTCCTGATGGCTTCACTTCTAAAAAATTCTACAAAACTTTTGAAGAAATGCTAACTCTCATTCTAATCAAACTATTTCTAAAGATCCAAAAGGAAGGAACCTTCCCAAATTCATTTTATGAAGCCTCCATCACCCTCATCCCCAAAACAGACAAGAACAAAACAAAAATGGAAACTACAGACCAATATCTGTGATGAATATAGATGCAAAAATTCTCACTAACATACTAGCAAATCATATGACAAGACACATAAAAAAGATTATACACCATGGCCAGGTAGGCTTTATTCCAGGGATGCAAATGTGGTTTAACATATGCAAAACCATAAATGTAATACACCATATTAACAGAAAGAAAGATAAAAAAACCCTATATGATCATATAAGTCAATGCAGAAAAAGCATTTGATAAAATATAACATCCCTTCATGATTAAGACTTCAAGCAAAGTCAGCATAGAAGGGACTTTTCTCAACACAATAAAAGCCATCAATGAAAAATCCATAGCTAACATCATACTCAATGGGGAAAAACTGAAAGGTTTTCCACTAAGAAATGGAACAAGATGAGGATGCCCACTTTTTCCACTCCTTTTCAATAAAGAACTGGAAGCTCTAGCTAAGGGAATCACACAAGAGAATACGATAAAAGGCATTTGAATGGGGAAAGAAGTGAAATTATCTCTACTTGCAGATGACATGATTATATATATAGAAAAACCCAAAGGAATTTGAAAAATAGCTCCTGTAAGTGATAAACAAATAAAGTGGTAGGATACAAAGCCAACATACACAAATCTATAGCATTTCTATACATGAACAATGAGCAGACTGACGTAGAATTTAAGAAAGTAATTCCATTTATAATAACCAGAAAAAGTATTATAAGATATCTAGAAACAAACCTAACCAAAGAAGGCAAAGAACTCTACAAGGAAAGCTATGAACAATGAAAAAAAGAAATTGAAAATGACACAAAAAGTGGAAAGAAATTCCATGTTCCTGGATTGGAAGAATTAATATAATCAAAAGGTAAAATCTACCCAAATTAATTTACATATTTAACACAATCCCAATCAAATTACCAGAGACATTCTTCATAGATTTAAAAAAATAATCATAGAATTTGCCTGGAATCACAAAAGACCCCTTATTCTCAAAGGAATACTGCACAAGAAGAGTTGAGTAGGAGATATCCCACCTCCTGGCCCCATAATATATTACAAAGCTGTAATAATGGCCCCATAATATATTACAAAGCTGTAATAATCAAAACAGCCTGATACTGGAACAAAAAAAAAAAAACAGACATGTGGACCAATGGAAAAGAATAGAGACCCCAGAAATAAATCCCAAAATATAAAGCCAACTGATTTTTTACAAAGAGCATGAGACAATCTAGTGGGGAAAAGAAAATTTGTTCAGCAAATGTTGCTGGAAAAACTGGATACCCACTTGCAGAAATGAAACTGGACCCCTGTCTCTCACCACTAACAAAAATCAACTCACAGTGGATTGAAGATCTAAACGTAAGACTTCAAACTATAAAACTACTGGTGGAAAACACAGGGGAAACTTTGAGACATTAGAGTAGGCAAAGACTTCTTAAATAAGATCTCCTAAGGCATGGGCAATAATCCAAAAAGAAAAGTGGGATTATATTAGGTTAAAAAAACGTCTGCACACAAAATAAATAATAATTAGAGTGAATTTATAACCCTCAGAATGGGAGAATATATTTGCAAAATATGCCTCAGATAAGAGACTGATAACCAGAATATCCTGGGAACTCAAGCAGCTTACCAGAAAAAAATAACCAGTTAAAAGATAGGTAAACAGACAACTTTCTAAAGAAAACATACGAACAGCCAAAAAGTATATGAAAAATGCTCAACATCACTTATCATAAGGGAGATACAAATCAAAACCACTCTTAGATACCACCTAACCCCTGTCAGAATGACTAAGATTAAAAAAATAAACAATGATAAGTGCTGGCGAGGCTATAGTGAAAGAGGAACTCTCCTACACCATTGGTGGGAATGTAAATTAGAACATCCACTGTGAAGAAAAATATGGAAATTCTTCAAAGACTTACAAATATAACTACCATATGATCCAGCAATTCTACTCTTGGGTATCTACCCAAAAGACAGGGATACACTCAGTTGGAAAAACACTTGCACATCCATGTTTATTGTAGGATTATGAACAACTGCTAAGACATGGAACCAACCCAAACATCCACGAACAGATGACTGGATTGAAAAAGTGTGGCACATATACAATACAGACTACTACTCATCCATGAAAGAACAGTAAGAGCCTGATATTTGGCAAAAAGTGGAAGAATATGGAAAATTTACTACTAAGTGAATGAAGCAAGCCACACTTTCAAAGAGAGGCATTGTGTGTTCCCACTCAATATATACTGAATGGCTGCGCTCTATGGCAGAAATGGAAAGATTGGTAGGTATAAAGGCATGGAGAGCAACTGTGGATACCAGAGAGAGTGTGGGAGGATGGTGGGATATGGGGGAGGGTGAAAGGGAGGGAATCAAGGGGGAAAAGAAAGAAGCAAACATTAAATGGACATAGACATGGAAAATTATCTGTTGATAATGTGTATGGTAATATCTTTGACTGGACTAATATACAGTATATTCATGTTGGGAAAATTCATTTGGTATGCTGCAATGATACAATTGAATGCAAAAAAGAAAAGAATTCTCATCACATGAGACCTCAATAACAGAATGAAGATCTTTAAAAAAATATGTTTAAAAAACATGAGCTATAGAATTAAGATGGGGGAAGATTTGTTAGTAAATTAACTCTCGTCTTCAAAATAAATATTCCAGGAGACCAGCTGGTAATGCAGTGGTAATTCAATGCTCTGTGATGCTGTACCCAACAGGAAGCTCCCTGGTTCCCATCTCGAGGTATCCTTATATATACTGGGCACATGTGATCCCATGACCTGGGCTGAGCATGGAGATGGAGCATAGTATGAAGAACCTTTGGGGAGAGGGGACCAGCAGTTAGCATAATGGCTATGTCGCTGAACTCCCATGTAGTTGACCACGGTCCGCGTCAAGGCCCCTGTGGCTTAAAACTCACACCGGGCACATGTGCATGCATGCCCAAGATCCCAAGAGGAGAATGGAGGAGAAAGGATTGCGGCGTGGCCATCCCCCCTGGGGGGTGATTTCTCGCTTTCTGTCTCTCTGTCTCCCTCTGTCTGGCGAGTGCACGTGCCCTATAGCAAAAACCTCTCCAAAAAAAAAAGAAAAAAAAGAAAAAAAAAGACCTTTGGGGAGTGCCTGTCTCTTTCTCTCTCTCTCTCTCTCATGAAAGAAATAAATAGCTTTAAAATAAATGAATAAAGTTTCTAAAGTACTTTAATTTCTTGCTCCTTTGCATTATAACAAATTAACCCAACTGCTGTGGGTGTGGTGGTGCCTGCCCTATGACAAATTAACCCAGCTGCTGAAAGAATAAGAAAACAGTTGGCAGTGATAGGAATTTCTAAAGCCATCCATATCTTTATAAGCGAAGAGTTAGAATTATAAAATTTGGGAACCAGCAGGTGGTGTGGTGGTTAAGGTGCTGGACACTCCCACATGACCAACCATAGTTCAAGTCCTGGACCTGGTGGCTTGCTTTCTCACTTTCTCTCTGTCTCTCTCTTTCTCTGTCTCTCTCTGATCAAATTAAAATAAATTAATGAATAAAGTTAAATTCATAATTCTTTAAAAAAAGGGTTATAGAATTTCAAGAAAACTATCTATATAATTGAGAAAATAAATGTTTACTTTTTAAAAAATTAATTTGCTATAGGGTACATGTGCTTATCAGAGACAGAGAGAAAGTGAGAAATCCCCCTTCTCTCAGGGAAGATAGCAACACCACAATCCCCTTTTCCTCCATTCTCCTTTCAGGATTTTAGGCACATAGTCACACACACCCTGCGTGTTTTTCCAGCCACCAGGTTCTGAAACTTTGAACCACACTCTTGACCACGTGGGATCCAGCCGCCCCAACCACCACACCATCAGCTGACTTAATGCTTCCTTCTTTGTTTTGTTGTTACTCTTAGAATCTTCATTAGACAGTATGGGAGAGGTAATGGGAATGAGTAATTGGGGGTGGAAGGGAGGGATTCAGGGAACAAACAACACACTTAATAGACACAAAAATGAAAAGTTGTCTGTTGATGATAATGTACATGGTAATATGATTGTCTTGACTAATGTGCCATGTATTCATTCTGGGAAAAACCATGTTGTGCACGGTGAAGAGATGCAATGACTAAATGTAATAATTAAAATAAAAAAAAAGAATCCTTCATTAGAAAAAAATCATGTGAACTCAAGATTTGTATTGTATTTCCATAGCAAGTCATTGAAGCTTTTTTATGGGGATAGGATCTTCTAGGAGAGGCCATCTGATTTCTGTGCTTGCTTATAGCTTGCATGTGTGTGTTTCCTCCAGTTCCCAAGTGTGTTACCAATAATTAAACTTTTCAGCTTCTGCTTTCTCATAATGTCTATTTTCTAGAATTAGAAAAAATGCATATAACTGATTAGCACAATGCCTTGCATATAATAGCTTGCCAATAAATACTGATGACTAGTTTTGTTATTACTGTGAGAAAGAGCATTATCTTATTTTCCTCAGTTAAGGTAGTAACATGAGAGAATTTCACATGTGATTAAATATACTTTTTTTTTTCCTTTGGAGAGGTTTTTGCTATAGGGCGCGTGCGCTCGCCAGGCAGAGACAGAGAGACAGAAAGCGAGAAATCACCCCCTCAGGGGGGATGGCCATGCTGCAATCCCTTCTCCTCCATTCTCCTCCCGGGATCTTGGGCACGCACGCACACGCGCCCAGCATGAGTTTTAAGCCACCGGGTCCAGGACGTGAACTGCAGTCGACTACGTGGGAGTCCAGCGACATAGCCATTACGCTAACTGCTGGTCCCTGATTAAATATACTTTTAACTCATTCTTTTTCTCAGCCACAATATCTACTTTACATTATACTCATAATTTACTACATAGTTTTTCTTGATCAAAACGGTATTTTCTCTGAGTTAAGCAATAGTAAATAATCCTGCAGAGAACATCTGTGTATATAAAAACTTCATCTACATTTCTGTTTATTTCTTTAGCGTAGACTCCTAGAAGAGAAAATATTCTCACGCTGAGCGTGTGTGCGTGCGTGCCCAAGATCCCAAGAGGAAAACGGAGGAGAAGGGATTGCGGCATGGCCATGCCCCCTGGGGTGTGATTTCTCGCTTTCTGTCTCTCTGTCTGTCTCTGTCTGGCGAGTGCACACGCCCTATAGCAAAAACCTCTCCAAAAAAAAAAGAGAGAAAATATTGAATTTAAGTATTTAAACTTTGTATGGAAATTCCTTTTATTCTTTTTTTATTTATTGTTAGTGTGCACAGGTTCACATCAGAGAGAGAGAAAAAGAGGGAGAGTGAAAAAGTATACCCCCAGGGAACCAGCAGTTAGCATAATGGCTATGTCGCTGGACTCCCACTTAGTCGACCGCGGTTTGCGTCCCGGACCCGGTGGCTTAAAACTCATGCCGGGCGCGTGTGCGTGCATGCCCAAGATCCCTAGAGGAGAATGGAGGAGAAGGGATTGCAGCATGACCATCCCCTCTGGGGGGTGATTTCTCGCTTTCTGTCTCTATGTCTCTCTCTGTCTGTCTGGTGAGCGCACGCGCCCTATAGCAAAAAACCTCTCCAAAAAAAAATAAATAAAGTATACCCCCAATGGCAAGTGGTCACATCACAATCCTTTTTCTTACATTTCTCCATCTCATCCAGATTTGGGGTATGTATACACACATGCACAGTGTGTTTTTCAAGCCACCAGGGCCAGGGTTCGAACAATGATTGACCATGTGGAATCTGGTTCCTTATGCAAGGCACTTAACTGCTTCTTTATAAAGCCAGCCCTAGCAATTCCTTTTATTTATTTATTTTCAAGAATTATTTATTGGGAACCAGCAGTTAGCGTAATGGCTATGTCGCTGGACTCCCACGTAGTTGACCGCGGTTCGTGTCCTGGACTCGGTGGCTTAAAACTCACGCCGGGCACGTGTGCGTGCGTGCCCAAGATCCCGAGAAAAGAATGGAGGAGAAGGGATTGCGGCGTGACCATCCCCCCTGGGGGGTGATTTCTAGCTCTCTGTCTCTATGTCTCTCTCTGTCGGTCTGGCTAGCTCACGGGCCTATAGCGAAAACCTCTCCAAAAAAAAGGAATTATTTATTAATATTTTATTTGTTATTGCTATTGTTTTTTAATTTGACTAAATAGAAAGAGAGAGAGAGAGAAAGGGAAAGTGAGAAAGAAAGTCACCAGGTCCAAGACTCAAATAGTGGGAGGAATGCACAAGTCTAGCGCCTTAATGACTATGCAACCTGCCAGCCCAGTAATTCCTTTTATATGCTTTTAAATTGCTTTCCAAAAAGTTCAACCCATTTATTTCCCCAATTATGATGTAAATAGTGTAACCACTGCTCTATGCCTTTAACAACATAAAATGTATGTTTTTTTAAGGGACTTCCTAATCAGATGATCAAAATAGTATTTTACTGTCATTTATATCCTGCATTTTGGATTGCCAATGATTTTGAACATTTCTGTATTCTTAAAACACTGCCCATGGGACTCCTGACACACTCTACTCCTCTCCTTTCTTTCTCACCCACCGTTCACTCCTCCTCAGTCAACTCCTTCATGTTGGAGTATCCCAAGATTCAATCATGAGGTCACATTTTTTCTTTATCTGCATTCACTTTTCAGATGATCTCATTGGATCCCATGACTTTAAATACCATATTTATGTCAAACACTCCCAAATTTATATCTCTAGTCCAGACATCACTGATGACCCTCAGATCCATGAATTCATTTTCTGTTCAACAACTTCACTTAGCTGTCTCATTAAAAAAAAAAAAAAAAAAAAAAGACATTTCAAACACAAAATGTTCTCAACTGAGCTTTTAATGCTTCCTTACAGACTTGACCATCTCGTGGTCTTGTCCATCTTAGTTCATGGCAACTGCATTTTTTTCCCCAATCAGTCCCCCCCAACCCTGAAGTTTCCAGGCTCTTCTTTCTTTCAGATATTCTATATTACCCAATAGCAAACTGTTGGCTTTTCCTTCAAACATAGCCATGATCTACCCAGTTCTCACCATCATCACTGTCTCACTAGAATATGAAAGAACTTCACAAAGTTTATTGAAAATGCAATTAAGTGACTGGCAGGTGGTGTGGTGGTTAAGGGTGTTGGACTCTCACATGGCTGACTGCAGTTCTAGTCCCTGACCTGGCAGATTGAATTCTCACTTTCTCTCTCACTTTCTCTCTCTCTTTCTCACTATATCCCTCTTCAGTCAAATTAAAATAAATAAAGTTAAATAAAATAATTCTTTAAAAAAAAGAAAATGGCATTAAAAGATACTCATACAAATATAAACTTTATTTTTCAAGTAAACCTCATTGAGTTCAAGATATGCTTGTATATGAAGATACTAGCTATTCGGTCCATCCTTAAAGAACTGAGGGCCCCAGGAATTTAATCATGTTGATACATTTTTTTTAAACATTATTCATTAAAGAAAAATGGACGACCATTAAATATTTTTTAAGATTAGGAAATGAAAAGAAGTCAGAGGGAGCCAAATCAGGACTGATGGGTTCCTAATGATTTCCCTTTGAAAGTCTCACAGTAATGGGGAAAATAGCTGGCATGGTGGTTAAGGCACTGGACTCCCAAATGGCCAACTGTGGTTTGAGTCCCAGACCTAGCAGCTTACTTTCTCATCTTCCATTTCCCGCTCTCTCTCTGTCACTCCCTGGTGCACACACTTGCCTTATAACAAATTAAAAATAATAATAAATAAATAAAATTAAAGAATTATTTTAACTTTTTTTTAGGGAGGGTTTTGTTATAGGGTGCTTGTGCTTGCTGGAGAGATAGAGAGACAGGAAGTGAGAAATCACCCCCCAGAGGGTTTGACCACTCTGCAATCCCTTCTCCATTCTCCTCTATGGATTTTGGGCATGTAGGCACATGGACCTAGTGTAAGTTTTAAGCTTCCGGGTCCAGGACTTGAACCACTATTGGGAGCCCAGTGATGTAACCACTTCGCCATCTGCTGGTCTCAAGTAAATAACTCTTAAAAAGATCTTGCAGTATTGCCTTTTTGATGAGAAGAATGGCAAGAGCATTATCACATACAGGACTCTGGTGAATCTTTCCCAGATGTTTTTTTACTAAAGCTTTGCCTTTCTCAAAACACCCTCATAAGTAATCAGATCTTGATTATTGTTGTTTGACCCTCCAGAAAAATCAAGAAGCAAAATGCACTGAGCATCCCCCAAAACTGTTCCCATGACCACTGCCCTTGACGGGTCACTGTAACTTTCACTGAACCGCTCCTGGTAGCCACTGCTTTAACTGTGCTTTGTCTTCAGGATCTCTCTGATAGAGCTGTGTGTCACCTCCTGTTACCACTTCTTCAAAGAAATGCTCCAGGATCTTGATCCCATGTGAGAGCTCTGCTCTTGTCTGCAGTTGATCTGGGTACATACTTTTGGCACCAATGCAGCATAAAGTGCACTTCACTTTAAATTTTCAGTCAGAATTGTGTAAGCTGAACCACTTGAAATGTCTGTAATGTTGACTAAAATCTTTGGTCCAATTAGAGCATGAACAAGGTTAATTTTTTTTTTCCTCACAAATTTGCACAGATGGGTCCAGCCTTGGCGGCACCTTGTGGTCGCATGCTGAAGTGTGCTGGAAGCCACTAGACTGATCATGGGTTTGGATCCCCACTGTGTCCTGTAACACAGCCCGTGCATATGTGTGCCCAAGACCCTGATGGAACTGAAGGACTGAGAGGAGGGAGTCAAAGTGTGAGGAGATCTTGTCAAGGCTTTCTATCTCTTTCTCTCTCATATTTCCCTCTGTCACACATAAAGTAAATAAATTTTAAAAAATTGATGTAGATTGCATTCAGCCATGGGTGCCATCTTCAACATTATTCTGTCCCTTCAAAAATTAAGTTATTCATTTGTAAACTACTTATTTCTTTAGGGCATAGTCCTGATGACGTAAACCACCAAGCTCTGTAGAAATAACAATTAACATATTTTATTCTTAGCATGACTTTGAGTGACTAGACCTGGAAAAGCACAAAAGTGCTCCCCGGCATGCTCATATGCAGTAGTTTTTTTTTCTATTCAGTTCTGAGATCAGAAGACACAAAGTTGTGAGTCAGTCTAAGGAATCTCTTCATAGACCTGGCCCCAAAAGGTGGGATATCTAGAAGGAGGGGCTTATAGTTTATAGGTGGGTTAAGAAATTCATAGGTTAGTCATTGGCTAACTATGCAATTCTTTGTCTAAAAGAGAATTGGAGTCAGTAAAAAAGGAAGTCTGGTTTTAACCTAAATGTAGATAAGGCCTTGCTATTTATCTGTGATGCTATGCCAGGGTTAGGATGTAAAGAGCGGACCAGGATCTCTAGACCAAAGTAGTATGTTACAGCGAGATTCCTGTTTGCAGATGTGACTCTCCCAGGCCCTTTGAAAAGCATCTTAGAACAGAAAGAATAGGGGCCAGCAGTTAGCGTAACGGCTCTATTGCTGGACTCCCATGGAGTCGACCACGGTTCGAGTTCTGGACCTGGTAGCTTAAACTCATGCTGGGTGCTTGTGCGTGTGTGTGCATGCCCAGGATCCCGAGAGGAGAATGGAGAAGAAGGGATTGTGGTGTGGCCATCCCCCCTGGAGGGTGATTTCTCGCTTTCTGTCTCCCTGTCTTTCTGGTGAGTGCATGCATCCTATAGAGAAACCTCTTAAAAAAAAAAAAAAAAAAAAAAAAAAAAAAAAAAAAAAAAAAAAAAAGAATAGGAAAAAGAGTCAGAAATCTGTCCTCATCCCCATAAACTTTCCATGAAGCATTCTTCCACCAAAGCTTCACTATAAATGGGTTGTTTGTTTTTATTTCAATTCTAGCAGAGTTCATGTTACTCTGATAGGGGTTCTTTTTTTTTTTTTTGAGAGAGATTTTTGCTATAGGGCGCGTGCACTCGCCAGACAGACAGAGAGACACATAGAGACAGAAAGTGAGAAATCACCCCCTAGGGGGGATGGTCACGCCGCAATCCCTTCTCCTCCATTCTCCTCTCGGGATCTTGGGCACGCACGCACATGTGCCCGGTGTGAGTTTTAAGCCACCGAGTCTGGGACACGAACTGCGGTCAACTACATGGGAGTCCAGCAACATAGCCATTACGCTAACTGCTGGTTCCCTGATAGGGGTTCTTTTCAAACTAGTAGTTATATCCTACTTGATGCCTGTGAAGGCCCTCCCCCTTACAGTTTTCTTCTTTCTTCCCCCCACTCCAAGTGGTGTTTTGACCCAGTTTTGAGGCCCTAGCTATTGGCTAGTCAGTTCCTCTTCTTGAATAGCTAAGTCCATATTCCTCCTCTCCCCTTTGTGGGCTCACACTGTATACTCACCCTAATTGCCACAGGGCCAGATATCTGATGTCTCAGACAGTCCCTGTGTGTTGGAGTGCTTGAAGTTACTCAAATCAGCCAAAGCACAGGGAGGCCAGAAATCTGGCCTTCCCACCTGCCTTGCCATTCCTGTCACCATTGCCTTGATCTGGGATGCAGCCCTCAGTGCTTCTGCTCAGCAGACTTTCCTCCTTGGGGTTGCAAGTTGCAAAGAGTTCTGCCTCTCTCCATGACATCACTGGGCTGTCACAAGACCTTTAAATCTCACAGGACATCGGAGTGATTGCATCCTCTCTTTGATGGGTCTCCGTAATTCCGCTCCTACCCCCCTAGAATCTGGTGTGATCATTTTTCATTAGAATTTAGATCTTCTTCCTCAGCTTACTGCTAAGAACACCCACTGGTTTTCCATCTAGCCAGGGGTCACCCGGGCCTCAGTTTCTTTCTGCCCTCTGTTCTGTGACTGCCCCTTGACTTCCTCTTCCCCAGCTGCACTGACATGGGTGCTACTTCTTGAACATGTTCCTTCCACATGACTGTTCCTTTTGTCTTTTGTCTCGAGTCTTTATCCAAATGCTACCTTTCCTGGTTATCTACTTAATATGAACAATCAACTTCTCTAAAATTCCTGATCTCCCTTCTCAGTTTTGCTTTTCTACATGGCATCTATTTTGTAATTTTTCTTTTTTTGGAGAGGTTTTTGCTATAGGGCATGTGTGCTCGCCAGAAAGAGAGAAACAGAAAGCGAGAAATCACCCCCCGAGGGGGGATGGCCAAGCCACAATCTCTTCTCCTCCATTCTCCTCTCAGGATCTTGGGCATGCACGCATACATGCCCAACATGAGTTTAAGCTACTGGGTCCAGGACTCGAACTGAGGTCGACTACATGGGAGTCCGGCGATATAGCCATTACGCCATCTGCTGGTCCTGTAATTTATTTTATAGAAGTTTTACTTAGCTGTTTCATTGTTTCTCCCACTGGTATATAAACAAACGAAGGCAGGGGTTTCTGTTGTGTTCTGTTGTAAAGGCGGCCCAAAGTGGTGGCCCAATGCACAGACCCCAGGATTGCATCTGGTCTCTGCCTCTTATTTGCTGGGTGACTGAGCACCTGTCACTCGAGCACTAAGTTCCTCCATTTGTTTTTTTGTAACATGGGGATAGGAGCAGCCCTGGGCTCAGAAGGATAATACAAGGGGATTCAATAACTAAGTATTGTGAAATGGTGTAAGCCAATGCCTCACAAAAAAAAATCACATGATGTAAGTATCTGTGAAATAAATAAATTCCTTCATTTTCTGCATGTAAAATAGTTCTTGACTCTTGGAAGGTGACCAGTGAACGTTCGTTAAATAAATCTTCAACACAAAATATACAGCAAATGAAATTTCAGTTCTTAGGTTAGAGGCTCTGCTGACAGGTGAGCCTCCTCTCGCTAGAGAGAGAGGCCTAGGTAGAGATGCTTCCTGAGTGAGCAAGGTCCTTCTGCAGATGCATTCTTATTGTTGCAAGTGAGAGACACGTGTCAGAGATGGAGGGATGGTGGAGGTCCTCGGCACAGAGCTCTCAAATCCTTGGAATTTCTAGAGTGATAGGAAAGATAAAGGTGTATGCTGTTCTGATGAGGCGACCCTTGGCGGACTCCTAGTAGCTTCAGGACGATGGTTGTTGCTAAGAAGACCAAGGCATAATTAGAGGATTGGAATGTTCAGCCTCACTCCACAACATCTAGGGAGGGAAGATGGACTGGAGATTGAGTCAAGCACCAACAAGTTAGTCATGCCTCCGTAATGAACTATCATAAGTACCTCTGAATGATGGGGTTTGGAACAGCTCCCAGGTAGATCCTGGGAGAGTGGCAAGCCCAAAAAGGGCAGGGAGACTCCATGTTCATTCCCCATACTCTCTCCTATGGATATCTCTTCCACTTGGCTATTCCTGAGTTGCGTCCTTTAAAATAAACTGGTGACAGTGAGAAAATTGTTTTCCTGATGTCCGTGAGCTGTTCTAGGAAATCGTTGAACCTGAAGAGGGAGTTATCAGTACCCCCAATTTGTATAACTGGTTGGTTAGAAGTACAGATGACCTGAGACTTGTTATTGGAGTCTGAAATGTTCTATGGGTAGAAACATTCAGAGACTGGAATCCCTGACTCAAGCTATGAACACAAAGCAAGTTTGCAGAAGCTTAAAACATTTTACATCTTAAAATTTTACTTTAAACAACTTTGAGATATGTGGAAAATATTTTTTTTCATTTTGTAGAGAAATAATATACAAACAGAGGGACCAGTAGTTAGTGTAATGGCTATGTCACTGGACTCCCACATAGTCGACCGCGGTTCGAGTCCTGGACCCAGCGGCTTAAACACGCCAGGCGCGTGTGCGTGCATGCCCAAGATCCCGAGAGGAGAATGGAGGAGAAGGGATTGCAGCGTGGCCATCCCCCCTGGGGGCTTATTTCTCGCTTTCTGTCTCTCTGTGTCTCTCTGTCTTTCTGGTAGGTGCACACGCCCTATAGCAAAAACCTCTCCAAAACACACACACACACACACACACACACAACAACAACAACAGAATATACAGAGAGAAAAGAGTTTTTAAAAAATAATCCTTAGAAGCCTTACTTAATTTTGGGGGGATAAAAATATGAATACATTTAACAAATAAATAAAGACAAAATAAGATAGATACCTCTTTAAATTCTATAATTCACCATGTGCCCTTAATGTAGATTCGTGTTTCAGCATTTAATTTTTCATTGGTTAGGTTTCAAGTTCCCTCCTTTTTGCTTTTCTGTATCTCAAGATAATGCTGATGCAGACTAGGGGGAGAATTGAGTCACAAGGAGAAGATAAGACTGTAAGGGAGGTAGCCTTCCTCTCACACAGAGTCTAGTTTGAATTGTTATTTTGCAATCTATCCATCTTGTTAACTGTTCCTTTCTGCTTTGTGTCTTCAATTTATCTAAGGATCAAGATAGTATTTCTTCTATTGGTATCATAGGCAATGATAGCATAGCTATGTGTTATTGAGCGTTACGGGGGAACACTAGGCTAAATATTTTAGATCACTTATTTATCATAATAATCCAATGAAGTAGCTAATATTGTTATCCTCATTAGAAATAAAGAAACCCTTGGGGCTAGCACGTAGTGTGGTAGTAAGGCACTGGACTCCCACATGGCTGATAGTAGCTGTAGACCTGGGCCTGGCGGCCTGAAAATCATGCCAGGCGTGTGTACACACGTGACCAAAATCCCTAGAAGAGAATGGAGGTGAAGGGATTGTCAAGTGGCCATTCCTCCCCATCCCCAGGCCGATTTTTCATTTTTCCTCTCTCTGTCTGTCTCTGGTGAATACAAATGCCCTATCGCACGTGCACACACACACACACACGCACACGCACACACACACAAAGAAACCCTGACTGAGCCGTCGGTTTTGTGGTGTCACAGAGCTTGTCCCCTTAATTGCTACATAGTAAGTATCAGATGGCCTGATAAGTTATAGGCAGAGAGAAAAAATTTGTCCCAGGAAACGGACACAAGCTCTTTAGTCAGCTCTCGGGGATGTGGAAGGCCCGGGTTTGATGTTTATGAGAGGGGCAAAAAGCAATTACCACTGGCCCTTCCTTCCAGTTGTAGAGGGAAATGGAAGTTTTCATGCCTCAGAGTGGGGACTGCCAGGTCAGTTATTTGTTGTGGTTTTATGTCAAGGAAATCAGACTGCAACAATCTGTCTGAAATAAATGAACTCCCATCCCAGCACGTCAATAAAGCTTCGCACCAGACCGTAAAGCAAAACAATAGAAAATACACATGGATCCCTTCTCCCTTCCACTCACACACACCCTCTGCCAGAGTTTATTGCATTATATGTGACCGGGGAGTCTCCAGTGATACCAAAGCCCTCGTTTGAACTTTTCTAACAGCAGTGCTCCTTTCTTATTTGCTCGGTGCTGTTTAACCTACTGGGATCTTGTTGAGTTCACATACCATACATTTCCTCAAGATGACATCTAATTAAATTCCAAATGACACCATTTTACAAAAGGGACTCTTGATTTTTTTGCAAGTCACTATTTCTCTTTTTTACAGTCTGCTCTTGCTTGTTCAATATCTCACTTCAAGGCATCCTGATGCAGATTTAAAACATTCTAGAAAGAAATAAGATGCGAGGTTCTGTGGCATTTCGAATAATTTATGCAGCCCATCCTCTAGGCTTCCAGCCAGACTCTAGCAGGAGAAATTTGCTTCACATTCTCTCAAGACTCATGCCACCGTGAATCCTTTTGGAAAGAAATCTAAATTGCAATTGTATAAAGAAGTCCTGGGGAGAAAAATAGTCCAATGTGATTCTGCAACCCCAAAGTGTTTGTAAAGTTCACTGTAAAAAATGTCAGGAGACTATCTGGGAGAAGTTCAACGGCTCTAAGTAAAGTTTGTTGCTGGCCTCAGAGTAATGCACATTAAAAAGGGGTCAATTAACATTTATCAAGAGATGCTGGCATTTCTAAAGTGTATTTACTCTGGAAGGCCAAGTGCATCTGTGTGTCTTCAAAGTGATCGCAACTCACAGAAAATAATAGGCCCATCACGAGGAGGAGGCTGGGGTTTCTAAATGTGCCAAGAGTTACAAACTCTATTATTTTCTCACATTTTTAAAATTTCCAAAAGCTGTAATTTACTTACATTTGAAGTTGGAGAAGCAGATGTATAGATGACGCGTCTTAATATCCCACAGCCTGGATCAGAAAGGCAGCATCAGCGAAGGCAGCAGCTTCCTGTGTGCACCGCTCTCTTTCCTTTCCTCGCTTTATCTGCCCTTCCGGGACTCACCTACACCCTGGGAGTGCATGTGTGAAATTGGGCTCCCCATAAATGGGAGGCCCAGAGGGGTACAATAAACACGTTGGTTTCTGTTCTTCTATCACCTCCTTAAATCTGCCAGGCAGGGCCATGCTCCCTGGTAGTGCTGATGCCCTTGAACTGCAGGCTGTGATCTTTAAATGCAGAGCCAGGGTCAAGAGAGCTATCGGCCTCCTTTATAACTGACATCTTCGAACTTCCCCGATGACTAAATCAGGTGTTCCTCTGTTTCCTTGGAGAACTCTGAAACACTTCAAAGTACTTTCAAATTGTCCAAAGGCAGTTTTCATCGGCCCTTTGAAATCCTCTCGCTGCGGACCGCCTAAAATCTTGTAGACTTTGTCTTTTCATTTCTGTTAACCTTCCCATTAGTTACCTTCCCACTGGAGCTGAAATCAAGTTCTGCCTTTTAGAGACCTTTGGCTGTTCCGGAAGTAAGGCTTCCCCAGTCCTCTGGTTCCGATCTTAATGATCTTAATGAGAGACCATTGAAGCTTTCCAATTCCTTAATTGAGATTTGCTCAGCTTCATAATAACTATAGATGCTCCTAACTTGTTAATTCTGAGGACAACCCGATGAGTTTAGTACTGACACACACACACACACACACACACACACACACACACAAATCATTAGGTCATTTATTTCAGGGATTACACGTGACATTTAAACCTCTCCACCCAAGGCCAGCATCTGGCATGGAGGTTAAGGTGGCTAGAATGCACGTGGTTGACTGGACTATGTGATTCAGTTCTCAAACCTGGCTTGAAAGACATGCTAGACGTGTGTGTGTGTGTGTGTGTGTGTGTGTGTGCATGACCAAACTCTGTAGAGAATGGAGGAGAAGGGATTGTGAAGTAGCCGTCCCCACTGGGGGTGATTTCACATTTTCCCTCTGTTTCTTTCTGGTAAGCCCATGTGCCCGATGGCCAAAACTGAACTTAAAAACAAGAACAACACACACACACACACACACACACACAATCCTCTCCACTGACTGCAAATAATCTAACAATCAAGTGTGTAGTGACCACAAGGAATCTTACAACATGTATCCTTTTCCATTTTATCATCAATATGGGGAAAAGTTAACCTCCACCTCAGGCAGCGCTGGTCGTCTGGATTTCCATGAGTTTTTAGAAAATGAAAAAGGAGCCATGGGGTACACAGCTGGGCAGATCTGGACAGGTTTGGATAATTTCTTACTCTCTGTCAGATTGTGTTGTGGCCTTGGTTTTTGCTGGAAGGTGTGGCTGAGAGAAGGGGGCATTTCATGTGTGCTGACAGGCCTGGGTTTTATTAGCAGAGGATTAAATATACGGAAGTGATTAGAGAACTAAGAAAGGACACTCGACATGAAGGGTAGCCAGACCTGAGCCAGGTCAGCACCCAGCTTTCACCCATGCAATCCATCCGTTATTCTTCCTCCTTTCTGCAACAGTCCGGGTTATGACGCCCTTCTGCTTCAAAGCTTTCAGGGAGATCTATTGCTTTGAAGGTGGACTCTAAGGTCATGGATGTCATCAAGGGCCTGACACTCTGGCTTTGGCTGGCTTCTCTCCAGCTATCTTCCCTCATTTGCCTTCCTGGGGCCTCTGTTTGCTCAGAGCCTGCCCGGTGGCTCTGTCACACCACTTCTGCCACCTGGTGACGGTCTACTCACGATGGTCCACTCACCTAAGGACCACTTGTTTTGTGATTACTCCTGGCCTTTTCAGACAGCATGAACTCTTCCCTCTGAGATTTCATCGTCTTGTGTAAACATTTCTATCCTGGGGCCTATAATCTTTGATTTACAAAATTTATTTAAATATTTGTCTCTTCCAGTATACTGTAGGCTAGATGAAAAGACTTACTCTTGTCTGTTTTTTCTTTTTAAAATTTTTATAACCCCAGATTCAAATCTGCTGCATAACACAGGATACTCAAGTTCCTGTTGGGGCTAGCCAGGTCACATGGTGGTTGAGGTGACTGGATTCCCACATGGTTGATGGCGTGGTTTAAGTCAGCCTCTGGCTTAGAAATGCACCAGGGATGTGTGTGTGTGTGTGTGTGTGTGTGTGTGCATGACCAAAATCTGGACAGGAGGATGAAGGAGAAGAGATTGTGGAGGGGCCATATTCCCAGGGAATGCTCTCACTTTGTCTCCAGTAAACACACGCACCATATAGCAAAAGCTAAAACCAAAAAGAACGTTCTTGCTAAAACAAACTGAGGGGGAAATATTACGAATTGTGTGTCAGAAAACTCTTAATTCTGAAAATAGCGGTTTGGAAGAGGGAACTTGTGAGAAAAAGACCTGATCTCCAGATTTATGAGATAAATCTATAGCTAATTTAAAAGTTGTATGATTGTCATTTGCATTTTTAACATACATCATTCAGCTTTATTTCCATTGCATTAAAGAAATGACATACCATAAATGATTTTTGAAAGCATTAGGCCAATGTTTCCCTACTGTTAAGGGACACTGCATGATTTGCATGAACAATTTTTCCTTTTGGGCATCATAAAGGCAATTTACACCATTTAAAATTGAGGTTCTGAATTTACTCCATGATATCAACACTTAATCAGCACTGTCCACACAGAGGTAAGGCTTAGAAAATCCTAGTTGAGTTGCGTGGAACCATTGTCCAGTGAATGCTCCAGTTACTGCATGTGCTTCCTGGTTCCGGGTTAAGGCCTGTGTGAACTCGGAGATGTGACAAGGGTCGTTCAAGACTGGCAGATTGGGAAACAGGGAACAGATATTTGGAATTCGAAATATCTCACCACACATTCCACATTGATTTGGGCACACACACACACACACACACACAATCTAAAAACTTTGACTGTTGAGTACAATCGATTCCTAAAGGGAAGAGAGGAATGAAAGCCGGCCCCATGGCCTCACGGTGAGGGAGCCAGATCTCATATGATAGACTGCAGTTTGAACCTAGCCCTGGTGGTTTTAAAAACAGGTCAGGTGCATGTATGTGTGCATACCCCTAACCCAACAGGATGAAGAAATGGAGAAGGGATTGAGGTGTGGCCATGCCCCATTGGGGGATGCTTTCTCCTTCTCTTCTCTTTCTCTCTCTGGTGAACACATGTGCCCTCTGGCAATTATAAAACTTTTTGAAAAGGAAAATGGAATAATGGGGAACCTTCAGGAACTCAATTGGAAAATCAGAGGAGTTCATAAAGCAAGACTCGCAACAGAGGCAGGAGCTGAACAGAAGCACCTCCTGCATCCTTGTTTTTTTTTTTTTTATTACCTTAAAGCTTATTTATATTTCTTCCATGAATGAAAGAGACGAGAGAGAGAGAGAGAAATAGGCACCTCCAACAGAGCTGTCACTGTGACCCACCCTTAATTTTAGCCAACCCAGAACATGGGTTTGCGCACACATGTACATCTGATGTGGAGAGGAAAGTCCCAGGACACAAACCCAGGATCTTCCCATGTAGATCCAGTTGTGTTACTGCTGTGCCACCACCATCCTTTGTTTTCCACAGCTCACTCTAGAAGATATCGGTCCCCACACTGGGGTAGGTTTAGAAGCAGAAGAATTTTCTAGCATGTCATGAGCCTTAGGGTTCTGGACTCTGTATATGGTTTCTTTCATGACGGGTAAAATGTTTTAAAAACTAACTGAGGAAAGGAAACAAAAATGTTGAATGACAAAGGGAACAGTATTTAAGAAATTAAAACAAAATGCTCATTTATTGTTTTTAATATGTAATCAAATATGACAGCAGTATTACACAAATTGCTCCCTTCTTCCCTTTCTAAAATCCCAAATTTGTTGACTCCAACTAAAAGTGAAAAGACATGATTTATTTCTGAAAATAGCAATCAACAGCGAGAACACAGGTAACATTTGGTCACCACCAGCTTCCAGACCTTTAAAGAACTGTGTCACCGTGGCAATCAATGCACTGGATTTCTTATCAAATTATTACTAGGAAAAATAAGATTTCCCACACACTGTAAGCAAAATCAGAAGAATTGCAGAGACACTGGGTTTATGAAGCTGTGTGACAAAAACGTTAATGAATTATTGCAATCATAACAATCCCCAGGTAAAAGACAAATGGCAAATTAATGGACTGTAAGGACATACATTCAAACTTAGATGATTCATGTTACAGTGAAAAGAACCAAGAAGCTTGCGGAAGGATGTAGCATCTGAATAACTGAGTTTGAACAAAAGGTTCCAACGGAAGTCACGCTTCTTTTGCTCTCAGACACCATTAGTGCAAATTCGGATACAACCGTTTTGACATTTGCAGGTTCAGGTACATCTACTCAGGTCATCGTGAAGTCTGTGCATGTTACCCTAGCATGACAAAGGCAGCCTTGGAATGTCTCACTGACATGGCAGAGGAACTAGGAACGATGCCCAGAGGACTGGAGTACATTCAAAACGCTCCATTTTCCAGCTCTGTATTTTATTAAATGAAATTTTGGAGATTCTCTGCAAAGTTAACCTTCACCTGAAAGACACATCCTTGATTTGACACACAGAGCTCTCAAAAATGGTGAGAAGTGACTGGTAAACTGTGCTCACCCATACAATCTTTCCTTTTGTTTGGGATTGATTGGTTTTATATGGTCAGATTTTCCTCAGTGTTCTGTTTTTGTAGTGCCACAGTGAGACTGTCATTCTGACAATGAGTACAATTATCCCCCCTTCAAAATGCATTACAAACGTTCTGTGCACTGGTGCAACTGGCATACAACATGGACAGCCCCTGCCCACCGTGCTGAGTGCCCACCTTCTCTTTTCACACTTCAATGTTTCAACTGACTTTAAGCAGAATTACCAGAAACAGCAGTAAATTCCTGGCATTGGCAAATCCCATGATCCCAGCTGGCATGCAAAAAAAGGCTGTCTCTTTTCCCCCCCGAAAGTAATATACTTCCCAGGCACTGTCCAAATGCCTCAAAGCAGGAAAGTGAGAGATTTGTTTTGACCAACCAATGACATGCTCTCCCCACCCAGCTAGAGGTACCCTAGACACCAAACATCTGTGTTTAAAGAGACTTGATTTTCCTGAAATGATTTTAACATTTCTTTGCAAGGGAAGCTCTGGTTTCGCTTAATGCTCTTTTCAGAATAGCCTGGTGGAAGACACTTTATTTGAGTTTTTATTTCCCTGCTATAAAAGTGACAGTCTGAGTACATTTTTATTCAAAATACTTTGCAATGGTTGCTCAGACTTCACTATGATGTCTAGACTTTTTGCACTTGAGTCTGGGTCTTGGTGATGGCCCAACTTCACAGATATCCTGCTCTGGGCTCACGGGTAACAACACCCTTTCTGATCTATTCTCAAGAAGATTATTTTTAGTCTTATTTTATTGCCTATGTAGGGTTGACTGGCTCATGGTCTCTGGTACAGGAGAACCAAAGAACATGATCATGCCTTCCAGGTCTGAGGGAAATGAATGGAAAAGTCTATTTTTGGTCATTACCAAACCACTCATAACCCAATTCCCTAGAGCAAGAGCTTTGGCTTTAGAATTGGTGCCATAGAAGAGGTTACAGGTAATAGCTGAGTTTTGGGCATAAAACTGTATGTCTGATGTCTCTTAGAGTACTTGCAGAACCTGTGCTCTGAACGCCCTTAATTCAAGCTGTTCCTCAGTGAGTATAAATTTGTGCATTGCTGCCAGGAAGTTGAAAACTTCTGCCTGATAGTACATTGAGATCTTTAATTTCTTTATATGAAATATCTTCATTCACCCACTCCTATCTTATACCTCCCCTCACACAACAAATTTCTAAAATTGATTTCATGCTATGTATTTTTAAAAGAATTATTTACTGAATTTTTATTACTTATTTATTTATATTTAATTTGCTATAGGACACATGTGCTCACCAGAGAGAGAGAGAGACAAAGAGAAGGAGAAAGAAAGTAAGCCGCCAAGTCTAGGACTTGAACTGTGGTTGGCCATGTGGGAATCCAGCACCTTAACCACTGCGCCTCCTGCTGGCCCCATACTGTGTACTTTTTGATAGGCACTAAAGGTTTATAGTTGTAAGATCAGTCTGGGATACTTTGGTCATGAGTATATACTTTCGTAATGCCAGGGAAAAGAAAGATTGCTGTTAAAAATTAAACTCCAGGGAGATAAAGAGGAGTTATTGAGATTTTTCAACTAGAATAAATATAATTATAATATCATTATCTGTTAAGTTAAATTTTAAAATTTTATTACATTACAAAAGGATTTTTGTAAATCATTCTCAAATGTTAATAAACTTTGGACATTAGAAAAAGTTAAGTACCAGCTTATGATGTGCATTTGATTTATTTTTTTCCCTAGCATTTTATCCTGGATTTAAAGTAATGGAATCTTTCACTCTCAACAGTGAGCTGGAAACTAACTTAAAAAAACATGTTTTGAGCATGCTCTCCTAGATATAATTTATTCACTCATAATAAATGTATTATTGGGAAGCCAATGATAAAATTTGATTCAAGAAATTATGTAATTTTGCTTTTATAATTATCATCTTACTTTTTCATAATAATCATTGTGAGAGCAGTGGACATTGGATGATTTAATTGGGCAATAATTAGGTAGATGTATTTCCATTTAAGTTGAAGCTTGAAGATCAACTTAAAACTTGAAATCATACCATGTTGTCTCATCCCACAGTGGTAGAGTAGAAAATCAGACACAAATTTGTGGGTCTTCTAGATTGGAGTGTTCTGATTTCCATGATTGTTATATGAGAGTTCTCTCGGGGTGCACTTGTCATTATCCTATATTTGCAGAGTCCATGACCAAGGCTTTAAATGTGTATCTCTATTAGCAATCTGTAACAAACAACTATGATGCTTTCAAAGCCTGTGTTGGTCTTTTGTAAAATAAGTAAAGGAATGCTTGATATTTCACTGGGGGATTTGTTACTATTTCTGGGATTGTCTTTTGGTATACAACTTCACCAAATTTCCCAATTATTGCAGAAAAAAAAGCACAAATTTAAACTGAAAGGATTCTGAGTTATCCAGAGAATCATTGCCCCTACAGGAAAACTGACATAAGGCACATCAAATGACACAAACTTTGGTTTGACAGATTTAAACCTTCGAACTCTGAAATACTCAATTTTCCATTACTTAGGACAGCAAACGTTCTCTTTCAAAGAAGGACCATAAAAAAAAAAAAAAATCATCATTATTGCTTTAAACCTAGGTAAGGGAAGTGGATATTCTGATGGTGCAAACAAGAAAATTTTCATATATGGAAAACAGAAATAGAAAGCTCATCCCAATATCCTGAAAATTAGATGTACCCAGTTTCAACATCTATGCATTTCAACTATTGCATCTGGTAAGTAAGAATGCAAGAGACTAAGGAACAAGATTTGTAGATGTGTTGAATGATAAAAGAAACCTCCCTCCCCCAAGCAGAGTCTCTGAGATACTGAAGTTGCATGACTTCGGTATCAAGCACCCATGCCAAATGCAAAGATCAGTGCAGTAGCTATTATAGAAGAGATGTACAGTTACTACAGAATCTTATCTCTAGCTATGAAAAAGTCAGTTCCCAAGTTTTCAGAGATAAGCAGCTTTGCAGTCTCCTCTCAATAAATTTGCAAAACCAAGAGATAAGAGAAATAGATAAGAATGATGTTGGGTTGTGGTTGAACTGTTTATTACTTTCTCTTTGTATATTTTACCCACTAGATAAAACAGTACTTTTAATCAGGAGAGAGATTTTGTCCAACCTGCAATTTATCCCCCAGTCCAAGGAACACTGATAATGGCCAGAGACATCTTCAGTTGTCATAAGGGGAAGTGTGCAACTCTGTACACTCATGTGTGTTATTTAATTAATAGACATCATGTACACCCCACAATGCACAGAACCCACATCTCCAAGCTCAAAAAAGAATGATCAGACCTAAAATGTCAATAGTGCCAAGGAGGTTAAGAAAACCCCGAGATGGTCTGATAAATGAATAACAATCACACACACCTAAAGTGCAAATGCTTCTTTGATACATTGGTGCTTCTGAATACCTTAAAACAATGTCGTTGATCATTCCAAAAGCCACAGCAGAATTATAGGCACAAGACAGTAAAACATCAACTACTGCAAATGATCAGGAAGAAATGCAAAAGAACTGGAAAGTGTTTCTGGGTCAGGGCCAACTTTGGGTGACTATTCTCATCAGTAAAATGAACAATCATTTGAAACAGAGCAAACAGCCCAGATGTGTAATCATGCAACATATTCCAGAAACATTCCTTGGGAAAATACTTGATAGTTTCCCCATTTAGGTAGGATAGAAAATTGGAATTGGAGATCGATAAAGCGATATTGATCCTACCTACTTGCAAAGTTGTGTTTGAGGATTTCCCCCTATTATAAAAATGATCAGTTTACATGCCTGAACTCTTGCTATTTGTATTTTATGCTATATGCCACAAAATCTCATACAATAACTTGGTTCCAGTAGGTGCTCGATAAATATTTAATTGAGTGACTAAATCAATGAATAGATAAAGGGATGAATCAAAGTGCCCTGTACAATGTAAAGTGCTATAAAACACTGGGTAATAATGAGTAGATAATAGGTAATGCCACAAACCTTGCACCACCGTTTGCTCAAAAACCTTCTTAGGATAGAAATGTTCAAACAGTTTAAAGAATAAATAAAAACTGTGATTACATGTGTGGTAAGAAAATGTGCTATAAAGATGATTAGTTTTCAAGTACATTTGGGGGAAAAAAATAAAACAAAGGCAGAACAATGTAAGCGGCAAAGACAAATAGTGCTGCTGACTTAAATGGCCATAGCTAGAACTTGAAATCACTGGTTGCTAGAAAAATATGCTTAAGACTAAGAAGTAGCAAACAACATGGTAGAGGAAGAAGGCTGGTCTGTGCAGTTGGCCATGTGGGATCCAGAGCCCTAACCACCAGGCCACTGGCTGGCCCTTTCTAGACTTTCAATATCTTTGCCTAATGACTGAATATCATTTTTATAAATAATTAAGATAAAAGAATTACATTCCTCTATAGCACCATTTATCTGATTTTTCAACATGTTTACGTCCCTTTGTTATTCTTAACAACGTGATAGAGAAAGAAGAAAGGTCCGATGTTCCATATTACAGGATGAAGCAGATAGTGAAAAGAGCAAATAAAATTAGTTTGGAGATGGCCAGTGCCTTCTCAGAGGCCTGGTTGGCCTTCACTGCTGACAAAGGAGTGCAGGTGATGAGAATCGGAACAGAGGATTTAAGGTCGGACACTAGGGAAATTACTACATCTCTTTGAGCCTTAGTTGTCTTTATCTATAAAACGAAGAGGTTGAATTGTATAACTATCCATGATTCTGGTATATGGCCACTAATCCTAAAAGTAGAGGTCAGGAGAAAAGGAAAAGTAAGAGCAATTTTTTGGAATTAGTAAAGCACGTGGTAATGAAACATCTGGAAAATGCCTGACTGAATACAAAGCAAAGGAGTGTTTCACAGGCGGAAGAAAGCACAACCACAGAATGTACTTCTCAGTTAATCTGATTTAAATATCAATTTCTCATATCATGAACCAAGGTCTAGATTCAAGCAATACTTATCTTCAATGGGCAATAGATACTAGGGACATTACCGGATTTATACTCCTTTTGAAAAAAATAACATCTTTTTTTTTTTTGACAAAAACTGATAAATTGAACTGGTCTGAAAAAATCTGTCATCTGGATATTAGCATAATATCTACTACATTTCCGAAGTATTACTACATTTGCAAAGTTTTGCATTTCAAATTAGGCTTGGCAAATTTTTATATTTTAATGTCACAGCCTCTTACATTTGTGATACAGGCTAATTATGAAGTTATTCATATTTGAGGTATTGCCTTCTAAGGAGAAGCTTCTAGGCCAGCTTCTCGGCCTCCCTTTGCTGTAAAGATTAAAACAGGAAATCAGAAGACACTCCAGAAGCAAAGTGACTCAATGTAATGAACTGAGCCAGCTGAAGGATGCACATAGGCAACTTTGGCATGGGAGAGAATAGGGACAGATGGCACATGGTGCAAATATTAGATGAAACACTAAGATGGACAAGTAAAAAGGCCCAGCTGTGGTGGTGCAGGCAGGACGGGGTGCTGCCGATACCCCATGGGAAGGCTCTGGGTTCCTGACCTGGGTCTCATTGCATCTTCCCGGTGTGCTGTGATCCTGACTGGCTATAGGGCTGGGGAGGTGGGGAGGATTGTGGCATAAACTCTTAGGGATGCCTGTCTCTCTCCCTTGGGAAAAACATAAATAAACCTAAAAAAAAAAAAAAGAAAAGAGAAAAAAGAAAAAAGAAAAAAGGAATTCAAGCAACTTGGCTATGTATTTTGAATGCATTCCCCTTTGCACTTTCTCAAGAAATGTGCCCAATTTATTTGAATGCTTTTTGGATTGATGGACTATTTTTCCTTTGAATGCAAATTTATGCTGGTACTGGACTAACAGATGTGCTTTATAGGGACTTTAAAAGTCTGTACATCTGTACATTAAATCAGTCTGCAAAATAATATTGCAAGAAAGACAGGCTAAAGTTTTTTTCCCCCCCAAAAAATTGTAAACTGAGACTCATGGCAGTTGAAGGAATTTTTCTCAAGGTAACATAGTGGAGACTCAGAGCCATGCCAGCTGGTGTTCCTCTCATTGCTCCATTGGGCCACTCTGTGATCAAACATGTTTGGATATGTGCATTTGGTAGAGATTCTTTTCCCTTCCCCTCCGTTTTCATCAACAAGGAATTCAAAAGAAACACTTCTATAATCCCATCCGATGGAATAGAATTTTCTGCCTAAGTGTTCTTGGCTGTCTAACATGGTTGCCACCAGCCACATGTAGCTACTGACTACTTGAAATGTGGCTACTCTCACTGAAGAACTGAATTATTTTTAATTTTATGTATTTTGAATTCATTTGAATTCCAATAGGCACATTTGGCAAGTAAAGATAATATTAGATAGCACAGTTCTAAGAGCTATGTATGAGAGATCAGCAAATGCTCTAGGTATCGCAAATTAAACAATGAGGAGTTAACTGTACTTTATCATTTATCATCGCAAATTAAACAATGAGGAGTTAACTGTACTTTATCATTTATCATTAATAATCTGTTTGTTGGTGTATCTTGAAGTCCCAGACCTTGATAAACAAATCAATATTGAGGTCAGTGCCATCTGATTGACTTAAGAGATTTTTCTTGACTTTTGATATCTTTTCTTAATTACTATTATTTTTTACAAATAAGATAAAATCATTGCATGCCTCTGTAGCACCTTGTATCTGATCCCTCCAGATGTTCGTGTCCCTTCGCTGTTCTCAATGTTTTTGTTATTCTCTCTACTACCTTCATAGTATACTGAATAATGTACACACATACCCTCTCTAATACATTATATATGTCAAGTCCAAAGCATTGGTGTTCTTTCTGAATTTCCAGAAACATTACGTTGGTTTTACCTTTGTAGCAAATGGGCACCAAGAACAAACCAGAAGTACAAAGTAGAATGAAAGTTTCATGAAAGAAAGCGCTTCAGCCAACATTCCTCACTACTCAATGATTCACATACCACAGAAACTTCTCACCACCTTTAACGCTTAGGTCTGGCAGGAGCTTTCTACTTCCAACAAAATTTCTCTGTTACTCATTACTTTGCTTCACTAAACAATGCAGAGGGTTTTAAGTTTGTTTGTTTGTTTTTCCTCCTCAGAATGATCAATTCTTTTGAATGAAAAATAGAAGATGAGCTCTGCAGGGTATAGGAATAACAACACTATTGAAAACAATTATGCAAAGTATCCTATATACATGCAGATTTATATAACTGCCAATCAATAGCTATTGGAAGCCACACCTACCACAAAAGCTAGTGAATGAAGCATCATCTTATCCTAAAAGGAAGTCGTCTGTGTGTTCCTTGTGTATTTGTAGAATACCAGTTGCACCAGTTTACACTGGCAAGTCATTTGGTTATTTTTTCTGTGACCAAACCTACTCCCTCAAAATACGTTGGATTATTTCATCTAAACTGAATGGAGCTACGGCAGAGATTGTCATCACATCCTTCCATCAACTTGCTTTTCAATTTTTTTTTTTTTTTTGCAATTATTTACTAAGTGGGTAAGGAGAAAGTTACCACTCTCATCAGAGACTTAAAAATGTCAAGCAAAATATATACGATAGAAAATGGCACTCATTTGCATCGGGCCATGGCGATGCTCAAGTGTGATACTCTGTTAGGAGACGGATGCTGTTCAATGCAGACATTGTGACCAGATGCAAAACTATTCAGTAATGTGCTGCTGATGACACATCTCCACTTTGTGAGACCTGAATCTGCAAATGTTGAACACTGTACCTTTCAAGAACCAATAGTTTCTTGGCACAAAATGTGAATATGTGATGGGCTGTGATGGTGATGACATTGTACGCGCAGTACCTGAATTGAACTTTAGGAGCTTGCGATATATATTAACCACCTTCCTCCTCAAGCATTGCCTTTCCTTTCTTCATTCATGGGGAATTTTCAAAATCTGGATTGCAATGAAAGGGCAAATGATATAGCTCCTTCTAAGGAGATTTTGCATCTGCTTTATCTAGCCAGAGAGGGAAGAGGTTGATATGAATGAAAAAGTGGATCAAAGAGGCAGGAAACTGATGGGCACTGCAGCTAATTGAACCACTTTTGCTAAGTGACATAAAAATATTCTAATATCAAGGATTATTTTACAACTCTATGGAATGCAGTGATGCAGCTTGCATTTCTTTTGTCTTGAGGACAAAATGCACTCTTAGAGTCACAAGAGCCTGCCTTGTGTTAGTTATAAACAAAATAGATTTATATATATATTTATGTAACTACTATGTGCTTTAAAGAAAATTACTGTATGATTTTAGCAGGGTTCTTTCATTCTTTTTATCACCAGGGATACAGGAATCGACAAAACAATGAAATGGGCCTCTAGTGCCAAAATGGCAAAAAACAGAAACAAAAAAACTATATATTTAAAATCCCTTAACATTTTTGTTTCGAAAACGATTAGGAAACTCTTCATTCTCTTTCCTTTTGTTTCCATCAGCCAAGAGCAACTGTGGCTTCATGGGACTTCACAGTTGGAAAATGGAGGCAATGCTTCTTAAAACAAGTCAGATGTTTTATTCGGAGGCAGGAGCACAGAAAGCCTCGTTGGCCACACCCTCTTTCCTAATCCTCAGTTACAAGTTTGGAAATTTTGTCTCAGCTCATAGAAAGGGCATTCATTACCAAGGACGAGGCAGGTACAGATACAAAATTTATCCTGTAAAGGAATGAACTTGTTGGTGCAGATCGATCTAGACCAGGAAAACAAAATCCTTTTGCCACACATCTATTTTGGAAAGACAGAAAATCTCTTATTTGCTGTGTGTGTTTGCTCCTGCATGAGCCACTTTTCTTAGCAATCTTGAAGCACTCATCATTGCTCTTTTGAGTGAAAGTGTTCAGGCTTTGGAACAGTTATTTTTGAGACAGCAGAGAAGAACAATTTGAACCAAAGGTGTAGATCCCTCGTGAACTAAAGCTTTATTATTATAATTTTTCCTTGATCCCTTTGCAACCCTGCACCTAAGCCAAAAGCATTGTGATCTTGTCATACTTCTGATAAATCCACAGGAGAGAATCCGCGTGAACTTAGATGTCATTCCACGAGGGAATGCTACGTTCAGTGTAAATGGGACCTGGGACAAGTTTTAGTTTTTCTTTTACCCTTCCTGGGCTGGGCTTGTCCGGAAATCTCATCTCCTTCAGGCTACAGCAGCTTAGGTCTCCTTCGTTTGTGTGTTTGTCTTAAAGGTATAGGCAAAATTTTAGTTTTAACACCTGTAAACCAGTACTGGTGCTGTTCTGTTCTAGAAATTTTAGCACTGCTCAGATACAATAAAACCTTCTTTCTCGCCAACTGGTTCCACTTCAGCATAGGCAGGATGTCCAGAACCTCTTCGAAACTTCATCGCAGGCCACCTGCTTGGGCGTCTCTAAAAGAGAAAATACAAAAAGTATAGTGATCAGGGTGAGATCCTATTACCAGAAAAATGTATCTGTCAACTCATTTTTAAATTTTCAAATTAAATGTAGTAATGCATTAAATTATCTCTTAGTCCCATTATAGTCAGAATGAAGTATTCTCCCCATAAGTCCTCAAGATCTGATGCTTGCATCTCTAAGATGGCACAACTAGGGGACTTCAAAAAGTTCACAGAAAAAATGGAATTAAAGTATGAATTTATTATTACAAAGAAAATTAATCCACATATAGTTTTCATAATAAATTTTCTGTTAACTTTTTGAGGCTCATGTAATAGTCCATTTGCAACGTTTGCTGCCCGGGAAGTGAGAGATTCTTAAACCCAAGTTTCAATACCTTGTGTATATTTGTTTAAAAATATGCCCAAATACACTAAGGCAAAATTGAACTGTAATTTAAAAAGTCTCTCTCTCTTTTTTTCTTTTAACTTGCCAGAAAATGCGTGCTTCTGTACTTTCAATGGAGAGGGACAGAGAAGTAGGAAGTGAGAAAGTACCTGTCCCCAATAGTCAAGCTGCAATCACTTTCCCTCCATTTCTCCTTCCTTTCAGGATTTTGAACACACATGCACATGTACCCAGCATGCTTTTCAAGCCATCGAGTCTGGGATTCAAACTGCATGAATCCCATTGGCCATGTGGGATCCAGCTGCCTTAGCCAACTAGAACAAGTCTTTTAAATATATAGCATGGACACTTTCTCTGCTCTAGAAGTCAATATTGATGTTCCTTCATTCTGTTTAAATCACTCAAAAACATGAGGTCCTAAAATTCTGTATACTTCCTAGAAATATGCTTCCAATAGCTACTTGATTTCCTAGGAAAAAAGCTAAAAGAAGTACTATTTAATATTTTAAGGCATTATTTATTAAGCTAAGCATACTTTCATGTGACTTTCCGTGCTGGAAAATTAAAGAGTCATACCCTGGGACTAGCAGTTAGCATAATGGCTATGTTGCTGAACTCCCACGTAGTCGACTGCAGTTCACGTCCTGAACCCGGTGGCTTAAACTCACGCCGGGTGCGTGTGCGTGCGTGCCCAAGATCCTGAGAGGAGAATGGAGGAGAAGGAATTGCGGCATGACCATCCCCCCTGGGGTGTGATTTCTCGCTTTCTGTCTCTCTGTCTCTCTCTGTCTGTCTGGCAAGTGCAGGCGCCCTATAGCAAAAATCTCTGTATAAAAAAAAAAAAAAAAAAAAAAAAGAGTCATACCCTGAAAATGGAAGCCATCAACAGAGGGTGTGGACAATCAGTAGATATTGTACCCTATCCACTAGTACAGGTTATTTGTCTAGACAAAAGGAGAGCATTTCCTCCCATCAAACAAACCTTCTGTGATTTACAAATAGATGTGGTGAAATGAATTATTAAGTTACAGCAGCTGAAGACACTAAAATGCACATCACAGCCACAGTGACACGAGAAACTGTTACTCCATTTATCAAAGTGTCTGCAATTGGGGGATAAATTAAACAATAAATATTGAATGAAGTATTTCTATCTGAAGTAGTTTAATGTGAATAAAAGGTACTTATCAGTATACCTAAACCGGAACTTGGTATGCTCCTAGATTCACCAATTGTGTGCTGATATCAATAATTAATGCCTTTGGAAGAAGTTCTTCACATCACGTAGGAATGAGCATTAGCTCTACATGCTGGGAAAACACCAGTTGAGGTAATTACATTCTGACTACTAATAATATGATGTGTGTCTCTATAACATTATGTGGTCAGAAAACCTTACTTTTATTAGCTATTTTATCTCATGAGGTAAATGAAATGGAATTATCTTTATTTTTCAAGAAGAATTTAAAACTAAGTAGAGGGCCACACAGCAAATCAATGTGTCTGTGGTCAGACTGAAAATCATCATCAATGAGAATGTTCTAAGCACCTCCAGGTGGTGAGTATTGTAACGCATGGATACCCCAGCTTGTAGAAAGAGGCCCTCATGCTGCACGGCTCACTATTTATCATCACCGTCCTGCTTTCAGTGACTTCACAACTGGGTTTCTCCAAAGCCATGGACAGCCTAGTCAAGCAATGCCACTAAGTCTTGGCTCTGAATATCCAACTTTCCAAGGCCCCCGTGGCCTGTGGGCTCAGTTTGAAGCTCCCTGGGAACTAGCACCCGTTTACAAACCCAGCGCACTAACACAGGGTGCTACGGGGGACTCTTCATTACAAAGAAGAGCAGATAACGAGTATATTGATGATGAGGTTTGTGAAAGTTATCAGGTCGTGGGGAAAGTCAGAACATATTTTTCTACATGTTTTCGTGTGTACCTTTTATTCATAGGTACCTTGTTTTTATGAGAGGTTTTTGCTATGGCATGTGTGCTCACCAGAAAGACAGAGAGAGACAGAGAGACAGAAAGCGAGAAATCACCCCCCAGGGGGGATGGTCACACCACAATCCCTTCTCCTCCACTCTCCTCTCGGGATCTTGGGTATGCATGCACACTCGCCTGGTGTGAATTTAAGCCACCGGGTCCGGGACTTGAACCGCGGTCGACTACATGGGAGTCCAGCGACATAGCTATTATGTTAACTGCTGGTCCCAGTATTCACAGGTACCTTTTATTCACATGTCCCTTTTTGTGTGTACCTTTTATTCTTATATACCTTTAATTCACATTAAATTAAACTCTCAACTGAATTTCATGCTTTGTATAAGGTGAGTCACATATATGATCTCAGTTAATATCCATAATTCAATCATTTACACTTTGCACAAAGCAGCAGAGCTTGCAAACAGCAGAGCAAAGATGTAATACGAAACCTCTCTACTTCCAAAATAAGTTCTCCCCACGGTAGAATTGGCTTCTGAAAATTCAATAGTTTGTGCCTAGCTCATCCAACACTTGTGATAATGGTTTTCTTTTTAATTCAGTCTTAAAAATATATTATTACCAACAATTTCAATATTCTGTAATAATTCAGAGTCATTAAATTCATAATTCTGTCTTAGGTAAAAATGATTGCAAGATTAGCGAGAATGTTTATCAGGCACTTAGTGAGAATGTTTATCATGCACTTTGTGAGCTCATGAGACAGGCCCTCAAAAGAGAAAACACAAAAATATTGGGCAGTGACGTTTTCTCTGGTAACACAATACATATTTAGTTTCTGAATTAATGGTATCGCTTTAAAGGACATTTTTCTTGTCCCCCTTCCCCCTACTTGTTGTAGGACAAAAACACAGCAAATTTAAAATCACTAATGATCCCATTGTTCGTACTTTGGTTAAACTATCAGTATACATTTCATTACTCAAGATGAACAAAACAGAAGAGATATAATCTAGCTACAGAATTATTCAAGGCCAGCAGTTTGTTCAGGCAAATCTGAAAATGTATACTTCTATAGTGTTTGACTAGGTGAAAAGAAAGGACATTTTCTATAATAAGATCTTTAAATTTATATTGAAATGTAACAAACGTCATGCAAACAAGGTTTTAAAAATTTGTTCTTATTTTGTATATATATATATTTTTTTTTTTTTTGGAGAGATTTTTGCTATAGGGCATGTGTGCTTGCCAGACAGACAGAGACAGAGAGACAGAAAGCGAGAAATCACCCCCCAGGGGGGATGGCCATGCTGCAATCCCTTCTCCTCTCGGGATCTTGGGCATGCATGCACACGTGCCTGGCGTGAGTTTCAAGCCACCGGGTCTGGGACTTGAACTGCGGTCGACTACATGGGAGTCCAGCGACATAGCCATTACGCTAACTGCTGCTCCCTGTATGTGTTTTTTTTTTTTTTTTTTAACAATTCCATGACATCTCAATCATAGCCTTAAAAATGGCAAACAGAGAGTAATAACTTCACCAGAACTTTGCTGTCTTTCTACAATACTTTCACAAAGAAATAGGCAATGTTGTCTCATACCACAATACAATGATGTGATTGTTCATAAATCACTTGATTTTTCTGGGCTTTTGTTTTCCTATCAGAAAAATGATAGCTAATTTGTCATCATCTAGGAATCTCTATACTTGCTTGCTTTAAATAACTGACTTTAGAATCAGGGAGAAAGTTATAATTAAAAAACAAATCAAAACAAAATAAAATTTTTCATGTTGTGATTCTTCTGAGAATTGTCCCTCCTGCCTTCTTCCACTAACTTTAAGAATTTCCAAGTTTAAAGGAAATCTATCCAAGTTATTATTATTTTTTTTTTAAATAGAGATTTTTACTATAGGGAGTGTGCACTCGCTGTAGAGACCAAGACACAGAAAGAGAGAAATCACCCCCTGGGGGGATCGCCATGCTGCAATCCCTTCTCTATGCTTTTCTCAGGATTGTGGGCACACACTCACATATACCCGGCATGAGTTTCAAGTTGCTGGGTCTGAGACTCGAACTGCAGTCAATTACGTGGGAGTTCAGCGACATAACCATTACAGCATCTGCCGGTTCCACTGTTTTTATTTTAAAAGAATTATTTATTTAATTTTATTTATTATTACTATTTTTAATTTGACCAGATATATATAGAAAGAGAGACAGAGAGTGGGAGGAGTGAGAAAGCAAGTCGCCAAGTCAGGGATTTGAACCATGGTCAGCCATGTGGAAATCCAGCACCTTAACCACCATATCATCTTCGGGCCCATATAATAAGTTATTTTTTATTTTATTTTATTTTTTTTACCAAAATCTCTTTCCTCGTTTAAGACAGGATCTTATTGTGTGGTGATCCTCCTGCTTCAGTCTCCCAGCTCAGATGACAGGCACATGCCGTTACATCTGGTTGGGTTTCAGAGAGGGTCTTGCTAGGTCGCCCAGGCAAACCTTGAGCTCACAATCCTCTTGCCTCAGAACACAGGCATGTGCTATCACACCTGGCTTTTAGATAAGACTAGGAATCGAACCTGGGTCTCTCATGTGGTTCCAGCCTGCTGAACACAGTGTCTCAGCACTGTAGGGCACCGTGGCTGGGCCTAAAATTGTTTTTCTCTATCAATCTGCAGTTGTTTGGAGATTTTCTTATTAATGGAAATCATGGAGTGATTACATGACTTTAACAAAATGACTGGATATTTAGTTCTCATAGAAAGCTCTTTATGGGGTGGCAGATGGGGGAGGGTGGAATTAATGTGTAAAATGAACCAGCTACTCCGTAGACTGGAAAGGGATGGATGATGGATCTGGAAACCTGGTACCATGTCTGGCCCTGCAAAAAACTTGCAAGTGTGATTGAGCCCGAATTGCTATTTTAGAGAAGATATGTGTTGCGCTTCTTTCTCAAGGTTTAAGCGTTTCCAAATCTGTGTTCTTTTTAGAATGGCTAATTCACATTGTTACGGAAACAGCTAGAGGCCACAGGGTCATTTGCTAGCAATACAGGATGTATGAAGAAAACGGAAGAATTCAAACCAGACCATAATGTTAATTCATTACAGAGAGACAGGATGTAATGCCTTAAAACATTACAGGGTATAATGCGTGGGTGATCTCTGAAAATTATTTATGCGATTAATCACATTTAGAAGACGATGTTCACAGTGATATGTCACACTGGGGTTGGCGGTGAGGGTAGGACTTCTTCTTAATGACTCCTTCAGTACTATTAATTGAACAGCCATCCAGATCTGTTTCAATGGTCCCTTGTTAGATAATTACCTAGATTATCCACAAACAAACCTGTAGGGTACCCTCAGTTATCAGTGTACATAAAACTGCAGCTGGAGGGAGACCTCTCTTCTAGTTCAGAGAGCAAAACCGATAGTGCTTTTTGCGGGGTGAGATGAGCTCTTGAAAGGAGGTTACAGACCTGAGTGTGAAAGAAAAGGGGCTAATATGGAAATAACGAGCTCAGGAGAAGAAACCTGTGGTGAAGGAGGGCCCTTAACAACACTTGGTAAGGAGACCAGCAGTTAGCGTAATGGCTATGTCGCTGGACTCCCATGTAGTCGATCGTGCTTCGAGTCCCGACCAGGTGGCTTAAAACTCACTCCGGGCGCGTGTGCATGCGTGTCCAAGATCCCGAGAGGAGAATGGAGGAGAAGGGATTGCAGTGTGACCATCCCCCCTGGGGGGTGATTTCTCGCTTCCTATCTCTCTGTCTCTCTCTGTCTGGCGAGCGCACGCGCCCTATAGCAAAAAAAAACCTCTCCAAAAAAAGAATAAAAAAACACACAACACTTGATAAGAAATTTCTGGTATTTTGTGCAGCTTTCCTTCTGAATCATCAGTGAGGAGGTAAAGAGAGGAGTGGGGAAGAGTGGAGACTTGGACAAAATCAAAAATCTCCTATTACTCAGTTTCTTCGTTTGGAAAATGAAAATCAATGAGATGATTATTTTTCAAACTTCCTTTTTGAAAATGTATGTCACAGACTCTTTTTCTAATAAAATTGTACCTGGAAACCCAAACAGAATCACACAGAGTAGGTTGCTCTCCAAGTCCTCAGGGAGTCTATGAATCTTGTATGTTCTTAGAGCATATTTTTGGAAACTTCAGAACTAAACCTGCGTTTCTCAAACTTGACTGTGCATGCAAATCACAAGAGATCTTGTTAAAACATCTGATTCTGAAGATGTAGGGAAGCCCTGGGGATTTATCTGCATTTCTAGCAAGCTCCCAGGTGATGCTGACCTGCCAGACTACACAACACACTTTGAAGAGAAAGGGTAACAATACCCTAAAGGTCCATTCAAATAGGAACATCTTTCAAAAGCAAGTGGAAGAAAAAGCACTGAACTTGGACCTTTCTTATATCTGTGGCAGATCTTTGTGGAAACTGAAGACACGTTCTTACAGCTGGGTCAACCTTCCAATACTTAGCTTTGATAAAGTTTGAGTATCTGAGACAAGAGGAGACTATTGTGAGGGAGCTTCCAAACTGAGGCGAGACATATTCCAAACACCTACAATAAAACGAAACCTGGCAGATAAGAAGTGGCTGAGCGAATGAGTCTGAATCAGTTGGAATCTAAATGGGACCTGGATGATGGCTGCCTAACCTTTAACCTCAATATACTCCCGCTATATATTAGCAAGCTAAATGACATTCCCTGCACCATAACAATTTATAACACCCATGACAATAACGAGAACTACTCTCAGAAAGCCAGAAAATGAGAAGGACAGGGGTTCCAGGAAAACCACTGCCCCTTTCCTGAAAGAGTCTTGTATAAGCTGCCTCTTACGTAGCCTGGCATTAAGTCAAGCTATCTAAGCCAGACATCCATGGAAGTTTAGGGCTGCATTTCCTGTGGGGGTAGCCCTTACATGTTTCCTTCTAGGAAACAGTTCTCCCCTTCCTCTTGGAGTTAGAAATAGAACTGTTCATGCATCTTCTCTCATGGGGCTGCTCCATGGGCCTGTGGAGAAGTCCACTTTGCACACATTCCTTAATAAACTGCATTCACTCTCCCTCAAAGGCTCACTCTTAAATTCTTTCCTGCATGAAACCAAGGATCCTCACTCCCCAGGTAGAGAACCCCATGGATTGAGTTACCCAGGCAATATGTCCGGGAAAAGGGCATTTTAAAATTTCTCATACTTTTTCTTTTTTTTTTTAAGAGAGATTTTTGCTATAGGACACATGTACTCACTAGAGAGACAGAGAGGAAGTGAGAAATCACTCCCCAGGTGGCATGGCCATGCCACAATCCCTTCGCTTCCATTCTCCTCTTGGGATTTTGGGCACACATGCACATGTGCCTGGCATGAGTTTCAAGTTGCTGGGCCTGGAACTTGAACTGCAGTCAGCTACTGCTTAATCACTATACCACCTGCTGGACCCAAATTTCCCATACTTCTAAATATAAGTTACTTTATTTCCTTATTGGTATTGAACATTTATTTAATCTTAAGAAGTTAAATGACTAGGTGACTAGAATTAGCAAATAAATACACAAATACCAGTTAAATTAGAATTTCAGATCAACCAGTCATTTTTAAAAGCTATATCTCATGGGACATAGCTTATACTACAAAATGAGTCTTTTTTTAAATTTACAACTCAAATTTATCTGTGTGTCCTGTATTTTACTTGGCAATCCCTTTCTATAGGGAAACACAACGGCTTTGGGCCTTGGCCAGTGAAACTTGCTATCTAATTAAAATAAACTACTCCTGTTTGTGGCTGTGTCTCTTTGCTTCTGTTAAGGGAAATAACCAAGGCTCTGCAGAAAATAATTGAAACATTTTTTCTAAACATGAAATTGAGTGACTAAACCTAGGAAAACATGTAAGTGTTTCCTGGGCTGTTCAGATGTGGCTGTTCTTTTTATGAGGTTGCTGGGAAAGCCATGACAGTTTTTTCTATGCAAAAATGCATCATGACTTTCCCGACAACCCAATATTTAGTGTTTTTTTTTTTAGGGGTTTGTGCTATAGGGTGCATGCGCTCGCCAGAAAGACAGAGAGAGACAGAGAGACAGAAAGCGAGAAATCACCCCCCAGGGGGGATGGCCACACCGCAATCCCTTCTCCTCCATTCTCCTCTCGGGATCTTGGGCACGCACACACACACACACCTGGCGTGAGTTTAAGCCACCGGGTCCAGGACTCGAACTGCGGTCGACTACCCGGGAGTCCAGTGACATAGCTACTACGCTAACTGCTGGTCCCAACCCAATATTTAGTTTTGAGAGCAGGTGACACAAACAACGTTGCAAATCAGCATAAGGAGTCTTTGCATTGGCTTAGCCTAAAACGGTGGGATATCTGAACGTAGGGACTTGGCAGATTATAGGTGGGTTTACAAATTTAATGGTTAGTAATTTGTTAAAAATACAAGTCTTTGTTCTTCAAGACTTAGAGTCAGCAAAGGAATATCCGTGTTCTACCTACACCAAGATAAGAAACCATTACGGAGTATCAGCAAACACTAGGAAAAGGACAGGAGTAGGGAACTTCCCACAATCACTGGGCCAAGGCAGCCTGCTATAGCCAGATTAATGTTTGCAGAGGTGATTTTGATTTCCTCAGGTCCCTGAGAAAGTATCTTAGAATAGGAACATCAGAATTTTATCCTCACTTCATAAATCGTAGGTCACTTTTTCCTTAAAAGGAGTAACTCAAATTGATTTGTCTATCTTCTCTTGGTGTGGCCGAGAATTCCAAGCAATAATCTGTGTGTGAAGCAAAGCCTGAGTGTCCTTGCACACATTTTCCACTTGTCTTAGTTTTTCTTAGTATGGAAGTGGCCTTACTGTCCCTCTTCTCCCACCTATAATTACCATTTGTCATTCATTGTAGAACTACTTGCCACTCATTCTAGAATACTGCCTTCATTTTAGAGCTGTCTACATGACCCTGAAGAATTAGTTATAGCTATGGCTGGTACTGAAACCAGAGCAGAGTTGGACCTTCAGTGTTCTCTTCTGTTGAGGAAAAATGAAAATTCCCCAAACTGAAAATAAGTAATCACTGAACTAAAAGTAAACTGTCTTTCTAAAGGGCTTGGAATGGAAGTTTCACTTACATTTTAGTGGTCCAAAATAAGGAAAAGACTTTAGGCTTTGGTTATTATAATTAGACAGCATGTCCATGAAGGAGGCCATAAGACTTCTAAACTCCCACTTACAGAAAGATAAAAGATTGGATTTCATTACTTACCATGTTTTGCAGGATGGAAGCTGCTGGCTGTGAGCACATAGACCCCAGGCTGAATGGTGCCAAAAACCCGAATAGAAATTTGACTATGTAAGATCCTGGCCAATCAAAATGGCCCACAGGATGATTATACCTTTGAAGCCAATGATTGAATTCATCATGTGCCTGAAACCCTCTACCCTTAATTTTTGTCTTCAGACTGCATGTGAGGACCTCCATGGGGAGACAGAGCTTTCCCAGCATGAGCTGCCTACTCTCCCTGCCTTGCGCAGTGCAATAAAGCTGTACTTTCCTTCATCACGCCCTGTGCCTATGGTTTGGTTTGCAGTGTTTGTGTGAGAGATTTGCATTTGGTAACAGAACATGTCTAAGATGAAACTCCTCAAGTATTTACAAAATAGTATCTCCAAGGATCAACAAAAAGAAATCACTTTATTAATGTGGTTTCCAAAAAGCTATTCAAAGTACAAAGTAAATGATTCTCCATTGGTTGCTAAATTAAGTACAAACTCTTTAATATGGGAAAGATATCTTTTAACTAGACATTTCAAATAATGTCCATTATAGTCTTTCCCTGTCTGGTGATTCTCAAATTTGGCTAAATATAAAGTCACGTACAAAGATGATAAAAAAAAAACAAAAACAAAAACAAAAAACCAGAAACAAAAGCTGATTAGAACAGATTCAAAATCTCTAGGTGGACCCCAGGCAAGAGTTCTTTGGGTAAATCGGTGAGCACAGTGAGGGCTGAGAACCAACCACGGGTAAGCTGTATTTCTCTCAGTTCTGTCAATATCCCATAATTTCCCACCCTGAGTATTTGCCTGGAAGGAATGCCACTTACTTTATAATCTTTACTTATACAAACACTATCCATTTCAGATTACTTTTAAGAGAATTTTCTGGATTTTTCGCCTGCAGATTAGATATCACTTCTCCTTCTCCTATGTTGTTTCAGACATTTCCTGGTATTTTATCAATATCACTTTGTCACATTTTAGCATAGGTTGTGACTGTTTATGTGGCTGCATACATGTGGTATATACATACGTTCTGCTCTATGTATATAGCCTTAAGGTCAAGTGTCAAATCCTGCTCAACTCTGAAACAGTCACAGCAATGGTTACCAAAGACATTGGACATCTAGGGTGGATCCTTTTTTTGTACCTTCTGTCTTGTCTATAAGAAGAGGAAAGATAGATTATTTTTCTATTATTTATTTTTCTATTTTTTATTTATTTGTGTATTATTTTTCAATGATATACAAAATGAATGCTAACAGAGAATAGTAGTGGCCAGAAAAGAACTGCAACAATGGCAATTTCCTTGTTTTTAACTTCATAATCATGCCAGGAATAGACATTAAAAATAAAAAAAATAAATAAACTACCATACAAAACAGGAAAAGTTGAATGAATATAATTTTGGGGAAAAAAAGGAAAAATAAACACATGAAGAAATACTGCCAAATGAGTAAACACAAGATGCAGAGAATTATTTGCTCTTGTGATAACAGAGTTGAAGTACTTTAAAAAGTCTATATCTTCACTTTTTACAATCACAATGCAATCACTCTTTATTTTGAATCTACTGTTTTAACACAGATATATGTAGTACCTTATAAGTTGGAGATGCCTTTTGCCTGGTATGAATGCGGAAGATTCTTTTCTTAAAAAGAATTACTTATTTCATTTTATTTATTATTATTATTTTAATTTGATCAGAGAGAAAAAGGGAGAGAGAGAAAGAGAGAGAGAGACAGAGAAAGAGAGAGAGAGGAGAGAGGAAGCCTCCAGATCTGGGACTTGAACCATGGTTGGCCATGTGGGAGTCCAGTGCCTTAACTACCATACCACCCACTGGCCCTCAAATGCAGAAGATTCTAAACTTTCATAAACATATTCTCAAAATAAATACATGTAGCCATCAGGGGCCAAATGTGTGACTGGGAGTTCGCTGACTTGGCTTCCATGCAGAAGAGAATGCTAAGGAATAAGTTATCAAACTGTGCTCAGTGGAAGTGTACATATATATTGTGTCAGTAAAACTCAACAGGAACTGGATTTACTCACCCCACTTAGAATGGCTTAATTTTTTTGTCAGGAGGTAATATTTTATCACTAGCACAAGTGAGGATTTCTGGCACATGATGATTATAAAAAGCCCACCTTTCTGGGTCAGTTTTATAATTTTGCCATTCTCTGCAGACAGTGCCCCTTCTCACTACCTGCACCAGGAGCAGACAGCTCCGATCTACCCTGGCCAGCAGAGGCTGAAACAGCAGGAGTGTCTGTGTAGTGCGCATAGATCTTATTCTATAGTTGATGGCCCATGAGGGGCACATCATCTGGATTCTTTAGTGACAGGCTATCTTCGTGACTTTTCTTTCTTCTCTTTGACTTCAACCCATTATTGGGCTTAATGGTGACTATTAGTGCATTCATAGGGAATGAAGGCATTCAGGCAGCCAATAAAATTACTACATACACACCTCTATGCAAAACGCAGTGCTAAACTTTAGGCATTTATAGTATGATTAGGGAAAATAATGTAATTGCATATAAAAGCTTAAACAGAAGCTAACAAATAGTACATGTAAAAAACACACAGATGAGGCCAATAGGTGGCATGGTAGTTAAGGCATAGGACTCCCACATGGTTGACTGAGGTTTGAATCCTGGACCTGGTGGCTCACTTTCTCACTTCTCTCTGTCTCTCTCGCTCTCTGTCTTTTTCTGGTGAGCACACATGCCTTTTAGCAAATTAACAAATAATGACGGTAATAGATAATATTAAATAAGTAATTCTCTTTATATTTGGAGAGGTTATTTTGCTACAGGGCGTGTGCGTTCTCCAGAAAGACAGGGAGAGAAAGAGAGACAGAAAGCGAGAAATCACTCCCTGGGTGGATGGCCACACTGCAATCCCTTCTCCTCCATTCTCCTCTCGGGATCTTGCGTCTGGCATGAGTTTAAGCCACCGGGTCCGGGACTTAAACCATGGTCAACTACATGGGAGTCCAGCAACATAGCCATGATGCCAAGTGGTGGTCCCAGAAATAAGAAATTCTTAAACATACACACATGCACACACAGACAAGAGATTTGAGAGTCACTGCAGAATCTAGTATACTCTGAGAACATTTGACAATACATGTGAAGAGTTTTGAAGGAAAAGACTTTCATCTGGATTCTAGTCATCAGAGATGGTTTCATGGGCAAAATAAATATAGGAACAAAGGAAAGAACAAAACTTCATCCTATCGAAGCAGCTCCACTACTACTACATTTTGGGTCTTAAAAAATTGTCAGTCACTGGTTTTGTGCACAGTGTTTTTCACCTCCTCCGCTTTATCCCCTCCAGCAACTTTATTCACTTATAAAGTCCCTCTTTCAGGGTTTCTCCTGGGTCATCATGGAAAGATCCACTTCCACCCCTTTCATATTGCCCACTCACTCTCATATCCAAAGTCACCTCCAGGGCCAGGCTACCACAGGGAACCCGATGCCCCGAAACCCTTTGGGTTATGGAACATTGCCTCTCTGTCATCTCTACAGGGCCCCCAGGTGACAGTTAACTTCCCACCAGCCTCAATTGTGCTCAGAATGTCTTTAGTCATTATACTCTGTTCTCTCACAGGTGAGGGGGACTTCAAAATGCTCACGAAAACAAACAAACAAACAAACAGAATTAAAGTATGAGTTTATTTGCATGCAAAAAAAAAGAAAAATCCTTGTATAGTTTTCTTCATGATACACATTTTCCACGAACTTTTCGATGACTCCTTGTAGTTTACAGGCAATTTTGGATCAGCATCCCTTGCCTTTAGCACAAATCCTCACTCTCGTATTTTCCTATTCCAGATTCTACACAGTCCTAACTAGTGCGGAAAAGAGTCACATCTTCAGGTTAACCCAGCCACAAAGAACCACACTCTCTTTTCCACTGGGTCTTTACTGATTAGTTTATTCTTCTTTTACTTATTTTTTTTAAGAAGATTTTTTAGAGCATGGGCACTTGTTGGCGAGAGAGAGAGAGTGAGACAGAGACAGAGATAGTGAAAGGAAAAGTGAGAAATCACCCCCCCCAGGCGATGACCACACTACAATCCCTTCTCTTCCATTCTCCTCCTGGAATCTTGGACGTGCACATACACGTGCCCAGCGTGATTTTCGAGCCACCAAGCCTGGGACTCGAACCACAGTTGGCCATGTGGAAGTCCAGCAATGTAATTACTACACTATCTGCTGGCCCAGTTTACTCTTCCTTGCTGAATCCTTGTAATCTACTAAAACTACCCCCACTGGCTTTCCAGCATCTAACCCCATGCTGCTTTTCCTCAATCTTGTATTTCTCCACTCATTTTGATTGAGAAGATTAAGCCATTAGAAGATGACAATTTTCCCCTTTGCCTTATCAATGCCTTTATATCAACTAGTGAGTGCTTTCTTCTTTTTTTAAAAAATAATTATTTATTTTATTTTTTATTTATTCATTCATTTATTTTTTTTAAATTTGTTCAGAGAGAGACAGAGGGTGAGAGTGAGAGAGAGGAAGTGAGAAAGCAAGCCACCAGATTCAGGACTTGAACCCCGGTTGGCCATGTGGGAATGTCCAGCACCTTAACCACCACACCACCTGCTGGTCCCCGAGTGCTTTCTTCTTAACTAAAATATTCTTCCTCTGTTACAATTGTTTTTCCTACTCAGTAATCCTATCTCTGTTATTTTGTTCCTCCCTCCTTCCCAAGCATCTTCAAATATTTCTTCCATTATTTATTTACCTTATACTTCAACTCAACGAAGCCTTGATTTGATATGTCTTTGATCTCTGAGGATTACGTTGCTCTTCAATGTCTACCGGCACCCACTGCCTTCACATTACAAAACTGTTTTTACTCTATTAAATTTGGGGCCTGCTCCCTCCCTTGAAACTCTATTCTCTCAGACTGCCAATGACTGTGTTGTCAAATTAACGCCTTTTTCCTCTCCTGTGACTTGACTTCATTCTTGATCTCTCTTTTGCTGGCTTTCTCAGATGGTATATTCTCTTGCATCTTGCTCTATCTGATTTTTGTTTTGTTCTGCCTTTCTCCCTAACTGAATGTTGGTTTTTGCTATAGGGCGCGTGTGCTCACCAGAAAGACAGAGAGAGAGAGACAGAGAGATAGAAAGCGAGAAATCACCCCCCAGGGGGGATGGCCACGCCGCAATCCCTTCTCCTCCATTCTCCTCTTGGGATCTTGGGCATGTATGCACACGCACCTGGTGTGAGTTTAAGTCACCGGTTCAGGACTCGAACCGTGGTCCGCTACATGGGAGTTCAGCAACATAGCCATTACACTAACTGCTGGTCCCTCCTTCCTAACTAAATGTTAATATGTCCCAAGGTTAGTAGCAAGTATTCTAACCTCTCTCTCTTTCCACAGGATTTTCCCTTATTCTCTTGGCTTTTCAGTTCCACTATTTTAACCTTCCATATTTTCTCATTTGATTGCTTTACCTAATCCATCCCTTTTCTTCAGTTGCTTTTTGAGGAGGCTTAACTGTGATTTTACCATCAGCTCAAAGCACACATGCTTATCTGTTGAACATATTTTATAGTTTTATCAACTGCACTAGGGAGAAATGTTCACCTGTTGAAATACTCACCTTGTAAGCTAAATAATGTGAGTGAGTGTATAAAAGAAAATGAAATGAAAAAAAATTAATTAATTAAAAAAATCTCTCTCTCCAGTTTTCTTCCCAAACTAACTTTGTCTTCTGATACCTCTGATTCTGTCATCACAAAATTTAATTTCCTGGGCCTGCCAGTGGTGTGGTGGCTAAGGTGGCGGGTTCTCACATGGTCGACTGTGCAGTTTGGGTGCTGACCTTGGAGGTTTGAGAAATACCCTGGGTGCATGCAGGTGTGCCCAAAATTCTGAAAGGAGAGACAGAGGAGAAGGCGGTGTACCCATGCCCCATGGGCAGTGGTTTCTCACTTTCCCTCTCTGTCATGTACCTGTGGCAAATTCTAATTAAAGAATAAAAACATTTAATTTTTCTGTTGCTCAGATTCTGTACTTTGGAGTTATTTTTGAGAGAGAACTTCTTTACACTTACCACTAAGTAGTTATAAGCTTTTTGGAAATTGCTTAATTTCTTGGAATCTCAGCCACTTTATTTGTAAAACAGAGATACAAGAATGCGTACATTTACTTAAATCATTGGGGAGTAGTGTAGTGGGAATCAAGGCTAACTGACGGAAGCACTTTCTTTTGTTTGGAGAGGTTTTTGCTATAGGGTGTGTGCACTCTCCAGAAAGACAGAGAAACAGAGAAAGTGAGAAATTATCCCCCAGGGGGGATGGTCATGCCACAATCCCTTCTCCTCCATTCTCCTCTTAGGATCTTGGGTACGCATGCACACGCACCCAGCGTGAGTTTAAGCCACTGGGTCCAGGACTTGAACGGGGGTCAACTACTTGGGAGTCCAGCAACATAGCCATTACGCCAACTGCTAGTCTTGGGAAGCACGTTCAAACACAAATCTTTACAAAAAGTGCTCAATTCTATCTTGTCTCTTCACATTGCTCTGGAATTAGCCCCACTCCACTTCCTCTATCAATACCCAAATTCAGCTGTCAGCAACTACCTCACACAGGCACTACCGAGTGCATCCTCTTTTTTTTTTTTTTTTTAAGAATTATTTTATTTAACTTTATTTATTTAAATTTGGTCAGAGAGGGGGAGGGAGAGAGAGAGAGAGCAAGCAAGCCACGTGGTCCAGGACTCGAACTGTGGTTGGCCATGTGGGAGTCCAGCACCCTTAACCACCACATCACCTGCTGGCCCCCTGAGTCCATCTTCTAATTCATTTCTTTGAGGATTTTTTCACTCTTTTTTCTGAATCTTTCCACTTTTTTCTCCAGCAGTTTTCAGCTGCACTTTTATGCCATTCGTTCTCACTGTCTATAGAATGAGGGCCAGATTCTGCAGATTGTGCTACAAAACCACCTAACCATTTCTCCATTAAAACTACTTCCAATCCAATACGGGTCCATGGATACCACTACGTATTAGGGTGTCCAAAAAGTTATGACCTATTTTCTCCTTTTCTAAGCAAAAAGGCATCATGACTTTTCCGACAACTTCATAATTGGAGAGGTCGATTATCCTGTCCTTTCTTGATTTCACGTTTTCCTAATAACGAGATGCCCAGATTCCATCTGACATGCCACATGCTTTTCCTTTTTACTTAGCCATAACATAGCACCCTTTTAAGACTTCGCTCAGGGCCAACGCTGTGGTGTCGGGGTATGCTGCTCAAGAGAAGCTGGGTCCCACATGATCACCAGTTCTAGCCCTTGGCTGGGTCAGCCTGAAACACATGAGGCATGTGAGAGAGCCCAAGGTCTAATAGGCTAGAGGACGGGAGGAGGAAGACAACGGAGAGACCAGGTCCTATGGAGGTGTTTGTCTCTCTCTTCCTCATGTGTGTGGGCAACTGTCCTCGATCATGATTAAAATAATAATATTCTGAATACCTAGTCATTAATGCAATTTCTGTTGATTAATTCCCTTGGCTTTCCTAAGTATTTGATAGCACTGACCATACCCTTTGCTCAGCATTAAACATATCCTTAATATCTCTTTTATTATTATTGTATTCCTTTTTTTTTTTTTTTTTTTTTTTGGAGAAGTGTTTACTATAGGGCGCGTGCACTCACCAGAAAGACAGAGACGGACAGACAGAAAGCGAGAAATCACCCCCCAGGGGAGATGGCCACGCTGCAATCTGCTCTCCTCCATTCTTCTCTTGAGATCTTGGGCACGCACGCACACGCACCTGGCATGAGTTTAAACCACCAGATCTGGGACTCGAACCGTGGTCGACTACATGGGTGTCCAGTGACATAGCCATTACGCCAACTGCTGGTCCCATTATTATTGTATTCTTAAGTGGCTGTTTGGCCTTTAAGGTTTTTGTGTTCTATATCTTTACATAAATAATAAGCTGGGAAGAATAATTATACAGAGTGACCACTTAATTTAAGTTAGGATGTTTTTGAGGGTAAATGAGGGGACAACTAACATGACATCAGATAACAGATCACTACTGGGATAGTCCTGAGAAAACCAGGTTGTAGCTTTGCCTTAGTTAAATAACTGTGACCTTAAAAGCATCTACCAGACTGTACTACACGAATGGCGAATATTCCAGTCTTCTCTAACATGAGCCTTACTTCATAATCATATTATTACTGCTTTTAGCACTGTTTCTTGGTGTCTTGAACCACATTGCTGTAAGTGGTTATTTTCTACTAAAATAGAGTAATAATTTGCTACTCAACAGGCAATTTACTCTAAAGAAAAGTAATCGGCAGTGGGTGTGAAAACAAGCCAGTTCACTGTTGCACAGTGATTGGGTTAAAAGACAAGATAATGCTGCCCTGCTCATAAACGTGCTAGTAAAAGTCGCATGTGAGTTAGTGCTGCTCCCTACAACAATGAGACTGGCCGTGCTCCTCAAGAAATTGTTCTCATAAAGTTACTGGTGTCTGGAACAGCAATGTGTTTCTAAGTGTAGTCAAAGAAAGCGAGCAAATTAAGCTGTAATCAGCTGTGACCTTAGGAATGGGAAATGGTGAGCTATTTTCTACCCTAAATTAGTTGTGTGCTTTTAATCCACAGCTAATCACACAATTAGAAAGCAACCCAATAGATCCATTCATGCTACTGAGTCTAAGAATGGACATGATTCATTTGAAGATTTTGAGTGATGACTACAGACGAGGGCAAAAATAATCCTTCCCATACGATCAGTATTTCATGATACATTCTTAATTTCTGTCCATTTAAGTGTAAAGTTTTAGAGACCATCTAAAAGGTAGATAGCAAATTTTTACATTGCAAAATAGGTATCTGAAATGATGTGTCTTTTTAAAGCTGAGGACTTGATTTACTTATTTTGCAATTTTGGATACATGCCATCTCTTGTCAATCAATTCAGAGATTAAAATAAAAAGATAATTACAATCCTGAGAATAAGGGTGACAATAGAGCATTGTATGGCAGGAAAATAGAAGTCAAGGAATATTTGAGTTAGCAGATCAACTGCAGAGGTAGTGTAGATATGTTTGTCATGGTATTTTCATGCAATGTTGTAATTACTAACAGCAGTATTTTACCGTTCCTTGACAAGGGCCTCTAGCTATGTACGTTACTGTCCTTTATGAAGAGTCACGTAATGTCCACAAAAGCTGTGTTGAGAGTGCAATGCCTTCACCCTGTGATAGGGAAGTGCTGACCGTGACTGTACTGACGTTGTGTGAACCAGATATTGGTTCTGGAAATAACTCTGTTTGTAACATTTTAAAAATGAAACGAAAGAAGCAAGATGTCTGAGATATACCAATTAGAACCTATAAAAACAAGTGCTTTTATTGTACAATCAATGGTTTAATGTGCAGGGTTGATAATAGGGTTTGTGAATTATTTAGATCACTCGTTCTTCCCCCCTTTCTCTTATCGCTTGGATAACTCACTAATAATTGCTCAAGAACAGAGAGTAGGGATGGGAAATAAATGAACCACTCCAGTAAATACAAGCGAGTAAAAGCTGGAGATGAATGAATCCCTCCAAGAAATCTTGGTATTAATATAATTTTCAATGAATGACTACTGTTCCCATAGGGATTTCAACCCACATGAAGGCTACTTGGGACTCTGCAGGTTTGGTTTTGATTCATGGATGGGTTACACGGAAGGGTTGAGAAGCTGGCCAAATTTTATAGAGTTAGTAAGTTAAAAGCTAGAATGTAAGCAAGGTCTGCCCCTGGCTCCTGATTCTGCTACTGTCAACCAGGAAGGTCTTAGGCAAATCACTTCCTGTTTCTTCTTACCTATGTTCTTATACATAAAATGAGAACGTGGACTAATGGTGGTTCTCTATTTAGTAGAAGCCTAAAACCTGCAGTCGCCTTAGCAGCTGAAATTATATAGCTCATAATCTATAGTTTTTTTTTTTTTTTTTTTGGAGAGGTTTTTTGCTATAGGGCGCGTGCGCTCGCCAGACAGACAGAGAGAGACAGAGAGACAGAAAGTGAGAAATCACCCCCCAGGGGGGATGGTCACGCCGCAATCCCTTCTCCTCCATTCTCCTCTTGGGATCTTGGGCACGCACGCACACGCGCCCGGCGTGAGTTGTAAGCCACCGGGTCCGAGACGCGAACCGCGGTCGACTACGTGGGAGTCCAGCGACATAGCCATTACGCTAACTGCTGGTTCCCATAATCTATAGTTTTTAAAAAGCCAATACTTAATAGAGCCAGCAGGTGGTGTGGTAGTTTTATGATGCCAGATTCCACATGGCAAACTATGGTTTGAGGTGGACCCTGTGGCTTGAAAAATCCTGCTGTGTGTGTATATAAATGCCTGAAATCCTGAGAGAAAGTGGAGGAGAAGGGATTGTGGTGTGACCACCCCCCCAGGGGGGGTGATTTCGTGATTTCTCATTTTCCCTCTCTCTCTGTCACTTTCTGGCAAGAACATGTGCCACACAGGAAAACAAACAAAAAACTAAACAAGAAAATATTAAAAAGCCAGTATTTATCATTGACACTACTTTAATTTGATGAATTTACACATTCTGCGAGTGAATCAATTAAAAGACTCCAATAAGATCTGCATTTAACGTGTCTGTGTATTGGGCTGGCCCCACAGCACAGCAAAGAAGTGCTGTGCCTAAGGGAGCCAGATCCCACGGGGCCGAACACGGAGTCCTGGGCCCGGCTGGGAATGTGAGCATGCGAGGCCAAAATACTGATGGGAGAGAGAAATGGAAGACAAAGGACTGCAATGAGAGCACACCCCAATGGAGGGCATTCTCTCCCTTTTTTTACTCTCAGGTGAGTACACGTGCTCTCTGATAACTCAAAGAAAATGTCTGAGTGCATTATTATTACGATATCAATGCTTCATCTTAAAGAGTTGTTTACATTTTCAAGCATACAATGTTCTTTTAGGAACATGCAGTTTTATTTCTTCTTAGGTGAAAAACACAACGAAAAGTTGTGAATCGTTGTATTTGATGTTTCCTTAATGTTCCTGCTACTGCCAGGTTTCTATCATTTCATGATTCTGCTTATTGACATTCCACTTGAATTATTTTAGATGAGACCATTTATTCAGCAAATATTTACTAAGCATTGTGCTTGTCTTTGGGGATAAAAACGATGCATGAGATAGATAATGTTGTCCCCTGGAGCTCTCATATTGTTATTAAAGTTCACCAAAAAGCAAAGTCTTTCTAATTTTTTTTTTTTTTTTGAGAGGTTTTTGCTACAGGGTGCATGCCCTTGCCAGGAAGACAGAGAGAGACAGAGAGACAGAAAGCAAGAAATCACCCCCCAGTGGGGATGGCCATGCCACAATTCCTTCTCCTCCATTCTCCTCTCGGGATCTTGGGCATGCACGCACACACACCCGGTGTGAGTTTAAGCCACCGGGTCTGGGACTTGAACTGCGGTCGACTACATGGGAGTCCAACGACATAGACAATATGCTAACTGCTGGTCCCTCTAATTTTGTTTTAAAGCCAGTTCGTAGAAAAGAACTGATCAATTCCACCTGTTAACCAGAATTTTATATACTCTAACAAATGAAAAAGAATGGAAAATCTCCTAGTCTCTGGTTACTTATCTGTCCACTAATACCATAAATCATTTAATTGAAAAAAAATAGACATATGCTAAATTTTCTTTTCTTTCTTTCTTTTTTTTTTTTTTTTTTTTTTTTTTTTTAAGAGAGGTTTTCGCTATAGGGCGTGTGTGCTTGCCAGACAGAGGGAGAAAGCGAGAAATCACCCCCCATGGGGGATGGCCATGTCACAATCCCTTCTCCTCCATTCTCCTCTACGGATCTTGGGCACACATGCACATGCACCCGGCGAGAGCTTAAGCCGCCGGGTCTGGGACCCAAACCATGGTCGACTACATGGGAGTCCAGCAACATAGCCATTATAACTAACTGCTGGTCCCTATGCTAAATTTTCAATTACCCTATATTCTACTAAATAGATTTTAGTGTTTGTAAGTAAAAATCTAAATCCAAAAGTATATTTAGTTTTTTTGATTCTTCTTCTCTGTACTCCTGAAAAACTTCCTATAAACAATAATTTCATGTATAGCTTTTTATCATTATGATGCTTTTCTAACAATTGCATTACTTTTATATTTAAATTAGTCACTATAAATATATTCATATATTTCTAATTAAAAATTATAATTTTCCTTTGATTTGGCTTTGCCCCAAATCTTTAAGTGTTTTTAGTCCACCTGGTTCCTTTTTCATATGCCTCTACTTCTGAACAAAGGGAGATTTGAATATAATTATGTTGCTTGCCAAAACCCGTCCAGTTCATTGATTTTCCTTGATTTTTATTATTCTAATGAATTTCTCACGCAGTTTTTATATCCACTAGATAGTGACTGTTTTCTGTACTAGCAACCCTTTTAAAAAATGTTCTCAGTGGCTTACTAAGATAGGTTACTTTTTGCCCATATACTAGTCTAAGACAAGTTGCCTGCCTTTGGAGGGGTGCATGGATCCTGGCTTCTTCCTCTTCACTTCTGTACTCCCTAGGAACTGTCTATCTATTCATAGTTGATGAAACAACAGAGAAGGTATGGAAAAGGTACACTGAATCCTTAAAAGTCTTGGCTTCAATGCTGCAAGTATCACTTTCTAATGTTGTCAAGTAGTCACATGGCCATACCCAGGCTCAGAAAGTTGGGAAAGGTAATCTTTTATCATGCAACTACTTAGTAGTCTCAACCCTCAATTGTAGAACTGGCAATATAACTATGATGAGTAATTAGCCCTTTCTGCTATAAGTGTCCACCTCTTCTTCTTTTTTTTTTTTTTTTAGAGGTTTTTGCTATAGGGCACGTGCGCTCGCCATACAGAGAGAGAGAGAGAGACAGAGACAGAGAGACAGAAAACAAGAAATCACCCCCCAGGGAGGATGGCCACGCTGCAATCCCTTCTCCATTCTCCTCTCAGGATCTTGGGCACGCACACGCACGCACACACGCCTGGCCTGAGTTTAAGCCACCAGGTCCAGGATGCAAACCGCGGTTGACTACATGGGAGTCCAGTGACATAGCCCTGAGCTAACTGCTGGTCCCGCCCAATGTCCATCTCTTCTTAATGGCTTATATCAGGTCATTGGGAAAGTCATGACATATTTGTCTATGCAAAAATGCATCATGACTTTCCTGATGATCCAATATATAAGGCTCATAGATTATAAATATAAGGCATCTAGTACAATAGATACCAGTATAAGTAATAATAAATAATATCTACTATTAGTACTTGTAACATTATTATTAAACAATAAATGAAAGTTTAGAATGCACATACATATCTATAAATTACCAATTGCTGTTTAACAATATAAATGGAGGGGCCAGCAGGTGGTATGGTGGTTAAAATGCTGGACTCTCACATGGCCGATTATGGTTTGAGTCCCAGAACTGGCAGCTTGCTTTCTCATTTTCCCTTTTTCTCACTCTCTGGTCAAAAATAGTAATAACAATGAAATTAAATAAATTTATTGAAAAAATAAATGGAATAAGAAGCATTAGAAACAGAAAAATTAGAAAATGTTTCTCATTTTTGCCAATTTATTTTTGCCAAAATGTTGGTTGCCAGATGAAGCATGTTGAAACATGAGATGTGTGTTACAACTAGATACCTTCCAAATGTACAAAGGGCAGCATTTTGGAAGGTGAATGGATGTTTTCTGAGTGTAGCCGAGGGCTGAACTGAATCTACCACTGCTTGTTTGCTGTCTCTCTGGTCATTTTGTGTACTGAGAGCTCACGCTAATTGATGTTTCAGGAAGTGCACATGGAAACAATGTTGCCGGTTACTGCATATTGATAATAATGTACCTGTGCCCTTTGTACTTGAAGGTCAGTTTTGCCGAATATAAATTCTTGGCTTACATTTTCCGTTTTTTAATATTGTTACCCTACTTTCTTCTGGCAAAAAAAACATTGCTGTCAAAAACATGATGAATACCTAATTAGTATACTCTTGTAAGTCAAGTGTTATCTTTGTCTAAGTGCACAATGGATTTTTTTTTCCCTTTCTTTTCAACAAACTCATCTAGTGATTTTCTTAGAAAAAGTCTTAATGTTATTTTGGGTTAGGTACATAGTGTACTTTTTCAGTATTTTTTTTAAGTTTCTTAAACTTCAAAAATTATATAGTTTGTGGTATTTATTTTTTCCCCCCTCTTGCTTTGGTCTTGAGAGATTTCTATGATCCGTATGTTAGATCTTCTTTGCCAATCTTTAACGTTTGTCATTATCTCTCAAATCCTTTTTTATTTCCATCTTTTGTTATTTTTAACTTAAAACATTTTATTCTTTTTAATATTCTATTTCTCTTAGGGTATTAATAATTGTACTTTGTTCTTATTCTGCTATTTTAGCTTTTTTCTTAGTTTCCAAAAATATTTTTTCTTTTATTTTTAATTTTTAAGTATGCACACCTCATATGGGAAGTATTGAAGAGTGCAGCTCCCTTTCTTTCTTCTTTCTTTCTTTCTTTCTTTCTTTCTTTCTTTCTTTCTTTCTTTCTTTCTTTCTTTCTTTCCCCCCTTCCTTCCTTCCTTCCTTCCTTCCTTCCTTCCTTCCTTCCTTCCTTCCTTCTTTCTTTCTTTCTTTCTTTCTTTTTCTTTCTTTTTTGCCAGAAGGTGCACGCACCTGCCAGACACAGAAGGAGGAGTGGGGAGAAAGCATCCCCCAATGGGGTGTGATCATGTCACAACCCTTCTTCATTGCTCCATCCTGTCGGGAATTTTGGCAGGCTGGAAAACATGCTTGATGTGTTTTTCATACTGCCAAGCCTGGGATTCAAACTCTAGTCAGTCATGTTAGGACTATATTTAGGATTAATGTCCATATTTTGGCCATAAGTTGTGAGCTATTTTGTTGTAAATAGTTTTTATCTACTTAATTTTTGTAAATAGTTTTTATCTACTTAATTTTTGACTGGGTCTCACTATGACACGATTATCCTGCCTCAGCCTCCTAGTAGCTGGGATTTAAATGCATGAACTGGGCTAATCGATAGTATAGTGGTTAAGGTAGCTGGATGCCACATGGCTGATTGCGCGGTTCAAGTCCTAGACCCATGGCTAGAGAAACATGCCAGTTACATGTATGTATGTGCCCAAAATCCTAAAAGGGGAATGGAGGAGACTAGATTAATCCAGGACCATCTCCTATAGAGGGTGTTTTTCGATTTTCCTCTCTCTTTTTCTGTCTCCTCCAGTGAGCACAAGTACACTCTAGCCCTCCCCACCACCCCCTAAATAAAAGAAAACAAGGCACAGAACCACTGCCCCTGGCTGCTCGGTTGGGTTGGGCCTCCATGTGGCCTGAGTCTGTAGAACATAGCATTTTACCAGCATGTGCCACTGTGGTTGGACCTGTCCGTAGGTTTTTGATTTAGATATTCAATTGTCTCTTTTTATGCAAATATTTTGGAGAATAAAATATTTATGCTGATCCCACCACTACCAACTTTTCAGAATCTTTCCTCAGTACTTCCTTTTCACATTGAAGGGACTCTTTTTTTTTTTGTTTTGTTTTGTTTTGCATTTACTTCCCATTGCTTATTACTATAAAGTATTTCACCAAATTGACTTGAATAAAAATATTTAGAGAATATTTGAATAACTTATGGTTATTCTCACCTTTGAAAATGAACAACAAAAAAACATACACAACGATTCTACTTCATGCTGACATGAATGAATGAAGGAATGTGTGTGTGCTCAAGTGTGTTTAACTAACCAGCAGTTAGTGTAATGGCTATGTCGCTGGACTCTCATGCAGTCAACCCTGGTTCGCTTCCCGGACCCGGTGGCTTAAACTCACTCCGGGTGTGTGTGCGTGCGTGCCCAAGATCCCGAGAGGAGGATAGAAGAGAAGAGATTGCGACATGGCCATTGTCTCTGGGGGTGATTTCTTGCTTTCTGTCTCTCTGTCTCTGTCTTTCTGGTGAGCACATGCAGTCTATGTCAAAAACCTCTCCAAAAAAGGGGTTAAAAAAAAAAGATATGATGATAGATTTCTTGAAGTAGAGAATTGTGGAAAGCTGACCAAGTAGTTGCAACTTCTCTCAATTCCTCCTGATGAAGATTATAGATTTCCACCTTTTTTTTTGTCATGGAAATAAATGTACTTGTCTTGGATGTAACTCAACTGCATCATTTATTGGCACTTGGGAGTTTCAACTGGAATGGTCTGTATAGTTAAAGAATGGGAAAGAAGAAAAACCACTTTGTCTACCAGCAGCGATTATTCTGTAAAGAGACTAATGATCACAAATTCTACTATAGTAGGAATGGGAAAATGCCACCTTCAATTTCAGAAAAATCAGAAAAATGTATGAATAAATATTTAAAAATCCCTTGGGGCTGCTTGGCAACATATGAGAGTGAAAGAAAAAGCAGAAATGATTTTGAGTGGTCAGAGCTCACACATTATACTTAAAGCTTGTAGAAGAGTCAATTTTAAGGAAAAAAAGAGGAAAATATAGAAAAAGAAAAACACACAGTAGTTTACTTGCCAGTAGAAAATGCTGACCATACATCCTATCTGAGGAAAGCATATGTACTGAACAGTCAATTTCCCCTCTAAGTAAAATTTAAGAAGTTTGTTATTGGATAAAAACATTGGGTGAAAGCAAAGAATGATACTTCACATTTCTGGCTCTATGTTACCTTTTATCGGAGAAGATTTGCTTAAGGTATTTTATACCATCAGTTATTTTAATGATAACTTCTTTAATTTTTTTCTACTTTCCATCTTCTTTAAATTTAAGGCTCTGAGCTGAAGTTTTTTAATGTTCTTTTATTATTATTATTATTATTATTATTATTATTAGGGCATGTGTACTTGCCAGAGAGACAGAGACAGAGAAATAGAAAGCGAGAAATCACCCCCTGGTGTGATGGCCATGCCACTATCCCTTCACCATTCTCCTCTCAGGATTTTGGAAATGCACCACATGCATTTGGCTTGAGTCCCAGGTTGCTGGGTCTGGGATTCGAATTGTGGTCGGCCACGTGGGAGTCCAGCACCTTAATCATTATGCCACCTACTGGCCCCAACTTTTCATGTTATTAATCCCTCTTCTCTGAACATGCTTGAGGCATACTGTGTTCCTCTGTAAGCGTTCAGTGCAGAATGAACCCTGCTGGTTTTGACAAGATGTGTGCTATTCCCCATGAAGCACACGATACATTTTTAAAATGACAGCCACAAACTCTAAATGATACATTTGATATTACTGCTGATGAAAATTCTAAGTCCTTGTTTTTCTTCTTCTTTTTTGCTATAGGGCACATGCACAGAGACAGACAGACACAGGGAGAGAGAGAAGGAAAGTATAAAAGCATCCCTCGAGGAAGATGGCCACGCGCAAACCCTTCTCCTCCACACTCCTCTCCGGACTTTGGGTAGGCATCACACACATCGACTGCGCCTTTCAAGCCACTGGGTCCAGGACGTGAACCACAGGTCCAGCCATGTGAGATCCATCTACCCGAGCCACCATGTCAAAAATTCAGATTTCTCTTTTCTCATTCTACAGCAGTTCTTCTCCATATTAAACTTGTCCATGGGGGTTTTCAAAAAATTCATGGGAAATATGTATTGTCAAAAAAACTATGCATGGATTTCAACATATGTTTGCACTAAAACAAATTCATACTTAATTCTTTTTTTTTTCCATAAAATCCCTTTGTACATATTCAAGACTGAAGTCCAATGATAAGCTACTGGATCACAGATATTTCAAGGTAAAACACCAAGAAAAAATATGAGAAAAAGGGCTGGCCCCATGGTCTAATGGTTAAGGGAGTCAGATCCCACATGGCTGACTGTGGATTGAATCTTAGTCCTGGTGGCTTAAAAACCATGCTGTGTGCAAGCTGCTCTACACCCTGACAAGATAGAGAAGTGGAGAAAAATTGTTCCCAACCCGGGGGAAAGGTGATATCTCCCTATCTCTCTTTCTCTCTGTCTCTCCATAAGTGCATTCACTCTTGGGCAAAAAAACTGAAAAAAATGAGAAGTGACACAAATTTAGAAATAAGCAGACTATCCGGTATGCTATCAAAACATCTTTGGCTCTGATTGGAATCCTAAGACTTTGAATTCTACACTGGTTTTAAACAAGTCACATTTTCTTTTTGAAGAAGAAAAGGGTTTTTCTCTCTCTTTTTTTGTTTTTTAGAGGTTTCTGCCTTAGAGTGTGTGTGCTCACCAGATTGATGGAGAGACAGAGACAATGAGCAGTCAAGTGACAAATCACCCCCCAGGAGGCAATCCCTGCTCCTCTGTTCTCCTCCTGGGATCTTGGGCTCACATGCACATGTGTCCAGTGTAATTTTCAAGCCAGGGGTCCAGGACCTGAACCACGGTCAGACATGTGGGAGTCCAGCGACATAACAGCTATGCCATTTACTGGTCCCAAGAGTTTCTCTTTTGTACAAAGAAAATAACATTTATTTAAAATTCAAAGTCTCCACCAAGGATAACTGTCAGCACAGAACCAGAGTTCATGAATGAATGTTTTTACAAATATATGCATATGGGGCCAGCAGATGGTGTGGTGGTTAAGGTGCTCTATTCCCACATGGTCAACAGTGGTTCAAGTCCTGGACCTGGTGGCTTGCTTCCTCACTTTCTCACTCTTTCTTTCTCTCTGGTGAGTGCATGTGCCCTATTGCAAGTTAAAAAAAAAATTAATAGCAATAAATAAAATTAAATAATTCTTTAAAAAGTCATTGCTCACATTAAAAAATAAAATACAGTAATTAGCTGAATGTAGAGAATGTATCTTGGAGCTAATAATTCTGAGGCTATATTTACTTACTGTGTGATATTAATTTTGAATTAAACATTACTTTGTTTACATTATGGAGTTTCTGTAGAGTGCTCATAGCAAGAAAATAGAACAAAATCATCTTAATCCATTTGCAAATTAAAAATATCTTTGGTTAATCGATTAGAATTACAAAGAACATCAGTACATCACTACTATTTTTTTTTTTTTTTTGGAGAGGTTTCTGCTATATGGTGCGTGTGTTCTCCAGAAAGACAGAGAGAGACAGAGAGACAGAAAGTGAGCGAGAAATCACCCCCAGGGGTGATGACCATGTTGCAATCCCTTCTCTTCCATTCTCCTCTCAGGATCTTGGGCACGCACACATATGCGCCCAGTGTGAGTTTAAGCCACTGGATCCGGGACTTGAACTGTGGCCAACTACATGGGAGTCCAGCAACAGTCATTATGCCAACTGCTGGTACCAGAACATCACTACAATTATTTATTAGTTTTTAAGGTTTTGCCAGAGGGTATGTGTGCTCAATGAGAGACAGAGAGAGAGACAGAGAGAGGAAAAGAGAGAGAGAAAAAGAGGGAGAAAGCAAGAAAGCACCCTTCATGGGGAATGGTCACACTGCAATCCCTTCTTCATTTCCCCCTCCTTTTGGGATTTTAGGCATGCAAGCAGGCATGCATGTACACATGTACACACGCTTAGTGTGTTTTTCAAACTGTGGTTCCAGGACTCTAACCATGCAGTCATGTGGAATCTAGCCACCTTAATTAATTACTATGCTACCAGGTGGCCCATTACCATCATTATTTTTAATTGCCAGAGAGTGCATAGGTGTGTGCACATGCACTGGAGAGAGAGAGAGAGAGAGAAAGAGAAAAGGTACCCCCCAATAGGGCATGGTCATGCCACAACCTTCTTTACCATCAAGATTTTGGACATTGTATGTTTATATTTTCTAGATTACTATCTCTAAAACTCAAATTTAAGATTTTAATTTTCTGACAATCACAAATGATTTCATCATAAAACAAAGCATATGATGATAAACAATTTATTTATTTGTCTTGGTTTATTTCTGTGAGAAAAAATATACCACGTGTAACTGGTAGAAAAATTAATCTCATAACTGAATAAATTCATTATTATTGTGAAGCAATAATTATTGCTAAAATCAGTATTTCTTTTTTTAAAGAATTACTTTATTTAACTTTATTTATTTGTTGATTTATTTTAATTTGGCCAGAGAGGGACAGAGAGAGAGGGAGAAAGTGAGAAGGCAAGCCACCATGTCCGGACTTGAGCCGCGGTGGGCCATGTAGGAGTCCAGCGGGTTTAATCACCATGTCACCTGCCGGCCCCTAAAATGAGCATTTCTATTATTTGGCTCCATAAATACAAAGGCTTAAGTATTTATTTTAACAAGGAGCAGTTATGAAAGTCACAAGGAAAAAATTATCCAACAGCTGGTACTGTAGGTGGAATAATCTTCTGTTAAGAAGGTAAGAGAAGAAAGGATCCGAATATCTAAAGCATAAATGATTTACTTAAGAGGACATAATTCCGTTTAGAAATATCCAAGTGAATTGTTGCTTTGCAAGGTTTCATATATTAATTCACTTGAGTCTTTCATCTACTAGCTGCCCTGAGGGGGCTAGGTACCTACCTGCTACCTATCTGCACGGTCTGATGTAACATGAGAAATAATTAGTTAGGGAAGGGTAATTAGGAAGGAATGAGAGCAGAGAGTTCAGTGAAGTAGAAGATGTTTTATTTAATGCTTTTAATAATTCTTTCCAATAAAGGGGAGAGACTATTACATTAAATTAGGAAAATTATTTTAGTGTTAGGGATTTAGATGAAAATATGCTGCCTAGAAAAGTAAACTAAACCTGATATCCGTAAAAGAAATCTTATTTTGGTGATTATACATATGGCATGAACTTGAACTGATATTCAGAAACATTCAGTGATGTAGATGAATGCCATGTTAGCCTCTTAGGACAAAAGTCAAGGAAAGAAAACCACAGTCCTACAGACGGTGTCTCTCTCTCTCTTTTTTTTTTTTTTGAATGATTTTTGTTATAGAGCGTGTACATTTGCTTGAGAGACAGAGAGACAGAGAAAGAAAGTGAGAAATCACCCCGCAGAGGAATGGCTACGCTGCAATCCTTTCTTCTCCATTCTCCTCTAGGGATTTTTGGCATACATGCACATCCACCTGGTTTGAGTTTCAAGCTGCAGGTCCAGGACTCCTGTTGACCACATGGGAGTCAGTGCCTTAACACACTATGCCACCACTTGGCCCCCAGACATGGTCTCTTTTCAAAAGTAAAAATTTTCCTTTTATTTTATTTTTTATTTTTTTGGAGAGGTTTTTCATTATGGGGTGCGTGTGCTTGCCAGACAGACAGAGAGAGACAGAGAGACAGAAAGCGAGAAATCACCCCCCCCAGGGGGATGGCCACATCGTAATCCCTTCTCCTCCGTTCTCCTCTCGGGATCTTGGGCACGCACGCACATGCACCCGGCGTGAGTTTTAAGCCACCAGGTCCGGGATGTGAACCGCGGTGGGAGTCCAGCGACATAGCCATTATGCTAACTGCTGGTCCCCAAATTTTCCTTTCATTTTTGCTGTATTTCCAGAAAGCTGTCACCTACTAATACACCTTCTTGAGGGTATCGAACCATTTCAGGTAGGTTTCGCCAAGTCTTTCCTTCTTGGCAGCAATCCATCAAAAGCGAATACCATCTTTTGCCTTTTCTCAGAAATAAAAATAAGAAATAATTTTGTTTCAAGGAATCATTTTTTCCCCTCAAGTTTTGTCCAGACTCTAATAAGACTAAGAAATACCTTAAGAGCCAAAGTCAGAAAAAAGCCATGATTTTAAGACCCAAAAGATTCGTGGTTCTCTAAGACGGCTTCTCTCTTTCCGGTATAGGTTCGTCAATAGCGCGTGTCTCCCCGATTCCCAAGTGCTACTTGCCGAGCAGCTGGGAAGCAGAATGCCAAACTTGCAGTAAACACTTTCTCCTCCCAAGCAGCAGCCTTTGAATCCTTGCCTGGCTCCTTTCCTTGGCTCCTTTCCTGGTGGCACAAGGGATTGCCAGGAAAAGTTGAGGGCCACAGCTGCCTGTACTTCTTTAATCATATTCTCCATGGGCCCTTGTCATCCACAAATATTTTTTGAGATGGGGAATCCTCTTGAGTGATAAAACCACTCCAGAGGTTCTTGCTATGATGTTGTGAGAACAGGGCAGGCTACAGAGCCAGGATGAACAGTCCTGAGTTGAAGTCTTGGCTCTGGAACGAGGAGTCATATGATCTGAGCAAATGCTTTCGCCATCTTGAGTCTCTAGTTCCACCTTGGACTTGACTCCAACCAAGGGAAGAAGGGACGCTGCCTGCTTACATGCCAGGAACAGGAGTCCCTCTGGGCTGAATGTGTCTGTCTTTTACAGTATCTACAATGCTACGACTGAGGTGCAAAGACACGCAAAGTCATGGAGGAGATAGGAATCGCCTTTTGGAATGTTAATATTGGTTAAAGATGGTGCAGAATCATTTTTTATATCAAACACATAGGTCTATATTACAGGGTACAGTGTAAAATTCATACAGGTTTTTAAAGATAAAGTGTGACCCCTCAAAGAAATGTACTTGTGGTAGCTACTTAGAGAATGAATATATTTTTTTTTGGAAAAATGACAGAATCCCTAGGTTGCATGTAAGCTGAGGTTTCTTTTTGCTTTGCCATGCAATGATTTTGCTGATAGAAAATACTAGATACTTCTACTAAACGCAAGTAAATAATAAAGAATTTTAAAGTATGATAGGAACAATGACTGATATTTGGATATTTATGCTCAGGTTTTATTATGAAAACCATTTTGTAACTTTTAATTCAAACTGATGTATAATTTAAGGATGGTAGTACAGTTTTCTCCTTCAGGATAAGTAACTGTTTTTGAGAGCAGTCTTTTTTTTATTTCATTCTCTTCTTACAAATACACACACACACACACACACACACACACACACACATATATCCAAAGCTCAACCAAAGTCCTATATGATAAAATGAGCATAATAATAATTTCACTTATTACCAAATGGCAAATTTTGTCATAAAGATCAAACACAGTCGTATTGCTAATCTGCCTAATAATATGTTATTGCTCAAAAAAGGCAATATTCTGTCAAAAGTTTTATAAAGACTGCCTCTCTGATAAAACTAAACTTTCAACATGACATTCATACCTAATTTAAAATATATTCCCATCATATGCCTCCCCCCACTGGAATGTAAGTTTAACAAGGCAAGAGTGATCTCTTGTCTACTTTGCTGCTGTATTTTAAGTACCTGACTCATAATGGGAACTTGAGAAATATTGAACGAATGAAAGAATGATGTCAATAAAGCAGCTGGGGCCTGGGCAGCTGTCTCCCTCCTTACACGTCTACTTTCCCCCTTGCTGCAAGTCAGTCGATGTCCTACTTTCTTTCTTTTTATTTAAAGGGAGAATCAGGAACAGAAGGTATCAAGGTGGTTAAGGTGTTGGACTCCTACATGGCCCACCACAGTTTGAGTTCCAGACTCAATGGCTGGAACATCCCGCGGGGTGCATGTGCGTGCGTGCCCAAAGTCCTGAGAGGAGATGGAGGAGAAGGGATTGTGCCGTGGCCATCCCCTCAGGGGATGATTTCTCACTTTCCCTCTCTCTGTCTCTTTCCAGTAAGCATATGCGTCCTATGGCAAAAACCTTAAAAATATATAATAATAAAGGGGGGAGGGAAAATCAACCTTTTCCCTCAATCCCCTCTTCTCTGCAAATGTTTCTCTATAAAGCAGCATTGTCCAATAGAGATAGAGTGAGCCATATAGATACATTTAAAAGGTGTCTAGTAGCCACATTAAAGAGGGGCCAGCAGATGGCTTAGTGGTTATGTCACCGGGCTCTTGCATGGCTGACTGTGGTTCAAGTCTCAGACCCAGTGGATTGAAAATTACGCAGGCATGTGCGCGTGTATGCTCCAAATCCTGGGAGGACAACGGAGTCATAGTCATCTCCCCAGGGCCTGATTTCTCACTTTCCCTTTCAACGTCTCTCTCTCTTCCTCTTTCCAGCTAGCTCATGCTCCCAAAGGCAAAACTACCAAAAAAAGTGTCTAGTAGCCACTTTAAAGAGTAAAAATGAGTGAAATCAATTTTAATAATATGTCTTACTTAATCAAATATTGTTGACATAATTTCAACATGTAATTACATAAAAATTATTAATGACACATTTTGCATTTTTATTTTTGTGCTCAAGTTTCTAAACCAGTGTGTGTTTTAAATCTCATTTCAGACTAGCCATGTGTCCAGTGCACGACAGCCACATTTGGCTAGGGGCTGCCATATTGACTGACCCGCTCTCTAGTTTCTCCCCAACTCAGAATAAGAATATTAACCTTGGTTTCAAGGCAGACTCTATTGCCACTACTCTTTTATCTTTTCCTGAATCATGAGGGACACTGTTCCTATATATTTTGCTTTCCTCCCTTATATTTTTAAAAAGAATTATGTATTTAATTTTATTTATTACTATTATTACTATTACTATCATTATTTTTAAATTTGCTATAGGTCACGTATGTTCACCAGAAAAAGAGAGACAGCAAGAAAGAGAGAGAGAGAAGTAAAGTGAGAAAGCAAGTCGCCAGATCTGGGACTCAATCTGCAGCCGGTCAAGTGGGAGTCTAGTGCCTAAACCACCACACCACCTACTGACTCACTTTTCATACATTTTCAGTTTTAGTCCTTTGAATGGATGCCTTTCTCTCTCGAGGATGCTTTAAGTAGTGCTTTGCTACATCAGCAGCAGGATGAAACGCTCATAGGTTTTACTTTCCTATTTAAAAAAGAATTCCAATATTTCACTCCTAGAATCTACTTTTCAATGTTTTAATTATCTTTATCAGTAGGTTCTTATCAATTTATCTTCAACTTTATGTGTACAGAGCAATCAAACCTAAATGTAAATGTCCAAATACTAACCATTGTTTAACTACTAAGAAAAATCAAGAATAGTGTGCATCGTTAATTATTCTATTCAGATTACTAGCCTAGAGGCCAGCAGATGGTGTGGTGGTTAAGGTGTTAAACTCCTACATGGCTGACCATAGATTGAGTCCTGGACCTGGCCTTCTCACTTTCTCTTTCTCTCTGTCTCTCTCTTTCTGGTAAGTGCATGTGCCCTATAGCAAACTTAAAAACATAGTAAAAATAAATAAAATTAAACAAGTAATTCTTAAATTAAAAAAAAAAAGATTACTAGTCTGGGCCAGCCCTATACCTAATAATTAAGGGACCTGGATCTCCCGTGGCTGACCTTGGTTTGAATCCTGGTTCTGGCGCTTGAAACACTCACCAGGTGTATGTGTGTGTGCGCTCAGAATCCTCACGGGATGGAGAAACGGAGGCGAGGGGACTGCGGCATGCTATGTCCCATTGAGGGATGCTTTCTCCCTCACTCTGTTTCTCTCTGGTGAGTGCACAGGCCCTCTGGCAATTAAAAAAAAAATGGATCTCTGGTCAAAATTATTTTTATAGTCCAAACAGAATCCTTTTGTGGGAATGTCTATTATTATTATTTTTTTTTGGAGGGGTTTTTGCTATAAGGGCGCGTGCACTCGCCAGACAGAGAGAGACAGAGAGATAGAAAGTGAGAAATCACCCCCCTGGGGGGATGGCCATGCCGCAATGCCTTCTCCTTCATTCTCCTCTTGGGACCTCGGGCACGCACGCACATGTGCCTGGCGTGTTTTAAGCTACCGGGTCCAGGACGCGAACCATGGTCGACTACATGGGAGTCCAGTGACATAGCTGTTATGCTAACTGCTGGTCCCCAGGAATGTCTATTATATAAGTATATCTAAGTATATAAGTATATAAGTATGTCTATTATATAAGTATAATATTAAAATATTATTTTCTTGATTTTCACTTAGGTTCTATTTTGTATACAATTATTAAGTAGTGCTGCACAAAGAATAGCATTCAACAGTGTAAGCCCCTCTGGAACCTAGATTCATACAACACTGAAATTTACCATAAATCAGAGTCCATGCCTAGGAATGTTCAGCAATCATTAAATTGAATGTACAATCTAAGGCTCACTGGATCTTCCAAAGAGATACTCGTTTTACCAACATCTACGAAAAATCATGAAACACATGCTTATTTGAGTATTTGGTCTCTGTTATTTTATTTCAAGATAACACATTTTATCTTTAGGAGATTTTAAATCACATATAAACATTTTCGTGTAATATGATGGATTTAGTCAGGATCAGATATCCTTTTGAAAATTACTGGGGAAAGCCAGATAAACACCAAAAAAACAAGCTATCCAGTAATAAATCAAAGAAAATGTTCAGTCTAAGATCTGAAAATGATGGCAGAAGGATACAGAAGCTAAACTGGTAAAAAAAAAAAAAAAAAAAAAAAAGAAGCAGATTCTGCCAGATTGACTAGACGTGGAACACTTCAGGAGAACAGAACTTGTGTCCCTAATACTGCATATGAAGATAGTGAATTCACTTATTTTTTTAATTCACAGTTTATGAGATAATGATTTGCTTTATTATTCCATCTCCTTTCCCCAAACAAGAAATTGAGAAGCTAAAACCCATACAAATACTTTATATCAGCAAGAGTGCCTGTGTCTTCATAGGTCTAGTCACGTCTCAAACACACGATCGTTATGACTCGATGTTTAGATTTTGCCAACACTGGTCGGCTTTAGTAATAGTAACGGTATGATTGTGATAATCAAATGACCATCTGCCCTCCAGCCTCTATGAGTGGCATGTGCAGGACAGGGTGTCAGAGCAGACATTGGCTACTGACTGAATGGGAGGGAAAGAGGCAGAGAAGGGAAAGGCTGGGGGATCTGTGGAGTGAGTCTGCTTCACTTAAGAGTGGGGAGATGAGGGGCCGGCAAGTGGCATGGTGGTTAAAGGCGCTGGACTCCCACATGGTCGACCACGGTTCAAGTCTCGGACCTGGTGGCTTGCTTTCTCACTTTCTCTCTCTCTCTCTCTCTCTCTCTGATCAAACTGGAAAATAATAATGATAATAATAATAAATAAAGTTAAAATAAAATATTTTAAAAAAAAAAAAAAGAGTGGGGAGATGAAAAAGAGCTGTTCTTACACTTAGGACACTTTGACCTTATATAAGTAAGTCTCCCCTTCTGAGCCTGTCTCTCCCTTGTCTTATGAAGGTACAGAATGATTTCTAAGATTTCTTTTAGCTCTAATACTCTATAAATGTGTGTGCATGGATAACCACCAGCACACCTCACATGCAAGAGAACATGCAGGCTCTAATTCTAAAACAAAGAACTGGCTTCAAATGCAAAAAAAAAAAAGATGTTCTCACTATTTAACAATCTCACTTGCAGTCATGCAGGAATTGCTATGCGCCAGCTTTAATTAGGACTTTTGCCCTGTGCAGTTTTGCCCCGAAGACCAATACCATCAGATATTTCACAGGATCTTCTTGTTCTCAATATCAGAAAAAGAAGCTCACAGTGTCTTGAAAGGCTTACACATGTGAGGGTCTCAGCAGACACAGGTGCCTTAAGTCTGGCTGGTCACAGAAGCTTTTCGGCTGGCCCCCATCAGCTTTTAGAGGAATCGATTCATAACCTCAAGACAGTTGTGTACTTACTACTATAAAAATCAAACATATCAGGGACCAGCAGTTAGCGTAATGGCTATGTTGCTGGACTCTCATGTAGTCGACTGTGGTTCGCGTCCCGAACCCGGTGGCTGAAAACTCATGCCGGGTGCGTGTGCGTGCGTGCCCAAGATTCCGAGAGGAAAATGGAGGAGAAGGGATTGCAGCATGGCCATCCCCCCTGGGGGGTGATTTCTCGCTTTCTGTCTCTCTGTCTCTGTCTTTCTGGCAAGCGCACGTGCCCTATAGCAAAAACCTCTCAAAAAAAAAAAAAAAATCAAACATATCAACTAAACTTAACAGCTTTGCAGCTAAGTGTAATGCCTGAGAATTGTTCAATTACAATGACATTAAGTGAGGATGTCATTTCTGGAATAAATCTTACAAGAGACTTCTCTCAAGTGTGGATATTTCTAATCTATTTTGCTTTCCCAGGATATACTGGTAGAATACCTGTTTTTGAAAACAACCAAACAAACAAACAGTCATTTAGTCTAAATCTTAAGGAACTTACACATCTTCTAGGGAGGAATAAATCAGGCACGTATTTAACTCAAATGTAAAACAGAACAATACATGCCAGAGAATGGTAGAGGTGTATTCCTACAGAGAGTATTTCAGCCCAGCTGTCCAGAAAGGAAGATGGTCTAGGGCAGCTTATGGGGTTCATGACATGGAAGGCTCTTTGGTTCCTGAATTCAAGAGCTGAGGTAGGAGGGGAAGGTTTTCTTCGTGAAGAAGACAAATGAGCAATGTCTTGAGACATGGAGAATTCGGGATGTGTGTGCAGAAAGGCAAAGAGGGAAATTTAACAGCGGCACCTGCTCCAGGCTGGGGGCCCTGTGATAAAGTTGGAGGTGACAGAGGAGATTGAGGTTTCCAACCCCTTGAATGTTCATATAAGGGGAGGCTCTTTGTTCTGCAGACAGAGGAGAGCCACAGAGAACGTCAGAACAATTATTTAATTGATTTGTTGTTACCCCTCCTATTACAGGGGGCAAAGGTGATTTTAACTCTGTAGTTTGAAAGACATTTCTCACTTAATGAATCATCTTTCTGCATATCATGCAATGAATTAGAATGAAACTCTTACCTATGTAAAACCCTGCAAGGGAAGATATCCTTTGTTAGCCTAGTATTTCTAGTATCCTTTGGTGATGACAGAGATGTAGCCTCATTAAGATGTTAGGGAGAGGGGCCAGTAAGTGGGGTAGTGGTTAAGACATTGGACTTCCACATGGCTGACTGCAGTTTGAATCCAGACCCAGAGGCTTGAAACTCACGTCGGGTTTATGTGCAGGCATGTTCCAAATACCGAGAGGAGAAGAAGGGATCGCAGCATGGTCATCCCCCTGGAAGGTGATTACTTAGGTTCTCTCTGTGGCTCCAGTGAGCACACATGCCCTATAGTAAAAATCTCTCTAAAATAAAAAAAGATGTTAGGGAGAAAGTTGTATATTCAGGGACTCAAAAAACCGAACCTCTGTGAGAGATGGGGGGCCTTGGTCATGCTGACTCTGTCCCGTGGTCCCTAGGCTTACAGTCTCAGCCTTCTGGATATGAGGGCTGCCCCCTTCATAAAAGCTCCTGGGCCTCTCACCTATTTGCTTTTGTATGTTGGCACTAAATCTAGACATTGTACAAAAAAATAAACACTAGGCCAGTGGGTGACATGGTGGTTAAGGTGGCTGCATCCCACATGGCTGACTACATAGTTTGAGTCCTGGACCTGGTGGCTTGAAAAACATGCCAGATGCAAGTGTGTGTGTGCCCAAAGTCCTCAGAGGAAAATGGAGAAGGAATTGTGGTGTCACCATGCTTCCTGGGGGTTGCTTTCTTATTTTCCCCCTCTCTCTCTCTCCAGTGAGCACACATACCCCATAGCAAAGCTGAAAATATAGAAAAAGAAAAACAAGAGAACGTAACACCAGTTTAGCATAAGTGCTCTCTTTGGAGGGTATGGGTGTGTGGGTATGCACTTATATACAAATGTATAAATATATACACATTATGCAAAATAATAATACTGGGTGATCAGGAAAGTCATGACACATTTTTTTGCATGGAAAAATATGTCATAACTTTTCCAGAGACCCAGTAGCATATACCATTATCTTATTTTACATCTGTCATTTTATAACGATAATGATATTTTTTTCTAGATAGGCTGTGAGCATTTTGAGAGCAGGCTTGCCATATTATATCATATACACAGTCAATACTCAATTAGTAGTATTGATCATTTGATTTAAGCTCAGCCTTTCAGCCTTCAGTTATGAAGCATCATTTCTTTCTAGAATCAGGAGAACAGCTGGTTAAAGTATCTGGTAAAATAGGATAAAAATAATATGGTTCCTATTTTCCTCTAGCTCTGTAAAAGGCAAGGTAGCTTATTTCTTTAGAAGCTCCTGGGATCAGGAAACTGAACTCATCATGTGAAAGCAATCACTCAGTATGTCTGTGTGTGCATGTGTGTGAAGTCAGCTAGCTGGAAGATGAAAAATGGGCAAATCATTGCTCAGTATTAAACACAGGTGGTGGCAGTCCATGGTGATGGTTCACCACGGGCTGCCAAAAGCTGGTGTGGCTTTTATGTGTTCCACTTGACACTCACCTCGATGAAGAAGATGCTGGCTGCTGATGTCGGGTGGTGATACATGTAGACTGTCACAAGGATGGCTGCTGCGATAATGAGGACCAGGATGAGAATTCCAACGATGAGGCCGGCATGGAGGGTCCCCCCTTTCTTCTCAGCTGCGCTGTCATCTGTAGAAGCTGAAAGACCATCCCGACTGTCAGGGCATTCACATTGCACCTTTAAGTCTGCATTTTCATTTGGGGCAATATCTGTGCTTTTAATAAAGTACCACTGTATCTTTTGTTTACCCCCTGAGCGACTTTTCTTTTCCATAACACCAATTTTAGAGGATATTTGGACAATGAAAATTTTATACTCTTGTGAGTAAAAATTTAAAAAATACCCTTATAATTGTTTTAAATTCTAGTTCAACAAACGAAATGCATCATTTTTACTCTACAAGTACTGGAGACACTGCCAACCTCTATACAATGAATTTAACTGCCATTTTTCTCTTTAAACCTACCAAGTTGCCTATAGAAAACTTGGTAACTCTTGACATTTCTTCTCTCATTTCCTTTTTAAAAAGCTTAAATCAAATTGTATCACACATGTTTTGGTGGGTCACACAGGCATTTTCAGAAAGTCCGGCTCAGGGCATAATCTTCAAAATATTTTAAACTTGCCAGTGTAGCAGATGGATACTACGCGGTCCTCAGATAGCTTCGTCACTCTCTAAAGGGAACACCACAGACGTGAAAATGTCCCATGATGCCACAGACCAGGGTCTCGGACGGTGACTTTTACAAAGACGCTATCCTCTGTGATATACATTTGCAGAGAGTGAGGACAGGGTGGGATTACATTTCTAAAGTTAATAACTATGCAAGCCAAAGTCAATCGACCAAATAAAACTACTCTCGAAAGGCTTCTCTTGTTCTAAAATTCTGTAATCTTTAATAATTACTCAGGCATTTAGAGATCTTCCTTAATTATGTGCAGGGAGAAATAGTATCTTAGTGCATGATATGATTGGTATTTTTGACTCATTAGCTAATTTTTTAAGACTCATATAAGTTCCAGAACAGTGGCTCCCAATCTTTTCATGAACAATTTTCCTGTTATTTTTATCCTTGGCCTCTATGTTTTAAACACTTTCTGTCTATTAAACTTTATTTATTTAGTATTGATTTAGTTTACCTTAGATTTCCTTAATAAAAAACAAACATGTCTGCCTGTCAGGATGGGTGGTCTGAATGAACTTAAAGAATTCCAGATAAAGGAATATGACCTCTGACTTCTTCCTACTCATTCTAAACATTTTTACTGGGGCTGTTGATTCTTCGAGACTCACTAATCAGTAATCTTTCTTCATATCCACTAAAGCTCAAAAACCTAAAGTTATGTAACCTTCTCTAACATAACTTATTAGTGAAAGAATATTAGATTTAGAGTAATTCATTATAGAAAAAATTCATTTATAGTGTGCCAGGCATATTGTTATTGCTTTCCAAGGATCAAATCAACAGCCCTAAGAGTCTTTACTATTCTTCCCATTTCACAGATGACAAAATTGAGATGTAGGGAAATTAAGAAATGAGCTAAGGGGCTGGCCCTGCAGGGGAGTAAGAAGCACTGTGCAGAGGGAGCCGGATTCCACATGGTCAGCTGAGGTGCAGAGATCAGCCCCTGTGGCTTTCTCAGTGAAACATGCATGCATGCATGCCCATAAGATGATAGGATGGAGAATGGGAGGAAAAAGGATTGTGGCATGACCAGGCCACCTTGGGGAGGGGTGCTCTCTCTCTCCCTCTCTTGCACCTCTACACACACCCTCTGGCACTGAAAATAAATATGCTAAGGCTCAAAAGATTATTAAGATGGAACTGGGTTTAAACATAAGCCATCTGGTTGCAGAATCAGAACCTGCAATTTAGAACCTCTGGTCAATACCACCTCAATTAACACTGAGCTGTCTGTGCTGCAATTTCCTCTTATTTCATACCATGAGTTCTTCTGGCAAAGAATTCTGGAAAGAGCAGGATCATTTCAAATGAAGGAAAATTCATTTACAAGATGGTGAAAGAATTAATGGTATGCCTTGTGGAGAGCAGGGCTGTATCTGTCTTATTACTTCTCTGAGACTAGAGTTCAGGTCAGTGTCTTTCATTATAGACATGTAAATCTGTGCTTTGTGGGAGGGAAGGGGAAAAAGAGAGAGGGAGGAAAAAGGAAAGAAAAATACAGGTTGTTGAAAATGGATCATAGCTATTGGAATGACCACTTCTCCAATAAAAATCAAATGAGGTTGTAATAAATGACTTCATCATTCCGGTTTTCAGTTACCTTATCTCCGCAATGTGGTCAATACGGTAATTAGCCCACAGGGTTGTCTGTGAGAATTCAAAATTCAATACACATGTGAAAAGTTCTCAGGAAAGTATGTGGCATGTAATAAGCACTTAATTAGCGCTAAGCTGGTATATATTATGGGATTTTTTTATATGAGGCAAATAACACTGTCCGATTCATGACACCATATAAACTATGTTTTTGCCCTGACCATTCGTTGCTTTTAAAGTTTGGCCTCCTTCTTCAGTATGGTCATATTACATCTTGTGGACTTGGCTTTTTTTCTTATTTTTATAAGAGTATGACACATTACTTTTATGGAAAAATAAGATTAATTTAAAATGTTTGCTTTGAGGAAAATGTGGCAAAAATCTCTTCTCGAGTCAAAAGGGAAGGCATGGATGTTTCTTCAAATCCCATGAATAAATAATTCTGTGCCTCTCTCCTTCACTCCCTGTACTCACACCTTCAAGTCTCCATCTTTCCCCTGGTTTCTCCCTGCTTCTTTTCTTCCATTTCTCTATCCTCCCACCCACCCACCCATCATCTGGTTCTGTTTCTTAGTTTGTAGTCCTTGTAGCACACCAAGTTTCAGCCTCACTACTGTGTGTGCAAAACTGGGGAGGGAAGAACAAGGTCCTCATGAATTGGCGTTAGGGTGCCAGTTCCCAAGAGCACCAGAGAACCTGAACCTGTGGAGGAGGTAGCAGACAAAAGACAGTCCTTTTTAAGAAGGGAGAAGACATGGGACCAGCAGGTGGCTAAGGTGCTGAACATTCCCACACGGTCGACCACTGTTTGAGTCCTGGACCTGGTGTTTTACTTTCTCTCTCTCTCTCTCTCTTTCATTCTCTGTGTCTCTCTCTGGTCAAATGAAAATAAATGAATAAATAAGTAAAATAAATAATTAGTGAAAAAAAAAGAAGGGAGAAGACAGCAAAGGGCACATTTTATTCAGTAAGAGCCCTTGCTAGACCAATAATTACCTTTGACGTGCAGGTGTAGGTTGCCAACCTTTGGAAAGTACGATCATAACCCAATTTGCACTTCGAGTTTGGTAAACCTCGCTCGCCCCCTTTACTTAGGTCTACACTTGAGTCTCACAATGATCACCTATTCATGCTTTCAGTCATGATTTAGCTATATTATCTTCCTTTTAAAGCTTCTTTTTACATTGCCGTCCTTTTTTACTTTAAGAAGATTTTGCCTTCTGGCACCTGCACTTGCTGGGGAGTGAGAAGACAGAGACAGTGAGAGGGAAAGTGAGAAATCACCAGCCCCTAGGGGAAATGGCAACACCACAATTCCTTCTCCATTCTCCTTCCAGAATGTTGGGTGTCCATGCACACACATGCACATGTGCCCAGCGTGAGTTTTAAGCCACGTGGTCCAGGACTGGAACTGTGATCAGCCATATGGGAGTCAAGTGACAAAAGTGCTACGCCATCTGCTGGCTTTCCCTTTTAAATGTGAAGATATCATGGTCATATTTAATGCAATTTGTACAAAGTCTAGTTTATGACTAGCTAAATAAACATTTTGTAACATTTTTGGATGATAATAATTTTAACAAAATGAACAATCTTCAGGATCAGCAGATGGCATAATGGTTACATCACTGGACCATGGTTGGACCATAGTTGACCAAGTTCGAATCCTGGACCTGGAGGCTTGAAACTCGTGCTGTGCGTATGTGTGGGGGTATCCAAAATCCGAGGAGGAGAATAGAGAAGAAAGAATTGTGGTGTGGCCATCCCCTCGGGGGGTGGGGGAGATGGTGATTTCTTGCTTTCTGTCTTTCTGCCAAGCGCACATGCCCTGTAGCAAAAATCTTTCTCAAAAAGAAAAGAAAGAAAATAAAAGAACAATCTTCATGGGTTCTCAAGATAATTCTAGCCAGTACACAAAATAAATATTTAGACATATATGCGTGACACAGGAGGACTTTATGACGTGTAGCAACTAAAGCAACCATTTAAAGAGAAATTAGCAAATTTAATATTAAGATATTACAAGGGTATCCTTGTACCATAGTAAGTGCTTATTTCAAAATACCTCAGGATGATCATCTGAATGGAATGACCAAGTTGCACACACATTTTTGGAGAACACATTTTTCTATTTTCTCATTATTTGATCAAACTTTTTAGCTACTGCCATGACTCTACAATTACTCATTTCCTACACAGCTCAAACATCTTTATTCTAGTACTTTCTATGAACTTAGGGTGGCCACATAGTCATAGGTCTTGTAATGGCCCATTAAAGGTGGTTGAATCTGAAGGGGAAGTAAGCACTCCATTTTTTCACTACTTGGTGTCCAGTTCAATATCACTGTTCTATCAAATGATGTAGGTTTTACATACTTAAGGGTATCTGCTAATAGAATGCAGAGGATCCTCTGAGTTAAAAATGATGAGCATCTCAAATGTAAAACTGAAATTTACAAAGTGTAAGCAAGTGCTTAGTAATAGCCATGGCTGAAATTTAGTTCATGCACCGTAAGTGTAGACTACTTACATAAATTGATTGTGCTCCTTCAGAAAAGACAATAAACTAAGATGTCACGTTTGGAAATAGTCAATCCTGTGCTTGACTGACTGTTCTTTTCAATTGGCAGATAGAAGTGGGTCAAAAGAAACTGAACCTGCTTCACATACAAACTCCTTATTTTATTTTATTATTATTATTATTATTATTATTTTTTGGAGAGGTTTTTGCTAGAGGGTATATGTGCTCGCCAGAAAGACAGAGAGAGACAGAGAGACAGAAAGCAAGAAATCACTCCCCAGGGGGGATGACCATGCTGCAATCCCTTCTCCTCCATTCTCCTCTCGGGATCTTTGGTACACATGCACACACACCTGGTATGAGTTTAAGCCACCAGGTCCGAGACTCGAACCGTGGTCAACTACATGGAAGTCCAGCGATGTAGCCATTATGCCATCTGCTGGTTCCACAAACTCCTTTTTAAAGCTCATCAGGATCTATCAGAAGTTAGGGGAATATTCAGGAGAGGTCAGGAGATATCTAACCTTGAGGCACACATTTTATTCTATTCTTAGAAATATCTTACGCTACTTCATTCATGTTACAAAGTGAACAAAACCTTAAATAACTATCCTTCTCACACAGAATCCAAACCTTTAGTCATTTTTTTCTGCCTTTCATTGTGTCTTAAAGTAAAAGAAATTAATACAAAGGGCAGTAGACACTATAAAATAAAATTTCTAAGTCAATAAAATAAGTATGGAAATACATTTGAAGGCCAGCCCTGTAGTATAGTGGTTAAGGAAACCAGATTCCACATGGCTGACCATAGTTCAAATCCTGGCCCTGCAGCTTGAAAAACAGACTGGGTATATGCCTCAAATTTTAAAAAGGGTGAAGAAGAAATGGAGGTGAAGGAATTGCAGAGGTGATCATGCCCTACTGTGGGCATGATCTTTCTCCCTCTCTCTCTCTCCTCTCTCTGGTGAGCACATATACCCTCTGGCAGTTAAAACAACTAAAAATAAAAGTGAAATATATTTTAAAGGCCTCAAAGTGAAGACTTTTTTGTACTCTGTTAAAGCCATATTGTAAAATATAAATGAAGCACAAAAAATCAATAGTATGAAAGATAATATACTCCCATAGTATACACTGAGTGACCTGTACAGTGTTCCTGACTTTTTAATACTTTATAAAATGCAGATCAATATTTAGACACAGAAAGGACTATAAGAATTGTCAAATCTACCAAAGCGATCTGGGTAAGTTTCAGCTACCACAATAGCAAAGACAACAGGTTTAAGTACACATTCGAAAATATCCAGGGCCCCACGCAAATGTGTATAACTGGGAGCACTTCATAAAAAATTTGTGACTAAATATATGGATAGGAGGAAAGAGAAAAGAAGTAAGGAAGTCAAAGAAAGAAGAGGAAAGGAGAAAGAAAATACCATGTTGTATTCTCAAAGTATACCATTTAATATTGTAACAAAAAGCAGTTGATTTTGTTAGAGACACAGAGAGAGAAAGAGAGACAGAGGAAAGCAACCTCAACAGGGTCACGCCATAATCTCCTCCCAAGCCTTCCCATCCGTCCCTGCCAGTCAGGACCATGGGCGGGTACCCACAGTACACAGGTCCACCAGGGAACCAAACCCATCATCTTCCTGTAGATCAAGCACAGCTTGAGCAGGGCATTACCACTGGGTAACGGGGCCACGTACCATTTTATTTTAAAGCTCTATGCTTCCTTGCTCTCTCTCTGACATTCTTTTTCCAGATTTACATGCATGTGGCATCGATATCCTGTGTTTAGAAGTATAATTCTTCTATATCATCAAAGAGTGTAATACATTGTAAAAATAATCTGCACCTACTATTAAATCTTGCCAATGAGTAAAGTCCAGGAATAAAGTAAAACTAAGATAGAAATATTCCTTGTCTGAAATTTTATTCACTTTAGAACTAACTCTTCTTCTGGCCTTAAAGGGAAACACTCCACCCCATAAATTCCATAATGTATTAGTGTCCATTGAGGCTCTGAGAAACTGACAGGTTGGATCAAGTCTTACACAAATTTTCTCAAAAATTCATAAATCTTATATGGATGATGCCAAAATGTTCTTTTTCGAGCTTTAGAATGAAATTAAACTAAATGCTTACGATGTTAGTGTTTCACTTTAAGATGAAAAACCCGCACAGACACACAACTTTCTCTGTGGAATATTATCTAACCTATTTATAAGCTAAAGCGTGTAGCTCAAGAAAATGAAATGATAAAAATTTTAACTACATCAACTTTCCTCTGGAAGTTTCCCTTGTCGCTAATCTCATTTTGCAGCTCTTATATATTTTTCCGAGCTCTTTTACTTTCTGTAGACATGATCATGACCTTGACTTCACTAGGAATTTCTTCTAGTGTTCTGTATGTTTTCAAATTTTTTATAATTCTCTCAATTTTTCAATGATTATTATTATTATTTTGATTGCCAGAGGGTGCATGTGCTCACCAGAGAGAAAGAGAGGGAGACAAAGACAGAGAGAGAAAGAGCATGTCTTCAGTGGGCACGGACGGTTACACTGCAATAATTTTTCCTCTTTCTCCACGTCATTAGGAGTTTGGGCATGCATTCATATATGCTGACATGGCTGTCTGGGCTGGTTCAAACCGTGGTCAGTCTTGTGGGATCTGGCTCTCTCTCTTTTTTTTCCCCTAAAGAATTATCTATTTAATTTTCTTTATTATTATTATTTTAATCTATCATAGGGCATGTGCACTCACCTGAGAGAGACACAGAGAGAGATAAAGTAAGAAAGCAAGTCACCAGATCTGTGACTCGAACCACGGTCGGCCATGTGGGAGTCCAGTGCCTTAACCACCATGCCACCTGCTGGCCCTGGATCTGGTTCTCTTAATCTGTGTTATGGGGCTGCCTTGTGTTTTTACTTTACCTAATTGCAGTGTTACTATTTTTTGGATGCTTATTGGTCTGTCAGTACTATTTCGATATCAGGGTGTCTCAAAACTTGTACAAGGTATACTTAATTCACAGTCTGTCTCACTGTGACCATACGTTCACAATTCACACTGTGATATCACCACTGAGGGATTTGGGTAAATTCTGTGAGAAGGTATTAGCACGGTGCACAAAACACATCTAAGTGCATTATGCACGGGAAGAACACTATCTGGCGGGGAAGCTGGATCAGCTTCTCCTTTGCAGACTGCAACTACAGGGCAGCTGTGAAATTTCATTCAGGGAAGAATCTGTAGCATTCTGGGCTGAAAGAGCTTAGAGTTATGACAATCTTTTTTTCTTGTTCTTTTCTTTTAAATACAATAATCCATTACTTTTTATCTTAGAAAAACGAAGCTCAATAAAATTTCTGTGAAATCATATTGGAAGAAATGCTTGATTCCATCCAAATGCGGGATGTGGGATAGAAGTTACCGAATGATAACTTGCTTCCAGCCTCATTAGGCGATAGGCTTTCATGCATGTATGTATAAGCAGCTAACAGAGCAGATTTGTGGTATGTGTAGGTTTTGTAAGATCAAAAATAAATCTTTGGAATAATTCATTATTGCTTTTTTACTTCTCATATGTGTATGTGCTATTCTTTCGTGTATGTACTATTCTTTTATGGTTCTAAAGTTTTCAGCAATCTAGACCTTTACAAGACGTAACTGTTGAACTTTTCCCAAACAGCTTTCTGTATCAAATATTTTCTACTTAAAAATGCTTTTAGAAACTATTTCTGAAAAAATAAAAAGTGTGTTTACTTCTACATAATAATCCATAGAAAAGAAATTTTAGTATTTAAAATTCCCAGCTAAAGGGGACCAGCAGTTGGTGTAATGACTGCGTTGCTGGACTCTCATGTAGTCAATCGTGGTTCAAGCCCCAGACCTGGTAGCCTAAACTCATGCCGGGCGCGTGTGCATGTGTGCCCAAGATCTCAAGAAGAGAATGGAGGAGAAGGGATTGTGGCGTGGCCATCCCTCCTGGGGGGTGATTTCTCGCTTTCTGTCTCTCTGTCTCTCTCTGTCTTTCTGGCAAGTGCACACGCCCTATAACAGAAAACTCTCAAAAACAAAACAAAACAGTCCCAGCTAAATATGCAACTAAAGGGTTTCATGGGAAGGTTTCTCTTTTAATTGCGTGCCACAATATTGTATAGTTAACATACTAGAGTTTGTCTGTTTTTAGGACTTTTGCCATAGGGCACCTGCACTCCCTAGAGGGACTTAGCCACTATGCTACCTGCTGGCCTGAATACTAGGGCTTTTATAAAATAATAAATTTAGTAGACATTTGTAATGAGTATATTCACAGTGCCTACAGAAAACCAGAAATAAAGTAAATAAAGCACTTTCAAAGTCTAGGGGCACAGGACATGTGGCATTGTAGGGTTTTGTTTCTTTTCTTTTTTTTTTTATTAGAGAGAGATTTTTGCTATAGGGCACATGTGTTCCCAAGATGGAGAGACAGAGAGACAGAAAGCGAGAAATCACCCCTCTCCCCCCACCCTGGGGGAAATGGCCAAGTCACAATCGCTTCTCCTCCATTCTCCTCTCAGGACTTTAGGCACACATGTGCACATGCCCAGTGTGAGTATTAAGTTGCTGGGTCTGGGACTCAAACCACAGTTCAATGTGTGGGAGTACAACGAAGTAACCCTTACACTATCTGCTGGTCCCAGAGGTTTCAGGTTAGATGATGACTAGCACTCACTCCCTGACTAATGATATTCCATCCACTGTGCATGGAGCTTCATGTGCCAAGAGAATTGATATTCCAAGACCTAAGGGGCAGATGACCTGATACACGCAATTTTATCACATGCCATTTAATCCCCCTATCCCAGAATAAAGATTTTGTTAAAACAGATAATTTATATGCACAACCTAGGATTACCACAATGAATATTCACTACTCTCTTAAATCCATCAGGTTTTCTTTTTTTTTTTTTTGGAGAGGTTTTTCGCTATAAGGCGCGTGCAATCACAAGACAGAGAGAGACAGAGAGACAGAAAGTGAGAAATCACCCCCCAGGGGGGATGGCCATGCCGCAATCCCTTCTCCTCCATTCTCCTCTCGGGATCTTGGGCACGCACGCACACGCGCCCAGCGTGAGTTTAAGCCACTGGGTCTGGGATGCGAACCACAGTCGACTACGTGGGAGTCCAGCGACATAGCCATTCCGCTAACTGCTGGTCCCAGTCCATCAGGTTTTCTGAACATGTAAGAATCCTCTTCCCCAGTTCCTCTCAGTGTGGAGAGGCAGAAGTGTATCTAAGCCACTTGGCTAATGTGGAACCTTTGGGGCTTCCAAGAACAGCATCTTGGGCTCTCATGGCTAGACCTAAAGGGCAAGCATTTTTGCAACCCCGTCTTCTCTTCTGCGAAACAGGCCTAGCAGTAATACCCTCTTCATGATGGTTGTGAGGATAGGAGATCAAGCTTGCAAAGTGCTTCAGGCTGTGCCCAAGACTTGGTAAGTGCCCAATGACATGGCTGCTGTTATTAGTGCTACTCACACTAATCCTTATTCTATTGATCACTGTACTTTACTATATTGATCCCATTAGTATTATTAATACTAATTATTCTTCTATTGATTACCACCTTCATTCTGGCCAGGCTACCAGGGCAATACGAGGCCTTCCTGACATGAGTCATGAAAATGGGGAATCCATACTTTCAATGAAGCTTAAACACATACTAGGTGAATGCAAGGACATCTCAGTGAATATTTTTTTCAGTGGAAATACTAAGATCTATCCCAAAGGTCCACCCACCCCTAAGGAAACATACCGACCCAGCAGTGGTTGGAAAATGGGAGATAATATCTGCAGTCAGTATTTGAAAAACCAAAGCCTTGTTACTGAGGTCCAGTAGGGTATCTGAATAAAAATCAACCCTTTCATGGATATCCATAAATGACATCGTATAAAAAAAACCTGACATATCAAACCAATCACAATCTCTTTGATGGTTGAGTGTATGCTTAAAATTAATGAAAAACAATTTTTTTTTTAAGAAAATATGGATTAATTTACTTGCTGGAGATACTAACTTGGCCTCTGTGTGTGCCTCAGGATTGAAACTTTAGTCCTTGATGTTCTTAACAACCATATAATCCTAACAACCATATAATCCTTTTGTTACTTGCTGTTGTTTGATGTGTTATTATAACTCCCCAGGAGGGTAAATGAGCAGCATTCTAGTATGTGCTGTGGCTCTCAAGGAGACAGAATCAGCACCTCGGGAAAACAATGACAACCACTAGAGCGAGCCTTGACTTTCATTTTGGTTTGCTTTATCAGAACTAACAAGGTGGGCCCATGTATTAGACTGTCAGGAAAGTCAAGATATATTTTTCCATGGTTTTCTATACAAAAATGCATCATGACTTTCCCGATGACCCAATACATCAAGAAAGGAAAGAAAATCAGAAACTACTGAGAACCAGTTTTGCAGGACATTTATATTTCACTGCTTAGACTCAGTCCTGGGAAAAGGTGGCTCAGAGAGTGCTCCTAGCAGGGCCAGAATCAGTCTGCTTGGGAAAAAGGGTATTAGAAAATGGCATAACAAACAAACAAACAAAACAACGAAACAGAACAAAAAAGAAAATGACATAAAAATGCAAACTGCCCCTTAGGTCTTGGAACATCATTTCTCCTGGAACATAAGGCTCCATGAGCTGACGGTGGATAGGACATGATTAGTCCAAGGAGGGAGCGCGCGTTTTGATCTAACCTGTTCCGCCAAATGAGCTTTGCAAAAAGGCTCCACTGTTTGGGTACAGAACAGTTCCATGAATTGTACAGCTGCAAGGTCTTTGGTCTCAAAATGCTGGGTGATGTGATTAGACAAGTGGTAAAATTCCCCTGGACTCTAAAACGCTATGATTTGGCGAAGCTAGAGCTGCAGGGTTCTTTCTCCTTCCTCGGTCCCTCCCTCTCTCCCTTCCCTCTGGTTCTTTCCTTGGAGATACTGGATAGCTTTAATAGGAGAATAGCAGACAAAAGACTACAGAGTCTACACCAGAAACAACCTCCCTGCCATAACAGCAGGATGATGGATAAGGCAGCCCGCACCCTGCTTGGAGTTAGAACCCAGCCACATTCCGTATAAACTGTGTGACCCAGACAAGTTACTTAAACCCCTGTGCTTCTGATACTTTGTATGTAAAATGGGATTACAGTTTTACTTTGTTCTAGGGTGCTGTAAGGATTAAACAAGTTAAACATGCAAAGACCTTAGAGGAGTCCCTGGTATATAGTTAACAGGCCGATAATTGTGGGATAATTTTATCATTATTAGAAATTGCATGGGAAGGTTCTAGGAACATTTAAAGTGAAACATAAATCAAATAATCAGAAGTGTTAAATTTTATGATTACTAATTAGAGAAGCTGGCTTACTAAGAATAAGCCTTGCTGTCTTAGTTAGACATTTCAAGAAGTCTGGAAAAATTTATTCATGAGAATGAAAAAACAACAACAACAACAACAAACAACTGTTTCATGAAAAGCACATTAAAATGCCTCCTTATTCGACCAAGGTAAAATCTGCATCTCTGGGATGCCTGGATCTTAAAAGTGCAAGTTACCATATTTCTGTAACTGTAGAGACCCCAGTAATTGCTACGTAAAATCAAGATATGAAACACTTCCATCTCCCTTGTCCCTCCTTAAAGTCAGTCTTCATTCCCCTCACTCCCAGGCAACCAGTGTGCGGCTTTCTATTACTGCAGATTAGTTTTTTTGTTTTTGAATGGCATAGAAATTGAATCATACTACATGTACTGAGAAGTATCGGGCTTCTTTGGTTTAACTTATGCTTTTAGGATGTATCTGTGTTACAGCCTGTAGCAGTAATGTATTCTCTCTTCTGATTAGTAGCCCATTGTATAAATACACTCGAGCTGCTTGTTCTTCTGATGAGAGCATTTGGACTAGTCTCAGTTATTGACAATTAAGAATATGGTTGCTATGAACGTTCTTGCACACTTTGTTTTTTGTGTGTAGAATATATATATATATATATATATATATATATATATATATATACACACATATATATATATATTTGAAAAATACATAGAAGTGGAATTTTTGGCTCAAAAGGCCAGAAGTTTATAAGAAATGGCCAGTTTTTCTAAGTAGCTGCACGCTATTACATCTTAATCAGCAATGTGTTGGAGTTCAAGTGCACCGTATCCTCCTCAATATCACTGTGTATCATCAATATTAGTTTCAGGTTTCCAGTGTACCATATCCTCATCGAAATGAGCATTACATGGCGTTCAGACATTCCTAGGGGTGTGAAATGGTACCCCATTTCGATTTCGGTAGTCTGTCAGGAGATCTTTATATTTTCTGAAGCAGGTCTTTCATAATACGTGTGCACTGTATACATTTTCTCCTGTATGTGGCCTGCCTTTTCATTTTCTCAACAGAATTTTGATCAAAAAATGTTTTTCATCTTAATGTTTGTTTTGAATTAGTCTTCTTAGGGGATATTAAATTTGTTAAATATTTGACAGAGTATGGCTGTTGATTGTTAATATTTCCTATTGTTTGTCTCTTTTCTATTTAATTTTTCTCCTCTGCTTTTTCCTCATTTTTTCTTACTATTATTTTTAACTGATAAATGACATTTTATATTTTTAATTGTTTTGGTACTTAATCTGTTCAGCTTAAATTGGAAGACTGGATCATCATCAATTTAAAATTCTTTCCTTTTCTATGTAAACATTTAGAACTTTAAATTTCCTTCTACATATTTCCCAGCAGCATCCTCCAAATTTAGGTATATTGTAGCCACTATCATTCTATTGAAATAGCTTCTAATTTTCTTACAATTTTTTTCTGTGATTCATATATTATTTATTGAGACATCAAAAAGATGACACATTTTTTCTGTTTTTCTATGCAAAACTCTGTCATGACTTTTCTGACAATCCAATAGTAGTGTTTCCTCACTTTTCATATATTTGGAGATTTTCTATGTATGGTATTTCCCTCTACCCAGGCTTCATTAAGATATAATTGGCTTGGGGCCAGCAGCTGGCATGGTGGTTAAGGTGCTGGACTCCCACATGGCTGCCTGCAGTTTGAGTCTTGGACCTAGTGGTTCCCTTTCTCTCTCTGTCTCTCTCTAGTCAAATTAAAATAATAACAATAACAAAGAAATTGAAATGAATAATTCTTTTAAAAAAGTATGATTAGAAGATAAAAACTGCACATTATAGATTTATGATGAACAGTGTGATGTTTTATTATAGGTGCAGATTGTACAATGACTGACTCAAGGAAATTAACATATCCATTATCTCACTCAGCTATTTTTCTTTCTGTGGCAAGAACATTTAAGATCAATGCCCTTATCAATAGATAGATACTGTATTGTTACTGATTCTTTTGTAATCAGAGAACACGGTTTGAGTTTACTCTTTTTAAGCTTTGTGGAGCTTTTATGGTTCAGCGTGTAGTCTATCCTGGTGATCATTTCATGTGTACTTGAAAAAACAACTATGTTCTGCAAATGTCAGTCATGTTAAGGTAGCTGAGAGTATAGCAGTTCAAATCTATAGCCTTCTGACTTATTTTTAAAAAGTCTGATTTTTAAAATCCTAATGTCTTCCCAATGAACTGATTTTTCTTTTTTTGCATTTTTGTTTGTCTGTTTATGGGCATTCTTTTAAGTTTATTTAGTTTATATTCATATACACTCCAGCTTTTCTATCGTTATGTTTGTAGTGTATGTATTTTTCTTATCATTTTACCTTGAGGTATTCTGTATCTTTAAATATTTACTTTTCATGTACATTTCTTATACACAAATACTTGAATCTTTTTTTTTTTTTTTAAATAAGTTTTTGCTGGGACCAGCAGTTGGCATAATGGCTATGTCACTGGACTCCCATGTAGTGCGGTTTGAGTCCTGGACCTGGTAGCTTAAACTCATGCTGGGCGCACGTGTGTGCATGCCCAAGATCCTGAGAGGAGAAAGGAGAAGGGATTGTGGCGTGGCCATCCCCCCTGAGGGGTGATTTCTCACTTTCTGTCTCTCTGGCGAGTGCACACACTCTATTGCAAAAACCTCTCCAGAAAAAAAAAGTTTTTGCTATAGGGTGTGTGTACTCCCCAGAGACAGACAGAGAGAAAGAGAGAGAGATATCACCCCATGGGGGGGATAACCATCCTGAAATCTCTTTTCTTTCAGTTTCCTCTTGGGAATTTGGACACACACGCACATTTGCTTGGCATGGTTTTCACGCCACCGGATCCAGAGCCTTAACCACCACGCTGCTTGCTGGCTAGAATCTTGCTTTGTTAAAAAGTTGGCCCCATAATCGATGTTTTAAGTTGAAGAGTTTATTTTACTTATATTCATATAATGATTGGTATGGTTGGATTTGGTCTGTGAATTTGTTATTTGTTTTCTTTAGGTCTTACCTTTTATGTGATCCTTTGTTCTTTTTCTCCAGTCTTCTTTAGGTTAAATAAGGATTTTTTAGAATTTCACTTAAATTCCTACACTGGAGTTTTAGTTCCACACTTTTTATAGCTTTTCTTTAGAGGTTGCTTAGCATAATGATTAATATGTGTTAAAATCACTTACTTACTGTAACTGCAGTAATAATATTTTGTCACAGTATCTTACAACACCATTAGGAATTAGCGTTAAATAATTAGCTCCTGTCCTTCCTGCCCAAGATATACTTGAAAGTTTGCATAGTATTATTTGATCACTGCAGAATAAAACTAAAGCAAAAATTTGTTTTAGTGGAACGGTGAACCTAGTTATTGAAAAAGATTAAACTAAATTTACCATCTAATGGATTACTCTTTATAAAGCATTATACCTTTTTAAAAATAGCATATTTTTTCATCAGCATCTCTTTTCTGTTTTTTTTCTCTTAAAGTGGATCAGCATACTATGTGAGCAATAAGCATTGGTGATTTAAGCACACATGAATGGAAGTTAGTGTTGAAGTCATCTAGCCTTGAAGATACCAAAGTCAGGGGGTTTCAACCATACCCTGGTAGCCCATTCGCACATCAGTAGGAGGTTTCCTTCTCCTTGAAAATGTTTTATGGGTTCTCTTAACTCCTGAACACATATTCTGACCTCTAACACCACTCTTACCACATGACTTAGCTTCCTACTATACTGAGCAAAGAGCAGACTCAGAGGAATTCCTTTACCTTTTCCCTCCTACCTACTGCCCCTGATGCAATGCTGACTGAACCCATCATGCCTATAGAGACATCGCTTTACTCTTAGTCATCTTTTAACTCTTTTTCTTCTTTATGACTTCTTTTCCAACACCTATTGCATGTAAATATGCTCCTAAAATGAAACAACACCATCGACATCAAAAATCTCTACTTTTTTTTAATTTTTTTTTTATCATACTTCTTGCAAAAGTAGTCTGTTCTTATTGACCTGAATTTCCTTACTGCTGCAGACTTCTCAAATTCTGTCTGGGTACTGAGCAACAGTGAACTGTAGAATTGTCTAGTCAAGGTCGACTGTTGTCTTCATGTTATCTAATATAATGGTCACTTTTCTTTTTTTCTAAATGTTCTTGACTTGTCTGAAGCATTGACACTGTTTGCTACTTTCTCCTTAAAATTTTCCTCTCTGGTTTTCCCACTAAGTTTTGGGCTTTTTTTTTTTTTCTGGCTGTCTTTTCAGTCTTCTTTACAAAACATCAAGTATCAAGTGCTATATATTCCCACTTTAGTCCTCTGCTTTTTTTCATTTTAACATCATCAGTTATAGTTTAAATATATCCCCCCAAATTTATATGTTGAGCCACTTTAATGGGATTAAGAGGGTAAAACTTAATCTGATTATGGTGTTATAAAGTGAAGCCTTAGGAAATTGATTATTGAGAAAGAGAGTAGGGTAGGGTTTCCATGATTAACTCCTGGTAGGTTTAAAAGGGGAGAAATATGCCACATGGATATAAACCACCCTCCACTCTCTTTAAAGTTCTTCCTTCTGCCATTTTGTGATGCCATGATAGTGAGCCAAGACATTATTTTCTGTGACCTCCTTCACTCCTATGTACAACTTTAGTTGCTATTTTAAGGCTGATGATGTCTAAATTTATATCTTATGCTCAGATGTCTCAAATGAACTTCAGACTTTATGTAGAAAAATGCCTACTAGACATTATTTGGATATTCTGTAGGCACTTCAAAGTCAACATGCTCAAATAAAATTCACTGCCCCCTCCCCCATAACCTGCTCCTTTTCCTATATTCCCTATTAAACAGCACCATCATCTACCCAGATAATTAAACCCAAGTCCTAGGAACCATTTAAAGAAATTTTTTTTATTCTTCTTCTTTTTTTATTTTTTAAAACATTTGACTGCTATACATCATTTGGATTGTAAAGATAATTTACCCAACATGAAATATACCTCAGACTAGTCTAGGTATATTCTCAACTAGCCTAGTTGAGAATACTACACATTAACATCAACAGGCAGTAAACCATTTCTGTGTCCCACAAATGTCTTGCTTCTCTACTTTTTCTCCCTGATTTTCTTTCCTGTACTCTTCCCTTCTCCCATTCTCCCTCCACACTGTCTCCAGTGTCCATAACTATTTTTACTGCTTTTATGTCCTCCAATTTAATCTCTTTTGGTATATATTAAATGGAGACATACAATATCTCTCTTTCATAGTCTGACTTGCTTCACTCAACAATAAATCTTCCATATTCAACTACTTTCTATCAAATGCCAGGGTCTTCTTTTTTTTTTAATGGCTGAATAGTATTCCATAGAGTATATGTGCCACACTTTTTCAGTCCATTCATCTGTTTGTGGACATTTGGGTTGGTTCCATGTCTTAGCAATCATCAATAATGCAGCAATAAACATTGATATGCATGCACTTTCTCGACCGAGCATTCTCTTATTCTTTGGGCAGATACTCAGGATTGAGATTACTGGGTCATATGATAGTTCTATTTGTAGGTCTTTGAGGAACTTCCATATTGTTTTCCACAGTGGCTGGACAATTTACATTCCCACCAACAGTGTAGTAGAGTTCCCCTTTCACTATAACCCTGCCAACACATCATTTTTTGTATTCCTAGAAATCATCTTAAGTCACTTTCTGATCACATAAATCACACATCTAATCAGATATTAGTTATATAGCTTTGACTTCATTAAAAAAAACCTTTTCTCATGTTCATTCTTTTAAAATTCCTATTTTCAACTGTTAACCACTTATTTTATCTCCTCATGATTTCTTCTATGGGTTACTGATATGGGTTACTGACATAATTTCCTAAGTAGTTTTCCTGGCCTCAGTTTTCCTCCTCTCTTACTCATTCCTCCAAAGACTTTAAGAACAACCTATTACACACATCAAACTTTACACCACATTCTTATCTCAGTGAAGTTAATGGTTCCCAAGGTCTTCAGGATAAAGTGCAAAATTTCTTGCCTGGCTTAATGGTCATAAATGCTTAGGCGCCTACTTAACTCTCTGCCATACCATCCATAACTGCTATATATACATCTTTACCCTAGCCAAATAAAATGTGGCAAATCTATAGAGTTACCCAAACAGATCCTGATGTTTTACGCTCTTAAACCTCTATCTAGGCTGATCACTCTACATAAACCCTACCTATACTACAAAATATAGACCCAGTATCAATTTTTCTGCAGAGTTTTTCCATACTTTCAGATTTATTTAGATGCCTTTTCTTTGTCCTCCCATAGTTTTTCCTGAGTCTGTATTTGGCTTTTCACACGATACTTAACTATCTGTTTACTCTTCTACGTCATCCCATTGGACTAGTTGCTTCTTCAGGGCAGACACCAGACCTTGTTTCCCGTCACACTTCCATTACCTACCCATAGGCCTGGTACTCAGTTATTTGTTATTTTTTTATTTATTTTTATTTTTACATTGTATTTTAGAGAAATTTTTGCAATAGGGCTTGGTTCTTACTGGAGAGATAGAGACAGAGAGACAGAAAGTGACAAATCACTCTCCCGACACCCCTCCCGGGGGGGATGGCCACACTGCAATCCATTCTCCATTCTCCTCTTGGGATCTTGGGCACGCACAACATGCACCTGGCATGAGTTTCGAGCCTCTGGGTATGGGACTCGAACTACAGTGGGCCACATGGGAGTCCAGCAACATAACCACTACGCCATCTGTTGGTCCCTAAGTTGTTTTTATAAATAAGTGTCAAAGTTAATCTAATGTTCTGGTGACACATATCTTGTTGTAGTAGTACGAGGCCATTAGCCACAATCACTAGATGTTTCACATTTAAAACACTATTATAACTTTACATACATTCAACACACTGAGAAGGTGCACGAGAAATATCGGGCAACATCACATCTCCTCTTAGGGCTCCTCGTAAGTCTCAGGTTCTAAAATAAACATTATATAGGTTTCTTTCCTCTAGCAAAAGGTTCTCAAGCCCAAGGTTCTGTCAGGAACAGGTATACATGGGGTTGTATGAAAAGTCATGACCCATTTTGGCATAGAAAAACAGAAAAATATGATATGACTTTTCAGACAATCTAATAGAGAATTAGCGATAAAAAAAGAAAGGAAAATAGGTACTGATCAGAGGGATGTGGGTGGAACATTTTACCAATGCAAGTGGAAAGTGTTTTGAGAGCCCTTCCTGGAAGCCATGTGTGTGCATTTCCTAAGAGAGGCTCTGCTTCCAGATTTTTCCTATGTTCTTCCGGCAGCACAAGCTCTAACTAAGACTCTCATCTACAGATCAACAGAAAGGGGAAGAAGTACATCATTTTGTCCTGCGTTCTATCAGCAGCATAAATGCTAAGTATAGGTCCAATTTCAAACCAACAAAAAGAGGAAAATGGACATTCCAATATGAGTGTTTGTTTTCTTACCCGGCATTTGATAACAATTTTCTAAACTCTTAAATTGAACAATAAAATTGTAACTTTTGTAGGTTGAAAATGCTTTTTAAAAACCAGTAATTTCAGGGAACCAGCAGTTAGCGTAATGGCTATGTCGCTTTATTCCCACGTAGTCGATCGCGGTTCGTGTCCCGGATCCGGTGGCTTAAAACTCATGCCGGGAACGTGTGCGTGTGTGCCCAAGATCCCGAGAGGAGAATGGAGGAGAGGGGATTGCGGCGTGACCATCCCCCTGGGGGGTGATTTCTCGCTTTCTGTCTCTCTGTCTCTGTTTGTCTGGCAAGTGCATGCGCCCTATAGCGAAAAAACCTCTCAAAAAAAAAAAAAAAAAAAAAACCAGTAATTTCATATGGCTCAACACAATACAGAAAACTGAAATATCTTTGCTGAAGCAAATGAATTTGCCAACAGTTTCAATACACTGATTTTATATGCTATATTAAAATCAGTTATGGGCTACAACAGATGTAATGTTTTGAGCTCTTTGCTTCCACAGGGCAAGATGCATTTATTACATGTAGATCCAGGTTATTTATTGGGCCACCAATTAAAATGTTGTTTCAGAGAAGACACGAGGTATAGGTGAGGAACAATAGGTGGACTCAGAATTAAGGTGTATCTTTTTATTTTGGAGACTCTAACAGAAAGAAAAATCTCATTCGACCTTTGGCGTTTAAAGCGGTTTACAGATTGGTGCCAACGACATTATCTTTTTTTTTTTTGGGGGGGGGGGTGAGGTTTTAGCTATAGGGTGTGTGTGTTTGCCAGAAAGACAGACAGAGAGACAGAAAGTGAGAAATCACCCCCCGGGGGGAATGGTCACATCACAATCCCTTCTCCTCCATTCTCCTCTTGGGATCTTGGGCACGCACTCATGCACATGCGCCTGGTGTGGGTTTGAGCCACAATATCCAGGACTCGAACATCAGTTGACTACATGGGAGTCCAGTGACATAGTGCTTATGCCAATGGCTGGTCCTGACAACTGCATTATCTAAGAGCTTCTTAGAAACACAATGCAAAGATATGGACTCCACTCAAGAACTGCTATATCAGAATATGCATTTTAGCGAGACTGTCCAAGACCAATGATTCTGACTCCTTCATATACATGAAGCATAAAATCAGATCACTCATTCTCAATTTAATTTTACAATGGAATCGCCAGAAGTTTTAAAAAATATATTAATGTCTGGGTCCCAGTGCTGAGGCTAAGATTTTATTAGATGGAGAACAGTCAAAGAGTTTGTGATTTTTATAAACTGGAACAATAAAATTAGACACAACTTATCAGGTGAGTATAAAACACAGAGAAGTTGAGAACTACTACTCTTAGACAAAGTTTAGGGGAGACATTCTAAATTCTAGGGAAATGTTGAAATATCATTTTAAAGTATAAAACATATGAACATTTTCACTATTATAGTACTTTCATGTATTTAGAATAGAGTTAGTGCTGACATTTAAAAAGTAGCCAAACAAGGCAAAAGATAAAACTAAATGCCAAGATATTTCACAGTTTTAGAAACAGAAAGTGATAGATATTCAATAGCTTGTCAAAAGGAAATAACAGTTCCCTTTTGTTTATAAGACTGTGATCCACACGAAAGAAGATGAAAAAAAAAAAAAAAAAAGATACCAGCAAGGGAAGGTTAGAAAAAAATAGTAAAGGATATGTTACTTTGATGATTTATGCATGAAAGTCAGAAAATAATTCAGCTGAATGATAAATGAAACACTACACACTTGATCTGTCACTACAGTCTAGGTAATAAAAATACTACCTCAGAAGTATTCCAGTGAAGAAGCCAGAATCATGTCCTAACATTTTATCTTGGGATGAAAAGTCTTCTGATATGTTTAGAAGTAGGAAACTGAACACAACAGAATTCGAATTTAGACCAGAAGTTCCACAGGAGTTCATTCAAAGTGAATCTGTATTAGACTTCTGAAATCAATGACTTTGCAGGCTTAGACCTCTGGATTAACTTAATCATGTTCTGCAAACTGCTTAATGTAGCAATTTCAACATCTTTTTGATGGCGTCACCACCCTGTGACTCAAGAAAGCAGCCTTTAGAGTCCAGGTTTAGTAAAATTCCTAGCAGTAAGAAGAAAGGACAACATGATACTGTGTATATTATTCACCATCCTTGTCTGGAGTATAGATATTTATCAGTCATTTAGAACTTACTTTTACATATTTTTTCCAGAAAGCATGGCAATATGTGCTCACCAGGGAGAGACAGAGAGACAGAGAGAGGGAAAGTGAGAGAACACCCTCCACCACTACCACGGGGAATGTCACTCTATAACCCTTCTCCAATTCTCATTCCTTTCAGGACTTGAGACCTGAACACAGCTATCCCTGGCATGATTTTCAAGAGTTTCACACTGTGCTGTCAGCCATTTGGAATCCAGCTCATGTAGCCATCAGGCCATGGGCTGATCCTCCAAATATTTCTTAAGAAAAGAAATCAGACTCTACTAAGGGGAGGAATCTTCAAAGAGACCAAGAGAGAATGCAGTTTTGGGTGCTTTAATAAATCTCGGTTAATAGATTCTAAACAATGAACTCAAATCAGGGTTTTATAACTTGAAATAATTTTAACATCTGCAGTGTAGCAGAGTGGCACAATTCAATTTGCTCAAGTGAGCTGAATCTGGTTGAAGAATTTACTTCTCAAATAAAAACTCTTGTTTCTACTTACAAACCTCTTCTTGGTGCTGCATAAAATTTTATCCAGTTTGCATCTTGAAGATAATTACATTTTTAATTAGGTGGTAGGTACCATTTAAAAGCAACCTAATTGGGTCAGCAGGTGGCCCACTTTAACCACAGGTGCAGATTCCACAGAGTCACCTCTGCAGGTTAGAGTCCGAGACCTGGTGGCCTGAAAACCATGCAGGGCACATGTGCATGCATGCCCAAAATCCCAACAGGAGAATGGAGTAGAAAGGATTGTGACATGGCCATCCCCCTGGGAAGAAGGGGATTTCTCACTTTCCATCTCTCTTTCTCTTTCTCTCTCTCTATGGTGAGCATATGTGCTCTATGCAAAGAAAATCTGAAAAAAATTTTAAAAATGCAAACTAATCAAATGTCATCAGTTGTCTACTAAAATATACAACTAGGTCACACCTTCAAAATGTAACTCTTCCAATTAACTATTGCTAGAATACGAAAATCCCTAAAAGATGTGAAGGCTCATGACATGATCTACAGAAATATATTTTCAGATATTTGAAGAATATACTCTAGGTACTTCTTATACATAAATTAAACCTGAATTTCTAGAGAAACCAAGAGGTCTGAAAGAACCTTAAACCAGATTTTGAGCATGAACTCCAGGGTGGCCTTGTAGTTTGGAGATCATATGCCAGTAATTCTGATATCACTGATGTTACTCAACTACACAGGAGAATTAACATTTTGTGATTTTCTAGAAAGAGTAAAATAAACACTATTGCATGATTTTCTGAGAAATAAAAATTTATTTTCAAACACTTGTACTCAGAATTGGTTGTTACCAAAAAAGAAATAGAAAATAGTAGGTGTAGGGACCAGCAGTTAGTGTAATGGCTGTCGCTGGACTCCCATGTAGTCGGCCGCAGTTCGCGTCCCAGACCTGGTGGCTTAAACTCATTCCATGCGCATGTGCGTGTGTGCCCAAGATCCTGAGAGGAGAATGGAGGAGAAGGGATTGTGGCATGGCCATACCCCTGGGGGGTGATTTCTCGCTTTCTGTCTCTATCTGGCGAGCGCACACACCCTATAGCAAAAACCTCTCAAAAAAAAAAAAAAAATAGTAGGTGTAAGTAAAATAGCCTAACCTGGCATTTCTCATGTGACGCTGGTTGTCAGAGGCCTCTACTGTAAGCAGCACAGCAAAGTTCAAAGGGCTTGGAATTAGCATCAAAGCTAAATAGAGCCGCATCCCCTCTCTGCCACATTCTAGCTTGGTTACCTAACCTCTTTGTACTTCTGTGTCCTCATCTATACGACGGAAATCACAGGGCCAGCCGCAGTGGCACAGCAGTCACACCTGTGCTCCATGGTGCTAAAGCCACCTGGAACGGTCTTGGGTGTGTGTTTGAGGCTTCCCTGTACGTTCCAGGTAGGTGCACACGCCTGCGATCCTGGCTGGCCGAGGCTGGGGCTGGAGGGCAGCAGGAAGACCCTGTGGAGAGTGCTTATCCTTCTGTCTCTAGTTTTCTCTTTCACAGAAGAAATAAATGCACTTAAAAGAGAATTCAAAATTAAAAAAAAAGGAAATAATAATGCGATCAACTCACAGGTGTCGTGTGAATGGAATGAGTTAACATACGCAGAGCATTGAGAAGGTGCCTGAGACAAGGTCAGCATTCAAAAATGATTGCTCCTCTCTCCTTTTCTAACACCTTTTCTTCCTTCTCCTTGCTTTGTTTCTTCTCCTTTCTGTTTTTTCCATAAGCAGGAGACAAGTATGCTATTGATTAAACTTACGTATTATTCTAAACATGCAACCAGCCATACTTCAAGTGGGAATAAAATGCCACCTTTACATTGCCTCTTCTGAGTTTTTGTACATAGCTATTTACAATAGTTAATCAAAGTTTTATATATATATGTGTGTGTGTGTGTACACACATATATATATATATATGTGTACACACACACACACACACATATTTTAGATTTTTGCCGAACGGTGCATGTGCTGGCTAGAGAGAGAGAGCGAGAGAGAGAGAGAGAGACAATGAGAGGGAAAGTGAAAAATCACCCTCCAGGGGGAATGACCACACTGCAATCCCTTCCCCAGTCTCCTTTTCGGATTGTGGGCATGCACACACAGATGCCCAGTGTGTTTCAAGCCACTGGGTCTGGGACTTGAACTGCTATCAGCCATGTATGATCCAGTGCCTTAACCAGCATACCACCTGCTGGCCCTGTCCAGGCTGTATCTTACTAAGGGAACCTGCACTTACTAGATATCATCCCCTATGTTTAGACTTTTTTCCCATGTTCTCTTCTCCAAATTATTTACAGAGCTTAGAAGTTCCACTTAGCCCTGATGACTTAAAAAATTTCTTCAGGCAAGTAACTAGCCTTAAACTACAAGAAGCTCTACCTAGAACTAATCTACATGTATCAGGAGACTCAATGTACAATGAAGATTCATCGAGAGTACCTTAGCAGATTGTAACTCAGTCTGGGTCCTCTGGATGAGAAACCCTAGTGTGTAACTATGGTGTCCAGTCACTCAGAAGTATTTTAGCCTTTCATATCAAAGATAAAGGGAAATCTCCTGGAAAGTGAATGCATAATCATGTTAGCTATGGATCCACTCAGAAAATCAGCTACTTTCACTCCCAAACATGTCTTGACTCCAAACTGAGGTAATCCAATATCTAAAGGAGAAAATGTGTGGAAGGGCAGAGCCACTGTTTTCTGGCTCCATATTGACTACTTTGAAACATACGTTTCCAGAAAAGTATGGAGCTCTAAATTAAAATGCTTTTAAGAACCGCCAATTAAATCAAGAAATTAAATCAAGAAATAAAATGTGCTAAATTTCTTTGCCACGATAATAGCAATTTATAAAAATTAATTTATTAGTTGCATGTTTTTAAAAAATCAATCCCAATAAATGTTAGAAAACATTTAAATTAGGCATACTTTTTCATTATGGCCTGAATCTTATGAAAATGTGAAACTGGAGGGTAAGGACAATTTTGAATTCTGTTTTCAACATGCTTAATTAACTAATGGAGTTGGGCTTAAATTGGCAATCCTTCCTGCATCTCCACATTCCATAAAATAAAAAGCAATGATAGCATACTCTCTTAATAAGGATGCTATAAAAAGGAGTGTGTGATTTCTACTAGGTACTATTTTGGAAATATTTATCTTAATACTGGTCAGGTTGGTCTGTTCTAACTGCACTTGAATATTTTAAAGAAAAGTGCTTTATAAACAGCCTTAGATATAAAGAGAGTTTGAAGTCTCATTGTGGTATTTTGGAATTCTGATGAATATCTACTGCATATGAATTATGGAAATATCATTTGAAAATTCCAACAGCTCTCTAATATACCCCAAATCCTACACGTAAATCTTGGAATTTACTTAAGTTAATTTTTTTCGCATCCTAAGATGGTTATAATACACTGCTTTAAGAAACTCTTCAAGGTTTTGAATCTTTGAAGCCTGAACAAAACTAAGGATTTTCTTTGGGATAACAGGTAATATCCTACAACACCATTTTCCAAAGTGCATTCCACAAAACATTAAGTCCATGAGATGCTACTTGGGAAGAAATATTATGACCAAATAGTAAAGAAATGTCAGATATGAATCTTCATAATTATCTTAAAGATCCTTTAGAATGTATATTTTCTGAAAGCAGGAAATCTGTCTGAGCCTTGTTCACCACTATAGCTCCAAGCCTGCAGCAATACATTGCAATTAGCAAGCATTCATTAGGAATGAAAAAAATGAATGGATGAACATCAACAGCTTGGAACATTTTTCCTGAAAAGGAAGTTCTTTAATTTTCTTTCACCCAAAGTACTGTACATCTATTTCATCACAGGAATCCTTTGATTTTTTCTTATTATCACTATATTATAGGCAGGCAGGAAGAAGAAAGCATAGAGAAAAATATGAACACACATGTAATTATCACCTATATTAAGCATTAAATGTAACAAATACAACAAAAGCCTTCCAGGGATGACTTCCATTTTTATACTTCCTATTCCACCTCCCCTCAGATAGGTAACCCCAACATAGAATTTACTAACATTCTGCTCTGGAAATTCCTAAACTGAGGTGGTTAAAATTCCTCAAGCATTAAGATTTTATTTCTTTTTTTAAAATTTTATTTATTCATTCACATATTTTAATTGGAACAGAGAGAGACATAGAGAGAGCAAGGAAAGAGGGAAAGCGAGAAAGCAAGCCACCAGGTTCGGTATTTGAACTGTGGTTGGCCATGTGGGAGTGTGCAGCACCTTAACCACCATGCTACCTGCTGGTTCCCAAGATTTTATTTCTAACTAGTATATATTTTGCAAATGGTCATCTGTACAGCTATCCACTTACTGCATTAATACAATAATGAATAAGAAATGAATGAAATAAAACACTACAATACAGATGCAAAACAATGGGCAGTTCATATAATAATGATTTGTATGAGAGGCTAAGCAGGTTCTCTTTCAGATGAACTGACATGAAATTAAAGATGTCATATTAATATAAACAGTGTCCCATAATTGTGTAGACGTACTGCTTACTTAAACTAGACTGAGTAATTTAGGAACTGTTTTCTACAATGGTAAAGAAAACATCCCTAACAACGTATACATGAGACCTTGACTTTCTAAAGAAAATATCTGGGGTTGTAAAAATAAAACCATGCCGGGATCAATTTCACCATGCACCCACATTTACAGAACAGAGGCTGCCAGTAGAGAAGACCTCTTCCTGAGATGAATGAACAATTACTAACGAAAATCTCTTTTAACAAGATCCAGGATCCTGAGATAGGAAAGCACACATGAGCTAACTTACTTTAACAGAAAAAGAACGATTTAAAAAATTTCATCAATATTTTTCACGATATATTTGTGGGAAATAACTTTTCCTCAAAGTTTCAAGTATAGTTACTGGTATTCCTAACTTGTATTAGAAAAACTTTAAGAAGGCTACCAGGAAAATATTTATTTGATGAATGTTTACCTTTTGCCCTTTGCTTTATAGGACAGGTAAGAAAATGGAGCACAGTATATACTTAATGCTCTATTTCATGATTTTATGTTTAAAAGGTGAAGACCAACCAGTTAACTTAGTGAAAAACAATTGAATCCAAAACCCCTGTCTGTGTGGACAGCCATGCATATGAGGGGACTTATAAAGTTCATGTATAATGGAATTAAAATGTGAGGTTGTTTTGGTACAAAAGTTTTTTGAAACCCATGTACAGTTTTTTCATAATATGCATTTCCCATTGACTTTTGAAGACTCCTCCCTCAAACTAAAAAGACTAGAGCAACCAAGAATATCAAGATGTACACATGAATTTTCTACTCTGTGATTGGTAATTGGCATCATGTGGTTTCACAAACAATTGCAAAGATGAGGATTTTAGGTCACTTTCCAAATCCAATGCACTGAATTATTCTTATGTCAAATGCCACCAAGGAATGCAATATAATCATATTCTGTATTCAGAAGCCCATAAGTTCTTTCTCACATTAAAATGAATTGAATAGACTTGTATCTAAAAATGTTTATTAAAAAGGTATCTATTCCTACCTCCATTATCTTTCAGATGTAGTGCTATCTTGGTATCATCTGGAAAAGAAATTCGAAGTTATAATAGAAAAAGATTTCAGAGGTGCGTAAATCACATTACCAAATAATTACCTACTAACTGCCTTAACTGTAACATGACTGGATTACAATAATTTATTGAGGCAATTTCTAGAGCAGTGAGAACAAGTTCTAGCCTTACATGAGATAATCTAAATTATTTTTACACAGATTGTCAAACTAAAACTTCAGTGAAGTAATATACAATGCTTAAGTCCTGTGAGAAAAGTAAGCAATTCAATAACTTAAAGTATACCTATTTTTTGTTTCCTAAACTAATTTATTATAATTAAATTCTCTAGTTATGATCTTATTTATCCATTTAAAAAAATCAAGATAAAAAAGTTTTGCATTAATGAGAATAGTCAAGATTTGTGAATATTTATACATTTAACACCAAAGGTTAAATTTAACTTTAGGGCTAGCAAATGTGACCAGAATAATATATGAAAGGATCTTGTACTGAATGAACAAAAGTTAAGATATGCTTTTTCATGTCAGTGGTTATAGTTCACTCTCAAAAATAGGATTTAAATTACATAAATACTTTCAAAGACATTAAAATATTATTCCAAAATAACCTAGATGAAAATATAATGTTGCTTTTAAAAGCCATAAAATATATTTAGCAACTGCCCTTTTATTTCGCTTTATCCTCTAACCTCAGATCCAATTAAATTTCAATTATAAATAAGTTACAAGTTTACTTCCTGTTCAAATGAAAGCAAAACTAATGACAATAAACAAGTATGATTTTTTTTTTTTCTTCTCAAAGCTTTTTCTTGTCCAATTTATTCTTGTATTTTTGCCTACTCTCCTAGGCATACCATTCAGAATAAAAAGTTATCAAGGCCTGGCTACTATACCTCCTTCTCTCTATGAGTTGTACCCATACATTAACACTCTAGTATTTTGGCCTTCCCTAGAAGAGGAAATACATTTCAAGGACAATTTCTATGACACAGTGCCCTGTAGACACTATAGGTCAACATAGTTTATTGATTGTATTCAGGAAAATCTTAGACTTGCATATGAGTAGAATTATCTACTCTTCAGAATCCAAAATCAATGAACATTTCACATTCACTCTGCCCTTCCATCCAGTGACAGCAACATGGAATTCAGTTACCACAAAATTTGACTTCATGAAATGAAATCTGTATTTCTTTTCTAGGGAGGACAAGTAGCCAGAATTATTGGTAAAAGCTAAGTCTAAAAAAAAAAAAGGCACAATAAACTAAAATAATCCTTGTACTTTTTTTAAGTCCATAATAACTTTGTCTTTTTTTCCTCTTTAGAAATATAGCTTGCCAAAAAATAACTTTCATGGTAAAGTGTCCTGAGCTACTCTAGTACATGTCGACAGAGTGATTTTTTCCCCCTCCTTCAGGAGGAAAAAAAAAAAAAATCTTGTTGGCACCTTCTGTGGGTAGACTCGTGGGCATCTGGGATGTCACGGTTCTTCTGGTGGTGGTCAAGACTCTGAACTGTGTGGTTGTTGCTCGTACGGTTGTGGCGGTTTGAGAAGACGTTTCCACTGGATCTACATTCTCACACATCTTTTCTTTAGACTAGTAAGAGAAACAAAAAGTGATCACTCATATAGTTTTAGAAATTACCAAAAAAAGTGGAGCTATAAAGCCTCACATATCTCAAATCAACATAAGAAATCAATTCTCTTTGTAGAGAACTCTACTTATAGATTTTTGCTAAATTAAAAAGTTGGTTGTAACAAAGCATTTCCATCTTTAGAGATTTGGATTTCACCATTTTCTGCTGTTACATTTTCACATTACTATTTATCTGGCCCTAAATTGTATAGTGATATATTTATAAAAGACATGAAGCCAAAAAGGAAGGCTAATACTAGAAGAAAAACATGCACATACAGATGAGATTGAAAACATGCCCAGGTACATAAAGAAGGAGTGCCTTCCCTTCATATCAAACTGACAATGCTACATCCTGAACATGTGCTGACTGCACCACACTACTTCATTCTTTCGAGAATAATCTTCCATAAATGGAAATGATATTTTTTTTCCTTTTATGCAATATTCAGAACCATATAAGCAAAGGCCTGGACAACACTCATGTTGATAAGTGAATTGTATATTTGTACTGTGAAATACTGGGTCACTGGAAAAGTTGTGATACACGTTTGCCCAGAAAAAAATATGTCATGACTTTTCCGACAATCTAACAGATAGCTATGAAAATGAATACAACACCTCTATGAGTAGCAACATGGATTAGCATGAAAAAAGTTTTCGGGAACCAGTAGGGGGCGAAAGTGCTGAATTCCCACATGGCTGACCATGGTTCGAGTCCTGGACCTGGCAGCTTGCTTTCTCACTTTCCCTTTCTCTCTTTTTCCCTGTATCTCTCGGGTCAAAATTAAAACAAACAACAAACAAACAAACAAATTAAATAAAATAATTCTTTAAAAAATTCTGAGTGTGGGACCAGCAGTTAATGTAATGGTTATGTTGCTGGACTCCAATGTAGTTGACTGCGGTTCGAGTCCCAGACCCAGTGGTTTAAACTCACGCTAGGGCGTGTGCGTGCGTGTCCAAGATCCTGAAAGGAGAATGGAGGAGAAGGGATTGCAGCGTGGCCATCCCTCCTGGAGGGTAATTTCTCGCTTTCTGTCTCTCTGTCTCTCTGGCAAGTGTACGCGCTCTATAGCAAAAACCTCCCCCCCCCCAAAAAAAAATAAAAAAATTCTGAGTGATAAGCCCAAAATTCAGAATAACTTTACTTTTAACAGGGAGAGGTGGGCATCTGATGGAGCAGGAGGAACCAGCCATTTTCAGCCACCAGTGAATCTAAATCCTAAACTGCATACTGCAATCATGAGTATTCATTTTAATTGTGCTTTAAAGGTGTATTAATATTACTAACATACTAAAAAAATTTTTTTAAAGAATATAAAAAGAAGGGATATAAATTTCTTATATCCACTCAACTCACTACCCAAGGGTTTTTCTGTGACAACCACCATTGCCATAGTCTCCACCATCCTGTCCACTGATTTAGTCTTGAGCACAACATCCGTGGCCCAGGTTACAGTGAAAGCCACATACTGGCCCCGTGACTCATAGCCATTATTCACCCTGAGCCAGAGTGATTCTTCCAAAAAGCCGTTTGGATATTATCCTCTTGACTAAAGCCCTTCTGATCATTTTTCCTTACCTTTAGGATAAAGTCGAAATTTCTGCAACGTGTTATGTGTAGGACCCTATTCATCTCACCAATCTTGTATTACACCACTTTTCTTTGCTTTGGTGGCCTTGCAGGCTTCACCTTAATTATCATCTCCTACCTCACGAGACTGCTGACAGTTACGCTGTCTCTGTCTATGCTGTTCTCTAAGTGCATTCTCTACCATGCTGGACACAGTGGTCTATCTGCCTTGCTGGACATATTTCTTATACTTATAAATGCTGGAGACATCACAGATAGGTCTCTGGTGGCCTTAGAGTGACCAGTTCTTTCACCCTTCTCACTGTGGTTCTTAAAAATATTTGTAGAATGTGCTGGAAATACAATATCATGAGATAAGGGCAAGCTAGCCAGAATACCCCAAGCTCTGTTCCAGTCTCCCCTTAGAAACAGTTGATGCTCTTCAACTCTTTAGCCTTGCTGCTCTCTGGGTACCTCAGCTGCAGTGCCAGGGAGACATGTGCAGATGGGACTCTATTCACCCCGGGAAACTTTCCTGAGCCTGGGGGACCAGTTCAGGATGAAATCTAGGCTCTGTTAGCCCTTGCATGTCTGTAAGTAAAAACCTGCTGTATGGAACTTGCTGTGTCTGGGTATCTTATCAACCCCAACTCAGACAAATTGTGAGGCAGTGCACAGCGAGCCTGCCTCACAAACATGCATTATACATGTTCCTATTAGCATGAATACTTATTGAGTAAATCCATCTCCCAGTATCAGATAAACACTAACCCCAGTTTCAGGCAAGGAAATGGAGCTGGAGTTGACAACCTTGTTTACTTACCTGTTTCAAAATAAATAAAGGGACCAGCAGTTAGTGTAATGGCTATGTCACTGGACTCCCATGTAGTCAACTGTGGTTCACGTCCCGTACCCGGTGGCTTAAAACTCACGCTGGGCATGTGTGCGTGCGTGCCCAAGATACTGAGAGGAAAATGGAGGAGAAGGGATTGCAGCGTGGCCATTCCCCCAGAGGGTGATTTCTTGCTTTCTGTCTCTCTGTCTCTCTCTGTCTATCTGGCGAGCGCATGCACCCTATAGCAAAAACATCTCAAAAAAATAAATAAATTAAAAAATATATAGGATTGATGACCATGAAGCTAGTAATGTGGACTGACAATTTAACTATAATTCTATAGCATTAACACTACAAATTGCAGAATGTACTAAATTCAGAGCTCCATGGCAGGAGGGAGTAATTTTTAATTTATCTTTGTGCTTTTGGTGGTTAGCAAAGTCCACAGGATATAGTGACTTCTCCACTAGTATATTAAGGGGGGCTTTCAATGAGAAGGATTTTCCTCTATTGCTTATATTCCATAGCAAGTGCATACTGAAGCAAGAAATATACAGTGTATGCATTATATCCTCAGTTTTGACAAAGATATGAATACTTAGCTTTAACTTTTTTTTTTCTTTTATTGGGGTAGCTGATTATATAGAAGGAACAATAATATGAAAAAAAACTCAAGATTTATTAATATATTTACTTTATGAGCAATACTGTTATATGAGCGAAATAAAATGGCTGGATTAGAACGTATCTCTATAATTCCCTACTTGAATGTCAAATAGTTGATTAAAATTGCATCAGCAATACTATATTTAAGTTCAAGGATATTCCTTTTTTTCTGTTCAAATTTTGTCAGAGGGAATATGCTCTTGCTGGGAACAGAGAGAAAGAGGGATAGTGAGAGAGAACTGGTCACTCTGCAATGCCTTTTTTTCCCATTTTTCCCATTTTTCAGGATTTGGGGCATATACATGCATGTGCCTGCTCTGGTTTTCAAGCTACTGGGCCTCAAAAAGTGCAGTTGGCCATGTGTAATCCAGCTGCCTTAACCACCACACCACTGGCTGGACCCAAGAATACGGTTAAAGATGTACTTCTCAAGATCCTTATGAGACATCTCTCCCCCCACCAAAACAAAAAAGGAATTAAAAATATTTTTACATAGCACTGACATTATTATTTTTATTGAGTAAAAAAACTTGCATAGTAAACCATTGTTATTCAAATTCATGTCCTAAAAATTAATTAATAAAAAGAAATACTTTTCTCTATTAACTTCATAGACTGTCTTCATGTGACCCTGGAATGACAGTGTAAATGAAATTTACTAGAAAACTTTTCAACAGGTTAAAATTGCCTCTGCAATTGTGTGTAATCACTTCAGTCACTTTATTACTTGACTATCAAGTTTGCCTTGGAATTAATGTCACACCATTTCTCTATGTTAGATCATTTTTCACTTATTGTAGCACACCAATTTGTTGTAATCTGTCTTTCCCCCTATATCCTTGGTCTTGTTATTTAAACTAAAAAGAGGAATAAAGGCTTCTAAGATCTTGGAAAATCAGCAAGTATTTAAGAACACTGTCTTTTGTCCCACAGAGATTCAAATCCTGGCTCTACTTCTCCCTAGCCATCTGCTTAATTCTCTCAGCATCCATACTGACCTCTTCCCACTACTTCCCCTCATCCCTCCCTTTTGTCATCATAGTACCATGAGAGTAATAACAGTGCGTAGCACACAGGATAGATATGAGAATACATTGAGATGATACATAAAAATAGGGAAGCCCCATCTCTGGCCCGTAACTGCAGGGTATTTTTAAATTAGATACCATTTTTATTAAGCTGTAGCAACTCTACAACTTAATAAGACAGCTTGGTCCCAGGAATCGTGTGATAAAAGCACAATACCTCTTCAGGGCATCCACTGTCTACCCAGTCCTGCCGATGGCGATCGAATCCACTGGAACATCTTCAAACAAGACCATATGGCAGTTCAGAAAAGAAAATGAAAACAGAAATAAAAAAGGAAAGACTGGTAAGTAGTTAATTCTCAAAAGGTCATTTTAGCTCAATATAAACTTTCTTCTATAGACCTGGTCATTGAAGAAGCAATGGAAAGTTGACAGTGTCACTAAGTGGTCCTTTGATACTTTGGTAGTCACACTATGAGGATCACACGGCCACACACACAGTACTTTGCTGAAGCCGACTCCCTGAATAGAAGATCCCTGTGTAAAGATTAGCCCAATCGTGTCTATGAAGTTGGGGTTCTTTCTACTTGTGTTTGTTTGTTTGTTTGTTTTTCCTCCTCATCAAAACAAATGAATACAGATGAATTTCTTGGAGGTACTATTTTCCATGATTTTGGATCTTTCTTTCTTCTTTCGGTTTTTTTCCTTTCTTCCTTTATCTCTCATTCTCTCTTTCCTCCCTCCCTTCCTTGTCTCTCTCTCTTCCTTGTTTCCTTCTTTATTTCCTCCTTCCTGTCTCCTCCTTTCATGTAAGATTACAATCATACAAACTCTACTGTGCAGTGAAGCGCTAACTCAGCGGTTTTAGGGTTTTCAAATCCTGAGCCTTCCAAAGGAAGAACTGGTTCCTGACTGCCTTGATTTCTCGTGAATATGCGTTTCCTTGTTTTTCAATTCACACAGGAACCTGGGCCATACTGTTTCAGTCTGACCTCTGGGGGACCTTGGGAGACTGGAGATAAGGTCATAGGGGCTTGGAGGGACTTCCTCGATTGCCAATACTTATTTTGTGTGTTGTTAGACATTCTTGCTGGGAAATCCAAGTGCTGTCTGTATGACTCTGCCCAGAAAGGACAACTGGAACTTTGTGTCTGGTCTCTCCTGGACTCTGCGCTATGAGTCTTTTACCTTTGCAGATTTGAATCCATCTTCATTTCCTGTAATTAGTGGAAACTTGGGAGTTTCACAGCTTTTCTAACTTCCATTAGTCCTCCAGTGAATCACTGAAACTGACCGTTTCTTGTGGATACCTGATAATACTAGGTTATGTCTGAAAGGTCTAATTTAGCAAGCATTAGTTAATAATATTTTGATTACTCCTATTTTTTCCCTTGACTATTAGAATTTTATCTTTTCTGCCTATTCTGCTGCAGCCCATTCACTGTCAGGGTCCAGCAATGGCTGCCCAGAGCACATCCTGACAAGAGCTTCCTAACTGCTGTGATCATAACTTCCTCCACCGCTGAACTTTTCTCCTTTCTATAAAATCTCGCGTGGTCAGGTCTTATTTACCAAACTTGAGAACATTGCAATATTAGGGTCAGCGTTTTATTCTGATCACATCTAGCATATCGGATACATGATGTCTTTTCATATTAGAAATTCAAAATGTTTTGAGTGGCTGAATGATGGTCCAGCAGGGGAATGTGACACTCTGGAGTGGGACCCACATGGGAAGGTTCTGGTTGTGTCCAGAGACCTCCTGAGCATGCCAGGCACATGCATGTCCACAATCCAGAGTTGGTTGAGGCTGAGAGTAAATTAATGTGCCCAAATTCTTCTGGGGGTTCCTCTTCCTCTGTGTCACTCACACACACACATAAATAAATAAACTTTAAAAGCAAGACACTCAAAATACTGTTGTCAGTCTATTAAAATTAAGGCTTTATATTGCTCCTGAATTTTGATATCTAAATATATATTTATATATATATATATATAAAACAAAAGAATTCATATTAATATATACAAATCTAAATACATATGCATATAGTTTTCAAAATAAATGGAAGCAACTCAACTTTTGACATATTTTCTTGAAGTCCTTGAGTATAACTTACAACTTTTTTTCACTTGCTTTGTGATGACATCCACATGATGGCTTTTTTTTCTTTATCTTATTCTTTCTTTCTTTTTTTATGATGATGGCTTTTTCTAAGCATCTTTGCCAGAAATTATGTACCATGGCATGAATGAACATAATTTAATTCAAGTGGAATGTGAAAACAACTCTACTGTCAACAAAAAATCTGTATTTGTCATTCTCTTCGGACATGATCCACTGAAGCTCAGTTATTTCATTCCTACCATCTGTGTTGAACAAGCATAAGTGTGGAATAAACATCAGTGTGTGATTTGGCGTCCTAAATCTGAGAATCCCCAGTTGGTCAAGTCCATCTCTGGTTACCTAATGAGATTCTGATGGATGTGGCGTCTGTTTAATTCCAGATGAGTTACATGACTGTTTTCCCCTTTTCAATTTCAAGTTTGTTTAAATATTGAAGCATGTACTGACATTCTCTTTGGAAGATGAGAATATACCAACTTTCTACAAAAAATATTTGTGGGTAGCCACCTGACCGCAAGTAATTAAATAGAACAGATAGTTTTAAAAATGTAGTTTGTTTTCACGTATACTATTCCAGATGTAACAGTAAGGTGTAATAACTTTTAACTTATAAATAAGACAGTACCAAATCTGAAATCTGTGTGTCAACAGAAATTTTATTTTAGAGTAATTAACTTGTCAAATTGTTAAACTTAGAGAAAAGTGCAGAGACACTGTAGTTTGGTTGATTTATTAAATTCTGTTACATTGTGTGAAATTAGGTTCTTCTGAAAATATGCAAATCAATTAAGTAAGTCGTTAATCTGTTCACAATTGAGTCCCTATTGAATAAGCTTACATTTACTAATGGCTAGGGTGGAATGAACTGAGAATGGCAAAAAGTAAGATTCAATTTGAGTAAGTCATACTTTTTTGTACTTCATAGTGCCTTTTCAAAGATTTAATATGATTTATTATTGTTATTTTTGAATTTTTCCATAGGGTATGTGTGCTCACCAGAGACAGACAGAGAGAAAGAGGAAGAGGGAAGGTGAGAAAGCAAATCACCAGGTCTGGGACTTGAACTACAATGACCATGTGGGAGTCCAGAGGCTTGACCACCATGTCACCTGCTGGTCCCCAAGTTTATAGTGCCTCAAAAATGAATAAAACTGAGCTCTGCTTGTTTGGCATTTTTTTTTTCATAACAGAATACTCTAGAAACATTCAAAAGCAATTATGAGTAAAAGGATGTGTTTGTGTGTGCATGTGGATTACATAAATTATTAAGAAAAACTACTTCATTATTTCTAAACTCTAAATTAGCCAAAAATCACTTTTGAAAATACCTTCCTGTCTATTCTGAGCTCTGTGTTGCCTTTTTTAGATATAATGACTAATGATGCCATAGTCTAGTACATTGATTTCCTAACACGTTTTTTTTTTTCTTTTTTTGGAGAGGTTTTTGCTATAGGGCACGTGCACTCGTCAGAAAGACAGAGAGAGACAGAAAGTGAGAAATTACCCCTCATGGCCACACTGCAATCCCTTCTCCATTCTGCTCTCGGGATCTTGGGCATGCATGCTCACATGCCCGGTGTGAGTTTAAGCCATCAGGTCTGGGACTTGAACTGTGGTCAACTAAATGGGAGTCCAGTGACATAGCCATTATGCCAACTGTTGGTCCTGATTTCCTAACACTTTTTCCTACATTAGAGTTTCCTCGGCTGCTTGTTGAAGCAGAAATTTGTGAGTCTACTGAATGAGATTTTCTGGCAATTGGGACCCACCTATTTTCACTGTAAACAAGCATGCCCAAGAGATCCCTTTTTTTTCTCTTTTTTCATTTTTAGACAGATTTTTGCTATAGGGCATGTGTGCTCACCAGAGACACAGAGAGAGAGAAAGTGAGGAGAGAGAGAAAGTGAGAAATCACCCCCACATGGGGGATGATCAAACCACAATCCCTTCTCTTCCATTTTCCTCTCAGGATTTTGGGCATGCAGGCATTTGTGCTCAGTGTATATTTTAAGCTTCCACGTCTGGGACTCGAACCATGGTCAACCACGGGGGAGTCCAGTGTCTTAACCACTATATCACCTGCGGGTCCTTCAAATCTAACCTCCTTTGAGAACCTCTCCTCCCTCAACTAAATAGCCAGCAATCCTATCTCAGAGTCCCTCAATGCCAAGTATTTATATCTATTATTATGTAATTGGTTGCTTTGTACTTTTATCTTCTTTGCAAGCCCTGGGGACAACAGAGTGAACAATGACAAGTCTAGAGTCAAACTCCTCCAGTTGTGTGGGTTTAGGCACAAAACAGGTGTGTGATCTTAGAAGAGTTATATTTTTTATTTAAAAATTATTTTATTGTATATTGACAAACTGTAATGGTATATATTTATAGGAAACAAAATAATATTATGATATATGTATGTAATGTGGAATGGCTAAATCAATATCCATTATCCCAAATACTGAAGATTTTTTTTCTGCAATGAAAGCATTTGAAGTTCACATTGTTCTATGCACTTTTTAATATACAATGTCATGTTATTAATTACAGTCACTGTGCTGTCCAAAAGATTTCAAACAACTTACTCCTCTTAACTGGGACTTGCCCCTTAAAGTTATTTTTCCTTTCTAAGCTTGTTTCCTCACCTACAGAATGAAGGGAGGTTAAGTAAAGGTTACAAGTAGAGTGGCATATAGTCATTTAACACCTAAGTAATGTCTTTGTTGTATCTTCTTAGCAAGGTTAGCAATTGTAGAAAAGTGAGTAGACATGATTTTCACAGATTATAACAGATTTAGAATTAATTATATGTACCATATCAATAAGAAGTGTGTTTTATAATATCAAGTCTTTCATTAACATATTTAGGAATTAGTGCTGTAGAATTTTGTAAATAAATTTAAGGTGCCCCCAGATATAGCTTAAATCTTTATTCAATATTCAGAAGTAGACAGATTACAGACGGCTCTGGGAATGACAGCTGAATCTATGAGTAACCTGTTACAGAAAGACAGGGATAAATTACGAAATTTTTTTTAAAAGAGGTTTTTGCTATAGGGTGCGTGCGCTCACCAGAAAGACAGAGACAGAAAGTGAGAAATGATCTCCTAGGGGGGATGGCCACGCCGCAATCCCTTCTCCTCCATTCTCCTCTCGGGATCTTGGGCACACATGCACACACACCCAGTGTGAGTTTAAGCCACCAGGTCCGGGACTTGAACCGCGATTGACTACACGGGAGTCCAGCGACATAGCCATTATGCCAACTGCTGGTTCTAAATTACAAAATTGTATACCATTATGATATGTAAGGATATAGAGGATGCTTGCTATAATAAAAGCTTTTGGTCATAGTTGTAGCTTAGGATCATATTCTAAAGTCAGTAAGAACAGTCATCGGTAGAATGTAGGAAGAATGCTCTAGAGATAAGTTTCAGATAAAAACCAGGTCCAACTGTCTGATACCATATCCAGAACTGTGTCAGTCATACATGTGGCATGCTGCAGAGAAGCCAGTTTTTTTTTTTTTTTTTGGAGAGGTTTTTGCTATAGGGCGCGTGCGCTCGCCAGACAGACAGAGAGAGACAGAGAGATAGAAAGCAGGAAATCACCCCCCAGGGGGGATGGCCACGCCGCAATCCCTTCTCCTCCATTCTCCTCTTGGGATCTTGGGCACGCACGCACACGCGCCCGGCATGAGTTTAAGCCGCCGGGTCCGGGACTCGAACCGCGGTCGACTACGTGGGAGTCCAGCGACATAGCCATTACACTAACTGCTGGTCCCGCCAGTTTTTTTTTTTTAAGAATTGTTTTATTTATTATTATTATTCTTTTTTAAAATAGTGCACATGTGCTCACCAGAGAGGGAAAATGAGAAAGCAAGTCACCAGGTCTAGGACTTTAACCGCATCTGGTCTTGAGGGAGTCCAGTGCCCTAACCATCACGCCACCTGCTGGCCCCAGAGGTGCCAGTTTTATAAAGTAAAGGCTTCATCTTTCTCGTAGGCTTCTCTTACCCAGAGTACCCTAATATATGTTTACAGTGCACAACATTACGAGCGCTTTTATCTTTCTCATTCCATCAACTCATAAAAATTCACCTCATCCTCTTCTCCTTTCCAAGTGACTGGTAAAACAAACAAACAAATAACAATCAAAAATGTTACTTTTGAATCTTCACTACCTCCATCTTTCATTTGATAATGTTTTCATTAAAGAAAATAATTCTTGCAATTCTTTCCCTGGTGGAGTTCCATTTTCCTATGAATGTCATGTCCTAATATGGAATTTGTTTTAATTTTTGGAGTGTGTAGGGTGGGAGAAAATTTCTGCTGGGAATCAAACAACATTTAGGCTAATGCAGAAGCAGGTTAATCCTTTCAGAAATCATTATGATGGGACCAGCAGTTGGTGTAATGGCTATATCGCTGGACTCCCATGTAGTGGACCGCAGTTTGAGTTCTGGACCCGGTGGCTTAAACTCATGCCGGGCACATGTGAGTGCATGCCCAAGATCCTGAGAGGAGAATGGAGAAGGGATTGCAGCATAACCATTCCCCCTTGGGGGATGTTTTCTTGCTTTCTGTCTCTCTGGTGAGTGCATGTGCCCTATAGCAAAAATCTCTCCAAAAAAAAGGAAATCATTATGATTAAAAGCCACGGCTGATGCTGGCAAAATGTCCTCATTGTGCACTTCCAGTGCTTTAAGGGAATGAAGAACACATAAAAGTAGACTTAAATACATGCTGAAATTGTGATGCACTAAAAACAAAGTCCCTTATACCCTGGACAATCCACTAAACCCAGATTAGGACAAAGTAGCCAAGAATACTCTGGAGCTGCTGACTTTCAGCGTGTTTTAATCAAGGAGATGGCAACTTTACCTAGAGTATATAATACTTCAGTATTTAAAAAATCTTTAAGATACTACTTAGAAGGAGAAAGAGACTGATGTATTCACTCACTTGAAAAGAGTTAAAAGCTATAAAATTTTAACTCCAAAAACTTGGACTAAGTATTTGAAATACTGTTCTCCCTGTACAATCTAATTTTTCTCTCTGCTACCCATCTAACTTTAACTTCTGCTGACACATACTGAAATATACCGGCCAAGAAAATTTTACGTGACCCAAGTTTGGATATGTAGTGACGTAAACCAGCCTTCGCTACATAGCATGTGGGTTGGCCTCACAGAGCATCATGCTTTACAGCTGTGCCACAGTCCAGCCTTCTCTGTTTTCATACATAATTTTCAATTTCTCTATAGATATTTCTTTGCATTTATTCTCAAAAAGATATCTCCTAATTTGACATTAAATAAACATGTGTCAGTTTCTCTCTTAGTCTATTATTGTATTCTTTAGTTTATTTCTCTAAATTCTTTTAAATTAATTTTGGTATATGGTGGGAAGTAAGAATACAAATTTGAAATACATATATATATATATGTATATATATATATACACACACACACACACATACAGCTCATTAAGAGTCCTGGGAATCATTTGTTGAATAACATCTAGGAGTTCAAGTCTTACATTATTGATCTGAATTTTAATTTTTTTTCTTGAGTAGTCTCACTCATTTATTCCTCTCTGAATTTACAATCATATTCTGAAGTTATACATAATAATTCTAGAATCAATGTGTAAATAATTGATATCCTAATACGTTTTAGTTTTCCATCCATTCAAGTATTTACTCAAGTGTGTAAGTGTCTCATCCAACTTTTGTTGTTCTCTTTAGATGGTTTCTACACATTATTAGATTTCTAGTAATTATCTTATCTGTTTTTGCTAATTTTAAAGAAACTTTATCATTGCATTTTCTTTTTTTCCCCCCTTTATTCCCTGGGGCATTGCGTGCTTGCCAAAGAGAATGCACTTCCCAAAGGCATCTAGTCATGTTGCAATTCTTTTTCCTCCCTTTCTCCATCCCAGCATGATCCAAAGCACATGTACATATGCACATGGTGTGTTTTTCAAACCATGGGGTCAGGAGTCAAACTGCAGACAGCCATGTGGGATCCAGCATCCTCTGCGCAGCACTTCACCACTATATTACAGGACCCGCCCTATCGTTGTATTTGCCAGATGGTTGTTTCTGACACAGAAAACTATAGATTTCTGTGTATTTATTTCATAACGGATCCTGTTAGTTATAAATAACAACTTTTGTCTCTCCTTTAGAGTAGTCAACTTTCAGTTCTCATTTCCAGTCGCAAAGAGTTTCTTTACTCTGTGCACTAACCAGAACTACAAAATTGGGTCCCCTAACAGTGGTGATTACATTCTTGCCACATACCTTATTTTAAAGAGGCTGTCTGTAGCTTCAATGTTCAGTATATTTTTAATGTTGTGAAATAATATTTGTTATTGCACTTATAAACATCACTCTAGCTCAGTGTGACAACATTTTTACTGAGGTAAAAGATTTTATTGAGTATGTTTTCTTATCTATCAAGATACTAACTGAACTTTAGTACCAGTGCAACTAACTGTATTCATAGATTTATTTAAATTTAACCATATTTGTATTCATGGGAAAAAACATATTATTTGACCCGGTTTTAATAATTTTAACTATCAGTTAGATATGACTTATAACTACTGAAATTTTAAAATTATTATTATTTTTTTCCTAGAGAGAGATTTTTGCTATAGGGCATGTATGCTCACCAGAGAGATAGCAAGAAATCACCCCATATACCCCCTCCAGGAGAAAGGCCATGCTACAATCTCCTCTCCTCCATTCTCCACTTGGGACTTTGGGCACACACACACACACATGCTTGGCATGAGTTTCATGCCTCCAGGTCCAGGACTCAAACTGCAGTTGACCACATGGGAGTCCAGTGACGTGACCATTACACCATCTGCAGGTCTCTAAAAGTCTATACTTATAAATAATAGAGCACACATGGATAATCTACATCTGACATAATGAAAAAGACTGAATGTGTTCCTTCTCACACCGGGCACATGACAAAATGGCCGCTCACCCCTTCCAGTCAACATCGTACTGTATCCGTCTGAAGAAGCAAAGACAAGTTAGAATTCAAGAAAGTGAAGCTTTGGGAGAATACTCCAGTCATTAACTGCTTCCTGCCTAGTGTCTTCTTTAAATGAATGCAAAGTGAAATAATAAATCAATGCACAGCTGGATTATATGGCAAAAACAAGGCAACCACATGAGATTATAGAAGAAATACTGCACAGCTGAGACTCAGAACGTCCTTAACTAGAGATAGGAAATACTTGTCATGGTGTTTGGAAAGTGGAACAGCTAATGATTTACTCGAAAGACAAAGTCAGCTCTAACCCAAAGGATATCTTAGGTTACATTAAATCTTCACAGTAAAATGAGTAAACTTTTTAAGTAGGTTAGAGATCGTGGGTTACTAAAAGATTAACAATTGATGGGACCAGCAGATGACATAATGGTTATGTTACTTGAACCACTGGTCAACTGTGGTTCAAGTCCTGGACCTGGGGACTTAAAACTCATGCTGGACACATGTGGTGTGTGCCCAAGATCCCTAGAGGAGAATGGAGGAGAAGGGATTGCGGTGTGGCCAATCCCCCCGCCCCCCCGGGGGGTGATTTCTCACTTTCTGTTTCTGTCTCTCTGGTGAATACACATACTCTATAACAAAAATCTCTTTAAAAAAATTAACAATGAAATATTTCTCTTGTTATAATACTGGAATTAGTATTTGCTAACAAATTAAACCAGATATCTCTGGTCAGAGAGCAGTCTGTCATCATAGCCAGACAAGAAATGTTCAGCTCTAGAATATCCAGAAGAGGGTATTTGTTAGTGCTTAGGTGAGACTAAAACACAAGCAATTATAACCACAAAGACTTAATATTTTTACCAATACTTTCCCTTTCTTTTGTACAAATTCCTTTCATAATTATTTCTCTCTCATTTCTAACATACTTAAGTTGCTTGACTCTGAGTAACTACAATCTCTTCACCATCACACCTTCAATGTGACTCAACCCAAGCTAATCTCTCAAGAGAAATGTCCCCCAATTAAGCAGAAACCTCTCAACAACAACCTCTAGTCCAGTTCCAGCATGTAGCTTGAGGACCAAAAATATCTACTAGATTTTTTATAATTATAAACATGAACACAAAGATTCCAGGTTGCCAAGAACAATTAACATGAAAAATCAAGTCTGCTATTCTAATATTGTGGAGAAAACATTTCTTTATTAGTTGATCTTAAACTTGGCTTTGACAACTAGCCAGAGTCTGGCCAAAAAAAAACAATTTTTTTTCAAAAATTTATCTTCTTATTTATAAAGAATTTTGGACTTCTTTAGAAACATTACAGCTCTCCAAAGACAAATGATAATTTGAGGTTGAGATACAGTTACTGAAGGAAAATCATGCTTATAAAGAAATATTTTTCCCTTCAAATTACATTTACATAAACAAAATGCATATTATTTATTTTAGAAAAAAGATTATATTTATTGGTATAGTATTTCTAAGTAAAATCAATCATTTTTGCAGCTTTTTAACATACATGACTATAAAGTGATTATTCCATGTAAAAATACTGCTGTTTTCTTGCTTAGTGATGTGTATAACTTTCAGAGTCCTGTGTCAGGGTAACCCACCAGCAAGACCCAAAGAATCAGGAGCCCAGAACGTGGCCTCACATCAGGAAAGAAGATCCCACCTTGCCACACTTGACCTTCCTTCCAAGGTCAGATGCAAAGAACAACAGAGCCTCTACTTTTGAATTAAGAATTAACAATCAATTTTCAACTGTTGGTTATATAATTTTCACTCCAACTTGGCAATGATCCTCACAATTACTTCCATTTGACATTATTTGATAAAAAGAGCGTGAGCTTTAGAATTACATTGCTATGGGGTATAAGCATGGTGGCTAAGGCACTGAACTCCTGCATGGTCGACTGTGGTTTGAGTCCTGGACATGGCGACTTGAAAACCAAGGCAGGCATGTGTGTGTGTGGATGTTCAGAATCCCAAGAGGAGAACCAAGGAGAAGAGATTGTGGTGTGGCCAGACCCAGAGAGTAATTTCTTACTGTCTCTCTTGTAAAGTAATTTTAGTCCTAAAATTGGGGCATCTTTTTGGCTTTGCCATTTACTGGGATCCACAGCAAGTTAAGAGATCACTGGGTGGGATCTTTGGCAAGTTATTATTGAGTGATACAGCTTTTGTAAAATAGAGATTTCAAAATCTATTTTTGCTGGGTTTTGGTGAGGATCAAATAAGATCATAAAGAGGAAACATTCTTTTTGGCATTTGACATAGTAGATGCTTAATATATTTAAGTTATCTTATACTTTAATACCCTCCACAGCACCTAACAAAGGTTAAACAGAATGTTAAAAAAAAGATGTTGTAATGTGATCCATAATAGAAAATTTACGTAATATCTTCCAAGTCCTGACCCACGACCTTAACCTCTTTACTACAAAAGTCAGTTATAAAACACAGAGAAATCTTTTCCTTTTGATGATGAAATTCTTTCCGAATTTAAAAGTTCCTGGCCTGCATCTCACTTTGCTATCTTGGAAGAACAGAAGTGAGAATTGAGTCTCTAGGGAAGGAAAGAAGAAAAAGGAAAAGATTTCTCCTTCTGGCTGTGAGCCACTGAAGCAAACACTCAGTAACAAATAAAATTACTGAAAGTTTTAAGATTCCACTTTTTGACACCCTTTGTTAAAAATGCTTGACTTCATACCAAATGTTCTACTTAAATAGCATCTTCAAATGCATTAAAGTGAACAGAAAAGAGCTGTAACTTTTACTTTGCAGTTGACTTAGAAGAAAGAATGTCAAGTCTTGGGGGCTCAGGTGGACTGTGCCTTTGGAGAGTGCTATCCTTTCACTCACACATTTTTATTCAATGGTGTTCAGATTAATGGCTCCCGGTCATTCAGGGCTGCCTGTCTTCCTCAGGAATATCCACAGTGCATGAATCAACTCACCTCTGTTCTGCCGAGATAGCAAAGTTGGACTCTGGCAGGAAACAAAGACTCCTTTGATGAGAAATCATCTCATCAAAGAAAGGTCATTATCCTAATTTATTATTTTACTACAAAGAAGTCTCAGAAGTTAACTTGAAATGTTGAGATTTACAGAGAAACGTGTCAAAACAGAATTTCTAGCTTCTCAGAGAAGAGTAGCATGAACTTTCATTCACTCCTCTTTTGAACCATGAATGTTCAGAAAAAGATGACTAGGGAATACACAATACTATTAATATTGTTCCTATCTTTTGGTAAGGAGTAATCCGTAAACTGTCTTAGGCACATAAATGTCTTTGTTTCCCTCTGTCAGTGCTTAAGAGACAAAATTCTAAGCAGTTGATTTGGATCCTTGAAAATAATCTGCAAGAATGAATGAGTGGATTAGGAAGGTTAGTGTATCTTCACTAGGAAAACGCACATTGGTCACTGATTTTCAAGCTCTGTCTAGAATTCAGGGTTTGTTTTGCAGAGGCTCTCAATGGCTGCTCTAACAGGTGAAGAAGTGGAAGGGACTGGCTGTAAACCCTGATCATAGACCATCTGCAAAGTAATCTAATTTTCTCTCTTACATATTTGGAGTTTTATTTTTTAAAATGTTTCTCCTGCCTTAGAAGAAAAAGTTGGAAAACCATTTCATGAAATCATTTGTACACTTCACCCCATTCATTAATCTAGGCTTGTTATCATTATATTTTACAATGCAATTAAATCTTTCAGACAAGTACTATGAGCTCATATAAAATATGACAATTTAATATTGGCAGGACACGACAAGAAGTAAAGCAAGTTTCTGTCTCCCTGTATCTCTAGAAGATGGAATATAAAATATACAATCTCAGATCATCGAAACTGAGCATATATTATGATGACTAACAGAACATCATCTCTTAAAAGATATTAGTTTGATGATTTTCTGATAATATACTTCTATGTTCTTCAAGAGGTACTAAATTTGAGCTACCTTTTCTAAAATCTGGATAATTTTTTTAATACATATATAGTATTCCCTATTAGTTTACATTAATCATTCAGACTTAAAATCATCATGTTCCATTTCATCAATTTATTATGATCAAAGAACATTATGTTTCTATTCATATCAAGAGTTTATGGTACATTCAGCTTCATCTTCTAAACTCTTAAGAATTTCAAGTAGAAGTAAATTGATTTTTGATGGAAATACTTTTCCAAGAATTTTAGAGCTTGCTATAATTTTTATCACAATAATTCTCTTTATTTCAAAACTTCATTTGAGAGGGACCAGCAGTTAGATTAATGGCTATGTCGCTGAACTCCCACATAGCTGACTGTGGTTTGAGTCCCAGACCCGGTGGCTTAAACTCAAGCCGGGCATGTGTGCATGAGTGCCCAAGATCCCGAGAGGAGAATGGAGGAGAAGGGATTGCGGCGTGGCCATCCCCCCTGGGGGGTGATTTCTCGCTTTCTGTCTCTCTGTCTCTCTCTGTCGTTCTGGCGAGCACACGCACCCTATAGCAAAAACCTTTGCAAAAAAAAACTTTGAGGATTTTAATACATGCATACAAACCTATACATATCTTACACTGTTTATTATTATATCTATAGTTATAACTATCCTGACTTCAATTTGCATCTTGACATCTTAGTTGTAATATCAATGCTTAAAAAATAAGATGCGTAATTTTAGGTCTGGCCTTTCACTAGAGAATGCATTGCTTTTTGCTTACATTTTTGTTTCATCTTCATCCATCAGCTCTCCTGGAAGGGTAAATATTAAGTCTGCAACTAGCTCGGGTCTTTATGTAGATTACCAACAACGCAATAGCAACTCCATTCCACTTTCGGAAATGATTCCGGCCACAAAACAGTGTGTTCTTCAATATTTCCTTGTCAGGCATATAAAGTATCAAATTACTAAATGCTAATTCTATTAGAGTTTTATGCAGCTCATGTGTACCAATATTCTATGTCTTATTAAAGGGTATCAAAAAAGAAGGATTTTTAAGAATTTGGGTGTGAAGCAATTTTCTGCTTCATAAAATACAGTTAATGTCACCTTATGTTAACAGAAACACTCTTGGATGTATAGTTTTCTTCTTCAGATTTGCTTTTCATGAAATTGACTTAGCATGTCAGAGAACACTAACCCAAATAAAAAAAAGATCTATAGCAAATGTCATGTAAGCAGATGTCAAATGTATATACAGACCTGGATCTTCATACTATTCTCTCTTTCAGCTCACAATACCCATCAATCCCACACCTTCAAAATATTTTTATTATTAACTTGCATACACTCTTGTATCAGCTTCACCTGGTCCTTCATTGGCTGTCTGCTGTTTCCTTTAAGTAATATTCATTGGAATTGTTTATTATAGTATCACTGTTTTCTACATTAAACCCCTCATAACCTTTTTTTTTTTCCAAACTAGGTTAGTGTGAATACATATTTTACTTACTCTTCTTTCACTAGTCAACACATTTAAGTTCTTCATTTATTCAGTGAACTTTTTTAAAGGGTCAGATTCCAAATATCCAGGTTTGTAGGCCATATGGTCTCCATCATGGGAATTCCATAATGAAAAATAATTATCAAACACTGATCTAGAAATTCTAGCTGTGCCTTAGGTTGTGAACAAAGAAAATACAGGTAAAATTTAGACAACAGCATGGATTGGAGGATAATCAGGATACCAGAATGGTGTTTAGGTAGGGTAACCCTACAATTCATTGGCAAAACATTTACACATTCGGGAAAGAAAAGAGGCACTGACTGAATGGGATATTAGGACGAGAAGGTCGGAGAAGGCCTGTCCTGTGAAATTGGGCATGTGGTGTTCAGGGATGGATCTGATTCTACACTTAGACAATGTGGGTTTCTTTACAGTTTCTGTGCTCAATTTTGCTCCTTTTTTTTTTTTTTTTAGTTGCTAAAGTGAGTGTGCATTCACCAAAGAAACAGAGTAAGAGAGGGAAAAAGAGAGAGGACCCTCCAATAGGGCTTGTGTATTCCTCAACCCCATCTTCTCCATTTCTTCGTCCTGTCAGATTTGGGGGCATGCATGCCCACAGGCTCAGTATTCCTCAAGCTGCTGGAACCGAGATTTGAACCATAGTTTGTAAGTGGGATCCAACTTCCTTAACCAGCAGGCTATAGGGTTGGTGCTCAGTAAGCCATTCTAGTCAGGATTCCAATATCTTTATCCTCTATTATGTATGCAGTTCTTATTCTCTGTTATTGTAGATAGTCAAGGTTATTGTGCAGGTTGCAATTTTAAATGTCTGAAGTATCTTAAACCTATTATTCTATTAAAATGCAGTATCCATGATTATTCTCTTCTCAAAGACCATGTGTGTGAATCTAAGAGGCAGATGGAGAGGTAATTTTATGTTCCTCCTTCTGATATATGGGTAGGCAACAACAGAGTTCAGGTGACAGAGGAATGATTCTCCCCCACAAAATAACAAATTCTTCATATACTGTTTTTATGGCATGTCATTTTAATTGGTTATTCACAAATATTTTATTTTTTCCATGAGAAAACTATGTGCCATTTTTATTACTCTGCCCAATCCATGGTTTATATTTTTCAATTAAGCGTTTTTTTTTTTTTGAGAGTTTTTTTTTGCTATAAGGGAGTGTGCACTTGCCGGAAAGACAGAGAGAGACAGACAGACAGAAAGCAAGAAATCACCCCCTCAGGGGGGATGGCCATGCCACAATCCCTTCTTCTCCATTCTCCTCTCGGGATCTTGGGCACACATGCACACGCACCCAACGTGAGTTTAAGTCACTGGTTCCGGGACTTGAACCGTGGCCGACTACGTGGAAGTCTTGTGACACAGCCATTACGCCAACTGCTGGACCCCAATTAAGTGTTTTTTATTTTTATTCTAATTTCTTTTTCCTTTTTTTTTTTTTTTTTTTTTTTTTTTTGAGGAAGTGGAAGGTGGGGAGGAGAGTAATTTTACACACAGTCACACCACTTTGTAATCCTCCCACCCAGATCCCTAGTTAGCTAGACTCACAGATATATGCTCCCACACATGGTCAGTTTAGGTTAGGTCAGGAACCAAACTTGGGCCTCCCATGCTGTCTCGGCCTCTGTGCAGTGGTGCCCTCCTGCTTGCGCTATCATAGCTGGGCATTTTTTTTTCTTTCACGATTCTATCTTGTCAGTTATGCACCTTGCATGAGCATTCCCTCAGATATTGTTAAAGGAAACTGCAGGGCTAGCCCCATAGTGCAAAGGTCAATTGCTGTGCATCAGAAGCTGGATCCTACATGGCTGATTGTGTTTCAAATCCCAGCTCGGCAGCTTGAAAAACATATTGAGCATGTGCCAAGATTCTGATTGGAAGAAGAAATGGAGGAAAGGCTGGAGACAGGGGACTGTGGTGTGACCAGGCCCTGGGGTGGGGGTAGAGGGGGTGCTTCCTCTCTTTCTCTCTTTGGCAGAAACACGTGCCCTAGCTTAAAACAAAACAAAACAAAACAAAACAAAACAAAACAAAAAAAACAAACAAACAAAAAAAATCACAAGACATTCAAATAAGTTTGAATAGCAGTACATGTAACCTACAGAATCATTTTAGTAGGCAGGAGGGCCTTCTTCCCCTTTCCTGATGGACACCTAGTGCTTGGGGTCTTTGTCCAGCCTGTGCACATTTCACTACTTGGTAAAGCTGCATGCATTAAAACTTCAGCCCCAACACTTACTCTTTTTCATCTCTTCAGCCATCCAACCTGAAACACATTTTATTTTAAATCCTAGCTTTACCAATGACTAATTTTGTGACCTTGGACGAGCTTCTCAGTGGTTCTAATTCTCATTTATTTAATTTATAAAACATTTATTCGAACACTTATGTATGACTGCAAGGAATGCATGAGATAACAGAATTAATAGACTTTAGTAGCAATGAAGGTTTTCGTGTAATGCCCAGCACAAAGTAAACACACAGAAACGGGCTATTACCACGCTTTTAAGTATCTCTGGGAATAAGGTATCCTTACTCCTTTTACAACCCTCTGTCCTTTCTTTCAAAGCCCTTGTGATTTAGCAGCAGCAGTAGCAGCAGCAAAAAGAAATGGAGGCAATGGTAAAATAAACCTATGTGTTGACAGAGTGAAAAGGAGGGATAAATGAATTCTGATCAGGGCCTGGGTCAACAGAGAGGTCTTTTCTGGTGGTTGGAAGACGTTATTTGAGAAATGTAAAATCTGTGTATTTTTAGGAGAACCTGTTATTAGAAATTGTTGCAGCCAAGGTCATGATTCATGGGGAGAATAGCTCTCCTCTGACTATGAACTGTCATTGGCAAGAAAAATCCAAGTTTGGTGGGACAGAAAACAATGAGTCTCATCAATCCAGACTCTGCCAATCCCTTTCTATCATATCCCAGAAAAGGAAAAAAGCAAAGTTAAACTTCATTCAACTAATAAATCTTACTTTTATCCTAAAGTATCATTTTTCCCCCCTAATAATGATATATACCAACTTGGTCAGATTGACCTACAATTATATAAAAAGATACATCTTTAGGACAGTACTGCCTAGATATTCTTAGAATTAAGGAAATAACAGAATTATTACATAAATTGCTGAATGATTAGATTTCCTGCATTTTTATACAAATGCCAGAATCTCTCTCATGAAACTATGGGCAGGCCTTTTCTCTGACTCAGAACTCAACAAAAACAAACAAACAAACAAACAAAAAACCTCTTTAGCATTTAGAGACTATTATACAAATCTAAAGTAGTATATTTCTATCAAGAACTATGCAACTTTTCTGTATACAAATTTAACTAAAAGTTATAAACTATCCCAATATTTTTCTATCACTTTCTTACCTAAATATTGAGAAAACTGGCTTAAGTATAAACATGTTATATTTTTAACGTTTTTCTATATTTTCACATGGTTCCCAGAAAAACAAATAACTAAACCATAAACTACTTTTATTAACCATTATCTTTTACCATATCAGCCTCTTCATTTGAAGACTATAAATCCAAGATTCTCCCAATATTCAATGCTCATGTCAAATTTTTTTAAACAACTGTCAACTGTGAACTTTGCTTTTGGTTGTGAAATTTAAATTTCCATGTTCTTTAAGAATCAAAAATCTTTTCCACAATAATTTAGCATCCATTTAAAAAAATCTGAACAAGTGTAATTTCATTTTTGGACAATTAACTTTTAATTATCTCCATGGGAAGCAAGCTAAGGAAATGGAATATATAAAATAGCACTAAAATGCTCCATGTTTAGATACTCCATATATGTTTGTTAGACTAAATTTGTTGAAATCTAGTTTCCTAAATTATAATCATATAAAATGCAGTCACCACAGTCGGTTAACACATAAACAAAACTTTAACATAACTTGGATAATTTTGAGAAAGCAGTTATAAACATATGTGATGCTAAATAATTCTGCAGATTCTTCTCTCTAGTTTGCCAAATGGTGCTCAGATGGAAAGCAAACACAGCATTTGTTGACTAGAAAATCAAAGATGACATAAAAGAATGCCTTAATATTTCAGGAGGGGAATGGTTATCAAGAGACTTGGCCTAAGCACCTATTTCTTTAGAGTCTGGAACAAAGGAAACTGTTTTCTATTTCGCAGTCACACCTCTCCTTAGAGACTGGCGGGTGGCCAGGTGGTTAAAAAGGGACAGAAACTAAAATGCAAAATACATGCAAGAGAGAAAGAGGAAGAGAGAAAAACGTACAGTTCAATACCATTATATGCATTTTATAGAGCCAGTGAGCTGCCTTTCCAGAGGAAAGAAATACAGCCAATTTTTCTGCTCTCGAAATGTTGAATTTTTCTGATTAACTTGCAAAATGTCCTAGTTTATACATACATACATACATATATATATATATATATATATATATATATATATGTGTGTGTGTGTGTGTGTGTGTGTGTGTGTGTGAGTGTGTGTGTGTTTCCTATATTTCTTTTAAAAATATGTATTCATCTGTCTATTGACTGATTTAGTATAGGTAATACCTGCATATAGTAAAAACTCAAACCTTGGAAAAGGAAACATGATGAAATAGTAATATTCTCTTTTTATACCAGTTTCCAATTCACAACAGTTTCCCCAAAGGTAAAGTCTATTACTAGTATCTTATGAATCTTTTCAAAAGAATTCTCTGCATTGGACTAGACAGTCATATATTGGCGTATGCAGTCCTGAGCTGCACGGTGATGTTTTGGTCAATGACAGACTGCATGTACACGTCATCGTAGGCTGTACTATCCCGTCTGTCTTAGGCTATGTCATCTGGTTAGCACACTCGTGATGTTCACGCCACCACAGAATCTCCTAACTATGCATCCCTGTGTTTAAGTGAGTTATGATTGTATTTCACAATGCTTTCAGGCAGTGAATAAAAGACCATCATGCCTCACTATACGGTTACAATAATTCACTTGAAAAGAATTAGTATACTTTTGCTAAAGCTAGGTTTGGAAAGCTCTAAAGGAGAAAAAGACTTTAGCTGTATTCTTAAAAGATAATTTTGTTTATGCTATATTTCAGGACAAGTTAACTAGTAGAAATGTTAACATTCTCTATTACAACTTGAGAGGACCAGTCTTAAGTAGTCTTGATCAAAATAAATTCAAAATTCAATTTTTTTAGAGTTATTGCAATTCCAAACAATTATCTTGGCTTTATGATATTTTTTCTTTTCTTTTCTTTTCTTTCTTTCTTTCTTTCTTTCTTTCTTTCTTTCTTTCTTTCTTTCTTTCTTTCTTTCTTCCTTCCTTCCTTCCTTCCTTCCTTCCTTCCTTCCTTCCTTCCTTCCTTCCTTCCTTCTTTCCTTCCTTCCTTCCTTCCTTCCTTTCTTTCTTCCTTTCTTTCTTTTTAATTTTCTGTAATTTTTCTATAGTATGCATGTGCTTGCTGGAGAGATAAGAGACAGGGGGAGAGGGGAAATGAGAAAGCTCTCCCAGAGGGGGTGGTTATATCACAATCCCTTCTCCTCCATTCTCCTTTTGGGATTTTGGGCATGGAATATTTTCAAATAGCCAGGTCTGGGACTAGAACCATGCATTTGGCCATGTGGGATCTAGCTGCCTTAACCACCATGCCACCAACTAGCCTGGTTTTATTATATTTCTATTAATCAAAGCATTTAAATTTCTTTAGCACTTTGAATTACATCTGTGGTAGCAATAATTAATAAAATTCAGAAATAAAATATGTTCCAATGATTTTAATTAGCTAACAACATTATGCAACCTTCTGATTAATTTATTATACGTATTTTGTTTATGTAGAAGCTTCTTGCCTTTTTTTTTTTTTTAAACCAAGCTCTATGTCACTAATTCTTAAAATTTTTTCTATAATACTTCTCAGTTGCAGATTACGAAGAAACATTTCCACACAGTTTGGCGTAACTACTGCAGCTTCCAGGACCCTGAGCTCTACATTCCCACAGTGTTCTTCTCAGACCACCACAGGGTCCCCCAGAGAGGTTTATTAAAAGGTTGAACTCCGGAGCTCTGGGCTAACCCCACTGATTATAAATCCCTCGGCAAGCTGCAGAGGAGTCTGCATTTTAACAGATTCCTCTAGCAATTCTTATCTGTATTAATATTTGAGAACTACAGAAATTGGGGCCACTGAGATTTTAGGAAGCTAGGAATCCGATCTAGCCAGGTAACACAAGTGTGTCACATTTCAGGAAATAGAGACAAAGAGACTTTTGTTTTGTCCAAGGTTAGTCTGCTAATTGTTTCCCCTGCCACTCATATCCACCATTACATCTGGTGTAAATTTACCTCGAAGCACCAAATTCTGCCTCTTTTGCAACAGTAATTTTGAGATTTTAAAATTCCTTTGGATAGGGACCAGCAGTTAGCATAATGGCTATGTCGCTGGACTCCCACGTAGTCGACCATGGTTCACGTCCCGGACCCGGTGGCTTAAAACTCACGCCGGGCATGTGTGCATGCGTGCCCAAGATCCCGAGAGGAGAACAGAGGAGAAGGGATTGTGGCATGGCCATCCCTCCTGGGGGGTGATTTCTCGCTTTCTGTCTCTCTGTCTCTCTCTGTCTGGCGAGTGCACGCGCCCTATAGCAAAAACCTCTCAAAAAATAAAAAATAAAAAATTCCTTTGGAGAACTGACGAACGTTGCCTCAGATTTGGACTGCTCCAAAACTTTAGTTGGCATGACCCCTAAGTAAAAGGGATCTTTAAAGAGTTGATGGAAAAGGTATATCATGAAAAAACTATGCAGATACTTCTCAAATTTTTTGCACCAAAATAAACTCATATTTTAATTCTAATTTTTCACGAACTTTTGGAAATGCCCTCATATTTCCTGACATGGAAAGCCCAATACACTTAAAGAATACACTAAAGGAGAGAATTTCATTTAGTGCAGACTTGGATCCTAGTTTCAGACCTATGGGCATGTTATCCACTGGTGCTGACTGCCTGTGATTGAAGCCTGATGCTCTTCGGTACCTTCCATCAGAAATGACAGCAATTATGTCTCTTCCTGCCTATGATGACTAGGCGAGACAGTAAAACATCCCAACTGGGGCCAGCAGATGGTGTGGTGGCTAAGAGCACTGGACTCCCACATGGTCGACCACGGGTTTAAGTCCAGACCTGGCAGCTTGCTTTCTCTCTTTCTTTCTCTCTCTTACTCGCTTACTCGCTCTGTCCCTCTCTGGTCAAATATAAATAAATAAAGAAAAATAAAATAAAGAAAAGAACAAACAAACAAAAAATCCCAATTAATTTTTCTTCAGATAAATAATTTTGTTGGAACTGATATTTTAGTAAGGATATACTTTCGATAAAAGACAAAAGATGAATTTTGTTAGTTATAAATAAACTCACAGGCCACCCAGTAGCATGGTGGCTAATGCAGTTGGATCCCACACGGTTAACTGTGAGTGTGAGTTGTGCATCCAGTGGCTTGAAAAACATGCTGGGTATATGTGCAGGTGTGCCCCAAATCCCAAAAGAAATGGAGGAGAAGGGATTGCAGCATGACTGTCCCTCATGTACAATGGTTTCTCACTTTCCTTCTCTCTCTCTCTGTCTCTCTCTGGCAAGCACACATGCCCTCTAGCAAATTAAAAAAAATAAATAAACTTCTATATTTTATAATTTAAACTTGGTACTTATTTATACATTGAAAATGGTACTTTTGGCTACTGAAATGTTATTAGTTAGTAATCCTGGTAGACAAATAGAGGCGATTTCCATTGGAAAGAAAATTAGCATATTGAAACATGGATCAGTAAGAGTGTATGAAACTCTTAAAACTTAGTGAGTTTGGGACCAGCAGATGGCATAATGGCTATATCGTTCGACTCCACATAGTCGACCATAGTTTGAGTTCCAGACTCGGTGGCTTAAACTCACACGGGGCGCGTGTGTGTGCATGCCCAAGGCACTGAGAGGACAATGGAGGAGAAGGGACTGTGGTGTGGCCATCCCCCCTGAGGGATGATTTCTTGCTTCCTGTCTCTCTGTCTCTCTCTGTCTTTCTGGTGAACATATGCACCCTATAGCAAAAGCCTCTCCAAAAAAAAAAAAAAAAAAAAAAAAAACCCAAAAACTTGGTGAGTTCCATATGTCTATCTGTAATCAGATACCTTTCTAAACTGAACTTTGCTCTAATTCATCAATATAAAACCAAGGTTAAAACTAATTTGGGGGCTGGCCCTGTGGCCTAGTGTTTGGGGAGCCAGCTACCACATGGCTGACCATGGCTATGAATCTCAGCCTCAGTAGCTTGGAAAACATGCTGGGCATATGTGCATGCGTGCTCCAAATCTCCACAGTGCAGAGAAAGGGAGCAGATAGAATTGTGGGGTGACCACACCCCACCAGGGGTGTTTTCTCTTTCTCCCTCTCTGTCTCTTTCTAATGAATGCACATACTCTCTGGCAATAAAAAAACAACAAATAAAAAAAAAAAAAAAAAAACAAAAAACAAAACCACAAAGAACTAACTTTGGATCAGGGCTCTGGCATTTCCCAAACGGCTTCTATTTGATGATTAGACATGGACTTCACACCGAATTACCAAAGCCAGTGAATTTCCTCATTTAAATCATGTAAATATATAGTCCACCAGAAGCTTCAAACAAACTTGGACCATAACATCCTAAAGGTTATAGGCTATAGCTTTGTCTGGGATATAAAAAGCACATTTGAGTCAGTATAACTATTCCGACTCTTAACTACTAATTTATCTTTACCAATTTCACTCCTGGCCACATACTCCAGGAGTTATCTGGCTTGTCATTTAATAACTGGAAGTTTCGGATTCCCTCCTTTCAATCTTAAATTAGACCAACAGAATGCATCCTATGTCCCCAAGGGTGATGGTTGAGATGCCTCTTGCTTGAGGGCTAAGTTCTGAGGTGAGTAAATATGTCAGAATCACAGAGAGTTAAATATAGTCAAAATTCCCTCAATCCGGCATCCCTCAGGAATCTGACAGGTTATTGCATAGCAAGCCCAGTTCTTCCTGCAATGTCAGAATGAAATGTGGAATCTTTAGTTGACCTTAAATCAAACTGTTGGCTTACTTTTGGAACCATACAATGTAAAAAATACCCACTGTTCTTAAAGTTCTAGAGTCACTCTCAGCGTTGCAAATATGCCCTCTTTATGTAGTATGTAAAACGACCCAAAGAGAAAGGCATATTCGTGTCTCCCTGGTACTCTTACCAGAAGCTTAAGATTGCAGATGGAGGAAAAGGTTGGATTAACTACCGTATTCCAATTTGTTCTCTGTATCTGTCACTCTCTCTTTCCAAACTCAGTTTAATTTCTTTAAGCTAAATAAGCAACTGATACGAGTATATTCTATTTTCAAAAATTAGCTGTGCCTACATAAGAAGAATTTCTTTCATCCTCTATTAGATTTAGTTGATAACACGTTTCATATTTTTAATGAGTTATTGCCAGTATGTCTGACTTTCTACATTTCAGATTTTTAGAATTGGATGTGATATGCTCTATCTAAATCTCTTTTGGTTATAGCAAAAGATGGCAGTTCATTCTTTGGGAAATTCTGGCCAGGGCTAGAGTACACTTGGGAAAAATCCAACAGAAATGAAAAGGCTGGGGTCAGTTGGTGGCATGGTGGTTAAGGAGGTTGGATCCCACATGACTGAATGTGTGGCTTGTGTCCCAGACCCAGAGGTTTGGGAAACACACTGGGTGCATGAGCCTGCATGACCGAAAATCCAGAAAACAGGGAAAGATGAAAGAGAAGGGATTACAGTGTGACTGTTTGCAACAGGGTGTGCTTTCTCACTCTTTCTCCTCTGTCACTCTCTAGTGAGCACATGCGCTCTCTGCAAAATTTAAAAAGAAAAAGGCAAAATTGAGACAAATATAGAGAAGTTGTAAGAAAATCTCTCCTTTCTATCATCTTTCTTAAATGTGCTGTACACCATTGTGTAAAGACATGGCTTTTTTTTTTTAATTTTTTTTTTTTTTTTTTTTTTTTTTTGGAGAGGTTTTTGCTATAAGGTGTATGCACTCGCCAGAAAGACAGAGACAGAGAGACAGAAAGTGAGAAATCACCCCCCGGGGGGATGGCCATGCCTCAATCCCTTCTCCTTCATTCTCCTCTCGGGATCTTGGGCACGCACACACACGTACCTGGTGTGAGTTTAAGTCACTGGGTCTGGGACTACAACCACTGTCGACTACATGGGAGTCCAGTGACATAGCCATTATACTAACTGCTGGTCCCAGTAAAGACATGTCTTTACCACTAATAAGGATGTGCGTATTTTGTTTGTCCTTTTAATTGTAGATCATGGAAGATATTTATTCCCAGGTTTTTTTTACCAGCACCAAGCTCATAACTTCGATTAAATCAAAATATAAGATGGAAAAGCTTTTTGAAAGTGAAGAATTAAAGACTAAAATCAAAGATTTTTTTTTTTATTTTGGAGAGGTTTTGCTATAGGGTGCGTGCGCTCGCCAGACAGACAGAGAGAAACAGAGAGACAGAAAGCGAGAAATCACCCCCCGGGGGGGGGGAATGGCCACGCCGCAATCCCTTCTCCTCCATTCTCCTCTCGGGATCTTGGGCTCGCACACTCGCATGCCCGTCGTTGAGTTTTAAGCCACCAGGTCCGGGACGTGAACCGCGGTCAACTACGTGGGAGTCCAACGACATAGCCATTATGCTAACTGCTGGTCCCAACATCAAAGATCATTAAGCAAGTGTTCAACAAACTTCTTTGTGAATGTTGAATTTATTTTTTATTTTAATGAATAATTTTTTTTATGAATTAACAATTGTTACAATGTGACTTTTCAGTACATGAATGCACTGTGCAATGATTCAATCAGGGTAATCAGAGTACCCAGCATCTTGACCATGTATAACATTATATACAGTGAGTTAAGGCAGTTCTCCCCACTGTATTTTTATAAAGTTAGACATTGTTCTGGACCAGGAGATGGTGTAATGGTTACGTCACTGGACTCTCATGTAGTCGACGACCATGGTTCAAGTCCTGGACCTGGTGGTTTACAACTCATGCCAGGTATGTGTGTTCAAAATACCCAAAGAAGAAGGGATTGCGGCATAGCCAATCCCCTTGGGGAGGGGGGGGTGATTTCTCACTTACTGTCTCTCCAGCAAGCACATGTGCCCTATAGCAAAAATCTCTCTCTCTCTCTAAAAAAAAAAAAAAAAAAAAAAAAAAAAAAAAAAAAAAAAAAGCAAGCTAGACACACTTTATCTATAGGAAATTTAGGTTCTCTTAATCAAGTGAATATTGACATTTTATGCCATGTATCAGCTTAGTTCTTTCTTTTTTTTTTTTTTTCTGAGAGAGAGATTTTTGTTATAGTGTGTGTGTGTTCACTAGAGAGACAGAAAGCAAGAAATCACCTCCCAGGAGGATGGCCACACTGTAATCCCTTCTCCTCCATTCTCCTCTTAGGATTTTGGGCACGCACGCATATGTACCTACATGAGTTTTAAGGTGCTAGGTCTGGGACATGAACTGTGGTCAATCACATGGGAGTACAGTGATGTAACCATTATGCCAACTGCTGGTCCCCAGCTTAGTTCTTTCTATCACAATTTGGTTGACACTGACAAAGTCAAGAATATTTCATAGACAAATGAACAGTTAGACCAGAAAGTAGAAATTTCTGGCCTCAGTTATTTGCATAATCAGTCCAACTACACATGTGGTATACTTATGTTAGTCGAGACACTGTGCTGGGCATTGTGGAAGACATGAAAGTAAGACCATATTTCAGGACCAGCGGATGGCGTGTTAGTTAGTTACATCACTGGACTTCTACATAGTTGATTGTGGTTTGAGTCCTGTACCTGGCGGCTTAAAACTCATGACAGGCGTGTGTGCATGTGTGCCCAAAATCCCGAGAAGAGAATGGAGGAGAAGATATTGTAGTGTGGCCATCCTTCTAGGGGGTGAGTTATTGTTTCCTGCCTCTTTATCTCTCCGGAGAGTGCAAGTGCCCTATTACAAAAATATCTCTAAAAAAACCAAAAGACCATGTTTCTGCTTGTTAAAGGAGCTCACATTCTCCATTTTCTCCTTTGCAACTTCCCCTTTCTGCCTTCAACTCCAGGTGAGAAGAATACAAACAAACAAGAGAGTCAGTAACAAAAGAAGTGTTCCCTTTCATGCCTGTCTTATTCCTTGTAGCTTCTCCAGAGACAAATATTGCTGCCATCCCCTCATGCACCTTTTCAGAGAGGAATCCTCTGTTCATACAAACCTACATGCATATGAACATAGCTTTAAATAATTTCATGTAATGGAAAAGTAGCATCACACCTCAAGATGTCATACCACAAGGCTAGTTTCTGGAACCTCTTAGGCTATCTATTTTCAATTTACACTTTCTCCATAGCCGATCTCATTCACTCCCACGAATTTAAACACTATCTATATGATAATGACTCTCCAATGTGAACTGCTGGCCATAACCCCTTCCTGGAATTTCTAGGTTATGTATCCCTCCCTATTCAATATTTCCACTTGAAGTCTGACAGGTGTCTCAGACTTGGCAGTCCCAAGCCAAATTCTCTATTTCTTCCCACCTTAATCTGTTTCCTAGGCCACCCTATTTCTCTTTAAAAAGGAGTACCACCATCTACCAAGTTGCATTAACAAAAACTCAAAAAAACATCCTTGATTCTCATCTTTCCCTCTCTTTCACTTCTAATCCACTAATAAGTAATTTGCCTCCTTCCAAAATAAGCCTGGCATTCATTAATCTTTCCTGATCCCCATAATCATCATTCTTGTCCAAGCTATTAATACTGTCACCCTTCTTATAGACCATTATACACGCCCTTCTATTCTCTTACTATTCTCCCTTCTATTCTCATTGGGCCCATCCTCCCCCCAAAAAACAACCAACCAACCAACAACAACAACAAATTTTTATTTGCCTTGGAGCAGCTAGAGTTACATTTTTAAAATATAATAAAATCATATTACCCTCTGTTTATATTCTAAAATCTAAAAATTTCCCATTATCTTGAGGATAAATTCATTCCTGGCTCAGAAGGACATCTGTGTCCCAGCACATGGCTGTCTTTCTGACGTCATCTGATATCCCTCTCCTTTCATCCCTGATCACAGGCTCCCAGCTCACTGGGCTTCTTTCCCTTCCCTGGGCAGACTGAAACTGAGTGCAGCCAGGGCTGTCTCCCTTGCTGTCCCTTTCAAATGCCCTGCTGTTCACTGTGGGGTATGTAGCTGGTTCAGATCTCATTTGCATTGTTACCTCCTCTGAGAAGCCTTTCCTGGCTACCTTGTCTAAAGCAACTATTGAACTATTGGCTCTTCCAAATCCAGCAGACTAATCATCACTACCTGACTTTTTTCTTTAATTAGTAATTCACTTATTTTTGGCTTTCTAAGCTAAACTCCAACCTCCATGAGGGATGTGGATTTGATTAATATTTACTGTTCTATCTACCTTAGTGTTTTGATGAGTGCCTAATACACAGAAGATATTCCACATGTTAGTGAACAAATGAGTGAATGAATATTTTAAGAGCCCAAATATAATTTCAATTAAGAAATAAAATTTTGGGGGCCAGCAGATGGCATGGTGGTTAAGGTGCTGGATCCTACATGGCTGATTCCATGGTTTGAGTCCTGGATCTAGCAGTTGGAAAAATACACCAGGCACACGTGCATGCTTGTCCAAAAGCCTGAGAGGAAAATGGAGAATTAGAGATTGTGGAGTGGTCATCTCTCTGGGGAGTGATTTCTCACTTTCCCTCTCTCTCTGTCTCTGTCTCTGTCTCTCTCTTTCTGTTGAGTGCACATGCCTTACGGCAAAAATTAAAAAAAAAAAAAGAAAATTTTTGAATGACTATGGCTGATCAAACCAAGATTGCTTTGAAAGAGCAAGATTCTTACCACCGGTACCAACAAGTAAACTCCTGTTAATCTTGTTAATTTTTCTACATTTATTCCCCCTTCACCATACCATTCATCATTACCCAATTTCCTGTATGTCTATTTTCTTAAAATCTATCTACCCAGACTAAAAATAGAAGCTTTATTAGGAAAGTAATTTTATCCAGATTTTTTCACCCCAGAACGCTCTGTCTTGGATAGTACCCTCAACAGTGCACTTAAGTTTTGTGGAATGAACTGAAGGTATCAGGTAGAGTTGAAAGTACTGCTTTTGGTTCTCTCTGCAGTGAGGAAGTGAGGAAACAAAAGCATTCTTCTGCAGAGGAAGTGGGCTGGATCTTTTAAGAAAGCTTTTTTATCATGAATCTTGTATGTTCTTATTACTTGAATTCTCTTAGACCTTGGGCAAGCCATTACAAACACTTTACCTTAGTTTTAGCTCCCTGAAAAATGGGAATTAAAAGAAATAAACAAACCAATTAAAATGGCCTTATCTTTGTAGAGCAAGCCCACCTTGAGAGTTCAGTAATTACCACCAACTGATTATCATTCAGGGCTAAATGAGCACAAAGGAGAAAGTCAGAATACGGAAGAAAATAATCAGAGGGGCAGTTTTGCACTGCTTAGGATAAAACTCCTCTTGTTTTGTTGAATTTGTTCATAAAAGCTCTAAAGTCTGGGGAAATGCTGCTGGGCAGCAAAGCAAAGTTTTGAAGCTCACAGGTCTAAGGAGAAATTAATAAAATGCAGCGGGGAAATTAAGTTGAACAAAAGTGCAGTGAGCCATAGTTACACCAATTAATTTAACATGTTTTGATATGTATATAACTGGGTTGCTGAAGAATTAAAATTAAATCCCAGATTTTTAAATTAGTGTTTGGTATACAACAAAACACCAAACAGTAACATGCAGAAAACTCGTTGTTTTTAAAGTAGTGTTCTTGGATGAATACCTTCTCATTCTTATGCATCACCATTTTTTTTTCTCCATTAAACTATGCTTTTCCTTTTTCTTAAGAGAGATTTACTTTGCTATAGGGAGTGTGTGCTCACCAGAGAGACAGAGAAACAGAAAGTGAGAAATCACCCGCTGGGGGGATGGCCATGTTGCAATCCCTTCTCTAGTCTTTTGAGATCTTGAATACGCATGCGCACACACCCAGCTGGAGTTTAAAGCCTCTGGATCTGGGACTCGAATCACAGTCAACTACATGGGAGTCCTGTGAAGTAACCATTACACCATCTTCTGGTCCCAAACTAGGCTTTAAATAACATGCTTAAGTCTTAAGCTTTGCTTGATTCTCCTCTATATTTTTTTATGCCAATTTCAAAACCATTTAACTTTCTTGCAGCATCAACTGTGGAAAGGCTTACTTTTCAGTAGCACAGTCTACAACTTTACAGAAAGCAATGAAGATTAACTTGCTTAATGTACCAACGACCTAGCAGGTAAGGGGTGACGCAGGTGAGTATCAGGACCAAAGGCTGCCTGTCACAGAGACCAAGATTCCACAGAAATAACTTGCCTCCTATAAACCTCAGTCTCCTCTACTGCACACACGTTAAACAGAATATTTGAAAATTTCATGGCACAATGTCTGGCTAAGAAACTTCTTAAACACATGGAAATGTTAACAGTGAAAACAGATCCCAACTTTTGGACATGTTTTGATTTCAAAATTGCTTGTTGGGAGACTTAAACATAGATTTCCACCAAATATATGTGCATGTGAGGTGTGTGTGTGTGTGTGCGTGTGTGTGTGTGTGTGTGTGTGTTTAGTGGTAGTAACAGGTGGGTTTCTAGTCAAGTCTTCAAAAATTTAATTTGCTGGGACCATCAGTTAGTGTAATGGCTGTGTCACTGGACTCCCATGTAGTCGACTGTGGTTCGTGTCCCGGACCCGGTGGCTTAAAACTCACGCCGGGCGCGTGTGCATGTGTGCCCAAGATCCCGAGAGGAGAACGGAGGAGAAGGGATTGCAGTGTGGCCATACCCCCCGGGGGGTGATTTCTCGCTTTCTGTCTCTCTGTCTCTTTCTGTCTGTCCAGTGAGCACACATGCCCTATAGCAAAAACCTCTCAAAAAAAATTTAATTTGCTTTCACTTTATTTCAGTTGAGAATGATCTTAATCATACTCTATCTAGAGTGATCAACTGGTCTTGGTTTGCCCAGGACTTTCCTGGTTTTAGCACTGATAGTCTCTCATCCTGTGAAATCCTTTAGCCTCAGACAAACCTAATAAGGATTCCTTCATCTGGAACCTAACTATGATTCACTCATTCCTCCATTTTTTTCCCTACAGTGCCAGGAACACATAAGCTGTGGAGACTCAAGGTCAAATTGGATACTGTCCTTACTTATAACAAACTTGGAACTTAGTGAGGGAGAAAGGCAAATGAAGGAGAAAGACCTCCAGCCCTAAGCCTATCGCTAACGGTAGAGGTTTGTGCAGGACACAGGGAAACACAGCAGAGAGATACCTCAGATAACTCAGAGGAGGTGACCACTGGCCTTGATCTTGGGCCTTCTGCTTAATTCTTTTGGACATGTTTCATTTCTGAGCTCAGTATTACTTAAATATATGTATTAAAATGCCACCTTTTGGGGTCAGCAGGTGGTGTGGTGGTTAAAGCGTTGGACTTCCACATGGCTAATTGAGGTTTGAGTCCTGGATCTGGAGGCTTGAAACTCACACTGGGTACATGTGCATGCATGCCCAGGATCCTGAGAGGAGAATGGAGCAGAAGGGAGTGTAGTGTGGCCATCCTCCCACAGAGGTGATTTCTCACTTTCCCTCTCTGTATCTCTCTGGTGAGGGCACAGATAGCTGTAGTCTCATGGTTTATGGGAGTTCTTGCCACTAAGTTAAAAATCTCCTTTTATACATGCTGTATGCTTGCTTTTTCACTGGGAATTCATTTCACAAAGGAAATGACTGGAATAACATGTTAAAATGAAAATAAGACAGAAGTTATCATTAATAATATTGTTCTAGCTATAGTACCTTAGTGGTTGCCCCAGCATTAGTGAATGTAAAATGTTCTCTATAGCTTGTTATCAAAGAAATGGCACACCATAGTTTTGTCCTTTAATAACATTGAAAGAATTCCTGAACATACCTTTATCATAACAGCCAAGGCTTCAGCAAGATGATGTTACACACAGACTGCTTATTCAGCCTAAAGCTCTAGAGCAACATTCACCAACTAACAGCATGAATATTCAGTTTTTGGCCTGAGGAAAAGGCAGACTTTTCATAGAGCCTGCAGGTGAGCAGGAGCTTATCCCCAGACAGATCATAAATTCTACGGGGGCAGGGGCCACGCTGACATGGTATACGACTGTGTTCCTAGTATCTGAGTCATCACTCAACAAAATGGTTGAGCAAATAACAAAATACTGGGCTGGCCCCATTGCCTAGTGGTTAAGGGAGCTGGATCCCATGTGGCCGAATGAGGTAGCTGAGGCCTGCCAAACATGGTGGGTTTGTGTGTGCATGTTCCAAATCCCAACAGGATAGAGAAATGGAGGAGAAGGGATTGCCCCCTCGAGGGATGTTTTCTTTCTCTCTCTTTTTCTGTCTTTGTGTTTCCTTCTCTCTGGTGATCATATGCACACTCTGGCAATAATAAAGAAAAAGTACTTTACAGGTCTTCATCCTATATTTCCCCCAAACGGATCATTCAGTCTCTGAACGACTCCAAGGACTGAAAAACTCTGATAGCCATGAGGATCAATAAACCACTTTGACACCATCAAGTTATACAGATGAAGGTTCAAAGTCAATTAGGTACAATGGGCGTGGGGTCAAAGCCACACATTTAGCACAGGTCAGGTAGACTCAGCCTCAGATGACAGCTCTAATCCTGACTAATAGCCATAGGGCCACTGTATAGGGATTTACTAAGGACATGCTATCCTTGCTGTAGAAATTATTTCTCACACCATGCTCTCTGTAGAATATGGATCAAAATCATCAAGTTGTAGACTCATCAACTACATTCATCATGTATCCTAAGCCCCATAGAGAATTATAAATGTATATAAGATAATTATGTTACTATGAAGGTTCTCAGTCATTATGAGCACTCAGCAAAAGGAAAAATATACTATTAATTTTTATCTTGGTCATGAGATACACACACACACATATACACACACAATTTATGCACATATACATGGTACTGTAAGATTACATACATGTAATCAACACACTTCATATAACGTTTAAAATTTATTAGGACAGTGGGGGTAACAAATGTTTAAAATTAATTTTATTATTTTTTACCTTTGCAGTTTACTACACCAACTGCAGTTGAAGCCAATCTGAGAGGATACGCAGGCGCCACAACCATTAAATTGTAGACACGCTAGGAGACAGGAGGAAATAGATTCATCAGGACTAACTGGTAGCATGGAAGAATAAAAAAGATTCTTCAATCAAAACAAAAAGTGACCATCTTTCCCTACACTTAGGATCAAAACATCCATGTATACCAAACTATTATAACTATGCAGTTAGTAGAATTATGATAACAATTAGATCAGATCATCAAACGTGCAAGTCACTTTTTCCGTCTATGTGAATGTATTAACTTACTAGGTAATGGGGTCATCTCCACGGCTGAAATGTTGGTAATTTTTGACATTTGTAGCTCTACTCGGTGGTATTCATAAATTGTTCTTCTTCGAACATCTATAAAAACAAAAATGGAAAAAAAATCAACTTCAAAAGTCCAATATCTATAAAACAACATTTTTAATAATGGGTACAGAATTTTATTTTTCACCTGATGTAATTTTTTTTTTTTTGAGAGGTTTTTGCTATAGGGCACGTGCGCTCACCAGACAGACAGAGAGAGACAGAGAGACAGAAAGCGAGAAATCACTCCCCAGGGGGGATGGCCACGTCGCAATCCCTTCTCCTCCATTCTCCTCTTGGGATCTTGGGCACACACAAACACGCGCCCGGCGTGAGTTTTAAGCCACCGGGTCCGGGACACGAGCGTTTGACTACGTGGGAGTCCAGCGCACCTGATGTAATTTTAAAATAAGACCTCAGGAGCCAGCAGGTGGCATGGTGTTAAAGACACTAGATTCCTACATGGCTAACTGTGGTTCAAATCTCAAACCTGGCGGCTTGCTTTCTCGCTTTCTCTCTTTCTATCTTTCTATGGTCAAATTAAAATAATAATAATAATAAAGTTAAATAAAATAATTCTTAAAAAAATAAAAGCCTCATCCTGTGAAGAAATTGATTATGTAATACCCTGAAAATCATGTACCCATATACCCAGAAGTCGTTTTATTGATGAAGTTCGGTAGAGAGAAGATGGCGCAGTTATAGAATGGATGGCTCTGTGCAGCTGACCCTCACAGTCAAGCTCTGGGTGCACACTCAGAGACCTCCCTAAGGATGCCAGGACATGTGGGCCCATGAGCCAGGGCCGGCAGAGCCTTGGGAGAATACTGACATCACGATCCTGGTGGGTACTGCCTGTCTCTCTTGCTCACGGAAGCTATAAAGAAAGAAACGAATCAAAGAGCTGAACATATGAATTAGTGTTTCAGATATCTGAGATACACTTAGCTAACAGGGTACCAATTCTCTGTCACCCAGAATACACTAATGATGTCATCTTGATAGATGTATATATTTGGAAAATTCTGACATATGAAATCTGGAAGTCAAAATAACACCATTTCTGCTTGCCAGAAAGAGACTGGGAAAGTGAGAAATCACTCCCCCAAGGGAGACAGCCACACTGCAAGCCCTTCGCCTCTATTCTCCTCTTGGGATTTTGGGTATGTACACTGTATTTTTTTTGATGCCGCTGGGTCCAAGACTCAAACTATGGAGGGTCTAGCTGGCTTGCCCTGCTGTCCCTAGAATAGTTATTTTAATAAAGTAAAAACGTAAGTTAACTAATTTTTATATGGCATGTGACTATAGTAAATATAAGTATTGTACCTAACCCCCCAAAAAAATTAAATTAAGAGAACATATTTTAACTGTTCTCACTACACACAGGCACTCACACACACATAAGTAGGAGGTGATGGATATGTTAATTGGCTTGAATGCAGTGTTACTTTACAATATACATGTATATCAAATCATTATATTGTATATATATTAAATATATATAATTTTTATCAATTATACTTCAATAAATCTGGAGGAAAAAAGAACTTAAATCGTTTAAAAAATCAATTCTGCTATGCAATACAGTATCATATCTAAGGAAGTTTAAAATGAGCACTTATATTGCATGAAAAGATTTACAATAATTCACCAGCAAATCCAGCAACGTTTCTGAGGAAAAGACTAGCTGGAGATATTGACACAAGCTTTAATAATTGAAAATTGGAGGGACCAGCAGTTATCATAATGGCTATGTTGCTGGACTCCCATGGAGTTGACCACGGTTCAAGTCCCGGACTAGGTGGCTTAAACTCATGCCGGGCGCGTGTTCGTGTGTGCCCAAGATTCCGAGAGGAGAATGGAGGAGAAGGGATTGCAGTGTGACCATGCCCCTCTGAGGGGGTGATTTCTCACTGTCTGTCTCGCTGTCTCTCTCTGTCTTTCTGACGTGCACATGCACCCTATGCAAAAAACCTCTTCCCTCAAAAAAAAAAATTAGAAAAATAATTAGAAATTAGAGAAATATGAGTATTTTTACAAAAAACATTTTAATATATTTAAAACCACTTTTATTTTTGAGATTTTTGTAAAGGGTGTGTACGCTTGCCAGAGAGACAGAAAGACAGAACGAAAAATAACCCCCCTGGGAGGGATGGCCATGTCACAGTCCCTTTTCCTCCAGTCTTCTCTCGGGATTTTGGGCCTGCACACACACATGCCCAGTGTGAGTTTTAAGCCTCCAGTACTCGAATGGCATTAGACTAAATGGGAGTCCAGTGATGTAACCATCATGCCATCTGCTGGTCCCTTAAAATCCATCTTTAAGCTTTATATTTATTAAGCTTTCCTTGGTTTGATAAGTGTAAATGAAAAAGTAATATCAGGATTTTATGTCACTCTTGAAATGCTTGCAGTGATAAGAATGCCTTTCCTGAATAATATCATTTCTATCAAGAATTATTTGGGTGGCTGTAAAAGTATTAATATAATATCCTCTCAGAAGCAATATGTCAGAGTGGTTAGTAATACATATTCAGGGAAAGCTTGCCTAGAATCAAATCCAAGTTTTACTTCTTGGTATCTGTGTGGCTGTGGGCTTTTTGTCAGTTTTCTCTGCCTCAGTTTCCTCATCTATAAAATAAGGATGATAGTATCTATATCACTGAGTTGTTTGGAGGATTAAATTGAAATATATGAATGAAAATTGCTTAGACCGGTCTCTTTCACATTGTAAGTGCTCGATGAATGTAATTTTGTTTAATTTCGGTATGGCAACAATAAATAATGGTTATGTATTTTCTATAGTAATCTAATATCTATAGGTCTAAATAAACTCAATTCATACTAATATCTTAGAATCAAACTTCTAAGAATTTGTCTCCAAGAACGTTAAATTTTTATTGGAGCCCTTGGAGTCAACAATGATCTCCTCTAAGACTTAGAGAAGGAGTGGGTTGGTCCAGAAGATAATGAGTTGCCCTGCAGTAAAAGTGTTCAGGAAGGCCAGCAGGTGGCGCAGTGATAAGGCATTGGACTCCCACATGGCCAACTCCTGGACCTACCTGGCAGCTTGAACTCACATTGGGTGTGTGTGTGTGCGTGCCCAAAATCCCAAGAGGAGAATGGAGGACAAAGGATGGCGGCATAGCCATCCCCTCCAGAGCGTGATTTCTTGCTTTTCCTCTCTCTCTCTTTCTTTCTGTTTCTGGTGAGTGCATGTGCCCTATGGCAAAAAGCTTAATTATTTTTTTTTCAGAGGGTAAAAGTTACAAAAAGTTTTTTAAAGATTCTGGTTTCACAATACTTAATAAGGTTTCTTGAGCAATATGAATCATGATATCTTCATTATTTTCAAAAGCTCTAAGGCAAATAGCAAGATCTTTTGCCTTTGTCTAAACAGGGTAAGTTCCTATTGTATATATTATTGCTTTCCCATGCATTTTACCAAACAATTAAGTTCTTGGAAATAAATGAATAATATGGTCTTCTTATAAGGTCATAAAATCATTAGGGTGTGGGACCAGCAGGTGACATAGTCATTAAGGCACTGGACTCCCACGTAGTTGACTGCTGTTTGAGTCCTGGACCCAGAGGTTTGAAACTCACACCAGGCATGTATGCGTGTATGCCCAAAATCCCGAGAAGAGAATACAGGAGAAGAGACTGTCGTGTGGCCATACCCCCGGGAGGTGATTTCTTGCTTTTTGCCTCTCTGTTTCTCTAGCGAGTGAATGCGCCTGATAGCAAAAATCTCTCAGAAAAAAATAAAAGAAGAAAGAAAAGGTCACAAGGGTGGGAGTTCTTTAACTTCCATGCTGAAGGTTGCAACCTATCATATTAGTTGGTGCTTACAATATCAGTATTCTTTTCAATTCCTAGTATACTTTGAAATCTCAACTACTGACACTGACTGTGAAGCTCAGGGAGTTAATTATTGATCATGCATATGGGGTGAAAGGAAAAAGTGATCTTTTTTGCTTTGTTAGTTCTATTACTTGCACCGAGATCTCCAACCACAGGGAGGTGATGAATTTAACCAAACTAAAATTAATGAGAATGATGACCTGCCAATCAATGACAGCTTCCAATAATCATTTCTGTAGTATTTCAGACATACTCTTGTCAAAAACAAGTAATTAGGAATTTTCTTCACTGGTTGCCCCTGCCAATGCTAGAAGCTTTCATCTGATTCCAGAAATGCATTTAGCTCATGCTTCTTTAGTAATAAGCCAAAATGATGTTGAACCAAATATTCAGTCTTTGTGATGGTGATGTAACTTCAACTATTCTCCTACAACGATATAAAACCAAGATCAACTATAAATACCACCCATTAGAGGCTTTTAGAAATTTTCTAAAAAATTGAATTACAGCAAATTAACACAGAAAAAATATAGTTTAGTGACCAAAATCTTAAGGAGCTATGGTTGAAAGTACAAATATTGAATTGCTTGTTTCAGAAAGTCTGATCAATATCAACAGAGAGGCAAGACTGATCATATGGAAACATCAAGAATCCTCTCCAATCAATATCTACTCTACCTGAAATACACACAGAATAATGAGGACCCAGTGGCATGATTACCGTGATCTAGTTCATCTGTCTGTCTTGAAAGTTAACATTCATACAGAGAATGTATAAATAACTTCCTAAATTGGCCTATTCTTACATTAACATAAATACCTTACTTTTAACAAGTATTTTAATAGTCAGACAAATAATTTGCTAGTATGTCCATATTTATAGTTGCTGTTGCTTATTTCTTTTTTGGTTCAAATTGAGCCCAATACATTCACTGTATACTCTTTAATATAAAGAGTATATATTGCACAACAATAAGGTTTATTTCCACCATAATGACTCAGGAACATATAAACTCTTGAGATAAAAAAGGGTATTATTACAACAGTTACAAGCTTCCCACAAGAATGCAAAGCATTAAAAGAATTAGCTAGCTGAAACTGTTAAATAAAATAGCTACAAATAAAATGCATTAACCTTAAACATTATTTTTTGAAAATGCTCTCTATAGTTCTTATTCTATATGGTAATGTAACATAACTGGGCATTAGATGAGGCTACATAAAACTTAGCTGACGGAGGGGACCAGCAGTTAGCATAATGGCTATGTCGCTGGACTCCCACGTAGTTGACCGTGGTTCACGTCCCGGACCCGGTGGCTTAAAACTCACGCCGGGCGTGTGTGTGTGCGTGCGTGCTCAAGATCCCGAGAGGAGAATGGAGAAGGGATTGCGGCGTGACCATCCTCCCTGGGGGGTGATTTCTCGCTTTCTGTCTCTATGTCTCTCTCTGTCTGTCTGGCGAGCGCATGCGCCCTATAGCAAAAACCTCTCAAAAAATAAAAAAATAAAAATAAAAACTTAGCTGACCAGGATGTGCTAATCTTAACATTTTAGGTATTCCTTTTGTCACTTTTTCACCGCTTGCGAAGTTTCAGGACACTGTTTACTATGGTTTGAATGTCCCCTTGCAAAAATGCATGTGGTAAAACTTGGTGAGCTGTTGGGAAGGTATTAAGAGGGTAGGAATTTTTTTTTTTTTTTGAGATCGTATTGACCCTTGACCTTTTTTTTTTTTTTTTTTTGGAGAGGTTTTCACTATAGGGTGCTCGCCAGACAGAGAGAGAGAGAGAGACAGAAAGCGAGAAATCACCCCCCGGGGGGATGGTCATGCCGCAATCCCTTCTCCTCCATTCTCCTCTCGGGATCTTGGGCACACACGCACATGCACCCAGTGTGAGTTTTAAGCCACCGGGTCCGGGACGCGAACCGCAGTCGACTACGTGGGAGTCCAGCGACATAGCCATTACGCTAACTGCTGGTTCCCAGGAGGGTAGGAATTTAATCCAAGCATGGGATTAAGAGGTGGATCTTCTGGGGAGTGATTAGGATTCGCTAAGATGATAAGGGTGGGGCACCCACATGAATACTGGTGGGTTCATATGAAGAGAAAATGAGACAGACACATGAACACAAACATATTCTGCTCTGTTCAAGCTCCACCCTCCACCATGTTATCTACCAGCAAGAAGACCTCACCAGCTGTGGTCCCTGGGCTACGACCTTCACCTTGTGAGCTGAATAAAACCTTATTATTAGAAGTTATCCAAGACCAGGCAATTTAGTTACTAGCAATGGAACAGACTAGAACACCGCAAAAACCTAACAGGCCAGATTTCAAAGTTGCCTGAACATGTATAATGGAAATCACAAACATGACCTAAAATAAACTTCACATTTGTCTTCCTTCCATGCATCTTTTACTAAGAGGTTAAACAAGCTGCATTTCTGACTTCCTTCAGTAATCACTCAGGCAAGAAGAGAACCAGATTCAATGTTGGGACAGCAAATGCCCAGGTAGTGTCATGTGGGCTGGTGTGGCACATAGACTACACACATGGACCACCTTCTGGTTCCACTGGCTTAGGGCTGTTTGTCTGGATATAGTCCTTCTGACACGCTTCCCTACTCCCCAGACTGTGGGAAGCTTGTGTGATGTACATTTGCAGTATCAGTAAATCTCTCTTTTTTTGAGAGAGAAAGAAAAGAAAATTGTGACTTCATTAAATAAAACTGTTGAAACGCAGTGAGATTTTAAATGTTAAAATAAAGTGCTTAAAAGAAGCATTTAGTGCTGAATCACACATATATTTGGCACTCATGTAAGGGAAAAAACAAACAAACTCTAAGCTTTCTTTTTTTTTTTTTTTTCTTCTTTTAAGAGAGATTTTTGCTATAGTATGTGCTTGCTGGAGAGACAGAGAGAGCCACAAAGACAGAAAGCGAGAAATCACCCTCCCAGGGGGGATGGCCACATTGCAATCCCTTCTCCATCATCCTCTCGGAGTTTTGTGTACTTTGGGTACACATGCACAAATGAGTTTTGAGCTGCCCGGTCTGGGACTTGAACCGTGGTTGACTACATGGGAGTCCAGCGATGTAACCATTACATCATCTGCTGGTCCCAGACCCTGTATTTTTAAGAAACAAAATTTCCTATAGCAAAATTAAATTAGAAAATTAACATGTAGTCATGTTTATAAATGTAGGCAACCAGTATTAGTTAAATATAGAAATATCGTCTGTGTAACAAGGAAAATTTAAAGAAAATAATATTTATGTAATTGGGAAAAAGTAAAAATTAAGGTAAATGAAAGTATAAATTTGAAGGCAAATACAAAAAAGTGGAAAATTTGATACCTGAAGTTTTCATTTAAAACAACGAGATAAAACTGGATAGAAAAATCTGACATAATTTTTGTGAACATTTTTGGCTATTTTCCTATGGCTTCCATAGTAAGGAATTACCAGAATGAGTCTTTGAGTCACTATTTTTAATAAAACAAAAGTATAATAAATTGAGTTTCTCTGCTATACACCAAATTATCTGTTCTAGTACCAATTATGTATGTTGAATACATAAATGTTGAAGTGTCATTAATTTTTAACAATGTATTACAGAACTTTCCATGACTTTTAAGACATTATAATAGAAATTAAAAAATTCAGGTTTTATTAATAAATCAAGAACTCTAAATTCACAAAAATTTACTTTTTCTGAGTGTGATATGAGTTGTCAATAAATGAGCAAATGAATAAAACAAAAAGAGAATGACATAAAATGTATTAAATTCATTTAATAGCTATGAGTAGAAATTTTAGTAAAAGTTTCAAATAAGTCAACATTTATTAATCAGTAATTTCTAATATACAGAAAATCCTTATTTTTTTTCCTTTAAAAATCAAGTCAGAGTTAATTTAATAGAATTCACTAGAAATGTATGTATTTAGACAACGTATGTATTTAAACAATAAAATACCATTTTACACAATGCTTTTTTTCTATCTTGGAAGTGTCTTATGAAAGATTATTTTGGGAACCAGCAGTTAGCATAATGGCTATGTCGCTGGACTCCCACATAGTCGACCGCGGTTCACGTCCCGGACCCGGTGGCTTAAAACTCACGCCGGGCGCGTGTGCGTGTGTGCCCAAGATCCCGAGAGGAAAATGGAGGAGAAGGGATTGCGGTGTGACCATCCCTCCTGGGGGGTGATTTCTCGCTTTCTGTCTCTATGTCTCTCTCTGTCTGTCTGGTGAGCGCACGCGCCCTATAGTGAAAACCTCTCAAAAAACAAAAAAAGATTTTATTCAAAAAAGTCATGATTTCTATTTATTTCTCCTTTTGTTGAGCCTTTCATGAATAGTGCATACTTGAGAGCCTAAGTACCTAATGAAACTGTATTGTAAAGAAGTAATTTTTATCTTCTCTAAAATGAATACTTTTGAAGGGTTTTCGATATTGAAGAGAGTGAAGGTAAAATGACATAATTTACTGAAGCGCTGTAGATTGATCTGTCTCTAAATGAATGAAAAGATCATCTGAAAATAACAAATGAGGCTCAGTTCCTTCATAAGAGCTTGAAGTGTATTCTAAAAAATAGTATGAAAGAATAAAAGAATTTAAGTTTCCCAGCATTATTTTTTTCCCTTAGTATTGACTATATATTTTTCTTATAGCTATGTAATTACAGTGAATGTGTCCTACCACCAGATCAAAATTACAAATTGTTTTCCATTGGGGAAATCAATTATAATTTGTTATTTAATATATATGCCTACATTTGAAAATTTCTTATTTAATAATATTGAATATACTAAAGCCTTTTAAGAAGGAAAGATGTAAAAAGAATGTTTATGCAAAAATTATACAAAGCAGTCAATATTTTATCTAAATATTACAATATGAATTTGGAAAGCATGTCAGTAGTGTGTGATGATAAAATCAAGGATATTAATATATTCATTGTTTTCAACAAAGAATGCCACATTATGATATGTAGTTTCAATATTTACTACCGGTCTTTTTTTTTTTTAATGATATATACATAGGATTGTATATATAATAAAAACATCCTTATTTTTCACCTTGTTGTGGTATACCATTCCAAAAAATGTTTTTAAAGTTTCTTTCATTTATGAGAGAGGGACAGAGAAGTGAGAGAGACAGAGAGACAAGTATTTTTTTTTTTTTTTTTGAGATGTTTCTGCTATAGGGCGTGTGCGCTTGTCAGAAAGAAAGAGACAGAGAGACAGAAAGCGAGAAATCACCCTCCCGGGGCGATGGCCACACTGCAATCCCTTCTCCTCCATTCTCCTCTTGGGATCTTGGGCATGCACACACACATGCCTGGTGTGAGTTTAAGCCACCGGGTCCGGGACTAGACTGTGGTCAACTACATGGGGGTTCAGTGACATAGACATTACGCTAACTGCTGGTCCCAAGAGAGACAACTATTTTCAACAGGGTCTTTAGACTGTGATTCACCCCCATCTTCTGCCTTCCCAGAACAGAGGTGCACACGCATGTGCTCACTGCATACAGGGAAATCATGGGATGTGAACCCTACCTTCCCATGTGGGTTCAGTTGCATTACCACTGTACCATGTGGCCCATAACTTAAAACTAATCAAATTCAACTAAAAATTCATTTCATTAACTATATTGCAAGTGCACACTGGCCACATGCAGCCAGTGAGGCTATGCTGGATCATATAGTAGATCTATCTGTAGGTCTTTGAGGACCCTCCCTACTGTTCTCACAGTGGCTGTACTAATTTACATCCCTATGAACAGTGTAGGAGAGTTCCCTTTTCACCACAGCCTCACCAGCACTTATCATTGCTTTGTTAATCTTCACCATTCTGACTGGGGTTAGGTGGTATCTCACTGAGGTTTTGATTTGCATCTCCCTTATAATAAGGGGTGTTGAGCATTTTTTCATATGCGTTTTGGCTGTTCAAATGTCTTCCTCAGAGAGTCATCTGTTCAGCTCATTTGTACATCTTTTAATTGGGTTGATCACTTTTTTTTGACTAAGGCACTTGAATGCCCTGTATATTCTGGTTATCAGTTCTGAGACATATTCTGCAAATATATTCTCCCATTCTGCTGACTCACTCTAATTATTGCTTCTTTGGTTGGACAGAAGCTTTTAGACATAACATAATCTCACTTGTCCATTTTTGGCATTACTGATTGTGCTTTAGGGGTCTTATTTACAAAGTCTCTGCCTGCTCAGATGTCTCCAAGGGTTTCTTCTCTGTGTTATCCACTAGTAGTTTTATAGTTTGAGGCCTTGCGTTTCGATCCTTGATTCATCTGAGACCCTGCTGAACATTTCAGACTCAGAACATTCCCACTGCACAGGAAGTTCTATTGAAGGGCAGAATTAAAGCACAAGATATTTTGCATATGAATAAACAAAATTCTGTTTTTCTCCATTATTTTGTTCACTCTCTGAATGTAATTTTGGTTAACCTTTTTGAAAAATATCTGCCCAGTCTGTGAACTCATAAAGAAACCATGTATGGCAAAATATATACAAATGTTCCTCAAAGAGTTCAATGACCCTGTAAATATTTAAAAAAATATATTTGTTCCAAGTTAAACTTTAAGTTTCATTACTAAAAATGCTCCTATTTCCTATTGAGCTGCAAACGATAACCACGAAGCCAGGGCATGTGCATGGTAGCAGGAACAGTCAATAAATTTAAAACAGCAGGTGATAATGAGGAGGCACTTGATGTTAAGGAAGCAGCAGATCATGTGCCCCTGGTGAGAAGAACAAAGTGGCGTATGCTGCGGGATTCAGAAATAAGCCATTTTCATCACTTGTAGTAGCACCGTGTGGAGTCAGGTCCTTTCTTTCCATTTCGGTTTCCAGTGCTAGGATTCTGCATGTGGGTGTGAAAGTAACTTTCTCATTACTAAAATGACACTGCCTTCAGTTTTCCAAATAAAAGAACCAATGGAAAGAAGGGTTTTCTGGTTTTCTTGCTGGAAGTGTTAAGCTCATTAAGCTCACGGGGTGGAGAAATGGTGAGGCATGGTGGCAAAGGTTAACGCCCAGATACTAAGACTGAAATTCAAAACATTATTTCGCAGGAGAAACAAACAAGATTCTGTAGTACGAGGCAGAATTGTGTGTGTCTTCAGGAAGACCTCTGCCCACTGTGCCAAAGGAGTTGGAGGGAGATAAGCCAAGGCTGAGAGAAAATTACTTAATAGAGCTATTTAGCAAGAAATTGTGAAATTACACATCACCTGTAAATATACTACACTGTTAAAATGTTCTGGTAATCAAAAGACAATTGGAGTAACAACAAAATGCCATGTTCTGTTCACTGAAATTGCAAAGTTTAAAAAGTAATGATAGTTTGGAGGATTTGGGGATATGGGGTATCTAATATAATGCTGGCTGTTTGGGGAGCAAATTGGTACAACCTTCACAGAAAGTGATTTGTCAAAATACATAAAAAAAAAAAAAAAAAAAAAAACACTATTAACATTCAAGAGCTACACATTCATTTTCTGAGAATCAGGTATGTGTAAACATTCGAAAACGAGTTCACACCATTTTACTGGTAATTATATGAGAAGTAACCTACATGACCAACCACTGAAAAGGTTACAGAAGTTATGAAACAAAGAAATGTATTGTAGCCATCAATAACCACATTTTAGAAAGGTATTTAAATGTAGGAAGAAAAGTGTTGCATACACTAAAACAAAAACAGGTGGCAAAAATATTTATAGCACAATGCCAAGTTTTTAGATGTGTATGTATATATGTGTACATGTTATAAATGAAAGATTGGATGCAGATACACAGAAATATTGATTATGATACATGGGGGGGCTCTTCGAAAAGTGCATGGAAAATAAGTTGTCTGAAAATATTAAGCCCAGATTTGAAAATGCTTTGTACAAAAATAAACTTATACTTTAATTCCATTTTTCCACAAACTTTTTGATATTTTCTTATGCCTCTGTAGCAAATTTATAGGTAATTTAAATTTTCCTTCTTTGTTTTCTTTTTTGTTTGTTTTGCAGATTACTCTGAATTAAAATGCACTGTATTTCTGATAACAGTAAGAATATTTTTACACTCATCTCTGAAATGAATAACCAGTCATCTTACATAAACATGTTTTCCATATCTGTATCTCTGGAGATTAAATCAGCTGATTTCTGGTTCTTTCTGTCTCTAAAGTTTTACAAATATATTTTATGAAAAACGGTACATTGCTAGACTCTCAAGTAGTAGACCATGGTTTGAGTCTCAAACCCAGTAGCTTAAGACTCATTTTGGGTATGTGTACGTGCATGTGAGTGTTCCCTAAATCCCAAGAGGTGACAGGAGGAAAAGGGCTAGTTGTGTGGCCATGTCCCACCCGGGGTGGGTGATTTCTTGCTTTCTGTCTCTCTGTCTCTATGTTGAGCACATGCGCTCTATAGGAAAAATCTCTAAAAAAAAAAAAAAAGAAGTGATTCAGAGACATGGCAACACACAGACACAAGTCTTATGCTACAGACACCAAAAGCATACAAAGTAATAGAAAGAATGGGAGTTCCAGAGAGAGTCCATCAAAGTGTCTTTTAGTGGAAATCCTTTGCAGATCCTGATGTGCACCTGGGCTGAGTGGTGACATTTGAGTCAGGTTCATTGTCTTTTTTTTTAAGAATTATTTTATTTATTACTATTATTATTCTTATTATTTAATTTGACCAGAGAGAGACAGAGACAGAGGGGAAAAGTGAGAAAGCAAGCCACCAGGTCCGGGACTTGAACTACAGTCGGCTATGTGGGAGTCCAGTATCCTAACCACCACAGCACCTGCTAGCCCCCCTCTCTGTCTTCTTTAAAGTGATGATTATGAGGAAGACGACTGTGTGGTTAGTTTCCAGTGTCAGTTTGTATGGATCAAGAAATAACCTGGAATCCAGGTAAAGCATCATTCTGGGAGTCTGTGAGGGGGTCTCCGGAAGAGACTGCTGTGTGCATCTGGGCGGATGAGATGGGGAAGACCTGCTCTCAGTGTGCGTGGGCACCATCCAATCCGCGGGGCTCAGAGAGAACAAATACAGAAGGCCGATGGGTTTCTTAAGAGTCGAACAGACTCCTTCCTTGCACTTCGGAACTCCTGGTTGTCCCATTTGGACTCCTGGACTGAACCAATGGCTCCTGTGCATTCTCAGACTCAGTCTCAGCCTGAGAGTCAGATGACCAGCTTTTCCGCTCTGAGGCCTTTAGACTGAGCAAAGCTACCTGCAGTTTGCAGATGGCCTGTTGCGGAACTTTTCAGCCACCATAATCGTATGAGCTGATTCTCCTAATAAATTCCCTCTAGCATGTATCTTCTCTTGGTTTTCTCTCTTTCTCTCTAAACAACTCTGACTAATAAATACAATGATGATGGGAAAAAAACCAGGAGCAGTATGTACAAGCAAAGCACTTTGTGCTAGGTACTGCACATGATGTACTCATTGTATTTGAGGTACTAAGGTGCTCGTTTTATATATAATGAAAGTTAAAGAAATTAGTGCTGAGACCAGCAGTTAGCGTAATGGCTATGTCGCTGGACTCCCACGTAGTCGACCGTGGTTCGAGTCCCGGACCCGGTGGCTTAAACTCACACCAGGCGCGTGTGTGTGCGTGCCCAAGATCCCGAGAGGAGAATGGAGAAGAAGGGATTGTGGCATGGCCATCCCTCCTGGGGGGTGATTTCTCGCTTTCTGTCTCTCTGTCTGTCTCTGTCTGTCTGGCGAGCGCACGCACCCTATAGCAAAAAAAACCTCTCCAAAAAAAGAAAAAAAATAAAAAAGAAATTAGTGCTCAAGGTCTCATGGCCAAACTTTGTACTATAGTCCATACTTCTTATATTATTTTAAAGAATTATTTCATTTAATTTATCATTATATCCCACATTTCTTATGTTGTTTTAAAGAATTATTTCATTTCATTTATTATTATTATTATTATTTAATTTGCAGAGACAAAAGGGCCGGGGAGAAAGCAAGCCACAAGATCTGGGACCCGAACTGCAATCAGTCATGTGGGAGTCCAGCACCTTAATCACCATGCCACCTGTTGGTCCCATATTTCCTATATTTTAACTATTTCCCATATTTTTTTAATGAAAGGGTTAATTTCACTATAGGCTTTTTAATTTTTTTGCAAGGAGCAAGGCAATTTCCTTTGTAAGCTCAGAGCTATTTATCAATTTACTAACAATGTGTCTGAATTCCCTCTGATATTTACATTATTCAGACCACCTGATCTTTTTAAAAAAATAAAGGTTATATTAATTAATTATGTTGGAAAGTGACATCAAAATCATTTACAATGTGAAAGCCATTAGAAATGAAAAAAGTTTTTGTTATTGAGGTTATGAAGAATGTTTGTGGATAAATCTTAATAATAAATAAACTTCAATTGCCTTACAGCGTTCTGAATGCTGCATTCAAACCTTCACCAAATCTGGTAAGAATGGTATATAGCAGGGGTGGTTTAACTGTGAAAAATTATTCTCAGACCTGTAGCTTGCATTCCCAGGTTGCCACGGCTAGATTACACCAAATCTAGCTTCTATAACCCATGGAACCAAAATGATTAAAAGAACAGGTAACTGATCTTATGAGAACGGGATCCTATGTAACACACCTTCGTATACATAAGAAATGAAACCATCCATTACTTAGGATAATGATCAGCTGTTCCCTAAGTCCACTCAAAAGAAGCAAAAAGGATAACCAAAATAAAAAATTTAAATTCCTCTACAATGAAGACTTCTAATAGTGAGGGTTGTTAAACATGGGAACAGAATTTTGGAAAGGACTTAAATATTTATCTTAGTTTTGATTACATGAATACATGATGCATAGATCTTTAGGAATTACCTTCTTTCTCAGAAAAAGTAATACTTTAAAACTTGCATTATGCTAATTCTGGTGATCTAATCTCTAGTATAATTTTTTTTCTTTTTTTAAAGCTGAGACTATGGCCATATTTCTCTTCTTATTCAGAAGCTCATGTAACAGATACTGTTACACTTTTCAAAGGTGGGAACAGATTTTTTTAAGGAGATTAAAATTTGTGTTCTCAAAAAGGATTTTAAGTAGAACACATTAATTCCAAATTTTCTTTCCCAAATATGGTCATACCTAATGGAAAAGATGGGGAGAGGAGAGTCTCAGAACTTATATTTCTTTCTGGCTAATTTTCTCAGGACTGAGCAGTAAGTCCAACAGGAAATGTGTCACTCCAGCATGCAGCTAGCCTGAGGAGAGCTGGTCTCAGAAGTCCAAGTCTGAGTAATGTTTTTCAGTGAATGCTGAGTCTCAAATGTTGGACATAATCTGTTCTCAAACATTCATGAAAATTTTGCCAATTCATGCCATTTATTTTTGGGAACATATTTTTTCCCACTGAAACATAAGAGTTATTCTTTTACACTATAACAAGGAATGCAAAATTACATAGGGACCCTGAAGTCTAAATACAGTTTTATCATGTGGAATATATAGACATGATAATGGTATATCAAAATACATTTGTGAAAAAAAAAATCTTTTGTATCCAAAAATTCCTGGGTCTTTTCCTCTAAACAATAGTATATCAGAATAGCAATGTGGATTAAAATACCGTCTGAGTTGGTTCAAATAAAGTTCTTTCAGGGATGAAAAGACCCAACAAATAAACTAAAACTAGTGTTACCCTTTACTTGTGCAATAATTGACTCAAGTCATGCTTGATTTAACACCTCTGAAAAGAAAAATGTGAGAACACTCCTCCTCAAACAGAAGCCAACTTTGGCTCTCCCAGGGCTTAGCCTCTTATTTAAGACTTCTGTCAGAAGCCTTTATGTTGCCTACCCACACTAATATATCCTTGCTTTGTTCACAGTGCTGTTTAGTTTCTGGAAAATCTGTCTTGATTTAACAATTCCCTTGAATATTACCTCCCACAAATTCTCAGCTAACTAGAAGAAACCTCACAAAGAATGCACATACTTTACCAAGCAGAATGCCATATAAGAATGTCACTCTAAAGTATAGTTGTAAGATAACCCTTAAGATGTTTCTAGCCAATCCAGCCCTCTGAAGCATCTAAACAGTTTCCACTCCATTTACTTTCTGTACTTGAGAGATGACAGACTTTAACAGAATCAGCTCAAGTCAAAACCAGACAGCATATGCATGTAATAAATTGTCTACTGCTATAATGAAATAAAGAACAAGAACTTCGAATAAAAGGAAAAGAAGTGATCTAAACTTGAGATTTGGTTTATTATCTTCCTTTAAATAGGCACATCTAGGACACAAACGCCCCTGTACTAACATGCCGAAGTATCTCTCAGACTGTTCTTGACTTAAAAGAGGTTTAAAATCCAGAAGCTTTTAAAAAATGATTACCTAATAAGAGGTGCTACAAATTCAGTTAATATTATGATTTTCTAATATAATGAACACAAAGTTCATTTTTCCCACTAAAACATAAGAGTTATTCTTTTTATTTATTTATTTTTTTGGGGAGGTTTTTGCTATAGGGCGTGTGCGTTCGCCAGACAGAGAAAGACGGAAAGCGAAAAATCACCCCCCAGGGGTGACGGCCACGCCGCAATCCCTTCTCCTCCATTCCCCTCTTGGGACCTTGGGCACACATGCACATGCGCCCGGCGTGAGTTTTAAGCCACCGGGTCCGGGATGCGAACCACAGTCGACTACATGGGAGTCCAGCGACATAACCATTATGCTAACTGCTGGTCCCGAGAGTTATTCTTTTACACTATAACAAGGAATGCAAAATTACACAGGGACCCTGAAGTCTAACTACAGTTTTATCATGTGGAATATATAGTAACCCAAAGTAACACATATGTTTATGTTCTTCAAAATGTGAACTACAGTACATAGGCAAAAATGATTTAAGTGAAGAAAATATATATTTTTCTCTGTTATTTAATGACCCAACCAAATTTTAATTTACCTAAATGTATACTTTTTCTTTCATCTTTCTTTACACTGCCAAATAGTTTCACACATTAAACATAAAATAGCAAAAAGCTGCTCTATTTCTCATAAGCTTATTTAAAATAAGCAAACAAACATAAAATGTCTTACACCTATCATTCAAATAATCCGTCACTCTTTTATGTTTTTCATATTAATTAAAGAACTATATCTGTTCACCCAAGCCCACTATCCAAGGAACCCAAAATTACACATTCTTGGCTTGACTAATTTCTCTTTACATAAGTCATTAATTTAAGAGTAACTGAGATAGCCAATGCCAACAGAAGTAATAAGCCTAATGATATAATTAACAAGCATCAACTAACTGATTGCTTTTTTTCAATATATCTGCCTGGAGCTTAATCTCCTGTTTTTCTTTTTTGTTGTTGTTGTTGTTGTTATTTTATTTATTTATTTATTCATTTTAATTGCCAGAGGATGCATGCTCTTGCCAGAGAGAGATAGAGAGAGAAAGAACCACAGTGCTCCCCACAGCCACCACACTCCACTGGAAGTGGTCATGCTGCAATCCCTTCTCCTTCAATTCCTCCATCCTGTTGGGATTTTGAACACACATGTATATACAGCGGCATGTTTTGTAAGCCTCTAGGGTCAAGATTTAAACCACGGTCAGGTATATGGTTCCCTTAACCATAAGGCTAAGGGACTGGTCCACAGTTTCTTTTCAATGTACCCTACAGAAGGTTCACACTTTTCAGTTACCCTTCTTCTACATACTGGGAATTTGTTGGATCCTGTGGACGACGACAAATGCATCTGACAGTCCCACTTTCACTGGATGATTGGTTGAACTTATCTGTGTGACCAAAACAGGAATCTGAAAAAGACAAAAGTAAATCACAATGTGTTAGATTTGCATTCAGGAAGGGGTAGGGAGGGAGTGTGATCATCTTGTTTGATGGGTAAAATCAGGTGTCAGAGGACTAGAGAGAACGTAGAACGTGGTGGAGAAGAAAATCATACTGTCCCCAAATTAACATCAGGTTAGTCCTACAAAATGAGTCAAGAGACCAGAGTTCCTGTACTACAAATGGCTACTTGGTCAAAATCTATTCAATGCTGGACAATGCAAACTCATCACCCATATAGAAACTACAGGAATGCAGTCAGTGCTAGCTGTAATTTCAGAAACAGAGATTCTTCCTTTCCTATTTATTTTCCTAAAATACTTTTTTTGTATATGTATATATGTATATGTGTGTATACACACACACACACACACACACACACACACACATATATATAGAGAACACATTTTTTTTCTTGAGAGGTTTTTGCTATAGGGTGCGTGCGATCACCAGAAAGACAGAGAGAGACAGAGACAGAAAGTGATAAATCATCCCCCAAGGGGGATGGCTGTGCCGCAATCCCTTCTCCTCCATTTTCCTCTCGGGATCTTGGGTATGCATGCACACATGCCCAGCGTGAGTTTAAGCCACCGGGTCCGGGACTCGACATGGGAGTCCAGTGACATAGCCATTATGCTAACTGCTGGTCCCGAGAGAACACTTTTAAGAAACCTTGTTCACAAGTGACCTTATAGACACAAGTGCTAGAAAATAACAAGCAGGTTAATTGCTAATTATACATTTAACAATATAATTGTTGATCAATATATAGTTGAATCTCCTATGGAAAATCAATGAGTTCCTATGGGTAATTCCATGGTTACTTTTCCTAAATTTGAATTTGGATGGAACAAAAATCTTAATATGACAGACACTTCTAATATTTGCAGTTTAAGAATTAAGATAAATCAAGAATATATCTTAAAATGTTCTAACAGTTATAAATGACACAATCTACAGATAGAGCCTACTTTCCTAGATTTAAGAAAAGATTCACTAGAGATAATATTACTCTATTTATTACCAGTACCATAGCAACAAAAATGGAAACGAAACTATCTTCAGCAAATAGAGATAAAAGAGAGAAAAAAGGAAAGAATAAATCTCCAAAAATATCTTTAGGTAGAATTAGCAGATGTGGGCCATCTGTGGGCACTCCTCTAAAGAACACATTAGAACAGACATTGTTGTATAAACTGTAATAAACAACAGAAAAGTAAGAAGACAGGGAATTTAGTTGGAAAGAAGACAGCTATACTGATTATTTTCTCCCATGATATCATAAAATTGCAAAAGGGATATTCGTTAAAATAGATAAATTAAGAGCAAATATACTGTTTCTGAAATTGGTGGAATTATCTTGAAAAAGTAAATAGAAGATAATACTTTTCCTTATTTACTATTTACTATGCCAGTATTCTCTTGAACAATGTTAAGGTGTTTACAAATTTTTTATCAGTATGTTCTGTTTTTAACCAACATTAAGAAGTATTCTGGGAGGGGACCAGCAGTTAGCGTAATGGCTATGTCGCTGGACTCCCACGTAGTCGACCGCGGTTCGTGTCTCGGACCTGGTTAAACTCACGCCGGGTGCGTGTGCGTGTGTGCGTGCCCAAGATCCCGAGAGGAGAATGGAGGAGAAGGAATTGCGATGTGGCCGTCCCCCTGGGGGGTGATTTCTTGCTTTCTGTCTCTCTGTCTCTCTCTGTCTGTCTGCTGAGCTCACGCGCCCTATAGCAAAAACTTCTCCAAAAAAAGAAAGAAAAACAAAAAAAAGAAGTATTCTGGGGGCTGGTAGGTAGCATGGTGGTTAAGGTACTGGACTCCCATATAGCTGACTACAGTTCAAATCCTGGACCTAGTGGCTTGCTTTCTCACTTTCCTTTTCTCTCTCTCTGGTAAAATTTAAAAAATAAGTAATAATAGCAAATAAAATAAAATAAATAAATCTTAAAGAAATAAATAGAAGTATTCTGAAGCTTCATGATGGTGTAGGAAGACAGAGTATGAAGTATAGTAGAGTAAGTGTGGAATTGAAACTGCCTCTGCATTGGGATCATCATCTGTCCAACCCTTTCCTGCATACTCATGTCTAAGGAAAAGGCTACTTGCCCTAACAGATACTACCCACAGTTCAGGACTCCTCGACCTCCCTAAGCTGAAGAAGTGAGTACTTCACCAGATGTTTCAAAATCTATGCAGACACATAGATATATGAAAAACAAGAAGATCTCTCTTTCCCAAAGGAACACAATAATTCCTCACCAACAATAGATACAACATGAAAAATTCCAAAAATGTCAGAAAAGGAATTCAGAATATTCATCGTAACGAAACGCAATGAGATGCAAGAGAAAAGAAACAACCAATTCCAGGAGGTGGGAAAAATATTCCATGACACAAAGGAAGAGTTCTGTAGAGATAGTCACCCTCAAAAAGAATCAAACAGAACTTCTAGAGATGAAGAATATAATATAGGAAATAAAAAACTGCTCCAAGTATTAAGAGCAGATTAGATCACATAGAAGGAAAAAAATCCCTGACCTGGAAGAAAAACATCTCTGATTTTAGTCTAAGCCATCAAAAGGAATGAAAAAATAACCATGAAAAATGAGGACATGACTGTGGCAAGGAGGTTGGGGGAAATGGGTCTCCCCATGGTTAACTGCATGGTTCAAGTCCTAGACCCAGCAGTTTGAGGAATATGCTGGGCACATGCATTTTTGTCCTCAAAGTCTCAAGAGGAGAGTGTAAGAGAAGGGACCGTGGCATGGCAATCTTCCTGGGGGTAAGTGGTGCTTTCTCACATCTTTCTCTCTGTCTCTGTATCTCTGATGAGTACACATACCTTATAGCAACAACAATAATGAAGTAAAGAAAGGAGAAAATAGACAACGTAAGGGAAATTTGAGATACCATTATATTAAGTGGCTAAATATTTGCATAATGCATATTTGAAAAGGTGAAAAGACAAAGACATTGACAATCTCTTTCACAGAATATTGTCTGAAAACTTTCCAAATCTAGAGACACAGAGATACAGATCCAGGAAATACAAAGACTATAAAATAAAATACATTCGATACAAAACGATCCTCACTAAGGAACGTTGTAGCCAAAATTGCAAAAGCTAAAGACAAGACAATATACTAAAAATGAGATAAGAAAAACTCAAGTTACTAGGAAAATGACTAGCAAAATGGAAGAGCTATGTCTGCATATATTAATAATAATGCTGAATGTTAATAGATTAAATTCCTCAATTAAAATAAACGGATTGGCTGAATGGATAAAAAGAACCCAAGAGTCCCTATATACCGCTTACAAGAAACACACCTCGTTGTGGGACCAGCAGTTAGCATAATGGCTATGTTGCTGGACTCCCACGTAGTCGACTGCAGTTCAAGTCCTGGACCGGGTGGCTTAAACTCACGCCGGGCATGTGTGCATGCATGCCCACGATCCCAAGAGGAGACTGGAGGAGAAGTGATTGCGGCATGGCCATCCTCCCTGGGGGGTGATTTCTCGCTTTCTATCTCTCTGTCTCTATCTTTCTGGTGAGCGCACGCGCCCTATAGCAAAAACCTCTAAACAAACAAACAAACAACAACAACAAAAAACATCTCATTGTTAAAGACATACATAAATTGAAAGTGAAGTGAAGGTCTGGAAAAAGTCATCCCACAAACAGAAATCAAAATGAGGATGGAGTAGAGATACTGATATCAGACAACATAGATTTTATTTTTTTTTTGAGAGGTTTTGCTATAGGGCATGTGCGCTCACCAGAAAGACAGAGAGAAAGAAAGTGAGAAAGCACCCCTCAGGGGGTATGGCCACGCTTCAATCTCTTCTCCTCCATTCTCCTCTTAGGATCTTGGGCACGCACACACATGTGCCTGGCATGAGTTTAAGCCACTGAGTCTGGGACTTGAACCACAGTTGAGTACATGGTAGTCCAGTGAAATAGCCATTACACCAACTGCTGGTCCCAAGACAAAGTAGATTTTACAATAAAAACTGTAAAAAGAGACAAAAAAGGATGCTATATAGTATTAAAGAGATTAATTCACCAAGAAGTTATAACAATTATAAATATTTATGACACCCAACACTAGGACACCCAAATACATAGAAAAAAGACTGCTAAAGCTAAACAGAGAGATAGATTGCAATACACCAACTGGTGGAAATATTAACACCCCAATGTTACCACTGGACAGGTCATCTAGGCCAAAATAAATAAACAAAGAGTCACAGAGGCTAAATAATACCATAAATCAAGTGGACCTGACATACATAAATAGAACATTTCACTCAATAACTACAAAATACACTTTTTCTCAGCCCCACATGGAACATTTTTCAAGACTGATGACATAATGGGCACAAAACAAGCCTTATAAATTTAAAAGTATAGAAACTATATCTAGCATCTTTTCTTACTGCAAGAAAATTAAATTTGAAATCAACAACAGATATCTGTGAAAATATAAAAATATACAAATACAAGGACATTAAACAATTTCCTCTAAATGATTTTACAACTAAAAAAATTAAGATCAAAATTTAAAAAATTCTTGAACCCAATGATAATGAACATACATCTCTCTGTGGTCTTCATTGCACAGTGAAAGTAGTCCTCTGGGGGAAGTTTACAGCAATTAGTGTTCACGAGATAAAAACAGAAAGATGGCAAATAAATAACCTACTGACATAACTCATGGGACTAGAAAAGCAATAACAAAAAAGTCCAAAAACATCAGAACAAAAGAAATAATAAAGACTAGAGCAGAAGTAAATATAATAGAGAATAAAAGAATAAAACAAAAAATATTAACTAAAATTTTTTTTTGGACAGGATAAATGAAATCTACAAATATTATCTAGACTAATAAAGAGAAACAGAGAATGAAACCAGATAAATAAATTCAGTGATGTAAAAGGCAATATTACACCAGATATCACAGAGATACAGAGGAGTATGAGAGAATAGTACGAACAACAATATGTCATAAACTAGAAAACCTAGATGGACACATTTCTGGATATATGCAATATCCCTAGATTGAACCAGGAAGAAATAAAAGACTGAATAGACCAATTACAAGCAATGAGATTGAATTAGTAACAAGCAGTGCTCCAACTAAGAAAAGTCCAGGACTTGATGGCATCACTTCTGAATTCTACAAATCTTTTAATGAGTTAACCCAATTCTCAAATTATTTCTAGATATCCAAATTAAAGAAACCTTACCAAACTCATTTTATGAAGCCTCCATTACTTGATACCAAAAGCAGCCAAGATAAAGTAATAAGAAAACTACAGGACAATATCCCTGATGTATACAAATGCAAAAATCCTCAACAAATACTAGCAAATTGAATCCAGCAGCACCGACGATTATGAACCATAATGAAGTAGGATTTTCATAAGGTATTCAAGATGGTTCAACATACACAAAACAGTAACTGTAATATATGACATTAACAGATGGAAAGATAAAGACCATATAACATACCAACTGATGTAGAACAAGCATTTGATTTAAAAATTACAATACACTTTTATGATTAAGACTCTCAACAAAACAAATATAGAAGGTATATTTTTCAAAACATTAAAGCCATCTATAGCTATCATTGTACTAAATAGGGACAAGTTGAAATCTTTTCCATTAAAAATTGGAACAAGATGTGGTTGTAATAAATGAATTCAGAAAATGTTCAGGATACAATATTATACAAAAATCATAGTTTTTATTTTTTTTATACACCAACAATGAACAGACTGAGGCAGAATTGAACAAGGAAATCCCATTTACAGAAATACAGAAAACAACCAGAAAGTTGGTCTGGAATCATAAAAGGGACCATATTGCCAAGGCAATACTATGCAAAAAAATAAAGTTGGTGTCTGTGACTTCAAAATATATTATGAAGCTGTGATAATCAAAATAATAGCATGGTACTAGCACAAAAGCAAATGCATAGAACAATGGAACAGAATAGAAAATCCAGAAATACCCCCCAAAACATATAGCCAACTCATTTTTTTTTTTTTTTTGGAGAGGTTTTTGTTTTTTTTTTTTTTTTTTTTTTTTTTTTTTTTTTTTTTTTTTTTTTTTTTGCTATAGGGCACGTGCGCTCGCCAGACAGACAGAGAGAGACAGAGAGACAGAAAGCGAGAAATCACCCCCCAGGGGGGATGGTCACGCCGCAATCCCTTCTCCTCCATTCTCCTCTCGGGATCTTGGGCACGCACGCACACGTGCCCGGCGTGAGTTGTAAGCCACCGGGTCCGAGACGCGAACCGTGGTCGACTACGTGGGAGTCCAGCGACATAGCCATTACGCTAACTGCTGGTTCCCCAGCCAACTCATTTTTGAATAAGGTATGAGACAATCCAGTGGGGGATTGAAAGTAAGTCTTTTCAACAAATGGTGCTGAAAGAATTGGATATTCACTAAAAAAGAAAGAAAGAAAGAAAGAAAGAAAAACTAGAACCTAACCTCTCACCATTAACAAAATAGATCAAAGATCTAAATAAAGCCTCAAATTATAAAACTTCTTGTGGAAAATAAAGGGGAAGCACTTGAAGATATTGGAGTAGGCAAAGATTTCTCAAATATGATGTCTAAAGTACAGGCAACAATTCTAAACACATACAAATGGGAATATATAGAGCTAAAATGTTTGTGCATGTCAAAGGAAACAATAAATAGTGAAATAACGACTGACAGAATGGGAGAACTATTCCCAATTTATGTTTCAGATAAGGGATTGATAATCAGAATTTATAGGGAACTCAAGCAGCTCACCCTCCCCCCCCCACACACACACACAAAACAAACCTTGCAATTTAATTAAAAATATGGGCAAATGAGCTGAACAGAATACTCTGCAAGGAAGACATGCTAATGATCAAAATGCATATATAGAAATTTTTGACATCTCTTATCACAAGGGAAATGAAAAGTAAAACCACAATGAAATAGCACGTTACTCTCATCAGAATGACTATGATAAAAAAACAACCAAACAAACAAACAGAACAAGTGTTGGTGAGGCTGTAGAAAACAGCAAATCCTCTGTCCTCCGACACTCATGGTGGGAATGTAAATTAGTATAGCCACTGTAAAGATTCCTCAAACATTTATAAATAGAACTACTATATGACCCAGTAATCCCACTCTTTGGTATTTACCCAAAGGATAGAAATCATTCAGTCAGAAAAATACTTGCACATCCATGTTTATTGCAGCATTATTCACAATTGCTAAGACATGGAATCAACTTCCATGCTCCAAAGCTGATGACTAAATTTATAAAACACGGCAAATATATACTATGGAATATTATTCTGCCATAAAGAACAGCGAGACTTTGTCATTCAAGATTCAATGCTAAGTGAAATAAGCCAGGCTATAAAAGACAAACATTGTATAATCCCTACTCAATGCATTCCAAATGTCTGCACTGTAATTTAATTATTGAAAGGATCAAAGACAATAGTAGAGATGCCAAGTGTAGATACCAGAGTTTATGTGGGAGGAGGGGAGAGATGGGTGGGAGGATCAGGAGAAAAGCATGTAACAGACACAAGCATGTAACGCTCTTTGTTGAAAATGATAAATTGGGTCTTCAGGGAAGTCATGAATCATTTTTGCATAGAAAAATATGTCATGACTTTTCCGGCCACCTGATATAGGGCCATTGATGTGATTTTCACATACTTCACACATGCTTTGAAAAACCATATTGTACACCATAAAGATGTACGACAATGAAATGTGAATGGCAAATTGTAAAATAAAATATAAAAACGTATTCTGACATTAAGAAGTATTTAGTTGACAGAAATCCAGACAACAAACAAAACTGAATGAAGATTTCTGTCCCTAAACATCATCTACAGAATGAAAGTCTGATATACTTTATTTAGTGATTTGCTAAATCACATTCAATATCAATGTATGTAATCCTCTTTCTTAATGGGCATTATACTATTATCCAGTCTTAAACTCCACGTTGAGAAGTGCTAATACAAGTGTAATTTGTATTTAAGACAAACTTACAGTTACAAAAAGTGAAAGAATAAAGATGCATAAACAAACCAAATTGCCTTTGTATATCCTAATAAAGCAAAGTCACATAATTTTTAAATAGTAGCACTAATAGATGGCTGCGTAGAAGACCATTAAATCTTGGTTACTGGCATTTATCACTTGCTTTTATCCTGCAACATCTACGGGTGCAGTTTTCTTTTTTTTGGGAGAGGTTTTTAGCTATAGGGCACGTGCGCTTGCCAGACAGAGAGAGACAGAGAGACAGAAAGTGAGAAATCACCCCCCAGGGGGTATGGCCACACCACAATCCCTTCTCCTCCATTCTCCCCTTGGGATCTTGGGCATGCACGCACATGCGCCCGGCATGAGTTTAAGCCACCGGGTCCGGGACTCGAACCGCGGTCGACTACGTGGGAGTCCAGCGCCATAGCCATTACGCTAACTGCTCGCCCCAACGGGTGCAGTTTTCTTCTGCAAGTGATGAGCTACTTTCCCAGATAATTCTGTGGCAATTTATTGTATTCCTCCTTCCCAGACTCTTGGCAGAACTTGCATTTATATTGCTGTCAATCAGCAATAGGCTGTTATGACCATTATATGTTTATACCAGAACTTGTTTTCCAGGTCATCAGTCTTGGTTCCTTTAGTCCTCCCAGTAATTTTCTCCTCCTTTCATTTTATACTCCACCTATCTTTTCCTTTACCTGCCTATCATTTTTCTTTTCTTTTCTTTTTTGAGAAATACTCTTGCTATAGGGTGCATGTGCTCACCAGAGACAGAGATACAGAAAGCAAGAAAGCACTCACCAGGGGTAATGGCCATGCAACAATCTCTTCTCCTCCATTCTCCTTTTGGGGTTTTGGGTACACATCCATACACACCCAGTGTGTGTTTTAAGCCCCCAGGGGCCAGGACCTAAACTATGGTCAACTACGTGGGAATATAGTGCCTTAAACACTACACCATCTACTGTCCCCTATCTAGCTATCTTTCATTTTGATTTTTTTTCTCATTCCTTCCTCTTACTTTATTCTTCTATTTTCTACTTTTACATATATATTTTGTCTCTGCATCTTCTTCACAAGGGTTTCCTATGTGTGATAAACTTACTGCACTGAGGCAATGGCCTTAATCAATGGCCTTCTTTTAACCAGATCTTTTGCCTTTTTATTTTCTCCCCCAAGTTTTGCCATTGGTCTTGTGAGCTTTCCAGAGAGAAGGAAAGTGAGGAATCGCTCCCTAGGGGAGATTGTAATGCCACAATCCCTTCTCCATTATTCTCTCTGGATTTGGGGCATACATTCACACGCACCTGGCATAATTTTCAAGTCGCCAGGTCCAGGACTTGAACTGGGAAGTCAGTCATGTGGGATCCAGTGTCTTAACCACCATGGCATCTGCTGGATCCCTTTGTTTTCTAATCTTGCTGTTCTCTCCCACTCAAGACGGGCATAGTCACATGGAAAAAAATATAATAAAGGCAATAGCAAATGTGAAGCAAGAAAAAGAGGCCTGAAAAACTGCTATCACATTTCTTCTTCCTGTCTTAGATCCCAACCACTACCAAGATCTGTAACTTGATCTGCTGAAGGTACAGTGTTTTCTTTTAAGCATAGATCATCCATGACAAGACAGCCCTAAACCAGTCCACCAGTTAAGAGCTGGCACGGGAGTGAGTCTAGTTGAAATCTGCAGGGTATAACCTAGACTGGTAAATTCATCAAGCTGATCCATATGTATCTTGTAAGAAAGAAAACATGGAGTTATTTGAAGCCATAACATTTTGGGGTGGTTTGTTACACAGGAATATTAACTAATACGTTCTCTGTTAAAGACTGAATAGCCAATTTATAAAATGTATTATTATTGTTCCTTGTAGTTTTCTGGAAATCTGATAAATATCTAATTTTAGGTAAAGGTAAACTTTCAAGATTGAAACATTCCAGTGAAAAAGTTTCATTTTCTACATTTTTTTGTCATTTTCTATATCTACTTATTTTCTAGTTTATTCTTCTGACTACAAATTCCAAAAAAATAACACCATGTAGTTACATAAGTCCAGATTGATTTAACTTAGGAAAAAATCCATTCCAAAGCAAAATGGGCAGTATCACATTGTACAGAATTTTTAACCACTAAAAACTAAGCAGTCATAAACTGACCAGCCCCATAGGAAGATCACTATCACGGACGACCTTTAAGGGCACTTTAAAGTCTCAAGGTATTTCATTCTCTTGAATAATTTCATCTTTTCAAGCTTTAACAAGTAAATTGTCGGAACCAGCAGTTAGCATAATGGCTATGTCGCTGGACTCCCATGTAGTTGACTGTGGTTCAAGACTTGGACCCGGTGGCTTATTACGGTGTGGCCATCCCCACTGGGGGGTGATTTCTTGCTTTTTGTCTCTCTGTCTCTCTCTTTCTGGTGAGTGCATGTGCTCTATAGCAAAAACCTTTAAAACAAAAACAAAAACAAAAAAACCTAAGTAAATTGTCATAAATTCTGAACAAAACTTAAGGAAGGAAGTAATACTCTACCAGTATGTTAAGAAATAGAAGCTGGTATACCACGTACAGATGAAGGTTACATTTATACCTATTGCCAGTTTTTGTTTTTTTTTTTTGCTATAGGGTGCGTGTGCTCACCAGACAGAGAGAAACAGAGAGACAGAAAGCGAGAAATCAACCTCCAGCGGGGATGGTCACACCGCAATCCCTTCTCCTCCATTCTCCTCTTGGGCACGCACACACACACACACACCCGGCGTGAGTTTAAGCCACCGGGTCCGAGACTTGAACCACGGTCGACTACATGGGAGTCCAGTGACATAGCCATTATGCTGTTGGTCCCACTAGTTTAAAAGATTTACATAGTCATGGGTCCATGACTTCTAAGTACTGTGTCTGACAAATCATCACTATGATAAATATATTCTTGAGTCTTAATATAATTTAGGAATATAGAGTAGAAAATAAATTTCTGAGAATATCTGTTAACATAAATTATTTTCCCTGGTGGGCATACATGTTGTACATGCTGTTTGATAAAAGGAGATAGGATTCGTTCACTCATTTATCACATAATAGTTTAACAAATTCTCTGTGTTATTGTTGGCAGTGGAACTATACGGAGAATGAAACAAAGACTCTGCTCTCATACTTTACACCCTAGAGGGTAAAGACAGACATTAAAGCAGGTGGACATAAAAAAAATTGATAGTATGGGGACCAACATATGGCATAGTGGTTACGTTGCAGGACTTCCACATGGCCGACCATGATTCAAGTCCCAGACCTGGCAGCTTGAAACTCATGCTGGGTGCTTGTGTGTGCATGCCCAAAATTCCAAGAGGAGTTTGGAGAAGGGATTGTGGTATGGCCATCTCCCCAAGAGGGGTGATTTCTCACTTTCTGTCTCTCTGTCTTTCCAGCAGGTACACACACCCTATAGCAAAAATCTCTCTTAAAAAAAGTATATATATATATATATATATATATATATATATATATATATACACACACACATGTATACATACATATATGTATATATACATGTACATGTATGTGTAAATGTGTATGTGTATGTATAGTATACTAAAAGGTGGTTAGTGCTAAGGAGAAAATTAAAGCATGGTAAAGAGAGAGGGACAGAGGTCTCTATGAGAAAGGAGAGTCACAGAAAGTCTCTTTGATAGGGTGAATTTTCAGCAGAAACTCGTAGGAAGGGAAGAGAGAGGCTACTATGTGGATATATGAGAAACAGCTCTGGACAGAGGGCCAGCACATGCAAAGGCATGTAATGATACTCTTTTGTTGTATTTTAGTAATGAACAGGTTGTCTCTGTGGCTGGAGAAGAGTAGTAAACAAGAATGCCAAAGAGGTGGCAGGTGGCAGAAGCAGACCATAGGGAGCAAGTATTCCTTGTAAGCCATGGTACTGATTTTGGATTTTATTTCAAAAGATAAGGGAAGATTTGGAGAGTTTTGAACAGAGGAAGGGAATTACTTTGTCTTTGAAAGATCACACTGAACGATCACATTGGCTTCTCGGTAATCAAGACTGTAGTGTAGCAAAGAAGGAGGAACTACTAGGATGTCAGGAAAGTCACGCATGTCCTTCTACGTTTATTTAGGCAAAAATGCATCAAGCTTCCCCAACAGCCCGTAGTTAGAGTATCACAGCTGTGCAGGTAAGAGACAGCAGAGGCTATGCTGAACAGAAAACATGGACGTGACAAGAGGTGGGTTCTGAATGAGCTGTGCAGGAACTGCTAAGTGCTACCAAGACATACTGGAGATTCAATAAGGACAGAGAGAGACAAGAGAGCAAGAGACGCTATCAAGCTTTTGATCTCAGTAGCAATAACACAAAGTTGTGCCTTTTACCAGAAATGCCGTCCTGTAGGGCCCCAGGGGGCTCACGCACATCAGTCTGTAAGAGTGGTAGCCTCTGGATGTGTAGAGAATGTCTGCCAATCACATGAGTAGTATTAAAAGATACAGGAATAGAGAAAAAGGGAAGAGGAAGGGTGAGAGAAGGAGGATCACTTTATCACTGGCTTCTAACGCATTTCTTTAAAATTTTGAGTAAGAGCCTAGGATTTCTGAAATGATGGTATTTTGCCCTGATTATATATTGAAACTTTATGTACAAGAAGCTTTCAATGGCCTACATTTTCCTAGAAGCCACTCAAGGCTTTCAAAAAAGAATTACATACCAAGTTTAAAAATAAATACTTTCGGGGTCAGCGAGTGGTATCATGGTTAGAGTGGCTAGATTCCACATGGCCAACTGCAGAGTTCAAGACCCAGACCCAGTGACTTGAAAAATAAGCTGCGCATATGTGCATGCATGTGTGCCCAAAATACCAAAAGGAGAAATCGAGAAGAGGAGCTTGCAATATGACCATCCCCCACGGGAGGGTGCTTTCTCATATTCCCTCTCTCTTTTTGGCAAGTGCACGTATCTGCTAGCAAATTTAAGAAAAAAGAGCTTTCCATAATTGAATCAAATACCTACTATCGTCAAAGATTAATGAAAAAAAGATAAACAATCCTAGGCTTTTTCAGAGATTTCCAATGAAAACATGTCTGTCTTTCTTCATCTGATACTGTCATAGCTTTCCTCCTCTCCTTGAACTGTACCTTTTTCATTCAACATATCAAAGGTGCCAAGTAACAGGCTGTGTGAGGTCTCTGTGACCAAAGCAGCCTGTCTGCTGGTTTTCATTAAGATGAATTTGGAACACCGCTAAAAGCCACATTTGTAAAAAACTACTCTAAAAAATTGTTTTATTTATTATTACTCTTATTATTTAATTTGCTATAAGGCACATGCCTTCTCTCTCTATATATATATATAGCTATTGCAATCCCTCTCTACTTCTATACTTGGTTTGCTTCAATATGTCATTCATAAAAAAAGGTATACCAAATAATATACTTATCAGTGTCATGAAATACAAAAAAATTTAAATGTCATTAAGAAGAGAAATTTTGAATGCTCGATTAAACACAAATATCCTTCACTATATATATACTATATATATATTATATATATATATAGTATATATATAGTAGAGAGAGAGAGAGAGAGAGAGAGAGAGAAAGCCACCAGGCCACCAGGTCTAGGACTTGAATAACCACACCACCTGCTGGTCCCAGATAAATTACTTTTTGATCAATATCAATGAAGCAATTGTGTGTGTGTGTGTGTGTGTGTGTGTGTAAACAAACTTTGTAGATTTATAGCCGGTTTTGGGCAAAATGAGCACAAGACTGGGTCTGTCATATGATCATGATCACTTATTCCACAGAAAACTTTGTATTTACAAGAATATGAAATATCAAGTCAGTGAATCTGTGGCCAAAGAAAATGTCAAAGTACCAAAACTCTAAAAACTTTCTTTATGAAAAGTAATATTTTAGCCTTTCTACAACTTTATGTTCATCTATAAAATATCTCCTGAATCAGCCAAACTGAGAATATCAGGAAGACAATCTGAAATAATGAAAACTTTGAAATACAGAAGGTTCTTTTTTTTTTTTTTTTTTTTTTAAGAAATGTAGTGTCATTATTTTCAAGTGCCTATACCAGTTGCTGTTTTATGATTAAAGTGAAACTGAATTTTTTTTTTTTTTCGGAGAGGTTTTTGCCATATGGCGTGTGTGCTCGCCAGAGAGACAGAGAGACAGAAAGCGAGAAATCACCCCCCAGGGGGGATGACCATGCTGCAATCCCTTCTCCTCCATTCTCCTCTCGGGATCTTGGGCACGCACACACACGTGCCTGGCATGAGTTTTAAGCCACCGGGTCCGGGACGCGAACCGCAGTCGACTATGTGGGAGTCCAGCGACATAGCCATTACGCTAACTGCTGGTCCCAGTAAAACTGAATTTTAATAGGGCCTTTGGATGCATTGTATTGAATCATACACATCTGAGAGTTGGTTTTGTGATTATATTCATTCCACAGGATAGATTGACATGAGCATCAAAGCCAGTTAAAACACACTTCCATTTGTGTTTAATCAAGCATTCAAAAATTCTCTTCTTAACGATATTTAAATTTTTTTGTATTTTATAAGACACTGATAAGTATATTATTTGGTATACCTTTTTTTATGAATGACATATTGAAGCAAACCAAGTATAGAAGTAGAGAGAGATTGCAATAGCTAGACAAAATTAAAGTAGGAAAAAATACCAGGAGTAAGAAAAGGTCAGGCAAAGCACAATGGCCTTCAGAAACAGATTCAAAGGCCAAAGTTGCTGTCCTGTCCATACTGTGGTATCATTCTCAAGGACTTGGGAACTTAACACAATCCCTAAAACATGAGTTTACATCTGTTTCTAAAACAGAGAGGTAATGGCATGCTGCTAGAGTCAGCAGTGATGGAATTTTATTTCCTTCTCTGTTCTGCCCTGCAAATTTCACCAAAACATTCGTTTCCATTCTGGGCCCGGGCAGCACAGTTTCTCAGCAACATCTTGACTGTACAGAATGTGTTCCAAATCATGCCTGTCAGAATCTACCTGGAAAAAAATCACACCAGGCCCAGCTATTGTAGCAAGTATAATGCAAGTGCCCTGCAAGGCTGTTAGCCATATGGCTGACTGTGGGTCCAGATCCCAGGGTTAGATTGTAAACACTTTGGGCACATGAGTGGGTTCCTAGGATCCTGAGGATCTGGAGGCCTAGGGAAAGGAGAATATTTCATAACAAGAGTCTGTTGAGGGTGCTTCTCTCTCTCTCATGGGTGCTCACCTGCTCCACCATAAACAAAAAGAATTTTTCTAAATTCATTTTTGTTCACTTCCAAATTGAATGTTTTATGACTTAATATTAAAAACAACAATAAAACACAGAAACCCCAAAGCTTTCTATGTTACCCATTTTTATCTGCAGTCAATCCTTAGCTTCCCACCTCATCTTCCATACATGTCTGATCTGGCTTCTACATTATTCAGCAGAGAATTTAATTTTAAAAAGTCACACTTTTACTATCAAACCAACATATAAAATGTAAAATACTAACGGTCAGTTGTCTGCAAGCTGTGTTTGAATATAAAGCCTTTTAGTTAAATTTGATAATATAAAAATCCATTTGCTTTCCTGAAAATTCTTAATGATCACACAATTATTTTAAGAGCTTTTTAGTTTACTTACTGATTTCTTTCATGTGCTAGACATCGAGCAATACACTTGACAGTGTGAATGCAAAGACGAGGCATAAACTAAATTCCTAACACCCCTTGTGTCCCCATCTCCACAATCATACCTTGTAGAAAAACTGTAGTGAGACCAACAGCATGAAGTTGGTTAAAGTCAGCCCCTGTATAGAAAGAGGGGTTTCAAACTTTGTTTCTACATATGTAAGTATGAGCCTGGGCTGAGAATGAAGACACTAATGAAGGAGAAATCAGAGTGAACACACTCTCAGTAAATTTTCCAGCCAATTCGTTCCTGTGGAAATAAGTGCAAACCAAGTGGTTCTGATTTCTCATGAAAAAAATATGCAAATCTATTATCTTTATTAAAAATATTCTTTTTTTTTTTTAGAAGTTTATGCTATAGGGTGCGTGCTCTTGCCAGAAAGACAGAGAGAGATAGAGAGACAAAAAGCGAGAAATCTCCCCCCCCCCCAGGAGGGATGGCCACGCCGCAATCCCTTCTCCATTCTCCTCTTGGGATCTTGGGCACGTGCACACATGTGCCCGGCGTGAGATTAAGCCACTGGGTCCAGAACTCGAACTGCGGTAGACTACATGGGAGTCCAGAGATACAGCCATTATGCCAACTGCTCGTCCTTTTATTAGAAATATTCTAATATTTAAATATTGACAACATATCCATTTTACACACACACACAGAGAATATGACAATATACCATCTGTCTGACCACTGACTTGAAACTGCTCACTATTGAATGGACGAACTTGAGTTTGAACTTCACACAAAAGAAGATAGTGAAGTTGGTGCCCACCAGAAGATGCTTGTGAAACTTGCCTCAAGACAGTCAAGATGGTGGCAAGGATTTGATGTGAGATAACAGCAGATAGGGGACCTTGTCTAAACAAGGCCTTGGAATAAAACACAGAGAAAAAAGAGAGGGGATTAAGCAAAGCTTACATCCTGGGCTTGGGGGAGACACTTGAGATGCACCAGGCCATTCACTTCAGGGAACTCTCTGGGCATGAAACATAAGGGCAAGGAGACCTGGCTGTAAATGTGTTTCCTACCCAATGAAATAAACTCAGGGAAGTGAGGCTGGGAAGGATAGAGTGAAGAAAAGGTACCCAGTGAGATCACACAGAAATTGCCCAAGGACAACATGCCCAGCTAGTGGCAGGCGTGACAACCAGAGCAGATTTCCTATTACTAAAATCATCTCCTCTAGTTTACTGGTTTTCCTTTCTTTTTTCCTTCTTTCCTTTTTTTTTTTTCTTTCCTCATAGTATTTGTTATTGGAACATTATCAAGGGAGAGTCATTCAGTTTGTCATTTTGTTATACTATGGAAAGCAAACAAAAAATTAAAAATGTCTAGAGCTTTTATATGTAAGATAACTAAAAAAATAGAGTACATCTACAAATGTAGATGTATTAGATAATAAATAAAGCCATGTAGATAAAAATTTCAGTACTTTTATGGATTTCGTATACTAGCAAATGCTATAATACAAAATCATCCATGCCTACATTTTCCCTGGAATTATTTCTTAAGAGGTTTTAACGAGCATTTTATTCCATCTGTGTTTTCTCAACCTTGTATTATATGTATAGTAATTACGTGTATATAAGGTTGTTTCTATTTACATATTTATAGTTTCTTGAGGGAGTGTCAAAAAGTTGGGAACAATAGAAGTATAAGTATATTTTGGTGGAAAATATGTGAAATCCATGCATAGTTTTTCATAATACACTTTTCGTGAGCTATCTGAAGAGCCCTTGTATATTATCTTCACATGCAGCAATAACCATTGAAGGCAAATTACTTCATATGTAAATGGTGGTGATCTCACTGTTCAGGTCTTTTTGACTTTCTCTTACTCTGTTGAATTATCTTTTTTTCCATAAATTCTACAAGTTCAGCAAATGTTCATCTTTTAATACTTTCAGGCTGATAACCACGAATGAAGGGTCATTACAGTTTAAGTAAGAGAAATAGTCTTCAAAGAAATTTAAAAAATGCATTAAGGGCCCCATTGAAACCTACAACTAATTGGCGATGGTGATTTATTAACTATGCATTCTTCCACAGAAGCAGTAAATGTTACACTAAGGAACATTCTGTTTAAACACTTAAATAGCAGAATAGATTAAAAAGTGATTTCACTTAATAAATGGTGAAGTTCCTCTATATTGACCTCCTCTAAAATTTGCTGCTGAAGATGGTAAGGTGTTCAACCAAGAAGACAGATAAAATAGGCTGCCAGGTCAGGCATGCATTTTCTATTCTTTATTTCTATTGCTATGTAGCGGAATTATATAACTTCATTTTTTTTTAAATTGCATTGTCCAAATCTAATGACCACCCTTGTCTCTCCTATCAGTTGCTAAAGAAAAGTAATAAAACTTGCAACAGACACAAAAAGAATTACATCCTTCCCTAGTTTGTATCTACAGTGACAACAAATTCAAAGTATACCAAGAGAAGAGAGGAGACAAGTCAAAAAGTGCAACTTCTAAAGTGTGATACTGTGCTAGGACAGACAGCATTAAGGACTGTAAAACTCTGATTTGAGAATAGTAGGTCGTTTTCTTGTTATATTTTCCATAGACAAGCAATTTCAGATTTGAATCTATTATAATCAAACAAACAATCATTACTATTCAACAGAAACATAATATAAAAAATCTGGATCCTGAGGTTATAGCTAGTTATTTAAAACATAGGAAATTTTATTTAAGAAAGAGCTCATTTTTTTAGGTCTATTTATATATTTCTTCTATGAGCAAGAGAGAGTGAAGGGGAGACAGCACCTCCAACGTGGTCAATTCCATGATCCAGCCACACCTCTCAGCTAGCCCTGCATCATGGGTAAGTGCATGCCTAATATATGCATGGAGGGCTCTGGCCTTGAACCAGGAACCTTCCCTAATGAGATTGCCTTGCAGATGGTTGCATTTTAATTCTGCATTACTTTCTAGCTCTAGGATCCATTTTTTAAAACTCACACACAGCTTTTGTTCTTTTAAAAAACTAACAGATTAATATGCTGCATACTACTCAGTCATAAACAAAATTCTGTCATTTGACACAAAACAGATAAACCTAGAAGATATAATACTAAGTGAAATAAGCCAGACCATTGAAGACAAATCCACCTGTCCTCACTTAACTTTTACGGAATGTCTACACTCTATGGTAGAAACTGAGACTCATAAGCACAGAAATAGAGACAGCGGTGGTAGACACTAGGAGTTTCTTCAGGAAGAATGGGTGGGCATGGGGTGGGGGTTGTTAGAAATATTTTAATGGACCTAAGATGGACCTAAGACTTCATGTAAATAAGGGGAGGAGGCTATGAACACCATGTCATAGCAGGGTAAAAAAAAAAAAAAAAAATACTGACAATTTAACACATATTTCAAAAAAGAAAAAGACAAATACTGTAGAAAGCAGAGCAGTTTGACCTGCGCTCTCAGGTGGCTGAGTTAACAGTATGGTAATGTCCAACTAGGGAAGACTGTTGAAGATATCAAAGTGAGTGAACCAATTTAATCACTTATTGAAAAAACAAATTTGTAGGGAATTTCTCTGGAACAATGGTTAGGCCCACAGGTTTTAGAAACATATTCCTTTGAATAAATCTTTATTCCACTATTTTGGGAAACTCAATTAGCTTCTCTGGGTATTTTAGGTTCCTTCTCTGCAAATGGAAAAAATAGCTACCTCTTGTTATTTGTGAGAAATATATGAGGTAAGTTTTAAGCACTTAGATTAGTGTCTGGCAAATATAAAGAGCCCAGTGAATGCTAAATTTAAATCAGGTTTGGCTGTTGTTATTAAAAGCAACGGGCAGGGTGGGGATGTGCGGGGTGCTGTGGCTTGGTGGTTAAGGCAGATAGATTCCACATGACAAACAACATTGTTTGAATCCCAGATCCAGTGGCTCGAAAAACCCACTGAACATGTGTGCCTAAAACCCATAAAAAATAAGGGAGATGAAGGAGACCATGCCCTATGTAGAGTGCTTTCTCGCTTTCCCGCTTTCCCTTTCCCTCTCTGTCTCTCTTTGGTGAGCACATGTGCCCTTGGCAAATTAAAAGAGAAAAAAAAGTAAATGGGATATTTACTTCTGGTTACAGCAAATAAACTTGTATAACCATTTTTACTACTTAGATCAAGCAGAAAAGGTAGATAAGACACAGAAATTAACAACCGAAGACATCAGGCAGCTATCAAAGAGCAAGAACTTGAAAAGCCGAGATTTCAGAGTCATGGAAGTAAATCGAATGCCCTTTTCCCATGAAGGCATTTGCCAATTCATATGGCAGGCTTGGAGACAGAGAAGGTGAATAGACTTCAGGTTGTATCATGAATTGGAGGAAAAATACAGGCATTCAGGACTTCTAAAGCAAAAGGTCCATAGTAAATGCCCAGGCCTTTAGCGGAGCTCTCTGAAGGACTGCTCTCAAAGAGTAAGGGATAACCAGAAATACACTGGTCTTTACAAGGACTGATGCTCAACTTTGAATATGTTTAGCCTAGCACAGTATTAAAGTAATCTCTCCTGTCCTAACTGTCAAACAGAAAAAGCAAACCCTCTCTGGAAGAAGAAAACATTATTAATAGTCTCACGGCATTTCTTTAGTATTTTGTAAACAATGTTCAGCATTCGACTGAAAATTACCCAAACACGCAAGGGAAGATGACCAAGGAATGAAAACCTTAGAGATAAGACAAAAAGAAATAGATGATAGAAACAAATCCATAAGAAATCTAGGTGTTGGAGTTACGAGTCACAAACTTTAAAAGAATTATTGCTAATGTATTCAAGGAAAGATGACATTAAATTAATTAGGTTAATTTTGTTAGGTAATTAAATCTATAGTTCAATTTGTAAAAGAAACAAATGAATCCTTAAAATTGAAAAATCAATTAAAATACATAGCTGGTAATTCAAGAGAATTTTAAGCAAAAAAAAAAAAACAAAAAAAAAAAACTTTCTTTTTGTATTTTGGCTTCATCCTAAGTAGATCATATATTCAAAGTTAACTAAAATAAAAAAGTGTATGGCAAGAAGCGTCTATAGCTTAAAACTGAACTTAAAATTTTTGGTTCAATAGTATGTAGTGATAACTTTAGGAGAAATAACTTAAATATTTAAAGGACTATGTACCGCTACTATTTTTCTCATTAGTTTAGTTATGGAGTACAGAAACCCTTGGTGAGGAAACACTAAATACTATGAGCAAACCTGCATTCTCTTTTATTTAAAGTAATAGACCTTCTTTATTCTTATTCTCATCATGAGCAGATTATTATGAGAAATACAAACATATTTTCTAATTTATTGATTATTTTTGAAAAATTATGCTGTTAGTAATGACTATTATTTGGAGCATGACAGAAATGGAGGTCTAGTGGTTAGTATGGGCACTTAGCACACTGAGAATTACTAATATAAATAAACACTATAATAAATCGTATTAGAAAAATGAAAATAAAATTTGCTTCCATAAATGTATTCAATGCATTACTAATTTGGATCTATAATTTAATCAGGTACTATATTGACAGGTTTTGTGTGAGTAAGAATTTTTCTTTTCATTACATAAAATAAGAAAACAAAACTGGCATTAACCTTTTACTACAGAGGCATTTATTACAGAAGGAATTATATCTACCTTCCTACCTATAATTTCAGTTCTAGAGGTTTAGTCAGCACAGAATGACAAAATTCTATTTCTTGTATTATATATTCTTATAATTTAGTTAGCTCTACAATGAGACAAGGGATACCTCTTCTGACTATACCTATATTGAGTGATATGCTGTCCAATAACAGAGGTTATTAAACAATAAACATTAATAAATAGTCATTGAAAAACAAATGAGACAGATTTGTGGATTGTTATATATAACTTCCTAGGAAAAGAAAAAAAAAAGTCATAATGTCTGGGGATCACTAAATTAAGGTTTTGGCCTGGTTTTCTGTGATCTCAAGCATGTCATTTAATCTTTCTGACTCAGCTTGCTTAGCTATAAAATAAAGATAATCATGTGTGACCTAATTCCATAATTAAGCCACAAACATTTATTGAACACCTTTCACTTGTCAGTGCTTTTGTGAAATACTAGGACATTAATATAGAGAAAATTATTGAAGCATTGAACACTGTAATGAATGGAAAGCACTTTGTAGTAGGTAGTACATTATACAAATATTATTTTATACAATCATATGATTACACGTACTTTTCCAGAAGTACCAAGAGCATCTAACTCTCAACCAAAATGCAAAGGTACTAATTTTGGCTAACTGTACACACAGAGGTTGGCTGTGTTGAAATAAAATATTTGATAATTATCAGAATAAAACAGTAGAGCAAGGCCCCGTTGTCTAGTAGTTAAGGGAACTGGATCCCACATGGCTGAAAGCAGTTGATTCGAATCCCAGCCCCACAGCTTGAGAAACACACTGGGCGCAGGTCATACATGCTCCAGATCCCAACGGAATGGAGAAATGGAGGAGAGACTGTGGCATGACCATTCCCCACTGTGGGGTGATTTCCTCCTCTCTGTCTCTTTCTCATGACCACATGTGTCCTGGCTATTTAAAACATGAGAAAAGAAAAGAGAGAAAGATCAGGAAAGGCAAGACCTCTTTCTAGCCCCAGGGAAAAAAGGGTAAGACTAATAATAAAGTAAAAATGACCTCTTGAACTTGGAGCACAGAGAGATGACATGCATCAGGACAATAGTCTGGGAATCTCAAGAAAGCCTTGAAATTCACCTCAATATTCCCCATGGCAAAACAGGAAAACCATAATGAAATTTTTCTTTGGTTATAATAAAGAAAAGAAAAACAAAAACATTAAAAAAATGCCAACCCAGAACAAAGACAGAATGAGGAGAGGAAACTGTAAGTCTGCAATGTGACACAGTCTTTGAAAACAATGAACATAAAGAAGAGAATTTTGATAATAAATACTAGAGAGAGCATGACCACAACAAGAATATAAAAAACACAAAGCCTATAGTTAGTGAGATCTAAAATTCTAGACTTACTGGCCCTTATCTTTCCAGAAACTTTACCACTGTTGGTTAAAATCACTGAAAACTGACATTCCAAAATGTTGCTCTGCAGGCCGAACAATACACTAGATTACAATGAAAACCAGAAATGAGTGAATCCTCTTAAGAAATGTTCTCTCCGCTTCCAGGGAGTGATAGAAGAATATGGTGGGCTTGGATATTAAACATCGCTCAGGAAAGAAATGTACAGCAGGACACATCCTACATTATATTCTATTCATGTTATTATTTGAAGTAAATGAACAATTTCACACAGAAAATCTCTTTTTAGGAGTAGAAACATAAAGCATGATTAAGGGATTTTTGAAAGTTAGCTTATTTAACTGCACTTAACTATTCATCACTTTATGGAACAGATGGATTTTAGCAGATTTGACCAAAGTGAATTTTTTCTTTATATCAATAATGTTTAGGTAATCAGGAATTAATCTTCCAGGAAAAGAAAAATCCCTCAATTAAAAAAAGGGTACTAAGTCTGTATTAAAATAAATATCCAGTGAGCAGTGAAATGTTTATGGATGCTGAAGACAATATGGAACAGGGCAGGGGGAAAAGGGAAGAGTATGGAGAAGGATAGCAAGAGAACAGATAGAGAGGCATGACATTAGTGGGACGCAGAAATGGTTTATTACCTGTTGATGTATATAGTATTCTCAGCTGGACTGGTCTGACAAATATTTCATGTTGAATAAATTCTTTATACAAGCCAAATGATATATAGTGATTGAATGTTTAAAAAATAATGAGAATAAAAAATAATAATAATAATAATCTGAAAACAATGGTAAAAGCTATTTGATAATGATGATGTGGATAGTAATGTCTTTGTCTTGATTGATATGCATTGATATGCATGGTAATTGTGGTAGAAAAAGAAATATAATACATTGTAAAGATATATGTGATTCAATGTATATAGAAAGATTATGATAATAAATAAAATTAAATAAAAAATAAATAAATACCCATTAACGCATGGGTTAATAATGCTGATTATTCATTCACACTGTCAGGATTTCTCTCATAAATAGCAACTGCCTAAAACATGACATCTGTAGTTCTTGGAATTTTATTCCTATATTCTTTGTCTAATAGACCTTAATTATATTATCAAAAGAGTTTGAAATAGATATTCCTTATTCTTATCTAAACATTGTTAATTTAAGGCTTCAATTTAGTAAATTTTCATTCTTTACATTATCAATTTGTTAAAATGAAACAAACCATAACTTGACATTCTCTTGTTTCTTCTGTCACTTAGGTCTCTAATTAATGTTTTCTATTAGATTTCAATAAACATTAACCAAAGGGATTATAGGCTTAGTTGTTGTCCTGGAACTCTCGATGAAGCTACATAAGCTTTCATGTCTACCAATACTTTTTGGAATTACAACTAAAACAAGTCACAGAAATTGACAAGGCAGAAAACAAATAAACAAACAAAACATAAACATTCATAATAAAAATAAAAAAAAAACCTCCCAATCAGAATCTTTTTCTTAGCATCTACTTGAATATAATTATTTAATAATTTTATGAAATTCATGGGTGACAGTGCCAATGGTATGAAAATACAAGACAAAACAAAACTCAAAGAGTTAACAATTAATGCTACATAGAGGATTGAAAGCAAAACAAAATAAAATGCTTTTTATTAAGCAAAAGAATCAAGAGGTAAAAAAATGATCCCAGGTTCATGACTAAAATATTCTGTTCTTGACACTTGAAGGAAAGGACGGCGGTCAAGGTCAATGGGGAGGGAAATGATCCAAACATCACTTACTTCTTTGTATCCAAAGATGATGCGTCCATCCATGAGAAGGGTTGCTTGGAAGGTGAAGCTTCCCAGGTTGTAATTGTCCTGCAGATGTACGTGGTCCCACTGGACAACAAGTGCTGTGCCTATAAACCCCATCAAAATAAAAAAAGTGCGATGAGAAAAATACGATAATCAATTCTTCTGGAAGCATTCATAAAAACATGGACCTGGCCTTCTAATGTAATAGTTTGTTATTTCTATAATATTTTACTTTTTTAAAAAGAATTATTTTATTTAACTTTATTTATTTATCCATTTATTTATTTTTAACTTGACCAGAGAGGGACAGGCATGTGGGAACCAGCTCCCTTAACCATTAGACCGCTACTAGCCCTGCTGTTTTTCTTATGCCAACAGATGTGAGAGAAATCATAAAAAGGGAATAGGGCTGGTCCACTATTTTATTTTTATGCGGTTAATTGGCATTCTGCTATTGAAAGAGCATTTGGAATTTTTTTTTTTTTAAGGAAGGATTGAGTATTCTCTAAATAATTGCTAAAATCTAACCTCACACTGAGGTTAATATTGAGCCAAGACAGTGTGGGAGAATTTTGCCTTAGGAATCCCATTAACAGTAATGGCTACTGTCTGTTAAATTTCCATGAGCCACTTGCAAAATGCAGCCCAAGTGGATTGAATGAACGTAAAGTATGTTTGACAAATGCTGAGAGAGAAAGGCACATTCAAAAAAGCTCAAACCACTTATAAAAGACCTAAAAATGTCTTTTTAATACATAGAATTACACTCTTGTGCACTAAAGCAGCTCCTTTAACACTAATGGGAATTTTCTTCTTTGGTTTACAATGCCTGCATTTCTGTCTTTGCTGTGTTGCTTCCAGGAAGTTGCAAGGTAGCTTGAAGGACCTGGACTATGATTTCTGAAACTCCCTTGAAGTATGTTGGGATGAAATTCAGTGCTACATATTATATTCTGATGACTCAATCTGCCAGGCTTTACTATTAAAACATTAATATAAAATATAGATTGAAATATTGTATAATGATCACTTATGAAAATTCATACTTATGGGTTTTTTTTTTTTTTTTTTTTTTTTTTGGAGAGGTTTTTGCTATAGGGGCATGTGTGCTCGCCAGAAAGACAGAGAGACAGAAAGTGAGAAATCACCCCCCAGGGCCACGCCGCAATCCCTTCTCCTACATTCTCCTCTCTAGATCTTGGGCACACACGCACACGTGCCCAGCATGAGTTTAAGCCACCGGGTCTGGTACTTGAATCAGTCGACTACATGGGAGTCCAGCGACACAGCCATTACACCAACTGCCGGTCCCTCACATTTATGTTTTAACTGACATTGTGTAAACTTTATTTTTTTTTAAAAAAGCTGATTTTTTTCTTGGTTCTAAATATTGGATTTTGTTTGTTTAAAATTTTTTTTTTTGCTGCCAACAGAAGCTGTATTGAAAATAAAACTCACAGAACTAAAACAGTAATAAAACTTACTTCCCAGCAGTAAATATCTGATTTTTCAAAATTATGATTGTATGGTAGAATTAATTTTCAGCAACAATTTTGAGCTAGTTGACAAGTTTAAATAGACATTACTTCAAATTTCTTGAACACCCAGTTGTAAATCCCTAAAGAATATTAAAATACAGAAATGGATTTTTTGAGGTAAAGCTTTAGAAGCAAAAAAAACCTTTGAACTTGACCTTAGTGCTTTAAGCCACAAGAAACACCCAACATATGACCTAGAAGAGCTAGGTTTTCTTCTGTGTCTACACTATGATTTTTTAAAATTGGCAAAGGCAAAATGATAATAACCATTATTATGAAATGCCATTTAACAACTTCATTTTCCTTTACTTGTGTCCACAGCTCTAAGCCTAGTGCCTTTTTAGCATTTCTCTCACATCTGGTGGTACAGGAAAACAATGAACTAGAGAACAGAAGACCTAGACCTCTTTCTGTAAAATCTCCTACAGGAGCTCAACATTCTTTTTTTTTTTGAGATGTTTTTGCTATAGGGTGCGTGCGCTCACCAGAAAGACAGAGACAGACAGAGAGACAGAGAGTGAGAAATCACCCCCCAAGTGGGATGGCCACGCTGCAATCCCTTCTCCTCCATTCTCCTCTCGGGATCTCGGGCACACATGGACACGTGCCTGGCGTGAGTTTAAGTCACCCGGTCTGGGACTCGAACCATGGTCGACTACATGGGAGTCCAGGGACATAGCCATTATGTTAACTGCTGGTCCCAGATCAACATTCTTAACCTGAATGAACTTGTTCCCTCTCTCGTTAATATGAGAGGTCTAATTCTTGCCTTAAAAGATTTCGCATTGGGGACCAGTAGCTGGGGTAAGGGTTATGTCCCCGGACTCCCATGTAGTTGATTGCAGTTCGAGTCCTGGACCCAGTGGCTTAAACTCACACTGGGCACATGTGCGTGCGTGCCCACGATCCCGAGAGGAGAATGGACAAGAAGGGATTGTGACGTGGCCATCACTCCTGGGGGGTGATTTTTCACTTTCTGTCTCTCTGTCTCTGTCTTTCTGGCAAGCACACTCACTCTATAGAAAAAAAAAAAAAAAAGAAAGAAAGATTTTGCACTGGGCCAGTGGCTGGTTTGGTGGTTATGGCGGTGGGTCCCACATGGCTAACTGTGTGGTTTGAGTACCCAATCTGGCAGCCTGAAAAACTCACCAGGCGCACGTGCATGTATGCCCAAGTCCCAAGAGGAGAATAGAGGAGGAGGGATTGTGGCATGGCCTTGGGGATTTCTCACTTTCCCTCTCTGTTTCTCTCTCCAGCAGGCACACACACCCTATGATCAGATCAAAAAAACAAAACAAGACAAAACAAAAACCACAATTCTGTATTAAATATAAGAAAATATATTGGGTTGTCAGAAAGTCATGATGCATTTTTGCACCAAAAAAATACATCATGACTTTTCTGACAACCTAAGAGTAACCTTAAATTCTTGTGACAAGTCCATATAAATAGTTTTCACTGCAAGTGCTGATGAAGACATTTCTAAGTTATTGTTGGAAGCAAGGTTTCAAAAATAACACTAATTTGCAAATACTAAGTTTTACATTATGTAGTAGCATAGCTCCCCAAAATATTTATTAATTTCAATGCTTCTATATCAGGGCAAATAAAAACTGACTATAAATGTTTCATTAAATTTAGAAATGAGCTAAACTTGAGCCAGATGGTGGTACAGCAGTAATGCGTATCTCTACAATGTAGAACCCATAGGGGAAGGTTCAGGGTTCGCATCCTGAGGCCTCTTTGTACTTTCCAGATGTATAGATGTGTGTCCGTGATCTGAGACAGCTTAGGCTAGGAGCGAATCTTGGTATGAGTACCTTGTTGAGGGTATCTCTCTCTCTGTCTTCTCTCTGTCACTCTCTCATGGAAGACATTAATTTTATAAATTAAAAATTAAATTTAAAAATTAGCTAAGTATTTCTATTCTGTATTTACCAAAGAACCAATACTTCAAGTTTCACCTTTTATTAAAAATTACCAGAGGGTTAACCAGTGGTGTGTGGTGGTTAAGGCAGCTGGACCCCACATGAACAACTGCCTAGGTTCAATTCCTAGACCCGGTAGCTTGAAACATGTGCTAGGTACATGCGTATGCGTGCCCAAAATCCTAAAAGAAGAGAAATAGAGGGGAAGGGGCCTGACTATCCCCCATGGAGGGTGCTCTTTTCCTCCCTCCCTTTCGCTCTCTCTGGCAAGTACATACACTCTTTAGAAAATTAAATAAAAAAAAAAATACTGAAATCTAAAACTTTATGGTATTCAAGTGAGTGGGAATGGGTTTTAGGAATAAATGCACATATAGATTTGATTTCTTCTATTTCACTTACTAGTTTCTTACTCAAAATATTGCCCTCTAGATAATGCCTAATGTAGAGGACAATTAGGTAAATGGACCAGGAAGACACTTTCCTTGTACAAATATGATGTAGAAAAATATAAAGCCGAAAGAAAAGCATGGGCTGAGGAACTGATCTACATTTTCCAAGAGCTGGGTAGCCTATCTCCTGGTATGACTGACAGATACTGCTTCTATGAAGGGATGTGAACATACATATCAGACCACATGAGTTGCTACCCCGTCTGATGAGTTTACTGGAACTGAGTTTCCCTAAGGGTGTTGATTTCACCACAATCAGTTATGTGATCAGTAATGGATAACGATTTTTTATCTTCAACATAAAAACAGAGTAGAAGGAACTAATGATATTTAAGATCATTATCAGCTCTAAATGTTCTATTTCTATGTGTAATTAGACTTCTGATTGTTGGAAAGAATTATACTCTATAGCTTGCTTTTATAACTTTTTCATTTTTTGTACGTTAATACTCCGTGAATCAGATTGCAGTAATCATTCAGGCTACTGATAACTTTTGGAAGCCTCATATCATTTTCCAAATCTAGTGCTTTCTGTTATAGAAATATTATCTTAAAAGAAATTTTCTAACCTGCTGTGTCTCATCTAGGAAAGTTCTGCTTTCCTAAAATGTTGAGTTTTCCATCCTCAAGAATTCTATGATTTTTACTCAATCAATGTCCAAAGTATTTCCCCAATTTACTCTGGTATAAAAAGAAGAGCCTTACAATATTTAAATGTGCTTCATTTATTTAATAAAACACAAGAAATTATTCAACTTTCATTATCATATTGTGGGAACTTAACATTCCCGTTGGTGATCACACAGGAGTAATGCAAAAAAATACACTGTCTTGATTATTAATCCCTGAACAATGCTCAGAAGTAAAACATCCATCTTACATATTTAATTTTTTCATTTACTTATTCATTGAATAATTACTGAAAACCTACTGACTGTTAAGTATCTATGCCAGGTACTATAGATAAAATGTTTTCTTATAGTCATTCTTGCTTTTAGATCATTTATAATCCAACTGGAGTGATATACATTAACTTGAAAAAGTCATTCAAATAAAATTCCAGCCCAGCCTTGGTGGCATGGACAGTAGTGCACTAAACTACAAAGCTGGAAGCCACAGAGGTTCAGACCCTGAGTCAATCTGAAACACAATGGGTACACACATGTCCAAGATCTCATGAGTTGTAGGGCTATGCAAAGGGTTTCTCTTTCTTATGTATGCACGCTTGGGCTCTCCTTCATGAATAAAATATATAAATAAAAAATTAAAACTAAATAAAGTAAAATTCACATATTAAAAGCTCCTAGGGACTAGCAGATGGTAAAGGACTTATGTTACTGGAATTCCGCATGGCTGACTGTGGTTTGGGTCCCTGACCCGATGGCTTCAAAAATCACACAGGGGGATCAGCAGTTAGCATAATGGCTGTGTCGCTGGACTCCCATGTAGTTGACCGCGGTTCACGTCCCAGACCCAGTGGCTTAAAACTCACACCTGGCGCATGTGCATGCATAGCCAGGATCCCGAGAGGAGAATGGAGGAGAAGGGACTGCGGCATGACCATGCCCCCTGGGGGGTGATTTCTCGCTTTTTGTCTCTCTGTCTCTGTCTGGCGAGCGCACACGCCCTCTCTATGGCAAAAACCTCTCCAAAAAAAAAAAAAAAAAAAATCACGCCGGGTGCATGCCCGTGTGTGTGCCCAAGATCCCGGGAGGAGAATGGAGGACTAGGGATTGTGGCATGGCCATCCTCCCTGGGGGAATGATTTCTCACTTTCCCTATCACTGGCTCTCTCTCTCCGGTGAGTGCACATGCCCTAAGGCAAACAACCTCTTTAAAAAAAAAAAAGCTACAAAGGAAAAGGGTACAAGAGAGAGCATGTGGAGGCAGAGAATTATTTAATATGCTTTATGATGTTGATGCTAATAATATAAAAACTGGATCATCAGAATCCTGTGCTCATGAATGAATGTCACTCACATCACCTAGTAAGTGACAGAGCTCGGAAAATAAACTCTCATCAAATAATTTCTTCTTAGATTTCTAAGGTGGCTCTGCCTAGGAGATTATGGAGTAAGCTTTCCGGAAGTTTCTGCTGCAGTTTTGCCTCAAGTACACTCACAACCTACTCACACACCCTGGGTCATCAGCACCACCTGACTTTTTAAAAAAATGGTAGGAGGATAGAATTTAATAGTTTGTAAAATAATAGGGAGAAAAAAGTATATGGCCAACACTTAGAAATACTCCAGGTATATACCTGACTATGCTTGGTTTCCTTCTTCTTTTGCTATTTTGATCTGTGAAACAGCTTCAAAGCCCTGGTTAGAAAATTGCTTCTATTTCCCTAAGACTACTGCCACCAAAAAGCCTGTACCACCTACTGGTAATTTTCTTCCTTAATCATCAAAGATAAGACCCCCCCCCCAAATGCTTTTATTATTTTCAGACATAAAACTGTCATATGAGCAAGCAAATACTACTTTTGTGTACAAAGATCAAAGAATATTCTCTTTAATTTTTCCAATGTCAACTCAGATTTACTTATAATTTCTCTATCAAAGTTACAGCTTGTAATGAAATAGAGAAACAAAATTTACTGGGACCAGCAGTTAGCATTATGGCTATGTTGCTGGACTCCCATGTAGTCGACCATGGTTCGAGTCCCAGACCCGGTGGCTTAAACTCATGCCGGGCATGTGTGCATGCGTGCCCAAGATCCCTAGAGGAGAATGGAGGAGAAGGGATTGTGGTGTGGCCATCCCCCCTGGGGGTGATTTCTTGCTTTCTGTCTCTCTGGTGAGCACATGTGCCCTATAGCAAAAACTTCTTCAAAAAAAATAAGAAACAAAATTTACTTATGTCTCTTAAGATCTCTAATTTATTTTTTTCTTTGTTCACCGGAGAGAGAGAGAAATCACCCCCCCCCCCCCCCCAGGGAAATGGCTATGCTGCAATCCCTTCTCTTCCATTCTCCTCTCAGAATTTTGGGTACGCATACACACACGCTCAACATGAGTTTCAAACCATCGGGTCTGAGACTCAAACTGCAGTCAACTACATGGGAGTCCAGCGAATGGAACCATTATGCTATTTGCTGGTCCCAAGACCTCTAATTTCTTATTTTAATTTTAATGGCATTTAATGATATGGATGGTTTGGGTTTTCTCTGACTATTTTATATATCCCCAAAGACACAGCAGGAAGATTCTTGTCAATAAACTTAATTAATCTTAATTGGATGTATTTCACATTTTAAAGTCAGAAAGACTTAAATTATTTAAAGTTTATTATTTCTTTCTTCTATGAGCAAGTGTGACGAAAGAGAGAGCACCTTCAATAGGCTCTTTGTGCCGAGATCCATGCCTAGCATCAGTCAGGCCTGGATTATACACATGGGCATGTACGGTGTGCTCGAGGTGGGCTTTGGAGGAGATCTTTAACCCTCCCATGTGGGTCAGCCTCACAGAACATTGCATTTTACAAATGTGTCATCATTCAGCTCCAGGAAAAGAATTATTTTCTTAAGTGTACTTTAATTATGTACCACCTTATATCTTCATGAAACGATATGCATCTTATGGATACACAGAGTTCAAAAGTGTGGGAAATTGAGTACCAGTATATGATGCCACTTGCTTGTACATAAAGATCAGAACTAGCAAAATTATCCTTATTTGGATTTCTTAAATTAGAAAGGTGTTCTTGTAGATGGCATCAAATAAATATATTTGCTTCTTTTGAGGTGTGATCTATAGTAACTCATTTACTATATTGTAAAATAGATGTTTATATATATATATATATATATATATATATATATATATATATATGATGTGAATGGAATAAATAATAAATGAGTGGCATTTGACCATTTTATTCCTTTTTTTTTTTTTTTTTTGGAGAGGTTTTTGCTATAGGGTGCATGCGCTCGCCAGATAGACAGAGACATAGAGACAGAAAGCGAGAAATCACCGCCCGGGGGGATGGTCACACCACAAGCCCTTTTCCTCCATTCTCCTTCATTCTCCTCTCGGGATCTTGGGCACGCACACACACGCGCCTGGCGTGAGTTTTAAGCCACCGGCTCTGGGACGTGAACCGCGGTCGACTACATGGGAGTCCAGCGACATAGCCATTACGCTAACTGCTGGTTCCCTCATTTATTTTTTTAAATTTGTTTTGCCATAGGGCACACGAGACAGAGAGAAGAAAGTGAGAAATCACCCCCTAGGGGTGATGGCCGCAATCCTTTCTTCCATTTTTTCAGGATTTGGGGCATGCATGCACATGCCTGTGCCTGGTGTGATTTTCAAGCCGTCACCTCTGGGACTTGCACCTCACAGTCAGCCATGTGGGATCCTGCCGCTATAACCACAATGTTATTGGCCCCGACCATGTATTTTTTAACCCACTTTTTAACAATGAACAAATAACATTAGTCATCTCAGAGTATTTGCATCATGCAATTTACAAATCAAACCTACCAAAAAAACCCAAAAGTTTGCAAAAATATTAACATGAATCCAATGCTTAATATTTCAGAATATACATTCAACCAAAAAATAGGCCAATTCGTACATACCATTATCAAAATATCTTACTGTTGAATTTCTGGATACACTGGGATCAAAATTTGCCATTAAAGGTGCTATGTACTGCGTGGCTGTTAGCATTCGGTGTACAACTTCTCCAGTGTATATAAAACCTGTAATTAGAAAAACAGGAAAAATGATAAGAAAAAGGAGCCCAGAAAAAATTATCATTAAAATCCCTCCAATTCAACTGGAGTCATATTTTGAAAATAAAAATGGTAGTAAAAATAAAAAAAGGAACATAATTTATGTATTTTTAAGAACTATTTATTTAATTTTATTTATTCATTTATTTAATTTGACCAGAGAGAGAGAGACAGAGAGAAAGGGACAGTGAGAAAGCAAGTCACCAGGTCCAGGATTCAAACCATGGTTCACCATGTGGGAGTTCTAGCACCTTTATCACCATGCCACCTGCTGGCCCCCATAATTAATGTCTTAATGTATGATTAACTAGACTTTGTTCAGATTAAGTAACAAATTCTCATATGATTCGGTAGTACTTTGCAGACTGGTAAATCAGAAATCTGTAATATGTATGATTTTAATTGTAGGAAAAGTGACTGTGATAGGAAGAGATTGTTAGACTGAAAAATGTTCATATAATACCATAAGTAATTTAAATATTTCATTTGCCATCAGAGATTCTTTGCTATTTAACACTAGGTGTTCTAATATGCAAGTCCTTTTTACATGTGAATTCACTGTCCTATTTATTTGAATTTTCTTCAACTGTAACCTTGGTTTAGAAACCACTCATGCTAAAAATGCAAAAAATGTTTTAATTTTTTTTTTTTTTTTTTTTTTTTTTTGGTTTTTGAAAGCTAAAAGAGGGCTAAACACTTGTGGTGAAGTATTCACATTTCTGAGATTACTCAAGCCTGCGTAATACCAGTACCTAATCAAGAAGATAAAGTCTATATGTTTGCAGATAAGTTGGAAAACCATTGACAGTGCACAAATACCTCTTTATTTAGTATGTTATCAATGCCAGCCTATTCTAGCAGTGGATAATGAGATGGAATTTTCTATGAAGGACCTTGGCTTTGAATTGACTTTCAATAGCTCCTATGTTAAAACTAACCCATTTTCAATTATTCACACTAGGTTTATTTACTTTGTGGATTATCCATGACAAATTGTTAATCCTATACTGGCTTTTTGCCTCTAGGGTCATTAGCTGCTTGAAAGGAGAGTCAGTTTAGAAAACGCAGATTTTAATATTAATCCAAGAAATGCACGATTAAGGATAAATATGCAAATGCGTGCACACACACACACACACACACACACACACATTATGAAATAAAACCAAAAGCAAATTATTTGTGGCAATATAGTAGTAATATTTAGGCAATCATCACTTAGCCAAATATCTGAGGCTACTATAGACCATTTTTCTGTTTTCACAAAAAGTAATACAATAAAACAAGCTAGGTTTTTTTTAAAAACTTACAACATTGTATAGCATTTAAAGTTCAAAATGTGTTAACCCGTGTGGTCTCAATTTTAAACTCTGAATAAAGATTTCATTGGCATAGAGCAGTCTTTATTGTTCCAAATTCTAAATTGTGATTTCTAGGTAGGTGATCGCAGAATTAATTTTGTAGTTATTTATGATGGAATTAATGTCTCTCTTTCTGGCACTGTCTTCTTCGCTTTGATTACCTTTGAATTTCTCACCAAAAGTATACTTGAATTCTAACTACTCATCCTAAAAAAGAAATTTCTAACTAGTAAAATCTTCAATGGGTATTTTCCATCATCATTGTTTCTCATTTACAAGGCAAGATCTTTCTAAATAAACCCCTGATATTTTAAGCATAATTTTGTACATTTATAATTTGATATAGCTCAAATTTACTAAAAGATATTATATTGAAAGGGTCATTGCTTGTATTATATTTACCTCTAGATTTTCAGATTCATATTTAATGTTCAAAGTTTGATATCCTATTCTTTTTTTGTTGAGATTTTTGCTGTAGGGCGCATGCACTTGCTAGAAAGATAGAGACAGAGAGATAGACAGCAAGAAATCACCCCCTATGGGTGATGGCCACGCCATAATCCCTTCTCCTCCATTCCCCTCTTGGGATCTTGGGCACACATGCACATGCACCCAGTGTGAGTTTAAGCCACTGCGTCCAGGACTTGAACTGTGGTCGGCTACATGGGAGTCCAATGACATAGCCATTACACCAACTGCTGGTCCCGATACTCCATTTTTCTGGTCCCAATATCCCATTCTTAAATTTTAAAGTGGAACAGTAACTTTTTCAGTCTATGATTTATTTTTCACCCATCCTCACCAGTATGCATTTATAACTTTATCATTATAACAGATGCAAAAATTCCACAGACATGATCTTTTAAGGAAAAAGTCTGAATTATACTCTACAAGTGTTCTATTGGATAAGGTACCTCCAGGTGGTTATTGTATCCTCCAGGTACTAATAGAAGAAACTCCTTAACTTAAAGCACAAAAGGCAGTAATTCAAGGTAGGAAGATAATTTGAAATCAATATAAAATCTATTCATCAAAAAATTTTGTTGGAAAAGCTTTATCAATTCCTAGAGATACAGAGTTGCAAATATACAACCATCGACGAGTTCAGATACTTAATTCTTAACTACTGGCACTCAAAATAAATAGGATATAGAAACCTGTCCCTCAATGTTTCCACATAGATTTGGTGAGAAATCGCTCTGTACTCTACAACTCAGTTTTCAGTTTGTAGGAACCATTAACGGCTACTTCCTTTGAGAAGGGAAGACTTTCCAGACCTATGGTTTCTCAAATTTCAAAAGGTAAAATTTCAAATTATTCCCTAAGAACTAGGTAAAAGTTTTAAAGAATTTTTAATATTAATATGTAAAAGCTATACTTATAATTTTGAGTTCTTTTGTTTTTGTAACATTAAAATAAACCATATTTACTATAACTATGGTTACCACAGTTGCTGCAACTAATAAGAAACAACCACTACTAATAAGTCTACCACAGCTAATCTACTACCCTTCTATTTCCACGGCCAAGAACTAGTGTGAGAAATAACCCAAGGATGAAAAAATCCACTCCTCCAAAAAATGAGTTTAATTTTGCTAAATTGGTGAATATCTGTTTGTTTTTTTCAGCTATATTGAAAATTAATTCTTCTTATTTCTGGTTAGTTCTTAATGACCAAGAAATAAATGCTTGCCTGCAGCAATAGGCTCTACTTAGTTCTCTTTCAATTTCTAGATTTAGAAAAATATCATTTCAGCAGTGGTTAATATAATCAAGTGGAGAGAAACCTTACAGGCCTGCTGAGCGCAGAGAAATGTAATTAGGTGTTGAATAAGAACAAGCTATGTAAATTAATGCAACTAAATTTTTCTAAAGCTCATAGCTACCAACACCCTATTAAGTTATTTACCTCTTTCCTTTGGTTGTTTGGGGCATGACCAGTCATAGAGAAAACATAATTCATTTTTCTGGTCCTTCGTCTTTTGGGGTAATTTAAGCAATATATCTTAATTAAGTTTCTTCAGACTTCTTTGTAGTCATCTGAAGGGCTAATTACAAAATGGCTCCTTTGCTTGCTCTATGCTTCTGGTCTAATAGTTTGTCTAGTCATAATAATTGAAGAAAAGTGATTATCAGCCAGAAAAAATGAGACTTAGAAAGATATCGTTGTTTAAAAGATCCAAATATTGGGCCGGCCTAGTCACTCAGTAGTTAACGGAGCCAGATCCCACATGACTGACCATGATTTGAATCCTGGCTCTGGAAGCTTGAAAAATACATTAAGTGTGCATGTGAGTGTGTGAGTGTGTGCATGTGTGTTCTTGCCCAAATCCTGATGGGAAGGGAGAATGGAGGAGAAAGGATTGTGGCTTGACTATGGACCACGTGAGGTGCTTCTCCACTCCTTTAGCCAGTATATGCACCTACTGGCAATAAAAACATTAAATAAAATAACCAAGTAAGAAGCAAACTTCGTTTTTTCTTTAAATCTCAAATAACAAGGAACACACTGCCTTAACCGCTGTTAAACGTAGAGTCATGTTTCTGAGTCAGGTGTATCAATAGCTTAACCTGCATGCCTTCAAGGATCTTCTTGGGCTGCTGTCTGTCCATGATGGTCTCTGCATAATCTGTTTTTAAATCTGTCACTTCATCAAGTTATTTGAGAATTCTATCACGGCCAGTCTTGTCATGAATTTATTTCACTCCGTCATTATTTATTTATTAACCACAATTATGTATTGACCAGCCTATCTACATAGGCCATTATTTTTTACATTATTTTCAGATATTCCCTTCACTGTATCTTTATAATAACTTTGAAAAGAATTTATGATGGTATTATTATTATTATTATTTCTGTTTACTGAATTATATAACAAGACCGAATAATTGGCCCAAAGTTACATGGCTAGAAAAAAGATTTTGTGATTCCAAATTGTACAGGCTCTTCACAATACTTTTAGAATTCATTCTGTATCCAGCATTAGGTCAGGTACTGAGGAAGACAGAAAGTTAGGTGGTAAACCTCTTACATGTCTTGAGGTCATTTCAAAAACAACAACTCTGCAGGAGTGCCGACAAGCCTCATAAACAAGGAGCATACCCACAACTCTGTGCTCCCTTCACTGGGTATTCCATACTCTAGCCTTAGAACTTAAACCTGCTCTCTCTGTGTGAAAATTTCAACGCCTCTATCTTAGAGTGGAATTGTAGTCACCTCAAATCCTGCTACTTACATTGTACTGCAGAAGCCTCTGTTCTTTTAATTGAAAGATTTTATAAATTCAGTTCAGTTAGATTCTTCTACTGCAATTCACCAAATGAGACTTAAATTGGTAGGAGAATGGCACATGAGTAGAAAATTTATTTCATAGTAGAATCTAATTATTTCTGAGTGGTGTGGATACGTTACTGATCCTGCCTGTGCCTCAGTTTTCTTATCTACTAAACTGGGATGTAATGATATCAGTATCATTGTGATGGCTGAAAGAGTTGATACATGAGAGACACTAAAAAAAAAAAGTGTCTAAGATAAACATTTACAAAAAAAAAAAAAAACCCAACCAATTAATTTAAGTCCATCTATTTTCTACCGTTTGTGGTCTATTTTGTATAGAATAGACAATGTATACTGATTGATTATGGAACTGTCCTCGGATGTTTACTTGAATTTAAATTTGTGCTTCACACCCTAATATATGATATTAGTGTATCTGCATGATTCCTGTTGGGTTAAAGAGCACCCCTGAAGGCAGTACACAATGAAAAGCCTTAATGTACAAAATTCTTAGTTTGATGTATTGTCCCTTACATTCTGATGAAATAAGCACCCTGTAAAAATATTAGCCTCCCAGAGGTTACGAATGGTTGTTTCATTTAATTGGAAGTGTCACAATAATAAAGGAAGCATGAGTAGACTATAATTGCATGTGAATCATTTCTGTAAAACTTTAATGTGTAAGGGGCTCCATAAAATATTCTACTTTATCATCTTTCAGTTGATATTTTTGACCCCAGAGGAAAGGTTGTAGCTGATGGGTATGCCTGCGGGGCACTGTGCATTTGTATAATAGTTAAATGCTGCCGTTAGAGAACAAATGACAATGACATATGTCACCTCCATCATCTCTGTTATGAGATGTGTACTGTCCCTACAGAGTAGTCAAAAAGATAAGGAATTTTTGGTCTTATAGCTATTAGGTCTGGGAGACTAGATTGTTCATTCGGAAATCTCATAAACCTTGTATACGATATATTTAGCATCGAGTCCTGAAAAACTGAACTTTTTTTTTTTTTTCCTCTTTTTGGTTCTGCCATAGGGTGCATGTGCTCACCAGAGAGAGACAAAGAGGGAAAGGAGACATCGCTCTCTGGGGGGGGGATGGCCAGGCTGTAACCCCTTCTTCAAAACTGGGCTATTTAACGGGTTGTTTCTTGTGCTTGTTGTTTCGTCAATCACTCAGACTTGGTGGTGAGTGACTTGCCTAAAGTAAACAAACAGTCTGAACATAATTCAGTTTCCATTTTACATAAATCCCATTTCATAAGTCCTAATACATTTTCATGTTATCAACCTGAAAGATAAATAACTTTATAAAGTTGAATTGTATTTCAGTCAGCTTCTTAAATCATGTATGTCAACAATTGCTAATTTGAAAATTAAAAGTTGTGGTAGGTTATTTGGTAATTAAATTGACTTTAATGTGCAACTATGCAATGACAGGTTGCATGTAACACTTTTCCTCTGGACAAGATTATTGCTAGTAGACCATGCAGTTCACTGAAAGGATATATGGACATGCAACCTTTATAGTTAATAAAAAAATGAGGAAGAAGAAAGCATTCTGAAATTTATGTGTACTTACTAACCAGTAAGTTCCTAGGAAGAAACCTATAATATTGCCAATTACCAAATATACTCCCTTTACAAGTTCCAAACAGCAATCAAGTTAAAATGTATCAAGAATATTTTATATATTGAAACGTATGTGTTGGTTGTTAGAAAATAACAATATTTCAATTGCCAAATATTTTCCTTTTATTTATTTATTCATTTTGGAGAGATTTTTGCTATAGGGTGCATGTGCTCTCCAGAAAGACAGAGAGAGACAGAAAGACAGAAAGCAAGAAATCATCCCCCGGGGGGATGGCCACGTCGCAATCCCTTCTCCTCCATTCTTCTCTTGGGATCTTGAGCATGCACGCAACATGCGCCCGGCATGAGTTTAAGCCACCAGGTCCGGGACTCGAATTGATCAACTACATGGGAGTCCAGCAACGTAGACATTACACAGTCTGCTGGTCCCTGTCCTTTTATATTTATAACCAAACTGTCAAAATATTTTACTATATTTGATATACTGAAATTTTAAAGTGTGTGTGTGTGTGTGTTTATATATATACACACACACACACACACACACACACATATATCTACTTATCTATACATGTCTATTAAAATATATCACATATCATAGACAGCGTCATTTCATTGGCTAAAAGCACTATTGGGATTACAAACCCCCAAAAAGCCATTCCCTAGGGAAAAAAGTCATGGGTATCAACTTGCTTATCAGCTGCAAATTATGTTCATAAAATTAGCAACATGAATTCTATGTTGACCATATAAAGTGACTCTCCGGGCAACATCAGAAAGATGATAGAGCTGAGGTATATAGATGAGAAGAGACAAGACAGACCAAAAAACAAATTGGCAAAAGAAATAATGTCTCTATCCCCTCTAAAATACATACTTTCTTCATTTTCATTTTGAACTAATACTAAAGTTGTTTTAGTTCTTGCCTTTTCCCTCTTATTCCTCCAACAAATCGACTTAACTTGTTCTTAGTAAAGTCATATAAATTCCTAGTAGTCATTGTCAACAGCTCCCTTCTGTAGCCCGTCAAATGCTTCTGATTACCTGGTATTTCCAGACATGGATTTATTCATTCTGCAGACTGTGTGAACAGTGCCCCCAAGAGTGGTATAGCACACAAACTAGATGGCTTTTCATGAAGGTACTGTACATATCTTTTTAACTTTTTTTTTGAAAAATCAATTTTCTTTCCTCTCATCAGATGGATCATGGTATTAATAATATCACCAAATCCTCTATTCTACAGGAAGAGCAATATCAGCAATGTGGTAGAATAGGAGTTTTTGGTACTCATCTACTTTCAGAAAGAAACATCAACTATCCATCGACAAAAGTTAAAGAATCAAGGTGAGAGTTTATAGCATCTGGGTTGAGCACAGAACTAAGAAAAGACACAGTGAAAAGTGTTGGGAGAAATTTTTTTTTTTTTTTTTATAACCAAACATAAAGGAGAGGTTTTTTTGCTATAGGGCGCATGCGCTCGCCAGACAGGGGGTGATTTCTTGCTTTCTATCTCTCTGTCTCTCTCTGTCTTTCTGGTAGGTGCACGCGCCCTATAGCAAAAACCTCTCCAAAAAAAAAAAAAAGATGTTGTTGGTAAACATCATAGTAGCCATTAAAAAAAAGACTGGTAATAGACACACAAAAGATGAAGGGAAAGAAATCAAAGCATACCATGCTAAAACCAAAAATAATCAAATCACAAATGAAGGCAAAAAGAGAGAAAGAAAAAAAATGAATTGCAAGAGAGAGAAAACATGTACAAAATGACAACAGTATGTTCTTCCTTATCGATAATTATTTTATTCTGAAATATTATTTTGGGACCGGCAGGTGGCATGGTGGTTAAGGGCACTGGACTCCCACATGGCCAACCATGGTCTGAGTCCCCACCTGGTGACTTGCTTTCTCACTTTCCTTCTCACTCTGTCACTCTCTGGTCAAATTAAAATAAAATAAATAGATAAAGTTAAATGAAATGATTCTTTAAAAAAATTATTTTAAATATATGGATTACATTCTTTTGTCAGAAGATATACAGTATACAGTGGCTGAATGAGTGACAAAAAATAAGTTCCAACTATATGCTGCTGACAAGAGACCTGCCGTGACAAAAAATAAGTTCCAACTATATGCTGCTGACAAGAGACCTGCCTTAGCCTTCAGGACACACATATGCTGACAGTGAAAAAATAGGAAAAATATTTTATACAAATGATAACAAAATGGAAGTAGAAGAGTCTACATTTATACAGATAAAATAGACATTATGTCAAAAACTGTCAGAAGAGACAAAGAAGGTCATTATATTGGGTCTTTGGAAAAGTCATGACGCATTTTTTCTGTTTTTCTATGCAAAAATGTGCATGACTTATCCAACGACCCAATATAATGATAAAGTGGTCATGTCATCAAAAGGACATAGCAATTGTTAATATATATGCCCACAAAACTGAGCACCTACATGTATATAGCAAATATTAACGGAATTGAAGGAAAAAATAGATGGCAATACAATAATAGCAGAGGATTTCAATATCTCACTTTCAGCAAAGGATAGATCATCTAGACAGAAAATCAATAAGGAAACAGAGGACTTGAACAAGACTGTAGACCGAGTGGATCAAACAGACACATACAACAGAACGTTACATCGGAGAGCAGAGGAAGACGCTTTCTCTTTTGTTGTTGTTGTTACTTAATATTTTAATTCATAAAGTATGTATGGGCATGAATTTCCCTAGGCAGGTATAACCTACAGAGGAGCTAATTAGCTGTAAAATTATACATTTTTTTTAAGAATGTTGAAATGATTTTGAGTGGCATAGTGAGTGATAATGAAAGATATTCTTCCAACAACCTGCATTTCCTATAGTCTCTCCTCTGTCTACAGAAGACTTAGATGACTCGCAGTCCCTTTTCTCTATTTTCACAGCCTCTTTTAACCCAGGTTCTCATTGCCTTTAGGGCTCTAAGAACAGATACTCAAATGAATTTACTCCTGATGTTATTAATTCTTTCTCTTTTCAATTGCTGAAGGGCTCATGCACTTACCAGAGAGAGAAACCAGCCTTTGATGGGGGTGTGCTCCTAGAAAATCCTTTTCACTTCATTTCTCCATCCCATCAGGATTTTGGGTACACACTAGTGCACACACACATGAAACTATTGTGTTTTTCTTTTTTTTTTTTTTCATGAAACTATCATGTTTTTTTAACTTATTTTTTAAAGAATTACTTTATTTAATATTATTTATTACTATTTTTAAATTTAACTAGAGAGAACAGCAAGAGAGAGAGAAAGTGAGAAAGCACGCCACCAGGTCTGGGACTTGAACCAAGGTTGGCCATATGGGAGTCCAGTACCTTAACCACCACACCACCTGCTGGCCCCCAATTGTGTGTGTGTGTGTTTTCTTTCTCTATTGTGTTTTTCAAGCCACCAAGGCCCTGATTTGAACCACAGGAGGCCATGTGGGACCCAGCTCCCTTAACTTCTGAGCTATACTCTAAGCCCTATAACTTCTCCTTAATCAAACAATTTCAGTAACTCTGGGTCAAAAGATAACAATAGCTGTGCTACTCATCTCCTCCTATAAAACAACTTTGAGACCACCTGAGTTTGTCCCCAGAGGCCTTGGCAAGAACAACCATTCTCTGCTGGACCAGCCTGTCAGAAGATTGTACAGAATACATTCTCCTTTTTGAAGTACACATGAAACATTCTCCAGGAAGATCATGTGTCAGAGAAAAAAATTCTTAAAGTCATGAGTTAGGGAAAAAAAAAAAAAAAAAAAAACGCTAATATACTTAAGACCAAAATCATGTCAAATAACTTTTTCTAGTTTTCATAATGATATGAAACTAGAAATCAGTAACAGAAGAAAACTTATAAATTCACAATCACATGGATTTAAGCAACACACTCGTAAATGACTAATTAGTCAAAAAAGAAATAAATATAGAAATATCTTGAAACAAACAAAAATGCAGACATAATATTCTTAATTTATGATATGAAGGAAAAATAGTTCTAAGAAGGAAGTTTAAAGTAATAAATGCCTACATGAAGAAAATCAAAGAACTCAGAAAAGCAATCTAATTTTAAAAGAAAAGAAAAGGGGGGGAAGGCCAAATTATTTAGCAGAAAAAAAGGGAATAAAAAGACCAGAGGAAAAAATAGATTAGAAAAAAAAAATGGAAAAGATCAATGAAACTTATGATTGATTTTATGAAAATATAAACAGTAAATTTTACTCTGACAAAGAAAAAGAAAGAGAGAAAACAAAATGATAAACAAAAGAGGACCTTTTACCATAGATACCACAAAAATAAAAAGAGCCCTAAGAGACTATTATGGAAAGTTATATGCCAACAAATTAAATAACCTAGAAAAAGTAGATAATTTTCTTAGAAGCATGCAAAGCACTACTAAGACTGAATCATGAAGAGACAGAAAATCTGAACAGACCAATAAGTAAGGAGATTGATTCGGTAATAAAAAAAATTTCCTCCAAATAAAAGCCCAGGCCATGATAACTTCACTGGTAAATTCTATCAAATTAAAGAAGATTTAATACCAATCTTATGCAAACTCTTGAACAGGAAGAAACACTTTCAACTCTCTTTACAAGGCCAACATTACCCTGATACTAAAGTCGGACAAAGGTACAAGAGAATTACAAGTCAAAACTTCTGATTAATGTAGATGTGAAAATCATCAGCAAAATACGAATTTAATTCAATAGCACATTGATCAAGTTGGCTATATCCCAGAGATGCCAAGGATGGTTCAAGATACACAAGCCGATAATTATGATACATCACATTAACAGAATGAAGGATAAAAATCATGATTATCTTAATAAATGCAAAAATAGCATTTGCCAAAATTCTGTATTTTTCATAATAAAGGCTCTCAACTAACTAGGTATATGAAGGCCAAGCATAGCAAGCCCACAACTAACATAATGCTCAATGGTAAAAGGTTGAAAGAGGAGCCAGCAGGTGGTGTGGTGGTTAAGGCACTGGATTCCCACCTGGCCAACCATGGTTCGAGTTCTGGACCCAGCGGTTTGAAAATCACAGTAGGGGTGTGTGTGTGCATGCCCAAAATCCCAAAGGAGAAGGGACTGCAGTGTGGCCTTCCCTCTGGGGGGTGATTTCTCACTTTCCTGCTTTCTGTCTCTCTCTAGCGAGTGCATTCACCCTACGGCAGAAACTTAAAAATAAGTGAATTAATGAAAGGTGAAAGATTTGCCTCCAAGATCAAGCACAAGACAAGGATGTTCATTATTTCCACTTCTATATAATGTAATATTGGAAGTCCTAACCAGAGCAATTAATCAAGAAAGAGAAAGAGAAGGCCACCAAATAGGAAAAATAACACATAAAACTGTCTCTGTTTGTAAATGATCATATATACGGAAACCCTAAAACGCCACCAAAAATTGTTAGAACTAATAAACAAATTCAATAAAGGTACAACATACAATTCAAATATGCAAAAATAAGTTTTATTTCTACATAATAGAAACAAAGTATCCAAACATTAAATTACGAAGGCAATCCCATTTGTAGTAGCATATAGATACATACATACATACATACAAAAATACTTAGGAATAAATTTAACCAAAAAGATCAAAGACCTGTACACTGACAGCTATAAAACACTGATGAAAAAAATTGAAGACACAAATAAAAGGAACAATATACTTTGTTCGTGAATTGAAAGAATTAAAATTGTTGAAATGTCTGTACTACCCAAAGTAATCTACAGATTGAATGCAATTCTGATCAAAATGCCAATGGTATTTTTTTTTTAAATAGAACAAACTCTAACATTCATTGGACTTAGAACAGCCAAAATAATCTTGAACAAAAAGAACAAAGCTGGGAACAGCAGTTAGTGTAATGGCTATGTCACTGAACTCCCATGTAGTCGACTGCGGTTCGAGTCCTGGACCCGGTGTCTTAAACTCACGCTGGGCACGTGTGCATGTGTGCCCCCAAGATCCCGAGAGTAGAATGGAGGAGAAGGGATTGCGGTGTGGCCATACCCCCTGGGGGGTGATTTCTCGCTTTCTATCTCTGTTTCTCTCTTTCTGGTGAGCGCACACGCCCTATATCAAAAAGCCCCTATAAAAAAAAAAAAAAATAAGAAAAAAAAGAACAAAGCTGAAAGCATCACACTACCAGAATTCAAAATCTATTACAAAGTTATACTAGTCAAAACAGAATGGTATTGACATAAAAACAAACATATAGATCAATGGGAAAAAAAGGAGAAAACCCAGAAATAAATCGACTAATTTACCATCATTTGATCTTTGACAGAGATGCCAAGAACATACAGTGTGGGAAAGGACAGTCTCTTCAATACATGATATTGAAATAACTTGTATCCACATGCAGAAGAATAAAATTTAACCCTTATCTCACACCATAAAATAAAACTACTTGTAATAGATCAAAGATTTATATGTAAGATGAGAAATTGCAAAACTACTAGAAGAAAATAAGGAAAAAGCTGTTTGATATTGATTGAAGCAGCCATTTTTTTTTGAAGTTATCCCAAAAGCACAAACAACAAAAGCAAAAGTAGATACATGGAATTGCATCAAACTATAAAGCTGCTTCTGCACAGCAAACGACACAATCAACAAAGTAAAGAGAAAATTAACCAACTGGGAGAAAATATTTGCAAACTATACATCTGACATGGGGTTACTATCCAAGATATATAAGGAACTCAACTCAGTAGTTAGAAAACAACCCAATTAAAAATAGGCAAAAGGCCGGAATAAGCATTGCTCAAAAGAGAAACAAGTGGACACCAGGTACATGAAAAAAAAAAGCTCAGCATCACTTATCATTATGAAAAACTAATTAAAATCATAATGAGGTATCACCTCATCTCACATCTGTCAGTGTGGTTATTATAAAAATAAAATATAACAAGTATTGGTAAGGATGCAAAGAAAAGGTAACTCTTGTACATTGTCGGTGGGAATGAAAATTAGTACATCATATTGTATTATATCATAAAAATGTTATACAAAAAATTAAATATAAAACTACCATAAGATTTATCAATCCCGCATTTGGATTTATATATAAAAAGGAATTAAAATAAGTATATGGAGAGGATATCTGCACTCCCCTGTTCATTGAAGCATGATTTATTTTTTTAAAGAATTAAAATTTTTTTTATTTCTTTAGTTTAAGAATTATTTTATTGAACTTTATTTATTTATTTTTTATTTAAATTTTACAAGAGGGAGGGAAGGAGGAGAGAGAGAGAGAGAGAGAGAGCGAGCGAGCAAGCCAGCAGGTCCCAGGACTCAACCCCAGTCAGCGGTGTGGGAGTCCAGCGCCCTTAACTACCACACCACCCGCTGGCCCCCACTGAAACATTATTTACACCTGCCAAGATATGGAATCAACTTAAGTGTCCATTAATGGATGAATGAATGAAAAAAAATGTGGTATATACATACACAATTGCACAATAGAATTCTATTAGGTCTTATAAGGTCTTTTTAAAAATTATTTATTTAATTTTACTTATTCATTCATCCATTTTAATTTGACCAGAGAGATGACAGAATGTCCTTTAAAAAACAAAACAACAAAACAAAACAACAACAACAACAACAACAAAGCAACAAAAGCAAAAGTAGTCAAATGGAATTGCATCAAACTATAAAGTCCTTTTTTTTAAAAAAAAAAATGACATTCTGTCATTTGGGACAATGAATGAGGAAGAAATAACGCTAAATGAAAAAGGCACACATAAATGCACATGATTTCATTTATATACTGAATCTAAGTAAGTCAACTCACAGTAACAGAGAGTAGAATGGTGGGTGCCAGGGCTGAGGGCTGAGGGGCAACAGGAGTTAGAGGTTGGTCAGAGGGTATAAAGTTTCGGATGTGTAAGCGGAACAAGTTCTGGAGATCAGCACGGGTTGCTGATGGGACTATGTTGTGTACTGGACATTTGCTAAGAAAGTAGATCTTCAATGTTCTCACACACTCTCTAAAAGGTAACTATGTTAGAAAATGGATATACTAGTTAGGTTGATAGACATGATCATCTCACAATGGACATGTATCTCAAAACACCACCATGTGCATCTTGGATATACAATTTTTATAAACCAATTACATCTCAATAAAGCTGGAGGAAAAAAGTCATCACCTCAAGGAAAAACATGTTTTAAAAAGCCATTCCCTTACATGGAGGAAGGGATTGAATTGTTGAATTATTCACTTGCTCAGACTTACAGAGATCCTGTTGTCAAATGCTGCACTCACATGTTGCAGTCAAATTATAGCTGAGAGTTGAGGCCAGAAGGTGGAGTGGTAGTTAAGGGCACTGGCCTCCCACGTGGCCAACCACAGTTCGAGTCCCGAACCTGGTGGCTTGCTTTCTGACTTTCTCTCTCTCTTTCTCTCACTCTGGTCAAATTACAATAAATAAATAAATAAAATGAAGTAAAAAAAAAAAAAAATTACAGCTGGGAGTTAGTTTCCAGTACCTGAAGTCTGCTTGGTTTTTGGATATGCTGTACTGTTTTGTGTTTACAAAGCCATTACTCAGAATCCACTTGATACCTTTAATCCTATGGACAGTCTTTCTAAAAGACAACTACTTGGCTTCCTGTGAATATCAGCTTTTCCTAGAATCTCTTCCCAAGTTGACATGGACATTTGGAGTACTGCTTGGAACAGTTCTACGTGATTGTCGGGGCTTCTGTCCGGGCTTTGTCCTGCTGCAGAGAGGGGAGTTCATGCATCATTCAGGCCTGTTACATCAGCCCAGTGCCCAGCACCTACCAGAACAAAGTCCTTTTCTAAGGACTTAAAAACTACTGTTTGAAATCCATTTTGAAAATATAGAGAAATAGCCCTGGAAGAAAGATGCCCAAATGTCAAGAGGGGCTATAGATAGGAATCTTCTTTTCTACATCATCAATCGTTATGGTGTTTACCAAATCATCTCTATACTACATCTCTTACTTTAAAAATCAGATCAATTTAAAGTAAAAATAATACATAGCAGGAGAATATCCCTTCTCGAGTCTTTCCCAGAATTGAAGTTTAAACTAGACTCTAATTTAAAAAAAAAATTATTCTATGTTTTTTAAATAACTACACTTTCCCAATTCCATTCTTCTGGAAACGTTTTTGTTTTCTATGATTGTTTAAACACTTCTAGGAAAGACAGAGATCTCATCCCAAAATTTTATCGGAATCCATCCAAGTCAGGCCGTGAGATCTCCTGAATGTACCAACAATGTCTTCACTGTCCCCTCTTCAGTGCAAGAGAAATGCCATTCACCTAAACAGGAAAGAAGCTAAAAGCTAGTAGAAGGCTTTGCTTTCTCAAAGAGCCATCTGCATTGTACCACCAGACCCTAACCAAGGGCTTGCCCCTTCCTTTTTTTCTCCCCAAATAACTGCAGTATCCCAGGTAGGTCCTTACATGATTACAGTTGCTTCAGTGCTTATCGTATAGAGCCAAGCTGTTGTCAAATATACACTGTTAAATAAAACAGTCTTTGAACAATTCATACATTGAATTAAAGTACAAGTTGACTTTGGTACAAAAACTTCTGAAATCCATGCACTGTTGCCATAACATGCATTTCTATGAACGTTGTGAAGAACCCTCAAATGTAAGTCTATAGTGATGTTTCGATCAACGACATTTACGACGGTGGTCCTCGAAGAAGCAATAGGATACACCGTATAGCCTAGGTGTGTATTTGGATCCAATATGCAGGTTTGTGTAAGAACACTCATGATGTCTGCACAACCAGAAAACCTAATTATATATTTCTCAGAATATATCCTTGTCCTTAATAGGCATATGACTGTTTATAAAATGGTAAACACCATAACGATATCATTTTATAATATGGCACATGTGGAAAAGTTTGTCTGTATAGTGTGTGTAACTCTGTGTGTGTGTGTGTGCATTCTCTCCACGAGGGGGCAAGTAAAATATACTGGAAGGCCCTGTATCAGTATGCACTTTGTACTTTCCTTATGCTCTATTATTTGAACACATAAAACATTAGATGCCAAAAGGAAACCTCACTTTATCTGTGACAAGAAAGGTATTTATACCATTTCTGGTTTTGTTTTTAGTTTACTGTATTCATGATGACAGAGCGCCCATGAACAGACATGAAAGACACAGTGAGAGAGAAAGACACCTTCAACAGGTTCTAGTCACTCTGTGATCTCTTCCCCCAGCCCTCAGGATCTTGGGCACGTGATACATGTGCCTTGTGTGTTTCTGGTTGACCGAGCTGGGGATAAGAACCTGCAGTTGTCCATATGGCTTCCAACATTGCATTTCAGTATGCTACAGACTATATCAGAGGATGGACCTTGCTTTGATTCCATAAAGATGTGTGTGTGTGTGCGCATGTATGCACATATATGTGTATATTTACACATAATCATCTCTTATATATACACATACATACATATGTACATATATACAGAGAGGGGGGGGGGGCACCTTAAAGTACAGTCACGCATAACGCCATTTCAGTCCAGGATGGGCTGCATGTATGACAGTGGTCCCCTAAGATAAGAGGCTACCCCATACAGCCGAGGTGTGTGGTGGGCTAGACTACCTGGGTTTGTGTGAGCACATTCTATGAGGTTTTCCTGACAAACTTGCCAAACAACACATTTCTCAGAACATATCCCTGTGGTTAAGCAATGCATGAGTGTACATAGATTTTGTAAATCAATACAAAGTACATACTGAGTGCCTGAAAATCTGAAGCACAATAACATCAAGGCAGCTTACTTACTTCTTATGAGCATTTTAGCCACGAAGGTTTTCATTTTGCTGACCCAGATGCAGACCTGTCAATATCTGGTTAATACCACCCAGACTGAACTTTTGAAAAGTGCATTTATTTTCACAGATATAATGTATTCTTCATAAAATCTGTCAACTCTGTTTTAGGAAGTGCTGTGTTTGCCGTGAACAGTGAGATCCTGAAAGAACCCTAAGCCCTTCTTTCCACATCGCTATCTTTCAGCTCTCTTCTTATTCCATACTCCACACTAAATGAAAAAAATAAATGAACGAAAATCAAGTTTATTCAGATTTCTTTCTCCCTAGAGTTGACTTAAGGAAAGGTTTCTTAGAACATACATTCTGCCAGCACATGTACTACATGGGAGTACTTATATTTATTTGGATCATGGTCACTGAGGCTGAAAAAAAAAATGATAATTTGTCAGCATTACATTTATCTCCCAAATTAGCTCTTACTTAAAATGTTAGTCTACTCCATATTATTGTATCATGAAAAAATATTGACTGAATATATTTGATTAAAATAATAAGAAAGCATTTTCCCTTGACCTTGAGAGTCATTGAAAAGACAATTTAAGTTGATCCAGGGCCTGAACCCAAAGCCTACCCATAGCAATTATTGCAGCTGAAACTGTTAAGCTCCAATACATGTTCAATTATATTTTATAACTATGTATGGTGGCAATCAGAAACACAGCTGACTTTATGAATTGATTTCATATTCTGCAATCTCAACTGCTGAACTAATTCAAATAATTTGGGGCTTTAGCATATTGATAATTATATCATCTGAAACTAAAATATTTCTTCTAATCTTTATTATTTTTTATTTCTTTCTCATTGGTTATACTTTATGAATTATTTCCATGTATAGAAAAGAAACTCTTAAAATAGGTATCCAATGGCCCAGCCACTGTTGCACTATGGTAACACAGTGCCCTGCAAGGCTGGAGGCCACACGCCTGCAGTTCGGATACATGGCTCACCCTCAAAGCATGCCAGGTATGTGTGTAAGTGCCTACGACCCCAAAAAGCTGGAGGTCTGGGGAACAGGGTTCACAGTGGAATAAGAGGAAGAAAGACCCTGTCTACAGTGTTTCTTCTCGCTCTCCTTCTCTCCTTCTCTCATGCCCATTCACAGATGCTAGCTAAATAAAATAAAACAGATATATAAATGATAAATTGAAATTTGTAGAACATAAAGAAAATACAATTCAGAGATCTAACTAAAACAACAATTGAGACCAGCAGTTGGTATAATGGCTATGTCACTGGACTCCTATGTAGTCGACCACAGTTCAAGTCTCGGACCCGGTGGCTTAAACTCACACTGGGTACATGCCCAAGATCCTGAAAGGAGAATGGAGGAGAAGGGATTGTGGCGGGGCCATCCTCCCTGGGGGAGGTCATTTCTCACTTTCTGTCTCTCTGTCTCTCTGTCTTTCTGGTAAGCACATGTGCCCTATAGCAAAAGCCTCTCAAAAAAAAAAAAAAAAAAAAATCACAATCTTAAAAGAGTGAATGAAATATTTTATAAGACATTTAGAAGGCTGTGCTTACAAATAACAATTCCAATTATTTCTCCTATTTCTGTTTATTTCTAGGGAAGTCATATACACATTAGAGAGAAATAGATTTCTCTTAAGCCGTCAACCTGCAAGTATCCAAATGACTTCAACCTCTTGCTACTTCATTAGAGATGTGACGCTTCCATTTGTGCTGAGCATTTTTACTTCAATTAAACCTTGACATCTGATTATCCAAACAAAGTAAAGCAGCAGGAAATTTCCTTAACAGAAATGGTTCATTTGCTTCTCAAATTACTGTGCCTTTGACCAGAACGAACACCACTTCCTGAGAACAAGCAGAAATAGTGTGTAGCAAATAAAAGCAGGTGATCAGACCACCATGGGGGACAACTTATGAGAGTAAAGAATAATGCTACACTCTCAGATTAACTGATGCCTCCAGTAGAAAAGGACTATCTGGGATCAGCAGATGGAGTAATGGTTACATTGCTGGACTCCCACATGGCTGACCACTGTTCAAGTCCTGGCTGTGGTGAGTTGAAACTCACACCGGGTGTGTGTACGTGTGTGCCTGAAATCCTGAGAGAAGAAGGATGGAGGAGAAAGGATTGTGGTGTGCCCTTCTCCCCTGGGGAGGGTGACTTCTACTTTCTGTCTTTCTGTCTTTCTCTGTCTCTCCACCAAGGACAGACACCCTATAGCAAAAAGAAAAGAAAAGAAAAGAAAAGAAAACAAAACAAACAAAAAAACAACAACAACAAAAAAAACTCTCTCAAAAAAAAAAAGATTAAAAAAGAAAGAAAGAAAAGGACTTTCAAAGGATAGCTATGGCATTTCATTGCCTTCAAGAGAAAATGAATTTTTTTCAACACTTTTACATTTACTTCTACCAAAACAGGCTTAGGGGACAAAGCTCTCATCTTCTTAGACTGAAAGAGATACTTCTCAAAGGGGACTGCAGAAAGGCATGGAGGCTCTTTTGTCATTGCTAACCCAGTTTCCTAATATGTAGCATTAAAAGCAGCATGAACCAATGTCTCAAACCCACTTCTGTGAACTGGTTCAGACTAATCAGATCTTTTTCTTTTTCTTTTTTTTTTAAACTTATTTTCGAGGGGCCATCAGGTGGCATTATGGTTACGGGTGCTGGACTCCCACATGGCTGACCACGGTTTGAGTCCTGGACCTGGCGGCTTGCTTTCTGACTTTCTCTCTCTCACTCTGTCCCTCTCTGGTCAAATTAAAATACATAAAAATGAATAAATAAAAATTCATTTTCAGGACAGCTAAATGAAGAAAATAGAGAAGAAGGGATTGCAGCGTGATCATCTCCCACGGGGAGTGATTTCTTAATTTCACTCACTTTCTGTCTCTCTCTGGTGGGCACACACGAGCTCCAGCAATTAAAAAAAAAAAAAGTCACTTTCAATCTGCCAAAGCAGAGAATTGAAAAGTTGATCAGGATCACGCTGAGAGGAATTCTTTCTATGGACACACAACTGTAGTTCCACTGATAGTGTTGTGTGTGAAGGTGTTAGGGAGACTACAGGTAGGATCAGGCCTGGATACCTTAACCCAGCCATGAGAGTGGCTTGTGTATGTGCCCAAAGCCTAATGAAACCAGAGTAAGTAGGTGCTAAATGAGCCCCCCATGGGCTAACCTTTTAGCACAGAGATTAATAGAACCAGGGCCTACACTGACAGCTGTGGTTCAAATCTGGGCCTTATCACCTTGAAAAACACACTGGGCACATGTGATTCCATGCCCCAAATTTTAACAGGTGGAAAAATGGAAGAGAAAGGATTGTTAAAGAGTGTTTTCTCCCTCTCTCTTCCTCTTTCTTTGACGAACTCATGAGCCCTTTAGCAATTAAAAAAAAGAATAACAACATAAATGAGACACTATTGCTAATATAATACCCCTTTAAAAATTTTAAATTAAACTAAACAATAATATTTAAATTTTTTCGCACATTTGGGATATAAGGAAATATGGAAGAGACATAGACAAAATGTATTAGCGTTCATTGTTCAGGCTTCAACACTTTACATCTCCTATTTCTTTCATTGCCATCGTCAGAAACCTTACCCCAGTATGTATGACCTTAGTACTCTTCTTCCTACTTAAATCTACTCAGGAAAACATGATGGGTTATTATATACTAAGATGATGGTGTTAAATGATATTTACCTTATTATTCCTCTATGAGTTACTGGGGAAGATGACATTTCCTAAGCTAAAGACATAGTTCTCTCCTGTCATTGCATTTATGGGTTGAAATCACCCCTGTAAGTGATTTGTAAGCTTTGCAAGCTGGAGGGTTTGGGTTTTAGAGATTTTTGCTAAACACTGTGTGCACTTGCTGGAGAGACATAGCAAGACAGAGAGACAGAAGGCAAGAAATCACCCTCCAGGGGAATGATCATGCCACATCTCCCCGTCCTCCATTCTCCTCTTGGAATTCTGGGTATGCATGCACACACACCCAGCTGCCGGGTCTGGGACCTGAACCACAGCCAACCACGTGGAAGTCTGGTGGTGCAACCACCATGCCACCTGCTGGCACAATGCTGGAGGTTTTTAAAGGCTTGACACCAGCAAAGTCATACTGCAAATGCAGGTTACAGGTAGTGGTGTGACATGCTGCCCCTTTGGTTTATGGCAGCACGAGTACTGCCTAGTGACTTACAGCCATTACAATTCCCCAAAACCTCATCAGAATCTAGCTATTCAGGAGACATCTATATTTTAGCAGAAAAAGATAACAAATAAAAAATTGCGTTGTGTTATTTGTTTGATCTCTTCATTGGATACGCTTCCTTTTAAGGTTAGGCTAGTCAATTTACTCATCTTTGTATTCACTGCTTTACTTGATGCAGTGTCTGATATATAAACAATAAACCGGGTTTTGAGAGTAAGTATTGCTAAATTTTCAACAGTCTGACAAATAAAGCCGTGCCTAGTCTGGTCACTTGCATGTATACCACAAGCTGCTCCCAGTTCTCAGCAGGTCCATGAGTTTTATGTATTTTCACAGGCCACTTTTTCTGCCTAAAACTTTCCTCCTTCTATTCCCTGAAAAATGCTATGCATCTTTAGAACTCCCATTTGAACATCTCTTCTTCTGTGAAGCTTTCTTCGATCCTCCTGAGGCCCTAAGGATACGATTACACTCTTTAGCGTTCCATCCTATGCCCATCAAGACTTCTGTTATAGGCCTTACTACATGGGGTTCAGCCTGTTATTAGTACATCCATGCCATGGCCTGTTCCCCTGTCCTATCACCTCTCATGAACCCTAAAGGACAGAAACTATAACTTTTTCATTTTGTGTCTCAGGACAGTGCCTGATATTCATTTATGTACTTGTTCAATGCGAAAACTATTATTGAGTATTTAGCATGGGTGAAGTATTGGGCTAGGGTTTAGGCTTACAGCGGAAAAAGGTGTTCTCTGGACTTCGTAGAGAATGGTTTCATGAGGCCAGAGTGCTACAATCAGGAGTCAGATGGTAGAAATTATGCCAGCCATGGCAAAGGTTTCGGGATTTATATTTTCAAAGGCAATGGGAAAACACTGAAGTATTTAAGCAGAGATGTAACATGACCATGTTTTCTTTATTAGAAGAGCATTGTGATAAACATTACATTCAGGAGAGTGTTTAGTTACAAATAAAAGTGAGCACGAATTGAGAAGGGGCCATTAGCAAGGTTCAACTGTGTCCATGCTTGTTGGTTGGCTGATTTATTTTAATTTTTCCTTCAAGCTAGGTGACAGGCATACAAATTTTTCTATATTATCCAGTTATTTTGGTATGACTGAAATGGTTCAAATTTTAAAAAATAATAAGCTCATTCAAGCAGAATACAGGCAATACGTAAGGAGGAATCAGTTGAATATGGACAATAGTTCACAGTCTATCTCAGGACTCTGTAGAAAGGCGGGATGAGCATAAATAGAGTAAGGTGAACAGATGTAGCTGAATGAGAAATTTTCTCAGAAGCAGAATCAGTGTGCTGATGGACTACTAGACATAGAATGTGAGAACTGAGGAAGGAGTCGAATGGAAGACGATGGTGCCATTCACCAAGATGAGAAAAGTGGTAGAAATTAGGCTGAAGCAAGACTTGAAGGCTAGTTTCAGAGTAAAATGTTTGCAAGGGAGCTAACCCAATTTCTATAACTCAAACACAAACATAGGTATCAAAATTAAAAGGATATAGGACCAGCAGTTAGCGTAATGGCTATGTCGTTGGAGTCCCATGTAGTCAACCGCGGTTCGAGTCCCAAACCTGGTGGCTTAAAATCACGCCGGGCGCATGTGTGTGCGTGCCCAAGATCCTGAGAGGAGAACGGAGGAGAAGGAATTGTGGTGTGGCCATCCTCCCTGGGGGGTGATTTCTTGCTTTCTGTCTCTCTGCCTTTCTGTCTTTCTGGCAAGCATATGCACCCTATAGCAAATAAACCTCTCAAAAAAAAAAAAAAAAAGTTAAAAGGATAATAAGGCAGTTTTCTATCAGTGGAAGTCTCCCTGTTGAGTCAGTCAATTTTGCATTAAGCCCTTCCACACTGAAATGAGAACCTTGGGGACCTGATAAGTCAGATTCCTCTGATGGAAAACCACTACCTCATAGCCTACAGACAGGAGGGATTACCTGCTAAACTAACCGTGAAACCAGATTTGCATTGCTGTACCGGATAAGGTGAAGATACATAGACACACATTGCAAAACTACTTTTCAAGGAACCAAGAAAAAATATTTCATGGAGACTTATTCCATTTTATTTAGTTTCTCTGGCCTAAAGAAAATCTTAAGCAAAGAGCTCCGTATATTTGGCAAATGCATTTATTTTCCTGCTGTCAATGTATTTGCTTACGATATTAGTACTTCCCAAGTACAATATAAAGAGACATAGCAAATATATTCCACATAAAGATTTCCTTTCTAACTTTCATGCAGTCCTCTCTTTGGAATAAACTTAAGGCAGCACAAATATTGACATACTGTGAAATAAATACAAAGCAATAAAATTACCACACTTTAAAAAATCTATAAAATAGAACTCTACAAATGTTATAAATACACACACTGACAGAAGTCCTGTTCTGAGGGCTCTCAACCTAAGAAAGAAAGATATAAGACGCTAAAAAAATAAAAAAGGTCACTGAATGTCCCCACTGGATATTGTCCCACTGAAGAAAGGGAGAGGATAACACAGAGACAAAGTTCAGAAGAGGATTTCTTTTTCAGAAAATAGTAATCAGGACTGGACAATGAGGAGCAGGAAGTAATTGAAATCTAGAATGAAACTGGGGCTAGAATGAATACCAAGAGAAATGAGGACGTTTTTGTTTTCTTAAGTGAACAATTTCCATTCCATTTCCATATTACGTAGCAATCAAAAAAATCTGAGTAACTGTCAGATACAATTCAAGCATTACTTAGTTTGGACTGCCATATCTAAATACCACAGACATGGTGGCCGAAACAACAGACATCTATTTTCTCATTGTTCTGGAGACTAGAGGTCCAAGAGTGGGGTGCTAGCAATGGTTGGGTTTTGGTGAAGGATCTATTCCTTCTATTCCTGAAGGTAGCAGATGGCTACCTTTTCACTGTGTCCTCACATGGCCTTTCTCAGTGGGTACATATGGAGAGACCAACTCTATGGTGTCTCTCAGTGGGTACATATGGAAAGACCAGCTCTATGGTGCCTCTTCGTACAAGGGCATTGATCCCAACATGAGGGCCTTCCCTTATAACCTCATCTAACCCTAATTACCTCCCCAAAGTCCCATCTCCAAACAGTCACATTGAGGGTTAGTGTTTTGACATAAGAACTTGTGGTGGTGGGACCAGCAGTTAGCGTAATGGCTATGTCGCTGGATTCCCACGTAGTCGACGCGGTTCAAGTCCCAGACCTGGTGGCTTAAACTCATGTCGGGCGCGTGTGCATGCATGCCCAAGATCCATCCCCAGAAGAGAATGGAGAAGAAGGGATTGTGGCATGGCCATACCCCCTGGGGGGTGATTTCTCGCTTTCTATCTCTCTGTATCTGTCTGTCTGTCTGGTGAGCGCACACGCCCTATAGCAAAAACCTCTCCAAAAAAAAAAAAAAAAAAAAGAATTTGTGGTGGAGGAGGGCACAAACATTCAGTCCACAACATGTTAATCAAAATGTTGCAAAGAAATATTGGAAAATATTTGAAGGTGTATGTTAGCATCTGTTAACATTATGGAACTCAAATGATTCTCAGAATACTTGTCCTCCAAGAGAATGAACTTACTTATGAGAAAGAGTAACCATAAAATTGGTACCCTGGAACCTCATGCAAAGTTTACAAAAAAAAAAAAAAAAAAAAAAAAAAAAAAAATTGGCGATTCTCAACTGGTTTTAAAATGAAGTAAACATGTCTTTCCTACAATGATTACAGCGTGACTCTTTACAATGTTTATTGAAAAAACATTTCACTTTGACATTTTTGTTTTAGTTTTTGAACTAAATGAAGCCAAATGTTAGTTTATAACTAACATTACTGTATATTTTACTCAGAGTACACCTATGGTCCAAAGGAAATACAATTATTTTTTTCCAAATCTCAAGACAATTCCTTTCAGAAATCCAAAACTGAATTTTTTAAAAAATACCTATCTCTTATGTGATAAAATATTGTGACGTTAGTTTTGGCACAGGTAAAAGAAATAATTCAGTGTTGTAAAGGAGAGCCATGAACTTATTTTTAAAAAGGGATGAGGAATTGACCATCAAGGTTAAAATAAATACACTTATATGAAAATAATAGAAAAGGATACAAGGTATTTTTAAGGCATTTTAGAGTCTATTCCACTGTGTCATTCAGGTCCATAAGGCTGTCCCCCAAACTAAACTGCAAGTCCCTCTAGCACAGGGAATGTATTTGTCATTGTAACCTCGTCTGCCTGGTATTCTGTGCAGCACATAAAGGTTCTCCATAAATGTTTGCTGACTTCTACTGTGTAACTGAACAGGGGACAAAGTGAACACACTATTTTAGTTTCATTTCTTAAACGTCTGATACAATAATATGGGTACTTTGGTGGGACGCGGACGGTAGATAAAAGAGCCTAGTTCAGAGTTGGAGGTGACTGGAGTAACACAGGTGTGAAGTGACATGGAACCTAAGTGCTGGCAGAGAGAATGGAAAGGAAGGGACGGGCCAAACAGCGTCTGTAGAGAATTAAAAGAGAGTGGAACTCATTGAAAAGGGGGAATAAAGGGCCAGCCAGAGACGTGATTAAGGCTACTAGATCCCACAGTTCAACTCCTGGACCTGGCAGTTTGAAAAACATGCCAAGCATGTGTGTGTCCATGGCCAAAATACTGAGAGGACAATGGCGAGGAAGAGACTGCAGTGCGGGCACAACTCCAGGATGTGATTTCTCACTTTGTTTCTTTCTTTTTCCCATGAGCACACACTCCCCACAGCAAATTTAAAAAAAAAGAAAAATTTAAAAAGGGGGTGGAAGGGAACAAAGATCATTTTAAAACCTGGATCCCACAAAACTGGGAGACAAATATTAATATGAAGGTTGATGAAACAGCAAGCAAGGGTTAGGAGAGATGATGTGTCCTGATCCCGAGATTCCTGGGGCCAGTTGCCTGGAAGTGCCACAAGAGGCTGGTTAGGCTGGGTTAGTGTGAAGAGCCAGGCTAGGGACAGGATGCTGAAGCCAGACTCAGAGATGGATGAGAGGGAGGGTACGGAGGGGCCAGGGGAAGCCAGAGATATTCTGCCAGGAGAGATGGTGTTGCAGTAATCAGAGGAAGTGATATTCACGAAGACAAGGTCACAGTATAAATGCGACCACTGTATAAAGGAATAAAGAGAAAGTTCGGATCAGGTTATTCCCTGTACCTGCTTGTGATAAAGATCACAGGAGAAAAAAACTAATTGATGGAGAGAAGTGATCATAACACAGCTCTGGGTGGCATGGTCTGTCATCTGTCACCCTCCTCGCTAGCACTAATTAGTCCATCCTGTCTTCTCCCCAGGTGAGGCAAGGTCAGATCTTCTGCCCTTCTTCTTCCCTTCCTTCCTGCATGCTCTCATCTCTGCTTCTTTTTTCCAAAGAGCGGTCCCCAGCATAACTGTACCTGTCAAAGATTGCATCTTCTCTCTAGCTTCTCTTCTTCCTTGAGCAAACAACATCCCTTTCAAGCAGATGTCTTGTGTTCCTTTGAACTCTCATGTCAGTTTTCAACTTCCTTCTGGCACTCAGAATATTTTTGGTGTGTGTGTATATATATATATATATATATATATATATATAGAGAGAGAGAGAGAGAGAGAGAGAGAGAGAGAGCGTGTGTGTGTGTTTTGTTTCTTTAGCTAGACATAATTCTTCCATTGAAGAGAAAAACGGATCAGACGAGGCTTTCATTCTATCTCTTTGGATATTTGGAAATGAAAACTGTGCTTTGCACACTTCACTTATTCCTCTTTTGCAATCTGAGAGTTAACTGTATATAGACAGCATTTTGGGGGCTGGTTCCAAGAGTGAAAAGAAAAAAGCTTTCTACTCTCTGGAAGGTTATTTTTTATGTTTTGGAATTGCACTGACTAGTTAAGGGTCAATTCTAAAGATTTATTACTATGAGCATCGTTTTCTAATTATAGAAATTAATTTATTTTCCTGTATCTTCTTTTTCTTTAAGGAATTATTTAATTTAATTTATTATTATTATTATTATTATTTTAAAATATGCTATAGGTAATGTATGCTCGCCAGAGAGAGAAAGAGAGTCAGAGGGAAAGTGAGAAAGCAAGCCGGGAGATCCAGGACTTGAACTGCAGTTGGCCATATGAGAGTCCAGCACCTTAACCACCACGCCAATTGCTGCCCTCTACCCCCGTCTTTTCTTGTTTAATTGCCAGAGAGTGTTTACATTTATAAGAGAGAAAGACAGTCATAGAAAAGGAGGGAGAAAATACCCTCAATGGTATGTGGTCATGCCACAATTTTCTTCAATGTTTTCGTCTTGTTGGGCTTTGAGACAGACCCTCACATGAACCTGACATGTTTTTCAAATCCAACTGGGGCTGGGATGCAAACTGTGGTTAGCCCTATGGTATCTGACTCCCTTAACCACTAGGTTATGGGTTAAGCCCTCTAATTATAGTATGAAAAGCAATAACACATTTAAAATATTCTCCATTGAGACGGTCTTATTATTTCCTCTCTGAAAGAAGTATCAGAAAGACAACTTTCAAGTAGAAAATTCCTGGCTATAATCATCACTAAGAGAAGCCTATAGGGTAGCCATGGTGACACAGCGCTAATGTTATGCTCCACAACACTGGGGCCACACCGGAAGGTCGTGGGTTATTTTCCTATACACCCCAGGCCTGTGTTCACATGCCATGACCCTGGTAGGCTGAAGCTGGATGTGAACTGTGACATTAGGATCAATTGGAGGTGCCTACCTCTCTTACTCTCTCAGAAGAAACAAATGGATAAGGTTTAAAAAAGAAAAAAAGAAAAAAGGAAAACTATAAATAAGAAAATATTTTGTCAGACAAAATAATCAAGCTGATCTAGTTCTTTGGAGCTAAGCTTACAAACACAGGGCCAGAATATCCTAGAAGAAGAAAGACTCTGCTATAATGAGTTTTTAATGTTTTCAGTTTATCACTAGAAATATATCAGCCAAAGAAAGAAGCTATTTGTTCACTTAAGGAGTGACAACAATGCCTAATATACTCAAGTTGCCGATTTGTATGGACACATTTAAAACCACTACCTGACAGTAATCCCCACTGGGGACAGCAATGTAGAAGGTTCTGAGAAACAATGCATTATTAAAAAATGATAACACAGTATCTCATTGAAATAATGCCCAATGCTCAACAGATATTACTAAATACATCCTGGGTACAGGGGATGAACATACATCTTGACATTTTAATATTAAGATTAAGTAGTATAAGCAGAAATCTGGGGAAATGTGATTTTTTTCCACAAACACTTAAGAAATATAACGTCCCTGAATTTCAGGTTAGCATTTTAGGTAATAATGGGTGGAATTTCTTCCTACTTTTTAAATGTTTATTTATTTATTTCTTCCATGAATAAGAGAAAAAGAGAGTCAGAGACAGAGAGACAGTAATTGTCAGTAGAGTTTTCACATTATTGTTCTACCCCAGTATGCTCCCAGCATCCACAGGAAGGTCTCTGGACACAAGTCTTGAACCTTGACATGTGGGTCAGCCCACCACTGTGTCACCCTCTGACCCCCCCATATTTATTTTTTAAATCATTATTATTACTTCTTAGGTTTTTTTGCCATAGGGTGTGTGCACTTACAGGATAGAGACAGAGAGAGGGAAAGTGAAAAATTGCCCTCTGGGGGTAAGGTCATGCAACAATCCCTTTTCCTCCCTTTTCCTCCTGGGATTTTGGGCATGTTTGTACACATGCACAGTGTGATTTTTCAAGCTACCAGGTGCAGGACTTGAACCACAGTTGGCCATGTGGGAATCTAGCACCTTATCTACTGTGCTACCTACTGCTCCCTACCACCTTCTTAGTGTTAGGCAAACTTCAAAGCTTGTCCTTTACTTTTTAGAGAAATGATGAAACACTTGTTGATCTCAGCACTGATCTGATCTTTTCAGTTTTATTTTATACATAAACACAAGAAATCTTCACTCCAAATAACTTTCCTTTGATTGCATTATGAATTATTGAAAAACGCTTAGCATTTAATTTTTCATCCTCCTGTAATCTGAACTTTGTATCTATCACAAACTTGATACTCAATTGAATATGTCTAAAAGGAAAATTAGGATAAGGCATACATTTGGAAGGCTTTCAAGGCAAAAAGATTAGAAGACTGGAAATGAATAGTAATGTGAAAATATATCAAATGATATAAAAAAGATGACATTTCTCCCAGTTTTAATACTAATAATAGCCTGTACCCATCCCTTTTCAAATACTGACCAGTATTCTTCATTATAGAATTTTACCCGACCTACTATGCACAGATTGTCTTCATTACTACTAACATCTTTTTCCTCTCCTTCACATACGTATTTACACATAGGCCCTGTGGACGGGGCATTAAGAGAGGGTAGGGGAGAACATGAAATTACTATTATATTTGTTCTCTGTGCCTTGACCATTTTTTGTTGTTGTTGTTGTTTTTCACCTTACTATATTTCCCCGAAACTGAGGGATGTCTTAAAATTTTTAATCTAATGTAAAATTCCAAGAGGAAAATGTGATATGTAGTAATCCTTGAATTTATCTGAGCAGGAATCCAATCCTTTTTTTTTTTTTAAATTGCTGAATATCTCTCAACCCTATTGAAGACATTTGGAGAAACACCCATTAGAATGGAAAGGGCAGAGCACACAAATCCAGAAATAGTCACTGTGAATGCTGACCTGCGGTACTGATTTTTCATTCAATGGCTAGTGGTAACAAAATATAGTATGTCTATACAAGTAAGATAGACCAGAGTCTCTTGTGCACCAATCAGCTTTTGTCTTAAAGAAATCTCTTTCCTGAGTTATGCTCTGCCCTTGATTATGAAGTCCTGAATTAAATTCTTTGAGCAAACAGATAAAGCAAATGGGAGATGAAGTTTGTCTTTAGTAAGTTTCTAAGGATGTACTGAAAACTTGTTTCCGGGAACCAGCAGTTAGCATAATGGCTATGTCACTGGACTCCCACGTGGTCGACCGAGGTTTGCGTCCCGGACCCGGTAGCTTAAAACTCACACTGGGCGCATGTGCGTGCGTGCCCAAGATCCCGAGAGGAGAATGGAGGAGAAGGGATTGTGGTGTGACCATCCCCCCTAGGGGGTGATTTCTCGCTTTCTGCCTCTATGTCTCTCTCTGTCTGTCTGGCGAGCACATGCACCCTATAGTGAAAACCTCTCAAAAAAAAATAAATAAATAAATAAAACAAAAAAAACTTGTTTCCAATATGTCATAGATATGTAAGCACAGAATAGAAATCCAAGAATTCTGATAGGGATCATGGCAAAATATTGAAGTTGTATCTGGAACCATTTATGAAACCTAATACAGAAATTAATTTGAAAGAATTATTAAAGACAATTTCCGTAAGTGTAATCTCTAGATAAGTTTGTTGAATTTTTCTTCTTTTGTTTATATTTCCTGGTAAAATCGTTTACTTCTGGTAAATACATACACCCCTACTCCTAAGAGATAAATGCCTCAAAGTCATTTTCATTTCGAGGATATACACCCAAACAGTAAGACTAAAATACTAAAAAATGAGTAAACTCTACCACTTGAAGTACACTAAACTGAATAAAGTCTCTTCTGTATTGGCATCAGTTCATCAGGAAGACTTCTGAAAGTCACTGTTACCTATTTTTCTCCCACAGCCATCTTGGGACCTGCTCTGGCAGGGAAGGGAGGCCAGAAAATCTCTGTGTGAAGGGCACCAACTAATCAAGGTAGGCGTCATCTCATAATTCATTACAATAAAAAAAAAAGACACAAGTGTAGGTGTCACCTGATAGATGCATGTTCCTGCCTTTTTATTTTTACCCATGCTATTTCAATTCTCCAATGGTCCATCAATCTGTATGCCTTCTCTTTAGAAATCGCAAACCTAATCTCTTCCAGAAGATTATCCTGTATTCAACTTTTGGGAAGGATATGTAGAGGCAACAGGTATATAATAGGAAACAATACAGACATTATTTCTAACCTTGTGAGGCTGTTTTTGTTTGTTTGCTTTGGGAAAAAAGAAGATGTTTTACCAAAAAATCTGGCTCACTGACATATACTAAGGAACATTAATAAATGTTATACTATAAAGAAAATATACAATATGCAATACATAAAGAGAGGAGTATGAAGTATAGAGTATGTAGTACATAGTATATAGCATATAGCATACACATAGTATGTAATATATAGTATATGGTATAATACATAGTGTATAGTAAAAAATTATATATATAGTACAAAGCATATAACATATAGTGTATGGGATATACTGTAGGGTAGCTAGGTAAGCACCCTTAAAGGTTGAGAGTAGAAGGATGTGTAGGTTTAATTGAAAAAAGGATGGGGATGTGATGACCTTATAAAAAACTGTGCAAAACAGGGAAGAGGGTTCCTCTGAGAAACTGAAAGATCAACATGGCTGAAGAATTTTTCAAAAACTAAGACTTTAAAAGGTAGTGAGAAAAAAAAAGTAGGAATTCAAATACGACTTTATTTTGGTGCAAAAAAAAATTGAAATCCATGCACTTTTTTCATAATTCATATTTTTCATGAACTTTTTGGATACTTTTTGTACAAAGGGAAGAGGAACTTTTTTTTTTTTTTTTTTTTTTTTTTGAGAGGTTTTTGCTATAGGGCGTGTGCACTCGCCAGAAAGACAGAAAGACAGAGAGACAGAAAGTGAGACATCACCCCCTAGGGGGTATGGCCACACCACAATCCTTTCTCTTCCATTCTCCTCTGGGGATCTTGGGCACGCATGCACATGCGCCCGGCATGAGTTCAAGCTACCGGGTCCGGGACACGAACTACATGGGAGTCCAGTGACATAGTAATTACACTAACTGCTGGTCCCAAGGGAAGAGTAACTTCTAGAGGTTTCTAACCTGTCTCTACACACACATCCCACTACAAGCCACCCATGCTACCCCTACCACATGCAAACACAATCTCCACATTGCCAGTGAGGGGCTTGGGGAAAGGGACAGAAAAGAACAACTTGTCTTTAAGGATCATCTTGAAGGGGACCACAGTGCCAATTCTAGCACAGAGGCCATAGGTAAAGACAATATGTGCCAATGTGTTAGCCTCAATTATCTTTTTAAAATCAATCCACTTAATTAATCCACTAGTTTGGCTCCTTCCAAACATCTATGGTGCTTCTTAGTAGAAATCAAATCTACCATGGCCCAGACCAACCTGTATAGACTGGCCCTGAGAGGGGTCTTAAACCATCACCAGGTAAGGTCTCACTGGACTTCTCCCTCTGCCATGGAAGAAATCAATTTCCCTGCCCATTGACCTTCTGTTTTCTACTAATTCAACCTATAAGTCATAATGATCTTTGTGATCATATTTCAAACTTGTGTGTAAGTGGAGTCTTCAACTAACAAAAGAATGTCACAAAACTTAAACTGAAGGAGGTTCCTGCTACTATGGAAGTGAATCAGGTTGACAAAGCCATCTATAGTCCAATTTCTTAACACAGCTCTATGACTCTTTAAAGGTGGGAATTATGTTTATCTACCTTTGTATCTCTGATGTTCAGAATAGTGTCTGGTATAAAATAAACACTCAATAAATGTTTGTAAAATTAATGAGTATTTTAAACTCCTTAAGGCCAATACTATATTTTAAATGATTATATTTTTTCAAGGTTTTAATTTATTGATAGTATAATTTCATCTCATAATTTTGAAAGGAACAAATTCATCTGTGGATATTAAATGATGCCCCAGGCCACATTTCTAAAGAGCCGGTCAAAGATTTGCACTGAATCTTATTCTGTATGTGACGATCTTACAGGGCACCAGGTTCTTCAGAAGGTTCTTTATTTTTTTTACCTGTTGTTCAGAGAGAGGTTTTTGCTAAAGGGTGCATTCACTTGCTGGAGAGACAGAGAGACAGAAAGCAAGAAATCAACCACATGGAGGTGGTGGAGTGTGTATGTGGGGGATGGCCACGTAATAATCTTTTCTCCTCCATTCTTCTTTTGGGATTTTGGGCACACATGCACAAGGCGTGAATTCCAAGGCACCAGGTCTGAGACTCAAAGCACAGGCAAGCATGTGGGAGTCCAGTGATGTAACGATTATGTGACCAGCTGGTCCCCAGAAGTTTCTTAAAGATAACATGAGAGTCTCACCATGGTGACAGCCAAGCCACACGAACAGGTGAAGGATGGTGGGGACACATGGCTGTTGGACTTTATCAGACCCATGCATTTCCCTGACTCACTCTGGGTTGTTGGAAAGAGAACAGGAAGGTGGACGGAGAGACTGTAGTCATAACTTTATTCTTAATAATCTGCTTTGTGAATTATGAGCAGACTGGGTTTCCCCTCCAACTCACCGCTCCCTGCTGGTTGCTTGGAGAACACATGACTGAATCATACAAAGCAGTCTGAAACTAAATAAGAACGAATATTTGCTTTTGATGAAGGAGTACAGTGTGGGGAGGAAGGCCAGGGGTGACAGTGAGAAGAGTATGAGACTGGCAAATGGTTTTCTTTCCCTCTTGCCTCTTGTTCACTCTCAAGTGCAGAGCTCATGCCCTGAATAAAAACAAAGTGCACTGGAAAGAAGGGGAACAGAGGGATGTTTCTAACCATGCATAGGCTGGAGGTCAGCAGGCCTTCGGGGAGACAGCAGGCTCTGCCGTGGTAAAAAAGAAGTGAAAGAAAACCTACGTGCCAACAAAGACGCCACTGGAAGTCATTCGTGTAAGGTGACACATTCAAAACCAAGAAATACCTACTTGGGACCTAGCTGCTGGCAGTAAAGAGTAGCTAATTTAATTAGAAAAACAATGTTTTCATATAGAAAGAAGTTAAAATAACCTATAAAAATATATATTACGAATACCATCGTACCCTGGAGATGAAGTCTTAGGGGACTTTTTACAAAGGGCTGAAGTTGGTCCAGGGAAAATTGTTAGAAACGTAGAAACCACTGCAAGACATTACAGACAGGAGAGTTGGACTTCATTCTTACAGCTTTTTGGAGTGAAACAAATACTTCTAGCCAAAAACGTTGAAAAAGTTATAAAAAAGAAAATTATAAGAAAGAAAATAAAAAGTAAATTTGATTCTACTATTCAGAGATAACCTCTGCCGTTAACATTTTCCATTTTTTTTAGAAATAGTTTCTCTCCCCCAGCAATTCCTTTACATAATCCTAGAGAGTGCATTTTCTCAATATAAAAGTGACCATTTATTACTTTTTTCTCCTCAAATCTCCCATCCATCTTCAGACACCCTCACTTCTCAACTGATGAGTTTTCTTTTTTATTTCACTGTGAAATCAGGACTGATCAAAAAGGAACATGCTGCTGTCTAAGGCCAGCCTCTCCTCCTAGGTACTGGATTCCATGCTTTTGCCCTGAAGGTCTTTGGTCTTTCAATGGTATCTTTGGAAAGATATATCATTTCAGTTTTAGCAAACACAAGTATACACATATAAACGCCTTCAACTCCACATCTTTTTTAGTTTTTATTTCCAAGTTTTTATAACATCTCTTTAAAAGTTTGTTCAAATGTCCCCACATTTCATTTCCTCTCCCGCTTTTCTCAAAGCCACACCTCTGAGTTCTGTACCCAGAACTACTACAAAGCTGTTCTCATCAGTGTGAACTGGGACATCCACATGGCCTATTTAGTGCTCAGCGGGGCCACCTTAAGACCTTTATGGTCCCTTTCTTCCATAATACAATATTTAAAATTCTGTATGACTGAATTGCTATAAAGACAAATATAATTCAGACTGAATTTATTATTATATATTCATTGTTGTTATAGTCATTGTTTCCCCTTCTGATCTTGAATTTTTAATACCAGCATGAGCCATAAACACTGTGCCTCTTGTATGTAAAGAATAAATTGGCCCTGAAAGGAAATTTGCAGTTCTCATCTTCGTCAGATTCTCAGAAGCATTCCATGTAGTTGATTATGGCTTCCTTCTGGAGACCTGTTAACAAACGTTCTGAAGACACTACACTCTTGATCCTCTTCCCAACTCACTGGTTACCATTTCTCAGTCTCATTGAACACACATTCCATCCTTTCTTGCCTTGTAAATATTGGCACACTCCAAGGCTGAGTCTAGGATCCTTTCTCTAGCTGCCTACATCTATCCCTTAGGTATTCTCCTCCCATTCCATGGGATTTAAAAGCTGATACCTCCTGCATTTGTGCTTCTAGCTCCCATTTTTCCTCTGAACTTCACACTCATAAATCTTAACAGCCTCCTAGACATTCCCATGCAAATGTTTTATAGGAATCTCAAATTCAACATGCCAAAAATACAATCCCTTGATTTTGCTTTTCTACAGTGTCGTAAACCACAGTCAATGAAACTCAGGCCAAAATCCTTAAAATCATTCTTTCCTTTTCTTTACTGCTCATATCCCCTATCTAATCCATAGAAATTATGATCAGAAATCCCTTCAAAATAGATACAGTATTCTTTCACTGGTAGCAGTGAAACAAATCAGATTTACAGCTCATTTAATTAAAAAAAAAAAAAAAAAAGGCGGGGGTGGGGGGGTGTGGTCCAGCAGGAGGCATGATGGTTAAGGTGGCTGGATCCCACATGGCCAATAGTACAGTTTAGGTCCCGGACCTGGTGGCTTGAAAAACATGTGGGGTGTGTACACATGCCTAAACTCCTGAGAGGAGAATGGGAGAGAAGGGATTGTGAGCAGCCATTCTTCTAGGGAGAGATTTCTTACCACCCATCATCTCTGTCTCTCTGGTGAGTGCATGAGTCCTATAGCAATACATAAATACATAAGATAATAAAAATAAAAGAGTGATTAGCTTTATGGATCAATGGACTATAAGAATAAAAGATGACATCTTAGGATTAAAGCTGTGCTACGAAGAGAAGTAGGAAAGGTGGGTAAGAGGATTCATTCATGCTCTGCCAGATGATGATAATTACCCCCAATGTATTGCATTTTAGAAACACTGAGCTATCCAAATAAAATAATTTAATAAGTAGATGTAATATGGTGCTTAGATGGAATAACAATATGGGATATAGAGTGTGGATTTGGAAACATGATAGGCAGAAATCTTCTGAAATATGAAAATAAAAGATGAAAAGATCTCATTGCCGAGCCTGCTTATGTCAAACAGTACAACAGGAGCAACAGTCACCATAAAGAGATAAGGATCTCTTAGAAAGATTGAGGGGGAGAGATACTGCCCCTTTAATAGACCTCTGGGGAAGAGAGGGTTTCATGAGGGAGAGATGATCAGCAGAACATAATGGTACAAGGAGGTGGAGAAGCATGAAGGTTGGCCAATGGCAGTTGGACTTGTTGACATGGGTTTGGCTGAGGAATCTCGGTAAGGATAAACCTAGAAAGGAGAGTAAGAATCTTAAAGACTTTTTAACGAGGGGCATCAGCTGAAGACATTCTTAGTAGAAGAAAAGAACTAATAGCATAATAACTACAGAAGGAAATTGAGTAAAACAAGCTCTCAAGATTGGTGTGATATAAAGTGCCTGTCGCTGGAAAGCTAAAGAGAAAGAGGGAACAGCCAGAGGCAGATAAAAAACCTCTCCAAAAAAAAAAAAAAAAGAAAAAGGCAAAGCTGAGAAACAGGGAACAGTGAGAGTGAATTTCCTCAGGAATCTCAGTCTAAAGAATAAAAAGACTGATGGTGTTTGGGAGGCTTATAGTTCAATTTTTCCTTTCTTGACTCAGAACTAACATGAACTTTCTGATACTATCTTTGCTGAACTGCAATGAAAGCCATCCACATGCTTTCGAAGGGCATGGATGAGAAGACCAACACGACTCTATTCTCTCAAACCTTTAAACATAATTGTATTATTCCCAAACACCATTTTTAGAAGTCATTGTGCTCTCTAACCAGATGTAATTACTATTTCATTTGTATTACAATTTGTCATCACTCTGCAGGGAACATTTAACATAATAAAAATCACAGTTGCTGGCCAATGAGTGACTTGATTTTTTTTTTTTTTTTTTTTTTTTTATTATTTACTTTATTTATTTATTTATTTATTAGGTATTTTGCCATAGGGTGTGGGCACTTACTGTAGAAACAGACAATGAGAGGGAAAGTGAGAAATCACCCCCCCTCTCCCCAGGGGGGATGGCCATACCACAATCCCTTCTTTTTTCTCCTCTCTGGATTCTGGGCACTCTCAAACACATGCATTTGGTGTGATTTTCAAGCTACCAGGTCCAGGACTTAAATCAGGGTCAGTCATTTGGGAGTCCCAAGCCTTAACCACCATGCCATCTGCTGGCCCTAACTTGAAATCTTAATGATAACAAATTCAAATTGAATGATCAAACCAGCAAGGGAGAACAACATGTAAGATAATATGATGATTGCCACTTAATCATTTGTTGTTAAATTTCTATTTCCTTTTTTTTTGTGTGTGTGGGGGGGTGGTTATAATTAGGGATGCTAATACATAGCATGAAAATGTTATTTCAGTTTAAGTGCCCAGCAAAAACTGTGTTCTGATGATGAACATTTCTGGGGTCATCAGATTGAACAGAGATTCAAATGTACAATACATCAAATTATTGGTGGTAAAATTATTTAGCTAACCAAAAGCCTCGCCTTTCCTTCCTGTCACCTGTGTTGCTCTTATCAATTACTCTGCAGGCCAAGGCAATTTCACCTTAAATTACATACTATGGGGAGAGAAGAAGAGGAATAGCAATGACATGTTTTGAGCAACTGAGTTACAGTCAACTGTGAATTAAATTAAGTGTCTTCTGAAATACACAAAATGTCTGCACTTGGCTGATAACTACACAATGTTTATTGTACTTCCACCCTTTACCTTGGAGAAAAAAATTCTATCACATCCTTTCCATGTTATGGATTTCCTGTTATGTTGCTATGGAAACTTACCACTTTCTCTCATTCTTTCACTCACACACACACAACAAAAAGGGAATTACAAATTTATAAACATTTCATTACAAACTCCTCCATGTAGACTAAGCATTTGGTAACTCGGTCCAGTGAGAAAGTATTAGATTCTCTCTAAGTGAATCATTGGTTCAACCAGAAGCCACTCAGCGCTTTCCCTCACTAATACTTATGGTTTTCCACAACTGGGAATATTTCCATGGGTAGTCAACATTTCCTAGGATGAGATGCTCTAACTCACTGGGCCTTTATTTCTTTCTTACTCTCAGTGACAAGAAAGAGACACTCTGTTTTCTTTTACTTTTCTTTTTTTCTTTTTTGGAGAGCCTTTTTTGCTGTAGGGCACGAGCACTTGCCAGACAGACAGAGACAGACAGAGAGACAGAAAGCAAGAAATCACCGCTGAGGGGGGATGGCTATTCCGCAATCCCTTCTCCTCCATTTTCCTCTCGGGATCTTGGGCACGCACGCACACATGCCTGGCGTGAGTTTAAGCCACCAGGCCTGGGACTCGAACCACAGTCGGCTACATGGGAGTTCAGCAACATAGCCATTACGCTAACTGCTTGTCCCAAGAGACACTTTGTTTTCTTTAAGCTCCTGGCCCAGATTCTTCTTACAAGTTTTGAGACAGGGAATAAGTTGTTTTCAGGCTTTCAAATAATTCATTTTCTGAATGGGTGATATATGGAATATTTTATTTTTATTTTGAACTAATATTGCATATTGGCTTGTGTTTTAAGGCCCATAACAGCACATCTGTGCAGCATAACTTTCTGTATAAAAACTATCTCAATTAAAAGGAACATTTCACTTTACATTGAATTACTAAAAGAAAATAGTAAACCAAACATAATTAAGAGAGTCTCCCTAACAACTATTCTCTGCTTCAGCCAATCCTAACTAGTTTTTTTTTTTTTCTCCCAGAACCATCCTATCAAATCTCTTCAAGTGAGAAATAGGCTATTATATAAACAACAAATTTTCTTTCCGAAGCCTTCATTCAAACAATTGAGTGCTTTTGTTTTTCTTGTTTTGCTGTTCATGGACTATTATTTTATACTTTCTTGCTGAACAAAGAAACACAAAACAACAACAATGAAAAACAGAGCCAACACTCTGGACTGTAGATAAGGCAGGGGGACTCCAAAATGGCCAGCCACGCAGCTTGAAGGCCTGACCCAGCTTCTTGAGAAAGACACTGGGCACATGTGTGTGCATGCCCAAAATTCCAAGAGGAGGGCAAGATGGAGAATAAAGAGCTGCAGTGTGACCATACACAATAGGAGGAGAGATTTTTCCCTCTCTCTGGTGAGTGTATTTGCCTTTCAGCAAAAAAATACTAATTAAGAATAAAATAATGAAAACCAAACCTCTAAATATTCTTTGGAGGGTCTGTGAAAACTGGACTGGAAATGAATTTAAAAATTCAATTTTTAATTTTTAAATAAATTTTGCTTTATAAAAATAATGGACTAACATGTAAACATTAGTTTTCCAAATTAATTTTTCTTGACATGAGAAAGTACTAACGTAATCACCAAAAAGAGCAGTTTCCAAAACAGTATGAACTGGACAATCCCTTCTGTGTGGCTAGAAGAATATGCTATGAAATATTAACAGTAGTAATTTCTGGGTGTTGATATTCATAGTAATTTTTTCTTCTTCGTCATGCTCTTCAGGATATTCCAAGTATTTCAGAATGCACTAGTCAGAAATGTTTTGGATTACGGTAACAGGAAGCCAGACTAACTAGCTTAAACAAATGTGGGTTTATTTTACATTATTATTATCATTATTTTTATATATCACGAAATCTAAAATGGGTAGCTGTTGGCACTATGTCACTGCTCAATAATGGCCTCCTCCTTTCAATTTCCTCTTTCTTAGCTCTGCCATTTTATTCCCTTTTAGGTTTATGATCAGAAAAATCCTTACCTCGGGAACAGGAATCATGTCTAGTTTAAGACCAGAGATAGTGTCAGTAATGTCTAATTTATCTATTGTCTATACTGAGGTTCCTTTCTGAGATCTAACTCATGATCTGATTTTTCTTCTTGTGTCTCATTTGTCAGACCTGGTTGGCAGGGCCTTCACAGCTAAACAGACATGGCTAGACCACCACCATTGGTTTAGACTCAACATGAGTCACTGCCTCCATCTTATGGGAACAATTCCATCTTGAGCGAACTCCGGATTCTATTAGCAAGAAAGAAAATAGGACGGGGTATTAAACGTTGCTCCACGTGGTGTGAGAGAGTCTTTGAAGATGTGGTAAGATCTCCTACCGGAGATGGGAAGACGATCTTAAATCATCTTTGTGGGCCCTAAATGCCATCGCATGTATCCTCCTAGAAGGGAGGCACTGGCATATCTCACACACACACAAACATATGCTCGTGTACGTGTGCACATACATATGCACATCATGTGAAGGAAAGAGCAAAGTGTGGTTAGAGGAGACTGGCCTCGCAAGATGGGAGTGATGTGGCCACAAGTCAAGATATTCAAGGTAGAAGATGCAAGGCACATACTCTGCTTGAAGCCTAGCCAAGGAGTACAGCCCTGGCAACTGATTTCAGCCAGTGATACAGGTTTTGAATTTCTGGCTTCCAGAACTGTGAAACATAAAGCTCTGAGGTTTGAAGCCACCCAGTTTGTTTGTTACAACAGCCAAAGGAAATTAATACTGACAGAAAACCATGTTGTGTCTGCCACAAAGCAGTTTCTTTCTCTTTCCACATACAAATATGTCTTTTATAATGCTATTAAATACATATGGATAAATATGTGACATACTACTACACAAATATTTTAAATAACATAATATTACTTTTAAAGTAATGTATTACTTTCAGAATGAATATTATTTTAATAATCAAATATTTTCTAAAATAGAAAAATAGCTACTCTTAAATTTCTAGTTCAAGAGAATCATTTATTTTCAGCAAAGCACTGCCTCAGAATTGAACATTATCTTTTCTTGATGCACAGACATTTTCTATTGACTTATGTAGAAATTGCCTGAGTCTTTTCAAAAGTAGATTTGGCGATCCAGGATATACTACTGACCCTTGATTTAGCATTTTTTTCTATTCAATTATACCCTTAAAATTGGAAAAATAATTTTATATTCATGCTTCAAAGGGCATAATTGTAGAAATTTTGTATGGAATAAGTGAAGGAAACAAGAAAAGGAACCTACTCTGGATTTTCCTACAAACACAAGGTTAATAATACTTCTAATCTGTCATGTTAAATAAATGAGAGATGACAGAATACCTGTATTGGTTTTCACTTCTAAGTCGGTTATTAACTTTTTCCTTTTTCCCTACAGAACTCAACCTGACACAGGCTATTTTCAGACTATCCTCTCTCTTTCATCAATGTCAGCGCTGTGAAGACCACCTGCTCCAAATAATTACCTGAAGCACACTGTCTCTCGGTCTCTCTGGATTCCAATGACCTATTTCTTTGTTCAATAAGACATTTCTCAGCTTTGGCTGCATGAAATATGCTCTCATCTTTAAATTACTTATTTACAGGAGACAAATGCTGCCAGGTCAATCCAAAGCCCTGATCTCTTTCCGTGGGCCCATCAGGACTTACCTGATGGCAATGATTCAATGGATCTGAAAAACAGCCAAATGGGAAACTGAAAACTGTTTTTTGTTGTTGTTGTTGGAGAGGTTTTTGCTATAGGGTGCGTGCACTCGCCAGACAGACAGAGAGAGACATAGAGACAGAAAGCGAGAAATCACCCCCCAGGGGGGATGGTCACGCTGCAATCCCTTCTCCTCCATTCTCCTCTCAGGATCTTGGGCACGCATGCACACACGCCCGTCGTGAGTTTTAAGCCACCGGGTCCGGGACGCGAACCGCGGTCGACTACGTGGGAGTCCAGTGACATAGCCATTACGCTAACTGCTGTTTCCCAAAACTGTTTTGAAATCTCATTCAGAAAAACCTAAGAAAGGAATTCATTCTGTTCTTCTCAGATATGAAAACACATTCAGACTTTTTAGGATGGTACATGGAGTGTCCAACACTTGCAATGATTCGAATTCATCAAGTGACCCTTTTTTCCTGACTCCCTTTCCCCACACGTGCACCTGTTGACTTGCTTAAGCTTTCAAGTTCCAAGACATGATTTCTCTTGTGTGAGCCTCTTCTGTATCTGGCACTTCTGGCCACTTTCTCTGTCTTACAACTACCATCTTCCTAAAAATATGGATATTGCTCCTTCTCTTACTACTCAGTTTTTCTCTATAATTTTATCTCCTTCCATGGTGATGTTATCTATATATAAGGTGATAATTCCACAACTAGGTTCTCTAGCCCTGATTCAAAGCAAAAATTGAAAAATACAGGAGGAGGAGGGTATGTCAAAATCATTGAATTAAAATGAAAATGTTCATAGAGGAATTTGGTACCCACAAATGAAAGGTCATACAGTACCCTCATTTTAGTCCTGTTAAGATTTTTCTTCTATACGCATTCCTGACGTATCCCGGGAGACACTGGTTTGACAAGATGACCCCTGGAAAGAAAGAGGTCCTTGGCCAAATTAATTTGGGAAAACGGCATACTGCACCTCTGTTGTGAATTTAAATGAGTGCTAGTATTATAAACACTGAAATTGTACAGGAGATAAATTCCTTTGCATTTAACCCAGCATCACACAAACTAATTCAACTGTGCAGCATTTATATAGGTCACTTAGTCGTTTATTTTTTTTCTCTTTCTTATTTTTCTTGACAGTGATTTTTGCTATAGGGTACATGTGCTCACCGCATAGACAGAGAGACAGAAAGTGAGAAATCACCCCTAGGGGGTATGGCCACACCACAATCCCTTCTCCATTCTCCTCTTAGGATCTCAGGCATGCATGCACATGCGCACAGTGTGCAGTTTAAACTGCTGGGACTGGGACTCAAACTGCGGTCACTTATGTGGAGTCCAGCAACATAACCATTACGCCATCTGCTGATTCCAGGTCACTTAATCTTCATAAACAATCCTTTGGCCATTGTAGTAGCTCCTTGAGTGTTTTCTCTTTTAAGAATCGCCCTGCCCCAATCCATTCTAAACTATCACAGAATTATCCATCTAAAATATTAATCACAATTAATAACTCCTATGAGTAAAATAATCTAGGGGTACGACTGTGTGCCATAGAATGTTCCGAGTTCTTAGCAGGACAAGGGATTTTTCAGTAATTTTGTCTTTAGTTTGCTTTCCATCATGTCTTCTCCACTGACTCTTCTTCACCCTACTCTCTCCTGTAAAATTAATACTCTAATATCACTAAAATTCTTAGAATCTTTTTTTTTTTTTTTTTTGGAGAGGTTTTTGCTACAGGGCGCATGCGCTCACCAGACAGACAGAGAGACAGAGAGACAGAAAGCGAGAAATCACCCCCCAGGAGGGATAGCCACACCACAATCCCTTCTCCTCCATTCTCCTCTCGGGATCTTGGGCACGCATACACACGTGCCCAGCATGAGTTTAAGCCACCAGGTCCGGGACTCGAACGCATGTCGACTACATGGGAGTCCAGCGACATAGCCATTACGCTAACTGCTGGTCCCCAAATTGCTTAGAATCTTGGAAATACCCACTTATATCTGACCTCCTGACATTTCTTTTTCCTATTTCTGATAAACTCTTGCATATTTTACTGTTCTGATAGATCACACATGCTCTCCTTAAAAAAGTTTTCCTCGTGTCCAGCTGGTAGCATGGTGGTTAAAATGGCTGGATCCCACATGGCCATCTGCACAATGAGAGACTCAAAACTGGCAGCTTGAAAAACACTCCAGGCGCATGTGTGTACATGCCTGAAATCCCGAGAGAAGAATGGAGGAGAAGGAACTGCAGTGTGATTATATTTCTTTCCCTCTCTCTTTTTCTTTCTCTGTCTCTCAGGCAAGCTCATGAGCCCTTCAGCAAACTAAAAAAGTGATTTAACATAAGAATAAAAATAAATAAATAAAAATAAAACAGTAAAAAGCTTTTCTTTATCACTTTTTCTTTTATTCAAGTGAGTTAGTTGTTACCTACCTTGTGTGTCCATATCACTTTTAAATATTTCAAGAAACATATACATCTCCTTGAATTTATTACACCTAGCAAATGGCATGCATTTAGACCTGGGCCAGCCAACATCATAGGACTAGCCACATTGCGACTTCGGGGCACAGGAAATGTTGTCTACTTTGAATCAGAAGATGCTTTAAGCATAAAACACACACTGATATTGAAGACTCAGAGTAAAAAAAAATAATAATAATGAAACATATATCACTTCATAATTTTAAATACTGATTCTATGTTCAAACAATATTTTAGATCTATTTGGTTAAATATATTCTTAAATAAACTTTGCTTATGTCTTTTTGCCTTTTAGGCAACTACTAGAAAATTTCAAACGGCATACATGCTCACATGTGTACACCACGTTAGGTCTGTAGTGGACAGTGCCGTTCAAGAGGACTGGCCCCCTCTGTTAGCACTGCAGCACTTAGAGGTCCCTTGTAAGTGACACTCAGCCAATGTTACTTGAATAAATGAATAAATAAATTAGCAGCAGTGCTGTTTGCATTGTCTCATAAAATAACATACTTGTAATCCATTAGCAACACATGAGTCTCAGAGGAAAAAAAAATCTTACAAATGAGTAATCTCAGTATGTGGTGGCTTTGAGTGGTGTCAACACCAGCGGCAAAACTTGTCTTTCTCATACGGGCAAGGAAAGGGGAGGAGAAGAGAGATCCAAGATCATATTGACCTTTAATAAATAAACCTTGGGCCATGAACTATTCATAGTTAAGATGCACATAAAGCCACATCATAGCCACCACAACTTCCAGTGAAATGCATAAATACATGCTACCAGGCTTGGATGAGGGCAGGAAAAAATTTCAGTTGTAAGGCTGCCCACGCTTTCTACCACTTCCGGGATGTATGTATATATGTAGTCACAAACATTCTGACATGAATCACTTTGAGAGCACAATCCTTGACAGAAGGCAGTAGAGACTCTGGCCTACGACTGGACCAAAAATCAAATCCATACAAGTTTTTGCCTTAGCTGAATTCTACGTGATATTAAGTGAGTTGCTTACTGTCTGTGTTTTAGGATTCACCAGTGTTAAGGAAATAATTCTTCAAACTTCTCTATATAGTAGCTAGAAAAGTATAATGCTGATATGTTCAGATATAGGTCATATCAAAATTGTCCTCATCAATGCACATATGATTTCCTTTCCTTCAGCTAAAAACCCATGAGTACTTAATCTATAGTTGGAGACTTCATCGATAGAAGATTTAATATATGACAAATATTTTGTAAATTATTTGCTTTATTCCTATGTCTTTTTATAATTTTCTTAAATGTTGGTTAAAGCTGTTTATTCTGTTTCCAGTAAATACAGAAGGTAAGGGGAGTTAAGCCATTGGTTACAGAATGGTTTCATCTAAATTTAAAAGCAAAGCCAGGGACCAGCCGATGATATAATGGTTACGCTACTGGACTCCCACAAGTCAGACTATGGTTTGAATCCCAGAACCAGTGGCTTGAAACTTATGCCAGGCACATGTGCATGTGTGCCCAAGATCCCAGGAGGAAAATGGAGGAGAAGGGACTGCAGAGTGGCTATCCCCGTAGGGAGGGTGATTTCTCATTTTCTGTCACTGTCTCTGTCTCCCTCTCTCTCCAGCGAGCACACATGCAAAGCTTTTTTTTTTTTGTTATTTTATCTCATGTATCATAAAGATGTCATTTTATGGTAATTTACTAATGACATATTTTTTTTCTGAAAAAAATAAAATACTGGTTTTTTTTTTTTACAAACAATAAACATTTCTGAGCTTGGGAAGTCATATGTAGACAGTCAAAGATTGCTACCATCATGACTGTAGACATCGTAGCAGACAGAGCCAAAGCTCATGAAGAGCCAAGGAGGGACGATGAACCCTCAATGCACATCAAACTTCTCTCTCTCTTTTTTTTTTTTTTTTTGAGAGGTTTTTGCTATAGGGCACATGCTCTCGCCAGATAGACAGAGAGACAGAGAGACAGAAAGCAAGAAATCACCTCCCAGGGGAGATGGCCACGCCACAATCCCTTCTCCTCCATTCTCCTCTCGGGATCTTGGGCACGCACGCACACGTGCCCGGCGTGAGTTTTAAGCCACTGGGTCCAGGATGCGAACCGCGGTTGACTACATGGGAGTCCAGCGACATAGCCATCATACTAACTGCTGGTCCCACACATCAAACCTCTCAATGGTTGACACATTAGAAAAGAAATATATTGAGTTGTCAGGAAAATTATGACACAGTTTTTGTATGTAAAAATGTGTCATGACTTTTCTGACAATCCAATACTTGGTGGCCCCATGGCCTAACTGATTAAGACTACTGTTCAAATCCTGTCCTGGCAGTTTAAAAAAACATTCTTGCAATGTGTGTGTGTGTGGCCAAAATCCCAACAGGGTGAAGAAATGGAGGAGAAAAGATTATGGCATAACCATGACCCACTAGGGGTTGCTTTCTCCCTCCCTCTCCCTGGTAAGTGCATATACTCTCTGGCAATTAAAAAAAAAAAAAAAAAAAGGGAAAAAAGAAATTGAAGAGCAATATATGATATTCTTGAAATATCAATATAGAATAACATCCTATATTAAAATTGATATTCTCCTGGTATTCTTACACAGTCCCTTGACTCTTAATAGTCTAATATGAAACATAGAGAGGGAGAGAGAAAATTAGAATAAATGAAGGGGCCTTCAAAAGTTCATGGAAAATGTATATTATGAAAAAACTATGACTGTATTTCAAATTTCTTTAAACCAAAATAAACTCATACTTCAATTCTATTTTTCACAAGCTTTTGGAAGTCTCCTTATGTTATGCTCATTTCTTTCATACACAAAGTCATTCTGCCAAGGGTAGCTGGAATCCAAAGAACTACTTGTTTTCTATCTCGAGGTGCTTCGATAACGTAGTTCTAATTTCAGGTTTTTACACGATGACAATAAAAGAAGTGGTAACATGGGCATTGGATGAGTGTCCTATGGCTGCTGTAAGAAATGTCCACAAACACAGTGGCTTAAAACCACATAAATGTATTCTTTCCCAGTTCTAGAGGCCAGAAGTCCAACATCAGTATCAGCGAGCTGCCAATGAGGGGTCACCAAGGCTATGCTCTCCTTGGAAATTCTGGAACCGGCCTCACCGGCTTTCCCAGCTTCTGCTGGCTACCAGAATTCCCAGGCTGTGTGGATCTGTGGCCACAACAGTCCGATCTGTCTCTCTGTACACACTGTCTTTTCCCCTTTAATGTGTAAAATCTTTCTTCCTTCTTCAATAAGACACTTGTGACTGCAATTGGGGCCCATCTTGAGAAGCCAGTATTATCTCCCAGCAGGACCATCAATCACAACCACAAAGAGTTTTTTCCTTGTAAAGTTACATTTATAGATAATAAGGATTAAAAACCCAGATATCTTTGGGTTGGGTTGCCAGTATTCAGCCTACTATAGACATTAGATTTATATTTTTTAAAAACCTGAGACATTCGTTTCCAACCTCCTTGTCAACTGTCAATTTCTCTATTATTTGATTAAAAATCAATTTCCAGAATTCAAATACCTTATAAGCATGTTTAACATCTTTTAAAAATTCTAACATGCATCTAGTCATGACCATTTAATCCACATACACGGAGCACTGACTATATATATGTCCACAACTGCTAATACTATGACTATAAACAATATTGAATCGAACAAATTCGATTTTAGTTTTAAAATAAATTTTCAAATATTAACTTTTCTTCCAGTATTACAGTTTATAAAAAAAAACAGACTTTTTGATAGAGCTTAAAGTGAAAATTTAACTTTTTAAATCCTATGATCAGTTTAAGCCTTAAATTTAAACCAAAAAGAGCTATCCCTCAAATTACATGTTGATCTATTATAGAACTATGACCCGAAAAGACACATATTCATAAAAAAAAATGTTAAACTATGTGTTCACATCCATAGGCTATAACAGACATCAAAGTTTCACTCAGTCAATATTTGTCTAAGATGAGACAAAATTAAATAAGATCTATATCTATATAAGCATAAAATCCATTCGTGTATTTGTTCAGCAAATATTTACTGTCTTTACTACGGCAGGCGCAGGTCTAGGTACTGGGCTGTCAACCCTGCCCTTGAGAGAGTGAGAGGCGAAGACAGAATGGCAGTGGAGAGGAACAGATGCTTCACAACAGGAGGTGAGGGCCAGGTACAAGAGGGCGTGCTGGAGGACACCAGGCTGTCATGGAGGCCAGGGATGGTTTACGTGGAGAAGTTAATCAAGCCAAAACCCTGAGGACCAACAAGGATCATCTGGGGAAGGAATCCAATAAAGAGAAGCACTCCCAGCAAAGATGTTAGACCTCAAGACTTTCGGCATTTACAATGGCCCAGGATAACAACAATGTTATTAAAATCTGGAGATACAAAGGGACTTCAAAGAATCTGTGGAAAAATCAAACTGAAGTATGAGTTTATTCTGGTGTAAACAATTTTGAAATTCATGCATAGTTTTTTCATAAAATACATTTTCCCTGACCTTGTGAAGACCCTCTTTTTTTTTTTTTTTTCTTTTTCTTTTTTTAAATTTAAGTATGGCTTGGGCCAGCAGGCAGTATAGTGGTTAAGGTGATGGATTCCCACATGGCCGAATGTGGTTCAAGTCCCATACCCAGTGACCTGAAACTCACGCCAGGCGTGTATGCATGTATGCCTAAATGGAGAAGGGATTGCAGCATGACCATCTTCTCTGGAGGATGATTCTTACTTTCTCTCTCTCTCCAGTGAGCACATGTGCCCTATGGCAAAAATCTATCCAAAAAAAAAAAAAAAAGAAGGCTGAAACTCATTGTGAGAAGGACTGCTTAGATCAGAGGTAAAACTGAAGAGATGAACAGCGTCCATTTTGGAAACTTCTTCCTAAAATACAAAGGACGTACAACATCTTATAACTACTCTTATTCACGTCATGAGAAGAGATCTTTAGAGGGACAAGATTAGAGTAAGAATGAATGATGAGACCATCTGAGCTCTCCAGGAGCCAGGGGAAGGTAAAGACAGAAAGCACGCAGGGAAGCTGTTACATTAGAGGAAGATTAAAGAGTATGATATTTCACAGCTTGGTCACTATGAGATGTGCTCAGAGGTGGAGTCGAGCACAACAGCAATATTTCAGGTTTGAACAAGGTGGTGGGTGGGACTTCATTTCGCTGAAGACAAATGTGGTGAAATGAGGGAAGTGTGGTGAGAATTCAACATTTCCTTTGAGGTGCCCAAGGAGCCCAGGCACAGAGACGCTCACAGATTTGGGTGGAAATATACTCCTGAATTCCCAGGGAATTCTAGGCTGGCTATATCTGTATACTGACATGTTACAATGAATGCTGTCGAAGCTGCCAATGATCAAGGTCACAAAGCCACATTCATCGTGTGTCCAACACAGGTGGCAAAATGATTTCTTATTTATTATACTCAGGATACTACATCTAACATTTAATTTGTTAGATAGTTGATTAGATATTCTAGGGGAACTACTTTAATGTTAATTGTGCAAATGGGATTCCATATTCATGACACTATAAATACTGTTTAAAAGTATACTTTTTAATTAATTTTAACATATGGTCAACTTACGCCTTTTAGGATATATATATCATGGGAAAAAGATTTTCTGGATTTTTTTCTATTCTAGCTAAGTAATGATGGTTTACATCTAAGTCATATTGTTTTCAATGTACAACTTGTGTACAATGTGTATGGAATATTCACATATATTATGCAAAAGAAAAATCTACTGTAGAATTTCAGGGACCTTTCTCTAATTTTGTTTCTGTCTTGCTAATGACTCACTCTACTAAAGAGATTAACTGTATCTTAAATAATTATGCTTTACATGGCCCTAAATAAGAGCAGGTACACCAGTGAGAATATAGATAAGTAGACAGCAAAGTGAGGTTAAATAGATGCACATTATTGTCTTCAGGACAGGGAAATAAAATGACACAACTCATTGCCTTCCATATTTTCCCTCCCATCTAATTCATTCATTATGTTCATCCAAAACTAACTCTTGCTTGGATTTGATGACTCCCTATCCCTCTGTTTCCATGAGATTTTACTAGTAAACCTAGAAGTGATGATCATTTTCCTTTTCATCTTATTTTCTGTGAGAAAGGATTGCTGTTACTTGATTTTGGTGGGAACTATGCTTGAACTTTAAAAAATAACCTGGCATCTCAGAATACACAGACATTTTTCTCTGTTTACTATTTAATTCTCATGCTGTCTCTCAAAAGATGGCACAGGACTGGGATATGACCACCACTGAACCACCATGAACATCTGTGGGCGCTGTGCACCCAGCACTTAGGACAGCTGGTTTACCAAGTGGTAAAGGTTCACCTTCATTTGTGGTGAGCCAGCTTCCCTGACACTTCGCTGTGCCCCTGGCAATGCTACTAAACAAGCTCCTTGGTTTACCAGGGCATCCAGTCAATGCAGCTCCGAGCTTTCTTCTTATTTACCCAAGTTGCTAAAAGGTCATGAATAAAATCCATGAGAATAGAATACAATGTCCATTTTCACCCTTTCCAAGTCAAGATGGAGCCCATGTTAAAACAAAGGTGGTAACATGGCTAAATGTACCTGAGTGTTATTTATTTCGTGTTTCTTATATCAGTTAGATCTTTCCTCTTGGGATCTGTTTTACCCTCAATTAACTACCATAGAGTACAAATTCTGTCAATGAACTAGCACTTCTCTTATTTCCTTCTTCTAGTCTTTTGCCTTGGCCGAAATTAGGCACCAGTATTTTTTAACCAGTGGAGGGAACTCTGACCAGGACCCTGCCTTTCATTTGTATTTCACAATATAAACAAATAAACAATGCTAATAATTTCCTCCACAAAAGATTCAGAGGCCCCCTGTTCACTAGTTGCCAAATAAAGTTCAACCTATCTTAATACCAAGGTCTTTTACATAATGTCTGCCTGACCTTTTTCTTTCTCTTGTTTTTTTTAGAGAGATTTTTGCTATAGGGTGCATGCGTTCACTGGAGAAACAGAATGAAAGTGAGAAATCACTTCCCAGAGGGGATGGCCATGCCACAATCCCTTTTCCTTCATTCTCACCTTGGGATTTCGGGCACGCAGACACACACAAACTGCAGTTGACTATGTGGGAGTCCAGTGACGTAACCATTACACCATCTGATGGTCTCAGCTGACATTTTCCTTAATACATCTTTATGAATCTTAAGAAAAAGTCACAAGATGGGGTCAGTAGGTGGCGTGGTGGTAAGGCACTGGACTCCTGAGCATGAATGACTACAGTTCAAGTCCTGGACCTGGTGGCTTGCTTTCTCATTTTCTCTCTCTCTGTCTGTTTCTCTCTCTCTGGTGTCCTATTACAAATTAAATAAAAATCATTAATAAAATTAAATAATTCTTTTTAAAAATAAAAAGTCACAAGACTACCCACCACTGTCCCAATATGCTAACAGTTTCCCTACACTCCTATTTCCTCTGCTTGTAATTCCCTTACCCAGCTTCTCAGTCTACAAAAATCCTACTCTTGCCTCAAAATTTAAGCCAAATGGTACCTTCTCTATAAATTCATTAGTGACTTATATAGTATAAATTGATTTCTTCTGTCTCGGCTTCCAAAGCCTTTGTTACTATCTCCACGATGCATGACATATGCGGTCATGCACAGCTTAATGATGGGGCTATGATCTGAAAGATGCGTCATTAAGTGATTTTATTGTTGTGAGAACATCATCGAGGGTCCTTGAATGGTATAGTCTACTTCAGACTAAGGCTGTGTGGTGTAGTCTACATGCTCCTTCTGGGACCACCATCACATAGGCAGTCTCTCACTGACTAAAACACCTTCATGTAGTGCATGCCTGTACATACATACATGTACATACACATTTTTCTTTTACAGCAAACCTTTGTATTTTTGTTAATTTAACATTCCCTATTTTGATGATCAGTGAGTAGTTCTAAAGGTCCATGACGTTTCATTTATAGTTTTGCTAGAACACATTGAATCATCTACTGGGAAGAGAACATGCTGGAAGCTGTGAGCCAGTTTGTGTCCCAGTATCCCAGAAGCTATATAGTCTAGATAAGGTCAAATATAATTCTGGGGACCAGCCCTTGGCATAGTGGTTAAGGTGGCTAGATCCCACTGGACCAAATGCACAGTTTGAATCCATGACCCAGTGGCTTGAAAAACACACTGGGCACATATACCTGCATGCTCCAACTCCCCAAAGGACAACAGGTGGAGGAGAAGCGCCTGCAGTGTAACTGTTCTCCATAAGGGAGAGGGGGCTGCTTCTTTACTTTCCTTTTCTGTGTCTCTCTCCAGTGAATACAGACACTGGCAAAAAAATTTTAAAATAACTATTAAAAAATACAATTGTGGGGAAAATTACAGGCTACAATATTATTCTTAAATTGTGAAGCAGGTATTCTTAAAAAAAAAAATTTAGAGAGATTTTTGCTATAGGGTGCATATACCCGCCAGAGACACAGAGAGAGACAGAAAGTGAGAAATCATCCCCCAGGGGGGATGGCCACACTGCAATCTCTTCTCCTCCATTCTCCTCTCAGGATCTTGAGCACACATGCACATGCACCCTGCTTGAGTTTTAACTCACTGGATCCAGGACTTGAATCACGGACGACTATGTGGGAGTTCAGGGACATAACTACTATGCCATCTGTTGGCCCCACAAAGCAGATATTCTTAGCGAATATAAAATGTAGCTAATTTTTCCTGAGTGTTCACCATTTGGCAAGGATTGCTATATGTACTTCATGATTATTATAATGTTAAATCCTCATGACAATTTTTTTTTTTTTTTTTTTTTTTTTTTTTTACATTTTTGCCATAGGGTGGGTGGGTGGGCTCACCAGAAAGAAACAGAGAGAGGGAAAATGAGAAATTATCCCTGATGGTCACACTACAATCCTTTCTCTTCCAATCTCCTCTCATACATGCTCCTGTCTTGATTTTCAAATCACTAGGTCTGGGACTCAACTGTAGTCGGCCATGTGGGAATCCAGCACCCCAACCACCATGCCACCTGCTGGCCCCCTCATAACAATTTTTAAGGTAGTTGTTATTGATATACCCAAATTACAGCTAAGAAAGCTAGGGAAATGGAGGCACACAGCTGCTAGTCATAGAGGCAGGATTTGAACCAAATCCATGTCACTCCACACTTTTAACATTTAACCACTGTGTTCTCCTGACTACCATCTATGAAGAGATGACTCAAAGTAGTGTTTACATTCCATCTCTACCATTCTTGGGGACAGAGACCATGTCTTTTGGTTTGTTTCATCAATAGTGCCCAGCACTGTTCCTTATAAATAAAAAAAACTCTAGTACTAATAACACACTTTACAAATACTAGTAAATTGTAATTACCCCTGAGTAACAGCTGTTCACTAAAATGTTGATCTTCAATAGTTCTTTTCAACACAGGGAAATATCTTATTCCCTCATCTCCACTTTCTTTTTAAATGCAAGGCTACAAGCTGTCGTTTGCCTTGGGGATCGTCACTAAAAATAATTTAATACATATTGGAAACATTTAGCTCCTTCATTCTGGCTATGTAAAATAAGCACTGGCACGAAAATTGCAGAATTAGTAGATATCTTTACTGTACACATTAGGGACCGCTTGTCAGAAACAGAGTTAAAGTAGGTTTGAAATACCTCCTGGCTGCGAAAGTCTCTAGTGCTATGAAGTATTTCAATTTTCACTCTTTGACCCATGGCTATTTAGATCATTTTGATTCTACTAAAAAAAAAAAAAAAAAAAAAAAAGAAAAGAAAAGAAAGATCTATAGAGTCTGTTTTATAGAAATTGACATCTTCCATTTCTTTTATTCTGAACAGGCTTGAATGCACTTCATCAGCATCCAAGTTAAAGCATGAGGAAGGTGGTGCGCCCACATGCCACAGCAGCGTGCCCTTGATTGAACCAACGGGAAAGTGCAGGGCTATGTCAGGACTAGTAGGAAAACCATTAATAAAAAAGATTCTAATGAAATAAACACGGAACATGGAAACCACAACCCAGCAACAGAAATGCTCCTACTACATGGAGCCTACTTATTTGCGGTTTAACACAAATCGCAAATATATTGCCCCCGGTTTTAAATGATTATACTTCATTAGTCAAGAAATTCCTTTTTCTAATGGCTTTTCATCAAGAATAATGTGTCCAACGGCCAAAATGTCAAGGATTAACTACTTCAGCTGCATCTACTGGGGGAAGAGAAATTACCTAAGGTTAGAAGCTCCTAGTGGCCGTAAGATCACTCAGGGTTTTCCGCAGTATGGAGCGCAACAAATGCCTCACTGCACGGCCTCATATTTATTGGCTTGAAGCTATTCTCTGTGTAAGGCAAATGGAAGGAGAATGATGAACTGTACTTCACTACATGGAAATGGACAACTTGGCAAAATTGTTTTTTTAATTACTCAGCAAGGCAAACATTTTTAATATCGTAAATTATCTTAAATATTCTTTGAGTTATTGGCAGATCTCCAATATTTCTGAGCTGAACAGCACACATGAATACCGCCTTTTCAAGCCAGAGACCTAGGGGAAGGGGAAGCAGGGGTGTTAGTGTGGAATCTGCAAACCTAATATGTGGTATTTGCATTCAGTTCTGAAGTTCCTGCCTGCCTGTGTGGATTTCCCAGCATGGTTACAAAGGGAAGCGGGGATGACACCCACAGGAAAAAGAGCCATACACTTTTACACTAACAACCTAAAATAGATTTCTGTCACCAACTCAAGATCTTTGTAACAATGTTTTTGAAATATTTTTGTTCTTATTTTGCCCTTTTAAAGTTAGGGTTTTGTAAGAAGTTCCTTACTAATTATGATTTTTTTTTTTAATGTAGAAGAAATTTCTCATATGTTCTGCCTAACATTTATGAACCAAAGGCTCTCCAGGGGGCTGATAGTGCTGAAGAGGTAAAATGCAGTACTCTGCAAGGGGGACCACTGGAAAGGTTCTAGATTCGTACCCAGAGACCTCCCTGACTATGACAGGTGTGCACATGCTCATGATCCAGGGCTGGCTGAGGCTGAGAATGGATGGTGGTGTGAAGACTATTAGGTGTGCTGGTCTCTGACTCAGTCTCTGGCTCATAGGAGAAGATAAGTTGTTTTTTTTTTTTTTGGAGAGGATTTTGCTATAGGGTGCATGTGCTCACCAGAAAGATAGAGACAGAGAGACAGAAAGTGAGAAATCACGCCCCCAGGGGTGATGGCCACGCCACAATCCCTTCTCCTTTATTCTCCTCTCGGGATCTTGGGCACGCATGCACATGCGCCTGGCATGAGTTTAAGGCACCGGGTCTGGGACTCAAACCACAGTTGACTACCTGAGCGTCCAGGACACAGCCATTATGCCAACTGCTAGTCCTGAGAAGTAAACTTTAAAAAATGAGGGTTTTAAGGCTGACAACAGAAGTTCTTAATCTTATATTTTAATAATTATTTCATTTTATTCGTTATGATTATAATTTTAAAATTTGCTATAGAGCACATGTGCTCACGAGAGAGAGAGAGAGAGAGAGAGAGAGAGAGAGAGAAGGAAAGTGAGAAAGCAAGCCTCCAGGTTCAGGACTCAAACCACGGTCAGCCTTGTGGGAGTCCAGCACTTAACCACTACGCCACCTGCTGGCCTAGGCTTTAATCTTAGAACACACATTGCTTTTAACTTAAGTCACATATAAGTGGCAAAGCAGCTACTCAGACTGGTGTGGACATCACCCTGAAATTAACTGCCCAGTATGCTGCAGGCTTGATTTTCCAAAGAGCTGCTACAGATGTGCACTTCTAGAATGATGATTTTAATGAGTCATTTGTGACAAATACTATGCTCCTAAATTCCAGTCTTTTCATTTATGTATTTATTTTTAAATCCGACCAGAGAGACACAGAGTGAGAAAGAGAGAGGGAAAGTGAAAAAGCAAGCTGCCAGGTCCAGGACTTGAAGGAGGAAAAATATTCTCTTCTAAGTCTCTTTTCTGAGGTTTTATCCACATGGCATAGGACAATAGCGTTAATTTGCAGAGATCACCCCAAATTTCACATTTCAGACCAAGCTGAGAGAAGCCTGTAAACTTTCACTTTGCATTAGTGGAAATGCTAAAAAGAATATGCAGAGCGCTCTTCCTTCTTAAAGAAAACAAGGTAACACACAAAGAAGGTGGTTGGAGTAGTGGGGAAACATATCACAGTCTAGAGCATAGATATAGGAAAAGTTAATGAAAGATAACAGGCACTAACCATCTTTAAATACTGTCAGACTACAAAAAAACAAAAAACAAAAAACAAAAAAAAACGTGAAAACAAGTATGTGTCCCCAATGAAAATCGCTGGAAGATAGACCAAAACCAGAGGTGACATTGAGCCCTGTAAGAACAATGTTGTGGTCCACGGTCTAAATCTTGACCTGTCAAGCAAACAACTACAAGAAAGTAATTAGATCCTCTACTAAGGGATGAATGGTGACTTTTTTTTTCCCTTTTATGGTTTACAGGCAGCTGTAGTTGAATTTACACCTGGAACCTCTAATTGCTTTCTCTGTAGCGTAAGTAGAAAAAATTTTATAAGAACATTTTTACTGCAGAGTCCTCACTGACCAGATGTTACATAAAGGCACTCTGTTTCTTAAAACATGTCTGGTCCCCCTGGGCATGCCCACTAAAGGTGAGAATCACCTGGAGAATGCTGGGGGAGGACATTCCTGGGTCCTGCTGCCAGAGAGTCTAATTGAGTGGAAGTGTTGGTGCCCAGAGGGGCCTCAGAGGGGGTCCTTAGTCTCCATTATCCACATCAGCTTTTCCCCTTCCTCCCAAATCAAATCATAATAATTACTTAAAAGTACAAATCTTATATATAGTTTGAAATGGGAAACATTAGCAAATGTGCGCCTTTTACTGAAATGAAACAGAGTCTTTGCAAGAACAGTGTACATACTATGTAAATTCAACTTAAATATCATTATATTACCAGTTGGCTCTGTAGGACAGTGTTTAAGGGGGCTGCATCCCACATAGCCAACAGCAGTTTGAATCCCTGCCCCGACAGGTTGAAAAACACACTGGGTATGGGTGCATGCCTCAAGTCCTGATGCAATGAAGAAACAGAGGAAGGAGGACTGCAGTGTAAACAAGTCCTTCTGAGGGGAGGGGTGCTTTCTCTCTGTCTCTTTCTCTGGTGAGCATACCTACTCTCTGGCAATAAATATAAATAAATAAATTTTAATAATAAAAGTGATTTACCAGCTTCACACTTCCCTAGCCTTCACCTTCTAATCAGATAGGTGGCTGACCCTTTATTCCTCCCACACAGAGATTCTACAGCAGCCCCTGGAGGCAGGACCCAGATACCAATATTTTAAAGAAACATTCAAGTATTTCTGAGGCAGAGTCTCTTATGCTAACATTTTATCAGTTCTGTGGCAGCCACCTGCTAAGCATGAAGTGTTGAAAAGCAGGTTGGCAGATAAGACTGTGAAAATACATATATTTTTTTTTTCTCTTTTTGGAGAGGTTTTTGCTATAGGGCACTTGCGTTTGCCAGAAAGACAGAGAGAGACAGAGAGACAGAAGGTGAGAAATCACCGCCCAGGGGGATGGCCACGCCGTAATCCCTTCTCTTCCATTCCCCTCTCCGGGATCTTGGGCACGCACGCATATGCACCCGGCATGAGTTTAAGCAGCCAGGCCCAGGACGTGAACCGCAGTCGACTACATGGGAGTCCAGCAACATAGCCATTACGCTAACTGCTGTTTCAGAAAATATATTTTTTAAAAAACTGAATTGAATAGCAGATTCATAGCCAATAGATGAGAACCTGGTACTAACAGTATCCAGGTGCTTGGAGAAATGCTATGAGATTAACAGTTATACAAAACAACCCACTGCCTCCAGAGAAACAAAGAAATATATGCTTTTGTCCTGACCTAAAAGTTGAGCAGTGGGACCAGCAGTTAGCATAATGGCTATGTCGCTGGACTCCCACGTAGTCAAGCGAGGTTCGCGTCCTGGACTGGTGTCTTAAAACTCACACCAGGTGTGTGTGCGTGTGTGCCCAAGATCCCGAGAGGAGAATGGAGGAGAAGGGATTGCTGCGTGGCCATCCCCCCTGGGGGGTGATTTCTCGCTTTCTGTCTCTCTGTCTGTCTCTGTCTGTCTGGCGAGCGCACGCGCCCTATAGCAAAAATCTCTCAAAAAAAAAAAAAAAAAGTTGAGCAGTATAAGAAAGGCAAGACAGTGCACAAGAAAACGCTGAAGGGAGCTGGACTCCACATGGCTGAGTATGGGGTTTGAATCCTGGCCAGGCAGCTTCAAAAACTTGCCAGACATATAAATGTGCATGTCCAAAATCCCAACAGGACGGAGAGATGGAGGAAAAGGGATGGCACCACGACCATGTCCCATTGGGGTGCTCTTCCCATCCCCCTTCCCCCGTTTCTGTGAGTACTCACAGCTTCTATCTCCTATTTTATTTGTTTGTTAGAGTGCATGTGCTTGCCCTTGCAGGGGTGGAGGGGGCAGCCATGCCACAATCCCTTCTCCTCCATTCTTTTTTCAGGATTTTGGGCAGTCCTCACATGCAACTAGTGTGTCTTTCAAACTGTCAGGTCCAGGGCTTGAACCGCACAGCCAGCCATGTGGGATCCAGCCGCCTTAACTACCATGCCACTCGCTGACTCATAGACTTACTGAAATAAAGATGCCATTTGGGCAATATTAAAGTGGCACAGATTTTTCAATAGGGATTTTTTTTTTAAAAATATTTTGCTTAACTTTATTTTTATTACTATTATTTTTATTTTTCAGTTTGATCAGAGAGAGAGAGAGAGAGAGAGAGAGGGAAAGTGAGAGAGCAAGCCACCAGGTCCAGGATTTGAACCATGGTCGGCCATGTGGGAATCCAGTGCCTTTAACTACCACACCACCTGCTGGTCCCCAATAGGGATTATTTTTACAAACCTATGGCTAATGTAACTCTACCATTGCCTCTCTGAGAACCTTCAGTAACTGGTCCTGGAATGCTTCACTTTACACATTTTTGACCAAATCTAAGAACGCAGTATTTGCAGCCAGGCCATTCTTGTCTTCTGCCCAGCGATCTATGAACTGAGAGCAGCTCTCCTGTCTGTTTTTCTATATAGCCATTCTTGGGGAAGAATCTCCTGGTCTGAAAGTAATTCCTTCTGGCCTGAGCTGGTCTAGTCCCTGGCTCTTACACCTTCGCTGGGATCGTCTCCCCACCTTTGCAGGGAGTCTTTGCTGTTCAGAAACACTCTCGGCTGTGGCTTCAGGAAAGCAGTCCTGTGTCTTATCTCACCGCGCTGCCAGAACGCCAGCCCTGAAACCAGCCAGGCTTCTGCTGCTCAGAGGCCGGTCATGTTCTCTAAGGCCTGGCTCAAAGAAGGGTGCCTGGATTCAGGACAGTGCCACGCACTAAGTACCACTTTGATCCAGAAAATCTTACTTCAGAGCTGGATTTCTGCCCAGCGTAAAGCCCAAAGTCACTAAGCCTTTTGGACATTCTAATTTAAAAATACCCAGTACCAAGCCTGAGGAGCCCCACCAGTTCTGGCTACCCGGTCTCCAACACATACCCAAGCCCCCTTCCCCGCTGATCCACTTTGAAGCCCTGGTGCTTCTTGCTGCCAAATCTGCATGACTTCTGATAACACAGACAAACCATCTACATTTTCCTATTTCTTCTTAGAAATCACTCAGGAAAAATATGTGTTCATTAATTAAATAGGGAGATCTACTAATCCTAATGTGACTGCTACATTTAAACTAAGAATCCCCCAAATCATTTTTCTTTCATTTCTACATTGAGCAATTTGATATTAATTCAGTTTTTCTGAGGAAACTCAGGTGTTTTAAACTAGCATTGGGGGTTCTGCATTTTAAGATGGCATTCATGTGCCCTTCAAACTACTTACTTAAGTTACTTTTCTTAACAAAGGCAATTTCATAAATCGTTTTCACTTCCTTAAACGCTAAGACAACAAATTTTGAAATAAAAAAATTTTAGAAAGTTTTACAACTAGTGCTCTTAAAATTATTTGCTTTGTTTGATAAATATATAAGATTATATTACATAAAAACAAAACAAATACATGCATTGCTGAAATTTATTCCCATTAATTCTTACCAAGAATAATGTTAAATATTTATGGTGTTTGAAAGAAAATCCATACAGAAAGTAATAATTTTAGATGTACACATAATTGTAAGAATTATTATCTCTTTCTTATTCCTGATCTCCAGTCAATCACTAATTCACTTTGAGGTCACTCTAATAATTTCTTATCCGTTTTTTCTATCCACTTGAAATGATATATGAGGAGTTTTCTTCATATTCTTCATATATAAAGTCTTCAAATACGCACATGGAAAATGCATATTTGAAAAAACTATGCATAGGTTTAACACATTTTAGCACCAAATAAACTCACACTTTAATACCATTTTTTCCACAAATTTTTGGAAGTTTCCTTTCATATTTCTTCTATATCATTTCAGAGATAGATCCTGCACACCTACATAAGCAGAAACATATAAGCAGATGTAAATACATCTGTTTGCATACATATACATACATACATATATGTAATGAACATTGTTCTGTACCTTACTTGTTTTACTAAGCTCACAAAAAGCCATCTCATTATGCTGAAAGGCCACATAAGTATTCCATTCTATGAATACACAATAACTTATTTAACGTGTCCTTACTAATGGGTATAATGTCCTTATTAATGGGTATTCAGGTGGTCTTTCCTCTTTAGCAGTGAATATCCTTACGTACATATTAGATGCACCTGTGTACTACACCTATTGGATACTTTTTTTTTTTTTTTTTTTTTTTGGTGAGAGGTTTTTATTATAGGGTGCGTGCACTAACCAGAAAGACAGAGAGAGACAGAGAGACAAAAAGCGAGAAATCACCTCCCAGGGGTGATGGCCACGCCGCAATCCCTTCTCCTCCATTCTCCTCTCGGGATCTTGGGCACGCACGCACACGCGCCCGGCGTGGGTTTAAGCCACCAGGTCGGGGACGCGAACTGTGGTCGACTACGTGGGAGTCCAGCAACATAGCCATTACACTAACTGCTGGTCCCCCTGGTAACTTTAGTTAGTTAGTTAGTTAGTTAGTTAGTTAGTTTCCCCTTATGTGAGCCAGGAAGTTTCAAGTAGGCTACTCTACCTGGGATTTGGGGCACTCAGGCACATGTACCTGGTGTGTTTTACAAGCTGCTGCATCTAGGTCTCCAACTGGATGTATTACTTGCCCCCATGGCCAAGATAAGGCCCTAGCAAAACTCTTTTTCCTGAAGATGCGGCATTTGCTTTGGGGAGGCCTCTTGCATTTCTCAAAGATTACTCTTGCCCTCCCTCAGCACAGCAATGAAGAGATCCTTCTCACATCTTCACTGAGAGAATCTGATGGCATTTCTGGGGATTAAACCAACAAGGACCCCTCCTAACCTGAATCCTCATGAGATTCCCCAGGAGTTTTCTACTCTTAAATGAATTTACACTTAAAAGCTAGCTTCATTTACATTACCATTTAAATGTTATTACTAATTGGTGTTTCCAGTTGCTTCTACTTCAAGTAAGTAGACCTCAGTTTCTCTTCAGCTATATACCTGTAACTGCAGATTTTGAGAATGGTGTTTTGTCCTGCAACCAACCTACCTTTCTTTCCTCTTTATTTCTCTTTCTTGCTTTCTTTATTTTTAAAATTGCCAGAGGGTCCATGTACTTGCCATAGAGACAGAAAGAAAAAGAAAGCATCTTCTAGTGAGGTGCAGTCATACTGCAATCCCCATTCCTCCATTTCTCCATCCCATCAGGATTTGGGCACACAGGTCCAGCAGTGTGTTTTTCAAGCCACCACGCAGAGACTCAAACCACAATCAGCCCTCTTGGATCCAACTTCCGGAAACTCTAGGCATGGAGGTGGGCCTTGTCCTGTAATCTTGGTTTCCTGATAGGTTCTATAAAGTTTTTGATTTACAGACTGTCTGTTTTTTTCTTGTTGTTAAAGTGGGAGTGACACCTTCCAAATTCTTTGTAATCAGGACCTAAAATAAGAATTTCTGGACCAGCACGTGATGTGGAGGTTAAGGCAAAGTTGGCCAACTGAATGGTTGGATTCTCAGTTCTGGTGGTTTGAAAATCAGGAGAGGGGGCCAGTAGGTGGCATAGTAAAGGCACTGAACTCACAGATGGTTAGTACCATTAAAAAAAAAAAAACAATGTTCCCAATCTCAAGATTATAAAATTGCTTTTTTCTAGAAAATTTTCCTTCCCATGCATTTTCATAGTTACATTTTATTTTTGCAATAAAATAAATCAGGTAAGGGACCAGCAGTTAGCGTAATGGCTATGTCGCTGGACTCCCACGTAGTCGACCGCGGTTCGAGTCCCAGACCCGGTGGCTTAAACTCACGCCGGGGACGTGTGCGTGCGTGTCCAAGATCCCGAGAGGAGAATGGAGGAGAAGGGATTGCGGCGTGGCCAACCCCCTGGGGGGTGATTTCTCGCTTTCTGTCTCTCTGTCTCTGTCTGTCTGGCGAGCGCACGCGCCCTATAGCAAAAACCTCTCCAAAAAAAAAAAAAAAAAGAAAAAAGAAAAAAAAAGAAAATAAATCAGGTAAATGTAAATAATGTATTTTAAATCCTATGGTAAATAAGAGAGTTTAAAACATAAACAGCATTGTATATTAGTGGAAAAAGTAAAAATTTAATAAATAGTATTAAAATAAATTGGTAGCCATCTCCACTGCAAAACACTGCAGCCTTATGTACTTCTTATAATAATTATTATAGGATAATTAAAATATAGACATTTTCAATTAAACATTTAGAAACCAAAGAACTATAATAACACCATTCCAAATCAATCAGAATTTTTAAATTCTATTTTATCTGTTGTGTATTTCTAAATAATTACAACTTTATACACTGATTATAATAAGTATTCATTCCATATGAACACATGATCTTATAACAGTAATTTTTAGTTGTATAATGTTCTATAAATCTTATTTCTTAAACTGTAGCATTTACATCTCATATAAAAGAAATAGTTTTAAAAATTTCTTCAAGATAGTCTTTAATTATTGAGAAGTAAAAAGAAGGTAAAAACAGTGAAACCGGCTTATAGAAATACATTGGTGTAAAAGTCTGGGAAATAGATGTGTTTTTTTAAGGCATTTTAGAGGAAAGTAATAAATTCACTAAAAAGGTTACCCTGCATCAAGATAAAAAAAAATAAAAAGAAAGCAGCAGCAAACCAGTAGGAGAAAAAAAAAACAAAAACAAAAAACAAAAACAACTCTTGAATTCAGTGACAAAACCGTATTTTTACTGCAATGAAAAAACATTTTAGGAGGTGTAGCAGACTAGAAGATGGCATAATGGTTACATCGCTGGACTCGCACGTAGTCAACTGTGGTTCAAGTCCAGGACCCGGCAGCTTGAAACTCACACTGGGTATGTGTGTGTGTATGCCCAAAATCCTGAGAGGACAATGGAGGAGAAGGGAACATGGTATGGCCATCCTCCCTGGGGGGTGATTTCTTACTTTCTATCTCTCTGTCTCTTGGGTGAGTGCACACACTCCATAGTAAAAAAAAAAAAATCTCTCTTTAAAAAAAATAACATTCTAGGGGGATTAGCAGATGCATAATTACATCACTGGATTCCCACGTAATTGACTATGGTTCAAGTCTGGACCCGGTGGCTTAAAACTTACACCAGGCACGTGTGCATGCATGCCCAAAATCCCAAGAGGAGGATAGAGGACAGGGGATTGGATATGTCCATCTCCCCTGTGGGAGGTGATTTCTAGTTTTCTGTCTCTCTGGCTCTCCAGTGAGTACATATGTGCTATAGCAAAAATATCTCTCTTAAAAAAATGAAAGTTTTCACTCTTTATACATTTATTTTTTTTAATTCAATTGCTTCCAAATTCTCTTGATGTTCTATTTTTCTGGAGAAACAAAACGTGCTATTGGGGCCAGCTGATGGTGTGGTGGGTACAACACCTGGATCCCACATGGCTGACTGTACAGTTCAAGTCCCAGATGCAGTGGCTCGAAAAACATGCCAGAAACATGTGAGTGTGTATCCAAAATCCTGAGAGGAGGTAGAGGAGAAAGGATTGTGTGTGGCTGTCCTCCTGAGAGGTGCTTTCCCACTCTCCCTCTCTCTCTCTCTCTCTCTGTCTCTCTTGCAAGTGCACATGCCCTATAGCAAACAAAAAAAAAATTCTATGGATTTTTCTCTACAGGATATTAAATTAACTAAAAGATGCTTTTAAAAGTACCTGTGGAAATTGATTATAAACCGATAAGAAGGCATTTTCTTCCATCTTCTTTGCCTCCAGCACAAGCTTCTCTTTTGAACAATATCTCCAGCAGATTAAATGAAAATCTCTTTGTTACCCTCAGGCTAGTTAGGTCAACAATATAATCTAAATGTATCATAACCCCATTAGAATTAGCCAACCAAACACTGAGACCTATTACTGCCTTCAGTACTCTGTCTTAGTTGCAGAGTTATACAGGTTACAACGCAAACACAATTTTGAGCTACTTTTACATTATACCTATTGGTTTTCTGTGATGGAGCAAAAAAAGAAAAGAAAAAGATCTTGAAAATAAAGGTAGCACTGCAATAGCATAATGAACTGAATAATATAATGAAATCTGTTTCCTAAATCAAAGGCAAAGCACTACACATACCTTTAACTGAAATTTAATTCTGCACCCGGGGGTGGGTCTTCAATACATTTCTGAGTTGGACTGTAAGTCAGTAAATGACTTTAAAGTCTAAGAAATGCTCCCAAGGGGCTGGGGGGAGGGATAATGTTCATCCCTATTATTTTATCCATAATTAATCTTATGTTTTGATGACTTGTCCTTAAAGTTCTTATTATATAAAAAGCAGAATAAGAAGCATAAGGAAGGCTAGCCAGTGGTGTGGTGGTTAGGGCCACTGGATCCCATGGCCAACCGTAATTCAAGTACTGGACCAGTGGTTTTAGAAGCATGTTGGGTATATATTCATGTGTGTCCAAATTCCCAAAAGGAAAAAGGAAGGAGAAGGGATCATGGCATGACCATGCTCCATGGGGCAGGGAAGAGGAGGAAAGTGCTTTTTCACTTTCCCCATCTCGCTCTCAATGCCTGGTTCTGGTAGATGCCCACATCCTGTGGCAAATATACAAAAAGAGAAAAGAAAAAGAAAGAAAGAAAGAAAGGAAGGAAGGAAGGAAAAGGAAAGGAAGGAAGAAAGAAAGAAAGAAAGAAAGAAAGAAAGAAAGAAAGAAAGAAAGGAAAGGAAGGAAGGAAGGAAGGAAGGAAGAAGGAAGAATAAAAGAAAGATAGAAAGAAAGAAAGAAAGAAAGGAAAGAAGGAAAGAAAGAAAGAAAGGAAAAGAAAGGAAAGAAGGAAGAAAAAAAGAAAGAAAGAAAGAAAGAAAGAAAGAAAGAAAGAAGGAAGGAAGGAAGGAAGGAAGGAAGGAAGGAAGGAAGGAAGGAAAGGAAAGGAAAGGAAAGGAAAGGAAGGAAAGGAAAGGAAGGAAAAAAGAGCATGATATACGTGGCCTGATGATTATCATACTGCCTGTCACCTAGTTATGACCTATGATACCACATTAAACAAAGATGTCAAGATTTCACTGTCATATATTACAAAATTCCTAAATGCTAAAGATTTCCAGACAGAGTCCCTGAATGCAATTTCTGGGAAGTCTTTAAAGGAGATTTTGAACTGCACTCTGAAATGAGATGTAGGGGGAACAGCAGCTGGCATAATGGCTACATCGCTGGACTCCCACATGGCCGACTGCAGCTCCAGTCTCGGACCTCGCAGCTTGAAACCCATGCCAGGCAGCTGTGCGTGCATGCCCAAAATCTCAAGAGGAGAATGGAGAAGGGACTGTGGTGTGGCCATCCCTCCGGGGAGTGATTTCTCACTTCTTGTGTCTCTGTCTTTCACTGTCTCTATGGTGAACTCACACACTCTATAACAAAAATCTCTCTTTAAAAAAAAAGAAAAAGAAATGAGATACAGGGGCCTGGTGGCACAGCAGTAACGCACTGCTCAAGAGAGGCTGGATCCATACAGAAGATCATGTTCTGCCCTGGATGGCCGACAGGGGCTGAGTGTGTGCACCCATGACTCCGGCCACAGTAAGGCTTGGGGGATCTTGTGTGAAACCCTGTTGAAGTCACTTCTCTCTCTTTTTTCACTTTCTGTTTCTCATTCTTATGAAACCAACAAACTTAAAAGAGAGAGAAAGAGAGAGAGATATGACAGATACATCCTGATAAAGCAGACATCTCATCATCTGCTACCGTGAATAGATGAGCCAGTCTTTCAAAGATACAATTTAGAGGGGCCAGATGGTGGCACAGGTGTTAAAGATTATGCTCTATGAGGCGGCCCCCATGGAAGCTTCTGGTTTAGGGCGTGCACGCGCGCGCACACACACACACACACACACACACACACACACACACCCAGTGTATGTTTCAAGCCACCAAGTCTAGATTCAAATGGCACAGTTGGCCAAGTGGGTTCTAGTGCCGTAACCACCACTCCACCTATTGGCCCAGGCCTAGGTCCTTTTATTGCGAAGTCTGACAAACAGGAACTCTGAGACAAGAGAGGCTGAGCAATCTGCTGAAGGTCCCACGGCCATGACCAGCTTGGCTTACGAAGCCAGGCATTCTGATTTAAGAGTCTATTTAGAGGCCAAACTAACCTGCTCCTCGTAGAAATTGAAGCTCAATTTCTGGCTTTGGTAGGAATGAGGGAGCTCTTTTTATCTCATTCCTGAAATGGTTGGGGCATAACGTTAGTACTCTACTGTTTCGTATTTCTTTCTTTTCTTTCTTTTTTTTAATTTTCCAAGATTGGGCAATGTTAGAGATCTGCCATGCATTGTTACTTCATTAATTAAACAGAGTCACCTAGACTCCCTTTATTCCCACTTAGATTATGTACTCAAGCATCTGTGTAATATTGTTATTTGTCTGAATTATTGCTGCAGTGACTGGGAAAGGATGCTAGCAAAATATTAATGCCAATGTTTCCAACAAAGCCTAATCTACTAGATGACGAATGGTGCTTTCCAGAGACAGAGGTTTCTAAGAGTATATTTACGCCCTAGTGACAGGTGGGCCCTTCTGTGGCTTTCATGGAAACCAAAGGGGATGAGCCTGGGGAAATTGCTTTTGACCGACAACCTCATCTCACCTTTCCCCACTCCTAGTCCCGAGTCAGGATTTATACCGCACGGATACACCATGGACCAACACGCCTCTCCTTTTTGTTAATGTATAATTACCTTACTTCATTCTACCCCTATTTCTGCCTTGTTTATTCCTATTGATTCAACTCTAGCTCCTGGGTGGCCCCCATCTGCTCTCCTATTGCGCTCATCTCTGTCTCCATGTCCCACCCCCAGCCCCAGGGAGCCAGAGCTAATGAAATCCATGTGTAGATGCACAGCAGAAACAAACGTGCTGTGAATATGTAATTCATAAAGCCACAGGGGAAAGAATGGTAGTAATGCTGGGGAATCCGCCGACTCTCTTGCAAACACTAGAGAGTTTGAGAGAAAGGTAAATAAATTATCAAGAAGGACTGTGCTAAGATGAACTCTCAAGTTTTGGGAGGTGTATCAGAATCATTTAGATACAGCACAATTTATTTTTCTTTCCAGGAATCCTTGAGATCTGGGCTTGTGACTTTATGTAAGTGAATCAAACTGGAGTAGATGTTCTTTTGTCTAACACCTATTCTTTAGTATCTTTCCCTTCATGGAGACATCTTCAGATACTTGTGATTTCTGCTCTCGGTTAGGAATAATAATAAAAGACAAAATGACTTCCTTTATTTTCTCACTAGACTCGGAAAGCCAAGGGATGCATCAAGTTCTGTTTTATAAGGTTATACACTTGAAAGAAGAAAGGGTTGGTATTTATATTTAAATCAATCATCATGAGTAATAACTAACTCTCTCCCTCGCCTAAAAAGCCTTTTATTCTCGTTATTCATCAAGTCCTTCTAAAGAGCATGAATTATTATTTGGGACTACAATTATAATAATGCTATTTGAAAGCCAGAACAAAAAGAAGCTGAGGGATTTGGTAATATACTTCCTACGAAAACCAATGAAGATAATATGCATTATCTTTTTTTTAAAAAAAAAATCTCTCTTCTTAGGAATTTAAAGGGAAAAATTATTGTTAAGCAGATATAGGAAATTATTCTGAATTTGAATTTAATATATTGTAGTTCAAAGAGTACCAGTTATTTTCCTTTTTTCCTTTTTAAACTTTGCCAGAAAGTATGTGTTCACCAGAGAGACAGAGACAGAGAGAGAGAGAGAGAGAGAGAGAAACTAAAAGTAAGATAGTATCGCACTGCGGGAGATGGTTATGCTCCAATCTCTTCTCCATTTCTTTTGTGATTTTGGGCACTCTCACACATGACCACTGTGTTTTCCAAGTCACCAGGTCTGGGACTGAAACTGTGTGATAGGCCACGTAGGATCTCCCCCATCTTAGTCACCATGCCCCTGACTGGTTCCAAAGTTTTTTTCTTAGAAAAGAAACTTATGAGGCAGGGGAAGAAAGCAGATTTATATTTTACTTTTGTATGTTTAACTTTTTTAGTGTCCATGTATTAGTTTTACAGCTATTAAAAATTATTACTTAGTGAACATTTATATATTTTATTACCTACCATGTGGCAATTTAAATAAAATATATCTAAAATTTTAAATAGTTTTCTTTTTATTTTTAAGTGTTAAGCTTGCCTTTTTTTTTTTTTTTAACCATAGGGTGTGTGTGCTTGTGTCGGTGTAACAGTGAGAGGAAAAATGAGAAATCATCTCCCAGGAGGAATGGCCGTGCCACAATCCCTCAATCCCTTCTTCTCTATTCTCCCCCTGTGATTTCGGGCACACATACATGCACACCTGGCATGAGTTTCAAGTGCCAGGTCTGGGACTCAAACTGTGGTCGACCATGTTGGGGTCCAGCACCTTCACCACTACACCACCGGCTGGTTCCTTAAATAGTTTTCTTATAAAAGCTACAACTAGAATTTCATGTAGAAAGAAAGAGAGGGCAGATCAGCCATATGGCCGAAGTAAGTAGTACATGTTTATCCTTAGCTTTTTTCTTTTTTCCAGATTTATTCATTTACTTGTTCTATGAAAGTGAGACGGAGGGAGACAAGTATCCCTGAATAGCCTTTCGTACCATGATTTACTCCCTACCTCAGCCAGCCAAGATCATGGGCACATGATCACCCAGAGAGGCAGGGTGACCTCTAGACACCAACCGGGGTGTCGGCACTGCAGAGTTGTGCTACCACAGCTGACCTCATCATTAGACTTTTAATTTGTGTTCTCTCTGGTCCCTAATCATACCCAATTGCATCCATTTCCCATTTACTTTAATTTTGAGTCACTATTTATATGTATAGATAAATCTGGGGGCAAGAATGATCTGTATAACCTCACTTCTTCTCTTCCCCATTGCATGCAGTGGCATAAGGGTGGGCTCACCTAGCCTGTATCCCCAACCTTTCAGAGTGATGTGACTAACATGCCTAATAGCCATAAGATCGCCTTTTTCTAGGATACTTGAAAGATGTGAGGGGACAGGATAAACTCAGGTAAAAAGTCACTACTAGTGAGGGTCAGAGGAATTAAAAATCAAACCCTTAAACTTAAGTCTATAGTTTGAAGCATTTAAAGATCACATTAACATTCATACGAAAAGAAAAGAAGCAGTATAATAAGCAAACTACACATCTTAGTGATGCCACTAATGAAAATATTTTTTATAAAATGCACAGAGGACTAGTTTTTGAATGCTGAAATATTTGTATTCTGAAGTATTTTTTAAATAGAAAGATAAATGAATGTTTTCAGATTCTGCTATCAGTGAACCAGAAAATAAGACGGTATTTCCAATTTTGCGCATTATTTGAATAGATGATTGAAGCTTTTGAATATTAAAGTGCTTAACAGGCAAAGATTTTACTTTGGTAGTTTATAAATAAATGACCGAATGTTTAATTTTCATTTACACGTTCTAACTAGAAACTTACATACAAAGTACAGAGATGGGTCACCGTAAATTATGTGTATGTCTGTATTTTTAAACCACTTTCTGTTTTGAAATTATGCTAATCCTAACAATAACACAAGATATTATCTTTAAGTTAATTTCAGTCTTAAATAAATGTGTGTCCACATGGAAAGAGAGAGAAATGTTTTTCTTTAAAAGTTTATTTCCTGAGAGAGAGTACAGAGTGTGTGTGTGTGGGGGGGGGGGGCCCAACCTTAACCAGGGTCTTCACATGGAGATCCTCCTCCCAGCCCTGTGACCGACCAGGATAACCAGGATAACGAGGCATGGGAAATGGCTGAGCAGTGAGGTCAGATAAAAGGATTGTGGTGTAAAGTATCCACTGTATTTATTTGAACAGCTTGTATTCACCAGGAAAACATTTTCCTTTGTTTTTTTTTTTTTTTTTCCCCCACATCCAATGCACAAACAGGTTCAAGAGGAATTTGCAGACATCATCAAAAAGCATTTGCAATGGATAGAGCAGGAACTTCAGTGTTTCTACTCAAAAATCTCAGCCCCTGGTCTATTTGGAATTTCCTACAGTCAACTTTATTTAACCTGACTTGTGGTTTCTATTTTTCCTTTAAGCCTTCCCATCACCCCTTTGCTAGACTCTTATTACAACTCTTCATTCAAGATAAACTGATTTACTTGACAGCACTACAAGTATACTTGATGCAGGCTTACCACTGCCACTTAGCAAAACATCCCCTTGTCTGACATGTCCCTTCCCACTCCACCTCTTCTCAAACTGCCTCTTGGTCCATTAAAATTCTTCTTTCCTTTAAGATCAATGTCAAATGTTAGCTCCTTTTCAAACCCACTCTTGATTGGCCTAACAAGAATGATCTTTTTGAACAACCTTCTGCTCCTTCAGCAATTACAGCCAGACTTCTCTTACTTTATTTATATCACACCTCTTCCCCTTCTTGGTTTCTAAGCCCTGAAAACAGGGGTCATCACTTACTTTTCTCTGCAAACCTATGCAGTACCTTTTTAGGGGCTCAATAAATATAGATTGAATGAGTGAACAATGAAAGAGTAAGCAAGCTATTTATCTAGCTAAAGACTTTTAAATGAGGCCCAGCCTAAGCGATGTAGTCCGTAGATACTGAACTGCAGTGCTGGAAGCCATATGGCCGACTGTGGGTTTGGATCCCTGGCCCAACTGACCTGAAACAGGCTGAGCATATGTACAGTCCAAGAACCTGACAAGCTGGGGGTAGGGGACTGCAGCATGAAAAGACAGCCCCCTCTCTCTTTTCCTTTTGCATATGCTGTCTATTATGATAGAATAAATAAAATTTAAAAATAAAAAATTTTCAATGACATTCAGTTTTCACTTTGAAGATACTCGGGTCAATGTATTATCCTGGCTATCCTGCTCTAAACAGGGTATAAATTTATGTATGCAAGTTCCATACTAACATATTTTAAGTAAAGGAAATGAAAGGAGTATCTTTGGTGTTTTCTTCAAAGAAGATAGAGATCATTCAATGCACAAGATTTTTCACATATTTTGAGGAACTTTTCAAAGAAAAATGGTCCTTTGAAGCAGTAAAGATGATATGGCCATCTCCTTGGGTTTGTTCTTACCCACTCCACTAAGGGAAATCATACTTCTTATTGACTGAACTGCTGACATGAGCTTTAAAGATAAAACATTTTGAGAAATTAATTGCAAAGCTGTTCATATCTTTAACACTGTGCCCAGGTTTTGAACAAATGCAATTAATAATTTACTTTTCAAAAATGGATGGAATACTGATAACCTAAATGTCAGAAAACATCCCCTCATATCCACATTATAAGAAAAGGATGTTTTGAGACCAGCAGATGGTGTAATGGTTATGTAACTGGACTCCCACGTGGTCAACCACAGTTCGAGTCCCAGACCTGGTGGCTTAAAACTCATGTCGGATACTTGTGCGTGCCCAAGATCCCAAGAAGAGAATGGAGAAGAGACTGAAGGATGGCAAGCACCCCAGGAGATGATTTCTCACGTCTATCTCTTTGTCTCTATCTCTCTGGTGAACACATGCACCTTATAGCAAAAATCTCTCTTAAAAAAAAAAAAAGACGAGCGTGTTTTTATATGATACTTTAAAGACATGAGGGGATATGATGAGATTCATGGCTTATTAGAAACATTTTTAAAATTTTACCTTTCCTTTTTTAAAAAAGAATTTTTTAATTTTATTTTATTCATTGTCATTATTATTTTATTTTTAATTTTTTATTGAAGTTGACCAGAGAGAGATAGAGAGGAGGAAAGTGAGAAAGCAAGCTGCCAGGTCTGGGACTCGAATCTTGGTCAGGCATGTGGGGAGTCCAGCCACCTTAACCACCACACCACCTGCTGGCCCCTTACCTTTCATTTTTTACGCAATACTTCAACAACGTAACATACTTGGGACTATCCTAGCATGTACCTGAGTTCAAAGTCCTTGTGTACATTTAAAGGGAGTCAATTTTTTTTTTTCACAAAACTTTAAGAGTTTCATAGTTGAAGTCATTAGTTTTCTGAAAACTAGCTCTCCTGCTTGACTCTCTAGTCAGTAGTAATAGTATCATTTCTCTCCCTGGGTTTGAAACAACACCATCACCGAAACCCTCAACACTTCTCACACAAACTATTGCCACATTGTCCCAATAAAATGCACTAACTCCAGTCTTTCTGCATTGCACAGATTTCTAAATTTATTTCTGCCATGCACAGATGTCTAAATTTATCTTTTTAAATTTTATTACCTATTTATGGACTTGACTGACCCTTAAGGATTATGTAAAATTGTCCCAACCTATTCTAATTTTTTTTTTAAGGTTTTTGTCATAGGGTGCCTGCACTTGCTGGAAAGAACAGAAAGAGAATAAGAAGGAGTGTCAGAAATCACCCCTAGGGGGGATGGCCATACCACAATCCCTTCTCCTTTATTTTCCTTCTGAGATTTTGGGCACATATATACATCCACCTAGAGTAATTTTTAAGTCATTAGGTTCAGGACTCAAACTGTGGTTGGCCATGTGGGAGTCCAGTGCCATTACCACTATAGCATCTGCTGGTCCCACTATTTTTCTAATCTTAATATGCCACATGTTTTGTAAATATACCTGACTTCACTCGCACTCAAGTATTTACTATCCTAAACATACTCTACCCATTGCCTTGTCTCTTTATTTATTCAGGATATTCCTCCCTATGGTCAACTCTTCCTTTTGTACAACCATAGAAACTATGGCATTTCCCAAGGAAATCTTTAAATAATAACTTCTCTATAAAGTCTTAAATAGCTCATAGATATCTGAGCTTTGTCATGCTTGGAAACCTACATTTCATCATTTATATTTTATTTTATTTCTTTATTTTTCTAGAGAGAATTTTACTATAGGGCACATGTGCTCACCAGAGAAACAGAAAGCAAGAAATCACCCCACAGGAGAATGGCTAGGTCTCAATCTCTTCTCCTCTCAGGATTTTGGGCATGCATGCACATGGGTTGGCATGAGTTTCAAGTCTCTGGGTGTGGGACTTGAACAGTGGTCAGCCACGTGGGAGTCCAGTGATATGACCATTCTATCATCTGCTAGTTCCTCATCATTTATATTTTCTAAGCAGTTCCTCACATTCTGCTTTACCTTGTTCAATAGTCCACTAAGCTATCCATTCCTGAGGACGAAGTAGTTTTTTTTACTACTGTTCTCAGTAGTTGCCCAAAAACTTTTATTTGCTTATTGGTATTTCTGACTGAAAATCTTTTTCTGACTCCTATATAACTTCTGATCCTTATATTAAAACATGACAAGAATGATCAACATAGTTTCCACACTACCTATTGGGTAATTGGAAAACTCATGACACATTTTTACATAGTAAAACAGAAAAATGAAAAATGCATTATGACTTTTCCAACTACCCCAAAGAAGATCAATCAAAAGACCCAGTGCTGGAAAGAGAAGCTTCTCTATGGTACTTTAGTTAGAAATGTTTATAGTCTTTCAGAATATTTACAGATTTCTTTGACTTGCTTTTTTACTTTCTGTCCCATTTTGATGTTTTCTACTATTTTTTCTACCTACTCTACTCTCTGTAAAAGGCCTACAGAGATATTCTCTTGCATTTTGCTTATATCTGCTAATAGCACTCAGGGATTAAAGTATTTCTGACTGCTGGTATATACTACAAAGAATGATAATTACCTCACTAGGATACTGCTAATCTCTAAACTAACCTCCAAGTTTCTAGAAAAAAAGATAACTTTAAAATGTGGATAGATTTCGGTGTTTATCTCAACACTCTCCAATGAACTATCAATCGACACAGATGACAAATGAAGAAAATGAGTAAAGTTAATAGACATGTGGGGAACATATATATAACATTGCACATATTTAGAAAAATTTAAAAACACGAACAGCTTTTCTAAGCACTTTTTTTTTTTTAGTTCTATTCCAATTTCTGCCATTGGTGCCATCTTACCATACCACCAGGGAATGAACTAAAATTGAGAAACAAAGCAGAGAAAAATCTAAGCTGAAAACTATTGTAAGTTCATTTTTTTTCTACTGAAAAGTTTTTCCAATAGCTCCACACGTTTTTAGGTTTTATTTATACCCATGATTTTGTGACAGAAGACAATGATTTTCTCAATAAATATCTGCCTTGAAAAATAGAGTAAATGAAAAATAATAACTGCAGTAAAACTGTATATTATTAAAGGTGAATAGGTGGAAAACCACTTACCCCCAGTTGCCACAGTAATTTCACGTAGGAAATGGCCATAAAATGGGAAATCGAAGGACAGATTCACTCTCTGTAAGGAACAACACCAGAGAAGAAAATCAATAATGTGCAGAATAGTAAATGTAAAATGAAGAGCTTTTCCCTTATAAACAAAGAAAAAAAAAAAAGATACTTTGCCTTTACCCCATTATTACTGTGGCCGATTTAAAAAACCCAAAACCTAGATGGTACCAAAGAATATATCTCCCAGTAATTCAATGTTTCAAGTATGTGAAAAGAATAAAGTTGTGGGGCCAGCAGGTGGCATGGTGGTTAAGGCACTGGACACTCCCACATGGCCAACCATGGTTCGAGTCCCAGACCTGGTGGCTTTCTTTCTCTCTTTCTTTCTCTCTCTCTCTCTCTCTCTCTCTCTCTCTCTCTCTCTCTGTCTGTCTCTTTCTGGTCAAATTAAAATAAATGAATGAATAAATAAAATAATTAAAAATTTTTTTAAGAAAGAATAATGTTGGGCCGTTTTGTCTGCTGGACTGTTGCTGGCTTACAAAGAGTATCTGAAAGTATAAACTCTAAGTTCAGATATTCTTTATAATATCTCCACGAATTCCAGTTGTCCATTGAATAATCAGTTTAATCATCGTGATGAGCATATACTTTGGGGTTCTTTTTAGTTTGATCAATTCCTTCAAAACAGTAAAGCACCTTATAAATTGAGATTCTCTGAATAAAAATCAAAAGATACTTTACCCATTACATATTCAATTTATTTTCTAGATAATAAAAGGCAATTGCATGGAGGAAAATATATTGCACATACATATCTAAACCTGAAGACATTTTTAATACATTTAACTTTCAAAATTTTTTATACATTCAATCACTATATATCATTACAGCATACAGTATGAATTTTTCTAGCAAGAATACACTATACATTAGTCCAGTCAAAGATATTACCATATGTATTATAATCAGCAGAAAATTCTTCACTTTTGTGTTCCTTAAATGTTTTGCTTCTTTCTTTCTCACCTTGATTTCCTCCCTCTCACCCTCCCTCATTTCCCACCATCCTCTCATACTGTCTCTAGTATCCACAGTTGCTGTCCATGCTTTTATCCTTCCAATCTCTCGGTTTCTGCCATATAGTGCAGACATTCAGTATATATTGAATGGAGACATACAAGGCCTCTTTTTCATAGTCTGGCTCACTTTAATCAGCAGCAAATCTTCCACATTTGTTCTCTTTCTATGAAATGCCAGAATCTTATTTATTTATTTATTTATTTATTTATTTATTTATTTATTTTGCTGAGTAGTATTCTGTTGTATACACATGCCACAACCTTTCAATCCATTCCTCCTCTGTGGACATTTGGGTTGTTTCCGAAGACATTTTTTTTTTTTTTTTTTAAATACAATGAGGCCTCTAGATTTAGTATATTATATCTACTTGAAAATATAGAGTTGGGCCAGCTCCATGACCTGGTGGTTAAGGCAGCTAGATCTACATGGCCTACTAGTGCAGTTGGAGTCCAGCACCTGGCAGCCTGAGAAGTACTCTGGGCACATGAGAACAGGTGCTCAAAATCCAAAAACAGAGGAGAGATGGAAGGGAAGGGATTAATGCATGACCGTTCTCCATGGTGGTGCTTCCCCTCTCCTCTCTGTGTCTTTCTCTGGTGTGTGCATATACCCTGTAGCATGTATGTATCCATAAATGAATGAATGAATGAATGAATGCTAGCCAGGCTGGTGTTTAAGGTTGCTGGACCCATATGACTGACTGAGTGGTTCAAGTCCCAGACCTGGCTTGAAAAACACACCAGGCATGTTTGTCCAGGGAGGGAAAAATAGAAGAGAAAGGATTGCAGAGTGACCATCTCCCATGGAGGGTATTTTCTCACTTTTTCTCCTCTCTGTCTTTCTCTGTCTCTTCCCTGTCTCTGTTTGCTGGGTGCATATGCCCCCTGGCAAAATTTTTTAAAAAAGCAAAATTTTAAAAAATCATTTAGAATAAACAAAACTGATAACTGAAGAGCTAGTTTTCCTTGATATAGGGGAAAAGTGAAGAGACTTATGAAGAAGTTCATAAATGTTGCTCCTCATTTTTCTAAAAAGAGCCTTAAGCATTGGCTCTTATTTTAAAAGTATAAAGAGGTGTGTGTGTGTGTGTGTGTGTGTGTGTATGTGTTTAAAATAAAAAGGATATACATATTTATATATATTACAGTTTTTAGGAAAAAAAAAACAGCAAAGTAAAACTAACAGAAAACAGCTCTATTTTTTAAGAGAATATTCTTTTGCTATAGGGTGCACGTGCTCACCAGAGAAGCAGAGAGCTAGAGAGACAGAAAGTGAGAAATCACCCTCCCAAGGGGGATGGCCATGACAAATTCTTCTCCTCCAGTGTCCTCTTGGAGTTTTAGAAACGAACCCTAGGGGAGACGGCCATGCCACAATTCCCTCTCTTCCAGTCTCCACTTGGGATTTTGGGCACGTGTCCAGTGTAAGTATTATGTCCTGGGGTCTCGGCCTCGAACTATGGCTGATCACGTGGGATCCCAGCAATGCAACCTTTACATCATCTGCTAATCCCAGACAACAGCTTAAACACACACACACACACACACACACACACACACACACCTATTTGAAGTGATAGAAAACAGATATATAATTATTAGGCAAGAAATAAGAAAAAAACATAAAGTTATGGTAAAGACAACCATCTAAAATAAAAAGATCCAGAAAGAAAGTATTAGCTATTGGAAGCAGCAGATCGTGTACTGGTCATGTCCCTGAACTCCCACATGGCAGACCGTAGTTCGAATCTTGAACCCAGAGGATTGAAACACACTGGACACATGTGCATGCGTGCCCAGAATCCTGAGAGGAGAATGGAGGACAAGGAATTGCAGTGTGGCCATTCCCCCTGGGAGACGATTTCTCGTTTTCTGTCTCTTTGTCTCTTTCTGTCTCTCCAGTGAGCACATGCACTTTATAGCAAAAATCTCTCTTGAAAGAAAGAAAGGAAGGAAGGAAGGAAGGAAGGAAGGAAGGAAGGAAGGAAGGAAGGAAGGAAGAAGGAGAGAATGAATTAGCTATTAATACTTTAGAGTCTGCTGTGGTCTGAATATATGCCCAAAGTTTGTGTTGGAAACTCATTTACACCCTAAGAGGTGATTAACCCCTCACAATGGCTTAATGCTCTTATCACAGTGAGTAGGTTCCTGATAAAAGTCCGAGTGTGGCCCCCTTCTCTCTCTGCTCTCATCTCTCTCACATGTGCATGCATACCCTTCTGTCTTCCTCCCTGGGGGGTTGACACAGCAATAAGGCCCTCAGTGGGTGTGGGTCCCTTGACCTCGGTCTTCTCACCCTCTAGAACTGTAAGAGAGACATTTCTGTTCTTTATGAATTACCCAGTCTCAGGTATTCTGTTACAACAGAACGAAACAGACTAAGACAGAGCCCAGTGGCATAAACAAACTGCCCATGGTAAGACACTATTACGTTAAAATTTCACGATGTCTATATCTTCCCTAATATACAATTCTTTTAAAATAGAGAAATACACCTATTGTGTACTGAATTTAGCTCTTTCTGACTTTGCAAATGATTGCTCTTTTATATCTGTCAAAGATTTCTAATGATTTCTTTGGCATTAAATTAGTCATTTCAAAACTGGCAATGACTATCCATTGGATCTTCTTTCCTTTTTCAAGAAAACCACATCTTAACAATGGGTTTATCATCCTTTTTATTTTGTGCTGACTAACGAGAACAAGAAAACCTACTTTGACTGCACTCACTAAAATGGATGGTTACTAATAACCCTAAAATGAAAGCTGCAATTGTAAAATCATTTATCTCAAAGAAGATGTCAGAAACAATTTTATAAAGGCATTTGCTCTAGTATATTGTTTTCTAGCATTCGAATTTATTTCCACGCTCATCAGTAAACTGGTAAAATTTACACCCTCAGGCTTCTCACTCGGAGAATTAGAGTTTGGTTTAAACATACATTACTAGGAAACTCTATCAATTACCACCAAGCACGAACCAGAGGGATACGACATGGAGCGTCTCAGTCACTGTAAATATTTAAATATGTTTGGAATTAGATTAAGACACTTAAGTACATACATAAATTAAAGACTTCTTGAGAAGCAAATAGATCCTTGAAGAAAATTTGCTAATATATCACCCTGAAGAGTGACATCAATGACCAAAATGTTTCCCTGTTTAAATGGCCAGTTTACTTCTCGCCATCACCTACTTCACTCTGCTAGGGAACAGCAATGATAATTTAGGAAGACATGATCTTCTAGATGACTGTGAAATCTCCATTTCTCTCAGGTCACTATTATTCTTTATAAATGAAGTTTTTTTTTTGTTTTTGTTTTTTGTTTTGTTTTTTTTTTTTTGTGTGTGTGTGTGTGTCTGTCTTTCTTTTTTTCCATAAATAAGAGAGACAGCAAGAAAGAGAGAAAGGTAGACATCCAGAGAAGGAGACAGCCACTGAAACAGGGTGTTTCTGTGATCCACCCCAGCGTCAGCCAGCTCTGGATCACAGGCATAGTTGCACCTCATGTGTTCAGTGAAGTCTCTGGATGCAAATCTGGAACCTTCTCATGTAGGTCAACCTCACAGAGCATTGCTTCACAGATGCACCACCATCTGCCCGCCCCCTCCCTGCCTTTGTCACTAGTGACTCTGATCCCCAAGTGGAAGTCCCTATTACTGCCATTAATTCCTCACAGGTGTCTTGGCTCTAATGCCCCTTGAGTTTAGCCTCCATCTATTTAGTTTATCTCTCCCCCACTTCTTACCATTCTGTCTAAAATTCCATTGTCCCTGGGAATAATGCCAACAGAGTGAAAAGGAGTCCTAAGGCCCACTACCAACTGGCCCCTGCTACTTCACAACTTTCCCCCTTATATTCTGTTCTAGTCAGTCATAGAGAACATCTTTTAGTTCCTTGAAACTGTCATCCTCAAATCTTGGTTCTGGAACTTCTACATGGTGTGTCTTCTAACTGGAATAATTTCTCAGCCTTGGTCACTTTGGGTTACTCCCCACACAAATCCCTGATAAAAAAGACTTAGGAGAACACAGTTCATTTAGAAGGTGACGCTACAGGAAGTGGGGAAAGTAAGGCAAGGAAAAGAGGAAAACTGTAACACGTATGGCATTGGATGTGTTATCACTGCACTTGAACCTCAGTCCCGATGATGACTCTCTGAAAACAGAAAAAATATGCCTTAGACTCAATTAACTGGCAGCCAGAAGGCTAGAACATTCATCCATAGACTTTCAACCCCAATTGATTAAAGGTTGTTCTACTCCTGTCCTGGACTGCCTCTGCTTGCACCTTTAGCCAAAAAGAAGAGACAGAACTTGAGCTGGGAAGTTGCTAGTGAGTTAGGAACTGTCAAGTGAACTCGAGGCTGTAGCAGGGTTATGGCCAAAGTGTCAACACGGGCTGCCTTGACTTCTGAGCTCAGTTACGTCTTCCTCCTCTTCCCCTCCTCTATCCCACCCAGCACTCTGAATACACAGATAACTGACCCGCCACGTCCATGAGTTGTACATCTGTGGATTCGACCAGTCAGCACTGAAGAGATTTTAAAAATTGATTGTATTCATATTGAACATGTACAGACTTTATTTTAATTATTTATTTAATTTTATTAATCATTATTATCTTTTTTTTTTTTTTAATTTGCCAAGGACACATTCACTCACCAAAGGAGGTGTGAGGAGTGACAAAGCAAGCCATCAGGTAGGGAACTCGAACCGCGGTTGCCATGTGGGAGTCTAGCACCTTAACCATCATGCCACCTATAGGACACCCAGACATTCTTCTCTGTCATTTTTCCCTAAGCAATACAGTACAACTACCTACATAACATCTGCAGTGTATTATAAGTAATCTAGAGATGACCAGTATATGAGAGGACGTCCATACGTCATATGTAAGCTCTGCATCATTTTATATAAGGGACTTGATCATCCAAGAATTTTCTTATCTGTGGGGGGCCTGGAGCCAATCCCCTGCAGACACTGTGGATGAGTGTATGTCCACATAAAACATGATTACATAATTTTCATATAACTACATCAAAGTAAAACTCAGGTTGAAAACAGTTAATAATGACTCCAATAGGATACTAGATTTTGAACCAAAGTTTCAGTGATGATAATACTGAGGTATTAAACAAAGTGGTAAGTCATACTTAAAGGCCAAGTTTGGAAAAGTCTTATTGTAGCTCCTTCACACACACACACACACACACACACACACACACACACAATAAAAAAAATACTGAAACACAAGTAATTAAGCAGTAGAGTTGAATAAAGCACATCCAAGCTAAATGCTTATATAGCAATATAATTACCCCTGAGTAATGGGACTGTTACTTTGTCTTTGCATAGTATATCAGGCAGGCATTAGGGAGCACTGAAGGACAGTTTTATTCATTCATTCATTCATCCAGACAAACAATCAAGAATCACTTATTCAGCAGCTGGCATATCACAGGCACTAAATTAGGTGCTGAGGGCAAATCTGAGTAAGTTCCACTCTGTACCTTCAGTGATGGGGGGGGACCATCACAGAGAGGTAAAGGAGAGTAGGTACCAAGAGAGGACACCTGACCCAGAAAAGAAGGTGCTGGAACGGGTTGGTTAGAAAGTACTAGAAGTTAGATGCGTAAGATAATAAAGCAGAAGAGTGGAAGGGATGGGCCAAAACATATTTTAAAAGTAAAACGGAAAGGATCTGTGGTTAATTGAATATAAAAGCTGGGATTTCTAGCTGGGTGACTGGTCAGCCACATGGCCACCCAGTGGGTGGAGGACTCATACAAGAAGAGATATGTTGGTTACATGTGTGAAACCTTGCTGTGTAATTAGTTATGCATCTTTTAACTATAATAAAACATCAACAGGGTCAGCCAAGGAGCATGATGGTTAACGTGGCTGGATCCCATGTGGCCAACTAGGTGCTGGACCCAGCCGCTTGAAAAACTTGTCCACACATGTGCATACTGTCCAAAATCCCAAGAGGAGAGTGGAGGTGAAGGGACTGTGGTGTGGTCATCCCCCTGAGGGGTGCTTTCTCACTTTCTTGATCTCTCCCACACTCTCTCTCCCACTCTGTTTCTCTCCTGCAAGGGCATACACCCTATATCAAACTCAAACAAACCAACCAGCCAATAATGACATCGACTTGTATATGAAACAGAGGACTCTTTTGCAGTCACAAAGCCTAAGAGAACCCTGAGAATTATCACACACACACACACACACACACAAATTTTTTTGTAAACAAAAGAATTTCATACTGAAACTACGATGTGGTTACTATATCCTGAATTTTATCTTGGGTTTCATTCCTCAAGAAATATCTAATGTCGGCACCAGCAGTTGGCGTAATGGCTATGTTGCTGGACTCCCACGTAGTTGACCGCGGTTCGAGTCCCAGACCCGGTGGCTTAAACTCACTCCGGGCACATGTGCGTGTGTGCCCGAGATCCTGAGAGGAGAATGAAGGAGAAGGGATTGCGGCGTGGCCATCCCCCTGGGGGGTGATTTCTCGCTTTCTGTCTCTATGTCTCTGTCTGGCGAGCGCACGCGCCCTACAGCAAAAACCTCTACAAAAAAAAAAAAAAAGGAAAAGAAAAGAAATATTTAATGCAGGCCCAGCTACAGTGGTGAAAGTGGCTGCCTCTCTGCAATGCTGGAGCCACGTGGCTGATTGGGGTTAGATCTCCAGTTGATCGAAAACATATCTATGGACCTGGTTGGCTGGAAGACTAAGGGAGGAGATCACAGCATGACAAAACCTGTTACGAGTGCCAGTCTCTCCCACTCTAGAGCGCTATCTCTCATGAAATGAACAGAGTAAATGCAGGTTTATTTATTTATTAAGGAGAATATTTAAAGTAAAAGGAAAAAAGGTTCAAGAAAATGGTCATATGAAGACCCAGTAAATTGAATCTGGACAAAATTTAAAATAAAAACTCAGAAGTAAAAATTTTAAAAAGCATAAAAGGGGGACCTGTAGATGGCGTACTGGATATGCTGCCGGACTCCCAGGTAGATGACAACAGCTCTAGTTCTGAACCTGGCAGCTTAAAACTCATGCCGGGCACGTGTGCATGTATGCCCAAGATCCCAAGAGGAAAATGGAAGAGAAGGGACTGCAGTGTGGCCATTTGCCCAGGGATGGGGGTGATTTCTCATTTCTGTCTCTCCGGTGAGTACACGTGCCTCAGGAAAAGTCTTTCTCTTTCTGGGACTAGCAATTAGCATAATGGCTATGTCCCTGGACTCCCATGTAGTCAACCGCGGTTTGAGTCCTGGACTCGGTGGTTTAAAACTCACGCTGGGTGCGTGTGCGTGCGTGCCCAAGATCCCGAGAGGAGAACGGAGGAGAAGGGATTGCGGCGTGGCCATCCCCCAGGTGGGAGGGGGTAGTTCTCACTTTCTGTCTTTCTGTCTCTCTGTCTCTCTCTGTCTTTCTGGAGAGCGCACACACCCTATTGTAAAAGCCTCTCAAAAAAAAAAAAAAAAAAAAAAAAAAACTCTCTCTCCAAAAAATAAAATAAAATAAAATAAAAGACATAAATAATTGAACCGAATTGGTCTGTCCTCATAGCATATGGAGCTGGATCCCACATGGTCAATCGCAGTTCAAATCCCAGCCAGGCAGCTTGAGACGCACATGTGCATGCCTAAACCCCTGATGGGATGGAGAAATGAAGAAGGGATTATGGTATGGCCACTACCCATGGGAGATGCTTTCTTTCTCCCTCTCTCTCTTTCCCTCTCTCTCTCTCTCTCTCTCTCTACATACCTACCTATCTTGTTGTAGTAAGCCCACATGCCTTCTGTCAAAAAAAAAATTATCTGAATTTTCCACTTCCCACATTTTACTAGGACAGCAAAGAAGGGATAATGGTGATTGTGAGACAAGCAAAAGAAGTATTTTTTCACACGGTGATGGATAAACATTCTTTGATGAGCTGGTAGAAGTATATAGAATGCAGGTGACTTAGGGCAAATTTATGATAGTGGCCGCCACAATCCGGCTGTGTCCATTAGAACCATACTATCTTCCCCCAAGCATGGCCCATAAAATCTATGCTGGCAGCAGGCGGAACCCTTCAGGGTCATATACACCATAATTCTAAGTGTGTCTACACTTTTTCGTGCCTCTCTTACCAGTGTATCTTATGTCTATTTTTGTTTCAGACTAATTATTGTGATCTCTGCTAATTTGCTTTTAATAACACCAAAATTGTAATCCTAAACATACCCCATTCCCGTATACCTAGTGTGCCTATTTCACAGCAGCGTAACAAAGACAAATGAAGCAGTCAATGCCTGCAAAACCTTGAAGACAGAAACCTCTTCCTAAGAGCTAGGAATCTGGAGTGGGCACATTTATAATCTTCAAAACCATTTCTGAAAATGTCATTAATAAAAACTGTTTTTTGTTTTAAGACAGATTTTTATTTACAGTTCTAAAGTGACACTTAGGTTCCCCTAAGTCTCTGTACTGCATCTTTATCAGGCATGGTTCTACGGAAAGCAGCTTGTGGGAAGAAAATCAGTAGTAACGGAAGTTTTAATAATTTCTGAGATCTATGAGTTCACGATAGCAAAGGAGCTAAAGAGTATAGAGAGTATCCAATTATTCAAGACTGAGTTAATGGAGTAGCCATTTATTATTACACACATTTCAATTTTTTTTTTCATAGGGTGCATATGCTTGCCAGAGAGAGGCAGTGAGAGCAAAAGCAAGAAATCACCCACCCAGGGGTGGGCCATGCTATAATTCCTTCTCCTTCATTCTCCTCTTGGGATTTTGGGCACACAAGCACACCTGCCGGGTGTGATTTTCAAGCCACCAGGTTCTGGACTTGAACCACAGTTGGCCATGTGGGAGTTCAGTGCCTTAACCACCATACCACCTGCTGGATCCCCAAAAATCTATTTTTTAATCATTCAAGTCATTTTATGTTAGAGGTGTATGTGCTTATCTCTTAAACTGCCAAATAGGCAAATATTACTAATAATATTCTTAATAAAGTAAGATGTGTTTTTTTTTCCAAAATGGATTTCTAAACATTGATCAAATACATTTTGAGTCATATTATTTTCAGCCATGTTATTTTTCATTTATTTATACCAAGTATTAACCTTGGAAGGAATTGAAAAATTTAAGAAAAAATGTATTTGCTTTATTTACAGGGATATTTCTAGTAATGCTGGCTTATACTCAGCAAGATTAAGATATCCAACAAATAAAATTAATTGAATATTGGCTAACTGGGAAAAATTTCATTTAATTGGGATGTGATCAATTCTTGCAAAATACAGCTAACAACTAACTTTCTTGAAACTGAGTAAGTTCCACATAAAATTCATTCATCTATAAATACTTATTCCTTTAATAATCATAAGATACATATTTTATAATCCTTTAATAAAACTAGATAGAACGTTACCTTTAAAATTGTCCTTTCTATTGTTATCTATTCAAAAATTAGAAAAGAACATGTTTATGGCATCAGAAAGATCTGAGATTAAATTCCAGGTTGGTATTTAGTAGATGCATGATTTCATAAATCACTTAACATTTGTAGATACAGTTTGGTCACCTGCATGGAGTCAAGACACTTCTTTAAAAGGTTACTAGAGGAGACCAGCAGGTGGCATGGTGGTTAAGTTGCTGGACACTGCCACATGGCTGACCACGGTTGGAGTCCTGGACCTGGTGGCTTGCTTTCTCACTCCCCCTACACCTCTCTTTCTCTGTGTATGTGTCTCTCTCTCCAGTCAAATTTAAAAATAAGAGAATGAATAAATAAAATAAAATAAATAATTCTTTTAAAAAAAAAAGGTTATTATAAAAAAGCAAATGACCAAGTGTACTTAGACCGTCATAAGCATTGAGTCAATAATGGTAAACATTTTATTATGCACACGAAGGAGTCTAGCATAGCAATAGCTCCTTAAAACTGGTTTCCTAAATAAATATAGCTCTTTATTTGATCACTAATAAGTAGCTGGAAATGATTTGACATATGTTCTTTCTAATACATAAATATATGCCATCACAACACTTTTATTAAATGGATTGAAACAATACAGGCAAAAAGTTCTTCATTATTATTTCTTCCTTTCTTTCTTTCTTTCTTTCTTTCTTTCTTTCTTCTTTCTTTCTTTCTTTCTTTCTTCTTTTTCTTTTTCTTTCCCTCCCTCCCTCCCTTCCTTCCTTCCTTCCTTTCTTTTTTAATTTGCTAGAGGGCATGTACTTACCAGAAAAAGGCAGAGAGAGAGAGAGAGAGATAAGAAAAGTGAGAGGGCACCCGCCATGGGGAGGGCCACACCACAATCTTTTCTCCTCCATTTCCCCTTTCCAATTTAGGGCATGCACATAGATGCAGGAGATTTTTTTCAAGCTGCTGGGTCTAGGACTGCAACTGCCAGTCAGCCATAGAGGATCCACCTACCTCAATCACCAAATCAGTAGTTGGCTCTATTTTCTAAACTTTCTAAACATTTACTTTCTTTTTTAAAATTCTCAATGGTAATTACCTTTCACTGCTATATTCACCTATTTAACTAAAAGAAGTTCACTTATCAAAGTAATATAAATTGAAAGGTAGTAGAATAAAAGAAATATAGGTAGATAGAAAAAACTGAAATTGACAAAGCATCCAAAATAAGTAATTATTAAAGAGAGAAAATAAAATATGGCGAGTTGTACACGTGTGGATAACAGTCATGAACACTGCTTTTGGTATACCGTAAGAGCCTACTTTTAGGCCATAAATGAGCCTAACATATTCCAAAATAAACTAGTACAGTGAGCGGGTAATTCATAATAATTTTGCTATGTAAGATTTTTTTTTAAAAGAAGATTTTTTGCCACAGAGTGTATATACACTCACCATAGAGGGGACAGACAGATATAGGAGAGGGAAAGTGAGAAATCCCTCTCTCCCAGGGGGAATGGCCATGCCACAAGCCCTTCTCCATTCTCCTTCTGGGATTTTGGGCATGCGCACACATACCCAGCATGATTTTCAAGCCATCAGGTATGGGACTTAAACTGTCATACACCATGTGGGTATCTGGCTCCTTAACCACCATGCCAGCTGCTGACTCCTGCTATGTATTTTTTTTTTTTTCAAAATTACACTTATTTCAGTACATTTGGCTTGTGGTTATCACATTGGACACTTTTGAAAAACCTAAAGATTATTTTTACACTTCCCATATCTGTAGTTTTCTCAAGTATTTGTAATTTCTTTTAGTCAAACATAAGAACTCTGAGGGTTAAGTTCTCCCTTTTCTGGAATCACAAGATTACTACTGAACTTGAATGGTCCATGGGCTTACCTCCTCCTGCATCTCTTTCATTTTCTTTCTCTCTCTCTCTCTTTTTTTTTTTTTTTTTTTGGAGTTTGAAATGTTTTCATTATTATTAATTTATTTATTTTTATTATCATTATAATCTTTATATTACATTGGATTACATATAACTTTACAGTGTATTACATTGCTTTTTCAAAAGGGAATGCCATGCATGTCAGTCAGTACAGAGACATTAATCTCTCCACTTCATCATTCAATATCTTTTCAATGTTTTTCCCAATCATTATTATTATTATTCAAATTATTATTTTTTAAACAGTCAATCACTATTTCTCATTTTGCTTGTAAAAAGACTTTTCCTATCATGAAATACTTCTCAGAACAATCCAGTTGAGAATACTATACATGTCATCATCAACAGGTAATAAGCCATATCTGTTTCCCACTGATGTCCTGCCTCTCTATTTGTTCTCTTGCTATCTTTCTCTAACCTCTTCTCTTCACCCCCCCCCCCCCCATTCCGCACTGTCTTAGTCTCGTTAAGTACTTTCACTGCTTTTATGTCCTCCAATATTTCGCTCTCTACCATACAGTGCAGATAGTTGGTGTATATTAAGTGGATACATACAATATCTTTCTTTCATAGCCTGGCTTACTTCACTCAGCAATAGATCCTCCATATCTGACCACTTTCTATCAAATGCCAGGGTCTTGTTATTTTTTTATGGCTGAGTAGTATTCCATAGAGTATATATACCACACTTTTCCAATTCATTCATCAGTTTGTGGACATTTAGGTTGGTTCCATGTCTTGGCAATCGTGAATAATGCTGCAATAAACATTGATGTGCAAGCACTTTTCCGACTGAGCATTTTCCTGTCCTTTGGATAGCTCCTGCTATATTTTAAAAAAATATAATTTGAATCAATTTTCACATCTTGGGAGGAGTCAACAGGATATAGATGGTTAATCTAGTGACTACAAACACTGGGAACCTAATTAAAAATTCAAAATGTTCATGGAAAGGAACTAATCAATATACAAATAAAAAGACAGGAACTAGCTACTCCTTTCAGAAATAAAGTCCATCAATTGAATTGATTTTCTGAGTTAGAAATTCTAATCACTTCAGCACTTTTCCATAGCAGAAATGGGAACTTAATTAACCCCCAATATCGAATGATACTCTTTCAGAGAGTACTCATAAACTGCAAAATGAAATGTAAATATTTTGCAGTTACCTGATGTTGGCTCCTGTGGAACAAACAAAAACAAAAACAAAACAAAAAAAAAAAAAACACTCTGTCTTATCTTTTGTCCTCTCCTAATTCATGTTTACCTGCAAACACATGGTTTACAGACTTGCAAATGTTCAGAATTGTTCCAGTCAATTATGTGAATATTTACAAGTCAGGCAGAGTTCAGAGAATTGAACTGTTCAAGGACACAGAAAAAGTGGGACAGAATTTTGCAATGAATTCGGGGGGGAGGGGCAGCAGGTGGCATAGCGATCAAGGCACTGGACTCTCATAAGGCCAACAGCAGTCTGAGTCCCAGACCCAGTAGCTTGAAACTCACTCTGAGTATGTGCGTATGCATGCCCAAAATCCCTAAAGGAGAACGGAGAGGAAGGGATTGCAGTGTGGCCATCCCCTCTGGAAGGTGATTTCTTGCTTTCTTTCTTTCTCTGTGTCTCCAGTGAGTATACACATCCTGTAGCAAAAATCTCTCCAAAAAAAAAAAAAACAATCTCTGGAAGGGGAGTTGGCGGAGGTGAGAACCAGAAGGAGTTGCTTCAGGATTTTTCATGCCGCTCTAGTGGCAAGGCAGTGAATGTTGCCAGGCTTTTTTATGAGTGTGCAAATGAATCACTTAAATTAAATTTCAGAGTGACTCAAGGTGGTGGAGTGTGAAATTCTGTATTTCTGACAAGTTCCCAGTGATGCTGATACTGCCTCTCAGGCCCCACGTTGAGTCCTAAGTCTCTGTTACATAAATGTTCTTTGAAACTCTCAAACCACAGCTGTAAGGAAACTTGGGCAAGCGTGAAATGGGTTAAAAGGATGAACAGACTTGTTTCTGGATAACATCATCTCACTTGACCTGGTAGCAGTGTAGGGCCTGAAATTCTCCACTGAAAGGATTGAAAGATAGAGGTACTTGCTAGCCATCACCTTTAAAGCAATGATTTGCAAAACCTCTTTGAGGCCCCAGTGCATCTGAAGGATGTGACACTCTTGCTGCTTCTTTGATCAGCGATCACCATACAGGGTAGGGCAGAAAAACATTCCTACACTCTTATCATTTATAGCTTAAAAAGGCTCCTCTCCTCCTCAACTGATTAGCGTCTGCTTCCTATTTTTCAGTTAGTGGACAATGACTATTCTAAAGTGAAATGTTTGCATATTTATTATTATCAATGTAACAAGACATTTTCCTCCACAAGGAACTGGTATTTTTATTTTTGTTTTTCTTTTCCTTTTTTTTTTTTGTTGTTGTTGACAGATAATGATCTGTACATAAGTTATGGGGTACAGAGCAATTTTGCAGCATAATGCATTCAATGTGTAATAATCACATTAGGGTAATTATTATAGTCATCACCTCAAACAGATCATTCATTACTTTGTGTTGGGAACATTCAAATTCTCTCTTTTAGCTCTTTTGATACACATAGCGCAAACCACATTATCCTACACTTTCTACAGAGCCCTAGAGCTACTTCGCTGAGTTTCGAGTTTTGTGCCCATGAACAGTATCTTCATGCTCCGTTATCTCCTCCCCTTCCTAGCCTCTACCATCCACTGTTCTGTTCTCTACTTTTACAAGGACAACTTTTTTAGTTTCCACATCCGAAGGAAAACACACAATTTTTCTTTTCGTGCTTGGCTTACTTCACTTAACATAATGTAACAGACATTCTCAATGCTGTGCCAGGCAGTTTTAAGCACTGTCCAAATGCTAAATCATTTCATCTTAATGACAACCTTAGAAAGCAAATATTGTTTTCATCTCCATTTAACAGATGATACAAGTCATTAACAGGAAGTAAACAACATGCCCAAGGTCACACACTAGTAGTTGGCAAAGTGAGGACTCAAATCCAGGCCGGCTGGTTCTAATTTTGTGTGGTTTCAACCCTACATCAAGCTATCCCTCAACTACGGGGCTAAGATTTGACATTTAAAGGGCAATATCCATTTTAGAAATGACTACATAATTCAAAACTCAACTGCAATTTGACATTGAAATGAAGGCCAAGTTTGATTTTAATGCATCTTCCTCCTCCGCTAATGTTTGTTTTACAAAACATTTGGATATAATTTCAAATTTCAAAAAATTACAAAAATAATACGAAGAGCAATTCTATTTTTTTTTTAATGTGGAGTCGTGAATCTTAAACATTCTGCCACATTTGCCCACTTCTTGGTTTTTCGAAAGCTAAGGGAAATGGATGCCTCTCAACATAGTGGACAAGAGTTGCTCCCTTTTCACACCTACCCATCCCCATAGTTTAGCAAATGTGGAATCAGGATGAAGGTGCCTAACCTTGGCCCATGCCTCACACTTGAATCTTACTTGGCATGTCTTCCTGACAGCTGCTTCATGAAAAGAAATTTCTGGAGATATACCATTAACAGAGAATGGGTAAAGTCCTTTCAGTTCTAATTCCATGAACATCTTATCCTCACACTTAGGAAAGAGAGAAAAAGATATTCACTTTCTAGGGTTGGAATTCCAGGTATGCTGGAAGTTTTGACTGGAAATCCATTTATCAACAAGCTTTTGGAAACCTGACCATTTGGGAGGGTAATATTCATCTGTCACCTAGGTGATACACTATAATTTGGAAGCAAAGAAGAGACAAAAATAAAAAATAGTGTCACCAGTCATTAGGAAAAATTTTAAGGAATCAGGAGATGGCGTAATGGCTATGTGGCTGGACTCCCATGTAGTAGATGGCAGTCCGAGTCCCGGACCCAGTGGCTTAAAACTCACACTGGGGGGAACCAGCAGTTGGCGTAATGGCTATGTCGCTGGACTCCCACGTAGTCGACCGCGGTTCGCGTCTCGGACCCGGTAGCTTACAACTCATGCCGGGAGCGTGTGCGTGCGTGCCCAAGATCCCAAGAGGAGAATGGAGGAGAAGGGATTGCGGCGTGACCATCCCCCTTGGGGGGTGATTTCTCGCTTTCTGTCTCTATGTCTCTCTCTGTCTGTCTGGCGAGCGCACGCGCCCTATAGCGAAAAACCCTCTCCAAAAAAAAAAAAAAAAAAAAAAAAAAAACCTCACACTGGGCATGTGTGCGTGCATGCCCAAGATCCTCAGAGGAGAATGGAGGGGAAGGGATGGTGGTGTGGCCATCCCCCCTGGGGGTGATTTCTCGCTTTCTGTCTCTCTGTCTCTCTGTCTCTCTGGCAAGCATATATGCCCAGTAGCAAAACATCTAGCTCTCTCTAAAAGAAAATTAAATAAATAAACAAATAAATATGAAACTGTCCAAGAAGTCTCAATCCTGATGGAATTGTCTTTTAATCTTTTTAAATTTAGGTTTTTTCACAAAGATTAAAAGCCTATTAAGCCTACCTGCTTTCAGGTGTGTTCACTCTTAAGGAACATTATATTCCATTTATATTTTGTTAACTTTTCTATGTTACAAAACATTTTCCTTGCAAAAGGGTCATGTAAAATCTTTATCATTTAATAACTTCAGGATTAGAATATGTTTTGTACTCATGTTATCTAAAATTGAACTGTTGCAAGTCCTCATAGGCTCATGAAGAGATTACAGAAAAGATGACCAAATAGGTTGAAGAGAGAGTCTAGGATGGAAGGCAGGAGTATATGAACTTATTTATTTCTCCTTTATTTAGAAGCCTTTATGAAAAGGTTAACTGGAAACTTTTAACAGAGTTTCATAGAAACGTAAAGTGTTTACCTCACTGATGACTGCAAAAGTTAGTAGATATTTATCTACCTAAAATTATTTTTATAGCCATCACTGGTCACAGAAAATGTATTAAAGCATTTCTATTACTTTATTTTATATAAAATATGGCACACATTCTCTGCTAAAGATTCAAAATGGAAAAATAAGATTAACTTGCAATAGATTATGATGAACTCATGTATCATTATTTTTCAAAGATTTTTGCCATAGGGTAAACGTGCTCACAAGAGAGAAAGAGACAGTGAGAGGGAAAGTGAGAAATCACCCCCCAGGGAGTATGGCCACACCGCAATCCTTTCTCATCTTTTTCTTCCTGGGATTGTGGGTTGTGGGCACGCACACACATATGCCTAGCATGATTTTCAAGTCATCAGCTCCAGGACTTGAACATGGTTAGCCATGTGGGAGTCCAGTGCCCTAAACCACCATGCTACCTACTGGCACCTCAAGTATAATTTTTTTTTTTTTTTAAAGAAGGCAGGTTCTTGCTTTGGGAAGCTAAGGTTTGTTATATGCATCGTAACTGATCTCTGTGTATTTCATAAGGTTCTTCAAAGATCTTTAAGGCTCTCCAAAGTCTCTTCCATGTTAAAATTAAGTTACCAAATTCAGGAAGGATAGCAAAGTTAGCCTAAACACTTAGCAGTACACACCTATTTATGTCATTACATCAATGAAAGGATTTTGGTAAATTCAGCATATTAGAAGGGCAAAGATAATTCAGTCTGTGTCAGGATGGGGGATAGATGTTTGCCTGTCCTCACTGGCTTTGAAGCCAGTGGACTATTTCCCCAACCTGCAGAGAACAAGAGTGTAGTCATCCTAGGTATATTAGTTTTACAGAGAGAACAAAGTTAAGTACTCAAATAATATTCTGGGCAGAGAAAATTAATCTCTGAATTGGTAAGTGACTTAAGTATAATAATAGTACATTAAATTAATGGCAGAATTTGTTAAAATATTTAAGTAACTATAAAGTGTCATAATATCTCACTTGAATCTGCTGTACAGGGTAAAAAGAACAGACATTAATATCATAACCGTTTACTAAAGGAAGAACGTGGTAGGGAATTTAAGGCTTTGCCCAAGGTCTCAGAGTTGTAATAAACTTAAATTTTGATTTTCATAGTGCCAAATCTCATGCTTTGAATCCTTACTATTTTCTAAATAGCATAACCAGTTATTACTTCAAAAGGTACATCTTTTACTTAGGATATTGAAAAGTAGACAGAGCTTTTTCAATATTTGAAGAGAATTGCATTAATATTTTATAACTATCAGAGTTGTCTGAATATTTAAAATTCAATTAAAAAAATAACCAGGGGCTTCAAAACATTTGTAGAAACACAGAATTAAAATAAGCTTATTTTAGTGTAAAATATTTTGAAATTCACATATAGGTTTTTTCATCAGATGCATTTGTCATGAATTTCTTTTTCTTTTTTTAGTTTGCTACAGGACATGTGCAAAGAGAGAGACAGAGAGACAGGGAAAGTGAGAAATCATCTTCCAGGGATTCTGGCTACACCACAATCCCTTCTCCTCCATTCTCCTCTTGGGATTTTGGGTACAAAAGCACACACAACTGGTGTGTCTTGCAGGCTGCCAGACCTAGGACTCAGACCATCATCTGCCATGTGGGATACAGCTGCCTTAACCTCGTTGCCACCTGCTGGCTCCTGCCATAAACTTTTTGAAGACTGTTCATATAAATACTATTGAACAAAATATTGCATGTTTTTATGCAATAACATTGGATAAGATGCTGCATCATGTCAAGTACATTTCTTTCCTTATATTTGTAAAGACTTACTTAAACCAAAATTAAGCTAGAGAAGCACATGCAGTGACAACTCATCCCAGTCTGTTATTAACCTCTAGGAATATAGGAAAAGGGTCAGCTCAGCAGCGTCAACGTAATGTGCTGCTCAAGAGATGCTGCAACCACACGGAGGACTGCAGGATTGTTCCCCAGTCAACCTGCACATCCTTGTGTGTGCCCGTGATCCTGGCTAGCTGGGAAGGCGGTGGGAGGAATTGCATGAGACCCTCTTAAGAATTCTAAGTCTCCTCTCTAAGTCTCTCAATCTTGTGCGAGAAACAAACTTTTAAAAAGAAATTTAGGAAAAAGCACTTTGAACAAAAGTGTGTGTCTCACTTGAAATGAAGTAACTCAAAACACACAACGCTGCCAGTTAGTCAACCAGCCAAAACTAAAAATAACTCGGGACCAGTAGATGGCATAGCGGATTTGCTACTGGACTCCTACATGGCTGAGCGTGGTTCAAGTTCCGGACGGGGTGGCTTAAAATCACGCCGGGTGCATGTGTGTGAGCCCCTAAGATCTTGGGAGGAAAATGGAGGAGAAGGGATTACTGTGTGGCCATTCCTGTAGGAGGTGATTTCTCACTTTTCCACTCCCTGTGTCTGTCTCTGTTTCTGACTAGTGCATGTGCCTTAAGGCAAAGCTTCTCAAAAAAGTGAATACTAAAAATAATGAAAAGCAACGTATTATTAGACACTGTGAACAAATTTCACACAAAAAAGGGTGGTTTAGATAATAGCCTAAAAAGAGATAGCAAAGTAAATTGCTTTTCAAGTAAAAAATGTAGTAAAGTAAGCACTTACCAACAGATTTTTTGATTCACAGAAAAAATGGAATTGTGGAAAAAATGGAATTGTGCAAAACGAGAAAACTGACGAAAGTCACCCTGAGCAGACAAACTGAGCTCTCCCAATTTAAACTACACAACTGCAGTACCAGTGAAATGCTAGCTGAAGCAGTAAGTTATTTCCCTCAACAACAAAAACCCTCTAGAAAATGTAATTTTTTTTTAAAATGAAGGTTTCTATGTATGTTCACATAGTCAGAAGATCCCATTAAGGACAGTTCCACTTAAAACTTGAAACAGAGCCAGCAGGTGGTATGGTAGTTAAGGTGCTGGATCCCATGTGGCAGACCGTGTGCACAGTTGGAGCCCTGGACCCAGCGGTTTGAAAAAATGTGTGCATGCATGGCCAAAATCCTGGGAGGACACTGGAGGAGAAGGGACTGTGGTGTGGCCATCCCTGTAGGGGGTGAATTCTCTTTTTCTGTCTGTCTTTCTCTCTATCTCCAGCAAGTGCACATATCCTATGGGAAAAAAAATCAGAAAAGAAAAAAATAAATAAAACTTGAAACTATTGCTACATCAAAAATCAAACAAATTTCATCAAAATCCTTACCTGATTTATGAGAAAGAGAGAGACATAGACAAAGAGCAGCACTTTACTTCATTTTGCTACATTTCTGAAATAATTCTTCCTTCCAACATACAGAAACATAATTTTTTAAAAAAAGAGTAGTTTATGCTTGGCAAAGAACACACTGGCAATTACTTGGAAAACAACACATCACATATAGAGAGACAGAGAGAGAGAGAAAGAATATAAATAAATCATGTATCTCTCTACCTATCCATCCATCCATCCCTCTGTTCATCCACTCATCCATTTATTTCTATATCTATCTACCTACCTACCTACCTATCTACCTATCATATATATCTACCTATTTACCAATACCTCTATCCACCCATGCGCCCATCCATCCATTCATCTATCTCTATCTATCTATCTATCTATCTATCTATCTATCTATCTAGGAGACACTCTGAGAGAGTACTCAGGAATTAACTTACTTGGGGGGAGACATAAGTTGCCCCTTTGACCAAACTTGAGTTAGATTCCTCTGAGCCACTTTCCCAACTTGGCCTTAACCTCTGAACTTCTGTGTCTTATCTGCATCACTACATTTTAGCAACAACCCGACTTAATCAGTTTAGCAAGAATCCCCACCCTTGATATCTGATCCCCCTCAACACTAATCAAACTCCTCTTCTCTCAGCCCTAGTTTCTTAAACGTTACTCTTCTTAAAATTTTTTGGAGAAGTTTTTGCTATAGGGCATGTGCGCTTGCCAGAAAGACAGAGAGAGAGAAAGTGAGAAATCATCCCCCGGGGGGAATGGACACGCTGCAATCCCTTCTCGTCCATTCTCCTCTTGGAATCTTGGAAACCCACACACACGCGCCTGGTGTGAGTTTAAGCCACCAGGTCTGGGACTCAAACCGCGGTCAGCCTTAGTTTCTGATCACCCTGGCCTTCTTTCAGGAATAGTCCTGGCAAGTCAGAGTAGGCGAATCGCCCTTATCCCTGACACTTCCTTGTGGTAATCTTCTACCCACTGAGCCTCACTCTACTTGTGGCTATAAATCTCCGCTTGCCCATTCTGTAAGATACTCAGAAGGGAGCCCAGTTCACTGAGGCCTATTCCCCCCTTTTGCAACAGTCCTAAATGAAATCTGTTTTTGCAGCTTTAACTGTTTTGGGGTACTGTTTTTTTTCTTTGACAGAGGATAGTATTTTTTGTTGTAAAGAATTAGCAATCTCAGATAACAATGCTCTAAACCTCATTGTCCTTTTGAGGTTTTTCAATACTTTTTCACAACTACTTTATTTTTTCCACAAAATAGCATGGAGAGGGGATGTTAAAGCAGTCATTTTCCCTCCTTTTTTCCTGCTTGTAGAATTGAGGTGTGGAGAGACCAGAATCCAAGAAAATGAATGTTGAAGCCAAGGTCTTACAACTTCTAACCCTAACCTATTTCTACCAGGGTAGAGCTACTTCTCTAGGGGATGCAGATCAGAAGGTCGCTAACTGTGGATCCAGAAGACAAAATAATTTTTCCGGCTGTTGAATCAAACTTTGTGCCACCAATAAGTTAATAACATGGATACAGACATATAAAAGAAAAATCACAAAAACATGGAATTTGAAAAGTCCATACAAGGCAAAGAAACAAGTCCAGGCTGGTTTTTGGATTTAACGTCAGAAACTTCTAGATCTGAAAACTGAAAACTATGGGACTTTGAATAAAGAACAAAACACTCTTTTGAGTGTTTGTTAAACATTAATCTCATTAAAAGGATCAGATTTTAATATAAAGTGCCTGCCTCATTGTCTGCCATTTGGTAGGGACTTATACAAATGTTTCCCTTTCTTTTATTTAGGAAGACATGTTCCATATTTTAATTTTTCAACTGCAAAACTAGATTTTAGCATCTGCTATTTTGTAATGATGATTTAAGAAACATTATTTAAACATGAAAGGATAATTGAGAGATTTGAAAGAACATGTAATCAAATTCCAATATCCATATATGTAATATAAATACAATGGTTATGGTTCAAGTGATGAAAGAAAAGAGAAATCAGTGTGTTTTGTTTTGTTAAACATGTGAATGAAATGTTTCTAAGTTTTGTTCTGCTCTGAAATTATGATACTATTGTAGATGGGAGAAAAGGAAAAAAACTCTTGCTCTATTTCCACCTCCCTCTTCTTTCTAGAATATTAAGCTACGATTACAAAATGCTGTTTAGATCATATTTATAAGTGGTGGTGGTGATGCTGGCGGGGGGGGGGGGGGGTTGGAGGTTCTTTACAAAATCATGTTCAGGGGCTGGCAGGTGGCATGGTTGGGGCAGTTGGACTCCCATATAGCTGATGGCATTTCGAGTCCTGAACCTGGCAGCTTGCTTTCTCACTTTTCTTCTCACTCTCTGTCTCCTTCTGGTCAACCTCAAAAATAAAATAAAATAATGACAATGAATAAAATTAAATCAAATAATTCTTAAAAATAAACAGTCATGTTCAGGGCCTTCTGTGCAGTGATTAAGCACTGTGCACTGCCAGTTTGGACACCACATGGCTGACTTCTGTTTGAATCCTTGCCCTGGCAGCTTGGCGTGTAGCACAAGTGCCCCAAATCCCAACAGGATGCAGAAATAGAGGAAATGGGGATTGTGGTGTGACCATGTCCTGTTGAAGGGTGCTCTCTCTCTTTCTCTGTTGAACACACATGCCTATTAAAAAAAAAAAAAATCATGTTCTCCCAGAAGACATTCCCCTATACTCGCCCCTCACCTATTCTGACACAGCAGGGACTGGGCGGGAAGTCACCTTTTCAAGGAAGGCCAGTCTTCTTTCTGTCTCACTTTGCCTCTTGCTTAATCAGGACTGGATTTGCCAAATGCCTCTAGGTCTGTTCCTAGCTAGATCTTTTTTTAATTTTATTTTTGCTTAATTTGTTGAGAGAATGCCTGCCCTCGGGCATGCAAATTATAGCAATTGGTGATAAAATTTGAGAAACTTTCCTCTTTCCCTGGAGAGCTTAAATATAAATCCTGTTTCCAGCCAAATTATCAAGGCTGTTCACGTCAAGGATTATGTTGATTAGGATATGAGCAAAACTAATTAATAAAGTGGTTCCATGTTTCCCATTTGCCATCTTCCCTTGTGTGTAAGCCTCTCGGTACCGTGAAGGGGGATATTAGCTGTGCTTCAGTGCACGTGTTTCGTGTATGTGTATGTTGGGGTGGTGTTTGTGGGCACTACTGAAGCTGCTGGCTGTAAGACCATCTAAATATTCAAATTATGTCATCAGTGCTAACAACCTAATGTTTTTTGTGCAAGGCACAATGGAAATGTAACAAAGAAAAACAGGCAGGGCTGGAAAGTTAGAGGCCGACTGAGGCAATATTAACACATGGATCACTGTTAAATTTGAGAAGCTCAAACTAAGATTTGATAATCAAACTTAGAATGTCGTAAGAAAGTATAAAAATATTGTAGTGAGTAAATTTCTAAGGTCCAAATATAAAACTGACTTAAATGAGAATGCTTAAGTGGCAAATTTTTCTACAAAAAAAAAGAAAACCAAAAAACTAAACAATATTATCATTCCTATTGTTATAAATGCCCTGGGTGTGCATGTCAGGGTATTGTGTGTGTGTGTGTGTGTGTGTGGTTGGTGTGTATGCATTGTATACCTGTGTGGTATATGTGTGTATGTGTGTTTTATTGGGAATGATAACCAAGGGGGTCAGCAGGACAATTTCTTTCTTTCTTTTTTTTTTTTTTTGGAGAGGTTTTTTGCTATAGGGAGTGTGCACTTGTCAGAAAGACAAAGAGAAACAGAGAGATAGAAAGCGAGGAATCACCCCCCAGGGGGGATGGCCACACTGCAATCCCTTCTCCTTCATTCTCCTCTTAGAATCTTGGCCACGCACACACACACACGCCCGGCAAGAGTTTAAGCCACCAGGTCCGGGGCTCAAACCACAGTCGACTACATGGGAGTCCAGCAACATAGCCATTATGCTAACTGCTGGTCCCAGGACCTTTCCTAACTGTGAAAAATGTGTGGTAATGGCTCAAAGAGGCACAGAAAAGTAGGGACCCAAGCTGTGACAATGGTAGTCGCTAAAATAAATGTTTCCAACAATTACATACATCTAAAAATTCATGTGTGGAGCACTGGGTGAGTCACAATACAATCAGAAGTGTAAGTCCTTCTATTTGTGTTTAGGCCCACCTCAGTGTTGACAGCAACAAATGATGCCACTTCCACAGTGATTAAGAGAAAAATGGGTCACCTACAACATCGTTGCTTTTGTGAGAGAGCTGTGGCCATAAGGCAGCCAAGTAGACCCTATTCCAAAGAGAAGAAAGCCTCTTCGAAAAAAGACAGGACGCACACACTGCCCCACCACTGGCACAGCATGTCATAAAGAGATGGTGACCAGCCCAGCATGTAAGAAGAAACCAGCTAACATCTTAACTGGGGAACTACCTTCTCCGACTAGTCTTGTCAATCATAGTGGCCAACTCCAGGACTAGGCCCCTTCATGGAATCCTCATGTGACTACACCAACATTCAAACTTCTGCAAAGTTTATTTTATACTCTTACACACTATGCTACAGTGGGAAGACTGTCAAATGCAATAAATTTCAGATAGACATGATCTTAATCTCGTCTTCCTCATTTTATCTTCTTTTGAAGATCTGTTTGAAATCCTACAATAAATCATTTTCAAATCTTTCATCTTGCCTGTGCTTGCTTGAATATGGAAAGAAAAATAATAAGAGAGATGAGAGAACTCAGCAAGGGGAGACAGCTACTTTGCTTCTCAGATTAAAAAAAATAATAAAACAGGTACTCTAAGGTCCAAATATAAAACGGACTTAAATGAGAATGCTTAAGTGGCAAATTTTTCTACAAAAAAATTGAAAACCAAAAAACTAAACAATATTATCACTCCTATTGTTATAAATGCCCTGGGTGTGCATGTCAGGGTATTGTGTGTGTGTGTGTGTGTTTGGTGTGTATGCATTGTATACCTGTGTGGTATATGTGTGTATGTGTGTTTTATTGGGAAAATTCAATGAATCACTGTGGTGAACTATCACTTATTTCCACTGAACTATTGGAAGTTGATCTCTGGATACAGGACCTTCTATATATAAATAACAAAAGCTAATTGCCGACAATCTTCATATTTAACATTTAACAAATCAGTTCCCATCTAAGGAATGCCAGTCACTGACCTCATTAGTTCTACCTGCACATCAATAATGGCAATAGGATTTGAACAGTTAAAGAAGTTGTATGTTTTCATTTTAAGTCATACTAAACTGAACATGGCATGCTTCATTGACAACAAGATCATCATAGTTCTCCATGCCAGCAAAGCCAAATGACTTACAAGATGTCAATTCTGGAATTAATTATAAAATGATACCATAGAACATTCTGAAAACAAGTTGCGATTTTTTTAAGCTTACTTTCCCCATGAATAAGAGAGACAGAGACAGAAAAACAAAGACACAGATATGCCGAACAAGGTCCTTACATCACGATCCATCTTCACGTTACCTGGTATGGTTCATGGGCATATATATATATGCATATGCCCAGCATGTAAGGGGCAACCTATGGACACAAACCTAGGATTCCTCTCATGTGGGTCCACTCATGCTACCATGGAACGACCATGGGTCTAGCCTCCAGGTGTGAGAGTTTTATATACATTTAGAGCATCAGCTTGGCTGCCTGGGTCAGCATTAGCTTTTCCGCTGTTAGCTGAAGATCCTAGGGATAAGTTACGAGTTTTCTGAGACTTAGATCTCTAAGCTACAATACTTGGATGTTAATAATTAAATCATAGGGATTGTCATGAATATTAAACAACCAAATCCATTTAAGCAACGGGCCTGGCACATTGACTAGGCTATCAATACCATGAAAGGCAACCAAGTCCAGTATTACCATTCGCTATCATCCTCACATTGCAGAGGCAAAAACATCACCTCAGAACAGTTGCAATACTTATTTAAGGAAACTCAGCTATAACATACCAAATGCAGGCCTGAAATATGAGTTTAATGCCTTCTAGATTTTACTCTTTATAGTAGCCTTTTTTTAAGCTCATAATTTGGTTTACCTATGTTATCTGAATCATCGATGTTTTGATTAAGTCTTTTTCAAGATCAAGAACAATAAATTTATGTAAAACAGAAGAGACCAAGTTTATGTACTTCTTTAAAAAGTATTCCATAAACTCATGGATGACAAGAAAACTGAAGATAACCCAAAATAAATCGCAGGTGTAATCAAATATATACTAATTGGACATACTAAGCATATTGTTTCAATTAATGGTGGTATATCAAAACAATTTTTCTCTTTTATTTTCTCTACTATCTCAACATGAAACTGGTCATTTAAATTGCAATTACAGAACCAAATATACTTGAAGCATCATCACAACTGACAAGGATATATACTAATTAAAGCAACACTTTTTTTTGCAGCAGAATAAATAGAAACACTGAGTGTCAGAATACTTACTGCAGCTTGTCGATGGGTGTTGGACAATATTCCGTGAATCTTCACTTTGTCTTTTTCCATTTGGTCTATGTTTACCCACAAATCCCGGCTTGCAGAATCAGATGGACCATAAATCCGAGATATATAGTAATTATGGTCTGTATCCTCCTGCAATAATAGAGAATAATGAATGTCCAGAATAGAGATATGGTCCTAAAAACATAAATTGGAATTATTAATAGTCTTAAAATGGCCAAATGGTTGAAATAACTTCTAATAGAAGTGAACTAAGATGAAGATAATCCTCTTTAGAAGAAACTGTCAAATATAGAAAACTTAGAAGCAAATGTGTATTCTGTAAGCAGTGGTCTTTCCTGCCATTGTAGTGAGAGATCTTTCTACGGTTGTCATCGAAAAACACCTCTTTTAGAACTGTTTACTGAAAACCTGAGCTATAATTACCACTGAATGACAACAAATTCTAATTCCTCTTCTTTAAAAATAAGGTTGTATCTGGGACCAGCAGATGGCATAGTGGTTATGATACTGGATTTTCATGTAGTTGACCATGGTTCAAGGTCAGACCCAGCAGCTTGTGTTTAACACATCAGGCACATGTGCATGCGTACCCAAAATCCCAAGAGGAGAATGGAGGAGAACGGACTGTAGCATGGCCATCCTGCCTGGGGGCAGATTTCTCCCTTTCTGTCTCTCTCTGTCTCTCCAGTGAGTGTACCCACCCTATAACAAAAATCTCTCAAAAAAAAAAAAAAAGGAAGAAGGAAAAGAAAAATAAGGTTGTATCAGGGCCTGCTTTCGGTTAACAGTCCTAGAAATGAAGATAATGTATTTCTCTGCTTAATTTGGGGTTATTAAATTCTTTTATTTGAGTCTTCATTATTGGTACCATCATGATCATGAAGCCTGTCACAAAGACTTTATTTTCCATATTTCCCACTCGACAAAAAGTGTCAACTATTGTAAAGGCAATTTTGCTGAGAAACACTTAGAAAAATAATAATGCAATTCTTGGCTAATTCTGATTGCAATTTTCTTTTTAAAAATCAGGAAATAGAAAGGACCAGCAGTTGGCATAATGCCTATGTCGCTGGACTCCCACGTAGTCAACCACGATTCAAGTCCCAGACACAGTGGCTTAAACTCAAGCTGGGCAGAGAATGGAGAAGGGATTGTGGCATGGCCATCCTCCCTGGGGGGTGATTTCTTGCTTTCTGTCTCTGTCTCTCTCTGTCTTTTTGGCGAGTGCATATGCCCTATAGCAAAAACCTCTCAAAAAAAAAAAAAATCAGGAAATACAGTTATACATTTGAGGAGTCACTGGATACAATATGTTTTACAATATTTAGGTAATTAGAAGAAAAAATGTTTAATAAATAAGAAGGCTATGATTTGAATAAGGTCTAGGATACAAATTTTGTCTAATGCATTTGTGCTACCTTAGCACTAAAAAAATGAAATACAATTATTCTTGAGATACAATAAAAATGAAAACCTCATATGCTTTTTCACAAGACATCATTATTAATCAATATTATATATATATACACACACATATATATACATACACACACACATATATATATATACAGAAAGAAAGATAATATTCAATGTAGTATTCTAAATAGATTTGCCTCTTAACTAAATAACATAGGGTCCAAAATACCAATGTTGAGTTTCTATTTTACAATAAATATCCTAGGAATAGCTCCAATTATACTCTGGGTATCACATACAAATTATGTATACAGGGAACCAGCAGTTAGCGTAATGGCTATGTTGCCAGACTCCCACGTAGTCGACCGCGGTTCGTGTCCCGGACCTGGTGGCTTAAAACTCACGCCGGGCGCGTGTGCGTGCGTGCCCAAAATCCCGAGAGGAGAATGGAGGAGAAGGGATTGCAGTGTGACCATCCCCCCTGGGGGGTGATTTCTCGCTTTCTGTCTCTATGTCTCTCTCTGTCTGGCGAGTGCACGTGCCCTATAGCGAAAAAACCTCTCCAAAAAAAAAAAAATTATGTATACATCCACAATGAAAGGAAAGGAATATCTGCAGACAAGAAGAAAAATAGGAATGCAAAGAAAGAAGCAGGAAAAAGATCCCACATATCCAAGAGAGCCTCTGTGTCCTAATGGGTTTTTGGCCCTTCCTCCCAGATCATTATAACACTGATGATGGAGTGGATTCTCTAAATCCAAAGAGCACTGGGGTTGTATCTCCAGTGTGTATTCAACTCCTCTTGCTGTCTCATGCTTCACCACTAGAAGCCTCTGAGGCAGATATCTTCCCTGACTTTAGGCACAAGCTATTTTTTTTTTCTTTTTTTTGGAGAGGTTTTTGCTATAGGGCGCGTGCGCTCGCCAGACAGACAGAGAGAGACAGAGAGACAGAAAGCAGGAAATCACCCCCCAGGGGGGATGGCCACGCCGCAATCCCTTCTCCTCCATTCTCCTCTCGGGATCTTGGGCACGCACGCACACGGGCCCAGCGTGAGTTTAAGCCGCCGGGTCCGGGACTCGAACCGCGGTCGACTACGTGGGAGTCCAGCGACATAGCCATTACGCTAACTGCTGGTCCCTGGCACAAGCTATTTTGAACATGTCATTCTACTGGCCACGGTGGTTGGAGGACATGCATGAGAACATAACCTAAGGAGGACCAGTTAGTGAGATATTAGGAGTTTAGGCAGAGAGAAAACAATCTCCTCATTCTGAATACTAAGTATAGGTGTGACACTTGGAACTACTGCCTCTATCTTGCTACTATAAGGAATTCCTGCCTGAAGATACAGTAAGAACCATGAACACTGTTAAAAAGAAAAAAAAAAAAAGCCAGATCTATGATCAAGAATATCTAAATATGTTGAGACCAGTAGGTGGTGTAGGAGTTAAGGTGGCATGGACTCCCACATGGCTGACCAAGGTTTAAGTCCTGGAACTGGGGGCTTGAAAATCACACCAGGCATGATGTGTGTGTATGCCCAAAAGCCCAGGAGGAAAATGAAGGAGAAGGGATTGTGGTGTGGCCATCCCCCATGGGGTATGATTTTTTACTTTCCCTTTCTTTCTCTCTCTTTCTCTGGAGAGTGCATGTGCCCTAGGTTAAAAAAAAAAAAAAAAAAAAAAAAAAAAAAAAAAAAAAAAAAAAAACTAAATGTGACCTACTGCTGGACTTGTTTATTTTGACTTAACATTAAATTTTTTCTATTGTTAAATCACCTTGAGTTGGGTTACTATCTATCAAAAGAATACTAACTGAAAAACAGGTTTATCTTATTTACAACCAAACTTATGCAACAACTAAACTTAAGCAACATTAAATAAAACAATCATGACAAGTTTATAGGTCTCAATAACAAACACCTCTCATTCAACTCTGGTATTCTAAGTAATCACATAGCAGAAATAGAAGCTTATATTTAACCTGCAAGAAAAAAAATCAGGTCTGAAAAACAGAAAAAGAGTCATTTATTTATTTGTTTATTTTTTGGAGAGGTTTTTACTATAGGGAACGTGCGCTCGCCAGACGGAGACAGAGAGACAGAAAGCGAGAAATCACCCCCCGGGGGGATGGCCATGCCACAATCCCCTCTCCTCCATTCTCCTCTCGGGATCCTGGGCATGCACGCACACATGCCCAGTGTGAGTTTTAAGCCACCGGGTCCAGGACTCGAACCATAGTCGACTACATGGGAGTCCAGCGACATAGCCATTACGCTAACTGCTGGTCCCAGTCATTTACTTTTTGATGAATAGAATGAAGGGGTGGTTTTGGAGAAAATATTCAATGACTTTAAATTAAAAAATTTCCAATCCCTATTGCTAGTATTATAAACATTTTTAGATGAATTATGTAACAGTTTCTATGGTGCTATCAAGTTTCTGTAAAATTACTAAATATTCTCTTTAAAATTTTGAACTTTCAGAATAAAGCTCAGTTTAATTGCCGAAGTCAACATTTGTAAAATGAACTTAATATTGTCTTTAATACTAAGTTTCTATACTTAGTTAAGAAACGGTCTTGGGACCAGCAGTTAGCGTAATGGCTATGTCGCTGGACTCCCATGTAGTCGACCGTGGTTCAAGTCCCGGACCCGGCGGCTTAAACTCACGCCGGGCGCGTGTGCGTGCGTGCCCAAGATCCCGAGAGGAGAATGGAGGAGAAGGGATTGCGGCGTGGCCATCCCCCCTGGGGGGTGATTTCCTGCTTTCTATCTCTCTGTCTCTCTCTGTCTGTCTGGCCAGCGCACGCGCCCTATAGCAAAAAAAAACCTCTCCAAAAAAAGAAAAAAAAAAAAAAAAAAAAAAAAGAAACGGTCTTGAAAGTATCATTAAAAAAAAAAATACTACTACTATAAAGGATGGATTATATGCAAAACTATGTGATTTTTGACTCATAACAACACATGATGTGGCTATATAAAAATACACTTTCACATTTGCTTAAATCAGAGCTGTCAAAAGCAATATCACATCTTTGAAATTATTGAAAAGCTAAAGACTAGAGCTTGCTATTTGACTTCTATAGCTCAAGCTTGCCAAGTTGTCATGGCAACTTTTATTGAAAGAGGAAGAGAATTTATTGTTTACCTAGGAATGTAGAGACACAAGTTGTTAAATTCCAAAGAGGTGTTTGGCTTTGATATTCAGGAAAGCCATAAAATAGACATTTCAAAAATATGACATTTTAGTACTACTAAATTATTCAAACCATGCCTTGTCCTTTTTTAGGAGTAATGGTACTTAAAGAGTTGTCAAAAGCCTTTCTGATCACAATGATTTTTATTTTCTGTTTCAAGGCAAACTATTTCTAACACCATAGAACATAAAACAAAGCCCTCCTGTGACATCCCTAGTTGCCAATTCATTTAGGAAACCAACTGTTACTGAAAGTAGATGGCACAATAGGTGGCTATAAATCCTATAAATCCACTTCTCACAAATACCTGGAAATGTGCAGCTGTAGACTGAGGGCACACAGCAGAAACAGAGAGGAAAAGTCATCACAGTTGCAGCTCAGCCATTCAAGAACAATCAGTCGGTATATCCCCAACTCAAATGTAACTTTCTCTTGAATTAGGGGTGCGAAGTTGATTTTATGATGGATAATTTTTGCAAACACCTCAAATTGCCTTATGCAGCAATGGCATTTGAACTTCAAATTCATGTCAATGAGAACTTTAAAAAGAATGATCAGGAATATACTGTATGGCCAACACTGTGTAGTCATTTGATATGCATGGATACATAAAACACAATCAAAGTTTTCAGGTAAAGCTACTTAGCATCGAATCAATTAGCTATTTCTCAAAGATTGGTCCATAATAAGGGAATATTATAGTTTGAATGGTTCTTGCCAAGTGTTCGTAAATGTATTCTTACAAGAATAGTTCACAAGGACTATATAGATCATTTAACGCTAAATATTTTATATATTACTTGTGTATATTATACTCCTAAAAAGTAAAAAGTTAAAAAATAGTTTTCTGGAGACACAGATGGCATAGCCACTACGTCATGGACTCCCACATGGCTGACTATGGTTCGAGTCCCAGTCCCAGTGGCTAGAAACTCACATCTGGTGCATGTGTGGGAGTGTGTAGCCAAGATCCTGGGAGGAGAATGAAGGAGAAGGGACATCTACAAGCCAGGAAGAGAACCCCCACCAAGAACTCAGTCAGCTAATACCTTGATAGGAAACTTTTAGTCTTCAGAACTGTGAAAAAATACATTTCTATTGTCTAAGCTACTTAGTCTATGGTATTTTGTTGTGACATTCCTAAATGACAGCATAATAGATTCCTAAATGACAGGATAACAGATCATTATATAAATTACAGGAAAAAAGATCAAATATGAATGTAGCAGGCATAAAATGTTTTAAAATATATTAGAAGAAAAATATTTGAGATAAAGAAAGACCTGCATCTGTACTCCATGTCCCAAGAAAATTTGCAATAGAATTTTTATTTATTTATTCATTTATTCATTTTAGAGAGAGATTTTTGTTATAGGGTGCACATGCTTACTGGAGAGAGGGAGAAACGGAGAGTGAGAAATCACCCCCCTGCCCTGGGGTGGGGATAGTCACACAGCAGTCACTTCTCTTTCATTCTCCTCTTGGGATTTTGGGCAGACACACATGCCCACACGCCTGGTGTGAGTTTCAGCTGCCGGGTCCAGGACTCGAACTGCAGTCAACTACATGGGAGTCCAGTGATATAACCATTATGTCATCTAGAATTTTGAATAATACAAAATTTCCTGGTGAGATTTCTTAGAGATTAATAACAGAAGAAATTTTACATAAATCTAGAAAAAATTGTTATTATCTACAGAGAGGAAAAAATATTAGATAGTTTGATACCTCTCCATAATATCCAGCAGAAACAATGTCTACAAAATTTTAAAGAATAAAGTTATGATTCAAGAATAGTATATTTTGCCCAACCAAGTTGTAACTTAATCATAAAGGCATCAATATGTTTCTAATACACACAAATATACAGAGAATATACTATCGATGAGAAATATGCTATCTTTTCTTAAAAGTGAACTTATTAATTTATTTTCGTGACAGAGAAAGAGAGACAGACACCCCCAATATCGTCTTCATGCAGCAATCCACCCTCAGTTTTAGCTGGCCTGGGTCATGGTACATAGGCACTTACTCAGCATCCTCAGGGAGGTCCCAGGACATGAACCCAGAACCCTACTTATTGAGTCCAGTTGTTTCATCACTGTGCCATTGTCTGGCCTCAATTCGAACTTCTTAAAAACATAATACTTAACTATACAATCATATCAATCAAGGGTAAATCAAAGTACTTACTATAGAAATTCCATAGATTATTAACTGTATATAGGTGGCTATATACGGGATGGAGAAGCTGTAACATGTTGATGCCGAGCACTGACTTCACAGAAATTATGTTCAAAGAAGTAGGACAATTTAGTTATTATGGTTATAAATCAGCAAGTAATTGCTGTCAACCATGAAATTACAAAAATAATGGTTTGCACCAGCTGCAGTGGGCCAGGCAGTAGAAACACTGCTGCAGGATGCAACACCGCTGCAGGATGCTGGAGAACACTGGAAAGGCTCCTGGGCTGCATCCTGGATGTGTCTGAACAGCTGGAGGCCCTCACCAGCACGCTCATGATCCTGGCTGGATGCAGGACTGAGGGAGGATTGCAGCATGAAGAACTACTGAGGGTGCCTCCTCCTCTCTTTGTCTTTCAACAATTAAATACACTTCCTGAAAAGTATTAGGTGATCAGGAAAGTCATGACATTATCTTTCCATATTTTTTTATGTAAAAATACATCATGACTTTCTTGATGACCTGATAGTAAACTCAAAATTAAAGGTTTATTTATGACAGTGTGTGTGCATCCACATATGCATGAGAGAAAGAGAGAAAGAAAGAAAGAGAAGCACCCTTGACAGAGTGTTGCCACACAGTGATCCCCTCTTCCTTGCCCCTCCAGCTCTTGAGGGTTCTGGATGCCCATACACACCCAGCATGTTGGCAAGCTTACTGGGGGATCCAAACCCAAGGTTGGCCATGTGGCTTTCAGCCATACAGGGCACTGTGTTACCAGACACAGCAGTTGGGCCAAAATTTTAATTTCTTTAAATTATGTATTTACATTTATTATTATTATGTTTTCAATTTGCTATAGGGTCTGCATGCTCACCAGAGACAGAGAGAGAGAGAGAAAGAGAGAGAGAAAGCAAGCTGCCAGGTCTGGGACTTAAACCATAGTCAGCCTTGTGGGAGTCCAGAACCTTAACCACCACACCCGCCTGCTGACTCCCAAATTTTAATTTTTAAGATAACCCGTTGAGGCAAATATCTGAAACTACTGGCCTAGAAATGGCATCTATGCCACCAGAGGCTAACAAAAAAACATTATTCTCCTTAAATACAGTATTCATGGTGTAATCCTAATTTTATAAAAAATAAAATCCAAATATGAATGTACATTTTTACGCATTCACTTTATTTTTGAGATTTTTTTTTTGCCATAGGGCATGTGCACTATGGCACAAAAAGCCAAAGAGAGGCAGAGAAAGAGAGAAAGTGAGTAATTACGCCCCTGGGGGGGGGATGGCCATGGGATAGCCATAATCCCTTCTCCTCCATTATCCTTTCTGGGTTCTGGGCATGCACGCACATGGGCCCAGCGTGTCCTTCAGACTGTCAAGTCCTCCAACAGCGGAGTCGGCCCTGTGGGATCTAGTGTCTTTAACTACCACACCACCTGCTAGTCCCTCTTTTTTTTTTTTTAATCCTCTCTGATTATACATACATACATACATACATACACACACACACACACACACGTGTATATATATATATGTATATATATATATATAGAGATAGAGAGAGAGAGAGAGAGAGAAAGGGAGAAAGGGTTTCATTTACAATATACTGACTAGCTATTTTTAGGTATTGGGATACAGAGGAATTTCCTTTCTCCATCTGTATTAATTGAAATTTTTATTATAAGTACATTTTATACAACTAGGTCTTCTTTTCCTTTACATAAAGCCATAGAAAATAAATGGAGAAGCCCCATAACATCAGTTGTTTCTCGGAACTAAACCACTCACGTATACCAAGAGACATGAGGCCACATGCTATATACAGTTAATGGTTCTACAGAGTGTTTGCAACAGGAATATTGAAGCGTTCTTAAAGAAGAATCCTACAACGTAGAGCTTCAAGGCAATATTTAAAAGCGCTCTGTGAAATAGTTGCTACTTAAATTTTCATTAAGTCTTTTCTATAAAACTCCAACTTTTGAGATTTAACTGATGTAGATTGCATCCTTCCTCTCTACTTACTGTAAATGAAATTAGCACTAAGAGACATGTTGGGAAATATTCATTTGTATGAATTCTGAGTGAAAGACTGGAATGTGACTCTTTATAAAGTGGTTTTATACTGTAACCATTTCATAAAAGCCATCACCAAGTCATCTCTCTTCTTTTCTCACTCATTTATAGAGACATCATTTATTTCACGTGTCCATGGTCACTGATGGCAGGAAGTGTTTTGCTAGAACCAACGGGAGCTAATGCCAAAGAAGTACTCAATAGCACTGTCAGCTCTCACCCATGTTTATAATTCCATGAGCAGCTTTGATGGAGTCACTCAGGTTTTCCTTTCTGTTACTAACCAAATATAATCAGCTGGCTGATTCCCAGACACGTTTCAAGGTCTCAAAATGGGGCTGTAGGCTAGAGACTGATACGTCTGACTAAGTTGTGGGCAGCGAATGCAGGGTCAGGAAGGGCCTACAGGGCGGAGAGCGAGGCGGTGAGGCTGAGGACCTTCAACTTCCAGGCGGGCGACCTGATCTCTGGTTCCTCCTGGCTGGGTTGCTAATAAGGTCTGTCACTTTAGTGAAGTCAATTACCCGTTAAGTTCATTTCACTGTGAACTTTCTTGGCAGATGTTTCCTCCTTTGCCAGTGGTAAAATCATTCAGAGGTCTTGGACGTGCAGGAGCTGATCAGTGCAATGATGAGGTGGCCCTTGGCCGGGTTGGGAGTAGGTACATGGAAGGAGAGGTGAGATACAGATCCTGCTCCACCTCCACCAGTCCCAATTGCTGACCTAGAAGGAGCATGATGTGGGCAGGTACGTACGTCATAGCAGTATCTTTATTAATAAAAAGTGGACGATAGTGTTTAGCTTTCTTTCACTGGGTTGCCACAGAGCCAAATTAAATCTATGTATTTAAGCAGATTTGTAAGGCATAAGAACAGAATCTAAAGTAGTCAGTATTATTAAATCAGCCTCAGACAATTTCAGCATGATAGGAACACTCATGTATTAGCTCCGAATAGCCTTCAGTATCCATTAGCAAATACTACATTAATACCCTTCGCAGATACTGAAGATAATCACAAGGTATACGATTCAATTTACCGTTACAATGTTGAAAGACCTAAAATCAATCCTTTTGTCTCGTGGGGTATATCAGATTATTGTACCAGTATTAAACACATCTTTTGCATACTCTTTTGGTTTCTTATGTGTACCTTTATCATTTTCCTAAGAAATTTTTACCTATTTGATCTATTTACAGTGTGGCCTATTCCCCCAGCAATATCTTTTTTTTTTTTTTTCTTTTTTTGGAGAGGTTTTTGCTATAGGGCGCATGAGCTTGCCAGAAAGACAGAGACAGACAAAGAGATAGAAAGCGAGAAATTACCCCCCAGGGGGGATGGCCACGCTGCAATCCCTTCTCTTTCATTCTCCTCTCGGGATCTTGGGCACGCACGTACATGTACCCGGCCTGAGTTTTAAGCCACCGGGTCCGGGATGCGAACCGCGTCGACTACGTGGGAGTACAGCGACATAGCCGTTACGCTAACTGCTGGTCCCCCCCCCCCAGCAATATCTTGCTTGTGATTTTTGTAGGCATAATTTACTTTGCTAATTCTTCACAGGAGTTTAGTTAAGTGACCTTCAAGAATGTAAGATGAATTGTGTGTGCCTCTGTGTGTGTGGGAAAGAGAGAGAATTTATCATAAGGTCAAAATATGGTGCAACTCCTATCATAGGAATCCAACAATTCTTCCATTGTAAAAGTTTCTATTACTCCAGTAACTCTGTTCCAGTGCAAATTGTTCTTTCCCATACACACAGACGGGTGAGCTAGTGGCTAAGAAATACAGTACACTTACTAGTGATCTTCAAAATAGTAACAAGGACCAGCTCTATAGCACAGTGGTTGGGCATTGCACAGAGGAGCTGGATCCTATGGGGCCAAACAGAGTTTGAGCCCCAGCCCCTGTTCGCTTGCTTAACACACCAGGGCTGCACACACGCACCTGCCTAGGCTTCTGACAAGATGGAGAATTGGAGGAAAAAGCAATGTGCCGTGGCCGGCTCCTACTGAGGATACGTTCTTTCTCTGTGTCTGTCTCTCTTACTCACTGTCAGGCATGTACATGCTCTGGCTTTTTTTTTTTTTTTTAAAGTTCATTGAGTGAATAAACAGAAACTCCTTTCCCTTCAAAAAAAATAATAAAATTGAGACTATAATTTAATTAAGTGATTACCTAGAGCTATAGGTATTTGGGGATGTGTTGGTATGTGTCTATGTTGATTCACTTATTAAACTAAACAACTTATTTTCCACCTGGGTATAACATACCTTTATTTACCTGCCCCTGCTAGAAACCTTTAACCTTTGAAAGACTGAGCCTAGCAGACTATTCCCAGGTGCAGAGCACAGAAAAGACAGAAGAGACAGAAGAGGCCAGAGAATCTAGGACAGAGTTTTGAATGAATTATTAATACGGCAGTTTGCTTTTATCACAGGCAAGTGATCCCCAGTCAAACAGTGGCCACTAAAGTGGTGCACGGCCAACTCAGGGAATTTCGAGAGCTTCACAAACTACCCAAAAATGTGTGATTGAAAACAGTATTTAAAAGATGTGTAAAATTTCTACTAAATGCAGAAAATTAGCATTAAAATGTAGCTCAGAGGAGATTTGGGTTGAAATAGAGGTTCTGAATAAATAGGCTGTAAGCTCTGGCTTTAAAGCAAGGATATATTCTAGATCTTTCTTTTTTTCTTTTTTTTTTCAAGAGAGATTTTTACCATAGGGCATGTGTACTAGCTAGAGAGACAGACAGAAATTAAGAAATCACCCTCCAGGTTGGGGATGGCCATGTCGCAATCCCTTCTCCTCCATTCTCCTCCCAAGGATCTTGGGCACACGCGCACATATGCCTGGCATGAGTTTAAGCTGCTGAATCTGGGACTCGAACTGTGGTCGACTATGTTGGAGTCCAGCAATACAACCATTACACCAACTGGTGGTCCCTCAAACTGAGTCTCTTTATAAAAGCCTTTTGATTAGCTGCTAAGATTTATGACCACGAGGCAAATAGAAAGCAATTGCTAGATGTAGATCACAAGGCCCTTGACCCAATTTAAGGAATCCTCACCAAAAGAAATGTAAGTACAGTTTGAATAGCCAGTGTAGCTAGTTTGCTATACTTAACAAAATTATTTCAGTAGGTATTTACTCATCCTCGTTGACAGGCTGTGCACTGACCCAAAATTGGAAGCAAATTCATAGACTTCTCACAGAGAGTATAAGAATATCTTGGGGTCCAGAAGATGGTGTAGCAATTACATTTCTGGACTCCCACATGGCTGACCATGGTTTGAGTCTCAGATCTGGCAGCTTGAAGCTCACACCAGGTGCGTGTGTTTGAGTGTCCAAGATCCCGGGAGGAGAATAGAGAAAGGATTGTGGTATGGCCATCTCCCAGGGGGTGATTTCTCACTTTCCCTCCCACCATCTCTGTCTCTCTCTTTCTCTAGAGAATGCATGCATTGTAAGGCAAAAATCTATTAAAAAAAATAAAAAAAAGAATACCTAGGGATGTAGGGATGTGTCAGCCCTGTGGCCTACTTGGTTAAGGAAGCCAGATCCCATGTGACTGATCATAGTCTGAATCCTGGACCCAGCAAATTGGAAAACACACTGTGCATGTGTGCCCAAAGTCCTGATAGGATGGAGAAGTTGAGAAGAGACTGAGGTATAACCACGCCCCCTATGGGTTTGGGAGGGATGTTTTCTCTCTTTCTTTCTCTATCTGGTGAGTGTATATGCCCTTTGACAAAACAAACTAACAAACCAAAAAAAAAAAAAAAAAAAAAAAAAAAAAAAAAAAAAAAAAAAAAAAAAAAAAAAAAACCAGAATACTTTGGGACACCCTGCACCATCCATGTATACTGACTAAATCCCAAGTCTTGTAATATGCATTCCCATTTTTCAAATGCCCAACATAACTGCAACAGGTAAAATATATGTTCATTTTATAGTGCCACTGCATTTCTCTATAATGCTCAGTTTCCTGCATTTTTCCAATCCCTGGAAATAAACAGCAACTATAGTGTTGAGAACCTCCAATATTCTGATAATCAAAAAGAACAGCATCATTTAAAAAGATGGAAGCTTCTGTTTCAGATATTGTATCCCAAGACAGGGTTAGGACTTGGGTATGAAATACAAGATGCCTTGGGAAACCAGCAGTTAGCGTAATGGCTATGTCGCTGGACTCCCTAGTAGTCGACCATGGTTCGCATCCCGGACCCGGTGGCTTAAAACTCACGCTGGGCACGTGTGCATGCGTGCCCAAGATCCCGAGAGGAGAATGGAGGAGAAGGGATTGCGGCGTGGCCATCCCCCCTGGGGGGTGATTTCTCGCTTTCTGTCTCTCTGTCTCTCTCTGTCTGTCTGGCGAGCGCACGCGCCCTATAGCAAAAACGTCTCCAAAAAAAAAAAAAGAAATACAAGATGCCTTAGCTCAGTCTGTCAGAAGACAATACCACCAACTGGGTTCCTTTCTTTTTTTTTTTTTTTTTTTCCTAATAAATTTTACTGTGTATATTTGAGATTTATGAGGCAATTTGATAGGCTACATGGATTCATAAATACATATAGATACATACGGGGAGTACAATGGGTGGTTACCATGGTGAAGCAACATAGCTAACATATCTAAGCTGACACTGACCTTCAGAGCGCTCAAGAGTATACATTTCAGTTTTGAATTTAGTTGACTTCTTTTTCTTTCATTTTTAATTTAAATTTATTTATTTCCATTCATTTACTATACATCATTATAGCATACAAAAGGAGATTTTCCATTCAGGATACACTATATATTGGCTCAATCAAGCACGTCAGCATACGTGCTATCGGCAACAAATAATTTTCCATTTCTTATTTCCTGTATATTTTGCTTTCTTTTCATCCTTAATTCCCTATCTCTCACTCTCTGCCATCTCCCACCCTCCTCCCACGCTGTCTCTGGTATATCCATGGTGGCTATCTATGCCTTTTCTCCCCCACATTTTGTTGATTCACTAAAGATCTTAATTAATCTAAATATTTCCAATAGCAAGCGCAGCTGGTATATACATATCCATGAACACAAGTCTGACTTTAGGCATAAACCTCAGTGAGTAGAATGAACATACTATAAAGTAGCAGCTCGCCAGAGCTATATCTTACTGCAATCATCAAATAGGGATTTTTAATGTATTTTTAAAAAAATTTCATTCCTTAGACAACAGAAAATTGTTTCTCATAGTTATGGTATATGGAAAGTCCAAGATCATGGCTCCTGCTCATTCGTTTTTTGGCAAGGTTCTGTTCCTGACTTGTAAAAGGCCATCTTCTCACTGTATCTTCACAAGGCAGACAGAGTTTTCTGGTGTCTTTTGTCTTGCAAGGGTATCGAGCTCATGGATTAGGGCCAATCCTGACGGCCTCATTTAACCTCATTTAATAACTTCCTAAAAGCCCTTTCTCCAAATACCGTCATATTGGGGGTTAGAGCCTCAACATATGAATTTTGGGGTGAGAGAACAAAATTCAGTTCATCACATACATACTTTATTAAGTTTGCATTTGTAAAAAGCCCTAGACTTATTACCTTTGAAAACTCATGTCGTTTTCTAATACTAATCAAAATTGCCACTGAAGCTTTCTAATATAATAGGGCTTTGAGAAAATCCTCACAGTCCTCTGTCTTGTCCTTATTTCTTATGGAATATAAAGAAAGAGGGAGAGAGAGAGAGAAATGACTACTATTTACAATTTTTAAAGAACTATAGAAAAAAAATATTCAGGAGCAACTCATAAAAATTACAAGTTTTTCTTTTTCTTTTTTTTTTCTGACTTTTCCATGTCTACAAAATCTTAGCTTCCTAGGTGAAGAGTGTAATTGGTAAGCAATAGATCAGCTATTAATGGAATTTTGTTAACTTTTTTAAAAAAGAATTACCTATTTGTTATTGTTATTATGACGTTTCAATTTGCTATAGGGGATGTGTGTGAGAGAGAGAGAGAGAAAGTAAGAAAGTAAGCCACCAGGTCTGGGACTCAACCATGGTTGGCCATGTGGAAGTCCAGTGACTTAACCACCACACCAACTGCCAGCCCCAGTTAACCTAACTTTATGAGAGTAATAGTATCTTTAATAGTAAACCTCATCTCCAAATGTAGTAGTTATCTACTTAATTGGGTTAATGACGACCTCTGAACTAGATTATACATATGTAATTGGAATCCTGAAATTGCACTAAAAAAAGGCAAGGACAGGCAAAGAGGACATGGTATATTGGGTAGCTATTTTCAAATTTAGAATACTTCAAAATAGTAAAATAATTTACAAATAAATATTAAAGGCATCTTTTTAATATAGTTACGTATTTATATTTATTTTTAAGAAATGAACCTTCTCATATGAGAACATTTATGCTGTTTTGATCTACCCACCTCTAAAACTAACAGCATTGGTTTTGATGAAAATTAACAAGTGGAGAAAAAAGAACAGAAATAAGAAGAATGTATAGTTTTAAAACAGCTTCATTTTGAAGCTGTTTTATTTACAAATATACGTATAATTGACCTGCAATATACATACTTTACATAACTATAAAACTGAATAAAACATCAAAGGGGTAATATGTGGCATTATAATTGGCATGCTGAAATGATGGAAAAAATGAGTCACTTTTGTGTATTTCAGTTGTCCCTTATACAAAGATTTTTTTGTTTTTGTTTTTTGAGAGGTTTTTGCTATAGGGCGGGTGCGCTCGCCAGACAGAGAGTCATAGAGACAGAAAGCGAGAAATCACCCCCCAGGGGGGATGGTCACACCACAATCCCTTCTCCTCCATTCTCCTCTCGGGATCTTGGGCACGCACGCACACGCGCCCGGCGTGAGTTTTAAGCCACCGGGTCCGGGACGCGAACCGCGGTCAACTACGTGGGAGTCCAGCGACATAGCCATTACGCTAACTGCTCGTTCCCCTTATACAAAGATTTTTTGAGCAAGCTTGAAGAACTATCTAATATTAAATGAGGGTTCTACATTCTCTCCATATTTAATTGATTTGCTCTGTCTTTTCCATCTGACACTATGAACTTTGGGTGGCTGTTCCCCTTTTTGGACCCTTTATTTTAAAATTTTTTTAAAAGAGAAAATCACATGTTTACAAAAACTAATTGATGAATGCAGCTAATGTTCATCATGATATTCTAAGCCCTCGATTTGGCACCTGCATTTCTCTTTACAACTAAATGAATGAATCCGTTGCCATTTTAGTATTTTTTTAAGTTCATCTATTTCCTTCTTCTATGAATAAGAGAGACACAGAAAGAGACAGAGACACAGAGAGAGTGCTCCCAACAAGGTCCTGATGCCGCAATCCGTCAGACCCAGCTCCTAGGCACATGTATGCCCAGCGTACTGAAGGTCTTCAGACTCAAACTAAGAACCTTCCCTGTGCATCAGCCTTGCATGCCGCCGTGTTTTACCTCTGTGTCACCATCTGGCCCCTACATACCATTTTAAAGATAAACTGAGATGCACCGAGTAGTTTTTCTAGTACCACATAAATCCCAGAGATCTATACGCAGTTCTATCTAATTCCGAAGTTGTTTTTTCTACTTCCACAATACTTTCTAGACATTAATTTTTTTAAGACTTAAAGAAAAATGACCCTTGCTCCAATCGTTTCTGTGAGGCTATTTATCAGACTTCCATAAGCGCTCTCTCTCACCGGTCTCCCTGCTTCTCCTTTTGATTTGCTCAATTCTCTCTAGAATAATCTCTTTTCACAGTAACCCTTTTAAGCAGAAATCTAATCATATCACTCTCAGGTTCTAATGAGGCTTCCCATCCTATTTGGAATAAATGCAAAGTTCTTACCACACACTGTACTTCCCATTGCCTTTTCTCTAACTTCACCCTCATCACACACTCCACATCAACCATTCTGGCCTTCTTATTACTCCACGAATATGCCAGTCGTCTCCAAGATCATACATTGCACCTGCTCTTCCATGAATCTGAACTGATACTCATCTGTCCTGTCATGCTTTATTTCTTAGTCTGCTTGAATTAAATTTTAAATGCTGTTTATCATTAGATGTTTCTATCTATAACCCAGTCTAACTCCCTTTAAACCCTCTATTGGGGTTCACCATTGAATTCTAGTGATTAGAAAATCACTTTGTACACAATTGGTTTCAACACATAGTTGATGGTAGAGCATCTGTACTTTTTTATTTTTTATTTTTGCCTTTGTTACCTTATAGCTAAGAATTCACGATGGTGGATTCTTCTTAACAGCAATGAAGAAGTAGCAGCTCATATGCAAACTAAACCAACTCATTTATAAATACATTTCATTCACTATTCAGTTACTATTATGGAAATTTCCATGCTCTATTACAAACACTCCCAAGCTACCTCTATCAGCAGTCTATTGCTGGGTAACAAATAGGCCCAGAATTTGGTGGCTTGAAAAAAACATCCATTTGTTCAGGATTCTATGGATTAATGAGGTGGGCTTGTCACATCTGGGTATTCCTTCTGTTCTACATGGTGACAGCTAAATTCACTGCTGGTGTGCAGTCAGGTGATGTTCAGCTGGGGGCTGGCTGGTCTAGTCAACCTTGGTCACATATCTAGGATGTTTATTTCTGTTTCCTATCAGATTTTTAAGTAGGCTAGGTTGTACTTATTCATAAGGTGAAAGAACCCAAGAGGGTAAGAGTGGAAACTATAAGGCTGCTTGAGTCATTGACTGGAGGTTACACAGTATCTCTCTCTCTATCTCTCTCTCTCTCTTTCTTTCTTTATGACATAGAGCACACACATTTGCCAGAGAGAGACAGAGAGAAGGAAAGGGGGAAATCCACACTACAGAGGGGTGGCCACACCACAATCCCTTCTCCTCTGTTCTCCTTTCAGCATTTTAGGCATGCACACCCATGTGTCTGGCATGATTTCCAGGCCACCAGATTCGGGCACAAGGCACAGTGTGTCATACGGGGGGTCCAGCATTTTACCCATCAGGCCATCCACTGGCCCCATCACTTGTCATATTTATTTGATCAGAGCAAGTCACAAGGCATGTCCTAGATTCAAGGAGTGGGAAAGACAGATCCTATCTCTTTAAGGATGGATCTGTAAGAATTTTTAAGATGGTAGGCCATTTTTAACCCACTACAACATCAAAATCTTCCGTTCCTGAGTGCTTGAGCTGTTCGGCTGAGTGAAAACACAGAGCCTCTCTGCCTCGAGGAGATGCTGTACCATTTCCATTTTTTCAAGAGACCATTTTGACAATACCCTTGGGTAGCTTCAATTCTATTTTTTTTTTTTTTCCTAACAATCTCTAAAGTGCTTTCATTTGGCATAGAGGTGCTTTTAACAATGTAAGTCTTTCTACTGCTTTCTAAATAAGAATTTAAAAGCCTGTTTCGAATGATAAATTCTTCTAGGATCACATCCTGGAAGGAGGAAAATATTAGTGCCAACTCAGTTAACTTCAGGTAGCTGATGCAGAGTTCAAATAAGGGCAGAACACAGAAAGAGGCGACAACAGTTTCACGAATCATTAAAAATAAAGCAGCAGAACAAAGGGCACAATTTGTTGAGCAGTTTTGTTTTAGAATTACCGATGTCAATTCAAACAAATATTTTCATAATAGGGTTTTGCTGACTTTGCAGAAAAATTTTCTCTCCGATCTACAAAGCCGGCATTTATATCTTGCGATAAAATTACAAGACAGCTAGAAGAGATATTATTCAGCACAGTTCTGAGAAGTGTGTTTTCCTTTTTGGCTTCTATTTTGCAAAAACACACGGGGGGGGGGGGTAATCAGTGTTATTACCTTCTCACTTTCCTAAGAACTGACTGGAAAGACCCCAAGAAAAATGGATGCCGTTCAAATATTCAGGAGAATGCAGTCTAATGTAGGAAACTGCTATAAAGTGGCCTATTTATAGCCATTTCTTTTAGGTGTCACTCATTCAAGTGAGCAAGTATTCATGATGCATTGATTATGTGGGTGGGAGGCCTTGAGCTAGGTCCTCTGAAGGACAAAACGATGTTTATGATGTATGTAGTTCTTGCCCTCCACAGGAGATGGATGACACAGATACTCAAATGTCTCCATTTCTAACCAATATAAGATAATTGCTATATTAAGAGGACTTAGTACCATAAGCCTTCTAAGAAGAAAAATTTCATTTGGTATTAGTGATAAGAAAAATAAGGTTCATAGAAGTCATGGTATTTAATCTGGGCCTTGAAAAATGAATCAGAATTTGAGACAATCATTCTAGTTAGAGAGCCTGGCTCTGCCTATAGGAGACCAAACAAAACACCTTGGACACTATCTGGAACAACGGGCTCATATAGGGGACAACTGGGAAATGCGTTAAGTTAGATATGTAGGATTTAGGTTGACAATTCTTTAAATGCCTGCCCCGAAAGTCTGAACTTAATTCTGCAAAAAATGGGAGCCTATAAAGTAATGGATTAAGATTGGATTTAGAAGGAACAACCTAGAAAATAGGATAGACGAGAGAAGAGAGAGAGAGAATCAAACATTGGTTTAGAAGCTATTTCAATAGGCCAAGGATAAAATCATGACAGCTCAAACTGGGTTACTAACAAGAATAAAAGGGAAAAGGCTGTTGCAGGAAAGCCCGTGAAGAATGGAAAGACCTGCCAGTATTTAACTGGGAAAGAACTCCACCATGACCCCGAGGCATTTAGCCAGTACAAGTGGGACAACCTGGCGAGTTCAGAGTAACTGCTGTCAGTTACCATTTTAAAGCAGAACTTACCAAATTATATGTCATTTTAAATACTAGAAAAAAAATGTAGGAAGATAAATATGAATGGTTTTCAAGACAGTATAACCAAGGACCACAGACACAAGGTCTGAGGAGTCACCAGAGGTAACTGAGACTCCCCTCTTGGTCAAGTCACACTTGAACTGACTCCTGTTTTTCTTTCACTGAGCACATTAATACATGCCCAAGGTGAGCCAATGCCACAAGCTAACAAATGCATGTGAACTTCATCAGTGGTGACCAAGTTTATCAATGCATATTGGAACCTCGTGGACATCTCTTAAAAGTTCCAAAGCCCAGCCCATACTCCAGTTTAACTAAATCAGAATCTGAAATGGGATACAGGGTATGATCTTCAACATCCAGAAGATTCTGGGACCCAACAAACAAGAGCAAATACCAGCAACCAGCTGGAATTTCCAAATTGTAACTGAATGTGTTCTGTGTCTATGTGCTCATGCCCAAAGACTTCAGAAATCGATAACCAATTTCAACCTTCCCTTGGAAAGGATCAAAATTAAAGAATTTCATTTCTGTCAGTGATATGTTTACTGCTTTCTAGACCACACAGCAAGGTTTAGGCTCCAGAGAACTATGGGATAATAAAAAATCTTTGGTCTGTTCTTGAAATGACCCTTAAAGTTCTACCTGTGTTGCACTGACATCAATAAAGAAGTCTCTGTCCAGATTTATCTTCCTTCATGGAAATCCGATCTAGACACTGAGAGGTGTTCTGAATGACTCAGGCAGCACTTTTGTACAAGTCCCAAATAGTAAAAATGAGGAATCCTTGTATGTCTTCTGCTGCGCTGATTTAATGTATAACTTGATGTGCGGTTTTTGTTTCTCATTCAGATGTTGTTGGTTTTAAAACGAGTGTCAAGATAAAGCAACTTCAAAAGTGCAATGGAGGGACCGGCAGTTAGCGTAATGGCTATGTCGCTGGACTCCCACGTAGTCGACTGCAGTTCGAGTCCCGGACCCGGTGGCTTAAACTCACGCCAGGCGCGAGTGTGTGCGTGCCCAAGATCCCGAGAGGAGAATGGAGGAGAAGGGATTGCGGCGTGACCATCCCCCCTGGGGGGTGATTTCTCGCTTTCTATCTCTCTGTCTCTCTCTGTCTGTCTGGCGAGCGCACGCGCCCTATAGCAAAAACCTCTCAAAAAAAAAAAAAAAAGTGCAATGGATAGGCTACCTCGTTTTGACAAGTCAGCATGATTTTAAAGATCCTTAGTCAGTCTGCATGATACTCTGGTTCTGCATAAATATGCTGTGCGAAAAATTAAATAGTGGTGGAAACAGCAGTTAGTGTAATGGCTATGGTGCTGAACTCCCATGTAGTCGACTGCAGTTCGAGTCCCAGACACAGCGGCTTAAACTCATGCTGGGCGCGTGTGCGTGCATGCCCAAGATCCCTAGAGGAGAATGGGGGAGAAGGGAATGCTGCATGGCCATCCTCCCTGTGGGGTGATTTCTCACTTTCTGTCTCTCTGTCTCTCTCTGTCTCTTTGGTGCCCTGTAGCAAAAACCTCTCAAAAAAAAAAAAAAAAAAAAAAAAAAAAAAAAAAAAAAAAAAAGAAGAATTAAATAGTGGTAAATTAAATATGACCACACCAAACACAATACTGATTATAAATAACCTTAGCTGAAAGAGTGAGTCTTAACTTCCGTATGTTTAAATGTGTGCCTTTGTCTTTATCATTACATTGTACCCATTTAAAAAATTAAAAAGTAAACTGTATTTTTGAAACAAAACCATTCTGTGTTCACTTACTTTTTCCTCTCCTTTAAAGAAATGAGCCATGTGACTTAATCAACCAATCTCAGTTTCGACCTTTGATATTTGATAGCTTTGGGTGGACACTCAGAGGAGAACTGTTGTTTCCAAATGTTTGTGGTTTGAGTATCAACCAGCTGGCTTTTGATATTAGAATATTAAAAGTACTTACTTGGGAAATTTTATTTTTTAAATATATAGTAAATAATAACTAAATAAATACATCAAAATATAGTCCCTGCATTTATGCTACTTAAAGTCTAGTGGGATATAGGCATTTGATGACTGTATTAATACCATACCCAAGAATCACTTGACATACTTGTGTAAATCAAATAAAAAGGTCAAAAGAAATCAAGACAGGAACTCTTCATTGAATATTCTTACAATTCTCTCTATATATTCAAATAAGTGTACAAGCATTTGCTCATGGAATTCTCTGCTTGGGCTTACATAGCTACCCAGTAATCTTCACTAAGCTACCGTGGAATGAAAAACTGCTTAGAATCACCACCAATTATAATGAATTTAGTTAACCTGTAGATAAAATTAAAAATAGTGCTTAATGGTAAAAACAGTAAAAACTTTGGGGAAAAAAGTAAAGAAAGCTTAGATCGCAGTTATCCTGTTGGCTCCACTCTGGTGCCACAGGAAGTGGGGGCCCTGTTGATGCTGGAGACCATGTGGGGAAAGCTCCAAATTCACATTTGGGTCTCCCTCATCACACCAGGCTTGCCCATTGGTGTACCCGTGACCCAGGCGGGCTGGCAGGACTGGAGGATTGTGCCACAAAGATCCTGTTGAGGGTGACAGTCTCTCTCTCTCTCTCTTTCTCTCAAAAGAAATTAGTAAGCTATTACAAAAAAACGTTATCCTTGGGTTTTCTCTGGAAGAAATATTATCACTCCAGAGAGTAAAGATGGAGACAATGGGAAAGAGGGTGAGGAGAAAGGCTTGTGTCTTTCATCCGAGAATGGGGAATATGATAAACACCCTTTCAAATCAGACAAGTGAGAACAGGCATAGACGAGCAGAATATCGTGATCTGTTCCAACTAGTGGAAACAATTAAGTTCAATCCAGGTCCTGGCAGGAGGCTATGTAGCCTTGATGATTTGTAAGTAATCAGTCCAATATGTAGGGAATGGTTTCTCAAATCCAATAAGTATTTGGTTCACATATGTATCGGAGATTTTATATGACTCGTGATGGCATAGACATTTTTATTGCACGAATAATGCCAACAGTAGTTTGCCAAACATGTAGAGAAATAACAGGAGTAACTTTTAAAGCAAAAGAGGCAAAATGAACAGATTGTCTCAAAAACTATAGGTAGAAGGAATTTCTTCTAGAATATCTTATTAACCAATAAAATCACTTGCAAATCAATTTTGTTTTTAAAAATGTTTTTGGAAAAGTGCCTGCCTATCAGTAACTTTCCTTTTTTTTTTTTTTTTTTTTTTTTTTTTGCATACCATCTGAGTCTGTTTTGTACTGCTATAATAGAATGCCAAAGACTGGGTAATTTATCATGAACATAAATATATGGGTTCATGGCTCTAGAAGCTGGGAAAGCCAAGGGGCCAGCATCTGGAGAGAGCCTTTTGGCTGCATCAGCCCAGGGTGGAAGGTCAAAGAGACGGTAAGGAAGTATAAGAGGAGGGGGACTCATTCTTTATAAGGAACCCACTCTTGACACAATAGCATTAATCCATGCATGGAAGGCACAGCCATCCTGGCCTAACTACGTCCCATTAGGCCCCCTCTCCCAACACAGCTGCACTGGGGATTAAGTTTTCAACATTTGCTTTTTTGGAGACACATTCAAATTACAACCCATAATTTTCATCTTATTTGTGATATAGAGAAATATTTTAGGTCCATGGTAAATGTATATAATACAGTGATATCCAAAGAGTAAAATGTAGAAAAAGTAAAGATAACTTACTGATTTTTTTCAGAAAGGTGCATTTACACTATCATTTATTCTGTCATGTTCTACTTCGTTATGCTTTCTTTTACGGAAATAATACAAATGGTAAAGAATATCTATTTCTTAAATGTCATTACCTTTCAAAAGAAGATGTTCAAAGTCTTTCTTATTTTTTCAGTTTGGTTTGGTAATGACATCCAAACTCCAAAGGTCACTGCCACAATATTTTACTTGTTTTCCCTGATGGAATTAGACTAGAACGTCTTTAAATAATCAAAAGTATCGGTCATGAAATTGTAAGATAAAGCCTAGAGAATTGTTCCTATTCTGACAAGTGTATCAGTGGACTTCAAAAAGATTAGAGGAAAATAGAATTCAAGTATGAAGATTTCTTTTTGTATATATGAATTAAAACATTAGAAATCCATGTATAGTTTTTTAATAATATATATTTCCACGAACTTTTTGAAGATCTCTTATACTTTATTGACAGAGATTCTAGAAAAGGTACAAGATTTCTCCAGCAGGTGGCGTAGTGGTTAAGGTGCTGGACACTCCAACATGGCTGACCATGGTTCAAGTCCTGGATCTGGCGGCTTTCTCTCTCTCTCTCTCTCTCTCTCTCATCAAATTAAAATAAATGAATAAAATAAAATGTAAAAAAATTTAAAAAAGAAAAGGTACAAGATTTCTATCTTGAAGATCAAAATTCCCCACCCTGATAATAACAAAACTGAACTGAACAAATGATTATTTGCATGTGTTTAACATTTGTTCTTGGTATAGGGCTCTAAAGGATGCCTAAGATCATTCTGGATACCTGTAGTGGCTGAGAGAATACTGTGCAGGCAAAAGGAGCTACAGTGAACTAGTCAAGATGTGTGTGTGTTGAGAGGAACAGTAAGGGGATAGAATTTGTTCCCATGTTCCTAATCTTCATTCTACAATAGAAAGCAACCTCTAGGAGCCTGGTGAAGATTGTGCTGTCCATCCTACAGTGTGTACATTAGGGCCAAAAAAAAAAAAAAACAAATTACTTTCCCTGTCCTTCTAGGACTGCTGGGCTCCAACCTCAGCCTTTTGGAGGGGTCTTCCCCAACCATCCTACTTTAGAAAGCTCTTCTCACCTCCAACTAATAGCCCAGATCTCTGCACCCACTTTGTCCCTACATATCTATAATTGCAAATGTATTTGTTTACTTAGTTTCTTTCTATCCTACTAGACTGTAAGCTCTAGGAAGGGCCAGTTCATACATCACTTATTTAATAAAAAATACTAGCACCTAGTACTAATTCCGTATTTGTTGAATGAATAAAAAAAAAATAGGTGAACAAAATTTCCCAGTCTTATTGAATGTTCCTGATTTCCTCATTGTCAGTTAATAAGCAATATTTACAGAAGATGGCCCACGAGTACATCGAGGCACTGTTGCCAGCCTGCTACTGGGTACATAATAGTTCCAAAACGAATTCTTGCTGAGTGCAATTTGAGTTCAGCAGTGTAAGCAGATGTTTACAAAATACAATGTGGCTGAAGAATCAAGATTAAATTGGTTGAGGGCTATAAGGTAAGTCATGTGAGAAATTAATGGGAAAGAGACTGTTGGATGACAATAGGGATTGGCCTTATTGTGCACAGAAGCCACAATGAGGACTAATAGGTGAATATTCAGGTAGTGAAGCACTGGGATCCAAATAAAAATAAAAAAATATATTCATTTGTCAAAAACAGAATTTTCACTTTTAAGAAAGAGCAATATTTGGGATCAAGAAATGGCATAAGGACCAGCAGTTAGCGTAATGGCTATGTAGCTGGACTCCCATGTAGTCGACCGCGGTTCATGTCCCGGACCTGGTAGCCTAAACTCACACCGGGTGCGTGTACGTGTGTGCCCAAGATCCCAGAGGAGAATGGAGGAGATGGGATTGCGGTGTGGCCATCCCCCCCGGGACTGATTTCTCGCTTTCTGTCTCTCTGTCTCTCTCTGTCTGCCTGGCGAGCGCACGCGCCCTATAGCAAAAACCTCTCCAAAAAAAAAAAAGAGATGGCATAATGGTTACATAACTGAACTCACACACGGCTGACCATGGTTTGAAAAATCATACCAAGGGCACGTCTATGTGCCTGTCCAAAATCTCAGGAGGAAAAATGAGAAGGGACTGTGGTGTGACCATCCCCCCTGGGGGGTGATTTCTCACTTTCCCTCTCACTGTCTATCTCCCTCTCTCTCTGGGCAAGTGCATACACTCTAAGGTCAAACCCTTAAAACAAAACAAAAGAAAAAAAAAAAGAAAACGGTAAAATTCCCATTAGAAGAGTTTTTGAAAAAAGGTGTTGAAATGTTATAGTTTTCCTGTAGGTAGAAAGAAATGGACTTTATAATATCTAATATCATTTTAACCAACCTCAACCAGATTTAAATGATATTGAGTTGTCAGAAAAGTCATGACATAGTTTTTCTGTTTGTCTATGCAAAAATGCATCATGATTTTTCGGATGACCCAATATTTATTATGGAATTTGTTTTATAATACTTTCTAAAGTAATTAATGATTAAATAAACAGTTTACTATTCAGACAGGAAATAACCTGAATTCATTCTGAATTTTCCAAAAAGATATAGGTTATTTTTTGTTTTCTCTTCCACCTTTCTTTTCTGTATTTTATCTGTAGTTTGACCTCATTTATTGAGTTAGAGCTTATGCAACATCTCATTTTAAATAGGGATATCTGTGGTACAAGGGAAAAAAAAAAAAAAAAAAAAAAAAAAAAAAAAAAACACTGCCAACTGATGTTCCATTTTCTCACCAGGCATACATGTGTATTGGAGGGTATACGTAACTGTAGGTTTCACTCACCCATTGAAATGGGGTAGAGATAAGAAGGATGTCACTAAACAACTCAGTTTCTAAAACATTGTAGAATCGAAAATTTTCAGAACATTCAGAAATACTGTTTTTGTCATTTTTTTCTGTTTTGTTAACAACTGAACACCACATTTAGTAACTTATAAAGAACAGAGTTTTATTTAGCTCACAGTTTTGGAGGCCCAAGGTCAAAGGGTCAGATCTGGTGAGAGTCTTTTTATTAGACGGGACTCTCCCCAGAGTCCAGAGGTGGTACAGGGCATCACGAGGCAAGAGAGAGCAAGAGTAAACACATTCATGTCTCTGTGTCTGTCTCCTTCCCTCTCCTTATAGACCTTCCAGGATTCAATCACGGAGGATGCACCATGAAGATGTTATCTAACCCCAATCAACTCCCAGAGGTTCCACCTCTAAATCCCATAATTGATGAACAACACAACCAAATTTCAACACATAAATTTGGGGGGCAGGGGACAGTCATGCCATAACAATTGCTTACAAGTAGCGGACCATGAACAGAGGCAACACATGTACTAGAGATTAAGGAATTCCTCTAGTACCACAAACAGAGGAATTCTAAACAAATGAGAAAGAAAAATTGAAGTGGCTATTTTTTTTTTGAGAGGTAAATTACCATGAGTTCAAGGGGACATGAGCCATGAGAAAATAGGTGGGAAGAAGACGTATGTGTCTTATGCAGCCAACTCTCCATCCAGCCACGATTGCAGAAGAGCAGTATTGTCTTTAATAAAAGGGATAACCTATGCTCACAGTTACATTCAGATTGGCAACTTGGGTGTCCAAGGCTTGAAAACTTCATGAGGGCCCCTTTTGCGAAAATGTCATAAAATACGGCATCTCTCCACACATACCGGTGTCTTGGTATCATTGCACTGTCATCACGAAATAAGGTAGGCTAGGATTAGATCTCAAACATTTATTTTCTCACAGTTCTAGGGGGTAGAAGTCCAATATCAAGGTCGTAGCGTGATTGGGCCCTGGTGAGGGCCCTCTTTCTGGCTTGTAGATGGTCACCTCACATGACCTTTCATCTACACATGGAAAGAGACAGAGATCTTTTTGTTTTTATAGAGCCATCAATTGTATCATATTAGGACAACACCCTAATGACCTCATTTAACCGTAATGACCTCCTAAAACTGCTTTCCAAATACAGTCACACTGGGGATAGGATTTGAACACATGAACTGGGGGAGGCACAATTCAGACCACAGCACCGGGTTTCAGTTACCAGGAAGCACCGGAATCGGCTGCAGTGCTGTCCTGGAGAGGGACAGGCTGCCTGACACCAGGAGCCAGAACTGGATGTGCATCTTGCCCTGGCTTTATCAGTAACTTGTCTTGCCAGGAAGTCTAAAGTGTTTGTCAAAAGCAAAACAAAGCAAACAAACAAAACCCAAAGGTGTTCATTTGAAAAAAATATTGTCATTTAAGTTACAATATTTACATATACTTAAAAGTACATATAAAATTTTTTTCTTCAGATATTTAAATGATTTTGGAGTACTGACTCCATCATAACCTCATAACCAAGCAGTAAATTCCCATGACTGGAATTTTGAACACTATAATACTCCAGAGAAACAAGGAAAGAATCTTGGAAACCTCTTTCATAATAACCCATGGTGAAGTGGTAACACAACACTGCAAAGCCGGAAGCCATAGGGAAGATCAAGGTTTGGTTCCCTCAGTTGACCTGTACAGGTCAGTTGTGTATGAACCCATTATCCTGGTTGATTAGAAAGCCAGAGAGGAATCTTGGCTTGAGACCTTATAGAGGGTACTTGTCTTTCTCTCTTGCTCATGAAATACAGTCACACATATATATTGATACCTATGTATATACTCAGGAGAAAAAAAAAAAAAACACAGAGTTCTAAGCCATCTTCAACTTTTTGTGTTCAATGGAAGCAAAAGGAAGCAATTCACCTGAACTGTATTTACATAAAACAAGTCTAGAAGAGAAGCAGGGGAAGAGTTTGGAATAAATATCTGAGAGTCATGCTCTAGCCAACTGAATTCAATTTGTCACATAGAACGCTGCGTATGGGATATGCACAAAGCACAGCGAGGTACTCCCATCGACTTAAAGTAGCTGGATCCCGCATGGATGGATGACTTCACAGTTTGAGTCCCAGACCTGGCACTGGAAAATAAGCTGAGCATGTGTACATGTGTGCCCTAAATCCCACAAAGAGAATGGAGGAGAAGAGACTGCAGTATGGCCATCCCACGTGGGGAATGGTTTCTCACCTTCTCTCTCTCTCTCTCCAGTGAATGCACACACCCTGTGGCAAAACCTTAAAAAAATTAATGAAATAAAAAGAAATTAGATGGTCCTCTGGAAGATGACCTATTAAGTTTACTTTGATTAAGGTGGTCGTTTTTTTCCTAGTATATATTAGCAATAGCAACTGTTGATCTGCCGAACAGATGGGAATATAGACATATTTTACTTTGCTCTCATTATGTTTATACACATGCAATTAAGAAAAAGTAAATGAATTGTCAACCTGTGAGTATTTGAATATCTCCTAAGAAACTAGAAGATCTGGCACCCTGAGCCCAGGTCCTCACCAGGCCCCAGCCTGCTGCAGGAATCGGGTGCTCCAGTACGCTGGGAGTCCTCATCCTGGACGGCCACAGTCCCTACGGCCCACTGCTTGCCTCTATCCAGGAAGAAAGTCCTTGGATCAATCTGCCAGATGTGCATTTGTCGTCTTCTTCTACTTTCAACACCTGGGCTATTATCTATATGATGCCAAGGGCACTTGAAGTTTCCAACCAAATATAAATGCAGTGATTATCTCTAAATGGGAGACAAATTTATATATATATATATTATATATATATATATATATATAAATTTATGCACACACACACACACACACACACACACACACATAAATACATACATGGAACCTGAAGAGTTTGGAAACATTCAGAACTCTAATCAAGATAACTTTGTGAAATCTCAGAAAAATTAAATTGCCATATGCTAGTAATTTCAGAAGTAGATCTAATCTCCGAGATATGGAATTCTGTTTGGAGGAAGTCTGTGTGAAGAGAAAGAGAATAACTGTTCCAAAGTGGTGGTCAACAGAGCTATTTTTAAAAACAAAACTTGATTTCTTCCTGTGAGAACTAGGCACGCACATCATCCTTCAGGAAGATGGAAAGAGAAATTCTGGATTGATCACCTCACGGGGCACTTGGGAACCGGTACTTCTCAGTTCTCTACAGGAGGTTAAGAGATGGCCCTCTCCATGAAAGGAACCTGGTATCACGGGTGCTGAGACAAGGAGTAAGTGGGAGCAGAATCCTGCAATGTCAGTGTTTCAGGAAGCCTCCGCCCCTTTCCTCTACCTGCATGTCCAAATGGCCCTTCCCATCTGGAAGCATCATCGTGCCTACTGCCAACTGGGAAAGCCTAATTAGCACTCAGGGCTGTTAGAAAGCTTCGTGGAGGTCACTTCAGATTTTCTTTCACTGGCATAGACAGGTATCAGTAAGGAGCTTCTCTGCTCTCTCTGTGTCTTCTTCCATTCCTCTTTCTCTAGGCATGAGTGCTTTTGCAGCATTTCAGTGTGTGGTTGCCCGAGAGGAGAAGCAGAGAGGAAGGGAGCAAAAGCAGGTAAAAACAGCTACAGCAGAAGCAAAAGGACCAGAGCAAAACAGAACTTGCGCAGCCTGCTCTTCCTGGAAGAGCCCCGGTGCTTTTGCAAAGGGCTGGTGGCTCTACTTTGCTGCCGTTCCAGAACACTGTGTGCAATGATACTGCTGTTATCAGCACTCTGCCCTCTTACTGTTGCTTTGCCTGGAATCTGTAATTCTTCAAAAACACAAGTCTGCAAAGGAGGAAGGAAAGAGGTGCAGGGAGTGTGAGTTTATTTTGTTGTTGTTTTTAGAGACTTTTGCTATAAGGCATGTGTTTTTGCTAGAAAGAGACAAAGAGACAGAAAGTGAGAAATCACCCTGTAGGGAGGATGGGCACGTCATAATCCCTTCTCCTCCATTCTCCTCTCAGGAATTTGGGCATGCTTGCACAAGTGCCAGGTGTTAGTTTCAAACCCACAGGATCCAGGACTCGAACCATGGTTGACTACGTGGGAATCCAACAACGTAACAATTAAGCCATCTGCTGGTCTCTGGAGCACTGGTTTTTATCAGCACAAGCAAACAGGACTGACCTGGTCTCCAGACCCTGCCTGTGCTGAAGGGAAGAAAGGTCTCTACACTGTGACCACAGCAATACCCTTTCCTGCACTCTGTGACTGCTTTCCTTTCCTTATTTCTTCATCCATCTCTTCTTGCAGAAGAAAACAGTACTGGGACCAGCAGATGGTGTAACGGTTACGTCGCTAGACTCCCATGCAGTCAACTGTGGTTCAAGTCCTGGACCCGGTGGCTTAAACTCACACTGGGCACGTGCGCGTGCGTGCCCAAGATCGTGAGAGGAGAATGGAGGAGAAGGGATTGCGGCGTGGCCATCCCCCCGGGGGGTGATTTCTCGCTTTCTGTCTCTCTGTCCCTGTCTTTCTGGAGAGCGCACACACCCTGTAGCAAATCCCCACCCACCCACAAAAAAAAGAAGAAAACAGTACTCAGATCATTTAAGCATGAAACAAATGCACTGTTGAACAAAGAAGCCCACTGAACAAACTATAATCACATATTCCACTTTGCTACACATTTTAATAGAAAAAATATCAGACTTTTGTTAGTAAACTAGTTCTTGTTCTTCCCACATTCTATTTTCCTGAGAGCCTAAACCACAATTGAGCTTTGGTTTTCTTGGTCAAAAAGGAAGTAAAGTCTCTCTTTTTTTTCTGGGTTTTCTGTCTAACCCTAAGTTAAATACTACTTCCCCTGCAACCAATAAAATTTGCTTCAAGTCAATGGATGCTTTATGAACACCAGCAAGTGCCCAGTATTGCTTCTTTCCTCCAGGCGATGGCAATTTGAGTTAGATTTTCCCCAGGCTTGATCTTTTGAAATAGTCTGGTCATTTTGTGGCTATATGGTTTGGAGTGATATCAGTAGAGTTTCATTTGTCAGATCTTGTTTGAAATAGAGAGGCCTTGGGACCAGCAGATGGTATAACTGTTTCGTCACTGGACTCCTATATAGTCAACCATGGTTCAAGTCCTGCATCTGGCAGCTTAAAACTCAGGCTGGGTATGCATGCTTGTATACCCAAAATCCTGACAGGAGAATGGAGAAGGGATTGCGGCATGGCCATCCCCCCTGGGGGTGAGTTCTCACCTTCTGTCTCTCTGTCTCTGTATCTCCAGTGAGCACACATGCCCTATAGCAAAAATCTCTCTCTTTTTTTTTAAACAGTTCTGATTTCTGTCACTATAGATTAGTTTTGCCTGTTCTTTATTTAAAAAAAGAATGATTTATTTTATTTTATTTATTCATTCATTTATTTTCATTTGACCAGAGAAAGACAGACATACAAGAGAAGGAAAGAGAGAAAGCAAACCACCAGGTCTGGGATTCAAACCATGGTCGGCCATGTAGGTGTGTCACTGAACTACCATGCCACCTGCTGGCCCTGCAAAAATCTCTCTTTTAAAAAAAAAAAGGAGCGGTCTTTCACTTAGTCTAGAAGAAAATCTACTCTATACTCCATGGCCTTACAGGAATGGAGACATGGGAATGGCTTCAGACCACACAGGTCATTAGTAGTATGTAAGTTTTTAGTTAAGATAAATGCTTGGTTGAGAGGGCAAATTTACTGCTAAGGGAGCAGAAAGCTGAAAATGGCTGGAAAAGATCCTAGTGAACAAGACTCGTAAGACTTTATGTGCCTGTCCTGGAAGGGCACGTGAGGGAAGAGAGGATAAGAGAACATTATATGAGTTCCTCATCATCTAGAACTCAGCATCCTGTCTCCTAGACAGATTTTCATAATTTCTGAATTCCATTATTTTTAAAAATAAGTTCCATTAAACTAAAACCCATTCAACTTTGAATCCTTTCAATTTCTCTCTTCATTATTTTCCAGAGTCACAATCTAGACCACATAATTAAAGTTTAAGGAATTCATAGACTCAAAAGGGATCTTGGGACTGGCCCCAAAGCACAGTGAACACTGTAATGTGCAGAGGGCACCAAATTCCATATGGCCGACCAGGGTTTGGGTCCCTTTAAGCGCTGGTGACTATAGAGAAAAAAAAAATTAAAAAAAAAAAATTAAAAACCCAAAAAAACAAAACTCTGAACACGTGTGCATGTGCTCAGTATCCTGACAGCATGGAAAATTAAGAGTCTAAACCACAAACTAGTCTTGGTTTTCTTGGTCAAAATAAAGTCTCTGTCCTTTCTGTCTAACCCTCAGTTAAATACTAGGCTCCCTGCATCCAATAAAATTTGCTTCAAATCAATGGTTGCTTTATGAACATCAACAAAGTGTCCAGCATTGTCTCTTTCCTCAAGGGGATGGCAATCTAAGTTAGATTTTTCCCAGACTTGGTCTCTTATTTAAAATTATTTATTTTAATTTTATTTATTCATTCGTTTATTTTAATTTGACCAGAGAGAGAGAGAGAGAGAAAGGGAAAGTGAGAAAGCAAACCACCAGATTCAGGACTCAAACTGTGGTCAGCCATGTGGGAGTGTCAAGCACCTTAACCACCACACCACCTGCTAGCCCCTCAGACTTGGTCTTTTAGAACAATATGCTAATTTCATGACTACGTGGCTTGCAGTGATATTCAGGGAAAAGAACTGCAGCATGAATAGGTCCCACTAGGAGTTCTCTCTCTGGCTCTCTTTATGTCTCTCTCTCTCTTTCTTTCATGTACCCTCTGGGGGAAAAAAAGGTGAAGAGGAAATCTTGGCCAGTCCTCCACATATCTGTTTAGTTGTTATTGCTGTCACTATCAGAAAGACATGTCAGTTGTACTGCTCTGGGAAACAGGAGAGCTAATTCCAGGCCACCATTGATTTTTTTTCCCCTACAAAATAATTTTTAATTATAATGATTAGAAATAATGTGAGTGTGCACATACACAGATACAAAAACACACAAACATACAAACACACACATATACACATAGTATAGGCTTTGAGAAAACTAGTATACATAAACCTTGCCTAGACGTATGAATCTTTAAACCACCACCTACTATGCCAAGTTCTTTAGTTTATAATTTTGCAACTGCAGCCCAAAGGAAGACAATGATACATTGGTCCAGAGGTTATTGAGCAGACAGATCCCTGCTAGAAAGCACTGTTGGAATAAAATGGAACGAAGTGAGAAAATTAATGTTTGTCCCAGATTCTGATTCTCTGCTGTAAAGTCACTCCTTGCTTTGCTACAGGGACCATTTCAGAGCTGGAAATTACTTCTTCCTTCTTGATCCTTTATTACCAACATTTAAAAAGAAAATAGAAAATCAGGAGGAATGGTCTTTAAACGTTTACTATAATTTGCATTGATGTTAATCACTATCTAACTACAAAACAAAACAAAAACAAGTTGAGCATCTCTAATCCAACCATCTGAAATTTGAAATGCACCAAAATTCAAAACTTTTTGAGCACCAACATGATGCCATGAGTGGAAAATTCCGCACCTAATCACATGTGATAGGTCACAATCAAAACACTGCATTAAAAATAATGTATACAATTGCCTTCTGGCTATGTATATAAGGCATACATGAAATACAAGTGAATTTATGAAATTAGACTTAGGCCTCATCCCCAAGATATTCCATTATATATATGCAAATATTCCAAAACCCAAAAAAGTCCAAAAATGTAAAAACACTTTTCCCTTTGAAAATGTTTCAACATTGTTCTCGAGGAGATAAAAATGCAGAGTTCTTTTTCTTTTGTCCTTTTATGCAAAGAACTTTGATTGTGTGCAGAATATATCGCGTTTAAAAATCTTTGAAATGGCAGTTAGGATTTTTCAGCAACAAAACTGAACAAAGCACATCAAATATTATACATTAAGTTTGCTCAAACCATAGAAAATCTATTTAATGAGGCAAAAGAACATTTTGACCATAGCAAAGGTAATTTTGATTTCTAGTTCTCTGTGGACCAATAAGTAGCTGGATCGCAGCTGCTTTACAGACACCCACCTTGGAGGGGCTGTTGGCAGAAGGGAAGAAGAAGGGTTTTTCAATGTCTAATCCTTTACTTCCTCAGGTTTCATATGGAAAATATTACTTTCATAGAATTGTGGAACTGTGAATATACAAAGCTTGGTCTAAAAAGTTTGTTAACCTGTAGAAGATTTATTTTACTCTCACCTGGTCCAGTTGGTAAAATGAGAAGCGTTTCTAATGAATACTTATTATTTTGGTTTAGCTCATTTCTATGTTTATTCATAAAGTTCTTTCCTTACAAACCCTCTTTTAATTGCATTTTCCCATTTGAATGGGATACTCTTCTGTTCTGATAAAGATTAATCCCATTCACTTATGAAAACGATAAAGCAGTATCTGATCACTCAATGGATGAAGAGGATGATAGACAAGTCATTCTTTATTAAAATGGTATTTAAGAAAGAAAAAAAATAATTATTTATACATGGTTTCTAAGATAACCGATCATTCTATAATCCTTTTTACAAAGGAAAAAGTGAACTGTTCTTGGTTCTTTGGAAAGACTTGTTTATATGTTCTTGGTAAACATTTTCAGAAGACAAAACTTTAAATTACCTTTCACTGGATGCTAGTTTTAAATGATAGAGCTAGTAAAGATTCATTTTCAAATAATGAACACTGTGCAAATTACACTAAGAAAATGGGAAAACATTCTATATAAATTCCTTAGAGGAAAAACTATGAACATAAAGATCAAGGCATTCATCTTCAAAAATCATAAAATTTTGCAGACTATTATTCATTAACATCAAAAGGTTAGTCGGCATTATTTTTAGGCAGAAAATTCTATGATGAGATGAAACGTTTTCAGCTTTTGAAGTACCTGAACAATTTCCTCAGGAAGAAGTTCTGTAACTAAATGAAACTTTTTAAATTTAGACATATAGAAGTTTGCTATGCAAGGGGCCAGCACGTGGCATGGTGGTTGAGGCTCTGGACTCCCACATGGTGGTCCACAGTTCGAGTACTGGACTTGTGGCTTGTTTTCTTACTCCCCCCCCCCAATGTCTCTCTCTTAATTAAAAAATAATAATAGTAATAATGAATAAAACTTAATAAATATTTTTTAAAAGAAGTTTGCTATGCAAGTTTTTCTCTTAAATTCCTTTGGCTGCAAATGGGATCTGCATTGTGAATCCAAATTACTATATAGGTGACAGGTAGGTAGGTTGTCAGACAAATAAATAGGGACATATATATAGATACTATCTAAAAGATGAATGTTAATATTTTTCCTAGTTTTACTCTTTAAGACAGCAAGTACAAAAATTTATGTAGTTTGCAAGAGCTAGAAATTACATGAAAAAAGAAATGGCTTCGGCTGTGTTTAATCCATTCATTCAATTCAGTGCAATGAATCCCAAACTATTTAATAGCTCAGGCTTGAAATACTATATAGAAAATAGCTCAAAACAACTGGTCCCAGGGGCTGCAAAGCTCAATTCTTCTCTTGTTGCTAGACAGACTCAGACATCCATGCATTGCAAGGGCATGAACAGAAAGGTTTTTTTTTTTTTTTTTTTTTTCCTTTTTTTCAGAGACACAGAAAAAGAAAACTAAGGAGTCTCCTTTCATTCTAAACATGACACCCCTTCCTGGACCTCTGAATAACAAATACCTCTTTAACAGATCATAGGGTGCTACATTAGTAAATTTCTTTATCACCAATGCAAAAGCAGTAAATACACACACATGCACACACACACACACACACACACACACACACAATTTTTTATAAAGAGACCTTTATTGCTAAATCTGCTTTATAATTGAAGATGAAGAAAATGCCATGAACACTGAGCAGAGTATATTTTACATCATTGCTTAAAAGTAGAAATACATCTTTTTATACCTCAAGTTTAAATAATCAGAGAGAATGTTAGATGTCTCCTATATTTGTAATGACTGATTTATGTGTAGATCTAAAAGTGTTTCCATCTAAGTCACAATATTGCAAAGACACCTGACACATCTTTGGCAAAAGGTCTTAGAAACTCCCAGTTGCCACATACGATAAAATTACAGAGCACCACTATTTACCAGAAGCCTTTCTCTTCTCCTTTTTTAATCCACTGGGGCTAAATTGTTGAGTGTACAAAAGTTCGTATAATAAAAGGCAAAGGTTCAGTGTGATTAGTATGCCCAATTGGCATTAGACCTTTTCTTTTTTTTTTTTTTTTTTTTTTTTTTTTTTGAGAGTTTTTTGCTATAGGGCACGTGCACTCACCAGAAAGAGACAGAGAGATAGAAAGCGAGAAATCATCCCCTAAGGGGGATGGCCACGCCACAATCCCTTCTCCTCCACTCTCCTCTCGGGATCTTGGGCATGCATGCACACGCGCCTGGGGTGAGTTTAAGCCACTGGGTCCAGAACTTGAACCACGGTCAACTATATGGGAGTTCATAGCCATTACGCTAACTGCTGGTCCCGCATTAGACCTGCTAAAAGTTAAGTAAGTCCACATTATAGAGGTTGACAGATCCATTACACTACAAATCCTCCTGAGAATAACTAGTGGCTACCATCTCCCCCAGGTGCAGTAATAAAAATCATGCTATTAACATGTCTGTTCTAAGTCTGGTCAGTTTAGCCCTGAGCTCCAATCACTCTATTATTTCATTTCTGATTTTAAAGATCACAGGGAGAAAAGTCCTTAAGGCCTAATATTGAGGTGTCAGAAAAGTTCTGACACATTTTTGCATAGGAAAACATAGACAAATACGTCATGACTTTCCCAATGACCTAATACACTAAAACAGAATGGGACTGTCCAGAGAATGCCCCAGAAGCTCTCCATTGCCAGGAAACAAGATAGCTGAAGAGATAGATTATGGTCCCCACAGGGAGACAGACTGAACTCAACATTCCTTGGACTTGGTAATGCCAGTCTAGATTCTGATAGATGACCTTTTTTTCACATTTTTCCTAAACTAATGGCAGATAAGCCATCAGCAGTAGCAGTAGCCTACTTACTTGATGCTTAATCCTTGAAGGTGTATTTCCCCTATGTAATCCCTCTCCATGGGTGAAATGTCAACAGGACAAATCCTTCCAGGGAGTACTGTGAGCTCACCTCCCCATGAACTGTCCTTCCTGGCCTTCCAGCTCCCAAGTCCAGCCCATACTAAATGAACACTCATTCCTGCACCCTAAGTCCTTTGTTCAACACACAAAGACGTGGCACATTCTGAACCACCAAAAAATATCTGTATTTTTAGTATGAGTTCAAAACCAATTAGATTCATATTTAGACAGTGGGGGTAAACATTTTTATATTAAAATAATTCCATAAAAGTGTATTTTAAATGTCCTCTAGTTATTAAAATCATTGGGACCAGCAGATGACATAATGGTTACATTACTAGACCCCTACGTAGTCAACCAAGGCTTGAGTCCTGGACCCGGCAGCTTAAAACTCATGTTGGGCACGTGTGCATGCATGCCCAAAATCCCAAAAGGAGAGTGGAGAAGAAGAGATTGCGATGTGGCCATTCCCCCTCAGGGGGTAATTTCTCACTTTCTGTTTCTCTGTCTCTCTAAGTCTCTCTGGTGAATGCAATGCATGCTACAGCAAAAATCTCTTAAAAAATTAGTATAGTCAAAGAAGAAAAATAAGTTTGCTAGATATTAAAATAGAAAATTCCTTGATTAGCAGTTTCCTGGTATTCCTATCAGAATTTCCCTGTCACTGTCACTATTTAATGCAAAGTGAAAATATACCAGGGTGCTCAGGAATGGCTAGGGAACTGAGGTAGGAAAACCCCAGTGCAATATTCTGATAATTAATCCCAGGCTCCCATGTGGGGTGGGAAGATTAAATACGATATTTCTCTTTAACGTGGAGAGCGCAAGAATGCACTCTAAAACATAATACTTATGCTAAAAATAAATTATATGACTAACACATTTAATACTATTACAACCTGTATATATCATTGTGAAGACTATTTTCACACCATTACTGTAACTAAACTCAATTAGCTAACAGAGAAGCATCCTAGAGGTAATTCAGTTATTCTTTATAGAACTCTTTGAAAGACAGTTATGGATCTTTTTCCATTTTTGTTTCAATAAAGAGCTGACATGTCAAGCTAAGAATAATCTATAATTGAGCAAGATATATGATCCTCTATTTTAATCCTCATTATCTTTTTAGAGGGTGAGCAATAATTGCAGATCTCACTTCTGCCTGATTTACTATTTTCAGTGCATTTTCCTCTTTGCAAAGTACAAGTCCTCATCAATATTCTAAAAGAAAATGAATGAGATTAAATCAGAAGTTTAAAACTACATATTTTTGCCCATTACTAAAATAGAAGAAATTGAAATAGATTTTGTTGTCAGTTAACGTCAACTTTTGGTAATAATAGAGTTGAAGAAATGAAGGCACTTCCAACACACATTAGTTAGTGCCATTGAGGTAGTGGCTGCCAACCAGCAAGCAAAGGCAGTAACAAGGATTTCCTGCTAACCTTCAGAGTCAAGCAAGCACCAGAGACAGGCAAAATTGCAGCAACAGCACAGCATTTCATCTAAGTTAAAAATGGGATTAATACATGAGTTTATATGGTGCAAAAAAATAAAAAGAGGACTGCATGCATAGATGTTTTTTACAATGTGCATTTCTGTGAACTTTTTGAGGGCCCCTCATATTTCTGAAATTTGTATGCTCAATCAGAGCCTCTCTACTAACCAATCAGAGCCTCTCTACTAACCAATCAGAGCCTCTCTACTAACCAATCAGAGCCTCTCTACTAACCAATCAGAGTGTCTCCATTAAGCACCCTTTCATTTGATCTCACAACAACTTTCTATATTTACCTCATCTTGGGGGCTCGATAGTACAGCAATAACTCAACATTCTGCGAGGCTGACCCACATGGGACGGTCCAGGTTGGAGTCTAGAGAACTCCCCCAATACACTGGGCATGCACAACCATGACCTGGGGCTGACTCAGGCCAATGCTGGAACACGACATCGAGAGCTTGTTGGGGGGTACCTGTCTCTCCCACTCTCACTCTTTCTTTCTCTTTCTCACTCATAGAATAAAAGAAATAGATGAACTCTTAAAAAAAAAAAAAAAAAAAAAAAAAAGAATTGGGACCAGCAGTTAGAGTAATGGCTATGTCACTGGACTCCCACATAGTCGACCACAGTTCGCGTCCCGGACCAGGTGGCTTAAAACTCACGCCGGGTGTGCGTGCGTGCGTGCCCAAGATCCCGAGAGGAGAATGGAGGAGAAGGGATTGTGGCATGGCCATCCCCCCTGGGGGGTGATTTCTCGCTTTCTGTCTCTCTCTGTCTGTCTGGCAAGCGCACGCGCCCTATGGCAAAAACCTCTCCAAAGAAAAAAAAAAAAAAAGAATTCATCTCTCCACTCCTAGATTTGGGTTTTTCTGATCAGTCTCCACATAGTCGCCCATGGCAATATTTTAGAACAAGCAAAGTAATCTTGCCTTTTCCTATTTAAAATCTTTCAGTGGTGAGCCAGCCAGTGCATGGTGATTAAGGTAGTTGGATTTCACATGGCTCACTGTGAGGTTTGAGGGTCAGACCTTGTCACCTGAAAAATGCTGAGCATGAGTGCATGTGTGCCTAAAATCCTAAAAAGAGAATGGAGAAGAGACTGAGATGTAACCATTCTCCATGTGGGGATGCTTTCTCAGTTTCCCACTCTTTCTTTTTTTTATTTTTCTTTTTTGCTCACCAGACAGACAGAGAGAGACAGAGAAACAGAAAGCGAGAAATCAACCCCCCGAGGGGATGGTCACGCCGCAATCCACTCTCCTCCATTCTCCTCTTGGGATCTTGGGCACACATGCACACGTGCCCAGTGTGAGTTTAAGCCACCGGGTCTGGGACTCAAACCGTGTTGACTACATGGGAGTCCAGCGACATAGCCATTACTCTAACTGCTGGTCCCCAGTTTCCCACTCTTTCTTGGTCATTCTCTGGTGAGTGTACACATCCTCAATTTAAAAAAAAAAAAAAAAAAAAAAAAAAAAAAAAAAAGCAGCTTCCAGATATATTTCTAATCAATTCCAAACACCATAGCCTAGTACACAATGAAGTTTTAAATCTTGCTATACTGTTTATCTGTGCAAAACTCTCTATCTAGAAATAACTTCATACCCCTCTATCTATACCTCATCCCTACTTGAATCCTGGCTCTCTTCCCAAGAGTCACCTTCTCTGTGTTAATGAACCTATTTGGTATTTCTCCTGCTTTTCAATTGCACATCTCACGGTGCTTGCTTTCCCATGTTTTGTGGAAGCCAATCTGACACCTCTATGCATTCAGGAAATTTCAGTTCACTCTAGAGTCAAGTACTCCTGTGCTGCTTCGAGATTAATTTTAGTATTCCCTTCATAAAACTTCCCAGTTCTGTAGCCACATGCCGAAACCTCTGCAGGTTTAAGAGTCGCTAAGATGGAAATGCTTCACTTCTAAAATAATCTCCACCAGCTTTGCACATTCATAATAAATACAGGAACAAAAACGTTCAACATCAGGTGGTGTTTTCTTTTCTTTCTTTTGAAAAATGTCACAAATCTGCTATCATCTTGTGATTAAGTGCTGTCATCTAAGAGTCCATGGAGTATAACAGCAGCCTGAAGACAGAATTAGCACAACACTGCAAATTTTCATTGTGCTAGTTCTGGAAAATGGGATGATGTGGCTTACTACTATCATATCTTTATTGTCATTATTGTTCTTGTCAGCCCTTTGAAATCGAAAAAGCTTATCCAGGCTTAAAAGATAAACAAGCAGTATGATTTTTCTTATCTAAGGATAATCTGACCCCGTTCTCTGTATGTAAACATGTCATGGAGCTTCTGCCCATGTCAACATTACAAAATTTGCCTTTTTCTTTGTAGACTAATCATCAAAGTAATCACACTCTCTTGTGGATCAAGCATTTGCCAGTAACTTTTTCCCTCTCAAATAGATCACCTTAGTAGCACCAATTAGCAACAGGAATATTTCTTTTTTTTTTTTTTTTTTTTTGAGAGAGGTTTTTTTGCCATAGGGTGCGTGCGCTCGCCAGACAGACAGACAGAGACACAGAGAGAGAGAAAGCGAGAAATCACCCCCCAGGGGGGATGGCCATGCCGCAATCCCTTCTCCTCTCGGGATCTTGGGCACACACGCACGCACACACGCCCGGCGTGAGTTTTAAGCCACTGGGTCCGGGACACGAACCGCGGTCGACTATGTGGGAGTCCAGCGACATAGCCATTACACCAACTGCTGGTCCCAGCAACGGGAATATTTCCCAGCAACGGGATTGCACAATTTGTAAAAATAAGAATGCCAATTCAACTGGCAGTGTGGCCACAGTAGAGTACAATGATATGTATTTAAAAGAAACAAGTGTTGGACAACCCTGTAGCCAGGATGTTAAAGAAGTAGTATCCTACATGACTGACTGCTTGTCAAATTTGGCACTAGTGGCTTTAAAGTCATACCAGCACATTGTATGCATGCCCCAAATCCTATCAGGATGGAAAAATCAAGGAGAAGGGATTGAAACATGACCACACCCCACTGGGGGATTGCATTCCTCCTTTCTCTGTCTCTCTCTCCCTCTCCCTGATAAGCACATGTGCCCTCTGGCAATTAAAGAAGAAGAAAAGTAAAGAAAGAAAGAGTGGATTTTACTTTGTGGCTAAATCTATCACACAGATTTGCTAATCATTCCTAATTGTACTTTCTTCAGATAAGAACTGAAAGATGCTGTTTGATATAACAGTTGCTGGATATGTCTGCAATATTTAATTTGGCACCAGAATGACAGCTCCACGAGACATATTGTTAGTAGGCAATTTAATTTAATTTAAGATTTTTCAGAACACTTATATCCTCACACTAACAGCTAAATCTGCTTTGTGTTCAAGTTCCCAATAACACAAAGTCTGGCCTATGCCACAGATGCATCACCTGGGAACATGGTGGAAATACAGAATATCAATCAGGCTCCAGCCTAGACCAAGACATCAAAATATGCAATGAGGGGCCAGCAGGTAGAATAGTGGTTAAGATGCTGAATTCCCACATGATGACCATGGTTTGAGTCCTGGACCTGGTGGCTAATCATGCCAGGCTCATGAGTGTATTTGCCCAACATCCCAGGAGGAGAACAGAGAAGGGATTGTGACATAGCCATCATGTGACAACTTTCCCTCTGTCTTTTTCCAGCAAGCTTGTGTCTTAAATAAAAAAAATTTGGGGGGGGGGGGGGGGACCAGCAGTAGGGTAATGGCTATGTCGCTGGACTTTCATGTAGTTGACCGCGGTTCGCGTCCCAGACCCGGTGGCTTAAAACTTATGCAGAGCGCATGTGCGTGCATGCCCAAGATCCCGAGAGCAGAATGGAGGAGAAAGGATTGCAGCTTGGCCATCCCCCCTGGGGGGTGATTTCTCACTTTCTGTCTCTCTGTCTCTCTCTGTCTGTCTGGCAAGAACACACAGCCTATAGCAAAAACCTCTCCAAAAAAAAAACAAAATTTTTTTTTTATAAAGGAATGCATTGATTAAAAAGAGATTTATAAGTATTTGTAAGCATGTTAAAGTTCTGGAGTACCAGCCTGGCTCACAATTCCTAGGTCAGTTTGGATTGTGAAATTATATTTATATGATCCATCAGCCCTAGTTTTTAAACTTTATTTATTTATTATTTATTTACTTATTTCTTCCATGAACAAAAGAGATAAAGAGAGAGAGACAGGTAGACAGAGAAACAAGATCACCAAAAGGATCTCGTGCTGTGACCCACCTCCGGCCTCAGCCAGCCCTGGATCATGGGCATGTGCATACCTGGTGTACTCAGGGAGGCCTCTGGATATGAATCCGGAACCATCCATATAGGTCTACCTTACAGAGCATCATAAATTAACCACTGCACCTCTGCTCAGCTTCCCAAAGCCCTATTTGTAAAACTTCCCTTCTTCAGGTCATCCAAGAACTTTTGAAGCCAGGCAAAAATCACACTCTATTGTCCCTTTCATAAACACTTTCTCTCTCTCAAGAGAGGATAGTGAATAGTGGTGAAAACATGTACTTGGTTAGTATGGCACAAAGGAATTTGGGATTGCTTTCTGAAAAGTGAACACCTATGTATTACCACAGTACTCTCTACGCATAGACTGAACCTGGGCCTTATGAACATCTACGAGCCTTGGTGAGCACTGGCAAGGCCCTGTCCATGCCATGAGGTGCTACCAGAAGGGCTCGACAACAGAGAAGGAGGGTGATGATCCCTGCCCTGATGCTTATGCTTGTGTCCCTTGAGTCCTGGGATTCAGTTAAGGCTGCTCAAACAGAGCCAGATCACAAATGGAATCTAACCTTACGTGAAAGTTCTGTAAGCCTTTATTTACTCAAAATGATGACAAAAAGTATCAAGTTAGTATTTGTTTTCTGACACCTTATTTTTAATACCTACAACTGTAGAAGGCACTTTTCTTCTTACCTAAGTGTTCATATTTTCACATGAACAGAGGAAATACACGAAAAACGTCTTGAGCTGTCCCTGTGGCCTTGTGGTTATGGAAGCTGGATCCTGCATGGCTGACCATGTGGTTCAGATCACTTTCCTGACAGGTTGCAACAACACACAAGACGTGTGTATGTGTGTGCGCGTGTGTGTGTGCAGGTGCACACACGCTCAAAATCCAGACAGGATAGAGACACTGAGAAGGGAGCAGCAGGACTACCCTAGTTGAGGAGTGCTTTCTCCCTCTCCCCATCTCTCTCTAGCAAGTGCACACACTCTCTGATAAGATTTTTTTTAAAAGTCCCACATAAATCGACATTCAGATTAACAGTGACATTTGCCATCTGTTAGATCCTTGCTTATTCAACAAGAAATATAGCTGGCTTCAAAACAACTTTGCACCATCATGGGAAGAATGTTTTAAAAAGAACACAATAACAACAACGACAAAATGTAAATTGGAAGAGTTTGTTAATTAGAACACCAAGTTTTACAGTCCTTCCATTATCTGTTCTGTGAAGAGCCAGAAAAAATACTGTCACCAAATACCAAGTTAAGAGAGAATAAGTCTTTGTTTATTACAAGATGAATTTGTGCCAAAATAATAAATGTGTTATTGTCTTCCTTAGGTTTGGGGTTTTGTTTTGTTTTTAGTGAAAGTACTATATAAAGTCTAGATAATGGAATAAATGAGAAGACCATGCACAAGAATACCATGATGGGGGGGAGGGGTTAGTCTCACTGAGATACAAATGATTTCAACATCCCAGACCCTTTTGCAGCCGGTGATGCTGGTCCAAGTAATTTTGATCCCTGATATTAACTCTGAAAGCATCTAAAGAAAAAAAAATACAATTTATGCTCATTGCTTCTACGAAGTTCTATTAGCCAAAATACTTTTTTCTAAAAGATGAAAAAGCTCTCATCATAAGGCCCATCATCAAGTAGTCACCTCATAACTATTTGGTTCCTTTCTTTCTTATTTCTTTTTCTTTTTCTCTCTCTCTTTTTTTTTTGGAGAGGTTTTTGCTATAGGGCACATGTGCTCTCCAGAAAGACAGAGACAGAGAGACAGTAATTGAGAAATCACTCCCAGGGGGGATGGCCACGCCGCAATCCCTTCTCCATTCTCTTCTCGGGATCTTGGGCACACACGCACATGTGCCTGACGCGAGTTTAAGTCACCGGGTCCAGGACTCAAACCGCGGTCGACTACATGGGAATTCAGCAACATAGCCATTATGCTAACTGCTGGTCCCCCTTTCTTTCTTATTTCTATCTAACTCAATCAGGCAAAAGTGTTTTCCCCAAAAAAGATGCAGCAGTGTTCAAAAATACTATTTCAGAGCCATAATAGGAAAAACGTTCCAGAGGAAGAAATTACCTGGAAACTTTGGCGCCAAGAGTGACTAGGTAGACTTTAGCTCCCCAATCACCTCCACTGAACCACTGAACCCTATCAAAATTAATGCGTCTCAAAGTAAAGGTTGTGTTCTTAGTATGAAACTCTAGCTTCCAGACATGTCTCCTTTCAGCTAGATTAAAACTCTGAAGTTATTCTAATGTAAATACTCAGAGCTGTCACTATTCAAAATTATTACATAGTGCAAGTGCCATTTTTCTACAAAATTAACTTTTCTTATTGCTGTTATTGTGTTCTATTTACAAATGAGGTAATATTTAAGACCTGCAATGCTATTTCTAAGGAGACGAGAAATTAACATTACCTGTGAGGCCTCTGAGAAATGTTAAAATCTGCCCAACATATGCCCTCCACAAACTTCTGTACTCGCCAAACCACTCTCCAAACTTCTTCCTCCCTCCAAACTTCACAGCTCCAGCTAAGGATAACTTACCATCACAGAATGACCAACCATCCCACTTTGTCCACAAGTTTCCCATTTTCAGAACTGGAAATCTTATATTCCAGGAAAACCCTCAGCTCTGGGCAAACAGGAATACCTCGCAAGACCCCTCAATACACTATGCCACTTCACAGCTCAGTCATTGCTGATGCAATTCACTTGCCTTTTCTTTATTTTTTCCCCCTGGAGTGCGTCTGTACTTGCCAAAGAGAATGAGAGAGGAAAAAGGAAAAGTAAGAAAGATGCCCTAGGGGGTCTGGTCACACAGCAATCCATTCTCCTCCATTTTCCTTTTGGGATTTCGAAATGCATCTACCACACATACCTGGCGTGATTTTTCAAGCTGCCAGTTCTGGGACTTGAACCGCTCTGTTGGTCATGTGGAATCCAGCTGCCTTAACCTCCATGCCACCTGCTGGTCCCCAGTTTGTTTTTCCAGGAATGTCATTCATTCTCTCTTCCCACCAGCTCAAAGCCTCTCAATCTGCCAAACCCCTGCCTAAATGCCCCTTCCTAAGCAAAGCCTTTTTGGCAACAACCACCTTCCCCAACTCACCAGCAGTACTGATCATGTTCCTCCATGTCACAACATGGCCTGTTTTCTGTAAATGTCGTGTGGTAGCAGGATGATTTGGTTATGGTGTTTAGACCCTCTTACACAATAAATTCCTTGAGAGCAGATGCTGTTATTGTTCCTTCACTGTCAACACCACGCCAAGCCTGTGTTGTTGTGTTTCATGAGTAAATACACAAATGAATGACTAAATAGTTTTGCTATTATACTTAGTGATGGATCGGACTTTTACAAAAAAGTCCACATCCAAATTGAGACGAGAGGTTCATTTACGTATATGCCGATGTCGGCCACCTTATAAGAAACATGTTCATTAATACATTTCAGTTTCTCAGACTGTTTATCTACCTCGATCTGGGTGTTGTTGTCCTGCCCATCATCCAGCAGCAGGTCTGTGAAGCCTCGGGGATCCCCAGAGTCTTGACCCATGCTGGCTCGGTTAGTGTCTACGGCCTTGAGAGAGTCCAAGTTCCTTCTCCACCTGTGGCTGTACACGTGCGAGTCCACTTCCACCTCCTCTTCTGTGTGAGGGAAGGCCTGGGCAACTTCATACTGCCAATCTGTTTGAAAAGAAGCAGATCGTTTCACTTGCTATGAATCCTTTGTGAGGGTATTTTCTAAAGCAAAGGAATAATTGCTACTCATGAGAATAGGAAAGGAACTTCTCACAGTGAAATCTGTTTACATGTAATATGTGGAGCTGGTAGGAACCTCTCTGAGTGGAAGGCGGATATACCTAAAGTTGTGACAACGGTTATTGTCAGATCTCACAGAGTTCCTAAAGCAGATGCGCAGCCCTGAAGCAATGCACTTTTATTCCCTTCCCTCACCCGCTCCACACAGACACACACACTTCATAAATAGCCTGGCTCTTCTGAGAAAGCAAGCTAGAATCCACACAAAGGAAGGAAACCAAGTGATTTTTGACTTTTCAAAAAACACAAGTCAGACATGATTCATTTGCAAGTTTATTTCACATGAGTTCTACTGGACAGCAAAGAGACTGCCATGTGTTGGAATGGGTTAAATAGCACGTGGAATTTTCTTTGAGTAAATTGTGAGCCTCTTTTGTGGCTTACCGGGCAGACTTGGTACACTGCCTAGCTCATTTAATAAGCCACCCCCTCAGGAGCCACCCCCGACGTGCTTGTTCATTTGTGTGGTTCTCACCTTGGAATCTTGTCAGGGCGGGATAGGATGGCAGTGACAGGCACTCACAGGAATGAATGGGGAGACAGGGAGATCAAATCATAAAGGTATTTTAAAGCCATCTGCAGGGACTGGCCTTGCTGACCCTGCTCATCCGGCTGCTACAGGAGGGAAAATTAGATTTAATCATTACTCCTAGTCTTTCATTTCAGCAGGTCAGCAGGGAAGGTGCACCGCCAGGATTGGAAATTCAGTTTCTGCTCAAGAAGAACAGCCTTCTTCTACCCACCCATTACCAAGAAATATGAATTGACAGCTTTTATAACTGGCGGGATATAGGTTAAAAAGGACTAGGAGAGCAGGGTGTAATTATAGCTGTGGTATTCCCCTCAAGTCAGGAACATTCCAAGAAACAAAGTGTGTTTAATGCAGCTCATACCACCACGGAATCAGCTACTTGGATAACTAACTTACGGCAGCCATTTCCAGCGATAGATCTAATGGTCTACCGTAGCTCCTTTTAGACTCAGAAAGATGCTAATGATGCTTTTAGACAGAGAAGATGTTCTTTGGTTTCACAGTGAACTTGAAACATCTCTTATTGCCTGATGCCAGAGAGAAATACTACCACAGCATCTGCCATCTGGAAATTTCTATGGGCTTACTGAATATTAGAACTTTAAAGGATCACAGAGACCAAAATAGTTAAAACTCCACAGGGAAAAACCCAAGAACCAGAAAAATGTGTCATTGGGCCCAAGTCATTGAATTGTTGAAGGCAAAAGAATCCCCATACATAATGGGTTGAGAGTGGTCCTCTCCCACCCTCATGTCATATGTGTTTAATAAGCATGTCTAATCAGCACAGTCATGATCGCTATAAGAAACATTTCTTCTTTAACATGGTTGTCCCTGCTGGTCACTGTAGAGTCCTCAGCAAAATGCTTACTGACTGACTGAGTGAAGGAATGACAATCTATTTGGAACAAGAATCGTTAAGACCTGGCAGAATTAAGTAATAGAAAAACTACTATTCAAGGATTCAGGAACAATGAGCTGGAATTCATTCTGTTCTGTTTTCCGGTTGTAGGATCCAGCGTAATTTACAAAACTCTCTGTCCTTTAGTTACCCCATATTTTAAATGGGAATAAAAGGATCTGACTTGTAAAAGCAGACAGCTTTTCCTGAGGATGTGTCAGGTTCTAAGACCTATGACTCTCAGCAAAGCTACATAAAGCAATTTTATTTGCTTTATTTATATATTCTGCCTCATTACCAAAAATATATGAGGCAGTTTACAACAAAGGTAAGCAATAAAATTTTATAACAACCAGATAAGACCTCCGAGCAGACCACTTAGGTCAGCTTCAAAGATGTGCATTTGGTTTAGACTCGGGGTGACAGGTCTGAGCAGGTTATACCACTGACACGGCCGTGTGGATACAAACAGCCATGTAGGCATGACTGCAGATCTGTACAAGATCCACGTAGACTGTTGGTCCAGATTTAAAAAATGGTAACAAACACGATACAGTAAATGGATTAAATGGTCCCAGATAGAAAAATGGTATTAAAAACAAAACAAAACAAAAAAAAACCTATAAAGAAAGAGAATAGTTTCAAACAGTGGCATGTCAGTCCTCCAAAATATAAATCAAGAAAAAAATAGACTAGGCAAGCCAGTGGCATGGTGGTTCAGATGCCTGGATCCCACACAGTCAACTTCCTAGTTTGAGTCCTGTACACAACAGCTTGAAAAATATATCAGGAGTGTATGTTTGTGTATGACCAAAACTCCATAAGGAGGGAGAAATGGGGGAAAAGGAATTTTGGCCTCTTGAGTACTTGCTCACTTTCCTTGTCCCTTTCTCTCTCTCTGGCAAGCATCCATGAACTCTAGCAAATTTTTAAAAAAGAAAAAAAAAAACCTAAAACTTCAGAGAACTGGTCTTGTTTAAAATCTACACAGAATTCAAAGAAACTTCCTTTTCTAAATGGGTGTTTTTTCTTCTTCCTCATATTAATTGGACCCTTTTTTTAAAAGATATTCATAACATAGGACAAAACAGTACTTCTCCCAATGCCCACGAGGCCCTGTACCTCACAGGAGCCCCTGTGGCCCTGGGACAGACGAGGGAGGAGTCAAAATAACTAACATGGGAGAAGCCTTCAGTGTCAGATTTTATTTCTCGACTCTCTCTACTCCTCTTTCTCATTTTATTCTCTGCCTCCTTGCTCTAGAGAACAAATGAAAAGGAACTTCTAAACTGGGGAATGATAAAGTGCCTATTTCCCACTTAAATTGAACTCTGAGAAGTCTGATTCGTGTGTAAAACGCTTGTTTTTGCAGTGAATGTTCAAAGTCATCCCTGAGCAGAATTACGAGGGGACAGTCAGCTGAGCAGACAGGGAGGCCTCTTGTAATCGAACAAGGCCTGTGCCCCCTCTGGCACTCACCAGGGTAAGTCTCCAGACAGCTGTGGGGTGGGTTTCCTCCATGGCTTCGCCGTGTTCTAATAGGATTTTTCCTCTCTAGCTACTACAGCCATCCCATCATCCACACTGGCTTCTAGAATCTGCTACCTCACACTTGGAAAACTGATCACTTGCTCCTTCTAATAGGGTTTACAAAGAGGAAACAGCTTCTCAGGATGGGCCTGAGGGGCTTTCTCAAGAAAAAAATGTGTGATCTTTAGGGCCAGGTCCTGCAAATATTCTTTTGATTGCTCCTTTTGGTTGCTCTATTAAGCCTAATTCTTTTTTTTTTTTTTTTCCCCGGTTATGTTATGAATAAGTAAAGCTACCCAATTGTGCATAGAGGAAATGTTACTATATGTTCATGACGCAGTAAGACACGGTTCATCAAAACCGAAGTATACAATTGGCTTTGATTTTGATCGTATTTCCAAATGATTTTTAGAGAAGATAGAACAAGTCGAAATGGCTGTTTTACAGAAATAAAGACAGGAAAATTGGAAAAACCACTGCCTGGCTATCTACATTATAAATTACCCCTATGCATTTCATGGGCTTTTGAACTCATAAAAATATTTTAAATTATTCTTGAAATGACCAACAGAACTAATCATTTGGAAGCTATGTGAAAGGATATATGTAATATAATTTTTCCCTTCCCAGCTGTAGTGAAAACAAAAGCAACAGGAGGGATCTTTGAATAGTCTGGTTGAACAGATTGCTTGCTTTCTATCCACTGTATATTAATTAAACTACCAATGGAAAACTTTCAAAGCTGATTTTCTCCACCATTATTTGGCTGTAGCTGTGAATCAGAAAGCTCATGGAAATAATACATATATATACAAACACACACACACATACACACATACCTATACAGATGACTTCTACTGAATATAAGAAAGAAGCTTTAATGACACACAGTTCTACACATATAATATATAAATTGATCTTGGCATGTTTGCCAAACTAAATCATAAGAGTAGATTCAAATATTATAGAAAAAGGCTTTTCATGGTTTTTCTAATAGGACATCATTATGAAACTCCTTTATGTCAGTTGATCTAAGACTAAAACAAGAAAATCATGTATAGGGAGCCAGCAGTTAGCGTAATGGCTATGTCGCTGGACTCCCACGTAGTCGACCGTGGTTCGCGTCCCGGACCTGGTGGCTTAAAACTCACGCCGGGCGCGTGTGCGTGCGTGCCCAAGATCCTGAGAAGAGAATAGAGGAGAAGGGATTGTGGCATGACCACCTCCCCTGGGGGGTGATTTCTCGCTTTCTGTCTCCATGTCTCTCTCTGTCTGGCAAGTGCATGCACCCTATAGTGAAAACCTCTCCAAAAAAAAGAAAGAATGTCATGTATATACTTGTATTATTCTTTCCAAACCTTGTAAGTCTCTTCTGTGTCATCATATACCATAAATAAAATAGAGTAAAAGCAAAGAGAGGTCTCTGCTGGCCTGGTTCTGTTTATATTTATGTCAGAATCTACTGATATTTAAATATCTGGCATAATCTCATTTCTTGATTCCTGCATACAAATCACACACATAACACATGAAGCACAGAGAAGTAGCTGCATAAATTGACATGCGCCTAGTGTAATTAGGAGCCATCAGCACTGCACCTTTTTTTTTTTTTTTTTTGAGAGGTTTTTCGCTATAGGGCGCGTGCGCTCGCCAGACAGACAGAGAGAGACATAGAGACAGAAAGCGAGAAATCACCCCCCAGGGGGGATGGTCACGCCGCAATCCCTTCTCCTCCATTCTCCTCTCGGGATCTTGGGCACGCATGCACACGCGTCCAGCGTGAGTTGTAAGCCACCGGGTCCGAGACGCGAACCGCGGTCGACTACGTGGGAGTCCAGCGACATAGCCATTACGCTAACTGCTGGTTCCCAGCACTGCACCTTTTGACAGGCACTTTTGGTCTGCACTTCACAAGTGAATCAAATCGCCATTGTGAATCTTCAGCAGAAACATTCGGATTGTTCACGGCAAACAGATTGACTGGCTAGATTCATCGTGGAATAAACGAAAATATTTGGCGAAGGTAGACTGCCATATGGCTTTGCATCTCAATTTATTGCAGAAATAGAGAGAGATTTCTATAAAAGTAGTTAAATCCTAGTTTACGTCAAATAATAAACTGACTACCCCAGGCGATTTGAGCTTAGACTGATGGCATTACAGAGTCAGAAAGCTAAGGAAGGTAACATTCACTGAATATCGAGAAGTAGCAAGAAATGAGTGGGACCCAGGCACCATATTTTACTAAAACTCCCCAAGAAATGCTTTCTTAAAAAAAAAAAAAAAAATATATATATATATATATATACATATATATATATAGTTACTAATTATTATTATTATTATTATTATTATTATTATTTTTTTAATTTGCTACAGGGCTCTTGGGCTCATCAGAGAGACGGAGAAAAAGGTAGGGAGGGAGGAAAAGAGAAAGCAAGCTGCCAGAACTTGGACTCCACAACTTGAGCCTCTTGGGTTGAGGACTGCTCCATGCTGTTTTTGCACCATGGATGCCTTGTATCACAGCATTATCATCCTCTGCCCTCTAAGTACTCGCACTATCTTGGAACCCTTCCTCTCCAAGGTTTTCTTCACCTGTCTGCTGCCATTTCAAATTTAATCACTCCTTTTTGACCACAACTTTTTTTTTTTTTTTTTTTAGGTTTTTGCTATAGGGCGCATGCGCTCACCAGAAAGACAGAGAGAGCTAGAGAGACAAAAAGCGAGACATCACCCCCCAGAGGGGATGGCCACGCCGCAATCCCTTCTCCTCCATTCTCCTCTTGAGATCTTGGGCACGCACGCACACGCGCCTGGCGTGAGTTTAAGCCACCAGGTCCGGGACTCAAACCATGGTCGACTGTGTGGTAGTCCAGGGACATAGTCATTACGCCAACTGCCAGTCCCTTGACCACAACTTTTACGGTTGCTGACAATCCACCCAAATATGAAATACTCCATGCTCTTGGTCTACCACTCCTCTGTCTTCCACCTATCATGCCTTATGTTCCCACCACACAGAATTTTTCAATAATCTCTTTACCTACAATGAATAGAATTACTTTTGCATGGATGGAAGCCCTCCCCCAAGCCCCAAGAATTTGGAAAATCTTACAACTCCTTCAAGATCCAACTTGAGGGGACCAGCATATGGTATAAAGGTTACATTGCTGAACTCCCATTTAGTCAACCATGATTCGAGTCCCAGACCTAATGGCTTAAAACTCACGCTGGGCGTGTGTGCGCATGCCCAATATTTCAAGAGAACAATGGATCAGAAAGGATTATGGCATGGCCATCCTCCCTGGAGGGTGATTTCTTGCTTTCTGACTCTGCATCTCTGGCAAGCGCACGCACCCTATAGCAAAAATCTCTCTTTCAAAAAAAAAGAGATTCAACTCAAACATTGTCATTTTAGATGAACCTTCCCATAACTCCCCCAAACAAAACTGATTATATTTTCTTCTATAAGCCACTTACTCCTTTTACCTGACTCCTTAACCACTCCTATGCTCACACTCACTTGGATATGAGATTCTACAGAAAAGCAATCGCACAGTGGGCCTGCTACTGCTATTGTTAGAAAGGTCTTTTGGCAAAATTGCCTTTGGCTGGTATCTAGAACATAGATTTAGGGAGGGTTCCCACAATTCACCAACTAGTATAAGTGGCCCACTCTCCCTAAACTGTGTGGGCAAATGATACAGTTCATGATGAACACCCGCCTTCCTTCCAGGGGTCTAGAATTTTGGTATGTGTTAGATTGAAGGTGGCTATAAGACTAGCCCCCAGTAAAACAGTGGGGATTGAATTTCTTTTTTTCTTCCTTTTCTTTCATTTTTGTTTGTTTGTTTGTTTTCGTTTGTTTGCTATAGGGTGTATGCCCTCACTGGAAAGAGAGAGAGAAAGAGGAGGGAAAGAAAGAAATGACCTCCTGAGTGATGGCCACATTGCAATCCCTTCTCCTCCAGTCTCCTCTTGGGATTATGGGCATACAGGCTAATGTGCCCTGCGTTTTCAAGCCTCCAGGTCCGAGACTTGAATTGTGCAGTAAACCCTGTGGGATCCCACTGCCTTAACCTCCATGCCACCTGTTGGTCCAGGGACTGAGTTTTAATGAACTTTCCTGGAAAATAGTATCTCACCTGTGCTGTCACAACACATTGCTAGAGAACTGAAATAGGTCCTTTGAAGAAAGGAGTCTGGGACATTGACTTCCCTGGCCATTCCACCATGTGCCTTTTCCCTTTGCTGGTTTGATTTACTGTAAATTGTAACCACAAGTAGAAATGTGCACGGAGTTCTGTGGGCCTACCTAGCAACTCGCCACACCTGGGGTGGTCCCGGGGACCCTTGACAGAAAAGTCTCAGGATAGAGGGACCAGCAGTTAGCGTAATGGCTGTGTTGCTGGACTCCCACGTAGTCAACTGCGGTTCGAGTCTCGGACCTGGTGGTTTAAACTCATGCCGGGTGCGTGTGCGTGCGTGCCCAAGATCCCAAGAGAATGGCGGGTAAGGGATTTGGCATGGCCATCTCCCCTGGGGGTTGATTTCTCGCTTCTGTTTCTCTGTCTCTCTCTGTCTGTCTGGTGAGCGCACACGCCCTATAGCAAAAACCTCTCAAAAGATAAAAAAAGGAAAAAAAAGTCTCAGGATAGGGGACTCTATTTTTTTCTCTTTGCCTCTTCCATACAAGCATGGGCACTGGCATATAATCAGTATCCCAAGATTTTTAATAACTAATCAATAAATGAATTATTGAACAGGCTGGTGCTCATTTGAGACAAGGTCTTATAAGTTTATATATACAATCTCTTGTCTAACGTCTTTAGATTTTAACCATGTTTCTGAGTAGTCAGGAAAAAAGGGTAAAAGAAGGAGAAAACAATAGGAAACCCAATCTATAAAAGCTTTCATTTATCTTAGAAGAGCTTGACTCCGAAGCAGCTCACTGGCCAGCTGGGTGCTGCGCAGGAACACCTGTGGCTGCAGTTCATCATCTCTGTCCTCTTCGGTGAATGACATCAGCAAGAAATGCAACACATGTTTCTAAAGAAGGCGGGCATGGTTCACTGAGATTAAAAAGCAATGAAATCAGGATCACAGTTGGTGTGGTGGTTAAAGGCTCTCGATTCCCCCATGGCTGACAGTGGTTCAAGTCCTGGACCTGGTAGCTTGCTTTCTCGCTTTCCCTTTCTTGGAACAAATTAAAAAATCATAATAATAAATGGAATTCAATAAATAAATAATTCTTTATCAAAAAAAGACAATGAAGTAGATGAAAAAAGAAAATGTTTCAGTTCAAAGTGGACAACCAGTAGAGAATTACTCTAGAAGTTTGAGACATGAGTTCAATCTGAGGCAGCATAGAATTAAAACTTTACAGGCCTACAGCCAAGATTCTAGGGCCCTGGATACTCCTGATTCTCTGCTCTTAACCTTCTCTGACTCTGAGTCATAGTAGGGGTCTTGGTCAATGTGAAGTCCTTTCTGATGAAAAACACAAAGAAAATGAAATAGAACGGGAAAATCGAATTCATCAGGAGCTCAGTCCAAAATATATCTGGAACCAATCTACACTTTCAATAATTTTTTAGCATTTTATTGGGTTGTTGGAAAAGTCATGCTGTATTTTTCTTCGCAAAAATACGACATGACTTTTCTGATAATATAACTAAATGTAAAAAAGGCATTTTAATTTCATATACAAAAGTGATAAATTAACCTACAGAAAAGCATAAAACTTACTCAGTTGAATAAATAATCACTTAAAATTTTGAAGAGAAGGGTATGGCTACATATTTACTAAAGTATTAAAATGACAAGATACTCTCATCCAGGACACTGGCTGTTGGAAAGCTGAGGGGGCGGTCACAGTGTGAGACCCTTTTGAGGGTACTTGTTTCCCCTCATACTCTCGTCAAAGAAATAAATGAAAATTTAAAATAAACAAATAGAATAAAAGTGTGTGAGTGATTATAAAAAGTGTCTTATGCTTTGATTCTATTAATAAGTTACGACTACTATGAATAATAACGATCACTCATTTAGAATTAGTTATAGGTGCTCTCCTATGCATTTGCACATATGAATTGGGCATCTATTACTTGTTTTAAGAATTATTTATTTATTTCATTACATTTGTTGTTATTATCATGGTCTTTTAATATAACCAGAGAGAGAGAAGAGAAAGGGAAAATGACAAAGCAAGCCTCCTGGTCCAGGAATTGAACTGCAGTCGGCCATGTGGGAATCCAGCGCCTCAACCACCATGTTACCTGCTGGTCTCGGCATGTACTAACATTATCTTCTTTTTCACATAAGAAAATTAGAAACTGATGCATGTGAGAGACCCCCATAGACAGACGAGGATAGGCAGATGGGGAACTAATCAGACCTGGGTCCAGAGGCTTGGTCTCTACTGTCTAATTTGCCCCTGACTCATCTTTCAAGGAGTCAATTGAGCAATCTGTTACCAAGCCTAATGATATAACACAAGAAAACAATCTAAACAAAAAAGGAAAATAGGTAAAATGTGCTACTTAAAACAGCACAAGATGTGCACAATCCAACTTATAAAAGCAAATAGAAATATTTTATCACTTATAATATTTTAAAAATTTTAACTTTTATCTATCTGCTCTCCTGCTAAAACTGCCATGGCATGCCTTATCAAAGACACATTCTGCTGCAATGTAATCCCGTTATCTTGAAATAATATTATTATAAAAACAGGAAAGTGATAGCCCATTAAGGCTGATTATATTTTTATATTTTGAAAGATTAGAAAAATACTTTAAAGTAAGGAATGAATCTTCTTGGTAATTGAAGATTTTCTATTAACTACGTAATACAAATTTTTAAGAAAAATGGAATTCCTTCAAGGTGATTTCAGGACTTGTTTTATTACATGATGATTATCTCCACCTAAAAATAGAGGCTTTTGTCAAAGAACTCAAGCTATCTGCTCATTTTTCAGATAAAATCTGTCAGATTTGGGAAAAAGGCTCATTTACACAAGAGTGATAATCCACAAATAATTTATAAATAGGAAAAGAAAAATTAATTAAACCTGAGAGTTTATCTTCTTTTAAGACTATTTCTTTGTTGAGACAGAGAGAGAATGAGAAGAGCGGTAAACAGGGTCCCATCCAAGATCCTTGCCGCCACCCCTAGCTTTCCTAACCAGTCAGGAACACCGTAGCTGCTCCTGGCATGTACAGGTTGCCAGAGAACTGACCCACAACCCTCTATATGGATCCAGCATTGCCTGAACCATGCACTACTGCTATGCCACCTAGCCAGTCCAAGAAGCTATTTTTTAAAAGGGGTGGGGGTAGCTGGTGGTATGATGGTTAAGGCACTGGATCCCACATGGCTGACTCCGTGAACCCAGTGGCCTGAAAAACCTATCAGGAGTGTGTGCGTGAATGCCCAAAATCCCAAGAGGACAATGAAGGAGAAGGGATTGTAGTGTGGTCATCCCTCTTTGTGGGGTTGTTTCTCAATTTCCTTATCTGCCTCTTTCCAGTGAGCACACTTGCCCTGTAGCAAGAAAATCTTTAAAAAAAAAAAAAAAAAAAAAGTTCTTGTGATTTTCCATAAAGAACATTGAATCATGAAGCCAAAAACCACACAGAATTTTTTTGTTGCTGTGTAACTTCACACAATCTGTAAAATAAGGATGCTGCTTTATAGCCTTTATTGTCCCCCAAGCTATAGAAATCTATCAGCCTACCGTTTAGCTTAACATGTTGTTAATATATTTTAAGCTATTTGGGGTCAAATATTAAATATTCTACATTTGTTTTAGGTTTTCTATTTTACTTTGGAAAATTCAACTATTTTAATAGTTCAATGGCTTTATAGCACAATAAATAACTAAAACTACTTCATAACCTTAACACTACAGATCATCATGAACTATGCTAAACTACCCTTGCTTCCTGTGTTGGAAATGGTTTATTTTAAAATAAAATAATGGCTCAGGACTAAAAGTTAAGTCCCAATGCATAAAAAGAGTGTCTCTTGCCAACCAGGGAAGATACAAGATTCTGTAAACAAGGACCAGTCATGGCCAATAGCCTCTCTTGGGAAAATGTGAATGTTCCTAGCCAAAACAGGCCAGATGGAATCAATTGTTAAAATGGTGCCCGATGTCAGCGATGATGTCCAAATGCCAGGAGCCCAAATCACCGAGGGCTTTCTATTAAATTCAGGCTGCCAGCTGTCTGATAGACTCAGTCTCAGTCCATACTGTCATCACACCATATTATGTTTGTGGGGTCAGAATCCCTAATGGCCCAGCGTTGAGCTCAGGCCGACTTAGCCAGTGACCACACACAAATGATATCCAGCACGTGCCCTTTCACCAGCCGATGCTTTGTCAATGGTATCTGATTTAAATCCGACAAATCATATCCTTATCAAAACTGCCCCAGATTTCTACAGGTTAACTGCATTCTAGGGATGTTACAGATCTGGACAAGTGGCCAATAACACCTACAGTTTAGCTCTCTGCCTCATTTATTTTTTTAAAAACCTATGACTGTAAGGTTCTGTGTAATTTCAAGCAGTTCTTCTGGGCCATTTAAAGGTGGTATTAGTGAGTAGAAGATAGACCATATTCTTAGGATTAACCCTAGGGTTATTTGTCTGAAATTTGTGTGATTCTAAAACTCAACCTGAACAAATTATTGTGGTGCTGCGCTCCTGCATCCCACCTCCCCATAAAGATGACCAATGCTCTCCACGTGATCCCACAGCTAGGTGGGAAACATCTGCTTTGACAAGGCCAGTAGGTCCCTGCTCAGCCCAATGGATGGTTTGCATCTATTATGACTGACTAGGTATCACTGGTCGATGAATGCTGAATATCATGTCTGTGGAAACGTCAGTAACACAACCATAAAATCTACATTTACGGGCTTCCTGCTATGTGCTACAGCTCAGTATAGAGGATAAACAAAATACAATTTCGAAATGCTCACAGTGTAGTGGGGGACTCGATTAGTACATAGAACACACAAACATACTGAAAAATTGTAAACAGATAAATAAAACTGTCCTATCTTAGTCTGTGTAAATTTAAAAGGCCGGTAAGAAAAACACCAACAACACATATCAAAATTAATACCATATCATACCATGTATATCTGGGCAACTTTTATCAACACGATGACAGTCATGTATACCTTATCTTAATCAATACAAATGTATCCCATGAATAAATTAAAAGATTAATCCTCAATTTTTAAAAAAATGCACAAATACCATAAACAGATAATGCATAGAAAAGGAAATATATAATACTAAGAAATAGATAAAATGTTCCATATTATAAGACATCAAAAAGAAATAATAAATAGAATTCTTGGGCCAGTCCTGTAGCTTAGTAGTTAAGAGAGCCAGATGCCACATGGCTGACCATAGTTCAAGTCCAGGGCCCACCAGCTTGAAAAGTGTACCAGGAGTGTGTGTGCATGCCCAAAATCCTGACAGGATGAAGAAGAGGAAACAGGACTGTGGTGTGACCAGGCCTCTCTGGGGGTTACTTTTCCTCCTCCCTTTGTGTGTGTCTCTCTCTTTCCCTCTCTCTCCTTCTCTGCCTGTGGTGAGCACACACACTCTCCAGCAATTAAAAAACATATACAATTCTCTCCTATATTATCATAGATTTAATGTAAAATTGCATTTGTCAGTATTGGACAGGATGTTTTTCTAAGCAAACACTGAACTCTAATATTCTTGTGACAATTTATAATTTACATAATAATTGTATATATTAATGCAGTACAGAGTGGTTTTTCAAAACATCTGTACCTCTAATATTATGCAATATTGTATGTATTAATATTACATTATAGTAATAGGATTATAATTTTAACCACACTAACAATGGGCAATTTTTCAGTATTTTTGTAGTAAAAGTCTTCCAGGGTTAGAAACCATGAAAATATTTTTAATACTTATTTATCTTATTTATTATTATTATTATTACTTTATTTTGACCAGAGGAAGATAGAGAGAGATAGAGAGAAAGAAAGAGGAAGTGAGAAAGCAAGCCACCAGGTCCAGGACTTGAAATGTGGTCAGCCATGCGGGAGTCCAGTGTCCCAACTGTGTCACCTGCCGGCCACCATGAAAATATTTTTAAGTGTACAAAAAGATTTATAAATAGGTATAAAAAAACTATACGCAGTATGATTTGAATTGGAATACATATACATATACACATATATATATGTATGTATACAGAAATATAGGTGCATACACATCAAAAGCAAAAGACAGAAGTTAATGTATATATATTTTTTAATCTACTAGAGGGAGTGTAGATCACTCCCTTAATCACTTACCAGAGTGTAGATCACTCCCTTAATCACTTACCAGAGAGAGACAGAGAAAGATGGATAACAAGACAGCATCACCCATGGGGCATGATCACACAATCCTTTCCCCTCCATTTCTCCCTCTTTTCAGGATTTTGGGCATACATGTACATATCTCCAGCATGTTTTTCAAGCCTCTGGGTCCAGGACTCCAACTGCTGGGTCAGCCACATGAGATCTAGCTACCTTAACCACCATGCCACAGGCTGATGGTTATAGTTTTACCAGCACTTTTCCCCTGTGGTACACAGGATGGCCACTAGTTATTTAGTTTGTTCTTTCGACATATCTATATTTTATACATTTCTAAAATGTGTTGCTATTACAGTAAGAGGGAAAAATTTGTTCATATTTTAAAGGTCAAATTTCCAACCTGATGATACCTTTCATCACCAACCACCACTTTATTTTCCTACAAAGTTATCTGTGATCTCAGAATACTGTTCAAGCTTACTGTTGTGTTCTTTTTGGTAGATTATAATTATTAACTAAATGACGTTCTTCCACTAACTACTATGAGCTTGTGCGGGGAAGGAAGGGCCATGCTTTCGGTCACCTCTGTGCCCCTTTTTGTTATTTGAACAAATGCTCAATGAAATTGCTCAGGCTGTCCAACCTGCCTGTCTCTCTGTATGGTTATAAGAGTCAGTTTTCAAGAAAATTAGAAGAGCCCTGGCAATTTCTGTGTAATTTCCTAAACTTTTCTCACCTCTTTTTCTACATGAGTTGTCTCAAATAAAAGATCAGAATTCTGGTGCTATAACTTCAAAGTGCTTTTAAATGTTCAGAGAGATTAATACAGCAAGAGAAAGTAATTTTCCACAAGATATTCTACTTCTCATATTTGATTCATGTATTTAATGAACTATATCTTCACACCACCTTAGGACCACAAAGCAATGGGTAAAACCCTTAGCTTTGATGTCTCCCAACAATTTTACAAAACAGTTTTAAGGAAAAAAAATCATGCGAAAGATTTATATTTCTGAATATCAATGTCAATTTTGAAGTAAAGATTTCTTAAATGATTTGTTAGTTAAAGCAGATAGCATGTAATTAACATTATTCTTTTTAAAAATAATTATTTATTTAATTTTATTTATTCATTCATTTATTTTTCATTTGACCAGAGAGACACAGAGAGAGAGGGGAAAAGTGAGGCAAGCCACCAGGTCTGGGACTTGAACTGTGGTTGACTATATGGGAGTGTCCACCTCCTTAACCACCATGCCACCTGCTGGCCCCCTGAAACAATGCTCTTTATACTTAACTTTGGAAATAATTTATATACAAATATGTATTAAAAAACTCAAGTAGTTTGGGGTATTTACTAGCACATAGTTTGATTCAATTCGTTCAGTGTAGTTCCTTTATGATTAATATCAGTTCCCTTTATGATTAATTCAAGCTAATTTTAGAGATAAAATATCTTGCTACGGGGGGGGCCAGCCGGTTATGTGGTGGTTAAGGTACTGGACTCCCACATGGCCGACCCTTGGTTCAAGTCCTGGTGGCTTGCTTTCTTACTTTCCCTCTCTTTATGTCTCTTGGTCGAATTTAAAAATAATAAAAATAATAAAATTAAATTCTTTTAAAAATATCTTGCTATAAAAGGTTTCTTTATGTAAACCTATTATTTTTAATTAAAAACTAAACTATTTTCCAATTAGTCACTTTCCAAAGAATGGGGGAAAATAAAAGCCAAAACTGGGGAAATGAAGAAAAACAGAAAACTGAACATCAGTATAAATTTAGTTAAAGAAATTTTGGTTATTCATAAACTGTACATAACACTATATTTTCCTATACTAAATTTAATAAAATTTTTGGGAAAAGAGAAATATTTAAATTTAAATATCAACTACCATTCAATTTTAAAATGAAGTTCCCAAGAATTTCCAAAATGCCATGAATATCTGAATTCTGTCATTGCTTTCCTAAATAACACTTCCTAATTAAATTGCATGATTGCATATATTTATGCTGATTATGCAATTTAACTAACATTGTAAATAAACCACAATCAACAAAATTACATTAAGAAAAGAAATCAAGACAGTAAAAATCTGTACTAAAATTAGATCCCAATTTTTGTGACATATTCCTAAAATATACAAACAACTAGTTAAGAATTAAGCAACCCAAGTGAAATGAAAATCCACATTTCAAAAGTAACCTATCAACACCTTAGAGATTAGCAGATGTGACATTTTAAGAATCCAATTACTTCATTCCTCCTTCCTCTTGTTACCTTTTTGTAAAAGGTTTTTTACTCACAAAAGCAAATTTCACATAAACTAGAAGAGCCTCTGTGTTAAGAATTTATTACAATATAAATGCAGGAATAAACACTTGTGTAATTGTTCTCTACTATATAACCAAGAAAATGATAGGAACTTTGTAAAATAATTAACTGATATTTTCCTTGTTGAGCAAGTATTGCATGCTATGACATAAGATAGTGCCAAAAATGATATCTTACATATTCCCTAATGCTCAGGACAAGAGTAGGAGAGGAATTATTTCCCTTATTTTACAAATAAGCAAACACTGAGGAGCCTGGGGCTGGCAGGTGGCATGGTGATTAAGGGTGCTGGACTCCCACATGACCGACTGCGGTTCGAGTCCTGGACCTGGCAGCTTGCTTTCTCACTTTCTCTCTCTCTCTCTCTGACCCTCTCTGGTCAAATTAAAATATAAATAAATAAATAAAGTTAAATAAAATAATTCTTAAAAAATAATAATTGAGGAGCATGTAAGAAAACCCATTCTATTTCAAAAAGACCAGTGGTAGATTTAATCCTATTGAACAGTCACCAACGTAGAGCTGATCAAATGGACTAGAACAATGTCAAAGAATAACTATACTGAAGGCCATACAACAGCTGCCTCCATTACTCAACAGTGAGAATATTATAATGCTCTGTTTTCCTTTTTTTTTTTTAAGAGAGATTTTTGCTATAGGGTACATGTGCTCACCAAAGAGGCTAGAGAAACAGAGAAGCAAAAAGCAAGAAATCACCCCCCAGGGGAGATGGCCATGCAGCAATCCCTTCTCCTCCTTTCTCTTCCAGAGATTTTGGACACACATGCACACACCCCTGGTGTGAGTTTTAAGCCACTGAATCTGGGACCCCAACTGTGGTAGGCCATGTGGGAGTCCAGCGACATAATCATTATGCCATCTGCTGGGCCCTATTATTATGTTCTTTCCTTGACAGACTATATAATTTTGGAGATGATGTTCTACGTTGAATATTTCCATTTTACTGTCTCTCTGGTATGGGTTGAAGTATGTTAACCCTAAATTCCATTATAAAGTAAATATTCCATTTTTGATACTTCAGACATAATCCTATTACCTTCAGTCAATTCTCACAAATTATGATAACAGTACTATGAGAATTACCTCCTTTTGGGAGGAAGGGTTAGATATGGTTTCTCTACTTTATCAATGGTTAAGCAGAAAAAAAAAAAGGAAGGATTATAACACAAAAAATAGCAGGAGTTATTAGTTAATCTAGGAGAGGATTCAAATGATTGTAAACTGTTATTTCAGAATGTGCTCATCTTTATAGGAAGCTATATGTATCAGCTGTCTTCCAATTCTGTATTTCCTTAGGTATCAGTTAGGCTTGAGAGGCTTCCAAAAACTCTGAGCTGGAGTGGGACGTATCAGTGGTAAAATATGACTCTGTGAGGCTGACCCGCGTGGGAAGGTGACAGGTTTGCATCAAGAGACCTCCCTGAGTACATCGGGCCCCTGTATGCCCCAGTCCAGGGCTGAGTGAGGCAGGGGTAGATCAAGGTGTTAAGATCCCATTAGGGATGCTGTCTCTTTGCCATAGTCTCTCTCTCTAAAAACTGAGTCTCTAAAATTCTAACGAATGGATGGTAGGCTCCTATGACAGATCACCCACACAATGGCAGTTATGTAAATAACGAATAACGAATCTGGTGCCAAATGAAGGACAAAGGCTCTCAATTTATTAACCACTAATGAAGGCCACAGAAAAATAAAAGTATAATGATTTGGTGAGAGGAGTCTAAGTTTTAAACAAAATAGAGCAGGAAAAGAAAAGTGGGATATAAAATGGGTATTATAATTTTGTACTCCTTCCCCTATTTTCTATTAACAAAAAATAAAACAAATAAATTTAAAACAAACATTAAAACTCAGAGAATCAACCTAGAGTAGAGAAGAATGACAGGTGTACCTTAACACTTCAATTTCAATCTTTTTATTTTTTTTCACTGTTTCTATTTTATTAAAGTTTCTAATTGAACATATGCTATTCTTTTTATTTTATTTTATTTTATTTTGTTTTAAGTTCTTTTATACATTTAGTCCCAATACTTAGCTTGCAAACACAGTATTCATACATGCAGGACTCTCTGGACTAAAGTATTAAGTCAGTGTAAAAAGATGAGGAGGTCAGTTACATTTTGCACTGAAAAGCCAGACAAGCCTTTGATAAACGAGGAAAAGGAAAAAGGAAAGCAAAGAAGTTTTAATGTAGGGGTTTAGAATGGTGACGAAGTTGAATGGGAATAATTTGGGGAGTTGCTGACAGTGGGGAGGTAATCTGATGTGTGGTCACTGTCGCAGAAAAGTGTCACCTGCCTTGGTTCACTCCATGTCTAGATCAGGGGGCCCAGCTTTTTATGCTCTCTAGCCAAATGGGATGGACCTCATTTGTCTTGTCACTCCTAGATACAGTTGTTGAAACATGGGTATAGGGGCCAGCAAATGGTGTAGTGGTTACGTCACTGGACATCCATATGTCTGGCCGTGGTTTGAGTCCTGGAACTGGAGGCTTCAAACTCATGCCAGATGCATGTTTGGGAATGCCCAAAATCCAAGAGGAGAATGGAAAAGGGATTGTGGCACGGCCCTCCCCACCGGGCAGTAATTTCTCACTTTCTGTCTCTCTGGGAAGTGCACATGCCATATAGCAAAAACCTCTCTAAAAAAAAAGAAACGTGGGTATGGTAGTCCCCCACTTATACACCAGTTCCCTTTCCATTGTTTCAGTTATTCCTGATCAACCCAGCTCAAAAGTGTTCAATGAAAAATTCAAGAAATAAACAATTCATAAATGTTAAATCACGTGCCATTCTAAGTAGCATGGCCTTTGGCACTGTCCCACTCTGTCCCTCCCAAGACATGCGTCATCCTGTCCAGTGTATCCACGCTGCATGCACCGCCTGCCCATGTTCACTCAGTAGCCATCTCAGTCATCTGATCCACCACTGCATTAACCCACTGTATGTATTCAAGAATCCCTACTCTTACTTAATAATGGCCCCCAAAATCAGTAGTAGTGATGTTGAGGGGCCAGGAGGTGGCATGGTGATTAAGGGTGCTGGACTCCCCCATGGCAAACCACGATTCAAGTCCTGGACCTAGTGACTTGCTTTCTCACTTTCCCTCTCTCTCTCTTTTGCTCTCGCTCTTGCTCTGTCCTTCTCTGGTCAAGTTAAAAATAAATAAAGAAATAAATAAAGTTAAATAAAATCATTATTTTTTAAAAAAGAGTAGTGATGTTGACATATTGTTCTAATCATTCTATTGTATTATTGTTGTTAATATTTTACTTTATCATAGGTTTGTATATGTGTATAGGGAAAATACATAGCATATGTTCAGTACTATCTGTGGTTACAGGCATCCACTGTGGGTCTTGGAATGTAACCCCAGAGTGTAAGGGGGTGCCTATTGTAATGGCTTTGTGCCATGTATATATAGTTCATTGAATATAAACTGAAGGACGGCAACATTGGATGGTGGTGTTGGTACTTGAAAGAGAAAATTGAGTATGAGCGATAGCAATAAAATGTGTGTGTGTATTATATGTGTGTGTGTGTGTGTGTGTGTGTGTGTGTAGGGGGGAGAGAGAGAGACAGTCTTAAAAAAGTTCATGGGATAAGTATTAAGAGAAAAAAATGCAAGATTTCAAAATTTGGGGCAACACAATAAACTTGTGCTTGAGTTCCCTTTTTTATGAACTTTTTTGAAGTCCCTTCATGTGTGCATGTATATATATGGCCCCTAAGCACTTCCCACTTCAAAAATCAATGCTAACTAGCCAGGAGCACTTTCAAGTTCCGTGCACAGAAATCATTATTTGCCTTGAACTCCATCCACTCCAGTGTAACCCTCCTGCATCTCTTCTAGAATAAATTAACACACAGTAACATGTTTTTATTCTACACAGAGAATTTTCTTTCACAGGTCCCCAGAAGAAAAGCAAAATGCTCTGAGACAAACTTTCAAGTATATTACTTATGAAGAATGGCATGTGAATAAAGAGAAGAAAATACATCACCATGTCCTCACTTTAACTTTACATAATGTCTCACATCTCACGACGCACTGCTCTAGAGTGAAGTGTTTTAACCTGCCTTCTGATATGAATTACTTGGCTGGGCAACAGACAGGCGGGCTGGGATCATTTTTTGTAAAAGCCATCAACATCTTTCAATGCTATTTGGAATGCTGAGGGAATGCTTTGTTCCTTCCTCACTTATCAATCAAATACTTCATGAAGTTTAATTAAAATTAAGTCAAAAATATTCTGTTTGTCTAAACCTTAATTTTGTTAACCTGTTATTGGATTTTCAAAAATACCTGTTTAGAAAACTGATTGAATTTTCTATTTATATGTAAATTTGAGTTTCTAAGCTTAGATTCAGGTCTGCTTGGAGAATGCTAATCCTAAGTCTACCATATTTGAACTCCTTATGAGTACATTTAGAAAGCTCTTGCACCAGCCCATAATACATGTACATAATAATCAGACATTTAAAACATTTCAAAATACTCTGCAAAAATGCCTTGCTAAGTTCCTGTTTAGGGAAGAAAAAATGCTGTATCAGGTAGTGGACCAATGGTGATGTAACTGGATCCACCTGGGGAAGGTCTTTGGGTTCCCATCAGGGACCTCCCTGAGCACATGGACACGTGCATACTCATGATCAGGTCCAGCTGAGACTGCAAGTTGACCGGGGCGTGGAGACCCTCTTGAAGGTGCCTGTCTATCTCTGCCTCTCTGTCTCTCTCAGAAGAAATAAACAAACATAGAAGATGCTTCCTCCTCAACTCACTATAAATTTATTCATTCAATTATTCATAAATCAAATCATGCTATATGCCTGCTTCAAACTTTCCAAAAGTCTTCTAACAGGATACAGAAGAAGCATCCAGATTGGTCCAGGCAGGAATGAGCATTCTAAGAGGCCTGGAAGGACGTTTGGTGGATCTGGAGGAGAAGGGCAAGGACAGGGTGGTCTGAGATGAGGAAAGCGAGTAGGAAACACATTACACAGGGCCTTGCAGAATCTGAGAATGCTGGAAAGCCCCTGGAAGTTTTAGGGGGAAAGGGCATTAATCCAACACATGTTTTAAAAAGATCATTTTCAGGGACCAGCAGTTAGCGTAATGGCTATGTCGCTGGACTCCCATGTAGTCAACCGCAGTTCAAGTCCTGGACCCGGTGACTTAAACTCACACTGGGCGTGTATGCGTGCATGCCCAAGATCCCAAGAGTTGAATGGAGGAGAAGGGATTGTGGCGTGTCCATCCCCCCCTGGAGGGTGAATTCTCTCATTCTGTCTCGCTGTCTCTCTATGTCTGTCTGGCAAGCGCCCTATAGCAAAAAAAAATTCTCAAAAAAAAAGATCATTTTCACTATTCATTTCAGAACAGACTGCATGAATGTACGTTCCTCTCACCTCAGACTCAACTAATGAAGGTAAAAATGCAAAATGCATTTATTCTGAAGATGTTCCGCTCATACCAAAAAACTCACATGTTCATTCAATAAAGGGCTGACCAACTCCCATGGGTTATACAGCAGCAAAATAAGTACTTACTTAGACTAGCAGATGACTAACAATTTACATGTCTAGGGCTGCTAATCCTCCATTCATGCATTTATGTAATATGACATACAGAATATCCTGATTGCGAATTTTCCACATGTAACATCATCAGCAACTTCTCTAAGTGAAAATAGGAAAACAACCAATCTCCACAATAAACCACTCCAACAACCACTACTGCAGCCAGACATGCACCTAAACTTCATGCATCAAGATGGGTACGGAAGAGCAAAATAATCCGATGTGTTTGATCCCCATTTTTCTTTAATGCTCCAATAGGTAGAGAGAGAAGCAAGAGAATTTTAATATCAATTATATCAAAGAGAAGAGAAAGAGAAGACACATCCCATAATCTGTCTTGGATTTTTTTAAGGTTTTTGCCATAGGGTGTGTGTGTTTGCAAGAGATAGAGAGAGGGACACTGAAAGGGAAAGTGAGAAATGATCCCCTAGGGGAGATGGCCATGCTACAATCTCCTCTCCTCCGTTCTTCTCCCAGGATTTTGGACACACACATACACGTGCCCAGTGTCATTCTCAAGTGGCCAGGTCCATGACTCAAGCCACAGTTGGCAATGAGGGAGTCCAACGCCTTAACCACCATGCCACCTGCTGGTTCTTTTATCTTGTTTTTTTTAATCTACATGTAGAGATGATATACAGTTCACAACTGTACCAGAAATCTGATCACAGACTCAGTTATCAAGACTTATCAATGCACCCATTGCTCTGATAATTCAGGAATGCTAGAGTATTGAGTTGGTTTCTGGACAGATCATAAACCTCCACAGTTTAAGTAGGTGTTCAAGAAACCTTTATAGAAGGAATGAGTGAACAATATCACTTTAGTTTAATAAATAAGTAAGTAGAGGCAGACATATAATATGCTTTTATGAGAGCAAGTGTGAAGAGAGAAATTGTAAATATTGAGATTAATTGCTAGGCTAGGCAGAGAAGGTCCTGGGGAGAAGTTAGGACTGTTTCCATGTAGGATTCACCCAGGAAGAAGGAAGGGACTTGTTTTGCTTGTTTGTTTGTTTGCTTATGTGTTTATGAAAGATTTTTGCTACAGGGTACATACGCTCACCAGAGATACAAACAGAGACAGAGAGAAAGAAGGTGAGAAATCACCCACCAGGGCAGACAGACACTCCATACTCCCTTCTCCATTTCCTTTTGGAGCTTTGGACATGTACACACATGTACCCGATGTGAGTTGTAAGCCACCATGTTCAAGACTTAAACCGCAATCAGTCATGTGGGAGTCCAGCACCCTAACCATTATGCCACTTGCTGGCCCAGGAGGGACTTGTTAAAATGCAGATCTTACTTAGTAGATCCAAGATGGGCCCGGAATAGTGCCTTCTGGACAAGCCCCGCCCTGCCCCCTACCCATGGTGCTGTTGCTGCCCAGGTCTAGGGACCATTGGAGCAGTAAGTCTGTGAGAGACACAGATTAAACCTGGGACTTCAGAAAATAACAAAAACCAAGGGAGAACCCAGATAGAGTGGGTGGCAGAGAGAAAAAAGCTTTATAAATACTCCACTCTCTGTAGCATGTTAGTAATTTAAATTAAGAGTAGTGATTTTATCAGAAGACTTTCTCTCTTTACCCTTACAGAAGTATAGTATTCTAGTCCAGTGGCAAACTGTTCCATCAGACTTTAATCTCCAATACAGTCAAACAGTCATTTATCCCCAGAAAACAAAACAAACTAACGAACATTTGAAAGCCAAACTTACCAATGTGGCACACTTAGAAAAATAAAGAAAATGGTTTCTTCCCTTCCTTCACAAAGATAAATAGAATATCTTCTTTCCCAATTTGGCTAGATTAACTCAGAAAAGGAAATTAATTTGAAAATGAAATTTAGCGATTACCTACCACAGACCTGTTACCGAATCTACTGCTGATACTCATAAATATCAACTGATTCACTCAGGGAAGAGTAAAGATTTAGAATTTTCTCATTATTGATTAAGCGAAGGTTATCTGAAAAGATATGCTGCCTAGAGAATAATTTATATCATTAAATGTGATGTAAATGACTTTAAATTCTTAAAAATAACATTCTAAAGAACCTACAAGTAGTATAAGAGAGTATGTTAACCTTGGAAATTGATGGTTCTTTAGCAACTACAATAATGTGCCAAAATAAACTTCTTATAATAATATATTTACATTTTAGTAGATTTACTGCTTATAGAGATAAATCAACTTTGCAGATCTGGTGTTCTTTGTTCAATAAAAAGGCAACTGCGTAATTTTTCAATGTCCCCTCGGCAATATGAATAACCACTTGCCTAGAAGGAAGGTGACATAGTTTATTTCCTTACAGTCCTCCATCTTGTGTCCACCAAAACTAATAAGAAAGCTGATTTTTAAAGCAAGTATTTTTGTTTTTAATTTGATGAAAGGCATGTGAACCCACCAGAGAAAGAAACGAGGGAGACTGAGAAGGAAAGTGAGAAAGCACTTACTTTCTGGCCCCTGCCAGGGAAAGAGTCACACAGCAATCCCTTCTCTTCCTCCCATCAGGAGGAATGTGCACACATGCGCGCTCCCAGGGTATTTTTTAAACCACCAGGTCCAGGACTCAAACCACAAGGCTGCCATGTGAGATCCAGCTGGCCTCTGTTGTTGTGGTTTGTTTGTTTGTTTGTTTGTTTTGTTTGTTTTTTTAATGCAAAATCTGACTACTAGAAAGACCAGGCAGGGCAACCTGAGCCTGTAATCCCAGAGACTCAAGTGACTATGGCAGGAGGACCACAACATGGCGAAATCTTCTCTTAAAAAAAAAAAATAAATAGTTTGCTATTTATATCAAGAATTTAGCTAGTGAGTGTAATGTCTATTTTTAAAATACTGGTAATGTGTAACAATCCTATTATCCATCCTGTATTAAAAAAAAAAAAAAAACAGTGCACAGAGTAATTTTACTCTACTGATACGAATGAAGAAACAAACTTAATAGTGGTATAAATTGCTAATATAGCTGGACAGTGTTGCAAACAGCAACACTGTTTAGCTACCCCATAGCTGAAATGACTCCAGGAATCTATGATATTCTGGCAGAAAAAAGACTGTGAAGGTGATTGAACCTGAATACTTCAGCATTAGACTTGCAAATGGCTGAATGCACCCAGAATCAAGAGAGGGCTCTGAACGTGCCTATTATCAGTCAGCCACACATGACCATTCAGGGACTCCAGATTAAAGTTATCCATGTATGAAGTGCTGGTATTTCTTCCTCCAGGAAAAAGAAATACTATCTCAAATGACTCTTTCAGTTTTAGAAGATTTTACAAAAATCCAGTTTTAGAAAAATAAGTACATTTACTCGATTGGGAAAAGTCATTGTCGCCTTGTACCAAAGTGTTGCATTTCAGCACATTCTGCAGAGGCAGGACTAATGTACTGCCATGTACTTTGGACTAATGATAATAGCAGTGACGATTTCTGTTTTAATCTGCCAAAGGGCTGTGGGTGATTCCACTCACATAGTCTCACTGAACTGACACAGCTCACAGAGAAGAAGGGTGAGGACTTTATGGATGGTTAATTATCATAGGAAAGCTGAACAATGAATCAGGCCTTGGATTTCACCTCCAGAAAGGCCGAAAGAGCAACTTGGCTCTCATCTGCCATGGGTTCTTACAATCAACACCATCCTAATTTGAAACAATATATTATTTTATTGACTACCTGACTTTTTTTTTCCCATTTAGATTTATAGATACCATTACAAGGAGTTGGCTATAAACTAACAAAACGGTCCATGCTAAATTATCCACTACTGAGAAATAAAATCATACCCAAGTCATTCTGGGCAACTTCACTTCAACCCGTTATATTGTGTGCAAAGACGCTTCCAGGTTCTGGGTGAGCGTATTAAAGAAAGAGAGGTTAGATTTCAGTGAGTTCCAGAGCTCTTCTTCCAGAACTCTCTGTTATATCAGGTTTCAATAAATCTGCATATTAAATTATTTCCAACTGAATGTGGTTCAAGTCACAACTGCATCTCAAACTACTGGGTCATCGGAAAAGTCATGACACATTTTTCTATGCAAAAATGAGTCATGACATTTCCAACAACCCAATAAATTGGCAAAAGAAAAAAAACATGAATTACAGACTAATGTATCAAGACTCTTGTATTTTTCAAAAACTGTAGAATTTAAGCTTTAATGAATTAAGAGTAAATCAAAATGACAAAGAAAACAAATTTTGTAAGACCAGATATTATGGACTGAATGGTGTGTCTCCCTAAAATTTGTACATTGAAGCGCCTAACACTTTGGTCATATTAGAAAATGCAGGCATCTAATGAAGTAATTAAAGTTAAATGAAGTCACAGAGGTGGCACTCTGGTCAGATAAGATTAGTACCCTTATCAAAAGAAATACTAAGGTAAGTACGTATGAAGACATAGAAAAAGACTCTCTCAACAAATAAGGAAGAGCACTCTTATCAGAAATTATATTTGCTGGCACTTTGCTCATGGACTTCTAGCCTCCAGAACTGTGAGAAGCTAAATGCCTATTGCTTATGCCACCCAGTCAAGGGTCTTTTGTTACAACACTGCTAGCAGGCTAAGACACCATTGTCACAAGTGTAACTGATTCTTTACTGCATGTCTAACATTTTGTTACTTTCTGTGAGGGATACACAAAAATATAAGATCCCTTCCCAAGTATGACTTGAAGCTATTCAATATACTAAAACCTTCAACTAGGTATATCCACTACAAAGATCCATTCATTTCAGCACAGAAGAGGTATTTTTCAAAAAATCATTTTGTTTTTAAGAAATGCAAAGACATGCCATTAAACTGACATTTTCTTTCATCTTTTACATGTCTTATATATCAACACTTTAGCAAAATATAATTGAAATAAGAAGCCTGAGGCACTACAAAAATCATCAGAGAAAATTTGAATAACACTTAAGATACTTTGATATTACTTCAAATGACATCCAGGATACATGACATTAAGCAAAGGAATATTCTTCTAAAGGGAGATTTTTCAATGATAAAGCTTTCATTGGAATATGAACGAAATGTCAGGTTCCCATATCAATCTGGATTATCTAAGCTTAGTCATTTCTCCACTGTGGAAATACCCAGGGACCAGTTCATTTTAGGAGATTCTAAGGGGGAGCTCATAACCCCACAAATTTAGCAGCTTGATAGTCCCTGGTTGCAAAGCAGACTAGAGAAATGGTATCTTTGGAGAATCTAAACAGGAAAGAATACCCCTAGCAACTCAGGTGATAATTTTAAATCGTTGGTTAAAATACTGATGAGAAGGGACCAGGCAGTGTTGTTGTGTAACATAGAAAATGTCCTGGGTTTGTGTCTGGGGACCTCCCTGAGCTCGCCAAGAGCAGGCACATGCCCATGATTCAGTTCACTGAGATGTGTCATGGATCGCAGCAGGAAGGTCCTATTGGTGATGCCTGTTTTTCTCTCTATCTCTGTTTCTATCTTTCTTATGAAAATAAACATATGAGTAAACTTTCAAATATACTGATGAAAAGAAGTACAGCTTGGGGCCAGCAGATCGTGTGGTGGTTAAGGGTGCTGGACTCCCATGTGGCTGACCATAGTTTGAGTCCCGGACCTGGTGGCTTGCTTTCTCACTTTCCCTCTCTCTCATTCTGTCCCTCTTTGGTCAAATTAAAAATAAATAAATACAAAATAAAGTTCAATAAAATAATTTTAAAAAAGAAAAAAAGTACAGCTTATCCAAGTAGGTTCAGATCTACTATATACCAAGTAAAGAATTGGGCATAGGAGACCCAAAGGTAACACTGCACAAAGGTATCATAAATTGGTTTAATCTCTACCTCCCTTGTTTCTCAAAATGTTAGGGGAAAACAAAACAAAACAAAACAAATTCCATAGCAAATAAAATTCAGGAAGATGTGGTTAAACCAAGTTAAATATATTTTAAGGCTAAAGGACCACTCGTATTTATCACTATGTGAATACTGGCCAAGAAACTTCAGCTTGTAGACCTTTTGTCAAGAGGCATTTTTTTTTTCACTTTTAAGTTTATTTATTCCTTCCATGAGTGAGAGAAACAGAAAGACAAAACCCCAACAAGGTCCCAGTGCTATGATCCACTCTAGTCTCAGCCTGACTCAGATCACATGCCCAGTATACTCAAGGAGGTCTCTGTACATGAACCAGGAATCTCCCCATGTAGGTAAGCTTCACGAGCACTGTATTTTACTGCTGTACCCTTATCTGGCCCCCAATACGGCATTTCATGTGGTTCCTCATCCATGTACATACAAACACTGTAGACACACTACATGATAACGCTTCTAAGAAATGATGGTTAATTTTTTTCCATCATTTTAATATTTATAAGAAACACACTTATGAGAACTTATCTAATAATTAATACTTTAAAAGTGGTAACCTGTCATTGTGATAAGTCACTTGCCTCCCAATAAACTTTATAGTATCCCACTGCACAAAAACAAGGACTTTGAAACATCTAAGAAATGTCTCCAATATAAGGAGAGATACATATCAGATCAAGGCAGTTTGAGGGGAATAAATAACTATGCAATGAGATAGTATCTCTCATTAATGTCCTCAGAAAGAACAGGTATATTTCATCCATTAAATAAGAATATCATGTCATTTTATTATTATTATTAATACCATTATCATTTTTAGGCTTTTTCTTTTCTTCCCTTCCCTTCCCTTCCCTTCCCTTCCCTTCCCTTCCCTTCCCTTCCCTTCCCTTCCCTCCCTCCCTCCTTTCTTTCTTTCTTTCTTTCTTTCTTTCTTTCTTTCTTTCTTTCTTTCTTTCTTTCTTTCTTTCTTTTTTTTGTTTTTCCCCAGAGTGTGGGAACTATTGCCAGGGAGAGACAGAGAGGGACAGAGAAACAGAAAGTGAAAAATCACCCCTCCAGGGGTCTGCCCACCTGCCCACACCACAGTCCCTTCTCCTCCATTCTCCTCGCAGGATTTTGGGCACATACACATATAAGCCTGATTTGATACTTGAACTGTGGTTGGCCATGTGGGAGTCTAGTACCTTAACCATCACTTCACCTGCTGGCCCTAGAATAGCATGTTATTTCAGAGGGAAAAACATAAGAGAAAATAAAATTCTTACAAATTAGTATTTCAATATTATGACTAAAAGCAGGCTTGAAAGAAAACATTGAAGGAGAAAATTGAGAGAATAAAAAATGAAAGAATAAGAAGAGGCAAATAAAAGGGGAAGGAGGGAACAATAATATTGCAGAAGCCCCTAAATTTCAATAATTAGAAACTCTAAAAAGGTAGTAGAGTAACACCGATGGACTCAGTCAAGACGATTTTGTGGAACTGATACATTCAGATGGGCAGAATCCATTGGGCATTGGGTACCCTAAACAGAAGAAATACAACTATATCTGGAGACATGAATCATGAAACTTTTGGACAAAAAAGTTAGACAGAATAAGAAAGAGAAAGAAGCAATCACATCAAAGGTGAAAATGACTTAGGAGTCCTTAACAATAACACAGGAAACAAGAAAACAAAAGAGCAATCTTCTCAAAGGTATGAGGAAAAATAAAACCCAGCTTAACATTCACTGTGCAGTCAATTTTTCATGAGGTGGACCACTTAAAATATGCAGTCTCAGTCATTTATCTACCAAGAGTTCTTTTTTTTTAGGAAACTGCTTAATGATATACTGTACTGAAATCAGGTAATAAATCAAAGAAAAGTTACAATTTATGAAACAGGGACTCCAACTCAAAAGAGAGATGTAGGAAATCATAATATATGACATGTCTCAGCTGTAAAAAGGACTTTTATTATTAGTAGAGCTAATAATGTCAATATTGAAAATTGGGAAAATGATGTGTGGTAGGGGGCAAAATCTCATCTTCCACTGTGTTTTAAGAGGGGAGTCACTAGCATATGGTTAAAACACAAAGCTCTGCAAGATCGATCCACATGAAAAAGCTCTTGGTTGGTGTCCAGCGAACTCCCTGAAATAGGTGGTGGAGGCTAGGGGTGGACTGTGGGGTCAAGTCCCTACCAGGAGTAAGTCTCTCTCACTCACTCACACAGAGAAAAAATGAATGCACACTCTTTAAAAAAAAAAGTAATTATTAAAATGGAAAAACCAGAGGCAGCACTATAATCATATTGTTTAAATATGTGTAGGTAAACATATGGAGAAACAGTTACAAAGAAGTGAAAACAGCTACCTTCAGAAAGTGACATATGACAGTGCCAATAATAGTTTTCAACTGTTTAAACTATGTTCACAGTTCTTTTATGAGCACAGCAAGAATGACAATGAACTGATCTAACACATTTATTTTAATCATAAAGTTAAGAATTATGACCGGACCAGCAGGTGGCATGGTGGTTAAGGTGCTGAATCCCACATGGTCAACAGCGCAGTTCAACTCCCAGATTCATGGGCTTAATAGTTACGCTAGGCGTATATGTTTGCCTAAATTCTGAGAGGAGAATAGAGAATGGATTGCAGTGTGGCCATTCCCCCTAGAGTTGGGGTGATTTCTCACTTTCCCCTCTTTTTCTGTTTTTCTCCAGTGTGCGCATGTGCTCTATGGTAAAACAAACAAACAAACAAACAAAAAACATTTCCCAGATCTTTCAACAGGTTGCCTTTAAGAATTAAGAATCAAGGGGCCAGCAGTTAGCGTAATGGCTATGTCGCTGGACTCCCACGTAGTTGACCCCGGTTCGAGTCCTGGACCCGGTGGCTTAAACTCACGCCGGGCGCGTGTGCATGCGTGCCCAAGATCCCAAGAGGAGAATGGAGGAGAAGGGATTGCGGCGTGGCCATCCCCCCGGGTGGTGATGTTTTGCTTTCTGTCTCTCTGTCTCTCTCTGTCTGTCTGGTGAGCGCACGTGCCCTGTAGCAAAAACCTCTCAAAAAGAAAGAATTAAGGGAACCAGCAGTTAGCGTAATGGCTATGTCGCTGGACTCCCACGTAGTCGACCGCGGTTCGCGTCTCGGACCCGGTGGCTTACAACTCACGCCGGGCGCGTGTGCGTGCGTGCCCAAGATCCCGAGAGGAGAATGGAGGAGAAGGGATTGCGGCGTGACCATCCCCCCTGGGGGGTGATTTCTCGCTTTCTGTCTCTATGTCTCTCTCTGTCTGTCTGGCGAGCACACGCGCCCTATAGCAAAAAACCTCTCAAAAAGAAAAAAAAAGAAAAAAAAAAAAAGAAAGAATTAAGAATCAAGAAGAGAACACTTCATTGTCTCATGATTCACACTGGCACGATTATGTTACTAATTGTTCAGTAACAGTAATTATTCACCTATTCATTTAACAAGAACCCAAGCACCAACCAAGCAATGAGCAAAACCAGACCCGGTCCTGCCCCATGGAGTTTTCAAGTTGCTCAGAGATATCACATGACCTTTACAGCTGTGAGAGAACCACGAGATCTGGAAATTCAGTCTCCCAGCTGTATATTCATCTTTTTTTTCCTACATTCCCTGTGAAGGTTTTTCTCCCCGTCTACAGGCTAACTTTTGACTTTGCTTCTTTACACAGTAAGCACCAAGACAATTTATTTTTCCTTTCCCCCTCAGTGCCAAGAAGTGTTCAGCCATCAGCATGTGGAGTGAAGGATGGCCTTTGAGTGACTTCATATCTCCATATTAATGTCGCTTTGTCGCCAACATTTCAGCCCGTAGACTGGCTGACAGCCCTCCCTGAGCCACAGAAACCACCAGCTGGTTGGAGAACCAACAATTTATATCTCGTGGTGCAATGAGGATCCAGTAATAAGATGGTTGTGTTGAAGACTGTGGAACTACATGAGAAACTGGCCACTTACTACTTCCTGATGGAAATGTGACATAAGAAATCCCATAATCTATACATTTGGAACTCTGCTCTGGCTTTTCAAAAATAGCTTCAAAAAAGCAAACTACTGATGCTCTCTACTATCCTTATTTTACACTCTCAAAAAGTCAGGTATGGAAAAACTGGGGCTCTGACAAGGTTTTATAGCAAATGTCCTAAATCTTAACTTTCTACAGGTTAATCAAAGTAACTATAAGGACTCTAGTGTCACCTAATACAGTGTCTTAAAAAGTGAAATGGTCATTTATTCATTCTTCTTCCAAGCAGAGACACTTTCACTCTTCTTTGGCAGTCTTTTATACTCTTTCATTCATTCTCTCGCTGACAATTCTGAATGCCAATGGAGGCAGAATGGCGCTCTCCCAGGGAGCTCAGCCCCCATAATGATGGGTCCTCAACCCAAGAGTGCACATTAACGGTTGTTCTTGGGGCTTTCTGGCTGATGGGCCACTATTCCTAAACCACTTCCTCTCAGACTAGTAATTCATCATCAGAGGGAAAATTCCATTATTCAAACTGTTTTCTGTACCACGAAACTGCTGTTCCTCTAAAGGTAATCCTGAAACGTGTGCCCTCTGACTTTCTAAGATCTTCAAAATCAATTTTGTCATGCTTTTCTACTTACTAACTTCAAGCATCAAGTAGAAATTAGAACTTTCTAATTAGAAAATTGAGAGGCTAGAACATTCTTGAGCAAATATTCTTTCCTACTCTGTCCCTTGTCAATAAGAAGGACAATAAACTAATTCACATGGGCAGTGAGCACCATAGTAATGGCCTGATTCCGCTCCGGAGACAAAGGAGTGTGTATATTCTCAGATCTCGAAAGATGTTAGACAATCAAAATATTTTCATCTCTTGCATATGACAAAATTTTCACAAAGATCTTGAAATGAACCATTGTCTCAGCTAATTAAGAAAAAATAATTAACGTTACAAATTAAAAATTCTAAGTTTAAATCTAATTAAGGATTCCAAGGTAAAATATCTACATTTTTACCAATTAGGTTGAAAGACCTCTTGCATTATTTTCAACATAAAATAATTAATAAAATTTTACTTCATAGGTTTTCATTTTGGTAACAACACTAGTTATTCTAATATTTATTTTTTTTCTTTTTAATTTATTTTTTTCCATGAATGAGTAACACAGAGAGAGAAAGACAGGCATCCCCACCAGGCTCCTCAACTGTGATCCACCACGGCCTCCAGAGTACAGGTACCAGTGCACCTGTTATACTCGAGGAATTTGGGGATGGGAACCCAAGACTTTTTCCATGTAGGTCCAGTTGCATTCCTACTGTACTATGCCTAACATACTGATATTTTTCTTTATTCTGACTATTCATTACATGTAGATAATAATGTTTTAACTATATTTGTTTCACTAGCAAAAAGCTCCTAAAAGACATTAATTAGCTCAACTGATCAATTAAGTGCTACTTCCTTTTTATTTTAACATTAAAGTTTAGGCTTGTGTTGCATTTCTTCTCTATCCTAACAGCATAGCTGTGTCTCTGTATCCATGCTCTTCCTAATCTGTTCGCCCTTACTCACAGCTGCCAGATATATCTTAATAGTATCAGAGGACCGGCTCAGAAACTATCGGTTCAAAATCATATACAAAATAAAGTCTGGGCCTATTAGTCGTATATTCCTGGCCCTTCTAAATGATGCCCAGCCTACCCTTCAAACCTTATAGCTGAAATGGACTGCTCTCTGCCCCCTCACCCAGCTCCTGTCCCTCGGGTTCTTAGACTGTGTTTCTGGCCTGCACTGTTCTTTAGGCCCCAGATCATGTTGCCCTGCTTGATTACACAAGCACAAGAACTTTCTTCCCCTTGTCAAGGCAATTAACATTTGCTGACTTACATCACATGTAATCACATCTTTTCTCCCTTTCCTGGATGGGCTGAGTCAACTTGTTATAATCCCAGTATCAGACACATTGCTGCATGAAAAGGAGTTTAATAAATGTTTGTCAAGAGATGAATAAATGGGTAAAGCATGCCAAGTAGTAAGTCTAAAATAACACACAATTTCCTAATAAACCTTTGACTATAGAAAAGCCCAAATATTTTTCTTATGCCCAGAAGCTCTTCATTTTTTTCTTCATCTTAGAATTTTTAAAAAAAATTTGCTCTAGGGCATATGCACTCACCAGAAACACACACACACACACACACAAACACACACACAGAGAGAGAGAGAGAGAGAGAGAGAGAGAAATTGAGAAAGAATTTCCAAGGGATGAAGAGAGGGAGGGTGGCCACACAGATATTTCTTCTCCATTTTTCGCTCAAGATTTTGGGCATGCATGCACATGTACCCAACATGTTTTTCAATCCACTGGATCCAAGACTGAAACCATCCAGTCCGCTATGTGGGATTCAGATGCCTTAACCACCAGGCCACTGGCTGGCCCCATCCTAAAATTGTGAGCACACGAAATTCTACTTCCACATTCAGTCCCTTCCCAGGATGCCAACCCACTGGGCTATACAACTTGCTTTTCCTGCCATGCAGACTCTACAGACCCTCTCATTTCAGTCCTTTCATTTTCTTCTTACCTCTGACTTACGCACAGTAACTCTGATCGTCAAAGATGACATGTTAACTAACCTGCAGTATTTTCCCACTATTCATGGCGACAGAACTAAAATCCTGTGATGGATCCAAAGATACAGTTAATTATAAATTGTGGTTTACCAAAGACTTTCACCTCTTAAAATAATTCATCATGTATTGAGTGACATAAAAAAAATTGGTTCATTCACTCCTCTCATTCTCTAATAACTTCCTTTTTTTTTTTTTTTTTTGGAGAGTTTTTTTGCTATTGGGCAGCAGAGAGACAAAGAAAGACAGAAAACAAGAAATCTCCCCCCAGGGGGGATGGCCATGCTACAGTCCCTTCTTCATTCTCCTCTTGGGATTTTGGGCATGCACGCATGTGTGCCCGGCATGATTTTCAAGCCTCCAGGTCCAGGACTTGAACCATGGTTGGCTATGTAGGAGTCCAGCAACGTAGCCTTTACAACATCTGCTGTTCCCATTTAATAGCTTCTTGAAAGAAAAATATTAAAAGGTAAGCAGTGGAATGTAAGAAGAAACAATACATTTTAATAATTTGGCAATTTCTTTAAAATCCATACGATCATAAATTGGCTGCATGATAACCACATCTTTACTTTTAAATCACTTATAAAACAGCACATCTTAGTAAGACAGAAAGGAGTGCTGGGAACAGCTGCATGATTTAATCCCAACATATTCAACGGATTTTACACTTATTAGGTCCAAGCCAACTTCTGACAAATCCTTCTGTGAGGCTGGACTAAAGCTCAGAGTGAGACTCCCACAGAAGGACATGTTTAGTCTAGTTTCCTTGGGGCTCCTTCAGGACTACTCAGGGGCACAGTGGGATACTAGGCTTGTCCTTGATCATTAGCTCTCTGCCCCATTTTTTTTTAACTAACAGAGTTACCTGGATATTATACCTTATTCCCCGACAATCAATCCATTCCCCTAGACTGAGGTATGCCTGAGGGCTCGAAAGCCATACCAGAGACTCTGAGGATTGCACAATCAAATGGGTCTAAAATACATCTTTCTATTTGCACAATGTAATCAACTGAAAAATGTCATAACTGACTTCTAAATAGAAAGAATTAGCCAAAGTAATGTCTTCATTGGCTGGAGAGGGGGTTACTGCATGTGCTTCAGAGTTAGCAACAGCTACGAAAGCTGAAGGATTATGGGAGCTAATCCAGCAGGGCTTTCAGTATAAACAGGAGGCTTAAGTTCACATTACAGATTTACACAACACACAAGCATTCACTGTCTATTGCTTGGACCCATTTTTTGTCATGTGAATTGTCTTCAAAATGTCATTGTAAAGAGTCAAGAAGCTTACTGTTAGTAAACTTTAACAAGAACCAGGCTTCTGATTATGATAATGATGAGGTAGTTTATGCACAGAAGGTAAGAGTACCATCATGGCCAGAAAGTTATTCCCAAACAATCAGCTCTTCATTATCTAAATAAACTAATAAAATATAAACTAAAAGTTTGACCAAAAGTAATAATGCAAAACGTTTTCTTCCTTTTAGATAATAGATTAATGTCGAGTAGGAAAGTAGCATATGAAGACAGAATTTCTCCTGGGGTGGGAAGGAGTTTATGAGGTACAGGTATGCTAATGTACAATTTGGAGAATAAGATTTGAATTCTACCAACTCCATCTACTGCTTTTTTATTTAGACTAAAAATTTAGCCATTTTATGGAGCAAAATACCAAGAAAGCAGGAAAAAAATGTAGGTAGAGAGACCTATGAATCGCATGAGGTATTTTGTCCTTTGACTTCACATTGTATTTATTTTCCAATAACAGAGTATTTAAATCATTCAGCTGCTTTTGTTTGTATTTGTACCTTGTTTTATGGCCTGTCGCAACTGTTGTAAGTTTAGTAACTTACTGTTTCAACAAGGCAAATGTTTTTCTAACAAATTACCCAGAGTATAATCGAAAGAAAAATGACCTTACCCTATTAACTGAAATATTGGCCCATAGCATACAAGAATCTTCAGAAATGTTCCAGAACATGTTCAAGGACTCTAAGCTTTTCTTTTTGCTTCAAACAGAATAGCTGGCCTTCCCAGTAAATTCTCACTTTCTACAACATTTTCCAAAGAAGCTTTGAAGTGCAAGATCCAAGACTTGGAAAATGCCAATTCTGGACAATGTTGGCAGTTTAAGTCTTATTCCATTCTCTTATCTATCAATTTCCTCACAAATAAACTTTAATTCACTTCCATATCCATTGGGGGAGGGGGAAGAGGTTGCAGCATCTATAGTCAGAAAGACTAGCAACATATTTTTAACATGAGCATTTTCAGTTCAAACCACAGTTTGGTTTTTGTGGGATTTAATTTCCACTGAACAGAAACCAAGTACATATGTATTTGATTTATCCGTAAGGGTTGGTTATGGATGAATGGAAGGACCAGAGAAAACACCACAGAGAAACACTGGAGCAGTATAGATAGTTAAGTCCATCTTGCCTTCCATCGTGTGTTTATGACCCATTTGCATTATAGAAATAAAATGTCTGGTATGTCGTCACTTAGGCTAACCAGGGAGAAGAGACCCAAACAATTGTCAAAGGGGCTCACCAACATGTAGATCGTATATTATGATTCTAATTAAATAAAGCTGTGAGGTCCTTGGACTATTAAAAATGTCATCAGCCATGAAGCTAATTTGTGTCTGACCAGTGCTTTTATAGTAACTGATTACTTACAGATGCCAAGTCCCCCAGGGAACTTTTGCCACCTGTTTTCAATTTGCAGATTGGCAGCCTTGCCCTGACCAAGCTTACTGGTCTGCCACTGGGCTGCACCATCTGTTACACTGATGTTGGTACTTCATAAATAGTTTTTATAGGATACCTTCTATACTATGAAAAGACATTTTATTTTAGCTTTCCCACTATATTCTGCCAATATTTACAATATAAAAAATAAAATGACCTTAATATGAAGATAATAGCCTTTCTGACATTATAGTCTACCAACCTCCCCCACCCCAATGGAAATGGAAGTGAATTCCAGTTTATGTATGAGGGAATTGATAGAGAAGAGAAACACATAAAGACATAAATTGCTAATATTGGCACTGTTATTCAATAAATAAATTGAATAGTTATTTGCTAGTGTTGTCCAAAATTGGCACTGTTCAAATGTTATAGCCATATATAGTTGTTGAGTAAGTTCTAAATGACACTCTGCACCAAACCATAGAGTTTTAAAAACAAAAGAGGTCAGGGTATTTAATCACTCATATAATACAGGAATTCCTTCCACCATAAACCTGAATGATTGACTTCACCTTCCATTTGAACAGAGTTCGCTATTTCCAAAGCAGTTCATTTCTGCTTTAAATAGCTGGCAATTTTACAAAAGCCTTCACAACATTGAGTGGAGACCTGTTCGCTTGTAACTTCAACTTGCTGATTGCTCTTCTGCCCACTGGAGTGACACAAATGAAGCTTAAAGCATCACCCATCTGACAGCCTTTCAAATATTTGAAATAGCTATCTTTCTCCTCAAGTCTTTTCTAGGCTAAATATTCCCAGTCCTTTCAGCAACACACAGAGTATTTGTTCCCTTTTCTTCATCATTATAGTTGTTATAAGTCAGATCTTTTTCATCAATGCCAGTATAAAATGTGTTCTCTGAAAACACAATACCAAATAATAGTCTTAAATGGGATGCAGGCTTTCATTTTTTTGGAAACTAAACTTCTGTCAATACAGCCTAAGATTACAATTTATTTTGATGAAGCCATGACTTAATTTTGATTCTTATTTTTGTTCCCCACTTTAAAAATGAGAAAGAAAGCAAGAGCTACTCTCTTTAGGTTGTACTGTCAAAGTGGACACATAGTGTAACCTACATTTTTCTTTTTCAATATTACTGACATATCACTCATTTGTGTCTGGAATCTTGAACTAATTTTAAGTGGTCAAATATGATTTTAACATATTTTTCATATATTTTATTCTGTTATAAATATGGTTAGTAGTAGTCGTAGTGGTTTAGTCATTTCCTCTTAAAATGTTTACTCTATCATTTTGTTTGAAGACTGTATTTCTTATCAGAAAGGAAGCAGAAAGTGAATTAAGTCGTTTTCCTGAGTCTAAGGTCAAATAATTAAATAATACTGTGTTTTGAGACCATTGTGCTTATTTACTTGTCTTTTGAAATGCTGATATTTTTCCGAGATCATCCTGATATAATTTAGTTAACATTCTTTCTTTGTAGTTTTTATTTACTTTTTTTAGAGGTTTTTGCTATAGGGCGCGTGCGCTCGCCAGAAAGCCAGAGACAGAGAGACAGAAAGCGAGAAATCACCCCCTAGGGAGGACGGCCATGCCACAATCCCTTCTCCTTCAGTCTCCTCTAGGGATCTTGGGCACGCACGCACACACACCCGGAATGAATTTTAAGCCACCGGGTCCAGTACACGAACCGCAGTAGACTACGTGGGAGTCCAGCGACATAGCCATTATCCTAACTGCTGGTCCCTGTAGTTGATTTTGATACTATTGCTATCTTTCCATTCTCTGATGTGTTTTTTGAAAATCTTGCCTTGTATGAGTCTTGACCAGTTCAAATTGATTGCTTGAGTTACTGACAAAGCTTTGCTCAATAAGCTCATTCGTGATTCCATTACCACAATGAAATTTAGAATAAAGCAGTTAATACATTGCACCAAAACATACATGTACTAAAACTACTTTTCGCCTTTTTTTTAGAGGTGGGCAACATGATGGTATCACTATGGTCACGTTTTATGTAAGACTGGTTGCTCCAAATGATCATAAAATCTGAGTCAAAAAACAAGCCTCACTATGAGGTTGCCATCTGTGGGCACTGATGAAGACAGGGTAGGATTTATGCCTAACCAGGCCATTCAGAGCTCTGGACTTTGGCCGTGGATACAGCTGCCCCAGCATCAGTTGTTACACACACACACTGCTGGGTACTATCCCCCACAGATGTCCCCTTGCCTCAATATTCCAGGCCAGACTATGTGAGATAAGCATAGACACTGGGGAAAAAAAAAATGTTAATATCAGGGCTGGCAGGTGGCGTGGTGGTTAGGGGCACTGGACTCCCACATGGTCAACCGTGGTTTGACTTTGGACCTAGTGGTTTCCTTTCTCGCTTTCTCTCTCTCTCTCTCTCTCTCTCTCTCTCTCTCTCTCTCTCTCTCTCATCAAAACTGGAAAGTAATAATGATAAAGTTAAATAAAACAATTCTTTAAAAAGATGATAATACCAATTGTTCTCAGGGAGGCCTGCTCACTAATTAGGGGCCTTAGCACAGTTGTTAAAGAGGCTCAGTGTGGCTGGACTTGAGTGACAGTCTTGCTTCTTGTCCAGTCATACTAAAGATGTTAAAGAAAGGGAAGAGAAAGGAAAGTTTAATAATAAAATGTAAACTGTGTGCTAAACTCACGAGATAAAAGAATTTCATAAAATAAGCTCATACTATAATTTTTTTAAAGGTTTTTGCCATAGAGCATTTGTGACAGAGAGGTAAGCAGAAAGAGACAGAGAGAGGGGAAAATGAGAAATCACTGCCCAAGGGGGTTGGCTATGTCATAATCCCCTCTTGTCCACTCTCTTCCTGGGATTTTGGGCATGCATACACATGCATTGGCCTGATTTTCAAGCTGAGTCCAGGACTCTAACCATAGTCTGCCATATAGGAATTCAGTACCTTAACCACCACACCACCTGATGGCCCCCAATAGCATAACTTTTCACTGACTGGTTTACATTGGCACCATTTTAATTTTCTTTCATTCATTCATTCATTCATTCATTTACCTGCTATAGGGCATGTGCACTCACCAGAGAGACAGAAAGAGAGGCAGAAAGCAAGAAATTGCCCCCAAGTGGGATTGGACACACCACATCCCATCTCCTTTCCTCCTGGGATCTTGGGCACGCACACACAAATGCATAGCATGAATTTCAAGTCACTGGTTTTGGGACTTGAATCATGGTTGGCTATGTAGGAGTCTAGCTATGCAACCATTACACCATCTGCTGGTCCCCAGTGGGCACCATTTAAAAATGTAACCTAAATTATATCTGTGTTATATATTTATATCTATGGTATAGATATATGTGGAATTTCCAAATATATACATGGAAAAAGAAAAAGATTACTCAGCTCTGGGTTGTTTTTTAGTACCTGCAGTTCTACAGTTACACATTTCCTTGATTTGTAAACATGGTGATCACAATGCGATTCTAATAGCCCATCATGGTCTTCCCTAATTCGGGAAAATTGTTGAAGGTCTCCTTGTCCTATTTTACTGATACATAAAAGCAGCATCTTCTAGGACAGAGAATAGGCTCTTATTAACAAAAAGGACATTGTAAATCCACTTAAGGACTACTGGGAAATAATTAAATTGGAAACTTCATTCTTAAACTAGGGCATACAAGTCTAGTGTTAATAATGGTTATTCTAGGGCATGCTGGAGGGTTTGAAGTTAATCATCCTGATTTCTGAGTTTCATTTGTTTAGACCCTTTAATTTAATCATGTAGCAAAAAGTAAAAAACAAACAAACAAACAAACAACAACAACAAAAAAAAAAAACACAGTGTTTTCTGGAGAAATCTGCTATGCTCTTAAGGATCTGTTAGTCCAAGTAAGGACTTGCAGCAATAGCTCCCTGGCCATATCTGCGTCCCCTAAACCCATGTCTGCTGGCTGCACAGCAGTAGCTTTGTTCTTTCAGATGCAGATGTCAGGTTGCCTGGCCACATAACACACAGAACATGTGGGAATTGTTCGTACTAAAGAATCCCAGATGACAGACTAAGGAATTCAGGTGATAAATTAAACGTAAGTTCAACATTAAAAGGTGACTTCTTTTTCAAAAGCACAGTGTTTGCCAGGCTACTTGAGATCAAAAGCACATATATACCGTTTCAATGGCAGTGCAAAAAAAGGCTAACAGCCCATGCCAATTATTCAGGATGCCCAGAGAGAAGACTTTATGATGTGGTAGAACTCCTTGAAAGCACCAGCACGCCATCCCGAGACTCTGCTGCATTAATCACAGCGAAGTCAGGTAGTTTTAATGTACAGTGGTGGAGGCCCTTTTAGGAAGTCAAAAAATCTAATGGATCATCTGTTTTAATAGTACCCTCAAGCGAAGGGCTATTGATTGAGTGTGATACTCATCATTCTGAATAATGCAAATCATTTAATGCTGCTCCTAAGCGCATTATTGTAGAGAAGTGGACAAGATCCCAAATCGTCATTATGTAATATTCAAAAAGCCATAAATTAAATATTGTCTCAGAAATGGAGCTTTGCGAGCAGCAGGTTTGTTGTGAAGTACTCTCAGAAACAACTCCTGGAAAAGAGTATAGAGAGACTGAAATAAGCTGAAGGGATGATTCGATTGCAAAGCAGCTGCAACTAAAGCCAGGGCAGATCTCAGGGAGAGCTCTGACGCTCTTTGGGGACCAAGAGATGGCATAGTGGTTATATCACTGGACTCCCATGTGGTTAACAGTGGTTTGAGTCCTGGATCAGCAGCTTAAAACTTTCGGCGGGCAAGTGTGCATGAGTGCCCAAAATCCCGAGAGGAGAATGTAAAGGGGACTGAGGTGTGACCATCCCCCCTGGAGCATGATTTCTCACTTTCTGTCTCTTTATCTCTCCAGCGAGCATATACACCCGCTAGCAAAAATCTCTCTCTTAAAAAAAGAAAAAAAAAAAAAGAATAACTCTCTTTGGGAACAAGGAACTCATTAAAAGTGCCTGTGGTTAACCAAACACTCTGCTAAGGATTTAAGATAATGAAGAAAAAAAAGTGGCACCTGCCTTTAGGGGTTCAGGATCTAGTGGTGCAGGGACATGCAAACAAATGACACAGCAAGGTGGTAAGTGCTGCAATAACAGCTGTGTGCCTATGCCAGAACTTCCCACGCAACCGCAGCTCAGAGGCAGGCCCACAAAGATTGTTAAGATGCTGTGTTTATTATTTTCCCTTGAGCAGTCAGTTTTAACTCCTTCTAGTGCATTGCTCTTTCTGACTTTCGGAGCTATTTCTGTAGCTCTGAATGGTGGAGAGCCACTTAATGTATGCTGTGGGAATAGGAAGCTGGAAGTTTGGAAAAGGTCCAATGCTGAAACTCCTTTGTGCTCACATTAAGGACTGATATTAAACATGTGAGCGTCTTCTTCCTTCTGATTGCTGTGCTAACTTACCTGATAACATACCAACCAACCAACCAACAAGCTATGGGCCTCTAGTGGTGAGCTGGAGCTGTCTCCCAGAAACTCGCTGTCTTCTTCTCCCACCACCTCCATTCTCAGTGACGTCTAATCGGTACCTTAACATGGTGCGGGGGCCAAGGAAATTGGCAAACACTCCAAATCAGGTGTGTTTTCTTGCCGCAGAGAGCAGGCTGTTACATGTTGACTGGCACATCATTGGATATAACTGATGATATTACTGTGGCTGTGAACTTTTCCTGGTTGCCAGGTTGCCTATGTTTCACCCAATAATGAGTCAGCCTTTTTGCACTCACACATTTTAGGATCACTGTATGAGAAAGGTGAAAAGCTACTGACACCTTCCCAAAACACCAGAGATCAAGCTCCTTTTATGATTTCAGGCACAACCTATTCAATAAAACCTAAAGAAATGAAAGTCTGGCTCTAATCAGTGATCGCCCAAAGGTCTCTTAAGATATTTTTCATTATGTCTCCCCAAAAATCTGTATTATTGGGTCAAAAACATCAAATGACAGATGGACCTAACAGTACTGGACATGGTTCATATCCTTCTCAGGTTCAATGACAAGTGCTACTTATCATTTCAGTGCAAAAGAATGTGCTATGGAATACCTTCTTCTACATCTGCTTCTGAAATACTCGAAACCTGACATACAGCCCTAGCTGCAGCAGCACAGGTGATAGGACACCCCTCTGCAATGCTGGCCCATCGGGGTTCAGAGCCTGGGTCTGCCCAAAAGACACTGGCATGTGCATATACCCACAATCCTGGCTGGTCGGACAGCGAGGGAAGGGGATCGCAGAGTGAGGAGACCCTCTCATGAATGCCTGTCTTTATCTCACTTTCTCTCTCATGAAGAAATAAGATAAACTTTAATTAATATATATATATATATATATACACACACACACACACACACACACACACACATATATATATATATATATATATATACACACACATACACACACACACACACACACACACACATATATATATATATATATATATATATATATATATTTAAATTTGACCAGAGAGGGACAGAGTAAGAGTGAGAGGGAAAGTGAGGAAAGCAAGCCACCAGGTCCGGTACTCAAACCACAGTCAGCCATGTGAGAGTCCAACACCCTTAACCACCATGCCACCTGCCAGCCCTGAAATATTAAACATTAAAAAAGAAAAAATTACAAATGTACTCCTTGAGCTACCCACAAAAGGATAGAAGAAAACAAGAGTCTCTCCAAGGTAAAGGAAAAGAAGGCACCAATTCATAAAAGATTACACAATCAGGAGAAAGAAAATAAGGAACAATTCAAAAGTAAAGATGGTGGCAGACACTTTGGAAAAAGTCAAAATGGATTCCCCCAAGACATGAATAATGTGTATCATTAAATGACTTACTAGTAGTCTATCATGATCAAGTTTAAATTAGGCATCATGTTTTTCAGTATTTCAATTTCTAGTTCTTTTTTTATTTATTTTTATTCTTTTTCTTTTTTAGACAGATTTTTGCTATAGGGTGTCAGTGCTCGCCAGAGAGAGAGACAGAAAGCGAGAAATCACCCCCCAAGGGGGATGGCCACACCACAATTCCTTCTCCATTCTCCTCTCAGGATTTTGGGCACGCGTGCACATGTGCCCAGTGGTGTTTAAGCCACCAGGGATGGGCCTTGAACTGCAGTCAACTACATGGGAGTCCAGAAACGTAACCATTACACCATCTGCTGGTCCCTCAATCTCTAGTTTTTAATCTGAAGTTTATATACCTTTTGCTCACAATAAAGTGATTTTTTTAAAGAATTATTTTATTTAACTTTATTTATTATTATTATCATTATTATTTTCCAGTTTGATCAGAGAGAGACAGACAGATAGAGAGGAAGTGAGAAAGCAAGCCGCCAGATACAAGACTTGAACCGTGGTCGGCCATGTGGGATTCCAGCGCTTTTAACCACCATGCCACTTGCCGGCCCCACAATAAAGTGATTTTTGATTATCTAATCAACAACTGCCTAATTTAGTTAAGTTTTTTGATACATTATACGACCATCACCATTGGGGGGGTGCTTTCTCCCTCTACCTCTGTCTGTTTGTCTTTCTCTGCCAATTACACACACCTTTAGGCAAAATTAAAAAAAGAAAAAGGAGGGGGGGGGTAAATTTTCATTCAACAAAGATGAACTTTCTTCTCTCACAAGATGCCTATAATGTGCATCAGTTGGATGCACACGTGGTACAAGTGAGGGCACTGAGCGTGTCTCTCTGGAGAAGCCTGTGCCATCAGTGTCTTCATGGTGTCTGGCCTACAGTCAGGGTTCAGTAACCATTCCCCGAACGAAGAGCCTTCCTTTCCTGTCTTCGCCAGTTGAATAAACAAGGCTAAGTGACCACATTCAAAATCCTCAGGCTTTGCTGTCTTGAACAAAATTCAGCTGGGGGATCCTGCATCCAAATTCATTTTGATCACATGTTGCATTATTACTGGAGATAAAATCCTGGTTTCAAATAAATGATCCAGAATCTATTCTTTTTTGTTTGTTTGTTTGTTTGTTTTTTGAGAGGTTTTTGCTATAGGGTGCATGCGCTCGCCAGACAGACAGAGACAGACAGAGAGATAGAAAGCGAGAAATCACCCCCCAGAGGGGATGGCCACGCCGAAATCCCTTCTCCTCCATTCTCCTCTTGGGATCTTGGGCACGCACGCACACGCGCCCGGTGTTAGTTTAAGCCACCACCGGGTCCAGGACTCAAACCGCAGTCGACTACGTGGGAGTCCAGCAACATAGCCATTACGCTAACTGCTGGTCCCCAGAATCTATTCCTTTTCACCATAAACTCTCCAGAGAAAAATGGCCAGACACAAAAAGGCCCAAGCACTGTAAATTCAATGAGCTCACTTATCATGTCCATCCACTTACTTCTTAAAATGAGAATCTCTAATACAAAAATGTATACTGAATTTCCGCTTTATGGCAGAACAGAGCCCTGATTTTCCTTTATTGTTCTACATTTTCGATATATATAGATATGTAGTCACAAAAAGGCACTTCACATCACATAAAAAAGTTATATCAGTATCAACTGCTTTGAAAAAGGGTGTAATTAATTGACAATTAGAGCAAGTACTCTGTTTAAGCACATAGCGATCACCACAACAGAAATTGGATCCTTTGGGTCAACTGGTAGTACAGTGGTTAGGGCAGCTGGCTCCTATGTGGCCAACTGAGTGGTTCAAGTCCCAGACCCAGCAGCATGAAAAACTCACCAGGCATATGTGCATGGCTGCCCAAAATCTCAAAAGGAGAAATGAAGGAAGGGTTGTGACCGTTGTTCATGGGGATGGGGGAGAGGGTGCTTTCTCACTTTCCTTCTCTCTGTCTCTTTCCTGTGAGTGCATGTGCTCTCTAGCAAATGAAAAAAGAAAAAGGATCCTTCTAATTAATAGGCAATTGCTTTTTAGCAGGTACACGATATAAGAGACAATATGTCACTGTTTTGAGGGCTTTCGTAGCATGGTAGAGACATCCACATACAAAGCAATCAAGCTCTAACTCAGAATTGTGGTATGATCATTCCCTGTGGGAGGAGGGTGAGGGGTGGTTTCTCACTTTCCCCCGTTATTATTCTCTCTGCCTCTCTCTGGTGAGTGCACGTGCTGTCTGGCAAATTAAGAAAAAAAGAAATAAAGACAAAAAGAAATCTGTCACTCCCCAGGAGAGGGTTTTCTAAATGATACAAAGATCCGACATTTAGAATGACTGATTTCAGTAAAGACCTTTGCTATTCACTCTACACTGTGATATATTTCAGATATGAGTATTTCTAAATTTAATTTAAGTAAGTACTAGGGAGAGAAGCCATTTCAAGATTCTTAAATTAAGATACGAACTCTCAACTCACAATGACCATAAATTTGATGAAAACCTGGACAACATCCTCGCGAAGAAAGGAACCAAATAAACTCACTGCTATCAAGATATCACCCTAATGCTAGCTGTTTTCCTTATAGTGATGAATCTTTTTCCGTAGCTTTTTATTAAATGTAAAGTTAAGTAGGCTTTCCATCCAATTATTTCTTGTAACAAAGTCTGATTTCACCTTACTTGTTGTTAGGAATGTTTCTCAGAAACACTAGGTTTATTATTCCAGGCATTTTTATTATTTCTTCCTTAGAAGTCACTCAATTTTCTAAGTAAAGAAGTGTTCACTGAATAGATAGTGGGACAATGTTTATGGAACAGACAGTAAATCTGAGTAAATTGCTCAACACCTCAGGATTAATTTCTTCATTTGTAAAATGAACATTCAACGGGACAAGGGCTAAGTTCCAAATGTTGGTTCCTTTCTTCCCTCTGTTCAGCTATCAGAAAGAAGAGTAACTGCTGCGTTAACTTCCTGTTTCAATTTCTAATCAGAAGCCCATCTGCACGGCGCCACAATTATTGGTCTGTACAGCAGCTGCTTAGGACTCAGAAATTCTTCTGTTGGTCACAAGGTAAAGTGCCTTGACAGCAACAGCAAGCTGCTTCTTTTAACTTCCCTGGAAATAAGGTCCAGACCAGTTTGGGCTTAATTTGATAAAGAAGGGGAAAAAAAAAAAACAAAACAAAACAAAAAAAAAAAAAACAAAAAAAAAAAAACAAAAAAAAAAAAACAAAACAAAACCTTACACAACACTTATCTGGAATAAAGTTAAACACAACCAAATTTGATGATTTATTCTCCCTCAAAGCTTTTTACTTATTTATTTTATTTTTTTAAGGCTAATTCTAAACTGGAAACAAGGTGATTAGCTTTGGAACTAACTTCAAGTATCGGGCTACATCACAACCTAGGATATACTAAATTCTCAATGCACTGATCAATATTTCATATACAGTTCCAATTGCATTTGGAAAGGGCTCTGGTTGGAAATACTTGGCTTCCAGACACTGTATTGAATGGCCCAAGAGAATGCATTTCTTCTTCAACTCAGGTTTACATTTTTACATGTCAATAGACAGGACAACTGATAGACTATAATGGATTATTTTAGGTCTGTTGGTTTTACTGCTGATTTAATCAGACACATAGTGAGTACTCAAGAAATTCATCTTGGTTTAAGGAGAGATCCAAACATTCCTTCTACACAATAGCATGGGATAGGTATGAACAAACCCATGAAATTGGTTATTCATGTGTGTCTTAGTAAGTACATTGTGTAACAAGAACCTTATTGCGATAAATCAAGCTTGATTTCACACCGCAGTGATAAAGAAATGGATTATTATCCCCATCTGCTCTTCTTTGTATGCCACACCAACAATATACACAAAAACAACAATCGGTGTTCAGAAAAAACTTGTGTTAATCCAAGAAGAGATTAGGTCTGATGCAAAACAAGAACTGCATTTACAAGAATAGGTTGATCTAAATTAGGCAATCTCAAAGGGGTAGTCTAAATATTTAAGTTCCAGAACATCCCAATAAGAAAAGAGTATATTTGTTTCCCTTTCAGGTATCATCTAATATATGGAATAGATACTAACATTGCATATAACTCAAATTCTAAAAAATAAATCATATTGTCCCAATAACTTTCATTGCAAAAACTGGGAACATACAAACAGAATGTAAATTGGTAAAGCTTTTTTTAAAGATATATTGGCAACATGTACGACTATCTGCACACCTTTGGTCCAGCAAGGAAATATGTAGAATTTTCACTGAAGAGCTGACTAGTCACTTCATCACAGTGTCGTTTATACCAAAACCTGCAAAACATTTTACATGTTCATCATTTGAGAGAGGTTACCTAGATTGTGTTGAAATAACTTAAGGCAACTCTATCCTGTCATAAAAATGGTAATAGGAGCTTGTTGGTAGCCCAGTCGTAAAAGCCAACAGTCTTTGAAGCAGATCCACAAAAGTTGCCAATTAGTGGGTGGAGAGTTCCCTGGGTACATTGGGCATGTGGATGCCCGTGATTCAGGCTGGCTGAGGCTGGGGTGGATCATGACATGGACACCCTGTCAGTGGTGCTGCATATTTTTGTGTGTGTGTCTCTCTCTTACCTATGAATAAATAAACTTAAAAAAGAAAAAGTGATAATATCCTGTGTTGACCTGGAAAGAAGTATTTCCAGCTTATTACTGTGCCAAGAAATTTATAGAATTGATCCAATTTTTGTAAAATTGTATACATGTAATCTAATTATGTGTGTATGATTGAAATGCTGTCTGATAACTTTGCCCATGAAAATATTTCAAGTAATTACCACTGGGTATTAGAAACTTAGATCTTTTTCTTTATATTAAGCTTTCTATATTTCATATATTCTTACAGTAGCACTTATGATAAACCATTTCTAGAGCCAATAAAAAATTATAAAGAGACCATTATCTCCTTAAAATGTGACACATCTCACATACTCTACCTGCCCTAAAATTAATGTCCAAACAGTCTCAGTTCAAAGACCTGAGCTAGAAATGGAAGTAAATTGTTTCTATTTTGCTTACAATCCGCTGAAGCCCCAATTTAAATCTAAAGCCTATGCATCTTTTTCATGATTTATAAAATTTCCAAATTGTTAAAAATCAAGTTGCCCCATATGAAGACAGAGATGTTCATACTGACTCTTCACAAATTCTGCAAATGCCCAAAGAATGGGTATCTAAAATGGCTCTTTAATGAAAGAGACTTGTTCTCAGTTTTTACTTTCTGCATTATGAAATAGAGGTAATTATTGTCACCTTCTGAGTGTCAGGCAAGCCATGAAGTTACCGATAGTACAGAAGAGGGCTAGTTCAAAAATATGTACTGGGACTAAGCCAATCAAAATGTTTATGTAACACTAGTGTCTACAGCATGCACACTGCTCTGAATTGACAAAATGTGCCGGGGTGGACATACGTAAGCTGTGTGAGACAGACACAAGCTGTGCCCACGTTCATCTTTCATTTCATCTTTTTGTCCTTCCATCCGTGCACTTGATCATTCTTTCACCTACTCCGCCAGCTAATAAACCAGCTGGTGTCTACTGTCGATCAGCAGTTAGTAAATTCTCAAGTCAACAAGCTTGTCTGAGAGCTAATATCTTCACGAGATGAAGAGAGAGAGAGAGAGAAAGTGAGAAATCCCCCCACCCCCCCACCCAAAGGGGGATGGCCACACCATAATTTGTTCTCTTAATTCTCCTCTCAGGATTTTGGGCACTCACACACACACACACACACACACACACACACACACACACACACATCAAACATGAGTTTTAAGTCACTGGATCCAGGACATGAACCACAGTCAGCCATGTGGGAGTCCAGCACCATAACCACCATGCCACCTGGTGGCCCTGACTATACATTTTCTAAAAGCTACATTTAAAGCTTAAAAATAAAAGAGTAAGTTAATTTTAATAATATATCTTATATAAAAATGATTAATGATATATTTTGCATTCTTTTTTTTGGTAGAGGTTTTTGCTATAGGGCGCATGCGCTCGCCAGAAAGACAGAGAGAGACAGAGAGACAGAAAGTGAGAAATCACCCCCCGGGGGGATGGCCACGGCGAAATCTCTTCTCCTTCACTCTCCTCTCAGGATTTTGGGCACGCACACACACGTGCCCGGTGTGAATTTAAGCCACTGGGTCTGGAGCTTGAACCCAGGTCAACTACATGGGAGTTCAATGACATAGCCATTAAGCTAACTGCTGGTCCCTACTTTGCATTCTTTTAAAAAATATTTATTCAAGTGCTTAAAGCCCTTAAGGGAGCAGCTGCCATTCATTCACTTTGTCTCTGAACAATAAAGACTCATTTTCACATCAAAGAGGTTTTTGGGCTCTGTGGAAATGACAAAAGTAAGTAACATCTCTCCAGTTCCAAGGAATTTATAGCCTAGCAGAGAAGACTGCTCAGTATTTATTCTAATGGTTAGAGAATTAGGAAAAAAAAAAAAAAAAAAAAAAAAAAACCCACCATGAAATGAGTAAATAAATTTCCATGGCAGCTCAAAGGAAGAGAACTTATTTCCAGTGTGCCAAAAGAAAATAGTTGAGAATTACTTTTACAAAGGATCAAGAGAATTGATATTTTATTCAATTGCATATACCAGGCATTGTGTATGTACTTTACATACTTTATCCAACTTAGTTCCCAAAATAATCATATATTATAGGTACTATATTATCTTTTAGAGATGAGGAAACTAAGGCTTAAAAGTTAGTATGTCAGGCCAGCAGGTGATGTGGAGGCTAAGGCGCTGTATCCGACATGCCTGGCTGTGTGGTTCCAGTCCCAGATGCAGTGGCTTAAAGATCACACTGGGCATGTGTGCATGTGTGCCCAAAATCCCAAGAGGGGAATAGAGAAGGGATTGCAGCATGGCCATCCACCTGGGAGTGATTTCTCTCTCTCTCTCTCTCTCTCTCTCTCTCTCTCTCTCTCTCTCTCTCTCCCCCCCCCCTGGCAAAGTGTAAGCACTCTATAGCAAAACTAAAAATAAAGTTAATATGTCACTTGACCTGAGGGCAGCCCTTAGACACAAGTCTATTAGAATGAACAGATTTTCTCTCCCTAACCTTGGATACCATATATATGAGCATGTTTAAGTTAGAGAAATCAGTAAATCAAACAATCTCCAGCAAACAGTTTTTTCTCATCATTTTTAACTAATTTATTTAAATTGAATTTAAAATAAGATCCATAGGAGTGAAATTATACTGTGAAAACTGCATTAAAGTCCATACAAGTTTTTGTTCTAAGTCCTATGCAATATATAGAATACAAAAGTATCATCAAAAATCAGATGTCCTGAGTAAATAATAAACCATTTTATTCTGCAGAATGCAAGTCATCTGAAATATCTGAATAGATTAACATGCTCAATGCTTATTCTTGGGTTTACTCTCAAATAGCTTCCAATGACTCAAGATGGGTTTAAATGGTAGCATTATTCAAACTGTTTATAAGAATAAAAAGGATAAAAATGTAACCAATTTTTCCTTCAGAAACTAGTGTTCAGTGGGCTGATAAAAATCTGTCAATATGAAGGCTGAGTATACTTTTTATTAACTATCTTCAAAGAAAAATTGCTTCAAAAGATAAGCCCATATATTTTGCTTAAGTGAACCAATTGTTCTTTTTTTTAATTGTTGTTATTCTCATAATCTTTGCCTATTCCAACATCTATGTATCCTGTCCATCTTCCATTAGATTCATCTGGATTCATATCACTTGCTATAAATTACCGAGTTTCAAGGTTCGACTCAAGCTTTTCACATGATTTAAATGTAGGGATTCTACCTCTCCTCCTACGCTCCCCAAAATGATCAGTTGTCACCTTTTTTCTGGATTCCTTGACAGCAAAAGTTAGTCACCAAGGCTTGGAAAAAACATAGCTTCATCAATGAGACGGTACATTTATTTTGATAGTTAAAAGGAAAAAAATGCAGGCTTATTTCTTTTCATTCTGTATCAAGGATGATTTATATTAAATTTTTAAAAATAATTTAGAGCATGAGGATCATAAACTCCTTTATGAAAAATAATTTCAGTGTTCATGACAGAGATAAGAGTGACGCTTCAAAATTAAAATTTGATATACCTTTCTCCTTCCAATCTTGCCATGCTAAGCCAAATCCAAAAGAATCCATTTTAATGCTAATACTTTTATACCTACTACAAGTTTGAACTTTTGTAACAAGACTGGTATTTTTGAGATATCTGTGTTCTGATTGATTGTTCAGTCCAAAAAAATAGAAGTTCTCCTCAATTTCTCCTGCTACCTCACCTTCCATTTCTCTATATTCCCTTCACTCTTAACAATCAAGGACATAGACAATGACACCATGACACACACACACGCATATTCAACCAATGCTTCAGCAGGTTCTCCTGGAATATTCCTCAAATGTCTCGACTTTCCTTTCTCTCCATTCCAGTCCCAATCACTACCACCTCTGCTCTGAGTTTCCACACAATTTCAATAGCCACTCTGTTGGCATTGCCATCTCCCTACAATTCATTGCCTACACAGAAGTCTAAATGAACTAGTGGTATAAATAAGAACTGAGAATGATGGCTGTAGTATCCATAATTCTTGTTTCTTAAAAATACACAGACTCGGGGGCCTAGTAGGTAGTATAGTGGTTAAGGTGCTGGACTTCCACATGGCTGACTACGGTATGAGTCCCAAACCTGGTGGCTTGAAAATCACACTGGCACATGTGTGTACATGCCTGACATCCCAGAAAGAGAATGGAAGAGAAGGGATTGTGATGTGGTCATCTCACCTGGGGAGTGATTTCTCACTTTCCCTCTTTCTGTCTCTCTGTCTCTCTCTGGCAAGTTCATGCACCCTATGGTACAAACCTTAAAACAGCAAACTAGCAAACAAACAAACAAAACAGACCTAGAAGTAGAGGGTTACTGTAAATACGAGAAATTGCATCAGGCGTGGGCTAGGAGGGATACAGGAAAAAGGGCATTAACAGACACAAGAATCCACGTAAACGAGTTATGGAATGGCTTACCATGACAGGGTAAAAACAAAGGACCCTACCAATCATTAGATAGATAGATAGATAGATAGATAGATAGATAGATAGATAGATAGACAGACAGATAGATAGATGAACAGATAGAAATGTATCTCAAAAAAAAAAACCTAGAACAAAAATTGAAGGTATACAACAGAATGTAATGTTTTGTGTTGAAGACAATAAGATGGCAATATCCTTGATTTGATTATCACACAATCATGCATACTTTGAAAAACCATACTGTACCCCATGATAAGGCACAACAATAAAATATAAATAAGAAATTGTTTAAAAAACAATTCTAAAATGTACAGAAACCACAGAATTCTGAATTACAAAGATAAGATATAAAAATACAGGATTGAAAAGAAATATTTGACTCACATCAAACCAAACAAGAACAAGTTAACCTTTTTAAAATGTGTCCCTTTTGTCTAAATCTTGTTGCCCTCCTGGCAAATCTGAAGCAAAGGACAACTAGTCAATTGTCCTACAGGTTTTACTTACAGCTTGATATATTTCCAAGATAGCTGGTGGATGTGAGGGTGATCTGGCTGCGACATCTGTCACCTCACTGATCGACAGGGCTGATTCGCTGATCTGGCTGGCTAGGTGGGTGTCCCCTTCCTCCCTCACTGCTCCATGTGTGTCCCTCTCGAAGCTACGTGCTCTGCCAAAGAAGACGACCATCCCTGATAGAGGAGGACTGTTTTTTGGTCAAGGGTATACAAGTAGCTGCACTCCCCTGCTAGAACCTCCAAACAAGCTCTCAAGGTCCAAGACAGCTGGTTTTTTAATAGATATACACCTAAGCAGGTCATTTTTACCCAAGTACTTACATTAGACATTAATATATTCAATATTTCCTTGTATATTCTCTGAACAAAATATGATGGCGATGTTCTGATAAAGTCTGGTATCTTCTTAAGTTTTTGACCTCTGAATAGAATGTCCTGCGTTCCAACTCCTATTAGTTTTCTTTTTTTTTTTAAGAACTATTTTATTTTAGGTTTACTTTTTTTTTTTTTTTTTTTTTTTTTTTTAATTTGACCACAAAGGGACAGAGTGAGAGAGAGAGAAAGAGGGAGTAAGTGAGAAAGCAAGCCACCAGGTCCAAGACTTGAACCACAATCGGATAGGCAGGAGTCAAGCACTCTTAATGATCATGCCACCTGCCAGCCCCTCAACTCCTATTAGTTATATATAGTAAAAGATTGTGTCATTTTAGCTGAACAACTTTTGGGTTGGCTTTGAGATCCTATGGGAAAATTTATACAGTATTTATTCAATTAAGGCTGAATTAATTTAGGTTGTTACCATTACTTATGTGGGGATCTTAAGGAACAGTGTTATTTTCCAGAAAATTAGCCGCCAGACAGCTGGTGGAAAGGCTGACTTGATGAATAACTCACGCATTTTATGGTCCAAATACCAGCTGCTATTTAGACTGAAGTGGGCAAACAGAGATCTTGTGGACACTCAAGTAAATACGTCCATTTGTGACTCAGAAATATTTTCTGTTTGTGTCAGAATCTGGTATTAAAGATAACATCCGACAGAATGGACTACACTCCTGGCAGAGATCAGTTCATGATACAGAAGCAGAGGCAGAGGTTACTTGGAGTCATAGGAAAAATCTAGAATATGATTTTTGTCAAAGACAGAAAAGACAGAAGATTTAATGAATAGTCAAATATCAGATTTTACTGACTAGAATTTTAAATCACATGCATTTTTCAATGAAACTGGGATCATCAAAGAAAAAGAACTTATCAGCCAGAGCGAGCAGTCTCCTTTGATTTTTAAACTGTGTCAACTCAACTGGCTTAGCTGTCTTCAATCTCTTCTGCATCACGAGTATTTTAGTGGAGACAAAGCTCAAGGAAATCAAATTTTAGGGTTACTTTCAGTATTGAGTCAAGTTCTCTGAGATGAATAAAGCAATACATGTTTAAGTTTACTTTTATTTACTTAGTTTTATTTTATTGTCACAGGGTGCATGCACTCACCGGAGAGAGATACAGAGAAGGAGAAAGCAACCCATAATGGGGCATTGTTTCTTCATCCTCTCAGGATTTGGGGCACAATCACACAGACACACTCAGAATGTTTTGCAAGCCACAGGGGCTAGGATCTGAACCAGGTTCAGTCATGGGAGATCCAGCTGCATTATTGTCAGGCTACAGAGCTTAACTATAGACTTTTTTTTTTTTTGGAGAGTTTTTTGCTATAGGGCACCTGTGCTCACCAGAAAGACAGAGACAGAGAGACAGAAAGCGAGAAATCACCCCCGAAGGGGGTATGGCCATGCCGCAACCCCTTCTCCTCCATTCTCCTCTCGGGGTCCTGGGCATGCATGCACATGTACCCGGTATGAATTTAAGCCCCTGGGTCCAGGACTCGAACTGCAGTCGACTACGTGGGAGTTCAGCGACGCTAACTGCTGGTCCCACCATAGACTTTTTACATTTTTGAGTTTAACAGTGGTAGAGAATAGGAATGTAAAGTATCACTCTTCTCTCATATGAGGTAAAACTAAGCCAAAATTGGTAATTTCTTAAACTAGAAGAAAATAAATAGTAAACGAATACTAAAGTGTTTTCTGAAGTGCTGGTGTGCAGGCTAAAGCTGGACCCTCACCTGTGATATCACACACAAGCAAATTAAGCAGACAAACAAGCTAATACAAACTGTAAGATATGGCCTTATAAGCACACGTTTCTGGGACCAGCAAGTTAGTGGTGTGGAGGTTAAAGCAGCGAGATCCCACATGGCCTACTGCACGGTTTGAGTCCCAGACCCAGTAGCTTGAAAATCACGTTGGGCATGCACATGTGTGTGTGTACGTGTATGTGTGTGTGTGTATACCTAAAATCCCAAGAAGAGAATGGAGTAGAAGGCCCTACAGCGTGACCATCCCCCCTTGGGGGGGTGATTTCTCACTTTCCCTCCCTCTCTCTCTCTTTCGGTCCCCCTCTGGTAAGTGCATGCCTTCTATAGCAAAAATTTAGAAAAAGAGGCATACATTTCTGTGAAATCATGAGAAAGCTCATTTTATAATGGTAGTAGTAAACAGGTAAAGGTTCTTATTTTACTGTAAAAGTTGTAAGTTTTTCTAAAAAATCATTTATTCAATAAATGTTTATGGGGCATTTATATAAGCTAAGTACTAATATTATTGCTCCAAAAGGTATTTTTTCAAAGGAGCCAGTGAGAGTTCTGTGCTTTGTTACTATGAACCCAGGTGATTACGAATGTCTATAAGCCAAGGGACTGAAACGGGCCAAGGCCGTTTTAGTTAAAAGCTTCCAGTGTGAGGTTGAAGCCCATACATCTATTACTGAAGCAATCACTCCATGGTCTCTATGTAGTAAAGCCAGTGTGTAGCATTGCAGCAGACGTGGTACTATAAATATGCCCCAGCAACAATGTCTTATGTTTGTGGGGTGCTTTCAAATAATTTTTAAAGTATGTATTTGTTAACTTAGAAGAGACTCCATTCCGTTTTCTAGATTCATAATGAAAATGTCAGAATGGCATTTCACGTAATTTTCCTGTTTAGGGACTACAGATTAAGTGAAGATTGAATGCCCAGAACTGAGTTACATTAATCCTGATCCAGATTGGACTGAATTTTTGTGTTGCTGCAAAATTGTTATGTGGAAATCCTAACCTCTAAGGTGATGGTATAAGGAAGCAGGGCCTTTGGGAGGTACTTAGGTTATGAGGCAGAACCCACAAGAATGGAGTCAGCGTCCTGCAGAAGACACACCAGAACGCTGTCTTCCCACCTGCCGTGTGAAGATACAAAGGAAGTCAGCTGTCTGGAACCAGGAAGAGGGTCCTCACCAGAACCCAACAATGCTGGTTCCTGATCTCAGCCTTCAGAACTATGAGAAATCAATGTGTGTATTGGGGCCTGGTGGTGGGACAGCAGTAATACAACCGGACCCAGAAGGGAAAGGTCCTGGGTTCAAGTCTTAGGACTTCTCTGAGCATGCTGGGCACACAAACATATGTCTGTACTCTAGGCCAGCTCCCTATGGTATAAGAGGGAGGATGGTGTTGAGGATGCCTCCCTCTCTCTCTCTCTTATTTTTTTTTTCTTTGAAGAGGCTTTTGCTATAGGGCGCGTGCGCTCGCCAGAAAGACAGAGAGACAGAGAGACAGAAAGCGAGAAATCATCCCCCCAGGGGGGATGGCCACGCCGCAATCCCTTCACCTCCATTCTCCTCTCGGGATCTTGGGCATGCAAGCACACGCACCCAGCGTGAGTTTAAGCCACCGGGTCCAGGGTTTGAACCACGGTCGACTACATGGGAGTCCAGTGACATAGCCATTACGCTAACTGCTAGTCCCTCTATCTTTTTTTTTTTTTAAGAGAGATTTTTGCCATAGGGTATGTGTGCTTGCCAGAGACACAGAAAAAGACAGAGAAACAGAAAGCGAAAAATCCCCCTCTGAGGGGATGCCCATGCCACAATTCCTTTTCCTCCATTCTCTTCTCAAGTTTTTGGGCATATGCACAATCACCCGGTGTGAATTTTAAGCTGCCAGGTATAGGACTCAAACCGTGATTGACTATGTGAGAGTCTAGTGAAATAACCATTACGCCGTCTGCTAGTCTCTCCTTCTCAATAAACTAACTAACTAAATATCTGCTGTTTATAAGCCACCCAGCCTATGATATTTTCTCATAGCAGCTCAAACTTTTAAAGAAAAACAGAGTTGTAGAAATAGTTGGGTATCAAGGGACAATAACTTAAAGTTATTACTAATATTGAAATAAAAAGTCTTTGCAAATCTTGCCTTTTCCTTCTACAATTTTTTTTTAGTTCAGTCTAGTAAATTTTTTTTTTTTTTGCTTATCTTTTAGCTTAAATTTGAAATGACACAATGAGGATCCTAACCGGTTTCCCAGCTGTCACTTTTGTCTCTTGTTAGTCTTTTCTGAATAGAGCACCCAAGTGCTATGTGGGAGGTGGGAAGGTCATGGAGATGCTTCTCTGCTCGAACCCCACCGAAGGCTCCATGACCACTCAGCCAGAGCCTTCCTGTGAAGCCCTCACTCCGAGACTCCACATCCAGCATGTTGAGGCAGCTCCCCATTCTCTCACTCCAGCCACCCTGCATTCCTGCTGCTCCCTGAATAGCCGGGTCCCCTTTACAACCTGGGGCTTTGGTACTTGCAATCTTCTCTTCCTGGGATGCATGTCCTCAAATAATCTGAGCTTTCCACAGATCTTTAAAAGTCACTTTCCCTGGCCATTTTACGGAAAGGTTTAATCTTGCCCTAAAACGCATATCCTTGTTTTCTAACCATTTCTTAGGATACAGCACTTCAGGGCACATCACGCTTTCACGCACTGTTTCCTATTATCTCGCTTATTGTCTCTCTTCTGTGTCTCATTATCTGACAACTCTAAGGTCAACTACATGAGGGCAGGATTTTTACCTGTATCGGCTGCTGTTCTTCTCTGGCGCCTGGCATACGGGAGGTGTTCAACAAAGATTTGTTAAAATAAGGAAGGAAGGAGGGGAGGGAGAAACAGACAAAGGAAGAAAATACCACTTTGACAAAGAGCTTTTCGAATACTAACTCACTTTGGTCTCCAGAACTCGGGCTATAACATGGCTCTGCCTATTGAATACAGCTAAAATCATTCACGTATCTTCTGTGACTCAGTGAATGCTTCTCAAATAATACTAGGTTTTGGTCAGCCTGATACATATAGGTACCAACTACCCTTTATTTAAAAAGTGGCATACAGGCCTCAGTCACATGTCATGGTGATCATGCTGCTAAGACAGTACTGCTTACAGACTGAGGCCACAAACGAGGCCCAGGTTCAGTTCCCAGCCCAACCTAAACTGGCTGGGATCTGCGGAGTGCCCTTGTGTTCCGAGCTGTTTAGGAGGCTGGAGCAGAAGCATCCCAACAAAGTGAGAGCCTGTCAAAAACCAATCTCTCTCTCATATACACAAATAAAATATATATATATGTTTTATTTTTACATTTTATATATATATATATGCATGTATATATATATTTTTAGTTATCAGAAGGCATGAACATTGACCAGAAAGAGACAGAGAGAGGGAAAGGGAGAAAGCACACCTCTATTGGATGTGGTCACATCACAATCCCTTTTCCTCCATTTCTCTTTCTTGTCAGGATTTGGGGCTGCACATATGCTGACCCAATGTATTTTTCAAGTCATTGGGGCCAGAATTTGAATTGCAATTGGTCATGTGGGACCCAGTTTCCTTTATCATTAGGCCATGGGACTATCCCATAAATAAACATTTCTTTAAAGGGTTGCATTATCTCCAGCAAAGAAAATTTCCTTATTACCATAATTCTATTTAATGGTCCCCATGTGTATGCAGGTCCACTTAGAGAAAAATCTCCACTACTAAGTAGAACCATCATTTTCTTTCAGATTTTCCAAGTGAATCAGTATATATTAAGAAATAACAAATACACGCGCCCTATAGCGAAAACCTCTCCCAAAAATAAATAAATAAATAAATATTCTTTTTACAACCTACTATAAGCACCATTCCTGTTATGTTGTCCATGTGACCATACTCTGAAATGTTCATCTCATTTACCACATTTCAACTGCGGCTAACGGGGTACCTCTGATTTACCTCCTTCACTTTCGATTAATTGTTTTATTGGATGGTGGGAAAAGTCCTGATGTATTTTTCTACTTTTTTTAGAGGTTTTTGTCTTGGGCATGTGTGTTCACCAGAGAGACAGAGACAGTATAAGGGAAAGTGAGAAATCACCCCTCAGGGGGCTGGCTATGCCACAATCTCTTCTTCATTATCCTCTTGCAATCTTGGCCATGAACAAATATGCTCCCAGCATGAGCTTCAAGCCACCAGATCTGGGACTCGAACCATGGTCGGCCACGTGGGAGTCCAACGATGTAAACGCTATGCCATCTACTGGCCCCTTTATGTTTCTCTATGCAAAAATGTATCATGACTTTTCCAGTGACCCAATAGTTTCTCCCTGCACCCAGCCTCATGTACTCCCAGCCCGTATTCAGATCTCTCTGTCCTGACAGGCCCTGAAAAATGATCATGTCAGAACAGCTGTTAATTCTTTCATTTCTGCATATCAAATTTTTTTTTCCCCACTAGACTATAAAAGGGCAACTTTCTCACTAGCTTCAGTTTTCAAACTTCCCAAGAATTAACATTTTGATATGTAGAATGTTCTGGCACCAATTCAGACACTTTGAGAATAAAACACAGAAGGATATATCCCATATATTACCAATGGTTTTTATGATGTAAATATGTAATGTATAATGTATATATACTGTTTGAAATAGTAACCCAATGTTTTGTTCTTTTAAAAATAACATAAATTTGGGGGACCAGCAGTTGGAGTAATGGCTATGTCGCTGGACTCCCATGTAGTCGACTGGTCCGAGTTCCAGACCTGGTGGCTTAAACTTACACCAGGCACATGTGTGTGCACATGCCCAAGATCCCAAGAGGAGAATGGAGGAGAAGGGATTGCTGAGTGGCCATCCCCCCAAGGGGTGATTTCTCTCTTTCTGTCTCCCTCTGTCTTTCTGGCAAGTGCATGTGCCCTATTGCAAAAACCTCTCCAAAAAAATCCCCACAAATTTGGGACCAGCAGTTGGTGTAATGGCTATGTTGCTGGACTCCCATGTAGTCGACCACGGTTAGAGTACCGGACCCAGTGGCTTAAACTCATGCTGTGTGCGTGTGGTGCGTGCCCAGGATCCCAAGCGGAGAATGGAGGAGAAGAGAAAGTGGCATGGCCATACCCCCTGGGGGTGATTTCTCGCTTTCTGTCTCTTTTTCTCTGTCTTTATGGCGAGCAGACGTGCCCTATAGCAAAAACCTCAAAAAAAAAAAAAAAAAAAAAAAAAAAAAAAAAAAAAAGAAAGAAAAAAAAAAAAACACAAATTACATGAGTGGAATAATAACCACCATTCTTAAAGGTAAGTTCTTGTATGATCAATATCTTTACCTGAGAAGAGAGAGGGCGGGCGAGGTGAGGCATGAATCCAACGTACAGAACTGGCAAAACTGGACTCCACATCCAGGGTTCTCTCTCCTCATAGCTCAGAGCACTAAATTAGCTCCACGCAATGAGAACACTTCTTTCAGCCCCTACTGTAGTTTTCCATGGGAACTACCAAGCATCATTTACAGAGGAAACCACCAGCCGTAAACAGGGAAGGATAATAGGACTAGCTCCGGGAGTCATTTTCCCAGAGTTTGACATAGAATGAACCATCAGAATTATTCTTAACTAAGTCTTTTCATGACTCCTGAGACAGAGAAAACCATTCCTCGATGCCATTTTCTACTTGTGTGCTTTTAAAACCTCTTGTGCAATTTCTCCATTTGCCCTTCATTAGAATTTGAGAAATGGCATCTAATGAGGGCTGGTGCCCTAGGAAAGAGACACCTCTCTATTAAAACTGACCCTCGTCGGAGGTTCTGATAATGACATGCTGAGTATCCAGACTCTTCATATGTAACACATGCAAAGGACACCTTTGGGTGTTCATTTAATGAAGGACTGTATTACAATTTATCAGTTGTGAACTTAAAAAGTCACTTCCCAGGAAGTGTTTAAATAAGATTATTAACCATTTTATCCTTTAACATTTTTAAAGTACCACTGGGTATAGGATCTCATTTACTTATTAAAATAGGTAGCACAGTCTCAAATATAAAATATCTTATCGAGCCATGAATTCTACCAGACTCATGTCAACAGTTAAGTTTAATGATTCTACCAACATGGAGTGGCATCTATAATCAGCAAAATAATTTGCTAGATCCTGAGGGAGTGAGGGACTAGCATATGAACAAAATCTATCTTTGCAAAGGGTTTTTTACTATCAATAGTGATATTCACGCAAAATATAGGGGCCATCGTGGCTCAGCAGTAATGCAACTGGATCCACGTGGGAGTCCTCCATCCTCTTCCTAAGACTTGTCTCTACACAACAGGCACACACGCCTGGTGTGTCCATGACCCTGACTGGCTGAAGCTAGGGGTGAAGACCCTGTTTGGGCTGCCTGCCTGCCTATCTCCCTATCTCTCTCTCTCTCTCTCATGGAAAAAATAAACAAACTTTTTTTAAAAAAGCAAATATGGGTGAGCAGGTGGCATGGTGATTACGACAATGAGTCCCATGAACAACTCTGTGGTTTGAGTCCCAGACCCAGGGGCTTAAAAATCACACTGAGCATGTGCGTATGTGTGCCCAAAATCCCTAGAAGAGAATAAACGGGAAGGGACAGTAGCATGGCCATTCCCCCAGGGGATTGATTTCTCTCTCTCTCTCTCTCTCTCTCTCTCTCTCTCTCTCACACACACCCTTTGACAAAACCTTAAAAAAAAAAAAAAAAGAAAAGGGAAAAAAATACCACAGATACAACAACAAACTATAGCAAAAGTTATGACTTGATAAAAAGTGAAATGCTTGAGTTGCACCAAAAACAAAAGGGAGACACGTAAATCATGCAGCGGGAATCTCAGAAAGTTTTTTAAAGAAGAGGCTATTGGTGCTAGATCCAATCAAATAGTAAAAAAAAAAAAAACCTGTGAGAATTACAAGCACCTACCTTTGCCAAGTGTGGTAGTACCAAAGCAAAGATGTTTGTGGAAAGGAGAGCGCTAGCTATCTGAAACACTGAGCAGGGGAAGCAAGCCAAGTCACAGAAATCTTCCCGTCACTTGCCTGGGCCCACAGAGCTACTGTCAGAACCAGGGTTCAGACCTGGCTGCCTGGCTCAGAGTCTGTTTCCCAGTTACTGCACTATACATGGCGTATCAGTTACCTATATCTGCTATAACAAACTACCACAGACTTAGTGGCTGGAACAACAGTAACTTATTTTCTCCTGGTTTTGAGATTAGATGTTCAAAATGAGTCTCACCGAACTAGAAATATCAAAAGTTTCTGGGTATGGATCATTCATTTCCTTGCTTTTTCTGCTTCTAGAGGTCACTTGCTTTCCTGGTGGCCACCCCATTATAGATCTTCAAAGCCAGCCATAGCGCATGTTCAAATCTCTCTCCAATCTCCCTTACTTTAGTCTTTCCCTTATTAAGGACCCTTGAGATTATATTAGGCCCACCAATTAATCCTGGATAATCTTTCTGTCTCAAGGCAGGCTGATTAGCAAACCTAATTCCTTCTGCAAACTTACTTCTCCCTAGCCATGTAATAGAACATAGCCACAGGTCCTGGGGAATAGGATGTGGATATCTTTGTTTTTTTTGCTTTTTTTAAGAGATTTTTGCTATAGGGCACCAGTGCTCACTAGAGAGACAGAAACAAAAAGCAAGGAATCACCCGTCAAGGGAGATGGCCATGCTACAATCCCTTTGCCTCCATTTTCCTCTGGGTATTGTGGGCACACACGCACATACGCCCAGTGTGAGTTTCATGCCGCTAGGTCCAGGACTTGAACCATGGTGGACCATGTGCGAGTCCAGTGCCTTAACCACTGTGGACATCTTTTGGGGGGAGGGCATTATTGTGTCTACCACAAACAGGATATTAAATTTGGCTGGAAAAAAGGGATAGAGATTGAGGCTAGGAAGGAAGGTTCTAGAAAGTGTGGACTATTAAAGAATTTAGATTTTTTTTTTTATTTAAGCAATGAGAAGCTCTCCTCATCCATTATTAAAACTACATTTTGAAAGATTACTCTCTCGGTATCAAGAATTAGTTGGAGCAGGAGATGACTGGAGGTAGGGAATCCAGTTAGGAATCAGCAGATTCAGCTGAGCTGCTATCAGGATATCTTCTAATATGCCATTACCAATTTGTGATGATGTTGATGGTTTTTTTCTCAGTTGAAAGCATTCTGGGGACCAGCAGATGGCATAATGGTTATGTCTTTGGACTCCCACGTAGTTTAACTGTGGTTTGAGTCCCAGGCCTGGCTGCTTAAAATTACGCCAGGTGTATGTGTGCGTGCGTGCGTGTGTGTGTGTGTGTGTGTGTGTGTATGTGTGTGCATGCCCAAAATATCAAGAAAAGAATGGAAGTGAAGGAATTGCAGCATGGCCATCCCCCTCGGGGATGATTTGTCACTTTCTGTTTCTTTATCTTGCTCTGGTGAGTCCATAAACCATAGCAAAAATTTCTAAGAAGAAAAAAGGAGAAAGCTTTCTGCCTGGGTTGCTCTTCCCCTTAGTGGTGGAGGAAATGTGAGTAGCACACAGTATTAGGTCCAATTCGAATCCATGGTTTTTTTTTTAAAGAATTATTTAGTTTTACTTATCATTATTATTTTTCATTTGCTACAGGGTATATGCGCTCACCAGAGAGAAAGAAAGAGAGAGAAAAAGTAAGGAAGCAAGCCATCAGTTCTAGGATTCAAACCATGGTTGGCCATTTGGGAGTCTAGCACCTTAACCACCATGCTGCCTGCTGGACCCCCATGTTCTCTTATATGGTCTTGTCTCCAAACCATAACAAGGGATTTAAAAGCTAATGTGAAATTCCATGACCAGTTTTCTGGCTTTTTCAATTCAACAAGGAATAGCAAAATACAAATCCTTCATATCTGATAGTTGTGAACCGGAGGTTTGTTATGTTGACTGAAAGTACTTTGTTGGGGTTAGACATGGGCTTTTCTCACTCCCACAAGAATCAGTAAATTCAAGACTATCAAGAGGCAACCGAATCTAGACAAAGTATCTAACTGTACTCTGGAAAAAGAGACCGGGTAACAGAAATGCTGTGAAGTCCTCTGCAGGTCTGATGACTTGACACAATTCAGGTCACATCACAAACTCCTCACAGCCAAGGATTCCACCAGTACCACAAGGCAGAGAGTCATTCTCCATTCCATCTGGACTGCATAGGGAAGAATAAAAGACCAAGACCAAGAACACTGAATCCAGGCCAGCATGGCCTTGGCAGGGCTGATCATCGCATGTGTTGCCAACAACCACTTCCAAACAAATTGAAGGTTTACTGACTGGGGAGAATACCTCATCAACAGCATGCCTGTAGGACCCCAGTCTGCTCCAGGCACACTGGGATTTTTTAAATAGCTTCATCATAGTCCCTTGTTAATCCCATGGGACATGGACAAAAAGACAGGCTCCTCAATAACTAGCTATACAGTTCAGCGACCAGGCATCACAGGAAGCCCGAAAAGGCCAAACAAGACCACGGGGCTCACAGTCCTGGCTGCACTAACGTAAGCTTCGCTGAGACATGCAACTACCTGAACGCAATTTGTTTTTTTATATAAATGAAAAATTACCAATCACAGGAGTTAATAGATATATAATATGTAAAATATATAATACCTAATATATATATTACACACACATATTTATAAAAGTGAATATGTATTCTGATGATTCTCTTGTCAGAAGTTGAAGGGGGAAAATGGATTTTTCATCTGGACCTATTTCCATTTCTCTCTCTTTTTTTTTTTTTTTTTTGAAGAGATTTCTGCCATAGGTCATATACACTCACTAGACAGAGACAGACAGACACAGTGAGAGGGAAAGTGATAAATCACACACACACACACACCCCCCAGGGAGATGGCGATACCACAATTCCTTCTCCTCCATTCTCTCCTCCTGGGATCCTTGACATGTGTATGTGCGTGCACACACACACACACACACACACACACAGCATGATTTTTAAGCCACCAGGTCTAGGACTCAAACAGCACTAGGCCACGTGGGAGTCCAGAAACATAACCACTACGCCATCTGTTGGTCCTCCATCTGTTTAAAATACAGAAGCCAATGGGATAGTATGGCTTCTCAATGGGGTTACACCATTAATTTTTCCTTATCACCAGACTACAAGAAAATCCCTCTAGAGAAACTCAAAACTTAGTGGAAAGCACACTCAACTGACTTCAGGTTTATCAGGTTAACATTATTGATAGCAATAATCTAAAATTCTTCAAATCACTGCCACATTTTGTATGTGGTACTTCTGCATAACAGCTGCCAGAGAATAGAAAATAGAAGTTTTTGTTTTGGTTTGGTTTTTATTTAAGAGAGTTTTGTTATAGGGCACATGTACTTGCCAGGGAAACAGAGAGACAGAAAGCAAGAAATCACCTCTCAGGGGGGATGGCCATGCCGCAATCCCTTCTCCTCCATTGTCCTCTCAGGATTTGGGGTACACATGCATAGACGCCCAGTTTGAGTTTTAAGCCATCAGGTCTAGAACTTGAACTGCAGTGGAACACATGGGAGTCCAGCGACAACCATTCCGCCATCTGCCGGTTCCAGTACTCACAAACTTTTAAGAGAAAAGTGGCTAAGAGGACATATTAAGCCACTTATATAAATGGTACAAAGACCGCATTCTAGCAAATGTGACAAATGCCAATGAACAGCAAATGTCTATCTCCTCCAAAAAGAAGCACAAATCGCCTTTATTACTACCTGCTCTCACAAGTAAACAAATCACTGAAATAACTCATGTTCTTCGAATGAGCAAGTTGGATTTAATACATCTAAAGGAACAAAATAAGATTTTTCCTACTTTGAGGATTTCTTCTGATGGGCTGGTACTGTACAAGTGAAAGAAGAAAATATTCAGCAAAGAATTAGAAGAAAACCAGCAGCATAGAGAGCTTTGTCTGAGCTAACATCCTAAAATCACGGCAATTTTATGCTATAATAGTTCTTGACCAGTGAGCTAAAGTCCTGATAACAATATATGGCAATGCTTATGTGCTTCAGAACTGTATGGAATGGCTCTTGTATAATGGCTGCTCTGCTAAAGAACTTTTCACTGTGGAAAAGGCATCCTTTTGTTTCTGATATAAAGATGGGAGGCACAGAACTCCTTAACAGGTTAGAAGGTTAGAATATTTGCTTAAGACTTAAAGTACATTATATAGAACATTAGAGAAATGTTTAAATTCAGCAGCCATTAATGTAAAGAGACATCTGTTCCTAATGTTACTAAACTCCTGTCAGCAAGAAAAGTCTGTTTTAAAAAAGCAAGCAGTGGGACAGTCAGATGGTATGGTGGTTAAGGCAGCTGGATCCCACATGGCCAGCCAAGTACATGGTTCAAGTTCTGGACCTGGCAGCTTGGAAAATATGCCATGCATGTGTGTCTGCATGCCCAAAATCCCAAGAGGAGAATGGCGAGTATATGCAGGATGGCTGTCTACCCAGGGGGATCATTTCTCACTTTTCCTCTCTGGCCAGCACATATGCTCCATAGAAAAATACTAAAAAGAGAAAAAAAAAAAAAAAAGGAAAAAAAGTGAGCTGCAACAGGACTAAACCTGTATTATTCAGAGGCTAAATATTTATTAGCAGGTGACTACACTTCAGCTACAGCTTCCTCCTCTCTCTCAACATGTTGGCGCTATAGAGCTTAGCCGCTCTGTTGCCAAGTATATGGGGATGCAGAGGAAGCCTAACTGAAAACAATGATACTACCTGTAAATAAGCACAAGACAAAAAGGATTTTTTTAAGGTGGAAAGATGATTATTAGTGGCTCAAATGCTGATTTTGAATTAACTGGAAATACAAGTATTCATCATATACATTTACTTGTTACTACCAATGACTCCTTGACTTTTCTCCGATAAATATTTAAATGAGCATTTAGTCAACTGAGGATGAAACCACATACTATACATTGTATTAGATCAGAGGGGAAAAAAAAAAAGTAGATTCAACTTTTCTTTGTAGTATTTTTGGAAACTCCAATTCGATTTAGTGAGAAACATTTCGAGTCATGGAAAGTAGTACATGGAAACTATCGCTCTTGTTCTCATAAGGAAAGTCTGCAGAATCATTTCATGCAACCTTCACAAAGAATTCAGAATTCTAAGGGAGAACAATAACTGCAAAATACCAGACAGGTACATAGCCCGTGTTGAAGGCACAGAAGGTGTCATGTGACAGCACTCAGCGCACCACCTGCATTCAACTGCTTTTCCCATCCGATCTCTTCTCTTTTCAAACATTTCTTTTCAACAGCCTCTCTTAATGTTTAAGTCCATTTATTCTTTCTCTGGTCTTTGGAAAAGATAGAGAATGGCTGCGAAATCACTACTATCTTTACAGAACAACTGTAGATAGTTATTAAATTCTCCCTTTAGTTCCAGATAAATCACACTTGAGTTTTCTGCCTCCCTACCCAACTCTTCGGTTGCTTTGGGAGCTCTACTCAAAACCGAAGTTTTTTGTTTGTTTGTTTGTTTGCTTCTTTGCTTTTGCTTTTTATTTTCTAATATACAAAGGCTGGAAACAAACACAATGCAAAAAGGCTTGAAAGGTATACCTCATCCTATGAAAAATAAAATGTATGTTTGGTCTAAATGCAATGAGAAGACCACAATGTGGCACATAATGGAAACTCAATAAATATTAATGGAATCTAAAGGTGTGGAGTGAGGGCAGTGGAGAGAGGGGAGAGGCAACTCTAAGGAAAAGATGAGCTCTGGGTTGTGGGTTGCCAAGTACATTTCCTGTGAACAAAATATGAAGCTCTTTGTAATTTTTGTTTTTTTTTTTTTTTTTTTTTTTTTGAGATTCCTGCTATATGGTACATGCATCTGCCAGAAAGTCAGAGACAGGAAGCAAGAAATCACTCCCCAGGGTGTTGGCCATGCTACAATCCCCTCTCTTCCACTCTCATCTTGGGATCCTGGGCTCGCACATACCTGCCCAGTGTGAGTTTTATGTCACTGGGTTGGGGATTCGAAGCCTGGTTGACTACGTGGGAGTCCAGCAACTTACCATTACAGCATCTGCTGGTCTTTGTAATTTAATAGTCACAAAAGGCCTACTTCTTTCTACAAAGATACTTAAAAAGATAAATATAAGTTAAGCAACATTTAGCTTCAGACTCGCACTTGAGCTGGCTTAAGACAGAGCCAATAAAGGGCATGTCTGATAATGATGCCATAGTGTGCTGTGTACCCAAAGCTGCTGTATCTCTGGAATGACTGGACCTAGAACTGAGATGCCAACAAGGTTCCAGTAAGTCCCTGCCCATCACCTTCTTACTGTCTACAGACCAGCTTCCCTTGACCCAAGAGCTACATGATGCCACTGTGGTGCCTATGTCCACTGACACAGCCCAACACTATGACACTTTCTATCCCAATGTCCAGTTGCAGGGAGAGGGACTCTCCTTGAGGTTGGCAATCTCGAGCCAGGGGCCCTTCTGTGACTCAGCCTACACAAACTGACTAACGGGTGCCCACTGCCAGGATGCAGGGACAGATGTTCAGGGCGACCATCACAGCACAGATATGGTACCATGATAACGGTACATTTACCATAGTGTGACAACAGAGCAGATGAGTGATTTGGGGCCTGTATAAGTCCATTTACTTCAAAATTTACATTCTCTGGGAAATGCTTTTGAAAGTTCACATATCTTAAGAACCAAGAAGTAAGATAAAGTAGGGGTATGGTGCATCCCACAGGAGTCAACATCCCTCTTCCACCATAGCAAACCGTGATGTGTCAGTTTAATTAAATCCTGAGTTCTTTTACTTACCTACAAAATTAGAGAATTGACCTCGTCTTGCTCTGAAATTCTTTAGGTTACAAGTAAATGGTACTAGCACTCTACTTCATGTGAGATGTCAACTCCTGAATCCACAGCAAGATCATCTTTTTTTTTTTTTTTTCTTGAGAGGTTTTTGCTATAGGGCGTGTGGGCTCACCAGACAGAGAGAGACAAAAAGCGAGAAATCACCCCCCAGGGGGGATGGCCACGCCGCAATCCCTTCTCCTCCGTTCTCCTCTCAGGATCTTGGACACGCATGCACACGTGCCCAGCGTGAGTTTTAAGCCACCGGGTCCAGGACATGAACTGCAGTTGACTACATAGGAGTCCAGCGAAATAGCCATCACGCAAACTGCTGGTCCCAAGATCATCTTTTAAGTGTTAAACACACCTCATATCCCAGCTATAGCTCAGGTTAGAAACACTCAATATTTACAATTACAGTAGTTCCCCTGTCCCTCCCAACACCAATAATTTCACTTTTTGTGGTTTCAGTTAACCATTATATATTGCCCTCCAATATTAGGTGAGTAGGGTACAATAATATATTGAAAGAGAAATAGAGAGACACCAATTCACATAACTTTTATTATATCTTAATGCTATAATTGCTCTATTTTATTATTATTAATCTCTTACTGTGCCTAATTTATAAATTAACATTTTTTTTCTTTCAGATTTCTGTCATAGGGCATGTGTACTCATCAGAAAGAGGCAGTGAGAAGAAAAGAAAGAAATCATTCCCCCCCTAGGGGGGATGGTTACACCACAATCATTTCTCCTCCACTTTCTTCCTGGGATTTTGGGCATGCATGTCCACATGCCCTATGATGTGGTCAATCTTCGAAAAGGTTCCATGTGGGGGTGAGAAAAAAGTGTATCTCATGGTTTTTGGATGGAAAGTTCTATAGATGTCTGTTAGTCCATTTAATTTATGGTATCATTTAGGTCCTTTATCTCTTTATTTTTTGTCTAGATGATCTGTCCAGAGGGGATAGTGCAGTGTTGAGGTCTCCAACAATTAGTATATTGCATTCTATTTCCCCTTTTAGATCTAAGAGTCTTTCCTTCACATATTTGAGTGCACCTCTGTTAGGCACATAGACATTTATAAGCATTGTATCTTCTTGATCTATTGATCCTTTTACTACAATATAGTGCGCTTCTTTGTTTCTTCAACAGTTTTTGTTTTAAAGCCTATTTTGTCAGAAATTAGTATCGCAACTCTAGCTCTTTTTTGGTTCCCATTTGCATGGGAAACCTTTTTCTAACCCTTCGCTTTCAGTCTATGTATGTCTTTATCCATGACGTGGGTTTCCTGAAGGCAACAGATAGAGGGTCTCTGTTTTTTTATCCATTCAGCCAGTCTGTGTCTCTTGATTGGAGAATTTAATCCATTCACATTCAATGTTATTATCGATGTTACCGGATCTGTCCTGACATTTAAGTTGGCCATTGTCTTAGTTGCCTTTTATTCCTTTATCTCTGTCTGTTAATTCTTTAGTTTTCCTGGAACAGTACTTTCTCTCTTTTTTTTTGGAGAGGTTTTCGCTATAGGGCACGAGTGCTCGCCAGACAGACAGAGAGAGACAGAGAGATAGAAAGTGAAAAATCACCCCCCAGGGGAGATGGCCATGCCACAATCCCTTCTCCTCCATTCTCCTCTCGTGATTTTGGGCACGCACGCACACGCACCCAGCGTTGAGTTTAAGCCGCCGGATCCGGGACTCGAACTGTGGTCAACTACATGGGAGTCCAGCAACATAGCCATTACGCTAACTGTTGATCCCATGGAACAGTACTTTCTTCAGGGTTTCTTGGAGAGCTGGTGTGGTATTGGTAAATTATTTCAGGTTTTGTTTGAGAAGATTTTAATCTTTTTTTCCAATGTAAAGGATAATCTTGCAGGATATAATAATCTTGGTTGAAATTGTTTCTCTCTTAACACTTTTAATACATCTTCCCATTCTTTCCTTGCTTGCATTGTTTCCATTGAGAGGTCCAGTGTTAGCCTGATAGGATGACCTTTATAAGTCACTTCTCCTTTCTCTCTTGCCAGTTTTAGTATCATGTCCTTATCTGTGGTCTTGGACAGTCTGGCTAAGATGTGCCTTGGGGAAGATCTTCTGGGGTTGATTCTATTAGGGGTCTTTTGTATTTCTTGGGTCTGGATACTTGAGTGCCTCTCTAGAATTGGGAAATTTTCTTCCAGGATTTCATGGAATAGATTTTACATGCCGTTATTAGTTTCTTCACCTTCTGAGATGCGAATTATTCTGATGTTTGGGCGTCTTATGGAATCTAGTATTTCTCATATATTATCCTCAGTCTTTTGTTATTTTCTCTATCTTTTTGGTGGTTTTCTCTAGGTCAGAGGTTTTATCTTCTACATCAGAGATTCGATCTTTAGCATGGTCTAAACGACTTTTAATACTTTCAAGAGAGTTTTTGATTTCTTGTATTACAGATTTCATCTCTAATAGCTCCACCTGAATCTTTCTCAGAGTGTCCATTTCTTCTTCTATATCATAGAAGGACTTCCTAATCTCCTGTAGTTTGTTGTCTCTTTTCTGTTCCAACTCATAGAATTGTTCACCATGAATGTTCTAAATTCTTTCTCCGACATTTTGGTAACATCCTCAGATTTTAGGAGATGAAGGGGAGTTACTCTTTTCTTTTTATGGAGACATATTTCTTGGTTTATTCAGACCTGAGGCTCTTCTACTTCTAGCCATTGGAAGATGTGTTCACTTTTGAATACCTCTTAGGAGCAAGTGTGTTTCCCTTTTGCTGTGAATTAATGTATGCAAAAGTCTCTCTTCTGTTGTTTTTAGTAATGTGGTCTCAAGAGGTGTACCCTATTCAGGTGTCTGAAGAGCAGTATCTTCGTATTCACAGGTGGTTCAGTACAGGGGAGGATCCCAGGGAACCCTACAATACTAGAGAATTTCAGAACTGTGATTCCAGATCTGTCTAATCCCTCTGGCAAGGTGGAGGATGAGGAAGATAAGATAATGCAAGAGGAAAGAAAATAGTAAAGAGGACAATAAAGAAAAAGTAACGTGCGTGATTTCGCCAGGGACCTACAGATGGAACTGGCGCTCTCCTGCAGAGCAAGGACCACTCTGTGGAACAAGGAAGAGGAGGGTATTAACAAAACAAAAAGGAAGAGAGAAAAGAAAAATAAATAAATAAAAACCTGCCTACCTCTCTGGGGGGTGGGGTCCTGTTCTTGGGAGCCTGGAAGTGGGGCAGGGGCAGTGGTGCCCCTGCCTCAGTTTCCCTTGCTGGCCATGGACCTAGAGATGGAACTAGCACTCTCCTGCAGAACAAGGACCACTCTCTAAATGAGCATTTATAAAAGAAAAACAAAAAAGTATTTGTACCTACCAAGTAAACTGAACAATGAGGGAATTGTCTGTCTTTAAAAAAAAAAATAAAATAAAAAAAAATACTTATTCAATTACTACTTAATTAATTGAGATCAAAATTTGGATTTATTTTAAAGAGATAAATCACCCAAACAATTTATTTACCCCTATATAGCATTTTGAATACGATTATGCCTTTAAAATGCATGACCTCTTAGTGGTTTTGTTAAATTTACCAGAATTTATATTTCCAAGTTCTAAGCATCTTAGTACAAATCACATTACAATGCTTAAAGTTCCTTGCTGTATTTTAGATAAAGTAAATTCTCCACAATGGAGGATTAGTATGATATTAAACCATGTTATTCTCCTACCTTTCATTTTCAGCATTCAAATTTGTTTAATAAGACCCTCTGTTCTTGAGATTCTTTTATATGACTGCATTAAATCACTTAAAACCTCTTCAGTGACTGAAAATTACTAAAATGAGAATTTATTTCAATTTGAACATACATGTAAATATACATATTATATAAAATATCATCCATGCCAATAAAGTTCCCTCCCTACCATGTCACCCCATGTTTTCTACAAGTGAAGATAGAAAATTAGGATTCCCATCTACTCATAGCTCAAAAAAAAAAAAAAAAAAAAATCCTCATTTTCTGCCATTTGTGACACATTTGTCACTACAAATATTGGGCTTTTTCAGTTGCTGTATTACTTTTCCCTTCCCACATATATGACATTTCCTCTAAACAAAACAAAACCAAAAAAAAGAAGGAACATTTTAGCCCTTTAAACTCTACTTTTTGCAAGCTTTTGGTTACAAAATCTCACACATAAATAGAAAATGGAAGTTTTTTGTTTTTTTGTTTTTGTTTTTGTTTTTTTTTTTGAGAGGTTTTTTCGCTATAGGGCACGTGCACTCGCCAGACAGACAAAGACAGAGAGACAGAAAGTGAGAAATCACCCCCCCAGGGGGGATGGTCACGCCGCAATCCCTTCTCCTCCATTCTCCTCTCGGGATCTTGGGTACGCACACACGTGCGCCCGGCGTGAGTTTTAAGCCACCGGGTCCGGGACGCGAACCGCAGTCGACTACGTGGGAGTCCAACGACATAGCCATTATGCTAACTGCTGGTTCCCATGGAAATAGAAGTTTAAAAGTGCCTTAAAATTGTCACTAGGGCCAGCAGGTGGTATAGTGGACGCTGGATTCCACATGGCCGAGAGCACATTTCCAGTCCCAGGCCCAGTGGCTTGAAAAACTAACCAGGCGTGTGTATGTGTATGTTCAAAATCCTGAAAGGAGAAACAGGAGCAGGCATTGAGGCGTGACTACTCCCCATGGGGGCTGGTGTCTCACTTTGTCTTCCTCTCTCTTTAGCAAGCATTTGAGCCTCTGGCAATTATTATTAAAAAAAAAAAAAAAGTCAATAGATAAATCTTTCAGTTGCAGTATACTTTTTTTGGGGTGTTGTGGGGGGAGATGATCTTAGAAAACCTATATCCCCAAAGGCAAATGTGATGACATTTAACTATCATTGAGAAAATTCTGACCAAGGTTACCCTTTATTGGCAGATTTAACTCCCTGAGATTCTTTCTTTTAGAACAGTTTCTTGTAAAGGCCAGGTGGGGATTCAATGGTAACGCAAGTGGACCCACACGGGAAAGGTCAGAGAGTAGCATCCTGAGAGCTGCTTGAGCACACCAGGCCTGTTAGTGTATCTGTGATCCGGCCCCTGCGATGGGGGTGGATCATGGCATGAAGACCCTGTCAGGATGCCTGTCTCTCTCTTGTCTCTGAAGAAATAACAGATTTTAAAACTTTTTTTTAAGAGAGAGATTTTTTATTATAGAGATCATGCACTTGCCAGAGGGCAGAGAGAGACAGAGAGACAGACCCTCTAGGGGAATGGCTACACCACAAACCGTTCTCTTCCATTCTCCTCTCAGGATTTTGGCATGCACACATATGCACCTGGAGTGAGTTTTAAGCTCCTGGATCCAGGATTTGAATTGCAGTTGATTTACATTTGAGTCCAGCAACGTAATCATTACACAATCTGCTGGTCCCAGACTTTAAAACATTTTTAAATAAAATAAAACAATATTTTATCTAAAATTTCCTCCATTACTGAGGGGGTAATCTATCCTCCCAAGCCCAATCTATATATGAGGTCACTACCGTTGTCGCTTAACACTATTAAAGTCTCAGCACATCTCAGCCAAGAAATAGCTATTTCATTCATTTATGAAGTTCCCAGCATAGATAACCCAGAGGGTACACTCAAATATAATAATTGGTTAATTCATATTACTCCAATTTCCACTTGTTTATCATGTATTTATTCCATTAACCCTTTTCAACCACTACTGCATGAAACTTTGAACTTGTTTTTTTTATTCTAGTCTTTGATTCCAGCAGTATTTCTCCCTCATCATTTACACAACAGGCTCTGAAGTTCAGAAAAGCCCATCTCGGTTATGTTTTTCATGCCCATTCTCTCCTTGCTGCCAATCCTCACTGTCACTGCCCTAGCTGGGCAGTGACATCATTATTTTCTTTCAGGGATATTGCAATGGACTACCTGTCTGGATTCTGTTTCTACTCCAATTTATTCTGAACACAACTGCCAGTTTAATCTTCCTCTGACCTAACTCTGATTACGACACTCCCCTGCCAATCAGCCTTCATTTACTTCTGATTGCTTACCCAGCAGAGGCCCATCTTTGAGGTTTTATCTCAAGGCCATATGCAAGTTGGTCTCCCTACTTTTCCAATTGGGTCTTCTGTAGTACCAGGTAATAGAAACTCTTGCTTATGAGAGTTCAGACTCCTTCCCCTAGGAACTATTAATGCTTTTGGCTGAGTTAGAGCTCCTAGCTTTCCCATAATCTGTATATGCCAACGTAAGATAAGCAATATTTGCCATTAATATTTATAATGTACTGCAGTGTTGTAAGTACGGGTGTCGGGCTTGCAAATCGGGAAAGCTCAGAATGCCACCACGCACACTGGCATTTTGAGTTTTTAATAACCACTGGGAAGTCAAATGCAAAAGGCACCCAGGCCTAAAGAAAATCGTGTCAGTTATCATTACCCTGTGCCTAGTGACACAATTAGAACTAGTATCACACAAAGCCAACACCACACGACATTTAAGTGTTAAAAGATTTTCTGAGAGTGTTCTGGCGATGGGACGGGTACCAAGGACTGACTGCTGCCTCCTTCGCTATCTCCTTCTCATATGCCAGTTTGACCAGGAATCCTTCCTCATCCAGAGAGAATTCTATTTAGGTGAGGTGCTCAGAGAGGATAGGTCATATCAGGGGGTTGTGGCAATAAACCTGCACTATTACCATCTTTGTGTTTCCACATAGTTACGACTTATATGCCAACAATTTATTGGAATGACACAGAAGTTATGGCAGGACAATACTTGGATGAAAAATGCAACCTCTGTTCTCACAGAACTAACAATTTTATGGGAGAGACAGATATATAACAGTGGGTTATAATTTGCCATATGTTGTAATAACATTAAGTTCTAGTAACTATGGGAACATGGAAGAAGGAACGATTCACCTGCTGTGGGTGAGGTTATAGACAAGGTTCAGAGAAGGATGGAGAAGTGAGAAGGTATCCAGCCACCTTGTCCTAAAGACGGACCTAGGAGATGCTGTGCAGAGATGTCTGTATGACCAGAGCACTGGCATATTCTGAGTGTAGGGCAAAGCAGGCAAAAGTCTGGAGATGACAATGATATGGGATTAGGACCACACATGACTTACTATTGGATCATCCAAAAAGTCATGAGGTATTTTTCTGTTTTTCTATGCAAAAATCACCATGACTCTTCCAGTGACCCAATAAAAAAGATGAAATTTAATTTCTCGATATTGAGAGCCATTAACCTGCCCCACAGAAGATAAAAGTCACACATGGGAAGAGATAATCCTGGTGACAGTTGTGGAGGACTGAGGACAGCTGTGAGGAGGGCAGAAGGCATGAAATTGAAATTTCAATGTACTTTCAAGTAGAGCAAATGCAGGAAACGTTTCCAAACTCAATAAGAACATCAAAGATTTAAAAGTAAAAGATTGCTCCACTGTGGAGGTACAGGCAGTAGTATAATGAACTGCAGTGCTGGAGGCCACATGGCTGACCAGGGTGTGAATCCAAATCAACATAAGCAAACTGGGCATGCATGCCCAGGATCCTGAGTGGTTGGGAAGTTGGGGACAGGAGATTAGATGTGGCAATGTGGGATGCATCTGAGAGTACTCATCTCTCTCTGTCTCTCTCATGTATGTGTGGACTGCTCTCTCTCAAGAAAGAAACTAAATGAATTAAAAGGTAAAAGGTGCTCAAATATTTCTAAATATTTGCCAAGATATTTAGAAACAAATTAAAAGGTAAAAACAGATTAAAAGATGAAAGTTTCTCAAATATTTCTAAATATCTGCCAAGATCTAGAATATTCTAGAACACCATCATTTTGTTGGAATGGAATACTTAATGTAACAGCCATCTTGCTAAGCATTTTATATACATTTTCTCTGGATGTTTCCATATCTGCATTGTAGATGAAGAAAAAAAGGCTTGGAGACATCAAGTGAATTGTCACTGATCCTAATTCTGTCATATTCAAAACAAATTTTTTTTAATTTTTTAATTTTTTGGAAAGCTTTTTGCTATAGGGTGCGTGCACTCGCTAGAAAGTCAGAGACAGAGATAAAAAGCGAGAAATCACCCCCCAGGGGGGGTGGCCATGCCCCAATCCCTCCTCCTCCATTCTCCTCTTGGGATCTTGGACACGCACGCACGTGTGCCTGGTGTGAGTTTAAGCCACCAGGTCCGGGACTCAAATTGCAGTCAGCTACATTAGAGTTCAGCGACATAGCCATTACGCTAACTGCTGGTCCCATATTCTAAACAAATTGTTGAGCAGGGGGTGCACACTTTGCAGTATTTGCCAATTTCCATGGTGTAAAAACTACTCCACCACAGAAAATGTCAAACTACCAATGAGATACCTGAATGTCGTGTTGGGAAGAGATGTGTGTACGAGATCAGTTCTCCAAGCCAGTATGAGCTGACCCCAGTTCACCAGTGGACAGATCTCACAAGCATATTCTCAGGCATTATACAAAGCAGAAGATGGCAAGCTATGACACATAGGCTGAATTCTGCCACCACCTGTTTTTGCAAATAAAGCTTTATTGGAACACAGCCACATCCATTAGTTTCTGTCTAGTGCTACCTCTTTCACAATGTGATGGCTGAGTTCAATAGCTGCAACAGCAGCTCTATGGCCCTTAAAACCTAAAATATCTGCCATCTGGCCCTTTACAGAAAACATTTGCCAACCCCTGATATAAAGTATAAAACAGGCCAAACCAATTGATTCTATTAAAAGTCAGAATAGTAGTTATACTGCGAGAGAAGGATGAGGAGGAAGTAAGCAGAGCAGAACGCACAGGACTTCCAGGGTACCAGTAGTGTTCTGTTTTTTAGGGTGCTGGTTACCCAGTGAAAATATATCAAGCTTACAATTAAGATTTGCACATTTTTTCTACCTGTAAATTATATTTCAATAAAAGTTTTGTTTAACAAGAGCCAAGATGTTCTAAGAGCAAATTTATAAATTCTGTTCATCCATCATTTAAACTTTTTCTAATATCAAAATAGAACGAAGACATGTTTATCTGTTTTATTTACAACCAACATTGATATATGCTACAGTTATCTATCAGTAATATCAGTAAGAGAATGTGATTCTCGCCAACTTTTCTTATGATGGTTGCCCTAGTGTTTTCACATCTTTTCTATCCTGGCAGAGTTACGGTTCTAACTTCACTGCTCTAAATGTGCCTTTTGAATACTAAGTCCTTTGAATGTCATTTATGACTCAGTGGGTTTAAGGGCTGGCTGCACTTCCTCAGGGAGGTGACTCTTCATTGTGATTATCATGAATAGGATTTTCAAAACCAGGAGGCAGGTCAATCCTATCAATTTTAACATTCTCTTCAGTGACTGAGCTAAGACAGAGATTCTTGGCTCTTGCAAACCATCTGTGGCGAGAGACCAACTGTGCACACTGGGGCCAAGGGAAGGCAGCCATATGCCAGGCTTGAGTCTGCAGGTGTGATTCCTGAACACGTGCACCCCATCTGGCCAACTCCCACCACCTATATTTCTCTCTAAGATGCAAAGGAAAGGACTAGAGCTCACACCTTCTTGGGCTCTTCCCTGTGCCAGCTCCCAGGATGGCAACTTTCCAGACTGGAGACAATATTCCGCTAACTCCAAACCCACACCACCTGTCAGGTGTCAGGACAGTGCGTGGCTGGCCAGGCTCTTACCTAACAGCAATGCCCAGGGGCACAGGATGTTGGTGAGGCCTATGAGGAAGCCATCAGTCTTGTCAGTGGGCATTAGGTGTCCACTCTCAGTCTCTGCCACCAACGGACTCAAGTCAGAGCCAGGCCACACAATAAATGTAGAAGTCGAAAAAAGGCTAAAAACTCTCACGTAGAAATGATCATTTGTTGAATATAGTATGACTTTTTTACTTTTCTACTAAATTCTTTCTGAAAAAAGCCACAGCCCTAGGACATTAGTGAGTCCAGCAAAGATACTAAAATATGAGAGGCTCAAAGAGTCAGCAAGCCTCCTAAGACACATTAAGAGACATATTTTTGGGATATTTTTAGGTAAAGAAGCTATTGAAAGGACCTGCTTTACTTTAGTGAGTGAAACACAAAAGGAGTGGAGTATTACTCGGGTCTGGATGAAGACCCCGTACTTACAGATGGTTAGGAGCCCTGAAGAAACAGACTAGGAAGCAAACTAGTTATGGACTATTTTTGGATAAAGAAACATTACTAAATTAGTATACTACTATTTTTAAAAATATGAAACCATAACATGGAAAGAGAAATGGAACTTGTACTCATAATCCTCCTTTTGTCATCAAAACACTTTAGTAGATCATAAGTGGATCTGAGTCGGAAATCAAAGCCATCAGGCCACGACTATAACCAAAGTATATCTTTGTTCCCATCAAGGTAACCAACACCATTTTCCTAATTCTGGGCTGTCAGAAAGTCATGACATATTTTTTTCTACATAAAAATGCATCATAACTTTCTGACAACCTAATAGATAAAGCAAAGCTCACCCTGGGAGAACTTACTTTGTTCCAGAAACTCTAAGAGCAGAAAGTACCATCTCCATTTTCCTAAAAAAAAAAAAAAAAAAAAAAAAAAAAAAAAAAAAAAAAAAAAAAACCTTGGCATGCCATTAGTTATTTGCCTAAGATCTCATAAATACCACGTGGCTTACCCAAGAGTCTGGCCACAACCGAAGTATACTACATGCTTAGTACCACTAATTTATTTGCACTGATTTTCTTAATCTAATCTGCTGTCAAAATATTATCAAGCCCCTCCTTGGCTAGGGAAAATTATATGTGTATTAATCATGTCATAGATAAAAGGGCAATGAAGAAAAGTTGCTGAACATACTAAAATCCCTCTCTTGCTTCTCCGAATCACTTTTTTTTTTTTGGGGGGGGGAGAGGTTTTTTGCTATAAGGCGCATGCGCTCGCCAGACAGACAGAGAGAGATAGAAAGTGAGAAATCACCCCTCAGGGGGGATGGCCACGCCACAATCCCTTCTCCTCCATTCTCCTCTCGGGATCCTGGGCACGTACGCACACGCACCCAGCGTGAGTTTTAAGCCACCGGGTCCGGGACTCAAACCGCGGTCGACTACGTGGGAGTCCAGCGACATAGCCATTACGCCAACTGCTGGTCCCCCTCCAAATCACTTTCTACTTGACCCAAAAACACTGACTCAATTCTGCATACCTCAACTGTGATGTATCACCTAAGCAGAACACAATGAATTCAGGAGAATAGTTAGGAAGGTTTGGTACTCAAAAATGCTCAGAAAGGATTTTTTTTGTTTGTTTTTTGGTTTTTGGTTTTTTTTTTTTTACTCTGATAATATTCTGGCTTTGTGGGCTTTGCAATCAAAACCAAGGGTAATCTATTGAAAGACTGAGATTTACTTAAAAGTCATTTTGTATGGAAAGCTATCTTTTGCTCTTTCCATTGACAGCACTTGTGGTTGGTGTCTCACTGTGCAGAAGAAAACATAATCCTAATGTAGAAACTCCAAACTAAAGGGAAACCATAAAGTGCCATATAGTGTGCAAAAACAAAGAAAAATAAATGAAGGATGCTGAAAATAAGTCTATAAAAGTACACGTATTTTACTATTTCTTGAAAGTGATTTAGAACCGTATCAGAAAAGTTGCCCTGATAACTCTGGTTGGCTGACAACTGAATGGTCTTACTACATAGAGAAAGAACGTCTACAGGGGAAGATAAATTCAAGACCAGAAAAGACGTATATAACACATACCAAGAGAAAAAAAAAATGGAGGGGTTATGGAGAGGACGAAAAAATTAAAAAGTGAAAATTAGACCCTTTGGGAGAATCTAGAAGAGAAAGAAATCAGATACCAGCATTAGAGTTGATATCTGCTAATTTATCAAAATTATAATTACGGAATCAGCAGATAGTGTACTATGTACATTGCTGGACTCCCATGTAGTTGATCATGGTTCAAGTCCTGGACTCAGTGGCTTAAATCTCACACCACCACATGTATGTGCGTGCCCAAGATCCCAAGAGGAGAATGGTGGAGGAGGGACTGTGGTATGGCCAACCCCCGTTGGGAGGTGATTTTTCACTTTCTATCTCTCTGTCTCTCTCTAGCAAGTGCACACAATACAAAAATCTCTCTCTCAAAAAAAAATCTAATTAAATTAGCTAATACTATGCCACCATGGTGCAGTGAGGCAAGGAACAATGCTGCCTGGAGCCCTATTGGGTCAGACAGGTCCTTTGAACAGCATGTGATGCACAGTATCAAAACTGTACAACCATGCAAATTCATCAAACAGGACATTTTATAAGATTTTATCATTTGGTTTACGCACACTCACATTTCCCAAATTTGAAGGTATTTCCTGTTTCAAAATTAAATCCATTAAAAGTATTTCTGAATTTGTTATTCCTGAAGCTCGAGCGATTTTACTTATGTGACTGTGATTCCCGATCATGGTTCATTCATAGAAATACAGAAATTGGAGGCCAGCCTGAAAGGGCCCTGCATGGCAGCACAAGGGAGTCAGAAGGAGGCAGAGAAGATCTGCCTTTTCCTCCTGTCAAAGTAGCTGATATTCCAGAGGCTGGGGATGATCACAAAACTGCCAAGTGAGCTGGCAAAGCTCAACGTGGACCTCTGTGGAGCATAACAGTCTGAAAGTACAGCTTACCTCACTTTAACAAATATATACAAGGCCAAACCTAGAAGGTGGTGATAGTTACTGATATTATATTCTTCCCCTTTCCAAAAAGATTTGCTATGGGGTTCCTTTAAATAGCAAGCCCATAGGAGCACTTCAAATGCATTTTTAAATGATTTATGTGCACCCTTTAAATAATATATTAACAGCGAGTTGCTGAATAAGGTGCACCTGTAAAACAGCTGTTTGGCTGAAGCTTAAGGACAGTCATTAAAACCAACTGGCTCACAGCCTGGGCCTTGGGCAAATCAGCGCCTACACCCAACATTCAGAGGAGAGTGGAAAAGTGGAAGGAAAGAATGAAAGGCTGATGCTGAAAAGGAGAGGAACATGCCAGGCTGGCTCATCGTCAGAGCTTCCGAAGAGCCCAGGTTCAGCTCTCTGGCAGAATCAGGTTATACTCAGTGAAATTCCTTCACTGCATTTCTACTCCTAGTTAATGTAAAGCCATCTGAACTAACAAGATGAGTTCTCCTTCCTAGGGGTATTTGCCATTTGCAGAAGACAATGTTACTGCCAGAACTGGTCTATGAGGGAAAGCCTAGTACTAACTGCTGTTGTGTAAGTCTACTTGAAGGATGCATATGTTCAAAAGCGCCGAGTGACTAACATTGACCCTAGGAGCAGGAGAAATGAAGAGAATAGGACTTGTGTATGGGGAATAAGATCAGAAGCAGAGCTTGCCCTAAATCTTTGCACCAGCCAATCCAGCACTGGCCCCATCTAATCAACCAATCGGAGGCTGACAGGCAATATCATGCAAACCTCTGCCACCCTGCTCCTTGTGGTATTATTGACCTCATCCTCTTGGAAATGGGAAGGTAGAGATGAGGTTGCTCCAGCCTCCTAAGCAATACAATTCTTTCTAGTTTTAAGACCTGGAGCAGGGTGATTGGCTTTCATGGACGCTGGGCAGGAGGTCTGCTTATCTGAGAACAGAATTACTACTACTTATCCCATCATTCAGCAAACACAAGCCCCATCTCTTCCTCTTCTCAAACCACCTCAGCTTTTCCTTGTTCAGCAATCGTCTCAAATGTAGCTGACACATTTTACAAAATCAGTCTGTACCTCTGCGTGTGGTAGAGCAACTATTTTCCCCCCAGTTGTACATGTATTTTGAACAGGCCCAGGGTGCTTGAAATAAAAATTCTGAATACAAGTCAGCTTTGTTGCATTTCATTGATAAGCGTCAACATAGCCTCTAAGTCGGCAAATATTCCTCTTGACAATAATGAATTATGCTAAGATCACAGAGCTAAAGACCTTATTAGTGGTTTGCAGAGAGCTCAAGTGGAAAAAAAAGAATCTCAGCTGTTTTTCTAAAAAGGAAGTTTCCATCCTATAAATCAGTAAATGTTTGTAACTGAAGTTCTATTTCCAACTGAGATATTTCATCCTCATTTTAAATTGATTTCAGGCAGCTTCTTAATGAAATAATCTCCCCAAATGGAATTTTAGAATCGGGCCTAAGAAGAGTATAAACCTTATATTTAAATGGCTCTCAGAGAATTCTGGCAATTAAAAATTTATTTAAAAAACAGAAAAAAAAAAGAAAAAATTTATTTAAAAAATAGAAAGCAGAAACACACATACACACACAAAGAAAGTGCTGGGAAATGAAGTTCCAGTGTCAGGGAAAAGAGGAAAAGATGAGATCATACTTTTTTAGAGCACTAACACATGTCCAAAAGACATGTTCTCCAGGACAAAAGACTCTTTTCTTTCCGGATTCTCCAATCAGACCCCACTACTCAAGGAAATGAAGCACCACAGTGATGTCAGAATAACAGTTGCTAACACAGTTCCATCTACAGAATGTTTTTCAGCAATGAAGTATGGAGAAGCCAAAGAATGTGCAATAAATGTGGGAGGCATTAACATAAATTGTGTTGGAGGCCCCACCTGGTGGTGACACAGACACTACCACTTTGTAGTGCTGGAGCCACTGTCTTCTGACAGTGGTTCAGATCCCGGTTGACCCAAAACACTCAGGGTGTGTGTACACCTACTCGCAATTCTGGCTGGATGGATGGATGAGGGAAGAGGGGTATTGCAGTGTGGTGAGACCCAGTCAAGGCTCCATTTCTCCTCTCCCTTCTCTCAAAAATACATTTTAAAGGACCAGCAGGTGGTGTAATGGTTACGTCACTGGATCCCACTGAGGTTTGAGTCCCAGACTCAGAGACTTGAAACTCACACTGGGCAGGTGTGCTCATGTGTCCAAAAATCCCAAGAGGAAAATGAAAGATAAGGGATTGTAGCATGGCCATCCCCCTGGGGGACTCTTTCTGTCTCTCTCTGTCTCTCTGGCAAGCACATGTGCCCTATAGTAAAAAAAAAAAAAAAAAACAAAACAAAAAAAAAAACACTTTCCTAAAATAAAATAATAATAATAATAATAAATAAATAAATTTTAAAACATCTCATTGAAAACTATTCTCTCATCCCTTATCTCAGAATGTGTAACCAACAGGCAGTTTCCTAGTACCAGGGGTTATATTTCACAGTGCCTGGATGGAAAAGCAGTTTCGTTTTAGTTTTTAATTCTTGACCCATATCCTTGTGCTAGCCATCGCTTAGAGGGATGCTGCACAAGTCGGAAAAGAAATGATTTCAGAATCGACACTGAGCCCACTGTGGTTGTCAGTGTCTCTCCATGATGTGAAAACAATAGAAAAAAATGAAGAGGTATTCTGTGTTTGTCCATTTTTCTCCTTCTCAGAGTTTTGAGCACGTGATTTAATCAGTCCTTTCTGGTAACTGCCTAACAGTTTACTCAGCTGAGCCAAACCCAGTGCAACAGTCACACACATTTCTGCCTGCGGATACTTCTATTAAGCAGACTGTTCCTTCTCTTCCACTCCTTTAGGTGATTTTCTGACAATATAAGACGGCAGGCACTAAAAACCTGCCACCCACTCAGTGCAGAATTGCAATTCATGTAAAACGAAGCTGGAATGGAGGCATTATCCGTGCAAGCGGGGATGTAATCTCACCGGAATCCTTGGCTAAGAACAAATAAAAAATCATTATTTTTCTTGCTTTTATTTTTGCACTATGGGATGATATAAAGTCATAGATTCATAATAAATGGAGACCATAGTGTGAATAACTGGCAATTTTGCTTCTCTAAATTCACTTCTGATTAAACCAACCAGATAGAATAGCATTTCATCAGTCCTTTTTACTCTCCAAAAATATATTTTTTTCCTCATTGCCAGCAGGTACACACACTCACCGGAGAGAGCTCCCCTCAATGTTACATGGTTACACCACAATCCTGTTTTCTCCATTTCTTCATCGAGTCAGGATTCTGGGTAGCCATGCACACACGCTTGGTCTTGTATTTTAAGCTGTCAGGCCAGGACTCAACTGCAGTCAGCCATATGGGATTCAGAGTCTATGCACAGAGCTTAACCACTATGCTATAGGGCCAACCCTACTCTCCAAAACTTCTATTTTTACCTGCATTGTCCTATATGGAAAATAAAGAAAAATATCAATTCTGCCTCCCAGGTGTTGCTGCCCAGGGCATCCACTTGGATCTATGAAGAGTTTGTCTGTGGGCGCTCTCTAATTCCAGCAGCGAGGTAGAAGGAGCATGTTGCTTCGCTGATAAGCCCCAGCAAAAAGCAGCAACTCAGAAAACCTCTGAAGACTGCACATTCCTCCTCTCACTGTGTGGAAAACCGCAGGCGACCCCAACCCAATGAGTGTGTTTCCTTCCCTGACTATGTCCTACAGAGGCCCATGAATGCCTGTTTGGGATGAGTAGATCCTGAACAGAAAACCAGAAGCATTAGTCTGGAATTCAACTCTCTGCCTCTGAAGTCTCTCACTCGAAGTGGGGAGAAGTCTGTGCCGAGTGCAAGTTTGGTAAAATATAATTTTGCACAAAACCCAATGATTTCATACTTGAACAATAACCTTATTTTCCAAGATAGAGATGCAAATGCTATCTGCTATGAACACAAATAAAAAAGCAAAATACAGACCCAAAGCCTCTCCGCGCCCTTCTGTGGTTGAAAACACTGAAATGGGTGATTGCTCATCAGCAGGTCTGTCCTCCCTCTCAGACTGTCCACAGTAGACCCACTTCAAACACAATTGTTGGGCCACTGCGATGCCTCACCAGGTTACAAATTCACTGGCACGAGGAGGCGACATAGGCGCTCCATGCCTTCTGCTGCCTCCCAGTTCCAGCTGAGCTGCAATAAGCTTGACAGACTTTCCTGCAGGACCTCTGTGACCTTCGCTGGGGCTTTGATGTTAAATACCGCTCACTGGTGTCACTGCTGGAACTTAAGTGAGTTAACAGTGCTGTCGTGGGCAGGTCCACAAATTTATATTCTGTACAGTCACAGTTTGCAGACCTTTAACTTGGCCCTGATTGTGAATCCATTTTCTGTCAGCCTCCCAGAAGCATGGAGAGGTAACAGATAAGAAGTACAACTGCACTGTCAGAGGGAACAGGCCATGTACAGTAGCTCTATGGAGGGACTGCAGTGAGCACCAGGAAACTCCCTCTGTCATCTGGCACTCTCTCTTCACCTTCCCATCGTACAGGTGGACGCACCAACACCAATGTCTGTCTTACAAATGTAGACACTGAGCCGCCAGGAAGTGGAATGCCTTCACCGAAATCCGTTACTGGGTAAAGAAGAAAAAACATGGACACAAGTTTTCTGTCATCTTTTCAGAATCCCAAATAATTTATACACCCTGCCTGAAGGTTTGCAACAGGCCTAGGGGTTTTACATTCCATACAAAGTCTATTCCGAATTACACAAATCGTGTCACTGTTCAGAGAACTCACATACCATTTCTGCTTCAACACCTTCATTTATAAATAAATCAGGATGTTATTGGTAATACCACAGAACCCTTCTAGGAAATCAAGGGGCTCTCTCATCAAAACTGCCAACATAGGTGCTAGCCTAAATATGAAATTCGAGGAAAATGGAAAAAATTATATATTGATAATAATGGAAGCTGTTAATAGAGTATTAACTTTGTACAAAAATACAGCGGAATTCACAGCTCAGATTTTGCGAGGAAAAAAATTCAAATCAATCTTTTAAAGTGGAAGCAAAGCTAAGGCTTGTTTAGTCCTGTTTTCCCTCCAACTTCTATTGATGGTTATCAGTTTTTTAAGTTATAATTAATTGCCTCGGTATAACTGCGTAGTATTTTTTATTTTGCTTACATCAAATCAAAATTATTCAGTTACTAAATACATATAATAATGCAATTCCTCAATTTAGCATACTACCTCAAGGGAAGATTGTATAAATTCTTTGAATTTTACTCTTACAGAACTTCTCCATAAACTTTATGTTAACTATGAATATACTTTGTTTAAATAATTGGATGTGCATTGTCCTACTTAGGCAAGACTAATTTTTTTTTTTTTTTTTGGAGACGTTTTTGCTATAGGGTGCCTGAGCTCACCAGACAGAGAGAAACAGAGAGACAGAAATCGAGAAATATCACCCCGGGTCGGGGGGATGGCCACACCACAATCTCTTCTCCTCCATTTTCCTCTCGGGATCTTGGGCACACATGCACATGCGCCCAGCATGAGTTTAAGCCACCGGGTCTGGGACTCGAACCGCAGTCGACTACAGGGGAGTCCAGCGACATAGCCATTACGCTAACTGCTGGTCCCAGGCAAGACTAATTTCTGACATGTATACTTAAAGAGAAATTTCAGCTGTTTTGGAGTGGATTGTCAGTGAAATAAATTTATTTGCACACATATTTCTAAATAAAGCTAAACCTCAATAACATTACTTTCTGCTTAAAGCTGGCAATTTCCAACTTTTTATTCTGAAGAAATAAGGCACTGAACAGCTGATAAAATGACTCAAGAGATTTCTTAAACGTAAGTCAGCCTTGGCCAAAGAGCATTTAGGTGAGTTAAGAATAAACAATAGATAGATAGATAACATTTCCTTTGAAATCACAAAACTCTCAAAATCAAGGGTTTAAAAGAGCTTTGCATTTGAGAGGCTCAAACTGATTAACAATTCAGTTATTTTTCCAACACTCAAAAATGCTTGGTACTGTCTGTTAATAAGGAAATCGTTCAATGAGTCAGTGTCTGAGCTTTCACTGCCTTGAAGCCCATCCAAAATGGGAATTTCTGGCACTTTGGACCAACTTTATGAGCTTTCAAAACATATTTTAGTTTTTTTAATCACTAGGCTGTATTTTGCCGTTGTAATCACTAAGGGAAGTCTTGCATATGCTCTTTGAGGTGTCAACTGTTTATTCCCTCTTCTTGAGTTCAGCTCATCCCATACAATTAAGCCATAACGTAATGCAGTAAGACCTCTCCAAAACTTTATTAACAGAAAACACAGAGCGTTGGTCACACACTGGGCCTCTGACACCTCCACCCCGGTGACCTCCAAAAGGTCAAAGTCAAGTGGAATAATGACTGTGAGAGAAGCCTCACCTCCAGCAATAGCTTTTTTCTCCCATGTTCCAGGACCAGGGCTCAAAAAACATCAAGTAAACAAAGCTATCAGTGATGTATGTCTATATGACTAACTGCCTCTCCACTGCTACACACACACACACACACACACACACACACACGAGTCCTACCCTCCAGGAACAGCACAATAAAATAAAAGATAAATTATGATAAGCTTTCAACCACATGGCACACCTACCCTCATTCACAGTAGATAGGCAGAGGTATAATTCTAGCCCCCCACCCCAGGCCTCTGCCAGCCTGTAGTGCACCTTTCTGTAAATTAGAACCAGGTATCCTCAAGGGTCCAGATGGTGGTGTGGAGGTTAAAGGCACTGGATCCTGGGACCAGCAGTTAGAGTAATGGCTATGTCGCTAGACTCCCACGTAGTCGACTGCAGTTCGAGTCTTGGACCTGGCAGCTTAAACTCATGCTGGGTGCATGTGTGTGCGTGCCCAAGATCCCGAGAGGAGAATGGAAGAGAAGGGATTGCAGTGTGGCCATCCCCCCTGGGGGGTGATTTCTTGCTTTCTGTCTTTCTCTTTCTCTGTCTCTCTCATGGAAGAAATAAATAATAAAATTTAAAAATAAATAAATAAAAGTAGTAAGATGGTAGCAACTCTCAGACCAATCCATGGACTGCTGGTGGGAATGAGGCATCAAGAATGGGCTACAAGATAAGCATCTGACCACATAATAACCAAAGTGCACATTTTAATCATTAAAGGCAGAAGAGACAGGTAAAGGAAACCAAGTTTTACAGGCCAAAAACAGCACTATCAGCTGCAGGTATATTTCAAAAAGGAAAAGTGCAGAACCAGCCATCTCCACGGGAAACCGCTGTGGAGGCTGTATGCGTTGCTTCCTTTCTCTGAATTCTTTTTGCTTATTTTTTAATTGGGTAGATTAAGTGTCAGCTCAATTTGTTAATTGCTTTCCTTAAAACAATTAACTATTAATTATAGTCACTGTTATTAGCTGTCTCCAATTCTTCCAAGCTGCAGATGTTTTTACAGCAGGCTCCCAGGGAGATTGGCAGTTTAGAATATTCTCTGCCAGCAAGCTGCATTCCTTTCAGCAAGTGCCTACATGCAAGATAATGTCCTTTTTTAATAAGGATTTTGTGCAAATGAAAATGAGCACAGCACTGTAAATGCACATGCAATACCAATTAAAGCCAAAGTCTTTTTAAGATGGGTTTTTATTTTTTATCTTTTGGGATAAAAATCGTACATATTGCATTGTTTGAAACGTAGTTCGCAAAGGGTACACTATTAGAAATAATCAAGAGCCAGTCACAGAGAGTTAGGCCTGTGTTTACGTTTCTCCGGAGTTTATAGCCACAAGGCAATCCAGTAAATCGTCTGCATTTGCAAATGCCCAAAGATTAAGATGACACGATCTCAGAATCTGTACGAACACATCAAACATGTCCAGTCACTATCCAGATGGTTTCCTGACACACTTCACAGGACCGACAGACACAGTAATACACACGTATGCATGGCTATAAGATGCTTATATGCCCTGCAACTACACTTGTGCCTCATACATTATGTAACAGCTTCTAAACAATTTAGAAATGCTTGGTGCTAAAGAAAAGCTATCCTTATAAAACCCTTTCAAGAATGTGTTACATGTTGTCTGAGGTAAGGAAAACATCCTAATCAACATAGTCCATACTCATAATATTCTCCAGGAATGTCAATATTAGAACACAGAAAAGTGGAACAGCCACATGGCATGGTGGTTAAAGCAGCTGGATCCCACATGGCCGACTGAGTGGTTTGAGTGCCAGACCCAGCAGCTTAAAAAACACAATGGGGGGGACCAGCAGTTAGTGTAATGTCGCTGGACTCCCATGTAGTCGACCGCGGTTCGCGTCCTGGACATGGTGGCTTAAAACTCACACCGGGCGCGTGTGCATGCCTGCCCAAGGTCCCAAGAGGAGAACGGAGGAGAAGGGATTGCGGCGTGGCCATCCCCCCTGGGGGGTGATTTCTCGCTTTCTGTCTCTCTGTATCTCTCTGTCTAGCGAGTGCACATGCCCTATAGCAAAAACCTCTCCAAAATAAAAGAAAAACACAAAGGGCACGTGAGCGTGCATGACTAAAATCCTGGGAGAAGAAGAGATTGCAGCATAACCATTCTTCTCCCTCTCCAGCAAGAACACACACTCTACAGTACTATCTTCATTAATGTATTACTTGAATATGAAGAGGGAGGACTCTCAAAAAATAGGTGGAAAAATGTAATGAAAGTACAAATTTCTTTTGGTGCAAAAAAAACTTTTTTCTGCGTCACATTTCCACATAATATGCATAATTTCATAATATGCATTTTTCCAAGCACTTTTTGAAGAACCATTGTCTGTTCTTTTTCAGCAACCCCCCCCCCCAAACCAGTCCAAGCCTCTATTTTTATTTTATTGATAACAGGTCAAAATGTTCTTTAATTGAAAAACAGTTGCCCTAGGGCCAGTGGCATGGTGGTTAAAATGCTGGACTCCCACATGGCTGACTGTGGTTTGAATCCTGGACCTAGTGGTTTACTATCTCTCTCTCTCTCTCTCAAGACCCACAGCAAGTTAATAATAATAAATAAATAAATGTTTTTTAAAAGAAAACAGTTACATCGAATTTGCTCTCAGCTTATGTTTAACTTACTTGATGTCACAAAAGATCAGTCCGCTCCCAGGGTTCCAAGCCCAGCTATGTTTCTCCTCGTTTTCACAGTCCTGCTTTCACCCTTTTTCTGACTGCAGAGAATGTAGTGACCACGAACTCTATATGGCCACGTGCTTCTCATCCCTTAGGCTGATCACTTAGGCTTATCAGAAGCGCCACGTGCTCTACAAAGCGTTTTCAACTACTGCAACCCCAGTTAATAACCATCTTTCCAAGAGACCAAGGCGGGATTTCCCAGCTCTGCCAGAAACCAGCTGTCTGTCTTAAACCAAGGTTTCTTGATTTCACCAAGCCTAATCATCTCTCTTGAAACACTAAGGACAAGAAGAAAGAACCATTGCTTTGAAAGCTCATCTAAACCCAAGATTTGACATACTTAACCCTGTGGGCAAGAAAACAGTATCTATCTATTAATAGTTACCCCACCCAAATTAACTCATGGCTGAAAAGAAGTGTGGGAACTTAGATCTCACTCCTAAAGGGCAAATGCTGGCGATGATACCTTCATAGGGAAGGCGAAATCTTTCACAGGTTTATTCAAGGCCAAAGAGAAAGCCTGAGTGCCCACTTGGCATCAATCAGGGAAGCGTGAGGTACGAACTTGGCAAGTCAAGCACAACACTGTAACGTGAGGGAAAAACTGGACCTGACTCTGAGTTTTCTTTGTTATTCGATTCACCAGTCTAGGAGCTATTCAGAAGAGCTGAGGCACAATATCGGCATTTAATTTATTTTATTGTAATGCATTCATGAGAGTTGATTCTAAATACCCATTAAAACATTTGCTCAGTTGTTGACACAGATCAGGGACTTTGGAGAATTAAACGTCTCCAAGGACCCATATTGTCAGGATCCCTTTCTTACTGACAGGAGAAAACACAAACAGCCTAAACCTAAAAAGACAGTTATTGAAATTCAGGCCGAACATGTGCATTTAACAACTAGAAACTGCATTCTCTTTTTATCGCTAAAAGGATTGGGCTGAACTGAATCAAGCATTTCAAAGAATTGCTAAAGCATTTGGGAAGATTTATGTCCAAAATTCAAAGGAGATTCATAGAATTTGTTTAGTATAAAGCATGACTTAAATTTCTGTGGTATTTTAGATGCTCAACCTCTAGATGGACCTGAAGAATCATAAAAATATAGTTTCATTTATAAAAGGCCTAGCTGAGCCTGGAGCAAACTGGAGCCTATAAGGACATAAAGTAATCTTATTATTTTTATTAAGCTTTTATTTATGTTTATTTACAATATAGAGGATGCACACATACAAGAGACATAGAGAAGGCAGCAACGGTACGCTAGACAGTCTCATGTCACAGTCCCCTTTACCCAGATCGTGATGCAGGCCCACATACCCGCTGCGTTCTCAGGGATCTGAATCTGAGCCTAGTGGGCTGTATGGCTTCCAGCACTGCAGTTCAGTTTGCTACTGACTGCACCACCAGGGTAGGCCAAAATAATCTTGATTTTTGTTAGAGCAGTATGTGAAGCCCAGTTCTGTGTTGCTTCTGTGGCCAGATTCAGAGCAGTGCTCAGGACAGCTGGCTCTGTGAGAAGATTCTTTCTCACTGGGCACTGCTAGACTCAAAAGCCTTGTCAGAACCAAGACAAGCACTGACTGAATGAACTCACAATCTTGGAGAAGAGCTGAGACATTTCAAATACCAGCATTCAAACTTAGATGATGAAAATCAGTCAGTGGCCACACCTACCAGTGAGCCTTTTAAAAAGAAAAATGGGGGGAGGAGCAGCATGGTTGTTAGGGGTGCTGGACTCCCACATGGCTGACCAGGGCTCAAGTCCCGGACCTGGTGGCTTGCTTTTGCTCTCTCTCTCTCTCTCTTTCTCTCTCTATCTCTCTCTGTTTCGCTCCTGTCAAATTGAAAATAACTTTAATAATAAATAAAATAAAGGAACTGATAAGAAAGAAAAGAAAAGAAAAAAAAAAAGAAAAAGAAAAGAAAAGAAAGGAAGGAAGAAAGAAAGGAAGAAAGAAAGAAAGAGAGAAAGAGAAAACCGGGGAACCAGAAGATGGCATAATGGACTCCTACTCCGTCACTGGACTCCCACGTACTTGAAGGCTGTTCAAGTCCTGGACCCGGAGGCTCCAAACTCATGCCTAGCACATGCACATGTGTGCCCAAAATCCCAAGAGGAGAATGGAAAAGAAGGGACTATAGCGTGGCTAACCCCTCGGGGGGGAGTGATTTCTGACCTTCTGTCTCTTTCTGTCTCTCCAGTCAGTGAACACACCCTGTCGCAAGAAACCTCTCCCAAAAAAAAGAAAAGAAAAATGGATCTTCAAACTCTTTTGACTATATTTGTATTATTGCTAAGCATCCCCCTTCCTGAATGAATGAAAGGCTATATTTAACCACGGTTGCTAGAAAAACTTCTGGTATTCTGCCTAGAATTTTGATTTTGAGCATCAGTGTTGAAAAATCAGGACTATACCTGAACCAAGTAAAACAAACTACCAAAAAAAATTTATTATGACTGTAACTCCCATTTTTGAGCACCATATGGATGCCTAATACTTCACGTATTTATTTCCAATTCACTAATCTTTGGGGAAAAGTTTGAGTTCATGGCAGCTCTACCACTAAGTATACTAGCTTGGTAAGATTTGTTTCTGAGCCTCAATTTCCTTATCTGTCAAATGGGAACAACAGACAATCACTTTGTACAGTGCTACAAGGCTTAAAACAGTAAACAGCATAGCATAAGGCCTGTACCTAGTTGTTAGCTACTATTAATAATGTAATATTATCTTGCATATTTTCTCAACTTTGATCACTCATCCATCCACATACATTTTGAAAATAAATATAAAAATAAGAAAGCTCATTCCACATAATTTCCCCCTGAACATTTTAATCTATTTTGACACAGTCCACACTCTTAACCCAAAGAACATTTCCAAGTCAGATGTACTTTGTACTTTCCAGGATGCAAGGGAGTTGGACATGAAAGGACCAGCTGGCTGCTAGACCCTTGCTGAGCTAGAGGGAAGAGGAACATGAACTCTGTATTCCCTATGCAAGCTACAGAGGCTACAGCAGCCCTTTTCCAGGTTTAATATGAATATCGTTAAAAGCCTACAGGGAGGACTTACAGCTCCAAAAAGATGGAGAAAGCATAATTCCCCTTAGTCCTCACTCCTCTTATACCTAAAACAATACATAAACTCAATGAAATAAGCAACAGAAGACTTTGGAAGCTAGGTAAGAAGGCAGACTTTGTAGACTTTGTGATACAAGGAATGACTTGGTAACCTGCTTACACGAATTGCTGAAGAAAGTTCTTCAGAGAGAAAATGAGGACAGAAGGAAATCTGGAACTTAAGCTTAAAGAAAGAATAGAGCGGGTCATGGCTTTCTTTGTGGCTTTCTCCATCAGAGAAGTCAGGCCCACTTGATCCTCGGTTTTCTATATTTGTATGTCTTTGTGTGTATATTTTTATGGTTTTTTTGTCCTAATCCACACCCCCTCCACTCAGAAAAACATGTTCTGCTGAGCGGTCCTGGCAGGAGGGGATCCCGAAGGAGCAGCCAGGGCTCTGGAGGGGATGTCTTCCTACTAAAAAGGCCACCAGGGGGGAAGAAAGGGGCACAGAGTTTCAACAACACAATTCTCATCTCCAACTTGTGGGTGACAACACATCCACCCCAGTAGGGGACAGAAGGATGGACAAGAAACCCAGTAAGAATCATGAAACCCATTATGAGCAAAGACAGGACCTAGGCCATTTAGAGACTGCATCTCAATGTGGCAGGGCAGCCAATGACAAGAATGAGCATGCCATGGACCCAGATGCCATCTCCCATGACATGGGATCAAGTAAAGAAGACAACTGATGAAGATCAACGGCAGTTACAAGACCTGAAACAACCACAAACCCACGAGCCCCTACCAACCTGTTTCTAATGACAGTGGCTATTAGCAATTCAGGATGACTAGTATCAGGAGAAAATTACTGGACACAAGTCTTTTAGCCTACCATTGCCCATGCTGTTACACAAAATGGTGTGTCCCCCCGGAATATATTTAAAAGACACAACATGGCTACCACCCTAACTATTGTCTAAAGGACCAACAGTCCAGTTTAATTATAACTTCACTAGAGTCTGTTCTTTTCCAGCTCTATGTATCGTAAAATAATTGCTCTTGCCTCTCTTAACTCAGATCTAAATATTTCCAAACCCATATTTTTTTCTTTACTTGGTGCTGTAATTGTATTAGTAATTCTTTGTGTTTTGTTTTACATAGTCTGTCAAATCAGAATTTTTAAAAAAATTTCTGAATAAGAACAAAAAGAAAGAAAAAGAAAGAAAGAACAGAGCAGGTAAATAGTAAATATATGAGTTTATGAAGACATGTTATTCATTATCTCTCTTGAACTGTAAAAATGATACTAGAGGATTAAAAGCAAAATATTATGTTATAATGTAGTTCTCAATGAATGTAAAGAAGGCATGTAAGACCATTAAAGTCTGTAAAGGGATCTAAGAAGTGGTAAAGGGCCTATGTTTCCCTTGAAGTGGCAAAATATCCACAGCAGTTGATTGTGAAAAGTTTCAGATATATATTTCCAAGAAAAAAACACATACACACATACACACACACACACACTCACACACAACAAAGACATACTCAAAAACACTATAAATAAAGCAAGAGAGAGCACTAAAATTGTTCCAGTAACCTGTAGGAAAGCAGAAAACAGAAGCATGTTAACAATAATAAAACAAACTATAAAATGGGAGAATGAAGTTTTAACTAGATATGACTAATTTTATTAAGTGTGAGTGTTCTAAATATCCAGTCTAAAGGACAGAGATTATCAGAGCGGATCTTAAAACAAAGTGACCCTGTAAGAAGTCCACAAGAAACTTGTTGCAAATACAATGATATATGTAGGATAAAAATAAAGCTGCAGCATGCAAATACCAATACAAAGAAAACTGGAACAGCTAAATTAATATCAGGTAGCACAGACTTCAGACCAAAGAAAATTACCAGGGACAGAAAGGGTCAACAACATAGAATGACCAAAGTGTCAAGCCACCAAAACATAAACATTTCCAGTCACAGTTCCTCATAAAAATGTGGGACTATCACCCTTAATACTGGTGACCGTGGGCTTCAGTTTTCTGTTAAGTTTCTCTAAGCTCTAGTGTTCCCATCTTAAAAAATGGGACCGATGATGTCTGTGCCATAAGGCTGTTCAAAGGTATAAGTGAAGTCATAACATAAAAGCACCAAGCTCTTATTCTGTTCTTTTTTTTTTTTTTTTTTTTTTTTGGAGAGGTTTTTGCTATAGGGTGCATGTGCTTGCCAGACAGACAGAGAGAGACAGAGAGACAGAAAGCGAGAAATCACCCCTCAGGGGGGATAGCCATGCCGCAATCCCTTCTCCTCCATTCTCCTCTCGGGATCTTGGGCATGCACACACATGTGCCCGGCGTGAGTTCAAGCAACCAGGTCCGGGACTTGAACTGCGGTAGGCTACACGGGAGTCCAATGACATAGCCATTACGCTAACTGCTGGTCCCTCTTGTTCTGTACTTATTCTTCTTCTACTACTGCAAATGCTTTGACCTGAAAGCTGAAAATAGGCATGAGAAATCCTTAAAGTAACTGACTTTTCAACTCTTTACATATTATTTATTTCTCATGAATGGTCGTGAGCATTATTGGCAGATCAGTCTTTTGCTGTAAGTCGTTCTTTTCAAGGTTAAAAACGTACTAGTAAATGAATAAAGATGTTGAACTACTGATTGCAGTGAACTTTAGAATGCACTGTGTACTGCAGGGTGAATCAGTGAGAGACCCACTGGACAGAACATGGCGACGGCACATGGTAATGGAAGGCAATTCAGATGCTTCCGTATCTGACTGGCTCTTCTTTTCAGACTTAAAATAGGAAGAAAAGTAAGGGATGACAGAGCTTAATAAAACCATGCAACTATAACTTAATATCCCACAAAACAAGAAGAATTGTAAAAGAAAACATAAAAATGATGACTTATTATTTGATGTAGTCACTCTTGTTTTTGTTTCAGTTGTTTCCTTTTCATCCTCCTTTCTGGTGAAGAATGAATGATCTCTTCCTTTTGTCCCTAATTGTCATCTTTGTGCATGTGTGTGTGTGTATGTGTGTGTGTGTGTGTGTGTGTGTGTATCTAACTACAGTTAGAGTGTGTTTAACTATTCTAACTCATGTGATTGGATAGAACCAAAATGAAAAGCTATAGTTGAAATTAGCTTTCCTATTTTGACTAAATGGTCCAGGCAAAAATTTAACATTCCAAAAGACACTAGAAAAGATATTTCTACAAAAGAAGAAAAAGAAAAAATGATAAATGTCACCCCTCCATACCCTCGAACATACCTGCTATTGATACTACCTGCTATTATTATTTACTATTGATAGGTGATATCACAACTTTGCAAAGCTGATAGACACTATTATTTTCATCACAACTGATCGAAAGAATAGAGTGAAGCAAAGAGATTTATAAGTTGAAACTAAATTTTAAGAAATGACCTAGTTCCCAAAGTATTACTAAATGAACTCATGGAAAGTAAAAGAGTTGAAATTGCAAACAACCTACCATTAAGTTTGAGACTTAAATTTATTAATAGGAATAAAACTAATGTTCATAGATTTCTTATGAGAATTTAGTTCCTTTGAATTGCTGCATTCAAGAACACTCAGACACTCTGAAAACTTGTGCACCTATTAAAGTCAGGCTTTCTCAGGTCAACGCTTAAGAAAACACTGTCTTTAAAGGTGAATTTTAGATCATTCAACTGCCTTAGGAAAAAGTTACAGATTAACATAGATCCAGTACCTCCTGGTTTCATGCAGTATAGAGCCTGGAAAGCCAGCAGTTTAAAAAATGTAGTCACATCACTGGATGTTGATCAGAAGGAAAACCATTATCTAGCTAGGGAGAGAGTTAACCAGTTCATGCACTTATTTTACCATCATTCATTGCTGTCATTTCTTTAGTTTTATGTCCTTAGACTACATACATACTAATTTTTAAAAGAATTGGTGGTAGTTTCATATTATTTGATTATGGTTAAATAAAATTTAGCATGTTTTTAAATAAGTAAAACATAGACCTTTAAAGAGGAATAAATGACACAGATGTTACTAATACGTTTCATCAACAGATGTTACTATTATTTTTTCAGAGGTTTTTGCCTTAGGGTGTGCACACTCACCAGAGAGAGAGACAGAGACAATGAGAGGGAAAGTAAGAAATCACCCCCCAGGGAAGATAGCCATGCCACAATCCCTTCTCCTCCATTCTCCACCCAGAATCTTGGGCATGCATACATATGCACCTGCTGTGATTTTCAAACCACCAGGTCTGGGACGGGAACCTCAGTCGGCCATGTGGGAGTCCAGTGACGTAACCACTATGTCATCTGCTGGTCCCAAATCATTACTCTTGTTGATTAAGGCCACTGACTATCCTTTGAGAAAATATTACACTATCAAAGTCAAATGTATCATAAAATGACTACAGCAGTGATTAGCTCTTTGCTAGATATAGCAGAGATGTTTGATCACTTTTTTTATTTTTTTTGGTAAGGTTTTTGCCATAAGGCATGCGTGCTCACTAGAGAGGGAAAGAGAAAGGCACTTAGAGGGAAAATGAGAAATCTCCCCCCAAAGGGATAGCTATTCTACAACCCCTTCTCCTCTATTCTCCTCCTGGGGTTTTGGGTATGTATACATACACACCTGGCTTGAGTCTTAAGCCACTGGACCCGGGACTTGAACTGCAGTTGGCTATGTGGGAATCTAGTGCCTCAACCATTATATCAAGTTGGCCCCCACTAATTTTTGTATTCACTTTTGAAAGTCTCATTCTCTACATATGACAGTGAAGTCCCAGCTCATAATAAGGTTAAACAATGTACCGGAATGTTCAAAGGAGAAAACTCCAGCTTGATCCCAGCTCATGTGATTTATTGGACTCCAAGGTAAACTTCTACAAGTCTACAAACTTTATAGACAAAGGAAAAAAAACACAAACCGTTTTGTTACTGTTGTTATTTGTTTATTTAAATATCAGCTGGCTGTAGAAGAACATGCAAAGCTAAGACAAAGCATTCAGCATCTCAGTTTACTGGCACCATATCCTCAGGGTGAAATCCCCATAGGATACCAAGCAAGTGAGATGCTTCAGGGACTTTCATCCAAAGTCTGGAGATGCTGTGATTGAAAGTAACATGTGGAATCAGTTGGAGAAAAATAAACTAAGCTGGAGGAAATGGCACAAGTAATAAACTAGATAGAGTGGACACTGTTTTAAAAAGAAAATAGCTTCAGGGAAATATTTTCAGATGCAGCAGACACATATTCTAAGCCAGAGAGACAGAATTTGCACACACAGAACAGACCCTCTTAAATATCCATCTACTCACCACCTATATTTTCATGGAACTACTTCAACTACTGATCTGTAACCCCGAATAATTGTAATACATCTCATTGATAAAATATGTTGCTTTTTAATGAACCAAAGATTGAAAAAACTAGGGCTGGTCCCATAGCCTAATCAGTAAGGAAGCCAGATCCCACACAGTTGATGACAGTTAAAAAAAATCAATCCTGGCGGCTTGAAAAATGCCAAGCACTTGTGTGTGCATGCCCCCAATCTCAATATCATGGAGAAACAGGGAAGAAGGGATTGCAGCATGACTATACCCCAAGTGGGATATTTTCCTGCTCTTTCTCCAGTCAATCCACGCACTCTGGCAAAAAAAAAAAAAAAAAAAAAAAAAAAAAAAAAAAAAATGAAAAGATTGTATCTTTCTTGGCATAGTAGAAAAAGTTCTCAACTCAAGACAAGAAAACTGGGTTCTACCTAGCTCAGCTACCAAAAGCCTTGCTTCGATAACAGTATCCTTTCACTCCCCTGGGTCTCCAATTTCCATAATTATGAGGTGAAGCAAAATGACTTCAAAGGTTCTGGGTTCTGTCTGTGAATGTATTAAGTCTAACATCTCCCAGTGCCTTGGATGGATAACAAAGGTTTTATTGAGACTCACATTTTCCATTTTACTGTTGCAAGAAAATACAGTATAAAGTATTGGGAAGCTTTATAAGATGAAACAACGCCTTAAAGAACTTGCATGAAATTGGTAAAAAGAGTATATTTAGGACCAGCAGTTAGCGTAATGGCTATGTCGCTGAACTCCCATGTAGCCAACCACGGTTCGAGTCCCGGACCCTGTGGCTTAAACTCACGCCGTGCGTGTGTGCGTGCATGCCCAAGATCTGGAGAGGAGAATGGAGGAGAAGGGATTGTGGCATGGCCATCCCCCCTGGGGGTGATCTCTCACTATCTCTCTGTCTCTCTCTTTCTGGCAAGCGCACGCGCCCTATAGCAAAAACCTCTCCCCCACAAAAAAAAAGTATATTTAAAATTATGGCCATGCAAACTAAAAGATGTTTAGAGTTAAAACAGACATCAAGTTGGGAATCAGATGATGGTGCAGTGGTAAAAACACAACACTTTGAGAGGCAATCCCATGTGGGAGTACTCCTGGCTCAGGCCTAGAGACTTCCTTGGGTACTCCAGGCATCTTCTTGCCTATGATCGAGGGCTGGCTGATTATTGCAGGTGCATCAAGACCCTGTTTAGGGTGCTATCTCACCCTCTTTCACACTCTGTCTGTTGCTTGCGGAAGCAATAAATAAACTAATAAGTAATTTGTTTTTTAAAAGAGGCATCAAGAGCCTGAAGTTAGGTATGAATGATATTAAGTGTGTATATCTTAAAATGTGTATAGATGAAACATTTGTAGTAGGGTAATCTTTACATGTGTATTCCACCCACCGATATATTTCAATTTTTACCAATATTTTGGAATGATCAAAGAGCTCACTGATTCCTTTCATGATTTTGTACTTTTCAAACATGCACACTACACAGTCTATATGCATACTCTCAAATATTATAGTCCTACAACAAAATTAGCATCAGGCCATACATGCAGCCCATTCCCCCGTGAGGAGCCCACACCCCAAAGGAAGGACAAGCTATTCAGAGGGAGATAAGGGATGACCTAGGATGTTCCTAGACATTGGCAGCAGGTGAGGCTACATTGGCGGCAGGTGAGGCTAGACACAGGAATGAGCTGCCTTCTGCCTTTGATGTGGCTCTTCAACTCCCCTGCACCGCTCCTACGCCTACCCCTCCTTCAAAACAACAACAACAACAAAAAAAAACAATAAGCAGCAAATTGAAAATGTAATCAACACTCCAAGTTTCCTGTGGTTGAAGGGAAAGAGCAGCTATCAGTGCTCTGATTGAAGGACTGTGCCCTTTGTTATTCAGCCGAAGGCACCAGATCTGTAACATCACAAGGTCTCCTGGAGACTCATTTTCCACACCTGGATAGTGGACATGACAGTAGTTTTTGCATAGTGGAGTTGTGAAGATTAAATAAAATAATCCATTTGGAGAGCTTAGAAAAATGCGAGACACACATACTGTGTGTCAAATGAACATTATTATTAGTCTTATCCTCCCAGCTGCAGTGTCATTACTCCCTGGACAAGGAATAATTAATTTCTAAAGATGAAAGAAGTTTACAGTGCATTAAACCTACAGGTAAATATACACATAAATATTCAACTCACTAATTATTCTTGGTGCCCTCAACCCCGGGGTTCTGAGCTGTCAAAGATATTGTTGCTACTCAATAGTGACTCCAAAGAGTGTAACACAGGGCCAATCCAGTGGCATGGTAGTTAATGTGTGTGGATCCTACATGGTCAACCATGCAGTTCAAATCCTGGATGCAGTGGCTTGAGAAATACGCTGGGCATGTGTGCTTGTGAAGATCCTGAAAGGAGGGAGAGACAGAGGAGAAAGATTGTGGTGTGACTATTCCCCATGGGGTGTATTTTCTCCTCTCCTTCTCTTTCTCTCTGGCAAATGCATGTGCCCCCTGGGGGGGAAAAAGAGAGAGTAACATCATCCTTTGATTATAACTCAGGTCCTATGAGTAGATATGGCTAGTTAACACATACACACAGTAATTTTATGTTCTTCATTGATTATTTCCTGGAAGAGGTGGGATTAGAACTCCAAGATACCAACCGCAAATGACATTATAATATGACACCCTATGGGTCTTCTAGAAATACATTGGACATATACATTTTACCACACTTTTAAGCATTTGAGCTTTAGGACTCTGAGAACGATGCCTGGGGACAAGATGGTGCAGCAGTAACACAATTGGTCCCACATAGGAGGGTCCCAGGCTCACGTCCCTCTACACCCTAGTTGGGCACTTGTGTTCCTGTGAGTTGAGACAGGTGAAGCTGGAGGTGGATTGCAATAGAAAGACTCAGAAGTGTCTGTCTTCCCCACTCCCTGCCCATCTTCCTCATGGAATAAATAAACTTTACACAAGGTTAATTAAATACATTTTTAAAATACATTGTCTGACTTATAGTTAATACTATGGAAGGCTCTGTTATTACTTCGCCACCACATCATCATTATCATCATTATCATCATCTTTTTAATAATTTATGTCTATTCTCTAACCAATGGAGATCAAGCTTCCCACAGTAAGGACTATGGTTTGTTCCCCTTGTTCTCCTTCCATATTGAATACTGCTTGACTCCAGGAGTACTTATTAATGAGTGAATAAGTGAACACAGAAATAAATACAAGAATGAATGATAAGATAACTGAGGAACTAAATCAGAGCATAAGTTGGTTGATCATATTATATTTGGCTGTGGCCATCTGGTCATTCCCCTAACCTCTTGCCAAGTTGTTGTCAAGTCTGATTTGTGACTTTGGTAAAATACATGTTGGCTTTTACAAGCCTTCTTAATCTTTCTTTTGCTTACTTGCATTTGGATAATACAATGCTGAGGTGGTAGGACTCTGAGATAATATCCAGTTGTTCTGAGAAGTGAAGACTAGTTTGGGCCAGAATAATATGAATCTAAACAAAGAGACGAGATGAGCTTCATGATCTCATCTATGTGTGTATGTGCATGTATGTAAAACTGCTACATAACAGTCACCAACATCCCAGAGATTTTGACTCAGGGATTCTCAGCTTTGCTAAGATTAGTTATCCTGGCCTCAAGCTCAAGTTTGAATCATAAAACCTGGGTTGCCCAGGAATAACTCACAGTAACCAAAATCACAAGAGGTTGATGTACAAACCAGAAAGCCAGTATTTCCACTTATGCCCATCATAAGAAAAAGTTGTAAAGATCACTTTGCTAGTGTACTTTTTTCTTGAAGGAAACTTTACATAGTTTGAAAAATTACAATCAGAAAGTGGTTGATGATCAAAAAGTCAAGACTAAGAAAACTTAGAGGGTCTTAATAACAATGCTTTGTAAGGAAGAACTAGGCTCTCTTTTCCATTGTAGGAATACAATTTTCTGTGTCTTCTCCTTCAAACAGCACCTTCCCCATAATAAAAAGACCTATGGAGTCTTGAGGACTGCTTCATGGAATAAATGAGAAAATATATGTGAGATATATAGCCAGGCAATTAGTAGTTACACTATATCTATATTTTTCAAAGTGGGTTCAACATTGTCCCTAGGGTGTACAAGCACATGCCATCTTGATTTTAGACTTCCACCAACGTCTTATAACTGACCTCCATGAGAATACCTTTCACTTGTCAGAATCTTAGTGGGGTGCCTTTCCTAGGGATGTTAAAAATCTCCAGAGCACCTGGGACCAGCAGTTAGCGTAATGGCTACGTCGCTGGACTCCCATGTAGTCGACCGCGGCTCAAGTCCTGGACTCAGTAGCTTAAACTCACACTGGGCACATGTGCGTGTGTGCCCAAGATCCTGAGAGGAGAATGGAGGAGAAGGGATTGCAGTGTGGCCATCCCCTCTGGGGGGTGATTTCTCGCATTCTGTCTCTCTGTCTCTCTCTGTCTTTCTGGTGATCACAGGCGCCCAATAAGAAAAAAATGAAACCTCTCCAAAACAAAGAAAAAAAGAAGAAAAAAATCTCCAGAGCACCAAATAAAGGACAATTGAAATACATGTGTCGGAAACCGTCCTTAATCAAAATCCCCAAGTCCCATCTCCATCATTCTCAGCAGTATTTTACCTTTTGTTTAATGTACGTTTAATAACTGCTTATCAGAAGATAAATTACACTTACAACATTCTGATCAACTGGGTACTTCAAATAACTGTAATAATAACTCAGTCTAGAGAAATAATTCAATATATTGGAGATTACTTTCACAGAAAACATTCTTAAATTTTCCATTAAATGTATATACAAATTTTTATTGAAAACCACTATAATAAATTGATAAATAAAAGATTTTCAAGCTTGGAATACATTATGTTGGGGTTAGTTTTGTGAGGAAATGATAAAGAAAACATAATTTTAAGGGTAAAAAGATCCATGTGAAAATTCTGACTTTTAAGCTCTTATTTACAAATTTTTAAATAAATATGGTTTTATTATAGATTGTTGTGTGTGTGTGTTTGTTTTTTTAACATTTATCCATTTAAAAGAGTGACATCACAGTTTTAGAGTCATGAATTACATCTTTTGCCACACAGCAATTATATCTTACGATGAAAGATTTTTACATGTCAACTCAAGATAACAGAAGAAATTAAATAGTTTTCAAAATCCTTCTAAGACATATACAAGAAAAAAATGAAGAGCACTAGAGGAAATTGAGAACCTTTTTTTTTTTTTTTAAAGAAATTTTTGGTATAGGATGCCTGTGCTCACCAGAAAGAGAGATTTCTGGTGAGAAAGACAGAAAGTGAGAAATCACCCCCCAAGGGAATGGCCAAACTGCAACCCCTTCCCCTCCATTCTCTTCTTGGGATCTTGGGCACACATGCACACATGCCTAGCAAGTTTTAAGCTGCCAGGTCCAGGACTCGAACTGAGGTCGACTACGTGGAAGTCCAGCAATGTAATTATTACGCCATTTGTTGGTCTCTGATTATCTTTTTCTATTGAAATTTTTTCTATTAAAAACGCCACGTCTCTGATTAAGCCAAAGATTTAGGGACGCAAATAGAGTAAGGTGTGCTATGTACACTCTTGTGATGGTTTTAATGTTCCATCACCCCCTTAATCATATTTATATATTATTACTATAGAAGGGTTAGTTATTTTGTTGCTGTGTTCTGTTTTATTTCACAAATCACTGGCCTCATCCATGTTTCAGGTGACGTTTTCATAGTTTTGATCCCAGAACAGCATCTCCATGTTTCTGAGTTAATTCGTTAATTTCTCAGTAAATCATAAAGGTGGGGAGAGGGCAAGGGCATCGTAAACAAGGGTGGAAATGTGTTTAATAAAAATAATAAAATGGTCAAAGAGGACTTCTGAGCAATAAGGACACAGATGGAGAAACATCAACCTTTTTTTTTAAGTACCCACTGGAATTAGAAACAGCTAGATCCTTAAAGAGAATGATAACTCAGAGTTACCATTATCATTTCAGACCAAAATTTCAGGCTCCTAGCTCCCACGAAAATGAAATGCTAGCTCCTGAAAAATCAAAGGAAAATTTAAGAAATATGTTTCCATGGAAAAATGATTAACATGCTATATTAAAATTTTTCTAGTGGTTCTGTTGCCATCTCTTTGAAGTGGTTCAACTTTAATTATTGATCAATTAGATACATGTTTCCTTGATGTAAAAAAAAAAGAAAAGGAAATATAAAAATCCTCTAACAGGTGATAGGCCTCCATAAATGACTGTGCAGTTCGTGCACTGCCACGTATACATGGCCAAAAAGCTCAAGTGAAGCACTGAAATCAGAATCATGGACCTCCCTTGAAAGTATGATCTCCAGGGAACCAGCAGTTAGCGTAATGGCTATGTCGCTGGACTCCCACGTAGCTGACCACGGTTCGTGTCCCGGACCCGGTGGCTTAAAACTCACGCCGGGCGCGTGTGTGTGCGTGCCCAAGATCCTGAGAGGAGAATGGAGGAGAAGGGATTGCGGCATGACCATCCTCCCTGGGGGGGGGGTGATTTCTCGCTTTTTGTCTCTCTCTCTCTCTGTCTGGCTGGCGAGTGCATGCGCCCTATAGCGAAAACCTCTCCAAAAAAAAAAAAAAAGAAAAAGTACAATCTCCAGTGGGGCCAGCAGGTAGCATGGTGGTTAAGGCACTAAACACCCACATGACTGACTACGGTTCAAGTATCTATCTAAAAAAAAATGTTTTTTCAGATCTGATCTCCAGGACAGAGATGTTCCAGGGAGGGTATCTTTTCTTCTTATTTGTACAAAGCTGCAGGGAGCCTAACAGCAGTCTGTTTCCCCCCTGCCACAAATCTCATATACCCACATCTCATCTTCAGAAAATTATGTGGGCTCTACCTTCAAAACAGACTCAGAATCTGGCCAGTTTTCACAACTTTCACTGACACTTCTTGGACACAGACCACCACCTCTCATGCCTGAACCGTTACAACCACCCTTGGACTAAGCCACCCCCTGCTACCTTTCCCTACTTGCAGTTTTGACTCGGTGCAGCAGCCAGTGATCCTATTAAAATGACAGCCATAACGCGCTGCTCAAGAGAAGCTGTATCCATATGGAAGATCTCTGGTTTGCGTCCCCCATCAAGTTGTGCACAGCCCAGACACATGCACCCGAGATCCTGGCTGCCTGGGGATGCTGGGGCGAGGGAGTGAGTGAGGGGATTGTGGCATAAGGCCTTGCTGAGAACGCTTGTCCTTCTTTCTTTTTGTCTCTCTTTCGCTATCAAAATAAAGAAATAAACTTAAAAAAAAAAGTGAAAGCTAGGTCAAGTCATTCTTCTGCTCAAACACGCCAATGGCTCCCATCCCACCAGAGTAAAAGTCCAAGTCCTTCCAGCACCTTCGAGGCCCTGTGATCTCCCCTGGCATCTCTCAGCTCATCTCAAACTTCTTTTCCTGACTGTGCTCCAGCCACGCAGGCCTCTGGCTGTTCCCCTAAAAAGCTAAGCTGCTCCTCTTCAGGACATTTCACTCACTGTCCTGTCTAAGGACAGACAGTCCCCTGATTCATTTTTTAGTTTCTTCTGGTATTTACCCAAAGGCCATTTTACATGTGAAACTTTCTCGTCACATCTATTTAAGAGAACAGCAACACACACATGCACACCATATAAGTCTTAATAATTTTTGTATTTCTAGGGCTTTGCTGACCCTGGAGGGGCTGTCTCTCTAAGGACAAGCCCAACCTAGAATTAAAAACCTCAGTCCCCTAAGTGCACCTTTCGTATGCAAATCAACCAACCCTGCCACTCCCACCCCAACCACCTCCTAAGGGGCCACTCACTACACTATCCACCTGCCTCAGTCACTCCAAGTCTGGTCCCTACCAGACAGCTAGGGACAGCACTCCATGCTGCAGAAGCCCCTAAGCTAGCCACTCCTAAACCCGCTTACTCTGCCTCATCTGGGTCTTTTTGAAGAAATATAATACAGGCTCTTGTCTCATTTCCCTTCACTCACCTGGGTCTCTGGTTTCCCTGTGGTCCTGCGTAGCATGACATGCCCCTTCCTCTCGGGATCTAGGACTGTCTTAGCAATGGTGGCCCTGTTAGCTGGCCTTGCCATACCTGAATAATAACAGAACCTATATTTTAAAACACACACACACACACACACACACACACACACACACGTTCCTTCTCCTGCTTTATTTTGGTCCACAGGACTCATCTCTTTTTAACATACCCTTTCAGTCACACTGGTTTTTGTTTCCTGTCACCGCAATAGAAGTGTCACAAAGGCAGGGGTTTGTGGCTGTTTTTTGGTATTCTTTAGCCCCTGGAACACTTCCTAGGCATATAACAGGTGCACAGACTAAACTCAACATGCAAGAGATGCTCAAAAACTAAAATGGCATTGGTCAATATGCCCCAAATTAATTTGGTTTATATCCAAGTCCCCATTTGAAAAAGTCTAATATTTTGTCCCTTCAGTCTTTTTTACAATTAAATAATTCATCCTGCAGTATTCAAAAGGAGCTATTTACGCCGAGTCACACCGTAATGGGGGTTGTAGTGGAGAATCCTCTACGGCTGTAACTGGGTGAGCCTGATGGACATCTGTCCAGAAAAGCCTCATTATTGAGACCTGCACACTTGCACAAGACCACCAGGCCCGACACGAACCCACACACTCCGTGGATGTTTAAGTGTGTGCGTCTTCCCTACACCAGTTACTCAGAATGCTTCTTTCTGGTCTCTTACAAGACAATGTAGTCTTTAACTGCTTCCTCAAGTCCATCAAAAACCTAGGAGGGAGAAATAATATTTACAAAGAGCGGTTTACAAATACCGGCTTTTCCAAAGGTTTTGTATCTCAAAGCAAACCATCAGGTAGCTGGATACTTAGATCATGTTTATTTTGGTCTCTAATTAAATTATTTCCACTCACTGACCTTTAGGATCCATAGCTATGGCGAAACTGAAAATAATCCAAGAACCTCTCCACACAGCAAGTGAAATAAGCAAAGGGGAAAAAAATTATGCTCATCTAAGAACAAGGCAAAAACAAACAAAACACAGTGAGTTGATCAGAACAGCAATGGTTGTTTCTCACTGGGGTGTATGGTGCCACCTACGCTCGCTTCTTAAATCCAACCTGGAGTGGTCAGTACCACAGCTCAGCTGGAAGAATGTTTGATGTAATGAGAGACTAGCCAACATCTGTGGTGGGGTGCTGTTCCTATTTACACCACAGGAACTACAGTGAAGATTTGAAAGAGCTTAACTCTCCAAAAAGTGATCCACAGATTTCAAAGTTATCACTACAAGTACACCTTCCTTCCTTATCTTTTTTCTAACACCATATTGTTGGCTTAAACTGAGAGACCGTTACATAGCAAGCCCTGTGACACCCAGTACTTCCTAAACTATATCGATGTTGTTGAAAATTTTGTCCACCACATCTCTACTTGAAGACACACTACACAACTTTTATTTCCTACCTAGGGTTGAAGAAGATTTTCGTCTCTTTTAAAGAAATGGCATGCATTTTCCCAAACATAGTGAATCATGTGACTACATTTTTTCTTTTCTTTTTTTTTTTTAAGAGGTTTTTGCCTTAGGGCATGTATACTCACCTGAGAAAGAGACAGAGACAGTGAAAAAAAAGTGAGAAATCATTCCTCTCCCCAAGGGTGACCACATCACAATCTCTTCTCTTCCATTCCCCTCCCGGGATCTTGGGCAGGCACACACATGCACTGACATGATGTTCAAGTCACTTGTTCCAGGACTCAAACCTGCAGGTGGAGTGGTAGTTAAGGCACTGGGCTCTCACATGGCAGACCACAGTTTGAGTCCTGGACCGGGTGGCTTGCTTTCTTACTTTCCCCCCCCTCTCTCTCTCTGATCAAATTAGAAAATAATAATAATCAATAAAATTAAATAAATAATAAAATTTTATTCAACAATAAAAGCTTAGAGATACTTCCAGACTAGATAAACTTTCTAAATCAGCAATTACTAGTAAACAATTTTTACTTTCTATACCTTGAATGTGGTAATCTGGCCTTAAAAGGTCCATTAAGAGGTCACTTGATAGGGTTCATGAGTACTTATTCTCATACAAAATGTCCAGTCAAAAGTCCTGCGTTAATTTGATAGAAATGGCGTCTTAATTAGGCAACAGTGGGTACCTTGAAGGGCAGAATGTTTAACTACCAGAACATCACCAGCACTAGCAGCAGATGGAGGGCAAGCCAGTTGTTTGGAATGTACAAACTACCTGGCTGAAAAGGAAATTGGACAATCTGCTTATTCTTGTCCCTTACTTGTTTAGTGTACCGGTGAAGTGTGCAAATTTTCCATAAGCATAATGAAAAATTCTGAGATGCAACTTCAAGAGCGAACTTCAGAGGAACAACTGGTCTGAGACGTCTCAAAGGAGTCTGGAGGCGATTCTCTGGGATGAAAAGCAAAAGCAAATGAGCAAGGATGGGGAGTCCAGGAGACAGCAAGAGAAGAAAAGTTCTCTTTTTCCATTCGCAAGTCCTGAGTGAATTCTACACAAGGTTAATGGACCGGCTTTTTGGTAAGTTTTCTCTCTGCTTCTTTTTGCTTTGTAGCACACAGTGCTAAGAAAAGAAGGCAAGAGGTTGCTAGGTGGTGGGGCAGCGGTATAGTGCGATGTTTTCCAAGGCTGACCTACGTATGAAGTTCCAGGTTTGAGTCCATCTGGAGTCTCCTGAGTACACCAGGTACACACATGCGCAAGGTCCCAGGCAGGTTAAAGCTGGGGGCAGAGTGCAACATTAAGATTCTGTTAGGAGTACTGTCTCTTTGTCTCAGGCTCTGTCTCTCTAACTCATGGAAGAAACAGACTTTAAAAAAAAAAGAGACAAAACTCTTCATGTATTAACAGAATGTAGCCCAGTGGTTATATATCGTAGGTGCTAAATAAATATCTATGTAATGCTTTCATTCCTGCTTTAGCATATATTTCATGAATATCTGCTATATGAAAGGAACTGTTCTGGGTCAAACATGACTGAGGGCGGGAACCAGCAGTTAGCGTACTGGCTATGTCGCTGGACTCCCACGTAGTCGACCGCGGTTCGCGTCCCGGACCCGGTGGCTTAAAGCTCACGCCGGGCGCATGTGCATGCGTGCCCAAGATCCCAGGAGGAGAATGGAGGAGAAGGGACTGCAGCATGACCATCCCCCCTGGGGGGTGATTTCTCGCTTTCTGTCTCTATTTTTCTCTCTGTCTGGCGAGCGCATGCGCCCTATAGCGAAAAACCTCTCCCCCCCCCCCAAAAAAAAAAAAAAAAGCATGACTGAGGGCAAAGAGCAAATACTTGAGTTTAATCATTGCAATGTGGGACTTGACAATTCTTAGCCTAAACTGATACGGAAACCTCCACATTTGCTACCCCAGGAAAGACTCAGAAGCAGAGACAGGGAGAAGGGGAGGAGGTTAAGAAACTGCATGTATTAATCACTAAGTGAAAGCTAGTTTTTGCTGTTAAAACTTTATTGTTGCTGTTAATTTTCTACCGGTGTGAAGGAGAGCACAGAAATCCCAAAGTCTAAAAAGTCAACCTTTATTTATGGAAGCTGTTTTTCCTTTCAATCAAATTCCTATCATAAGATGGAGCTTTTATGGCCAAAGAAGTAGCAGGAACTGACCAAGTTAAAAACTCATAGCAATCAATTTTCCCATGCATGACTACGGGCACAGCATCCAGCAATTCTGGCTGGGGTCATAGCTAGAACTTTACATAAGAATCTTCAGAAGTAGAATTATTTCAATATGCATCTTGGGCGTGCAATTTCGTGAGCAAGGCCTTCGTTTACTGTGCTGGGATGCTGGCGCAGCACATCGAGAAAACAAAACTCAGGAGCCAGACTGCTGGGATTCGAACCCCAGCGCAACTTCTTGCTAGCTGAATGAATTTGGACAAACTACGTCATTCAAATTCACCATCCTCCAAATCTTCCTCTCTAATACAGAAACAATAATAGCTCACCCCTTTTAGGTGATTGTGAGGATGGATGAACATTCCTTTGATAGTGGCTGGCACCTTATAAAAGAAATATTTAGGTATTAGCTATCATTACTATTATTACTATTATTACTACTTATAAATACTTATGAAGTACAATGACTTACTAAGTACCAGGAGCATATGACTCTTTTACAGCAAATATGAGTGTAATCTGGAAATATCTTCATACTGACAATATTAATATTCTGTAATTCCAAATTCCTTTGTTTTTCTTTAACAAAAGGAAGTATCTCTTTGCATGAGTTCTTTATTCCCCATAAACAAGCAAATTCATTAAAAGAGAAGGATCTAACACGAAAATAAAGCTATATGACGTTCTGTTTCAGTGAGGATCTCTTAACTTATTCTGTGAAAATGAAAGTTCAATTTTTTAAATCAAAGAAGCAATTTCACATGTAATATCATTTGGCATTTGCTTTGCTGAGAACTCTAAGGTAAAACCATTTCTTTGAGTTATTAGACTCGAATTTTACTTCAAAAATAAGTTATAACAGCTAAATGGAATTAGTCTGGTAGCAAAAGTGAGGTTTCCTTAATCATGCCTAGCTTTATCATCGCCCCAGAGGTTACCAACCTCCCAAGGGCAGCAGCTCTAAAATTAGGCTTAATCTCTATGTCGGGAAGAGGCAGGGAGCTTTTAAGCAGTAGGCAGAGGTGGAGACCCGTGGCTTTCATTCTACAATGCCTGCAGTAGGTACCAGAGGAGAGGGAGGATGGTGTGGACGAGACTTCCCATGTTAGACTCTGTGGCCATGCCATTCGAGCTTCATATATATGAAAGGTAATTAGGACAGATTGTGGATGGGAAACAGAAGAATAGAGAATGAGGGAAAGGAAAATAGAAGGGGAAGAAGATTAAAAAAAAAAAAAAAAAAAAAAACAGGTATGAGTGTGTTTTCAATCAAGACAGAATTGAAAGCCAAGAAACAATGGCTTTTACCCACATAGAGTAACACATAAACCACGTAATATTGCATTTTTGTATTACTATCAAGAGAACAGAAATATTAGTCACCAGACTTTTCTTTATTTTTGGAGAGGTCTTTTGCTATAGGGCACGTGCGCTCGCCAGACAGACAGAGAGAGACAGAGAGACAGAAAGCGAGAAATCACCCCCCAGGGGGGATGACCACACCGCAATCCCTTCTCCTCCATTCTCCTCTCGGGATCTTGGGCACGCACGCACACGCGCCCAGCGTGAGTTTAAACCACTGGGTCCGGGACTCGAACCGCGGTCGACTACATGGAAGTCCAGTGACATAGCCATTACGCTAACTGCTGGTCCCAAAGAGTCCCTGTTTAAAATAAATAAATAAATAAATAAATAAATAAATAAATAAATAAAACCCTCAGAGTATTTTTGTGAGAACTCGACGAGAAAATTCAGACAAGAGACTCAGGCTAGTCCCTATGCAGACTTAGCACTCTTTTGATTATACGGGTTACTTGCTGACACTATTATGGCGTCTGTCTCAGGGTTGCTAAGGTCTTTCTTGATCTGTTTTCTTGCCTGTAGCTGCCTAAAATTGAGGTTGAGCGACAAATTATCTCCTGAAATTGCACTGTGACAAGGCGTCTGTCTTATGAATATGTATCTGTAGTCGGTTCCTCAGTAAGACATTGAGGAAGGCCACAGAGAGGGCCAGGAAAGGAAAGCAAATAAGAAAAGTAACTCGATTTGCTTTATAACCCTGGCAGAGTTGCGGTCACTTAACAACTTCCCTTTTCAAGAGCGTCTGTGTCATTAAACGAGGATACATTTTGAGGGCACTAGGACACTATTTAATTGCACGGCTAGAGCAGGTTATTAAATGAGACCCTTGTGGTTTGAAAACAATTGAGTCACTTAATAAATTGTACAGCAGAATATTTGAAGGTGCCCAAGTGGCTTGAATGAGTTAATGTGTGGCCCCAAGAGCATGATTAATAGCAGGAGTGGCACAGACATTAAGAGAAGTAAAAATAACTGGTAATAGAACAAAGCAATGTAGCTTCCTGCCAGATCAATTCAAGGGAAAAAAAAATACACACACACACACACACACACACACAACACACAGAGTCAACCCTTTGTATCCATGCATTATACTTCAGTGGATTCAACCAACCACAGATTGAAAACATCAAAAATAAAAACAAAAACAAAAACAAAATTAAATACTGACCAGCTCTGTGGCCTGAGAGTGAAGGCAGCTGGACGAACCCCATATGACTGACCCTATGGTTCAAGTGCTGGACCCAGTGGCTTGAAAACCACGCTGGGCACATGCACATACATGCCTAAAACCCTAACAAGATGGAGAAATGAAGAAGGGAAGAGGAGGTAATGGCCATTCCCCATCAGGGGTGCTTTCTCCCTCTCTCTCTCTGGAGAGCACATGTGCACTCTTGGGGAAAGAAAAAAAAAAAACATATACAAAAGAAAAACAAAAACAACTAAACACAATACCAATAAAAATAATTCAAATTTTTTAATTCAGTAGAACAGCTATTCACACAGTTTTTTCACTGGATTAGACATAAGTAATCCAGAGATAATTTAAAGTAAAGGAAAGGATGTGCCTCGGCTACATGTAAACACTGCACCGTTCAATATGAAGAACTTGAGAAAGCCAGGCAGCAGTCCAGCAGCAACGTGCAATGCTCTGCAGAGCTGACCCATGTGGGAGGTTCTGGTTTTGTGTCCAGAGACCTCCCTGAGTACACCCAGCATGCACACGCCTGTGATCTGGGGCTGGCCAGACATGGGGATGAATTGTGGCATTGAGACTCTGTCTGGGTTGCTGTCTCTCTTTCTCTGTCTTGGTCCTTCCATGTCTCCTACTTATGAAATAAATAGCTAAATAAACTTAAAAACAAAATTGAGCATTCACAGTTTGGTACAACTAGGATTCTGACAGAGGCAATCACCTCCAGAATATTTCTCTTAGCTTCTTACCTTTCCATCTCCACACTATCATTCATTCTTAAGTCATTCATTCATTCATTCATTCATTTTTTATCAGCAGAGAACCCTGAGAGATGACTGTATAAAAAAAGGTGGTATTCCACTTAAAAAGTGATCAATAAGTTATTAGGTATTTCATAAAGGTCTTTAAATCAAAACTTAAAAATCAAAAATAAAAAGGGAAAATAGTAATACTAACCCTGAACCACCTTTCCAATAAAACAAGGAACCAAAATTTGGGATCTACAATACCATCATAAAAAGGGTTTCCAGAAATATATGGTATTTCTTTTACTACCACCTGCAAGATCAAGTCATGAGCAAACCTTGAGAAAATATTTATATCAAATTACTCTAATATATTTCATTAATGTCCATCAGAGTGGAGATTCCTTTGGAGACAGCCTCCAAAGAATGCTGGTTGGCACTGTCAAAACCACACACCTGGTTCTTTACACTCAGATAATATGGCACCTTGCCTGATCTGCTGCTCATCTCCCTCTTCCAGGGCATTTTGAGTGGTTGAGCTTTCCTTGACTTTGCTAGCTTCTCCCTAACCTTCTCCACCCTCCTCTGATGGGGCCAATTCTACCCAAGTCTCCGCATCTAACACGCTTCTTAAGTGTCTGTTATTTGGCTGCCTGGATTTGTGCGAGTATGGACTGCTCCCACACTGTCTTTGTCTCTGTTTCATCTGCCTGACAAAGTTCCCTCACTTGACTTCCCTCACAGGAATTTCCCAGAATGTCTGTGCTTTGTGTTTCGCCTGTTCTATTACCAGTCTCCTCTGGCCCCCTCTCCCACGATCTTCTGATGTGACTGTAGGTACAACCCACTGCACCATGCTGTCAGTAACTGATTCCTCTTTAGTTGATTATTACCATTATTTTTGTTTTGAAGGCTACCAAACAATTTGTTAGCAATCACTCACCAAAAGGAAAAGAAGTTGGCATGAAAAATAAAAACTCTCATTTATGCTAGATACATACGAATGATTTCCAATCATTTTAACACTCCCAGAATCTCCAGGAAATAAAATTTTCTCACCTATGATCCATTCAGTCTAATGAATATCTGTTAATTAATATTTTCTTACATTCTCTTGGCAAAGCCAATAACTCAGTCTATTCATTTATTGTTAAACATTAAAGTAAAATATAGGTATGAAAGGAAAGCTCCTCAAAAGATGAATGCTTTCATTATAGCAAATCTTGTAATAATTTTTCACCAGTGGACACACAAGCATCTTACACTGTCAAAGCAGAGTGACAAACAAGTCCCTTCACTACACAGCAAACTGTGATCAAACCGTTACACACAACAGAATGTGTATGTGGGCCGCACAGAAGTCGTTCAAAGCCTGTTTTCTTCCTTCTGTAGTTGGCTCAGCAATAATGCCATTTGTAAGTGATTTACAACCTACTACTAATTGTCTATGTAATTATAAAAAGCTGTCCAACTATTTGACACAATACTCTATTTTATTTTTGTGTCAAGTAACCTGAATATAGTTTTCTTGTTTTGTTTTTGTTTTTTAGAGAGAGAGAGATTTTTGCAACAGGGTCTGTGTGCTCGCTAGAGAGACAGAGAGAGACAAAGGGGCAGAAAGCAGAGAGATGGCTGTGTCACAATCCTTTCTCCCCCATTCTCTCGGGATTTTGTGCACACATGCACACACACGCACCCAGTGTGAGTTTTAAGCTGCTGGGTCCAGGCCTCGAACCACAGTCAGCCATGTGGAAGCCCAGCGATGTAACCATTACGCAGTCTGCTGCTCCCAACCTGAGTATGTTTTAACACTTTACATCCAAGATAGAGGATGTCTTTAGTATCACTGACATTTCTGAGATGTCTAACTTCATTTTCTATTGATTAACAAAGAATGAGTTTATATTTTATGTGCATAGCATATACTTGTGAATATACAAGCACATACACTTTTTATTTATCTGTAGCCCTCTTGAGTCAATCTTTAACTCACATAAATTATTTTCCAAGTTTCAATCACTACCTTCTCTGATGAAAAGAATTTCACTGAATGACAATGACCATACTACGTGGGACATTTCTTCAATTACTACACAAGACACAGTTAAAAGATTTAAAAATGCAAACCTATCTCTAAACTAGTTTGTCAAAGTAGAATGTTCCAGAGACCCATAGGTGTTCCTGAAACTCGGGGGAGTGTTAGGTCAAAATTCTTTTCTTTCTTCTTTTTTAAGAATTATTTATTTCATTTTATTATTATTATTTTTTAGTTGCTATAGGACACATACTCTTACCAGAGAGAGACAGAGATTGATAAAGAGGAAGGGAAAGGGAAAGTGAGAGGGAAAGGGAAAGCAAGCTGCCAGGTTGGGGACTTGAACTTTTATCAATCAGGTGGGAGTCCAGTGCCTTATCCACCATGTCACCTGCTGGCTCCTCTCTTGTTTTCCTTTGAATTAATTAATTTATTTCTTCGGTGAGTGAAAGAGACAGAGGCAGGTGTCTTGATGTCACAATATACCACCAGCATACACTTGTGAGTATACTCACGTATGGATCATGGGCACACACATGCCCAGCATACTCAGGGAGGTCTCCGTATGCAAAGCTGAAACTCTTCTGAGGTCAGCCTAGCAGGGCATCATGTTTTACTACTGCACCACCACACAGCCCCTGAAACTGTTTTTATAACAATACTGAGACCTTGTTTGTCTTTTTCACTCTGATTCTCTCACGAATGTACAGTGGAATTTTCCAGAGGTATATGTGTGAGTATGAGAGACTGAATACAGACAATAAGTGAAGCTAGTCATCTTCTGTTAAGCTGAATAAGAAACAGATTTGTAAAATCATTCTTCTAAGCTTTTGTTTTCAAAAATACAATTTTTTTTTTCTTTTTCACAAAATAGAGATGGAAACACGTAGTGGGTTTATTACTGTTATTTTAAAATGAATTAAGAGGTAAGTAATTTTAATTCTCATTTTAAATTTATAATATAGTGAATATAGGGAAATCTCACTCACAATGAGTGGATTATTGGGTCCTCAATAATTTTCAGAAGTTTAAAGGGATCCTGAGACAGAAACATTTTAGATGGCCTGACCTATCTAAACAAAGATGACGTTCTGCAGCCATAACTTGTGCTGGTGGGGAAAGTTGAATAATTGACAGGCACATAGATTTGAGGCAACATGACTGAAGTGAACTTTCCTCATACTAAGTCTGAATAGGAAAAAAAAATTAAAAAACAGGTAAAGAAAAGCCAAAATATTGACCCTAGGGAACACTATTTGAACTATTTCAGTATTACAGGAAAGACAGTTTGAGAATGCATGAGTTCTCAGGATTTCTTTCCTCCTCACTAGACTGAGCAGCCCTTCAAGGTAAGCCATTGTACACAAGCATTTAGAAAGCAGAGAAACCTACACAGACATAAAAGAGGTAGATGATCAATTTCATTAATAGATTTCATGCTACACAGTTTGAATCTGAATAAAATATATATATTGATATATATTGAAGAGGGTCAAAAATTTTACGGTTTTTGTACAGGGTGTGTGCACATGCTGAAGATACATATTGAGACAGAGAGAGGGAAAGTGAGAAATCACCCTCCAGGACGGATGGTCATACCACAATTCTTTCAACATTCTCCTGTTGGGATTTTGGGCAACATGCGTCAGCATAAATTTCAAGCCATCGGGTCCAGGACTCAAACTGCAGTCAACCATGTGGGAGTCCAGTGCCTTAACTACTACACCAACTGCTGGCCCCAAAGAAGAGGGTCCTATTTTGATGACATTTACCATGTCCACCCAGGCTATCTCACAGCCAACTAAACCCCTTCCATTCTTTTCATTTTTCCTTTACATATAAGCCACTCATTCACAACAATCTGGTTTATTCTTAATAAATTTAGTTGCCAAATTTTCCCTCGATGTGTAAGACGAATGAAGAAACCAAGACTTAAACACAGGCAACCAATGTAAAATAGGACTCTTGTTGTATTTGTTCTTAATATTATGCTGCCTTTTTTTTCCCTTAAGTTTATTTCTTTATTTCTTCATTGAGTTGCTTTTAATAGTGTTCAAGGCATAATCTTGGCTGGCCTTGTCAGAGGTCGACCAATATTGAATTTATAATAAACAACTCTTTCTGACATATGCTACTGTTTATCCACTTCCATCCACTCACAGTGCAGAGCTAAATATCTGTCCTTATAAACTTTTCACACTATTATATTTGATTCATCCACTTAGTTTCAGCATGCAGACTCATGACATCTATTTATGGAAGCAGGACAGCAGAGCTGAAAAGTAGAGGCTGACTCTGGAGCCAGATCAGAACTAAATTTAAGTCCTAGAGCTGTTAGTCAACAATCCAACTTCTTGAAGGCCTATCTAATCTCTCCCTTCACTTTTCCATTATTTTTAAAGAGTTATTAAATTGTAATCATCATTTTTATTCATTTTTCAATTTGCTACAGGGCATGTGCACTCGCCACAGGAGAGAGAATGGGAAAGAAAGCCACCAAGTCTGGAACTCGAACCATAGTCAGCTATGTGGGAGTCCAGCATCTTAGCCACCACACTACCTGCTGGCTCCAACTTTCCATTAGTGACCTAAACTTTCCTTAGAACCCTTGATATTACCTTCTTCTGGGTTGCCTGTTTTTCTTCACTAAAAAATGCAAATTTTGGGACCAGTAGTTAGCATAATGGCTATGTCAATGGACTCACATGTAGTTGACAGCAGTTTGAGTCCTGGACCCAATGGCTTAAACTCACGCCGGGCGCGTGTGCGTGCGTGCCCAAGATCCCAAGAGGAGAATGGAGAAGGGATTGCGGCATGTGCCAGTGATTTTTCACTTTCTGTCTCTCTGTCTCTCTCTGTCTATCTGGCGAGCGCACATGCCCTATAGCAAAAATCTCTCAAAAAAAATGCAAATTTCCCGTCCTCTCTGTCTTTATTGCTATAGTCACACATTTCTACTGCAGAACAATAAATGGATGTTCATTATGCAAAGTTGTGGCAGAAATAAAAGCAAGTAAAAAATGTCAAATATTATGAAGAGAAACAAGCAACTTTGAATTTGTATTATCCTGAACCTTATTATAAACATTCAAATTGCTGTAAAATGAACCAGAGTTCTATAATTCAGAAATTCACTGAGAGAAAAGTCTACTAGTCACTTAACTAGGCACTTTGTCAGCATTCATTTTCCATTTTGAGAAGCATGTCCAATTCTAATAGATGAAGTTGAATTGGAACCCACAGTCAAATCCATGCTAAAATAATGTCCAACAATGTAAGAGGATTGCATGAAGAAGCTACTGGACAAAAATGTATATAAACAAGTAGAAAAGGTTACAGAACTGTATACCACAGCGAAGTAAAATGTCACTGACAATTCAATATATATTTCCCAAAAAACCAGCAGAACGATTATCGAATGTATAGAAAATTATGTAATATTCACTGTTGAAGAAATGATTACGCCTATATCCTTGATTAGACTATTGCACAGTATACACATGTTTTTTCCTTTTCTTTTTCATTTTTTTTGAAGAGGTTTTTGCTATAGGGCACGTTCGCTTGCCAGACAGAGAGAGACAGAGAGACAGAAAGCGAGAAATCACCCCCCAGGGGGGATGGCCACGCCACAATCCCTTCTCCTCCATTCTCCTCTCGGGATCTTGGGCACACACGCACACCCGCCCAGCATGAGTTTTAAGCCACCGGGTCCAGGACATGAACCGTGGTCAACTACAATGAAGTCCAGCAACATAGCCATTACACTAACTGCTGGTCCCAACTACACGCATGTTTTGAAAAAAGTCATACTATATCTCACAAAGATGTACAATAACTATTTGTAAACTAGGTATCATTTTTTTTAATTAAAGAAAAATAAATGGAGTCTGTATAGACATATATAAATATATATATATATATACACATATATATATACAAAATACATATATATATATACATACACACATACATATACGCAGTACAATACCATTCAGAATTAAAAAAACGAAATCCTGTAGTAAGGTGGATATATGAGATAACCTAAAAAAACCTAAGATAGGAACTACATAGTTGATGTCAAGCAGTAAATCCACTAGCTATTTCACTAAATTATAAATTACTACAGTTACTAATTCAAAGTCTTATAATTAGTCTCAGTCTTAAGTATTAAAAAATTCACAATATAAAGGAGACAATGAGAGAGAAAGGGAAAGACTTCATTCAAAAAAGAAACTGACATCTTAAACATAAGGTTCAGGGGCCAGTGGCATGGTGGTTAAGGTGCTGGACTCCCATGTGGTCCACTATGGTTTGAGTCCCGGACACAGAAGCTTGAATATCACACCAAGTATGTCCAATATCCTGAAAGGAAAATGAGGGAGAAGGGACTGCAGTGTGGCCATCCCCTCTAGGGTGCTGATTTCTCATTTTCCTTTCTCTGTCTCTCTCAGACAAATGCATGTTCCCTATGGCTAATAATAATGATAAAATAAAATTCAGAGAAATGGAAAATATATGGGATATAGGAATAAACACAACAAACATCCAACTAATTTGAAGTCTTACGCAGTTTGAAGGCTCATTTGCATAAAACTTAATTTCAAATTATGTTTTTGTAATAATCATAAAATAATGTTCTGGATCTCAATAGATTGTTACAAAAATTAAAATGAGAAAGTCAATAAAATATATTTTTCAAGCTTGTAAGAACTCTAAATATACAGGATTTTGTTTGTTTGTTTTAAGAGAGATTTTTGCTATAGGGCATGTGTGCTTGCTGGAGAGACAGAGAAAGACAAAAAGCGAAAAATTACCTCTCAGGGGGGATGGCCTCACCCCAATCCCTTCTCCTCTATTCTCCTTTCAGGATTTGGGGTACACACGTACATGCGCCCAGAGTGAGTATTAAGCCACTAGGTACAGGATTCGAACTGTAGTCGACTATGTAGGAGTCCAATGACATAACCATTATCCCATCTTCTGGTCTCAATACAGGTTATTTTTAAAATCATTTTTGTTAATTTTCCTATGGATCTTGAAGAATCAAAAAACTGAAAAAAGAACATTCAAGCATTATGTAAATAGAAGCATTAAAATACAAATTTAATATGAGGTGAATGGAATATAAGATTTAGAAAGAGCATTATGAAAGTTGAGATAGAGAAAGTTGAAAGAAGGTATATTACTCCTGAAAATCCTAAATCTTTTATTTTATAGAGAATTCCAAATATCACCTCTGCATAACATAATCTACTACAAATGATTTTTTAAAATATGTTTTTAAGACTAAGTATGCTCTAGAAGGCTTTATAACTGATTCAAAATAGGAAAGAATTTTTTAAAAAATCACTATTCAACTTGGCTACATAATAAACAGTATAGAATGCCAAAAACATCATTCATAAATATACTTCAAAAAGTGGCCACCCAAGCTCAAAGTACTGACTATCATATTGTGTTTTTAATGTTTTGAAATCATGCTTACACATTTCATTAAGTTTTGACCTAAAATGTTATTTTAAGTCGTTTTTTTTTTTTTTCTTTTTTTAGACAGGTTCTTGCTATAGGGCGCATGCGCTCACCAGAAAGACAGAGACAGAGAGAAAGAAAGCGAGAAATCACCCCCCAGGGGGGATGGCCATGCCACAATCCCTTCTCCTCCATTCTCCTCTCAGGATCTTTTTTTTCCTCTTTTTGAGAGGTGTTTGCTATAGGGCGCGTGTGCTCGCCAGACAAACAGAGAGAGACAGAGAAACAGAAAGCGAGAAATCACCTCCCGGGGGGATGGCCACGTCGCAATCCCCTCTCCTCCATTCTCCTCTTGGGATCTTGGGCACGCACGCACACGCGCCTGGCATGAGTTTAAGCCACCAGGTCTGAGACTCAAACCGCAGTCGACTACGTGGGAGTCCAGCGACATAGCCATTATGCTAACTGCTGGTCCCAGTCATGGTTTTTTATATGCAACTCTTTTGCTATTCCAGAACAACATCAGTCCACATGAATCAAAGCAACGAAGCCAGAGTTCATTTTATATGCCTTCTCTAATGTGTAGGAGATGACAGGGTAATTTAAGGCTGAAAAATATTAAAGGAAAAAAAAACACAAAATAATTTGCTTTAGCAATAAAAATAAATTGAGCTGTGAAAACTATACAGTGCAATTAATAAATCAGAAAGACCTTCAACCATTTTAGCTTCAATTAACTATCAGGGTGAGGTTAGTGCATTGATGGATTAAATTATTCAAATGTCAATAAGCACATTATATATTAAAGGAATCTGCCTAGAACTGGATACTATAAATATCCCAAGATTTTCTTTAGAATTCTATCATTCTCAGGAAAAGTATTCTACTTCAACTTGAATCAAGGCAGCATTTACTATGAATGTGCAATTTTCAAAGTATTTTAAATGTTTATGTTTAAATGTTTTCTTTTCAAAAAAGATGTATGTTTTAAATCTAAGAAGTGCTAAAGAGCATTTATAAACTTAAATGTTCTAAATTTTTAAAAATTCTTTAGCTTCAATAAAAAAATTGTAAATAAAAAGGTACATAGCCATGAACAATAAAATTGCACAAGTCTGATAAAAAGTATATGTGATATCTATATATTTTTAATTTATGTCCACCATCTCTGTTAATAGTTTATAAAAAGTATAAAACATGTATCTTATAAGGAAGTAATTCTAATTTATGTTTAACCACTTGAAAAACTCTCGTTTAAACCCATTCTAAATGTTTTCCTTACTCATATTCTCTAGTGCATCTTTCCTAAAAGGAAAAACTTATTATGACAGTACAGGGTTAGGGAGTAGAGGGGAAGTCTTCAAAAAGTTCATGGAAAATGTTTATTATAGAAAAACTTTGCATGGTTGTAAAATTTTCTACACCAAAATAACTTAGACTTTTATTTCATTTTTTCATGCACTTTTTGAAGTACCGTGCATGTGTTGCAAGTATTTTGCTGGAAGCTGCTTCAAGACACACTGAAGGTATATGCTGCATGTTGTTAAGTATGACACAGCATTCCATGGATACTAGCCTATGTTGAAGACCAAGTATGATGAAGGCAAACAAATTGAAGTTTTAAAAATATATTTTAGTCAATGTAATAATTAAGGAATAGATTGAGCTGTTACAACAAAGACTTAAATAAAGTCATTCAATGAAGCTACAGGTTTATTTTTCACAACAGAGGCAGGAAACAATCCAGGGTGCATAAGTGCTCTGCTCCAGGAGGTCATTCAGGGAGCAACTCTCGTCTACCTCATTGTTCCACTAGGACACAGCTTTTGAATGCACAGTTAAAGCTGGCTTACCAGGTCAGCATCCCAGCCCACAAGGAGAGGAAGCAATTTTCTTTCAGGCAGTGATGCAGATTTTGCACTCTTCATTTCTACTAGCAATTGGCAAAAACCTAGTCACATGGCCATACCAAGATTCAGGGTGGATGGGATTAGCCAGATGGTCTTGTGATCAACTAAAACTGTACTACTCTGAAAGAACGGTAGAAGGATAAAAGCTGGGGGGGGGGGGGGGGGGGGGGGGGGTGATTTCTCGCTTTCTATCTATCTGTCTCTCTGTGTCTCTCTGGCGAGGGCACATGCCCTCCAGCAAAAATCTCTCCAAAAAAAAAAAAAAAATGGGAAGGATAAAAGCAACCTATAGAGTTGAATTTGAATACTGTATAGTATAAAATAACAGTGACTTCAGAAAGCTTGGTCTAGGGCCAATTCTATTCCTGATTATATGCATCCATTCAAAGTCATTTAAAATCTCTTTCTCCTGGGGACAGCAGGTGGCAGGTAGATAAGACCTGGACTCCCACATGGCTGACCGCATTTTGAGTCCCAGATCTGGCGGCTTGTACTCTCTCTGTCTCTCTTGTGGGGAGCCAAAGAAGAGACATGAGGAATGTGCAGGATGTGACCACCAGAATAAGACCAGGGCCTTTATCTGGACATGACCTTGGGTGGCTGGATTGTTATGAGCAGAATGTCTTGAGATTGTTTTGAACTGAATGTTCCAAAGTATTGTTATAACAACCTGATAAATTCAGTAAGGACTTAAAACCTTATATCACAGAAGTCTCTGGAGTGTATATAAATATTAGCAATAAAGAATACTCGGGGCTGACCAGTACTGACTGGCAGTCCTCCCGTTTCTATCCTGTCTTCTTGTCTTTCTTTAATCCTCACCCCCAACTCAGGAACTGTTCACCTTTGGCGGGTCCAACAGAGTGCTGGCAAAACAGGGACCTGAGTACTGGGGATGCTGGTGAAGGACACCGCAAAGAGTAAACAGAGAACGCGTTCATCTTAAAAGCGACAGTGTTGCAGTAAGTACATTACGGGAGTAATTATAGGACAAGGCAATAGTTGCCAGCTCTTTGTACATATGCTTAAAGAAATGTTGGGACCAGCAGTTAGCGTAATGGCTATGTCGCTGGACTCCCACATAGTCGACCGCGGTTCGAGTCCCGGACCAGGCGGCTTAAACTCACGCCGGGCGCGTGTGCGTGCGTGCCCAAGATCCCGAGAGGAGAATGGAGGAGAAGGGATTGCGGCGTGGCCATCCCCCCTGGGGGGTGAGTTCCTGCTTTCTATCTCTCTGTCTCTCTCTGTCTGTCTGGTGAGCGCACGCGCCCTATAGCAAAAACCTCTCCAAAAAAAGAAAAAAAAAAAAAAAGAAATGCTAAGTGCGCGAGATTTGCAGGCAGGGCAGCAGAAGCTTTCAAAATTTTTAGACTTTATTGAAGAAGTTTGTCCTTGGTTTCCTGAGGAAGGTACAGTTCACAAAGATACCTGGAAAAAGGTGGGGCAAAGGCTCCAAGATTATTATGATACCCAAGGTCCGGAAATGTGCCTGTGGATGCTTTCGGTTTATGGGCTTTAATTAGAGATGTTTTGGATTTTTGTCATGAGCGGGAGAGGATTCTTCCCACCATGGATAAAGACTCTCCCCCGGCTGATGGAATTTCTCCCTCTGCACCTCCCTTGCAGGAGAAGATGACAGGAAATTTTCCTCCGCCCCCTGAACTGGAAGATGAGGAGTTAACCTCTGAGGAGTTAGAACAGATTGAACAAGAGGCGGTCTGGGACCAGCAGTTAGCGTAATGGCTATGTCGCTGGACTCCCATGTAGTCCACTGCAATTCGAGTTCCGGACCCGGTTCGAGTCCCGGACCCAGTGGCTTAAACTCATGCTGGGCGCATGTGCGTGCCCAAGATCCTGAGAGGAGAATGGAGGAGAAGGGATTGCGGTGTGGCCATCCCCCTGGAGGGTGATTTCTCACTTTCTGTCTCTCTGGCGAGCACACGCACCCTATAGCAAAAATCTCTCCAAAAATAAAAGAACAAGAGGCAGCTCAATATCATGTTGCAAGACACCCTATTGTAGCTATTACGCAGGAAAAAAACATCTGTACCTGTCTCAACTGAATTATCACAGTTACAGGTAGAAATGAGGCAAATTTTAGATAAAATGCAATGGCTTCATCTAAAAACTTACAAATATCAGGCTACCTGAACTAGTAAAATCCATCTTCCCACTCCAACCTGCCTGGTCCTCTTTCAGAGGGCAATGCCTTGGCTGATGCTGGTACCCGTCTCATAACGTTTACACACTTAGAACAAGCTGAACATTCTCATGCCTTACATCACCAAAATAATGCCAGTTTGCATAAACGATTTGGCATCTCTTGAGAAGCTGCTAGACAAATTGCAAAAAAAAAAAAAAAAAAAAAAAAAAAAATTGCTCCGTTTGCCCAGAGTTCCTCCCTGTTCCCCATGATGGCCTGACTCCTAGAGGGCTTCTCCCTAATCATTTGTGGCAAATGGATGTTACTCATTATCCTGAATTTGGTAAATTGAAATATATTCATGTCTCTATAGATACCTTCTCTGGATTTATTTTTGCTTCAGCTCTTTCTGGAGAAGCTACTAAAAATGTTGTGGCTTATTGTTTGGAAGCCTTCTCTGTCATGGGGCTACCTCGCTGCATTAAAACTGATAATGGCAGTGGATATACTAGGAATGGCTTTGCCCGCTTCTGTGCACCATTTCGTATTTGCCATAAAACTGACATCCCTCACAATCCCCAAGGTCAAGGTATTGTAGAAGGAGCTCACAGTGTTTTAAAAACTACATTACATCAAATGAAAAAGGGGAAGTTGTGTCCCCTGACACCACATAATTATTTAAAACATGCCCTATTGGTACTTCTTTTTTTAAATGTGAACAAACAAGGATCTAGCGCAGCTGAACGATTTGGGCATTCCAAATCATAATCTCATTATACCAGAGTCATTTGGAAAAATCCCTTAACGGCATCGTGGAATGGGCCTGACCCTGTGTTGATATGGGGTCGAGGAGATGTTTGTGTTTTTTTTCTCTGGACACTGATGGAGCTCACTGGCTTCCAGAATGTTTGGTGCGGTTTATGGACACCCAGAAAGACCAGGAGGATGTTGTGCCTGTGGATCTGCCTGAAGATGAAGACACTTGAAGCAGAAATCTACTGGGCAGGACCATTTCCGGAGGGAATCAGACGGTCTGTATGATGTCTCCTTGACCAGAAAACAACCCTGTTAACGTCACACAACCCCAGTATCTTCCCCCTTGGGCCAAAGAAAATCACCTGGACTATCGGACCTTATTATGGAAAGAAAGATCTAGGTATGAAGATATATTTGTGGTGGAAAATGTTAAAAAGAAAGAGCACATGTCAATATTAAAGGAATTTTGTATGATAACATTTTTGTTCTAAGGTAAGATGGCTGGATTATTTCCAGAATGAAAAAAGTAAAAGGGGACAAATAATCAAAGAATAAAGCATGTTAGAAAAGGTTTGAGATGCTGGAGAAGGTCTGAGAGGGAATTTTGAAGAATTAGAAAGATGTCATGAAAAGATGTATATATAACAGATGGTATCTGAGGTGGCCATAAAACGACGGGCCACACTATTCAGTGCTAAAACACAGTCTAAATAGACCCAAGGAGCTCTCACTCTCATCCCAATCCAACCCAGTAACAGAGGAACACTCCAAACAAACAACTGGTCCAGAAATTCGTGACTCCATTCATGCTACAGCTGAGAGCACTGGCATTGATTTCATCCTTTCAGTTTGCTGGGAAAGGTCTCTCTAGTAAATAGTCAGCTATCAGGATCTCTAAAAAATGGGTACGCTTGAAACTTAAAATGTAAAAACCCCAGACAGTACAAACTGCTGGTTTTGTGGATAATGTAAACAAAAAATATTTCCATAGTTTTACACTCTCAAGAAACTATTGAAAAAAACCAACACAAATTGGATGCCCTTTATGACACTGTTGTACATCTGGGGAACCAGGTCGATGGGTTACATGTGCGCTCTTCTGTCCGATGTGACGCCTTGTATCAATGGGTTTGAGTCATCCCTAAAATCTATGATGAAAGCCAACATGATTGGGAAAAGGTCAAAAAAAAAAAAAAAACATTTACAAGGTGTCTGGTGCGGGGCCAATGAAACAATAGATATTCTTACACTCCATCAAGAGATCTTGGAGATAGAGAAGACACGTTCCTCTCCCTTTAATGCAGCACAGGAGGCAAATAAATTGCTGCAACAATTGTATGGTCTCCTACCACACTGGACCTCTTGGCAGCAGTGGTTAATGCCTGTTGTTATGGCGCAGGTATTGGTCTTGTGTTGCTTTGTTTACCCCCTGCCTTGTGCAAATACTTGGGCACTCCTTTCTTGCCACTGGCTCCAAAATCCATCGGCTAAAACATTAAGTCAAGGCATTATATGCAGAGACTGGTACTCAATGATAGGTAAGATCTTTGGGATGTTTCTCACCGTAAGACAGGGGGTGCATACAAATATGCATTACCTGATGACAGGTAAGAGAAAATGTCACCAAGGACAACCTAAGACAGGCACAGCCTGCTGCCCGTCAGAAGTGGCCGATCATTTAATAAACAAAAAAGGGGGAGATGTGGGGAGTCAAAGAGGAGACGTGGGCAATGTGCAGGATGTGACCACCAGAATAAGACCAGGGTCTTTATCCGGACATGGCCTTGGGGGGCTGGATTGCTATGAGCAGAATGTCTTGGGATTGTTTTGAACTGAATGTTCCAAAGCATTATTATAACAACCTGATAAATTCAGTAAGGACTTAAAACTTTACATCCCAGAAGTCTCTGGAGTGTGTATAAATACTAGCAATAAAGTATACTCGTGGCTGACCAGTACTGACTGGCAGCCCTCCCATTTCTATCCTGTCTTCTTATCTTTCTTTAATCCTCACCCCCCCCAACTCAGAACTGTTCGCAGCCAGCGGATCTGACACTCTCTCTGATCAAATTAAATAATAATAATAGTAATCAAATTAATAACTTTTTAAAAAGCTATATGAAAGAATTCATACCATAAGATAACCTGGACTTTTCCAGCCCAGCACTGTAATCAGTAGAGATTGCAAAAGAGCAGCCACAACCAGAGGATTACCTTGAGGAAGACTTTGAAGAAAGAAAAAGAGACTGATCTTTGCTAGCAGATGGTAAACCAGAGAATACTTCGTAGGCAGGGCTGAATTGAGAAGGTTTATGTGCGAGTTGTGTGCTGAATGTTTGCTTTTCAACAATTGGGTAGTTGACATGTAAAATATTTTCTCAAAATTATTTAAAACCATAGCATCTCTGTTGTTATAGAGTCACAAACAAAATTATAACAAATATTTTGAACATTATCTTTAAAATTCAGTTTTTTTTTGTTGTTGTTTTTTTTTTTTTTGGAGAGGTTTTTTTCGCTATAGGGCGCGTGCACTCGCCAGACAGACAGAGAGAGACAGAGAGACAGAAAGCGAGAAATCACCCCCCAGGGGGATGGTCACGCCGCAATCCCTTCTCCTCCATTCTCCTCTCGGGATCTTGGGCATGCACGCACACGCGCCCGGCGTGAGTTGTAAGCCACCGGGTCCGAGACGCGAACCGCGGTCGACTACGTGGGAGTCCAGCGACATAGCCATTACGCTAACTGCTGGTTCCCTAAAATTCAGTTTTTTGAAATTTTTAAATTTATTAACTGTCAAGAACTATGGAGTACCGGACCAGCAGGTGGCATGGTGGTTAAGGTACTGGACACTCCCACATGGCCGACCATGGTTCAAGTCTCAGACCTGGCGACTTACTTTCTCACTTTCCTGCTTTCTCTCTCTGTATCTCTCTCATCAAACTAAAAATAAAATGAATGAGTAAATAAAATTAAATAAATATTTTTTTAAAAAAAGAACTATGGAGTAGGAGCAAAAATTGTTTGATATGCAAAGTAAATATTTGTGGAAAAATGTAAAAATAAATAAATGGTTAAAAAAAAATCTTTCTCCCTCTTCTTCCTTCCCTACCTTTTTTATTCACCTATAAAATAGTTTTAATCAGCTATCACCACTAATAGACTAGATATGCTTTTGTATGAGATTTTTTTTTTTGAGTGCCAGCAATGTAAAAATCAAAGTTCAACAATTTTACCCAAAAGATAATAATATTTAACCCCTCAAAGATTACAGGTGTTAGCGACAGAAATTCTTCTGTCATGGGACACTGTCATACTTAAGAATCTAAGAAACACTGTGAAACTAAGTTGAAAAACACTGACATATGTGATTGTTATACCCAGACATACTTAGGAGTATTTCTGTCATAACTACTCAGAGGTACTGATGCACTGCTTCGTCTTCAAAGAATTGGCATTTTAAAGCTTTTTCATTTCTAGAATAATATACCTGCAGCATAATGTTGGCTCAAAGACCAAAAATCACAATTTTATATATTTTTCACTACATTCAAGCTGTAGAAAATATCTAGGTTCTGCAATGATTTTCAAATGCTCATACATACATTTTCTTCCCAGTTACAAATCATTTCCAAAGTTAGCAAAACTCTTTCTCTGTCACAAATGAAAAACATCTTACTTTTCCATCCCAAATCTCTCTCCTTTAATTTGTTTTTCTTTGTTTTCTTTCTGATTCCCTTGCTACTCTCCCAGAACCATAGTGTAAATAAAACTTGAAAATAATTGACTAGAAGGACTAGGAGATGGCATAATAGTTACGTCACTGGACTCCCATGTAGTTAACCATGGTTCGAGTCCTGGATCCAATGGCTTAAAATTCACGCCAGGCACATGTGCATACATGCCCAAGATTTCAGGATGAGAATGGAGGAGGAAGGTCTGAGGCATGGCCATTCCCATTGGAGGGTGATTCCTTGCTTTCTGTCTCTCTGTCTCTGTCTCTCCAGTGAATGCATGCACCCAATAGCAAAAATCTCTCTTAAAAGAAAAAAGGAAATGAAGAAAAGATAAGGATATATTATAGACCTGAGTTTCAACTCATAATCCCCACTGCTGATAATCCTCTAATTTTGTAAAGTCCATCTGAAGAAAATGCTCCAGACAAATGCTATGATTTTTTTTCTCAAAGTAAAATGTTACAAAAGTTTCAGAAGTAAATTTGCATTGAGTACTTTTGCATATGTCAAGAAAATAAACATGCTGAGCCTTTCTCTCTTAATTAAAATGTCTCGTATACTATAGGACACTGAACTTGAGAGACAGGACAAAATGTCTCATCTCTCTGATTCTCAAATTCCTGGATCTTATTTTATTTGGAAAGGATATATAGTTGTAGGAAACAGAAAATTTACTGTGGGTTTTTTAGAAAATTTGAATAGATTACATTGATTTCTATTTCCATTTCCACCATATAACACAAGTTCACAGCAAGAACTCAAAATCTTATTTACACTCAGTTGAGCATTCTGAGACTGGACATTGATTAGCATGTGTGCACACATGCTGAAACACCTCACACACATGCATATACATGCATGTGCATGCACACACACATCATATAGCACCTTTTTACTATTTTAGTCTTCATTTTCTTGCCAAATGTTGGACATTTTAATAACGCCTATTAGACTGTTGTTAACTGGCCAATGTCATTAGTTAACCAATGTGATTAGTTAATAACTTGTTTATTAAAATTTACTGCCTAAAAATATTTCTATAAACTAACATTATTCCTTTTTTAACCTTTTTAGTGTCTCAATTATTTACTCTGAAAAAAGAACAAATTATTCTTTCATTTCCCTGATGTTATTTACAACTTTCAGTTATTTATGTATGACACCATCAATGAGTAAACTGGAGAAAGAGCCACTAGCTACGTGCTGCATTTCTTTTCTGTTTATTTTCTATCACAGGCACATTTTTTTCATTTAACTGAAAAATCAAAATGGCATACAATTCTGCCTTCTGTGTCACTTTTCATGTGGGATCCCAAAGAAGAATAACAAGGCTAAGCATATACTGTGGAACACCTAGCAAGTGCCTTGTCTTTCTAATTTAACTTTCGGATCTTCAGTCTGAAATATTTCATTAGAATAATACGATTAGCTCAAAGGGTGGTACTATTAGAAGGTGTCAGAGAAGGCTTTTAGGCTAATCATTTGCTTCATGAAGACTTTCCTCCATATCTCTGACAGCTGTTTCTCCCAAGTCTTAAGAAGTTTAAATTCCTTAGCTTGGCACAAGAACAGGTGCCAGTAAACATTCCCAGTTTCATTTCTGAAATATCCCCAAACTTCAGTTACACTCTAGCCAGAATCTCACTGGGCTCTTAGACAAACATCTGCTCCATCCTATGATCCCTTTTCCTGGAAAACGTTCAGCTTCCAACTCTACCTTCAAAGACCACATCAAACATTATTTTTTTCAAGACATCATGTCTAATTATTCCCCCAGCTTTTGAAAAGAAAGTGTCCTTATCTACCTCTGCCTCTCATCCTTTCAGCAATGTGGACCTAACACAGAGGACCTTGTATTCTGAGTCTGTGTGTTTTTCATTTCTCTCTCTTTTAGACTTGCAGTCCTCTGAGGGAAGGCAGTCCACCTTTGCCATTTCTACATGTTACAAAATCTTGTTTGAAGCTTATTTATTTTATTTCTCTCATGAGAGAGTGAAAAAGGGAGAGGGAGGATGCCCCTCAATATGGTGTCATCACATCCTGATCCCCTTCCCCAGTCCTCCAGCTCCTCAGGATCTCAGACCAGCCTGCACCTAGAGTGTCTCGGGTCTACTCAGAATCCGAATCATGACTGGCCATGTGGCTTCCAGCTCTGCAGACCAGTCCACTAGCATAGGCAGCTGCACCTACAAAGTCTTTCACTGCAAAGTCATTGTCTCCAGAACAGGTTCAAGAGACAATGACTGTGACTGCAGAAATGAGGAGGGTAGGAAAGACACAAAGATTGATGTGTCTTTGTGAAATTCAGTAAGTGTCCTTACATTTCTGAAAATGTGAGTTGGCCCCCTCCATACTAACCTGTAAGAGGAGACTCAATGATTTGAAAGAGCTCGTTCCACATGTGTGTAATAGAAATAGAAATAGAAATTGTTTCTAAACAGAAGGGGAGCCTCGGTCTGAAACATTCCATGTGCTTTCCTCTTTACGTCATTTTCCTGTCACTGGTCGCGCTCTCATGCTTCAAGCCCATTCGTAGTCCTATACTCGTCAACTGATTTCACTGGCAGGAGTCGGCAGAGATAATAACTGCAATCCTAAGTGTTGCTGAACTCTGCTAGAAAGCTGTTTATTGAGCTAAGCTCATTTCAATAAGAAAAGTTGTGTCCATTTGCCCTACCACTTGCTGAGTTGGTTCTCGGCCTGTCTGCTTTCCTCAGCCACCCAGAGCCAGGTGTAAGAGTATAAGAATATAAAACCTGGTTCCCTGGTTCCAAGATTAAGGAAAAGTTAACACCCCACAAAGTTCTATGATTCTGTGTAAACTAGAAATCACATTTAAAATAAAAAGAAAGAAAAGAACAAACTGAATACATCAGTTATGATATATTTTTCTAAGAATAAAAAATGAGTTCCAAGAACTCGCTAATCTTTTTTTTTTACTCCAGACCACTTTAGGCAATACCAAATACTGCATGTCCTCCACATACCCACCTAATCTTACTTGGCAGTGAAAATATACCTTTGTACTACCAAAGAAAGAAAATTTGTTATAATATGCTTTTTTTTTTTTTTCCATGGGAGAGTATGTGTATGAGGCAGACAAAGAGAGAGAGTGAGAGAGAAACATTGTCTGCAGGACTTGGTCACACCACAATCCCTGTCCTCCGCCCTCCAGCCTACCCGGATACTGGGCACACGTGCACATGCCCAGTGTGTTTTTTCAACCAACCAGGCTAGGGATGCAAACCATGGTCAATGTGGTTTCCAGCTCCACCATCCAGTACACTATGGATGGTGCCACAGAGTCTTGGCTAGAATGTTTTTTTTTTTAATGAAAAAGTACATTTTATACTATCTAATATATAAAAATTTTAAGTTTTTATAAGCATTTCCATCAATTCCAGATCCACTAAAAATGAACTGCTATCCCGTTTACAAAATCACACTTTGAATAACAATAAGAATAAAGAAGTCATTCTCCTGTGGTGGAGAGCAGATTGGATAGATCCACATTACCTCCTGTGATACCATGAAATGCACATTTAGTCTTCATCCAGTTTTCTGACACACAAAACCCTTAGAATCTCTGGATTAAATAGTGCCTTCTGTACATTATTGAGCTGACTGAGGGCTTGGGATCCCTAGGTGGCCTGAGAGTGGGAGCAGGTCACAAGAAAGACCAAAGGAGGGTTAGAGGGTTGGACTTTCAGACCCACCCCATCCCCTTGGGAGGAGATGGGCTGAAGGTTGAGTTGACTGCCAATAGCTAACAATTCAGTCAATCGTGTGTGTCTGTGTAATGGAGTTCCATAAAAAAAAAAAGGGCCAACAGGTGGTGCAGTGGCTAAGGTACTGGACTCCCGCATGGCTCACTGCAATTTGAGTACTGGACCAGGCAGCTTGAAATGGCAGCACGTGTGAATGCATGCTCCAAATTCCTAGAGGAGAATAGGAGAATGGAGGAGAAGGAATTCAATATGGCTATCCCCCCTGGGGGGTGAGGTCTCACTTCCTTTCTCTCTGGTGAGTGCATGCACCCTATAGCAAAAATCCCTTTGGAAAAAAACAAAACACCAACCAAAAAAGACACCCAAAAAGACAGGATTCGGATGAGCTTCCAGAAACACCTGGAAGTTCCTAGTGGGTAGCATGCCCAGAAAAGGCACGGAAGCTCCCTGCCCCTTCTCCACACATCGCCCTATGAATCTCCTCCATCAGGCAGTCCATCTGTGTCCATTGTGGTATCATTTATAATAAATGGGTATACGTAACATTTTCCCTGGGTTCTGTGAGCTGCTCTAACAATTAATGGAACCCAAGGAGGAGGTCATGGGAACTCCAACTTACAGCGGGTCACTCGGAAACACAGGTCAAAATCTGAGATCGGTGACTGGCATCTGAAATGGGGGCAGTCTTGAGCCCTTAAGCTGGGGGGGTCTGGTGGGATCTCCAGGTAGATGGTGACAGCATTGAGTTGAATTTGAGGACAGCCAGCTGCTGTCTGCTGCAGAACTGCGTGGTGTCAACACAGCTGTGTTGAGAGGTGTGCGTGGTGAGAGAGAGCACAAGAAAAGCGCTTTGGTTTCACAATGCCTCCAAATCTAGAACCATTCTCTACAAAGGAAAACAAGCAAACTGACAAGCTCCTTAGCTAACTGTGCAATACGACAGGCACAGAATCAGCCAGTATCTTCCAGGGCCATCCTCATTGTTTTCAAGGTGACTCCGGGCTCACCGCATCCTAAATCCCGGCCACAAAGAACTCAGAACTCCACGGACAAACATCGGCAGTGAACTGTGGTGCCCTTTGGCCCATGCGATAAAAACACTGCCTGTACACCCTTGTTTTGAATCAGAACCCACCCTTTTGCTGTATGAGCAGGTTTTCTGTCAAAACAATTCCTTGGTGTCATATAAACAGCCAAAATGTTCTGTTAAGAGTTTGTGCAATCATTTGAATCAGCATAAAGATTAGACATGTGGAAAAGGGGAGTTAACAAAACAATTCCAGATTCTTTCCCGCATTCTGGTGACCTTCAAGGAAACCCAGAGAAATTTTCAAAGCATGTCTCAGGGTACAAGAAAAGGAAGATTTCTACATGAGCTGACCTATTCCAAAGAAAATGTGCATCCCATGACCAGAGACCCTCTTCGCAGAAGGATCCCCCAGGGGGAGATTATGGACTCTTATCGACCCCAGCTCCCCTCCACTCCGCCCAGCTTCTCCACTCAGCAGCTGCCACCCCTTCTCCCTCTGCACCATCCAAGGCTCCAAAACACATTTGTCTAGGTGGGGCTGAAACACTTTTCTCTTTAGTTAAGCTAAGTTGAGGTCAAAATTATTCAGGGGACTTTACTAGGCATTTAAGGACAAAACTACAAAAATGGAAAAATAAGTACACGATGTCCTTAGGAGAAAAGACCGACACGGACTCTGTGAGGCTCGTTCTCTTCAAGAGACCACAGATGCCTGGCCCTGATTTTCACTCCTGCCAGGTGTGAGTGTTACTCTATTACGTCTTCTGCTCGGACCGTCGCCATAGTCAGTGGTCAGAATCAGGAAGACTTCATTGTCTCTGCAAACGCTTCTACTCCTGGCTGTGTGCCACTGTGAACTGAGCTTTGACCCAGGGACAGAGGTACCTGGGTTGTCTTTGGCGAGTTCTCCCCTACTTGATCTGAATTGCCTTCACAGATGCCTTCATTCATGTTCTGGACTAGTATATGGCTAATGGTCCCACAAATTCCCTCTTGAATCTGTTAGATTTCTCTAGAGCAAAATAAAGCTCGTTGTTCTAGATGAGTACTTCAGCCTGGTTACTCTGAAAATGTGCCTTTTATTCATTTATTTTTTAATTCATTTATCTATTATTATTTCTTAATTTGCTATAGGGCACATGCACTCACCAGAGACAGGGAGAGGGAGAGAGAGAGGGAAAGTAAGAAAGCAAGCGACCAGGACCGGAACTAGAACTGCAGTCAGCCATGTGGGAGTCCAGCGCGTCAACCACCATGCCACCTGATGGCCCCAATAGTATTTATTAAGGCATAATATGTGCCAGGACTCATCTTGGGCCTGAAGATACAGGAGGAAATAGAACAGAAATGCATATCTTTATAGGCTGTCCACTAAAAGAAAGTGACATACAGCCAGGTCAGACGTGGGGTGCTACAGTACAAGTGTCCTGGCAGGAAACCAGCAGGACACAGGTCTGGGAGCACAGCGTACACAATTAAGTGAGAAATGTCAAAATAGCCCTCATTAACATGATTATATTTAAATGGAAGCATATACTGCAAAGAATTTTTAAAAAGGACAAGTTATCATAACACTTAACATTTCTGGGGTCAGAACATGATGCAGCAGTAAAATGCAATGTTCTACAAGGCAACCCCACATGCGAAGACTCCCAGTTTTATCTGGAGACTTCCTGAGTACTACGCCTGCACACACCTGTCCATGGCTCAGGACTGGCTGACACTAGAGGTGAGTGGTGACATCAAGACCTTGTTGGGGGATGCTGTCCTTCTCTCCTCGTGGGAGGAAGAAAAACAAGATTTTTAAAAACGTACTACTCTGATATAATTTGACACTGTCAGAATGCTACCGTTCATCTTTTACTTTTTGATTGCTTTTCTGTTTATCCAGTAATTCTTGACTTCACTATATTACATCCCCATGTCAATGTAACATGGTGAAAAGAACGACAATGATTTCAAGGACCTAAGGATAAGTGAAGCATTCACCCCAGGGGGTTCTAATTATTTACAAAGAAAAAACAAATGATGGGCCATCATTTTCCCTTGTTTTGCTATCCCTCTTATTTGTTTGTTTGAATTTTGCTATAGTGCATGTATGCTCACCAGAGAAAAGAACCCTCTGGGGCAAGTGGACGAGGTAAGAATGGCCACACCGCAGACTCTTCTCCTCCATACTCCTCTTGGGATTTTGGGCAAGCATGCACACGTGCCCAGTATGTTTTGCAAGCTGCAGGGTCCAGAATTCAAACTGTACAATCAGCCATGTAGGATCCAGCTGCCTTAGCCTCCAAATCAGATGCTCACCCTCTGGGCTTCTTTCCTTTAGGACTAAACACTATGATGATCAGCTTCCCAGAGGATCTCCTTCTGCCTTCTGTCCCATTTCCAATCCCTCACTGTAAAAATGCATTAAATCAGCTTCTAATGGTGGGTAGCAGCCAGACTACACGGGGTCAACTTCCCTTTGGGCAGTTCACTCAACCTAAGTCTTAAGTTCATTCTCCTTTATAAATAACAGAGCCAGCTTCACAGGGTTGCTGTATGTATTACATGAGCTAGGATAGAAGGCATTTCACACAGAATCTAGTGCACAGTACACGGTAAATAAATTATACATGACAGAGTTTTTCTTCAAATCTGAGTCTAACACCAAAGGGGTGTGATGTACAAACAGACATGTTAGTCATAGTTGAAGTAGTAACAGTCAAAGCAGTAACTGTACAAATCTTTGTTGTGGTGGTGGTTTTTGCTATAGGGGAAGGGTTCTCACGGAAGATAGACAGAGAAAGAGATAGAGAGAAAGTGAGAAATTATCCCTGGGGGATGGTCATGCTGCAATCCCTTCTCCATTCTCTTCTTGGGATTTTGAGCATGCACACGCGTCTGGCATGATTTCCAAGCTGTCGGCCTTGAACATGAACCATGCAGTCGGCCACGTGGGATCCAGCCACCTAAACCTCCACACTACTTGCTGGTCCTGATTGTACTAATCTTTAGTATTTACTAGTGTCAGGAAATTGCCTAAGCATTTTATATGCAATATTTCAGTTAATTTATTATCTTTAACCATATTTTTTTATTATTGCCAGAGGGCATATGTACTTTCCAGATAAAGAAAGCTCTCTGTCAATGGGGCATAGTCACACCACAATCCTTATTCCTCTGTTTCTCCTTACTATCAAGATTTTGTGGGATCCGCAGATGGCATACTGGTTACATCGCTGGACTCCCATGTAGTTGATTGCAGTTTGAGTCCAGGGCCTGGTAGCTTAAAACTCACATCCACACATGTATGTGCATGCCCAAAATCCCAAGAGGAAAGTGAAAGAGAGTGATTGCGGTGTGGCCACCTCCCCTGGGGGGTGATTTCTTGCTTTCTGTCTCTCTGTCTCTCTCTGTCTCTCCGGTGAGCACATGCACCCTACAGTGAAAATCTATTAAAAAAAAAAATAAAGATTATGTGCACACACGCACATGCACGCAGCATACTTTTTCCAAGGATAGGATCTGATCTGTACTCAGCCATGTGGCATCTAGCTTCATGGAGAGCTCTTAACCACTGTACGGTAAGGCCGGACCCTTTCACCATCTTTAGGGACAAATAAAAGATAACATTTTCCACCTTCGGTTTTGCTGGAATACTCCAGTTGTTCCAACCTTTTCCTTATGAGGTACTTTTCTGCTCCTTCCTGCCCACCATTACTGACTCTTAGTCACACACCACAGCATCTTATTAATTTCAAAGATTTTATAATAACCATCTGACTAAGATCTCAGGTTTATTTCCTTTGTCTTGTTTGTGTAAAACCTTGCCAAGTAATCCCTACTTTTCATGTAGGAAGGCTCCCCACTTTCCTCACCATTACTGTACTAGTCTTGCCAGAATTATTATCTATATCTTGTTGGTTCCAGAGATGCCCAAACCCCTTAAGAGTTGTGTTTATAAAACACGACACCAAATGGCATGCTCACAATGACTTAAGCAATGCCTTGATAGCAGTTACATCATTATATATTCTTCCTCAGTAAACCTTAAAATATATTTTCACTTATTTTCTGAATATAGGTATGATTATAGCATAATCAGTATAGTCAGATATAAATCACTGTTATGATACTCAATAAGACAAAGATTAAGCATAACAGATAACTAAATATAACACTACTTAATATAATATTAAGTATTCATTAAACATTTAAATTTACTACCAAAGTAATATAAGAACAAACCATTGTGCCTATCTCTCATTTAATTCTCAAAAGAAGTTTACGATATATTTTTTAATAAATTATACAAAAGAGAAAAATGTAGGCCTAAAGAAATTAACTTGTTTGCAGTTATTAAAGGTAGTAAGGGGAACAGCCAAATCTTCACTCCTGAATTATATGACTCAAAAGCCTACAGAAAGTTAATCAGATCATTTCTGTAGATACAGCAGAAGATGCTAGCACATATTTGATTAAAAATTATTACCGAGGGAATAATCAAATGTTAACACTAAAAAGAAAACTTACATAAGAAACAATAATACCTTACTTTTTTTTAAGAATTACTTTATCGGGGACCAGCAGTTAGCATAATGGCTATGTCGCTGGACTCTCATGCAGTGAACCGCGGTTCACGTCCCGGACCCGGTGGCTTAAACTCACACCGGGCGCGTGTGCGTGCGTGCCCAAGATCCCGAGAGGAGAATGGAGGAGAAGGGATTGCGGGGTGGCCATCCCCCCTGGGGGGTGATTGCTTGTTTTCTGTCTCTCTGTCTGTGTGGCAGCACACACGTCCTATAGCAAAAAATAAAAAATAAAAAAATAAAAACTCTCAAAAAAAAAGAATTACTTCATCTAACTTTATTTATGTATTTGCTTATTTATTTTAATTTGACCAGAGAGGGACAGAGTGTAAGTAGGGGGAAAAAACAAGCCACCAGGTTCGGGACTTGAACTGCTTTCGGTCATCTTGGAATCCAGCACCCTCAACCACCACACTACCTGCTGGCCCCTTGCATGTTTTGAGATTTACAGTATCTCATTAAAACTTTTGAATTAACCACCAATATTCATCATCCTTGTGTTTCCTATGTAGTTACTATATAGGACTACAGGAATATATATACTTGCTAGGAATAAAGTGTCAAGGTCAAAAAGCATAAGCTGATATCATAAATACAAATACTATAAAAATATGTTCAGGAATAACACAAGTGTTCCAATAAGTAAAGGAGATAGATACCTTTTTCATCAGTCAACAAGTATGTGGTCGTGCCCTAAAAAAAAAAGTATGTGGTAGTAGGAGACTTTTCCTACAGGGTAATTACTTAATTGAACATGAATAAAAAAAAAATGTGTTTTTTTTTAATGAAAAGACTTTGAACTTTTCTTTTAAAGCAAATTTTATGGTGTCAGAAAATGAACAGACTACATTAAATTTAAATCAGGTGCAGGCATTACCAAACATTGTTATTTCTGAGGATGTATCAGCAGTTCGCTAAAAGTTGTGCAAACTTCCTTAGTGCCCTGGTCTCCATTATTTTAATGCATATGAAGATGACTGGAATAAGACTTCCGAATCTCCCAAATTACATTTTAAACTTCTAAAATATAGCACATGTATAAATGATGTGCTTCAGTTGAGACTTTCCATTACTTTTAATATTGATGCCTTCAGAGATTTATTAGAATTTGTTTTGGACAGAGCTCCTGAACTGTGCCCCCAAAAAACAAACTGAAACAAAATAGAATCACTCATGCTAAATGCTACATGTCAAAGTGAAATGCAAGGAAGCAGACAGATCCCAAGCAGACCGTTTTTGTTTTTTTTTTTTTTTTCCCCCTGAAAACAGGAGATTCCAGTCTACCTGAGTCAGTACAGTAAGAAAGTCTCTTCTGCTTTGATTGTTACAAAACAAGGTAACCTGGAGTAACTTGTTGTCTACCAGCCAGCTCTGTACTATCATTCTCTTTTCCAATCCCCACCTTAGGAAGCCACTGTGCTGCTGTGGCCCAGCGGAAGCTCTTTTTCTATTTTGTAGAATGAACGGTGTCCCATTCATGGATCACAAATAAAAGGCAATCAGATCAGATCTCTAACTTAATTTGTGGTCATTTTGTATTCAGACAGAATCTATGTACTAATATTGACACAAATCCACTGAATTTCAAATAGTAGCTCTTTTCAATTTTTCAAGGGCAGGTTTATATATGTATATGTATGTATGTGTGTGTATATACATATGTGTGTTTGTGTGTATGTGTGTGTGTATACATAAACTCTCTCACTCTCCTCTTTCTTTCTCATGTATGGAGAGAGAGAGAGTGTGTCATTGGGGAAGTTATGATGCATTTTTGCATAGAAACGTTAAGTACTGACTTTCTTGACAACCTAATACACACAAACACACACACCCCACACACAGACATAGAAGGTAGGAAAAGTAATAATACATTTTCACGTCGAAAAATAATCATGATATTCCCAACAACCTAATATATACTAACTCCATTTTCTTTTCTGGTATTTCCCTAGATGATACTTTATCTCCAACCAGAGCGTCATTCCCACATTTTATAATTCCTGAAACTATGAGAAGATTGCCCTGTTATCCAGTTCTATTTAGGAAATTACATTTCACTTCCTTTCATTGTAATCATCCTAAAGACCCAAATAACTAAATGTTATCTGAAAGACAATTTTTCTAATGTGTTCACTCTGATGATTCCTTTAGTCAATGTCAATTTAGTATAAACAAGGATAAAGGTGTGACTCTGTGGAGCTAGCAGAAGAATGGAAATACCTTTGGGATGGCTGAAATAACAACTACCAAGGCTAGAACAAAATTATGTGCCTATTAGGAAATTAAGACAGGTATTAAGGGCATCAGAGTATAGGTATTGATCATAGCTTTAAAAAAAAAAATCTGTTAAGCAGGAACCAGCAGATGGCATAATGGATATGTTGCTGGGCTCCCACATGGCCGACCACGGTTCAAGTCCCAGACCTGGAGGCTTGAAACACTGGGGCGCAAGTGCACGTGTTTTTTGAAAAAAAGCAAAATTTTCTCCACCCACCTTCTGAATTCTTACATCCAAAGAGAAAGTATACGATATTAATCGAAAGTATAAACATGCTCCCTACAGTCAGACTGCACAGAGGACCGGTCAGACTGCACAGACGTTAACTCCGACTTCAGGTGAAGAGCCACTGAGATTTCCAGAAATGCCCCAACTTTCAGAGAACCCATGGCCCCACGTCAGTACATCTGCTTGCCTCTCCCGTTTCCATCCTCAGAGTGTCTACACAGCGTACAGTCTTGAGAGACAATCTAAGAACGACTACTTTGCTGCTCAAACAGCGAAAGAACTAGCCTCACCTAAGTCCCTTGGAATCTCGGGCAACGCTGAGCTGTACTGTTTTTCTTAAGGGCTCATCCTTCCTGTCTTATTTACTGTAGATGTTAGGTGGATCCTTAATACTAGGAATATCTCTCTTCCTGGCTTTCCCAACTCTCACTCACCCTTCCAAACTCAGGGGAGGTGTCACCTTCTCTAGGAAGCCCCTCTCGACACACCTTTAAACCTATACTTGGTGTGTCTCAGATGTGAGGACAGCCTGATGTGAATCCCTTCCTGAGCTCGTTTCCAGCTCTCCTGAGAAAGTCTGACTTGTCTGACCAATCCACTTACCAGTGCTCTCTTTGAAGGATCTGTGTCTTGTTCAGCAGTGGATCTTCACTGCCTAGCACAACGCATATAATAGTTGCTCAATGAACAAGTATGGCATGTATGCACAGGCTAATTCTCATTTAGGAGACTTTATCCATTTTTCTAAAAATCATCATCTCACTAACACTGTTACTAAATTTAGCATTAGCAGAAGGACAATGTTATTTTGACAAAGCATTCTTTTTTTTAATTTATTTTATGTATTTCTTCCATAAAAAGAAAAAGAAACAGGTAACCCAACAAGGTCTTCGCATCACAATCTACGCCCAGTCTCAAGCAGTCTACTTCATACGCACGCGCACATGTGCCTGGCATGTATAGGGAGAAAGTGCGACATAAACCCATTATTCATGGATACTTTTAATTGGTCATAGAACAACATGTATTTCACAAGTTATTATATCTAGCCATATTTAGTAAGGCCAATACTCTTTCACTGTCATATTAAAAAAATCTTTTGAAATATGCAATTGGTCTATATATTTAAAAAGAGTAAAAAAAAATAATAAACAGTTCTGGCCTTCTTTCTTATCCTGCAAACAGCTTATTGCTGCACTTGAAGTGAAATAAAAAATGTTTATTAATTTTTAAAATAAAAGCTACAGAAATCCAGAAATGTTTTTTAAATGAAACCACCAACTTTTGCAGAGAAAAATGGTAAAAACATGTAAAAAGGGGTACTGAGTTAAACTGAGGCATGCATGTCTTGCTTTCCTCTGGCACTGAACCATTAATTTATTCAAACAAAAATTTCATTCTTAGAGTTATCTGTACCAAATAGTTTACACAAAAGTAATCGCTGCACAACGTACTTGCCTTCCCCGAGGGCTGTTTTAAGTGGGCAGGGATGCTCCTCGTATCCTTGGATGTCCTGTCTAATATGCTGCTCCTCCCAACATTAAATATAATTTCTTGCAGCCTGGCTGTCAGTTCCTAAGTGGCAAATGCAAAACGTTCCATGTAGAGTACCAGCCCTGCAAGTACTTCCATAATGTCATGTCAGCTGGCAGCTGTTTCTGAACAATTCCCAGAACCAAATATTGTTTTGAACTGGGATCCGCACAGATGTCTCTGTCAATACGACTTTTGCACACACATCTACCCAGGATTCATCAAAACGAAAACCTAGAGGGAAAAAAATGGGCCCATCACATAATAGCACAACATTTACATCTTTAGCACCTCAGATGCCCTTAGAAATTGAAATACGACATGAAGACTCAAATATGAGCGAGGTTAGTTTGCTTTTAGGTCGTGAAGATCAAAATCACCCCTGAAAAATGGAAAAGAAAGCGTCCCACTTGTTACTTGTTCATGTTGCTTCAAACAAAAACCAGAAAAAGGCTGATGTCAGATAGGCACCACTTCTGTGGATTAGACTCTTGTCACCTCCTTCTGCTATTCCTCAAGGCAGATTTAAGTAGAGATGGAGTCCCATCCAGCTCATATTGAGATTCTGAAGGCATGAGAGATGAAGGCTCCAGGCATTAATAGTAATTAAAAAAAACAGGATGCAAACCTACAAAGTCTAAGAAGTTTGGCAGTGTGTAAATAGAATCTACACCATTTACTTCCATTTTTCTCTGATTGGGAAGTTCTAGGTTAAAAGAAAAGAAAAATGAGTCGCTGTAGTGTGGATGTTGTGTGAGTGTAAGGATTACAAATGCCTTTAACAGCAACACAGAAAGCCAGCAAATTTTCTCATTTGTAATTAATGAGCTGATTCAAATTTTTAAACTCAAAGAAGACACAAATAAAGAAAACAAAACCCTCTTTGCTCTCCTTTTCCACAGTTTTACTATACGTCATTGCAACATTTGGCTATCTTTATTGCAATTCTTTAGACAACTACTGAATGTCCCATGCCTGAAAGAGTGCCCAGAAATTAGTAAGCATTGACTCAATGATTTTTAAATGTCTACATAAACACCGGTTGCATAAAAATCTTTGCTTCCTGATTGAATGAGATCACTACATAATTTCACATGTTATACAAAATATTGATTGAATGGGATGACTTATAATTTCACAAATGCTACATCTGAGGAATTGGACACTATAATCTACATAAATACTAGTCACAAGAGTACCATAAACATTTTAGATAATATAAGAAGAACTCAAAAAATTCATGAGAAGATGAAAATGACAGTATAAGTTTATTTTGGTGCAAGAAAATTGAAATTCATGTACAGTTTTTTCATAGCACACATTTTCCGTGAACTTTTTAACTGTATTTGTTTCTTTCATGAGTGAGAGACAGAGACAGAAAGACGGCACCCTGAGCAGTGTCTTGATGTCATAATCCACCCCAAGCGACAGCCAGCGGAGGTATATATTAATACATGCTGATGTTCTTAGGTAGGGGTCTAGACACCAGTCTGGAACCTTCACATGTGAGTCAATATTGCAGAGCATGGTATTTTACTGCAGTGCCACCTTGTGGCCCCGAAAAAAATTTTTTGAAGACCTTTCCTACAATTAATTCAAGCTAGTTGAATTGTAATACTTATTTTTTTATCATCATAATCTTGTTTATATTACACTGGATTGCATATAACTTTACAGTGTATTACATTGCTTTTTCAAAAGGGAATGTCATACATGTCAGTCAATACAGAGACATTAATCTCCCCACTTCATCATTCAATATCTTTTCATTGTTTTTCCCAATCATTATTATTATTATTCCAATTATTTTTTAAACAATCACTATTTCTCATTTTCCTTGTAAAAAGACGTTACCCATCATGAAATACTTCTCAGACTAATCCAGTTGAGAATACTACACAATTTGTAATACTTTAAATTACCTTAAATCAGGCTATGTTTAGTATTATGCTCATTATTAACATCTCACCACTGTAAGTTCTACAGACATGGGCCCATCTTTACTATCATCTCCTGTAGGTAGAGCTGGTATCTTTAATACTATCAATGATGATGTCTCCTATATTTAGAGCTGAAGAAACAGGTTAGGATTTTCCTAGAGCTTGAAGTAAATACCACTTACTGTCAATGTGAGTAACCGACTAAAAAAAAAAAAAAACCTCTGCGTCTGAAACACAGGGTTTTTTATAGAGCATCAGAGTGTAAGGAAGGAAGAGTGCCTGCCATGAAGTTCAGAATCCCGCGTAGATACTAGCATGAAGCCAATTATCTTAGAATTCCGAAGGGTTAGAAAAGATGTGCTGCAGCTCTAACTGAGGTAGAGCTCTGGGTCAGAAGAGACAAAGAGAGAGTCCGAAAGACTGGACATTGAAACTGGGGCTTAAATGATGAGTAAGATATTGCAAAGCACAACAGAAAGGAGGGGCAGAAGGGCATCATTAACAAAACATACATGGAATAGACATGAGAAAGGAGAGGACGTTGGGCAAACAGGTCATTTAGTGGAAACTGCGCATGGAATGGCATGAAACAAGGCTTAGAAGCTCACCTGAATTCTGTGCTAATTAAGGGGTGCAGACAACCTCAGTGTGGCTAGAGAGGAATGAAAGTTTTAAGTAAGGGGGTGGCAATGTGAGATTTCACTTTTGGAAAAGCCAGTCAGGCAAGAGGAAGGAAGGAAAGAGACACTGACTGAGATAAGCAGCCTCCCGAAGAGTCTACTGCAATGTATAAATCACCTAGGAAAGAAATGCAAAGGTCAGGCACTAATGGAGTATCTTGGGGGCCAGATGAATGGGGAAAATTTAAGAGAGATTTAGGAGATAAAATAAGAATGACAAGGTCTAAATTGCATAGGAGGGGAGTAAAGGAGATTAGAAAACTGACTCTGAGATTTCTTCTGGTATTGAACTGGTGCCTGTAATGAAATACCTGCTGCACAAGGGGACATTCTACTTTCAAGCACATTAATTGCTGAGTTGACATCTGTACAGATGGGAAGACCTATAAACAATACATTCAACATATATTTATTAAGCATCTGGTCTACCCCAGTGGTATTGGGCTCTAGGTGTAGTAGGTAAGTATCGACAGTCAACATAACAGACACACTCACTACCCTCACGGAAGTTTATGTTTCTCACAATGAAAAGAGAGATCTCTGAGAGGAAAAAAAAAAGTAGGGAAAAGCACAGGCAATTCTCAAATTATATTTTTAAAAAGCTGGAACATGGGAGCAGCAGATGGCATAATGGTTATGTTGCTGGACTCCCACATAGCTGACCATGATATGAGTCCTGGACCTGGTAGCTTAAAACTCATACCAGGTGTGTGTGCGTGCATGCCCAAGAACTGAGAGGAGAATGGAGGAAAAGGGACTGCAGTATGGCTGTCCCCCCTGTGTGTGTGTGTGTGTGTGTGTGTGTGTGTGTGAGGGGGGTGATTTCTTGCTTTCTGTCTCACTGGTGAACACATGTGCCCTATATATCAGAAAATCTCTCTTAAGGAAAAAAAAAAAAAAGCCAGAACATTGCACACTTAGATGCCCATTTAATCTCTAGTTCATTTTTCATTCAATTCATTCATTTTTTAAAAAACTCAAGCCACAACATTTACTAAGTGTCTTGTCTATGCAGGCATCGTGTTAGACATCATTCCAGGTGTTCTTACAGTATTTTGTTTCTGTGGCATGCTGGAATGGTGACCAGACTTAATCTGGTCTTAATTCATTTTGCCGAGTTTCTAAATGTCTCTGGATTTATTCCACCAGTACACAATAATGTTTGTTTAGATCAATCATTGCAAATTACACCAAGCCCAAGTTCTCATTAGAATACAGACTACCTTGGGGTCAAGGAAGAGAGGAGGGAAGGACAGCTTAGTTGGCAGGGTGACCATACCCATCCTCACCTAAAGTAAGATTTTTTTGGAATTGAAAAAGGTTTCAGGATCCAATATAGGTCAAAATTCCATTGAGTTGTATGATTTCTAAGATTCCCTGAAATTCCAAAATGTTATCCCCTGTACTTATCCCTTAGAGAGAGTTTGAAAAATAGTAATACGTCCAGTTTATTTCACCCATAATTAAGTCTGAAATGTAGTACAAATGGTATTATCTGAAACTTAAGTCTTGCAAATGAAAAATCATAACAAGAAAAGAAAGAAAAAGGATGTAAAGCATTTTGTGCCATCTCTTGGGCACAGTTGATATCCTTCAACCTTTTCTTTACCTTTCTTTCTTCCCTCTCAAGGCTTCCAGTGCCACTGCAAAGTCTTCTGTACCCCCTTTGTCCCTTCCCTCCCTGTGGCCTACTCTATGACCCAAAGTGTACTCTATCCCCACAACTACCTACCTTCCTTCTCCCGAACTCTTCCCCCACACCTTGCACCCTCAATTTAAACTCACGTTCTTCAGTGCAGCTAATTCCAGTTACATGTTAAGCGGCAGGGAATCTAAATCCATTCCTATTAAACTGAGATCCCTTGACCCTACAATTAATTTATATGTGCACAAAGTAATGTTTGTTATTCAAAAGTAGTCTAATTTGGCATATAAGATCACGCCAGTCTTAAAGTAAAAATGAGAATGATTTCAAGAATCTGTTCCTTTACTTTTTTCAAACAGTATTTATTAAGAATCTTTCTTATGCTTGACAATACATCAAATACTGTGGGTTTTACTTTAAAACAAGAGTCCATGGTCTACGTAGGCCTCTTGCACCAAACAGATGGCCAAGTAGTGAAAGCAAAATAAAAGTACTTGAAGGAAATTAAAAATGCTACTCCAGGGACCAGCAGATGATGTAGTAGTTAAATCACTGGACTCCCACGCAGTCGACCACGGTTCAAGTCCCAGATCCAGCGGCTTAAATGCATGTCAGACATGTGTGTGCATACTCAAAATTCCAAGAAAATGGAGAAGGGATTGCGGCATGGCCATTCCCCTAGGTGTGTGTGTGTGTGTGTGTGTGTGTGGCGGGGTGATTTCTCACTTTCTGTCTCTCTGTCTCTCTTTCTGTCTCTCCAGCGAGCACATGTACCCTGTAGCAAAAATCTCCCTCTGAGTAAAAAAAAAAAAAAGATGCTACTCCGGTGGACACAAAATTTTAAGAAAGTGAAGCAACACTTTTGTTGATATGGAGAAAATTTTAAAGGTTTGGATAAAACCAGCCTCAACATTTTCTTATGCCAAAGTCCAATTCACAGCAAGGCACCATTTCTCTTCAGTTCTATAAAAGCTGAGAGAGTTGAGGAAGCTGCAGAAGAAAAGTTTAAAACTAACAGAGGTTGAGTCAGGAAGTTTAAGGAAAGAAGCCATCTCCATAAGATCAAAGTTTAAAGTGACCAAGTGCTGAGGAAGCAGCTGTATGCAGCAAGCTATCCAGAAGAGCTAGCTTAGATCACTGAGGAAGGTGGCTACACGGAACAACAGATTTACAAGAAGTCTTTAGGAGAAGATGTGGATTCTAACACCTGCATAGAGAGGAGATACTGATGCCTGTCTTCAAAGCTTCAAAGGACAGGCTGACCCTCTTGTTAGTGGCTAAAGGCATCCAGTGACTTGATGCTGGAGCCAATGCTCATTTATCATTCTAAAAATCCTATAGTCATTAAGAAATGCTAGGTCTATTCTACCTGCTTGCTATAAAAGGAACAACAAAACCTGGAAGTTTGCACATGTGCTTACAGCTCAGATTACTAAATATTTTAAAATCACTGTTGAACCTACTACTCAGAAAAAGATTCCTTTTAAAATATCACTGCTCACTGGCAATGTACCTTGTTACCCAAATGTTCTGAGAGAGATGTGCAAGAAGATTCATGTTGTTGTCATGCCTGTGGACACAATACTCATTCTACAGCCCATGGATTAAGGAATAATTTCAACTTTGAAATCTTATAACCCATTACATTAATTTCATAAGGCTATACCTGTCATAGATAGTTATTCCGCTGATAAAGTAAGGCTAAATAAATTGAAAATCTTATGGAAAGGACTGAACATTCTAGATGCTATTGAGAACAAAAGTTTGGAAAATGTGGATTCCAACCCTCATGGATGGCTTTAAGAGTTCAAGACTTCGGTAGAGGAAGTAAGTGCAAATGTGGGAGAAATAGCAGGATACATCGAATCAGAAGTAAAGCCAGAAGAATGACTTGCTGCAATCTTAAGAGACTTGAACAGGTGAGGCGTTGCTGCAATAGATAAGCAAAGAAAGTGGTTTCCTGAGATGAAATCTACTCCCAGTGAAGATTCTGTCAACAACATGGAAGTGACAACAAAGGATTTAGAATACTACATAAACTTAGCTAATAAAGTAGTGACTGAGTTGGAGATTAACTCCAATTTTTTTTTTTAATTTGCTGGAGAGCACATGTGTTCACAGAGGCAGAGAGACAGAGAGAAAGTCTGACAGCATTTTCCATAAAAAATGATCATGCAACAATCCCGTCTCCTCATTTCTCCCTACTTTCAAGATTTTGGGTACACATACACAGGCACCTTGCATGTTTCTCAAGCTGTGGGAACTGGGACTCAAACCACACAGCTGGTCACGTGGAATCCAGCTGCCTTAACCACCACTGGCTGGACCAGTTCCCAATTTTGAATGAAGCTCTCGTGTGGATAAGATTTTATCCAACAGCATTGCCAGCTATGAAGAAATCCTTCATGAAAAAGAAGTCAACAAACTTCATTATTATCTTATTTTAAGACAATGCCAGAGACTCCCCAACCTTCACCCTGATTGATGAGCAACCATCATCTGTCAAGACAAGACCCTTCACCAGCATAACTATTACAACTTGCTGAAGGCTTACGTGACCATTAGCATTTTTTTGCAATAACAATTTTTATTTAAAATATATACATTGTTTTCTTGGCCATAAAACTATTGCATACTCAATAGACTAGATTATAGTTTAAACATAATTAGTACATGAAGTGAGAAACCAAAAAATTTCTGTGACTTGCTTTTTTAGAAGAGTTCCTGTATTACAGTGGTATGGAACCCAACCCTCAATATCTCTGAGGTGTGCCTGTAATTTATCATTTCAAGGACATGTATGAATAAGCAAGAGCATAGGCAAGTCAATGAAGAAATGTCTCCCAAGAGCTGCCTCCGCCCCAACCAAAATATTTTTTAAATCCTCAAACCAAAAATTCTGGAGGAAAATTCATTTAAATATTCCAATAAGGAGTCCAATATTTATTGATTCACTGGTTGATTGTAAATTGGGTAAACATGACATATATTCCTATGGGTATTGTTCGGCCTACATAATAATATTTCAGAATTTAAGCTGTCCCAACCACAATCTAATTTCTTCACTCATTTCCTTTTTAAAGTCCAAGTTGCAATGCAACAGGCTGAAAGTCTTTAAAGACTCTCGCCACAATTGATATATGGATAAAAATTTGCCATATTAGAAAAATAACGATCTGAAAAAGGAACCTTTCAGACGATTTCCACTAGAGAAGATAATTTTCTATTAAACACTAAAAAAGGGGAAAAAAGTAAACTGTTTATCTGCACCATTTCCAGGTATCTTCTGAAGTATTGAAAAGAATATTTAAGTAAGTGAATGACTTAGTAAAAAGTGCACAAACCTAAGTGATTATTACCTTCTAAATTTTTAATTAGAAACATTAATTATGATACTGTGTTCAGTTTGCAATGTTAGTTTTTGTTTTTTTGTTGTTGTGTTTGTTTTTGTTTTTTGTGAGTTTTTTTTTTTTTTTTTTTTTTCCTGCGAGATATTTTTGCTATAGGGCACATACTACACTTGCTGGAGACAGAGACAGACAGAAAGCCAGAAAGCCAGAAATCACCCTTGAGGGGGATGGCCACACCACAATCCCTTCTCCTCCACTCTCCTCTCGGGATCTTGGGCTCACATGCGTGCACACACACCCGGTATTTTGAGTTTTAAGCAACTGGGTCCAGGACTTGAACCACAGTTGACTACATGGGAGTCTGGCAACACAACCATTATGCCATCTGCTGGTCCCTATATTTAATTTTTTAATTTATAAGTAAAAACTGAATATAGTAATGGCATACAACATGATGTTCTGACACATGTGTATATTGTAGAATGGCTAAATCAAGCTATGTCACGTATGCATTACCTCACGGTTTTATTTTCTTGTGGTAAGAACATTTAACACTTCTACTATTTTAGTACTTTCTTTTTAAATTGCTTTATTATTTTCAGATTATATTCACATTTTATATAACTGTTCACAATTTTAATATTAACACAGGCTTTAAGAAGTGGGTAGGTTATAGACCTAAAGGAGAAAGAGAGCATGATTTAGTTGTAGCACATCTGTGTTTTCTCCTGTCTTGAAAAATAAGAACTGAATAATGTTAATTACATTGTGGAAACTGAAATAAAAAATAAAATGACTTCCTACTTTAGTGAGGGTCTGCCTAGTTCTGTAATTTATTAGTCGTGGGACTTTGGGCAGGTAGCTTAATTTGTGTATGCATTCGTTCTCTAAACCGTAAATTAGGTAATTTACTGCTTGTTGTGAAACTTACAAAATATTCCATGTAAAGTGCCTGGCTCAGTTCCTGGAATATAATAATTGCTTAATAAATTACAGCTACTATTGTTTGTCCCTTTAAGACTAAAAATGTTAGTTAGCCAGGCTCAGTTTTTGTGATCCTATTTATTTTGCACATACCTATGTTCCCTGATGATTTCCAATAAGGAAATTATTTCGCAATTATCATTTTCTTTATCCCCATCATCATGATGTAATATATCTTGAAGGAGGCAACTAACTGAAATATTTAAGGACAGTAGTAAAAAAGGAATGGAAAATAAATAAGAATTCTTCAGAACTGTCAAAATATCAGTATAAGTTGTTTTGATGTCCCTTTTGCGCTCATGCCTGGAAACAGTTCATTTTTGGAATGAGCAAAACAGACGATGTGTGTGAAATGCCGAGGCTGGGCTGTCAAGGCCAGGGGAGACAAGGATGCAGAAAGATGAAATAAGCATTAAAACTCTAAACAAAGTTTGAGCTCTTACACGGCTCACAATGATTGACTAACGGTTCTCAAATTCCATGTGAACTTCTTGGACAAAGCTGTCAGTGCCCGTCTCTGGGTCTAAGCTCATTACAGATCATCAAACTGGCAGATAATAATGATGGGCAAACTACACTCAAGTATAAGGTGATGGCAGAGAGACAGTGAGTGTGTGTATGTGAAAGAGAGAGGGAGGGAAGAAGAGAGAGAGTGTGTATATCTGAGAGAGAGAGAGGGAGAGAGAGAAAGAGTGTGTGTGTGTGTGTATGTGAGAGAGAGAGGGGGGAGAGAGAGAGAGAGAGTGTGTGTGTGTGTGTGTGTGTGTGTGTGTGTGTGTGTGTGTATCTGAGAGAGGGTATGCATATGTGAGAGAGAGAGAAGGATAGAGAGAGAAAGAGAGAAAGTGTGTGTAAGAGAGGAGAGAGAGAGAGTGTGTGTGTGTATGTGGTGTGTGAAGCTGGTGTGTGAAGCTTCAACTATTAGCAATCTTTCGTGAAAACTACTTCTTTAATATGTAATCATACCAAAGTTCAAAAAGCACAAAGTATTGGGTTGTTGGAAAAGCCATGACATTATTTTTATATGTTTTTCTATTCAAAAATGCACCATGACTTTTCCAATAAGATTCTAGTTTGAAATAGCTGAATAAACATATAACTCTACTAAAGAAAAAGTCAACCAAAACATGTAAAACACATTGAAAAATAGTTCACAAAAAAGACCATGTTATTAAATATAGCAAATTCATAAACTATTTCAAAATTATAAAACTTGATGGGCCACTAGGTGGTGTGCAGGTTGAAGCACTGGATCGCCCATGGCTGACTGTATAGTTCAAGTCTCAGACCCTGCAGCTTGAAAATAAGGCAGGGTAAGTGTGCATGCATTCCCAAAATCCCAGGAGGAGAATTCAGGAGAACAGGTGCGGCACGGCCATCCCCTCTGCGGAGTGATTTCTCACTTTCCCTCTCTCTGTCCTGCTCTTTGTCTCTATCTGAAAAGTGAACACGCCTAAAGGAAAAGCTAGAAAGAAATAAAAAATTATAAAACCTGACATACCTGAGTTTTTGATAGCATACATTAATAACACCAGCGCTAATATTTTTGAGTACTTGCTTCGTTTCAGGTACTAAGTTCAGTCCATTACATTAACTCATTTAATAATATAGGCTTTACAAAAGAGTAAAACAAGGTTTCAAAAATTCAAGTAAATTGTCTAAAGTCACACAGATCCACCAGTCAGAACCAAGACTCAAATCCATGTCTGTTGATTCCAGTGATACAAATGTGAAGGGAGGAAAAATAGACAACATGCATTTTATGAACTTCAAAGGCCAATAGCTGACAATGCGAGACCATACTTTAACGAGCATAGTAACTTATACCAACTTAGACAAAAAAGGAAAACATGGTATTTGAATTTTATTTGTATACTTACATATTCCTCTCATAAAAATTGCCATTTCTTCTATTACAGATATTCAAATAATATTCAATAATATTCAGTTGTGCTGTTTGAATCAGCACATTTTGAGGCCAGTGGGATACTTCCATAAATAAAACAAAGATCCCTCTCTTGAATGATTTACATTCTATCTCCTTTATAGTTGAATCTATTCATAGTAATGGCAAAAATGATTTTTAAACTGTAGTAAATTTCTTGAAACTGTGATATGTAAAAATATTTTAAATAAATGCTAGACTGATTCTTCTGGGTTTTTTGGAGAGATTTTTGCTATAGGGCACATGAGTTCACCAGAAAGAGAGGGACAGAGAGACAGAAAGTGAGAAATCACCCCCCAGGGGGATGGCCACACCACAATCCCTTCTCCTCCACTCTCCTCTCAGGATCTTGGGCACGCACACACACATGCCCGGAGTGAATTTAAGCCACCGGGTCTGGAACTTGAACCGCGGTCGACTACATGAGGAGTCCAGCGACATAGCCATTAGGCCAACTGCTGGTCCCAATGCTAGACTGATTCTAACAAGCATACATATTTATAACATCACACTTTTTTCCTCAATGGGGAACTATCATAAATGATAATGTTCTACTCCATAACTATTAGAACTAGAGTGACTTGAAGATTCTAGCCCAAATTCTTTCGTTTTTTTTTTTTTTTTTAATGTCAGAGAGAAAGTGCATGCACCAAAAACAGAGAGAGAGAGAGAGAAAAACATCCCAATGGGGCCTGGTCACACAGCAAGCCCCTTTCCTCCATGCTTCCTTCCTGTCACGATCCTAGGTACCATGTACCTGGCGCCGTCTTTCAAGCCATAGGGCACAGGATTCGAACCGAAGGTCAGTCCTGTGGGATCCAGCTCCTTCCGCACAATATCACCACTGCACTACAAGGCCAACCCTCTAACCCAGATTCTTGAGTTTAAACAGAATGGTCATAAAAATGCAGAACAGAGGGGAGGGAAGTAAATAACAGAGGTTCACCTCAATGCTCTGTGCGGTTAGATAAGGATAAAGTTCTAAACAGGTGAAACTGGCTTTCGACTCTCTCCAGTCGTTCCCTTGGAGTTCCCAAGGCCCTTCTTTCCCAGGGGACCGATGGTACCCAGAAAATTGCTGGATGTGGGGAAGCCAGGCTGGGCTGGAATTCCAAACTAGGTTCAAGGGCCAGAAACAGAAAGGTTTCTTTAATTGCTTAATAAAATATAAAATTAAATTTATAATTAAAAAAGAAAAAAAAAAGGTTTTCTGTTTATATCAACATTTCTTAAAAACAGGACATTCTGGGCGGAATAATTCTTTGGATGTGGAGCCCTGCCCCACGTCTCCTAGGACGTTTATCAGCATCCCTCGCCTCCACTGACAGGCTGCCAGTAGCACCCCTCCCATTATGACCACCTAAAATGTCTCCGGACGTTGCCAGATGTCCCCCTGAGAGGGAGAATTGCCCTGAGTTGATAGCCACTGGTTTATATTAAAAACATCTCCAGGTCTTTTGTCCACTGTATTTGTGGCTAGTCTGATTGCTGTGGAAAGACAAATGGGTGTTTTTCCTTTAAGATGCTATCATTTTAGTCAATTATGTAGAGACTGTATTGAACACGGCTTATGTGATGTCCCAGAGCTGCTCAGTCCCAACTGCCTCCCAGACCTCCATGCCTTGCCCTGGGCAGGCCAGTGTCCCAGCAATTGTTGCCAGTCCATGGTATAAAGCACCCAGCTGCTGCTGCCACACTCTGAACCATGTCAGCCTCCCCAGGGGTCTCCAACAGTCTTCCGTGTAGACCTGACCCATCCACCCACCATGGTGGTACCTCTAGTGCCCCTGACCACCCAGAACTATGGAGATGACGGTGTCTGTAGAAGTTGTCCTGAGGGCCCACTAAGTGCAGGAGAGTCAAAGTCCTCTGGGACGAGTGTGGACCAAAGTGAGACAACCAATGGGAGACGCCAGGAAATAAACTGATCCAGATAAAAAGCTTTCCAAGATGCAGTTGTTGCATACAATCCCTCTGGCAACATCTGTGGGATGGAGCAAGCAGCTCCGTTTGGCTGTGAAACTGTGGCTAATTCCTGACACCTTTTATTAGCCATCTCTCCTTCATTCCTCACTTTCTCTCTGCTCTCCCTTCTATCTAGGAATTGTACACCCTGGAAAAGCAACAGCAAAACAGTGCCTTAAACCTCAGTGTTCTGGAGAGCCTGAGCTAAGACAGAAACTAGAAGAGGAAAGTGTAGAGGAATGGGAAGGAGGGGCACAAGGAGGGCAAAGTTGTTCGAGCAAATTAGTAAAGTCTAGTGACATGTACTCCTCAGTGAGGAGAAAGCAAGGTCCATAATTTTTGCACTTCCTAATGCACGAGCAAATATAGAATGACCCAACATTGCACCTAATGAACTGTGACACAAATCTTAAGAACAAAAGCAGTACATTACTCACTTTAAGCCCTATACTTTCAGGTAATATGATAAATGACTCTACATTTGATATCTTGTCCATTTCTTAAGCCTTTTAAGACTGCAGGCTTGGGGTCAGAGGTGGCATGGTGGTTGAGGTAATGGACTCCCACATGCCCTACTGAAGTTCGAGTCCCAGACTCAGCAGTTTGCAAATCATGCCATTGCATGTCCGTGCATGCCCAGAATTCTAAGAGGAGAATGGAGAAGGGATTGTGGTGTGGCCATCTCCCTGGAGAGGTGACTTCTTACTTTACCTCTCTCTGTCTCTTTCTGTCTGTCTCTCATGAATGTAGGCACCCTATAGGGGAGGGGAAGGGAATAAAACCTAGAATAAAAAAAAAAAAAGACTGTCACCTTTATTTTCTGTATTTTCTCTATTTGTAGCCTCTATTGAGCTTTGAAAAAACACATCTCCAAGTATTATAGTTAAATAAATAGCTTTCTTGAATGGGACTCAAGATTCAAATTACCTTCATTAGTTCACATCTGGAAATCAGTAAAAAGTATTTTCACTCTTTGTGATGATTATATTATTTATTTTATTAAGATAGCCTAAGAACGAACCTGAGTTAGACACTACCACTATTATACAACATGAAAAGATCAAAAATTATTTTTAGTAGATTCTTTCACTTAATGATTGACTCGGAGTTGGATCAGCATATGGTGTGGAGGTTAAAAGGCAGCTAAATCGCATACGGCCAACCATGCAGTTTGAGTCCTAGACCTAACAACTTGAAAACATGACTGGGTGTGTATGTCTATGTGCCCAAATTCCTGAGAGGAGACTAGAGAAGGGATTTTGGCATGGTCCTCCCTCCGCCCCGGGGATATTTTCTTCTTTTTTTTTTTTTTTTTATAGACCATAGATTAGTTTATTTTTAACACCCATCATGCCATGAATTCACAGGGAATAGGTTCCAGTAGCTCAGGCTCCTTTCCATTGGTTCTCACAGTGTGCTTCTCTGGGTGGAGCAGGCTGGCGTTTTAGTTGAATTCAGGTACCTCTCTCTTTGGCTTCTTTCTTTTTCTGGTCATTTTCCTTCACACGTTTTTAGGAAGCGATCTCTGCTCTTAGAATGCTTAATATGCTCAATACGGACATTAATTCTCTTGGCAAGAATCTTGCCCTTAACTTGTTTGTTCACAACAATGCCATCAGCATGCTGGGAAACATTGTAGACTCTTCCAGTTTTGCCATGGTGACATTTGTGGGGCGTTCCTTTTTGAACAGTACCCATCCCCTTGATGCCTGCAATATCACCTTTCTTGTAGATTCACATATATGTTGCCAAAGAAACCACTCCATGTTTTCTAAAAGGCCTAGAGAACATGTACTGGGTGCCTCTCCTCTTTCCCTTTGTGTTTGTCATTTTTGGCTAATTACAGGAAGATGGCAGTTCAGTTCCAGCGAAAAGTCCCCCTCCCCCTGCCCCAGGATACTTTTTAACTTTCCTTCTCTTTCTCTGTCTCTGTCTCCAGTGAGTGCTTGCAATCTATGAAAATAAATTTTTTTTTTTTAAAAAAGGACTCAGGATTCATGTGCTTACCTCAGAAGGGCCATGAAATGCAAACCATCCTATAGATCAGTCAAAATACCAAAGTCTTTCATAAAAACAGATTTTCATTATCTGAAGGGTACCATGTTCACTATATTGTCTATTTAACTGCATATATGTGTTTTGATATCTTGATTATTCATTTTGCTTATTATGCACAGTAAGCAAACTTGAAAATAGAATATGAAATGTAACAGTATTACCACATCGGAAAAGCTTGTGTTTCTAGCATCTCTTTGTACCCGTCATTTTAAACAACTTATCCCCTTCCACTGGACCTACATCAGTCCTCCTCAAAGTTTAATATGCAAAGACACACAGAAGAACCTCTTTACGATGCAGATTCTGGTTCAGTATCTCTCCACAGAGAGTTCGCATTTCTCAAAAGCTCCCAAGTGAGGCTAGTTCATGGATTATAGTTGGAGTAATACTCTACTCTTTTTTTTTTTTTTTTTTTTTTTTTTTTAATTTGCTACAGGGTGCATGTGTTCACTGGAAAGAGACACAGAGAAAGAGAGGAAAAGTGAAAAAGTAGCTCCCGGGGGGGGGGGGGGGGGGGGGGGGGGGGGGGGGGGGGGGGGGGGAAATGGCCATACCACATACCCTTCTCTTTTCCATTTTCCTCTTGGGATTTTGGGCACACATACATGCACATGCACCTAATATGTTTTTCAAGTCACAGGGTCCAGGACTTGAACCAAGCAGTCAGCCATGTGGGACCTGTCCCTCTTAACCACCATGCCACCTGGCTGGCCCTCTAGATAATTTTTAATAGCCTGACTCAACTTTTTTTCTTCTCCCTGAATTTAAATATCCAGCTCTTTCTTACCCATAATCACTCCCCAGTACATAGCCCCCATAGTCATCATCTGCTGTTTTTTGTTTGTTTGTTTGTTTGTTTGTTTGTTTTTACCAAAATGTGAGTAACTTGGCTTCAAGAAACAGGGAAGAGCAGAATGAAAACGTTTCTCTGGGTCAGATGTTCCATCAGAGATTGCTTCTCATGGTCAAAAGTAGCAACTGAGGAAAGGGACAAGTGTGATGCCAAGAGGCTAGGAGGAAGTTGGAACTTTTGTCAACAACCACCAATGCCAAATGTGCTCACTCCTAAAAACAAAAGCAAAATACTAAAAATTTCAAGAATTAATAATGCATTAATTTAGATCAAAATGAGCAAAGATGAACTGAATAGCTACTATGGGAGTATAGTATAGCTTAGGCTATACAACATTATCCCTAGGGATGACAAGAATGGAGAGAAAGAGAAAACCAGTCCTCTGGGATCTGACCATCCCTGAAAAGAATCCCTGTTCTCTCCCTATGCCCTAAACATGTGTACTACGAAAATATTATTTATAATTTTTACCAGTGTCATAAAGTATTCAGTTTACATGTCTGTCTTTGCCCATTTATTGTCTAATTCTTTTTGATTACTTCAAAAGTAAGAAGTGGGTCTTAATATTCTTTGTATTTTCTGGGGTTACATATCCAAACGCCTGGTGTACGGGAAGCATGCAAAACTGTTTGTTAAAGCAAATTAAATAAAGAAAGTCTGCTCTTTTTGAAGAAGATATTGCTCTCTTCAAAATCCAAAGGAATGTGAGCTTCAAGGCAGAATCCACTCTTCATTTAGTTTAAGGTCTAGGGTTGCCATTTAAGAATTCTGAGTAAGCCATGATTTGCTTTTTTATCAGCTATTTGAAAACACATTAAAATTCATGTCTTTCCTAAAGTGCAGTGTACAGGATATTTCATTTAAAATGCATATTTTGGTGGCTCTTATAAAAAATTTAAGAGATAGTAATTCAAATGCAGATTATTTGCTTTAGAGTCTCTCAGTATGGGGTGCTTAAGTAGTGGTCATGGAGAAACCAATTAGACAGGTCTTTCATGATTAAACATCCATGAGATACTAATCTTTTCAGCAAATTTGCTTTGTATTTTGTCTTTTAATTATGAAACCCACTACAAAGAGTAAAGGCTTAAAAGTTTTAGGACACATCACCTAAAAACAATCCAGCTGACTTCTCACTGAATATTATGAAGAGAGGAGACTTTTACTTAAGGAAGAATTAGTATTAGGTACTGGAAATTACTGAAGGGGAAAAAACTTAATTTTCTTTCATTCAAAGTGTGTGTGTATGTGTGTGTCTACAAAAAGCATGAGGTAGGCAAGTGCAGTTTTCTTCTAGGTAAGATAAGGGATATTTCTAACTTAGATAGTATAAGCAAATTAACAAGTAAAGCAAGTATCCTCAATAAAGTTAGGCAATAAGGTTACCATTAAACAGCATAATCCTCCCCACTGCTAAATACATGGACAAAATTTGCAACGTTGGGGTGGCAATTACTGACTATAACTTTGGGTCTATCAAATCACTCAAAACTCAGGGGGCAAAAACAGGTAACAGAGAACTATGCTTGATACTGCCAGAGACTGATTTGTAGAGACTGTCCCTACACCCACACCTCTGGCTATCAGATCTCCCTTTAGGAAGAAATCTGAAAAATTTCTACTGCAATTTATTTTCTCCTGTACTTTTTTCTACTATGAAGTATATATGTACATATGTCCCTTTATATTCCTTTAACTCCACAATAACCTATCCTACCCACTGGAAAAGGAGCACACACAGAACACCTAAAACTATATTAGACTTTATTTTATAGAATTAAGTTTTCATTGAAAAACTTGACACGTCTGTGTGTATATGTGTATGAGAGACAAAGAGAAACAAAAAAAAGAGTATATTTGTCTATATATGCATAGGCTAATTCATAATACATGATCAATAAATTAATGACACAGGAAAAAAAACACAAATTTGGATTACTGTGTTATTTTGGATTATTTGACTGTGTTTTTTTTTTTTTTCCCTTATCTACAATAAACGTGTTTTTTTGTTTTTTGGGGGGTTGTTTTTGGAGAGGTTTTTGCTATAGGGCACGTGTGCTTGCCAGAAAGACAGACAGAGAAACAGAAAGTGAGAAATCATCCCCTGGGGGTATGGCCACAGGCAATCGCTTTTCTTCCATTCTCCTCTCAGGCACTCAAGCCCGGCATGAGTTTAAACCACCAGGTCCACAACTCGAACCGCAGTGATTACATGGAAGTCCAGCAACATAGCCATTATGCCAACTGCTGGTCCCAATAAACATGTTTCTTATAACAAAAACATTAGTCTTCCTTTTTAAACTAAACTGGGTTGCAAAAATGTTATAAATTCCACAAATCCCTATGTTTCAATAAATGCATGGACAAAAAGCGGTCATAAAAGAATTAAAAACTTCATAAAAATATGTGACCCAAGATATTAATAGGGCATTAATAGGGATTTCTTCACATAATAAATTCTCAATTCACACTTAAAGTTTAATTTTTTGTGTCATTTCATAAAATGGTAGCAATGAAGTGAAATGGTCTTTCATAGGATGAAAAGTGAGCTCATTTAAAAATAAACAACCATCCTCCCATTCAAAACCCTTAGAGGCAAACAGCCTTAGTTCGTGAAATTCAAGAGCAGCCAAACAGATCAGCCTGTGGGTGGGACACCACCACAGGAAAGACATCAAGCCTAATGGGCACTTCCGCAGAAGGATTTCGAATTCCTCTGAACCTCCATTGAAGATATTGGGACATCCACGCTAACAACAGCTATGCCAACACTAGTTTCTACGTTTTGTACTTTGACGAAGTGCTGTCCATTTATTTTAGCCATTTCTCTCCAATACTTAGGGTGGGCCTCTCCCTCACCCAAATTAGAATCTCTTCCAATGGAGGGAAGTTTATAAAATTCTTGTTATTTAACGAGCCTCGTTGATGTGCAGACCCTGCTGGGGAACTAAGAAAAATCACCAGTAAATATTTGCTTCGGTTTTGAATGTTCCCCAACCCTCAAAATTCATGTGCTCAGATTTGTTGTGATGGGATTAAAAGGAAGAGAACTGGGGTCATCAGGTGGCATGGTGGTTAAGGGCGCTAGACTCCCACATGGCTGAATGGCTGACCTCAGTTCAAGTCCTGGACCTGGAGGCTTGCTTTCTCACTTTCCTTCTCTCTCTCTCTCTCTCCTTCTCTGGCCAGATTAAAATAAATAAATAAAGCTAAATATACAACATAATGAAAAAAAGGAAGAAAACTTAATCTCATCATGGTGTTGAAATGAGGCATTTGGGAGGTGATCAGGGTTAAGGTCATCAGAGTGGGGCCCCCATGATTAAGTCCATGTGGGTTTATAAGGAGAGAAAATGAGACAGAGATGACAGACACTGCTTTCTGCTCCTCTCTGGCCCTCATGAGTGATAAGTCGGGGCTTCACAACTCCCCAACCAGATGTAGCCCCTGGACCTTGCACCTACAAACTGCAAGCTGAATAACCCTTTATTTTTTAGAACTTACCCAGATTTGGATATTTCCTTTCTGTTAAAGAATTATTTATTTATTTATCATTATTATTATTTTCATTTGCTATAGGGCATGTGCGATCATCAGAAAGAGAAAGCAAGCCTTTGTTTCTGGGACTGGAATCCTGGTTAGCTATATGGGAGTCTAGCAGCTTAACCACCATGCCATTTGCTGGCCCCTATTTTTTTTTGTTATTAACAAGAAACAGGGCTAGAAAAGTACAGTTTCTTTCTTGGGGAATTTGCAATTCATCTTGGGGAATTCGTTGTAGAAGGAAGAAACACAATGCGAAAACCACCAAACTGCTGGCAAAGATGATAACAAAACTCAGGGGGAAACGTCTAAATAAACCTTCTATACCACAAGGGAAACCAAAGAAAGCTTTCAGGAGCAGGTACAGGTTGACTCTGATTTTAATAGCAGCCACATAACTGGATGAAAGGAGAAGGAAAGTGATATTTCTAGGTGACAAAGCGTGCACAGAGGGAGCCAGCAAAGAGAAATCAATTTCCAATGCATGGGAATGGGATCCCACTGGGTCTTTACACAGGCATCCAACTGCCCTGCACTCAGTGTATAGTTCTGTGGTTGGACACACAGAGCTGGGAGTTGAACAGTGTGTCTCACAGCTCTGGCTACTTTCTAATTATACCATCTTGGTAAAGTTTATCACTGGGACCATCAGTTACTCTACCTTTAGAAGGAAGCTAACAACACAACCTCTATGACATTCCACGAACATGCCAATATTTGTAAATTGTTTAGCCTAATCTATAGCATCATTTAGAGCACATAGTATGGTGGTTATGGTCAGTAAATAGGAGTGAGTGCAGAAAAGGAAGGATGGGTTCATAAAGTGATTCTCAAACTTTAGTGTGTATCAGAATTTCCTGAAGGGTTTGTTAAAGACAGCAGGGCCCAACCCCAAAGTTCTCAATTTAGCCAATCTGAGTGCAAAGATCTGCACTTCTAGGATCCAGCAGTTAGTGTAATGGCTATGTCGCTGGACTCCCATGTAGTCGACCATGGTTCGCGTCCCAGACCCGGTGGCTTAAACTCATGCCGGGCGCGTGTGCGTGCGTGCCCAAGATCCCGAGAGGAGAATGGAGGAGAAGGGATTGCGGCGTGGTCATCCCCCCTGGGGGGTGATTTCTCACTTTCTGTCTCTCTGTCTCTCTCTGTCTGTCTGACGAGCGCACGCACCCTATAGCAAAAAAAAAAAAAAAAAAAAAAAAAAAAAAAAAACACCTCTCAAAAAAAAAAAAATCTGCGCTTCAAGTAAGTGTCCAGGAAATGCTGTTTCTTCGCACCTGGAGAACCACTGCATTAGAACGCACATGTCAGGCATGCATCTTCCACTAAAGATCATGACTTACACGTGAGGGGCTTCAACAAGTTCACAGAAAATTAAATTGAAGTACAAGTTTATTTTGGTGTCAAAATTTTTGAAGGCCATGCATCATTTTTTCATAATATGCATTTTCTATGAACTCAAAAATGTGCTATACAGACAAGTACACACCAAAGTGGGTATTTCCGAGATTCTTGAATTTGTATTTTTGTACCATATAAAAATCCACTCTCTCAAATAATCTGAACTTCTCTACCCTCAAGCCAAATATAGAAGCCATGCACATTCAAATATTTTATGCAAAAAGCTGTAATATGTCTTGTTATTTTTAATAAATGGAAGAATAACCAGTAAATTCTTCTGTAGGGAGATTAGCACACTTTTTAAATAGTCACAAGATGTCAGGTCAACAATGTGACTTGCAGTCTTGGCCCATGAAGCATTTCCCTCCAATCCTTTTCCTAAATTGAGTATCTTGCCACCAGTTCCCTGTGAAGAAACTGATCTCAGGGACCAGCAGTTAGCGTAATGGCTATGTTGCTGGACTCCCATGTAGTCGACCACGGTTCGAGTCCCAGACCCGGTGGCTTAAACTCACACCAGACACATGTGCATGCGTGCCCAAGATCCCGAGAGGAGAATGGACGAGAAGGGATTGCAGGATGGCCATCCCTCCAGGGGGTGATTTCTCACTTTCTGTCTCTGTCTCTCTCTGTCTTTCTGGCGAGTGCACGCACCCTATAGCTAAAAACCTGTCCATAAAAAAAGAAAAAAAAAGAAAATAAGAAACTGATTTCAGACCCTCCAAAAAAGTTTGCTGAGATAAAGGAAATCCAATATATGGGGGAGTTTTGTGGAATCATCTAAAAAAATCAATCATATTTTGGGGGACAAAAGGAGTTTTACAATAGGGTTTACTCTAATAAATGTAAGTAATATGAGGGAAGTTTAAAAAGTTTACAGAAAAATAAAATGAGAGTTTAATTAGGAGTGAAAACAATGTGAAGTCCATGCATTGTTTTTTCATAATATGCATTTTCAATGGATTTTTTGAAGACCCCCTCTTTGTATTACATATAGTTAGCTATTATATCTCTGATACTGTCCTTTAGAAAGTTAAAGATTCTAAGAAAAGCTAATTCATAATCCATCAGTAAGACTTTACTTTCCTTTTGTTCTCCTATATATTTAATCACTCCATAAAGTCTTTATTTTCTCTTTCAATCTTATTTTTTATGGTAATAAAAATAATATGTCATAAGGGACTAAAGAAGAAAAGTAATTAATGCTCTATTTCTTTAATATTCTCTTCCTCCTCCCCTAAAAATAGCACTCCTGCCACTACCAGATCCAAATTACTCACCTTTGGCACAAGCACCAGGTTTATATTTACTCTTTAGGGTGGTTACCATGACTACACTTGAAATACCAGGCAAGATATGAGAGATTTGACTCATACAATCAAGCACAGCTTTATGAATTGTTGGTGTGGTTGGGATATTTTGGAAATAAGAGGATTGACTTGAATGAATGAAGCAAATAGATGGAGCCCTACTAATTCAGGCACCCTTGCTAGGGTATGACTTGCTGGGGAGAACCGTTTCCTGCCAGGGTCTCAGTCTTTGATGGACACTCAGAAGAAGAGGCCCCCCAGAGCCCAACCAACACCTGCTCTTCTCTTGGCACAGCTGAACATTCCTCATTACTTCCTGCTTGCGCTCAATTACCCTACACCACACAGTTCCATTGAACAATTCATCTGAAGGAAGTCACCATAATTGCTTCCCCAAAGTTGTAGCAGAAAGTAAATCTTATACATTTGTTACAATCTGTCAGCACACCTGTGAAACCTTTGTGTTATGCACACCTGTTGAGAAATTCAGACCTGGTACAGGGCATTCTTACACAGACAGGACACGTGGAGCGCACAGAACGTCAATGACCAGCCCCACCTGGGCAGAGTGGAAGACTAGTCATAAGAATCACATCAGGTCCTGGCATCTTGATAAGAACGAACGTGTGTTCTATTCTAGCAAGTGCCTACCACATAGAGAAAACTAGAACAGAGAGAGACATTTTCCCACCCAATTAGATGAATTTTGGACATAACAAATGACCTTTTGTGTGAACAAAAGTCAGAACAGTATTTGAAAATTCCACATTCCTACAGCCTTTAGAAAGCAAGATCATCCTCTATGCACATGTCCTGTGCTTAGTGGCTAGTTATTTTGACTAAGTTAATCAAACCTAGTCCATTAGCTATGATCTAATCAGTCACGAATAGATTTCAGCTAGTATCCATGAAAAGGCAGTTTCATGTAGCTTTTTGGTTAGTGAGTAATTCTGACTAGAACTCTCTATCTACAGGGATAGAAAACATTGGTTCAAGAACAAATTTTCAAAATAAGCTACTAGCTTGGCCCAGCCTTCTGGAACATGCTATACAGCATACTGATCTGCAGTGCTGGAAGCCACAAGGCCAACTCCAGTTCAGATCCACTGACTGGTCAACATGAAACATGCTGGGCACACTGGGACCCAAGATACTGGCAAGCTGAAGGCTAGACTAGGGGAAAGGGATCTCAGCATGACAAGACTCTATGAAGGGTTTCTCTCTCTCTCTCTCTCTCTCTCTCTCTCTCCCTCTCTCTCTCTCTCATGTGGGGGCTATCATAAGTAAAAAAACTAAACTTTAAAAAAAGCTGGGAGGAGGCTTCAGGACGTTCACAGTAAAAGAAAATTAAGTTTATTTTGGTGCAGAAAAAAATCTTAAAATCCATGAATACTTTTTGTATATTATGCATTTTCCATTAACTATATGAAGACCCCTCATATGCAATTAATTCATCAATAAATCGGGCATTTGCTCTTCATGGTCATGGCATAAAAGATTTAGAAGACAGAAATTGAGAAGACTGATGCTGGGACCATTGTCCTCTGCGTATACAAACGTATTCTCTTTCTGCCTTATTTGTTCTTTAATGATCATGATCCTCCCCTCCCATGTTTCCCACATCTTCTGTCTTCTAACTTTCATTTTCTCTTTTTGATGATTATTTCTTCCTATGTAGAATATATCTTAACATAGCCAGAAGTTCACAGAGGAACCTATAGACAGAGTTCTTATAGAGACATACTAGCAAAACAGTGGTTTGATCTTTGCAAATCCATAAGTTCGGTGAATACAGAATGTGAAAGTAAAAATAATGATCAGATTAAAAAAGTAACTTTAAATTATGAAACATAAAAAGTCAGTGTTCAAGCTGCATTTGTTATCCTTTAAAATTCAGCAAAGAAAATCATGTTTACCACAGAAACACTTTTTTTTGGGGGGAGGGGAGACCAGCAGATGGCAGACATAATGGTTAGGTTGTTGGGTTCCCACATAGTCAAACACAGTTCGAGTCCTGGACCCAGTAGCTTAAAATTCACACTGGGGGTGCGTGTGTGCATGTGTGCCAAAGATCCTTAGAGGAGAATGGAGGAGAAGGGACTGGGTGTGGCCATCCCCCCTGGGGAGTGATTTCTCGCTTTCTGTTTCTCTGTGTTTCTTCAGCAAGTGCACATGCGCTTTAGCAAAAATCCCTCTCTTAAAAAAAAAAAAAAAACACTTTGTTTTGAAACAATCATCATTAACAAGTTGATCGTGCTAAATATGATTTTAAAAACTTTAGTAGGAAACGAAAACCCTCCAAGCATGGAAGACAGAATACATAATTGCATAGACATTAGTGGTTTAGTAAACTTTATAGGAAAAAGTGACATAAGTAAAATGTATTACTAAGAAGAAGCATATATAATACAGAATAAAATCAGTTTTTAAAGCCAAGCATTAGAGAAAATTACCCTGCTAATGAACACTTAATACACTTATACCTCAGCTCTGCACTTTTTAAAAGTTACTTCTATTAAATTTTACAATATATCAAATAATGTAAATAAAATTTTAGGACAGATGGGTCCAGGTGGTGGCACAGAAGTGACACAAGAGAACCCACAAGAGAAATGTCCTACACTTGCATCCTGGGACCTCCCGGAGCACACCCTGTACGTGTGTGTGTCCGTGATCCAGATCGGCTGACACTGGATCCTGCTGCGAAGCCCCTGCTGGGGCTGTCTCTCGCTCTCTGTCTATGTCTTTTCCCCTCTCTCTCGGAAAAAAAATAATTTTAAAAAAGAAAAATAGGGACCAACAAATGGCATAACAGTTATGTCACTGGATTCACATGTAGTCAACGCAGTTCGAGTCCCAGACTTGGCGGCTTAAAACTCATGCTAAGTGTGTGTGCAAGCATGTCCAAAATTCCAAGAGCAGAACGGAGGAAAAGGGATTGTGGCATGGCCAACTCCCCTAGTGAGTGTTTTCTTGTTTTCTGTCTATCTCTCTGACAAGTGCGTGCATGTGTCCTATAGCAAAAATCTCTCTCTCTAAAAATATTATGTGTCTAAAAAAAAAAAAGAAAGCAGATTAAAAGACTATACAACAAAGAAGAAGGGACGCTATTTAAGATATATATCAATAAGAATGAACAAATGTGAGATATTCATTAGTCCATACATGACTAAAAGCCTATCCACACTTTTTTATCTGTGACCATTTTTAAATTAGCAATGTATGTATGTGGCTGCCTTCAAATCCACCGTGTCTAGGAAAGAGGCAGGTCTCTGGGTCAGGTTTTGCAGATCATCTCTGGACTTTGGGTTTAAGTTCATTTGAGTTGAAGCATACATGAGTGTTATTTACTAATAACCCTCATTATGCTGTGACTTGCATTGTGGAAAATAAGGCAGTCAAACAGTCAAGGATCAAGTGGGCAAAAGAGGACAAATCAAGACAGCAAAGACACTGGTGGCTGTGATGGTCAGGACACTTTATGAAAGGTGGGGGGGGAGTGGATAAGCTTAGCCGAACCCTAAAAAATAACATCGGCATTGAAAATTTACTACTACACACCTTAATTATTTCAGACACCTCAAACTAAAACCTAAGATGCTCTTAAATCATGTCTCCATTCAGTAAAAAGTCACATTACTATGCTCTAATCAGTCATGAATAGATTTCAGCTAGTAACCATGAAAATGCAATTTCATGTAGCTTTTTGGTTAGTGAGTAGAGTGTACCAAGCTTTCAAAAAGACCTCAGAATTCTACCCCAAATCTGAAACCTCAAAATAAATGCAGTCAACTGAAGACATCGTAAATACTATAATTCCTCCTTGCAAATTTTCAACATCTAGCCCAAAGGGTCTCTAGTTGGGACATGGCCAATCATCTATCAGAGTGACTTGTTCCTTTTCATTTCCATTTTATTTATATTTCATAATGTACATTCTACTACAGCAGTACAGGCAAACAGCACAAATAGTAAGACAGAATAAAAGTCTTCAGCATTTATCGACGATTTCCTACGCCAGGCACTCTGCCAGTCACTTTACATGCATCCTTTAAGCCTTGAAATCACTCTAGGAGGTAGGGCTTGTTATTATTCTCATTTTTAAAACGAGGAAAGGCAGGCACAGAGGTCTTGCTGTCTGAGGTCATAGCCAGTGAACAGCAGAGCCAGAATAGAAAAAAAAAAAAAGAGAGAGAGAGAGACATAGGTGATAGATAGCTATTGGAAAGCAAATAAGTAAACTAGAAAGAAACATGGCAAATTTTATAACAGTCATTTCCTTTTTGTTTTTTTAGTTTAATTTTGCTATAGGGCACGTGCACTTGCCAAAGGGAGACAGAGAAAAGGAAAGTGAGAAATCAACCACCCCCTAAGGGGATGGCCACACAGTAATCACTTCTCTACTGTCCCCTTGGGCTTTGGCGCACACACGCACATGCACCTATTGTGCTTTTCAAGCCACCAGGTCAGGGACTTGGACCACGCAGTCGGCCATATGGGATCCATAGTCTTAACCTCTACTGGTCAGATAAACTATTTCTCCTTATAATGTAACTGAGATTAAAACACCTCAACTTAGTAAAAAAAAAAAAAAGGGGGAAAACCTAAAGGAACATTGAGTAAGAAGGTGGAAAGTTACATTGTCTGAAAATAAAGAGTGGGCATGGGCTTATTTTTTAATGACAATACACTTATTTCGGTGTATGACCACAATCAAATAAATACAAACAAATGTAAGAAAAAAGCCCCCGTTTGTGAAAATAAGTTTTGAAAAGTAATTAAATTATTGTGGAAATAAAAAAGATGTAAGATTTAAAGAGAAAGACTCAACAGCTGATGGTACATGGTACTTCTAATAAAAAAAAATACTTAAATGCCCTTTTTTAAAATTGTGATGGATAAAAGACACAAATCAGTGCCTATTTTACACAGCTGAGGAAAATTATTTGCTTCATAATAATTCGAGGCAGGTTTCTAGAATTAAATCAGTGGCAGTAATCATGTTGTTATTAGTGTAATTGCTTTCTGACATCTGTTTCTCTGTCATAATCAGTTCTTTGATAATAGCAATGACATGAATAGTATATATCTAATCAGTAATGTTCAATGCTTCACCAAAATAAAAATGAAATTACGTACCAATTATACATACTCCTCACCAATTCTCAACCACATAATATCATATATATAGTACAATAAAAAGAAGAGGTCAGCCCTTACTATTCTTTTATAACTATGTATTTTCAATAATGTTTATGAGACCATATAAATTAGAAGGTCTTTTATGCAATAGGTCCTTTATGAATTAGAAATAAAATGTACAAGTCATTGCCCAAGGTGCAACGATGTGCAATTTGTTAAGAAATTCTGTTTCTATTACATTTTAATGACTAAATCTTACCATTCAAAATACTCTGTCTCATAACCATGAACTGGCTTAGTTACAAACCTAAATTGTACTTGATCACAGTATGAAAGAACATTCTAGGCCTGATCTTGCCACCACCACTGGCTAGCATTGTGACCTGTGACAATCATATAAACTTAAGTTGAATTTGTAAAATAAAGAAATTGGATCAGATATTCCAGCAATCCTTCAACTCTGGAAAGTTCTGAAATTTTAATGGAAAGCTGTGTTTACCTAAAGTTCAAATGCTTATGCTTTCAGTTCAGGGGACTATCCTCCCTTATCTGCAGATAAACGAACAAAGCTTTTTTTTTTTTTTTTTTTTTTTTTAGTTTTAACCCTAACAGATTGCTTTTGTGCAAAGATTTCAGCATTTCACAATTATATACAGATAATAACTGTCAGTCCAAACTGCATCACATCTGTTGGCATTTCCAAGATATATTTTAGCAAAGGAAAAGAATCTGCAGGTAATCAATGTATCAGATAATGAAAACAGACTCATGAGCAAGGTAGGCTTCCAGTAACATTACACAGACACCTAGTTAAGATTTAGTTTGTTGTTGGTGTTGTTCTGTTTTGTAGAGGTTTTCTTGCCTTAGGGCCCACGTACTCATGAAGAGAAAGCAAGACAGAGACAGTGAGAGAGGAAGTGAGAAATCATCCCCAAGGAGGATAGCGCTGCAATCCCTTCTCCTCCATCCTCCTCCCAGGATCTTGGTCATCTTGGTCAGCATGAGTTTCAAGCCACCAGGTCCAGGACACAAGCTGCGGTCAGCCCCTGTGGGAGTCCAGCGATGTAACCGCTATGCCATCTGCTGACCCCCAAATTTAGTTTTCTCAATTATTCCTTCATGTCAAAATTAAAATTAAAAAAAAAAAAACTATGACATAACCTCTTCAAACTGCATAAAATTTTAGATTTTTTTTTTTGAAGCTTTAAGGGTAATTTTTAAAATTTTGCGAGGGTCAGGACCAGTAGTTAGCGTAATGGCTATGTTGCTGGACTCCCATGTAGTTGATCGCGGTTCGCGTCCTGGACCCGGTGGCTTAAAACTCACGCCAGGCGCGTGTGCATGTGTGCCCAAGATCCCAAGAGGAGAATGGAGGAGAAGGATTGCGGCGTGGCCATCCTCCCTGGAGGGTGATTTCTCGCTTTCTCTCTCTCTGTCTCTCTCTGTTTGTCTGGTGAGCGCACGTGCCCTATAGCAAAAAAAAAACTCTCAAAACAAACAAACAAAAAATTTTGCAAGGGTATGCAATGTGAACTCACCAAAGAGAGACAAAGTGGGAGGGAGAAGTATACAGCATCCCCAGTGGAGGATGTTACACCACAATTCTTTCTCCTAAGTGTCTCCGTCTTGTTGGAATTTTTGGCACACTCTGTGTGTTTTTCAAGTGAACAGGGCAGAATTCAAACTGTTAGTCAGCCATGTTGGGATCCAGTGCCCTTAAAAACCAGGCCACAGGGCCAGCCCTCCAGACAGCTATTTTTAAATAAACGGAAGTCTATAAACATTGATTCAACCTTTATTACCCTAAGATGTTAATCCATATTTAACCTGTACTTGTGACATGAACTTAGAGAAACACATGCAAAGTTGCATTCCTAAGAACACACTATTATAGGAGAATATCTGTTGATTGTCTGTATTACCTGTTAAATAAGGCAAATAATAGCTATTGGTGAGTGCTAGGATCCAGATCAGGTACTAAGTGTTTCATATTTTCTATTTCACTCCTCACAAACATCCAGTGATAGTGATACGTGATCATCGTGATTTTGGAAAAGGTAAAACCAAGGTACTAGTAATGAAGCAACTTTTCCACAATCACAGCATCAGTAATTTGGGACCAGCAGTTGGCATAATGGTTATGTTGCTGGACTCCCATGTAGTCGACTGCAGTCTGAGTCCCAGATCTGGTGGCTTAAACTCACACCGGGAGCGTGTGTGTGTGTGTGCCCAAGATCCCAAGAGGAGAATGGAGGAGAAGGGATTGTGGTTGTGATGAGGTCAAAGAGGTATTATATTTTATAGTAATCTTGATGGAAAGTCATTGGGAGGCTTTAAGCTAGTGAGTGCCATGATTTCATTTATTCTATACAAGGACAAGGCTTAGTGGTCCCTCCCCTCGTAGCCACAGTGCCATGATTCGGGGCTGGGCAAGGAAGTACTCTGGCAATGAAGCAGTTCTGAACTCCCTACTAGGAGTGTGTCAGGATGACTGCTTTTGGAGAGCGTGAGCCTAGGGCAGTCATCACTGTGTTTCCTGCCACTCAAACCAGCCACATAGAGAGCACCGGGCTCGAGAGACACAGACAGGTGCAAAAATGGGAAAGGAAGAGAAACTCCTGTGGTGTGGCCATTCCCCCTGGGGAGTGATTTCTCACTTTCTGTCTGTCTCTCTGTCTTTCTGGTGAGTGCACATGCCCTATAGGGAAAAAAAAAAAAAAAGAATCAGTAATTCATGGACTCGGAATTAAACCGAAGAGTTTATGAGGAACTACAGCTGAAACCTGTGACATCAAGAGTCATCCAAATTTACTAGCAGTCTACACCAGCCAGTGAGCATGTGTCACCATTTTCCCATTCAAAGGGCAGATTGTTAAAATCAGAATTATATCTCACTTGCTTACTCTCAAATCTCAATTGTAGAATGGCCATAAAAATAAATTCAATTGAACATAATTCAAATGAAACTGAACAGGATGCAATTGTATACACCTTCACGCTCAATTTCCAAAACAGAACAAGAATAACAAAAATGTCACCATTGTTAAATACAACAAATACAAAGTGTGAATTATGTAGTTAATAGATAAATTGCCTCTTAAACTTACGGAAAGCATTTCTGTTCTCTAGAGCCAGTTGATTTTTGCTATTTATCCTATATATGAAGAATCATCTCAAGGAAACTACTAAGTTTACAAAGTAAAAAAATACACATGAGAAGATACCAGCAGTTAGCGTAATGGCTATATCACTGGACTCCCATGTAGTCGACCACGGTTTGAGTCCCGGACCCGGTGGCTTAAACTCACGCCAGGGCGCGTGTGCGTGCGTGCCCAAGATCCCAAGAGGAGAATGGAGGAGAAGAGATTGCGGCGTGGCCATCCCCCCTGGGGGGTGATTTCTCACTTTCTGTCTCTCTGTCTCTCTCTGTCTTTCTGGTGAGCGCACATGCCCCATAGCAAAAACCTCTCCAAAAAAAGAAAAGAAAAAAAAAAATACACATAAAAGGTCACCAGGTGGCATGGAGGTTAAGGCAGTTGGATACCAAAAGGCCGAATGGGATTAGAGTCCTGGACCTAGTGGCTTGAAAATCATGCTGGGTGTATATGCGTGGAGGCCCTAAATCCCGAGGACAGGGGATAAGAAGGGATTGCAGCGTGGCCATCACCCCTGGAGGGTGATTTGTCACTTTCCCTTTCTCTGGAAAAAAATGCACCCTACAGCTAAACAGAACACACATGAAAAACCAATTGATTTCTACTAAGTATTAATCCAAAGATAATCAGTGTCATTAGCGAATAATAACCTCAATTGGTGTCATAATTAAACCTGTATTGAAAAAGGCCTGTTTGCAACAAAAATATGCCAATGTTCCTGAATGAAAAAACTTTTAAAGTGAATGGAACAAGTGATTGGTTTTGTAACACAAAACAGTAAATTAGATAAAGTTCATCTACGTATGCAAGAATCAAGAAAATTCTAGTTTATCTGACTATGATCAAGAAATGCATTCAGGGACCAGCAGTTGACGTAATGGCTATGTTGTTGGACTCCCATGTAGTCGACCACAGTTCAAGTCCCGGACCTGGTGGCCTAAACTCAACACCAGGCGCATGTGTGTGCATGCCCAAGATCCTGAGAGGAGAATGGAGGAGAAGGGATTACGGCATGGCCATCCCCCTGGGGGGTGATTTCTCACTTTCTGTCTCTTTGTCTCACGCTGTCTTTCTGGCAAGTGTGTACACCCTATAGCAAAAACCTCTCAAAAAAAAAAAAAAAATGCATGTACGCCCATGGGGGTGCAGAGGGAGGCACTGCTCTGCAATGATGGAGCCATGTGAAAGACCACAGTTAAATCCCACGTGGGCCTGAAATGTGTTGTGCAAGACATGACCTTGGCTGGCTGAAAGGCATAGAGGGAGATAACATTTTGACAGGACCCTGTTGAGGGTGCCTGTTTCTCTTTCTCTCTCTCTACCGACCACCTGCCCTTTCTCAAGAAATAAGAGTTTATAAAACACATTTATAAGGAACCAGCAGATAGTGTAATGGCTACGTGGATGGACTCCCATATAGTGGACCGTGGTTCGAGTTCCAGCCCCGGTGCTTAAACTCACACCAGGCACGTGTGTGTACATGCCCAAGATCCCGAGAGGAGAATGGAGGAGAAGGGACTGCGGGGTGGCCATCCCCCCTGGGGGGTGATTTCTCACTTTCTGTCTCTCTGTCTTCCTGGTGAGCACATGCGCCCTATAGCAAAAACCTCTCCTAAGTAAATAAATAAATAAATAGGAAAGGTTACATGAAAACGTTCACTACCTAATTGTGACTCAGCCAAAAGATCAAATTTTGAATCGGGAGTTATAGGATCAGTACCTGTCCTCACTATCTGTGTGATCTTGGACAAGTTGTTTTATCTCCTAGAGCTTCTACTTCCTTCTTGATAAAAGACTGTGGATCTGTACAAAGACTACATTATATTCATATCATAACAGATTTCACAGAATTTAACAGATTTCAGTGCCATGTAAGTGTTTGGTGGCTCCTTTGTTTTGCCTGCCCACCACCTCTTCTTCTTCTGGAAGTGAAATTGTCACTACTTGGAGCCCCAACTCCATGTGCACGTTCACAAGAAGAGAGATCACTCCTGTAACAATACGGGCTGAGAATCCCAGAGATGCGTTCCAGGAGCTGGGGACCTGGCAGTGAACAGCAGCCCTGGTTCCTGCCATCAAATGTCAACCGAGGGGATGATATGTGAAAGATAAACAAACAATAAAAAAAATAAAATAAAAAAAAAAAAACAAGGTAATTTCAGAGAGCAGCTACTGCCTTCTGGTAGTCACCAAGGCCACTATGAAAAGACATTTCAACTGAGACCTGAGTAACAAGGATGAAAGGGAAACAAGATCAAAGTGAGAGCATATCTGGCATGAGAAGAAGTGAACAAAAAAATACTACAATATATGTGGTTGTGATGAGGTCAAAGAGGTAGGCAGGAAGGGGTCTGTTCACACAAGAAAAAGAAATCGAATTTTATATTTACCTTGATGGAAAGTCATTGGGAGGCTTTAAGCCAGTGAGTGCCATGATTTTATTTATTCTGTACAAGGACAAGGCTTAATGTCCTCGTAGCCCCAGTGCCATGATTCGGGGGTGGGCAAGGAAGAACTCTGGCAATGAAGCAGCTCTAAACTCCCTATTAGGAGTGTGTCAGGATGACCGCTTTTGGAGAGCGTGAGCCTGAGGACAGTCATCACTGTGTTTCCTGCCACTCAAACCAGCCACGCAGAGAGCACCGGGCTCGAGAGACACAGACAGGTGCAAAAATGGGAAAGGAAGAGAAACTCCAAGCAGAACCCCCATCTCAGAGGCCCAACCACATTGTGGTTCTTGGGGCTTCCAAAAAAAAAATTCCCTATTTTGATTAAGCTAGTTTAAGCTATAAGTGTCTCTCGTGTGCTGAAAACAGAATGTTCGCTTTATTAAATTAGATGCTATTATTATTTTTACTGTGATTATAGTTGTGGGTTACATCAAAAGCTAGAGGTCTAGCATACATAGACGGTTCTCACTGAAATCTTCCCGTAGCCCCTGGGCACATTACGAACAGACACTCCAAGAGCAGTGAAGTATTTGCTCAGCTGACAGATCCAAGAAGTGGAGCTCGGTTCAGGTCCAGGATGGTCTGACCCCTCTGTCTCTGCTAGCTCCCAGCAGAACTCATGGAGCTGAGCAACAGTTGGAATCCAATTGCTTCTGCCTATGATCCAATATGGGGCATGATGGGACACATCAGCCCACAAGGACAGCGCCAGCAGGCAGGACAGGAGAAGAGCCAGCAGCAGCCCAGCCAATAGTCAGTTCTGCAGCCATCCCTTCCTCTCAAAATTGACAGAGCTGAGAAGAGAAGGGCACCAAGTTCCCTGTCCTCCAGGATCCAAAAAGAGGTCAATCAATGCCCAAGTACGGATGGGATCCATGTCTTCTACCGCCCTCTCAAAAGGCTATGTCATCTCGCAAGGGCCAAGATACAAATGAAGTGATTAGAAATGCAACGAACAGCTGCCAGATTAGCAGGCACACAGACTACATTCAGGTATGCAGAAAAGGCAAAAAAAAATATGAGTAGTGACTATATCCTACCAATATTTCAATCTTTGCTCTATGGGATGAAATAACTGACTTAGAAGATCCAGTCAGGAGTATGGTATCTTTCTTGCTTTCTCCCTCTCTCTTTCTCTCTCACTCATGGAATAAATAAACTTCAAACAAACAGGGCCAGCCAGTGGCACAGTGATTAAGACATCTCAGTCTTACATGCTGACTGAGCAGTTCAAATCCTGGACCTGACAGTTGGAAAAACAAACTGTGCACATATACATATGTGCCCAAAATCCTGAGAGGAAAATTAAGGAGAAGGGAGTGCAGTGTGGTCATCCCCCCTGAGGGGTACTTTCTCACCCCTCCACCGCTTTCTCTGGCAAGCACATGTGCCCCTATAGCAAAGTTTTTGTTTTTCAATTTTTTAAAGAAAAAATTTATATATAAAGAAATAATTGCCTTAAATTCATCTGTGCTTATCGTTTTCAAAATTAGAGAGATAACAAACTGATTTGTCATTTTTTTTACTGAGACTTAAATATACATGAGTATAAACTTTAAATGTTATATTCATTATTACATGATGAAAAACAGTGTCAAATACCAAAAATATATCTGTACAGTTTTTGTTTATGTCAAAATAAAGCATTACACAATCTACTCTAGACATAAGTGAGACTTTAAAGCCTGAAAGTTTTCATACGAAAAAGTTAAATTCATTGAATTATTACTATTTTTTTCTTGTTTCACCAAGATGCAAGTCATAGAAACAATAAATGGGTTATATCAGTGACTTTTTACTAATATCTTGTCAAGTTAAATATTAACAGTCTTAAGTGAATAAGAAATAAACTAAAAACAAAAAAAGGAAAGGCCTATGTTTCTGATGTACGTGGAAGCATCTGATAAAGCAATTTACATAGACAAACGATGATGAATGACCTAACAAGTTCCGTGACAAGCTGACCAATCACTGTAGATCACTGTAGGCCGCTGCACATTTATATTCTACAATAGCGCTTCTGCGGGTCTTATAAAACAAAATTCATTCATTTCGCATTTTGTTGTTTGGGTATTTGTAATGCAGCTCAATGTTAAAATAGAACAGATCGTTTAAGAAAACACAAACTAAATAACTACCTTTTCATCCATCCATAAATATTGTAAAATTATCAGAACCTGGCTTAAGCCATGCCTTTTTTTTTTTTTTTTTTTGAGGAAAAGATTTTTGCTATAGGGTGTGTGCAATCACCGGAAGACAGAGAGACAGAAAGTGAGAAATCACCCCCCAGAGTGGATAGCCACACCATAATCCCTTCTCCATTCTCCTTTTGGGATTTTGGGTACACACATGGGCCCGGCATGAGTTTTAAACCACCAGGTCCAGGACTCGAACCATGGTTGACCACATGGGAGATCAGCCACGTAACCATTATGCCCCCTGCTGGTCCCTCGTCTTTATTTTTTTCAATGCATTCATTTTCCATATACCCTCCCACTCCAAGTACACGTGCACTGCAGATGTGGGACAATGTCCCGTTACGAAGAGAAACAACTTTGAAATCTATCCTGAAAGAAAGCCCACAGATAAGAAGGCTTTATTGGTTTTAAATTTTGTTCTTGTTTTTAATTTCAAATGTGCATAAGCTTGATGTTTCACTTTTTAATTTTTTTTAACTTCAAGCTGGCCAAGAATGTCTTGCTGAGTAGCATGTTACAGATAATAACAATCAGTCCTTTTAAGTCTGGAAAGGACTTTCTAAAACAACCGTTGATTAAAACTCCAATTCACCTGAAAGGCAATATTAGGAAAAAACAAATAATATCTCTCTTTTTAAGAGTATACTCATTCTTAGAAGAATGTTCCAACGTTTTCATGAAAGAATATTTTATCTTTGGTTCTATGATTCCTTAAACACAAATAAAGATTAGAAAATAGCTATTTCATAAATATTTACTGAACACCTACTAGGTATACACTCTTTTTTTTTATTCTTTTTCATTCATTTATTTTAATTTGACCAGAGAGAGACAGAGAGAGAGAAGTGAGAAAGCAAGCCACCAGGTCTAGGACTCAAACTGTGATCGACCATGTGGGAGTGTCCAGCACCTTAACCACCACACCACCTGCTGGTCCCACACTCTTTTAGTAAATATAAAAATTCATCTTCAAGACAACTATGAAATTAATTACAGTGAGAAAAGCAACCCTCTTTCCTCGGGTTATTATTTTAATTCCTGGCCTTCTTATAGAAAAAAAAAAAAAAAAACAATAAAGTCAAAACCCGTACTGCCTTTTCCTTCAGAATATAATACTGGCTTGAAAAAACAAAGTCTGAAACTAAACAAAGTATTTTAAATACATTTTCTCTAATGCAGCTATTATTTCTTTATCATGTCTCAACCCACTTTGTAACCTGGACTTAACTGAAAAAAATAAATGGGACTTAGTCACTTTTGGTGCTGCTGCTCTGTAAGATGAGACTCTCTTTCCTACAAACTTTATTTAGAGATTCCATGGCTTTAACGACTTCGGGTTACATGGGATGTAGCACCAGCTAAGCCATAATTAAATTTTTATCAAATGTCACAGCAATTTTCTTACATGTGACAAAAGAAAACCCTTCTTAAAGTCAAGTTGCATGTTGGGAGAGCTGTGATGATTTTCCAGAGACCATGGTCCTAGTCCTGTTAGGGTTCCTTCTACTCCTCAGGCACAGTTACATTACCAACCTGACAGTCCACCTGCTGTTGCCTCCTCCAGCAACCCTCTCTCCTCGTGTTATCGTCCCCTTCTCTGGCCACTTACCCTTTGCCATTTTCTTCCAAGCCATGCATTTTAGAGACTGGAGCACCAGGGCCAGCAGGTGGTGAGGTGGTCATAGCTTTGGATCCCACATGGCCAACCATGGTTCTAGTCCCAGACCTGGTGCCTTGAAAAAATCACACCAGGCACACGTGTAAGTGTGTACGCCCAAAATTCCAAGAGGAGAATGGAGGAAAAGGGATTGCAGTGCGGCCCTCCGTGGAGGGTAATTTCTCACTTTTCCCCTCTCCATCTCTCTCTGACGAGTGCACGTGCCCTACGCAAAAACCTAAAAAAAAAAAAAAAAAAGAAAGAAAGAAAGAAAAAACACTAGACCATCAACTATGTACTATTTCTTCCTCTAACTTTCATCCGGTGTTCCACCACAACCTGGCACCATAAGACCCATTCCTCCACTCAAATCACTCTTACTAAGTTTCCAAATGACCCATTCTTGCCAAATTCTTTTTTGTTTGTTTGTTTGTTTGTTTTCCCCATCACCAGAGGGTGCATGCACTTGGCAGACAGAGAGAGGGAGAGAAAAGAAAGTATCCCCTAATGAGGCATGGTCATTCCACACTCCCTTCTCCTCCATTTCTTCATCCTGTCTGGACTTGGGGCATGTGCAGATGATGGTGTGTTTTTCAAGCCTCTAGGACTGGGACTCCATCCACAACTGGCCACATAGAGTCTGGCTCCATTAGCCCTCAGGCCACAGGGCCCACGCAGTACATTTTTCCTACCCTAAAGATTATACTTTTCCTTCTACTGGTCTTCCTCCCTTTCCAGTTACCTCCTCGTTCCTGCTCCAACTACCTCCTTAGTTTGTCCTCCCCAGATCCCCCCGGCCCTCTACTCTTCTCTGCCTATTCTTGCTCCCTGGCTGGGTCCAAGTCCCACTTGTACATTGATAATGTGACATTTGATCTTACCAAGACCTCCCTGTGAGCCCCAGACCTGAGAGAGTTGATACCTCTACTAGGATGTCCCATGAGTCCCTCAGTATTTAACAAGTTTAAAGCTGAAGTAAGTTTGAACTCAGTCTCCTATTTCCTAAAGTTCCCAAGAACTTGGAAATTACCTTAGACTTCCTTCCTTTATTTGAAGCCTTCATCATACTCCATTTTTTTTTAGAGAGAAATTTTTGCTATAGGGTGAGTGCATTCACCAGAGAGATAGAGACAGAAAGCAAGAAATCACCCCCTTGGAGGATGTCCATGCCACAATGACTTCTCCACTCTCCTCTTGGGATTTTGGGCACGCACACACTCACGCCTGGCATGAGTTTTAAGCTGCCAGGTCCAGGACTCAAACCATGGTCAACTATGTGGGAGTTCAACAACGTAACCATTACGTCATCTGCCGGTTCCCATATTCTATCTTTATTGATCTAGTCGTCTCTATGTTGGTCTTAACTGGTCTGTCTCCAGGCCTGCCCCTTCCTAACTGGTCTCCATAGCACAGCTGATGAGAGCTTTCCAAGAAGGCCATATGAGTTTGTCACTCAAATGACAAAAATCTATCAGTGGCCAGCTGTCACCTTCAGGAGAGAGCTCAATATCAGCTGGATATAAGAGGCCCTGCCTGGTCCTGGTTTGCCCTCCCCACAGGCAATACCATTTCCCCAAAGATTCTGCAGTTCCCTGCTGTAGGCTGCTCTGCCTATTCTGAAGGCCCTTCCACCATCTCCACCCTCCTGACTCTCACACTTCAAAGAGAGTCCCCAACACAGCTCCTCTAGAAGGCCTTCCCTGATCCTTGAAGCTTGGGCCCACACACCCTTTTTTCTGATCCCACAGTGTGTTCTCTCTCATCTCACATACACACACATCACATTTCTTAGAATTGTCCTGTTTGCTTTCCTATTTTCTTGATTTTTTTTTTTTAATTAAGGAGAGACAGAAAGAAAAAGAGAGAGAGAGGGGGCATTTTTGACAATTTTGTCCTTGCAATCCTCTGCCCCAACTCCAGTTGGCAGGAATGACAGGGTAGCACTGTGACCGGCCTGTCCAGGTTGAACCAGGAATTGAACCCAGGCTTCCCACCGCATGTATGCATACACTGAGCCCAGGCAGCATCCTACCACTTGTGCCACAGTGGCTGGGCTACTTGCCTAGTTTCCATACTCACTGTAGTCCCTAGCTGGCAAGGTCTCTCTCTCTCTCTCTCTCTCTCTCTCTCTATATATATATATATATATATATATGTGTGTGTGTGTGTGTGTGTATGTGTGTGTGTGTGTGTATGTGTGTGTTTGTATATATAGTTATGTCTGTATACTATATATTTACACATATGTATGTGTATATAGTATACACACACACACACACATATATATATATAATCTCATCACAACATAATACTTGACACATAGAATATATCTAGCAAGTTTGTCGAATGAGTATTTCTTCTGAGAACTAAACATAACCATGAACTCCAGCTTATTCATATCACCGTAATTCAGTCATCTCTGTCATCTCAAAACAATTATGTATTAAGCCCATTTCTTCCAGTTTATAGCTAATCCAATTAAATACTTTGCATAACTCAAAAAAATTCCATTACCTTCTGACAGTATTAACAAACAAGGTATTAGCAGATGTGTAGCAGAATGGCAGTACGGGCGCTATGTGCCTAGCCAGGAAATGTGTATTGGTTTGGTCCTCTGAGCTCACCCACATTTCCCTTTAGCAGTTCTCTCCTGGCCCCCTTTTGGTGGATATGTCTCTCTGTCTCCCATAACCCCTAACCCTCTAAACACACACACACACCGGCTCTCTCACTCAGGCATCTACACACCTCCATGCACACATGGTGACCTCCTGCTATCCTCAGACTAGGCAAAGACTCAAATGGTTCTGTTCCCAACCTCTTTAAACTGGGACACTCCTATCTATGCCTTGACTACACCTGTTCTCCCAGACATTTCAAACTGAAGGACATGGGTGGCTACTGTTCTTCATTGTGATAGTCATATGTTCCAAGATATATGACCTAAACCCAAATAAAAGACTCTCTGAAGTTAACCACCACTGACACACGCAGGTTGGAAACATCTCTGTAGGAACAAGTTCTTCCACCGCTCTCAAATCATACCATGAAAGCGCCCCCTCTACTGCCCACATACCCAGGGGTGTCCTCACTACCACACTAACGGCCTTGGTACCATCCTGGGGGAAATAATGTGAAATGTATAATGCTCAAGAAACCCTAGATGTTTAAAGATTTGTATTTTTTTCACTTTTTATTTTGACACTTCTTATCTTCCATTCACTGGCGAAATCTTAGGATAGCTATCTTCTTACACACACATTGCTTATCTTTTCAGATACAGTCACTAAGATGCAAGTAGCAGTCTGGGTCTCTATACACAGAGCATCCATTATCCAAAAAAGTTAACTTGTCACTTAAGGGACTTGGGATATCTCCTAAGGCGGTTTATGTATCCCTAGAAGCAAGGATAGTAATAAGGTCAAAGTTGTATTTTCTTGCTACAAACTAGATGACACTGCAGAATCCTGTTTTGTGTCTTCGGTCTATGCCAAGAATAGAAAAGTGTTCTGGGAGCCTCATCTCATTTTACACAACATGAGTTTGTTAAAAAATACATTCTTGGAGTGTTCTTTTAATGCATGTTTTATTGGGATAATGGTCTTCTACTCCAAAGCTTGCCCTAGGCTATCACCGAGTCGGGGAGAGGGTTGTGTACAAGAGAAATTACATTCCAGGATGCAGTCACGCGAGTCGGAGCCTGCTGGAGGTGCAGTCTGCAGCCGTAGACACTGCCGCCGCCACTTCACGTTCACACGGCCGTCAGGAGCTCTTTCTGGTCCGAATTCTTCCTGAAGCTCTAACAGGAACATTGCATATGCTTCTTTAAACCAAAGATGGTATGTTTTCATCTCTGGCCATCAGAAATATGGATATGTCGGGACCAGCAAATGGTGTAATGGCTACGTCGCTGGACTCCTATGTAGTTGACTGTGGTTCGAGTCCCTGATCTGGTGGCTTAAACTCACGCCGGGCACATGTGCATGTATGCCCAAGGTCCCAAGAAGAAAACGGAGAAGAAGGGTTTGTGATGTGGCCATCCCCCCAGCAGGTGATTTCTCGCTTTCTGTCTCTCTGTCTTTATGACGAGCACACGTGCTCTATAGCAAAAACCTCTCCCCCCCAAAAAAAAGAAGAAATATGGGTATGTTGATAATTCACATTAAATAGTGGTTAATGAATGCCGCCTCACACTACTCACCATTCTGAAGAAAAGCCCGTCCCTGCTTGGCCCTGCTCTACTCTCTGGATCTAGCTTACATTCTTCCCCCACCTGACCACTTCCACCCTTCCTTATTTTTCTACTGAAGCCCAACCAAGCCATCCAAGAACAGAAAATGTTCACAGCTGTTCTTTATGATGATTAACTGGGCGATAAGTCATTGTATTCATGTATTACAGATGAAGAAATATAAGTTCAGCAGGGTTCATATTTTTGCTGAAAGTCACAGAGAGAGTAAACAGAAGAGCCAAGACTTGAACCTACGCCTATCTGGCATCAAAAGCATACTTTCAATCATCATAAGACATCAAACGCTATCCACCTTAGGAGCTTTGCTCACCACTCACACACTGCCATACTCTCCTGTGGCTTTGCTGCCCTCCATATGTATAAATAGGTCCATTTCCCATGTACAGAAACTGTCTTTTTAACATCTCACACATGAATTATAAAATACAATTAATCTAACAGAAACATCGTCCAACTGAAAACTATCCTAGTGGAGGTAAAGGTGATCTATAGGTTGACTATCCTTTATCTGAAATCCTTGGGACCAGAAGTGTTTCAGATTTCAGATTTGTTGGGATTTGGGAATGTTTGCTTATACCTAATGAGACGACCTTGGGATGGGATCCAAGTCCAAAAACGAAATTCATTTACGTTTCATATACACCTTGTGTACATAGACTGAAGGCAACTTTTACAATAGTTCTCTATTGCAGGGTTTGACTGCAAGCAACACACAAGGTCAGGTTGACATTTCCCACTGTGGCATCATGTCGGCACTCAGAAAGTTTTGAATTCTGGAGCATTTGAATTTCAGATTTTGGGATTAGGGATACTCAAACTGTAATATAAAAATGAGTCGAATTACACTTCATAAAGGAATTTCAAACTATTTCATGAAAATACCACATATTTTAAATACCCATCACATATAACTGTGTAGTATGTGGCAGTCCCCAACTTATGTATAGAGAATACAAAATAGAATGGCTAGGTTTCTGATTACCCTACCACGGCCAATTCAACTTAGAACTTTGGAGAATGTTTCAAGAAAAACAATAAATTGAGGCTGGGCCAGTGACACCACACAAACAAGCTGCTCAAGCCATGCTGTAACCATAGAGAAGATCAGGGTTTGGTTCCCTGTGACCTGAATAGGCCAGACCTATGTTCATGGTGCGACCTTGCTGAGATGGCTGGGGGACCGTGGCGTGGGACTCTGTTAAGGGTGCTTGCCTGTCTCTCTCTCTGTCTCTCACTCTCATGAAAGAAATCAAACAAACAAAATGTAAAGATGGATTGAGAAAAATGTGCTTAGAATAACAAAAACAGATTGTTGAGTACTTAAAGGACTCAGACCAAAACGGATACAATCTTGAGCCAGTGGATCGGATTTAAGAACTTGAAAAGAATTAACACAGAATGAAATACTAAGTGATCGCTTAGACTTTGTTGAAAAACTGGTTAAAAGGCTGCTTAACAAACTGCAGCTGAAAACGCCTAACATATCTAAACCAAGGGAATATTTCCCAGTTTGTATCCTTTGCTTTGAGATGGCTGGAAGGTGAGTTGTGCAAATGTCATGGCTCTATGGCCAGAGCCAATTTCTATTTCGTTCATTGTGTATCATATATCCATTGTATCTATGCAATTCTCTCCAGAGAAGGAAATTAACCAATTTTAATATTTTATCAGACAATTCAAGGTACTGGGTTATAAATCACTATAGAAGGTTAAAATCTGGTCTGATTATAAATCATTAAAATGTTATAAAATTATAAAGTCTGTCATTTCTTTTATACACAACTTGGGAGAACATGTGTAACTTTTTCTTACATACAACTTTGAAGATGTATAATCTTTAAAATGTTACATAAAATTTACAAAGCTCAGAAATTTAGAACTCTCTGTGGTAAGACTGTTATTAAATGACTTAATCATTCATAAGCCATCCTTTGTAAATGAATTTGCAATTAGTCAAAAATTCATATTATTGTTCAGTCACTCAATCACTGGTTGCCTAGACATTTTTTTTTAAGAGAGATTTTTGCTATAGGGCACATGTGCTCACCAAAGAAATAAGAGACAGTAAGAGAGAAATCACCCCTCAGAGGGGAAGGCCACACCACAATCCCTTCTCCTCCATTCTCCTCTCGGGATTATGGGCACGCGCACACACACACACACACACACACACACACAACACACCAGTGTGAGATTTAAGCTACCGGGTCCAGGACTTGAACCACAGTCTGCCACATGGGAGTCCAATGACATAACTATTATCCCATCTGCTGGTCCCATGTCTAGACATTTTTGTCATGATATTTAAACTCAAGGCATCATGTTACAGAAATCGTGACTTCGAAAATTTGCCCAAGGAGATATGTAAAAGAAGGTATGAACAAAACTTCACTGGAGTAATAAATCTTAACAAACATAATACCATCACACAGGAACACTAACAAGATTCCTTCGACAATTTTTCAAGACAAGTGTTGTATACATGGAGCTAGTGATGCAATAGGGACCAGTCACAGATGGTCTCTAACCTCCAGCAGTTCAGGGTCAAATGCAGGCAGAAGTGATTACACTACTGATGCCTGTGATGTGACGATGCACAGGCACCCAACTCGGACTTGGTGCTGGGACAGAAACACTGGGGAAATGATTCACTATAACGAAAACCAAGTCTAAGCTGAGACCTGAAGGAGAAACAGTCAAAACAGAGGGGAAACAGGCTCTGAGAAGAGATCATGGCATGTCTGGACCTCAGAAGGGAGACAGTGGGAAACTCGGGAAGGAAGAGAAGCTGAATTTGAACCTGGGGAGGTAAACTGGGACCTTATCAAAGGCATCGACCTTTCCTGTGAGGACAAGAGAGCACAAAGCATTTTTGATAGAGAAATGCCACCTCCAGATTAACATTTTCAAAAGATCTTTGGGGCTACCAAATTCCAGCAGGGTAATTTTGGAGACAAGGTGGGAAACCATTGAAATAAATCCTGGTAGAAAGAATGGTGACCTGTTGACACCAAGATAACAGAACTAAGGAGGGAGAAAGGCCTTCTGAATTCAACCACCAGTGCTCACTCAGTTAGGGAAAAAAAAAAAAATAGCTCCTATCGGCCGTGCCTTTTTTACAAACCTCTCTTCTAAAAGCAGCTTGACAGAGCTGAGATTGCACAAATCTGGCTCCCTGCACAGAGCTGTTTTGCAACGCCCAGACAGCGAGGCTATCATCTCCAGAATGACTTTGAATCATGCTTGTTTTTAAAAATATCTGAAATGAACAACAGATGTTAAAGAGATAATGAAGGCTAAACAACAAAGAAATAAAACAGGCTGCCCGCATGTCCGTTTACTTCCGATTTTAAAATACCGAGATTACTATGCATCAATTCAGAGCAACAGCTAGTCACGAACTGTGCTGATAAGGAGGTGAAGTTCAGATTTTCAAATAAAGCAAATTATAACCTTCTACGTTGTAAATGCCTATGGTCTTAATAAAATCATAAATTGTACTGTCTTTAGAATGGCAGCCATTTGTAAAGTGTACTTCCCTTCAATGTAAATATCCCATGGAATTGAAATTAATTAGCTCAGGAGCAACCATGGAGGAGAATCCTAAATCTAGGGGATTTCACCATCCTCCTCAGAGCCGTTTCTTAAAATGCCACAAATTAAAAATTCTTGGCCGGAATTCTACTGGTCCAGACAAAGGTTGCTAAAAAAGACACTAAAAAAGCTATCATTTCCATGTGTTATTTGCCTGGAGTTCCCCCCTCCTTCAGAGTAGTTCTTAAGAAATGAAGAATTAACATTCCGTCTTTTCCCTGAGTTGTTCACTTTAATTAACCTGTGATCCCCCTGTATTTCCTAAGAAACAATTATTAGTGTGGTTAGTTCGATGATACGATAAGGAAATAGCACTAGCACTCAGCCCTGGGACATCATCTAAACTAAGAAAGGTCACACCAAATAGGCCCTGTTAACAATTTGTTATGAAGTGCCATGGTACTTGTTCTGATTATTAGATGTTGCAGAAAAGAAATTACATGGTCTCCTGGTTGTTTAGAGATTGAATTCTTTTTTTTTTTTTTTTTTTTGGAGAGGTTTTCACTATAGGGCGCGTGCGCTCGCCAGACAGACAGAGAGACAGAGAGATTGAAAGCGAGAAATCACCCCCCAGGGGGGATGGTCACGCCGCAATCCCTTCTCCTCCATTCTCCTCTCGGGATCTTGGGCCCGCACACGTGCCCGGCGTGAGTTTTAAGCCACCGGGTCCGGGACGCGAACCGCGGTCGACTACGTGGGAATCCAGCGACATAGCCATTACGCTAACTGCTGGTTCCCTAGATTGAATTCTTTACAAAATGAGCCAGAGATTTACTGTGACTTCAATCAAAAGCCCAACAGGAGGTCAGCCATGGCACAGCAGTAAAAACCAGTGCTCAGGGCGGCTCACCTGGTGCTTGGTTCTGGGTTTGTGTCCAGAGTCCGTCCTAAGTAACAGCGGGAACACACATGCCCATGATCCAGGGCTGGCTGAGATGGAGACCCTGTGAAGGTTGCTGTCTCTTAGACTCTTTCTCTGTCCATCTCACTCATGGAAGAAGTAGATAAAAACAAAACCAAAAAAAAAAAAGCCTGACAGACCTTATACTAAAACATAAAATGCTTCTTCTAAAATGAATATAGAAAAACAAAGAGCCTACTGGAATACCCAAGAAACTTGGAAAGATCAAGAACAGGGGGGACAAGTTTGCCCCATCAGATACAAAGACTAATTATAAAGCAAGAGTAATTAAGAGTGTGTGATACCAGTACAGGGATAATTATGGGGTTTTGTTCCCCCCTTTATCTTTGAAGAGCATTATCTTACCAAGGCTAATTCCAAGAATTAGCTTTTGTAGTAGAACATTCCCAAATCCAGCAACCCAGAATTCTAGCTTTAAATATAGCTTGCACATGAACACAAAGAGACGTATCCAAGGATGCTCATACTACCATGGTCACAACAAATTATCCATGGATGGAAGACTGGGCAATTCACTTGTGGGAGAATCAGGACGAATACCAGTACAGGCCGTTGCTAAAATCAAAACAGTAACGATTGAATTATCACACAATTCAGCCTCAAGCAAAACTGTTTCACGACGTATCTTTCACTACTTTGCTAGTCTTGCATTTTTAACAAAAGTGACATACTAATCAGATATAGGAAATATATTTACTCATATTTCACATAAACACAAAGCTTTCAGAAAATTCATTTAATTTGAAATAAAAGAAAGCCACAATTTTTTTTAAACTACATAAAATCTTAAAACTCAAAGTTCTAAGTCAAGATAGCTACAGACATACATCAGGGAAGATATGCAGTACCCTACGATAAAGTCACACATGGAAGTAAAACATTGAGCAATATTTTTGTAATATAACAAGAATGCTTTCAAACTGAAATGTGAAATGGAATTTTTATAACCTTACAAGTCAACTTTATTTTCACAGGGGATACAGAGTTTTCAGATGGGTGTTAAAAGTCTTTGAAAGTTTTATTTATGACAGAACTCCTCAAATGACCTACCCTGTTTTGACTCCGAAGAAGACTCAAAGAACAAAAAATGCAAAAATATCTTTTAGTGGGACCAGCAGGTGGCATGGTGGTTAAGGCACTGGACACTCCCACATGGCCGCCCACAGTTCGAGTCCCGGACCTGGTGGCTTCCTTTCTCACTTTCCCTCTCTCTCTTTCTCTGTGTCTCTCTCTATGGCGAAATTAAAATAAATGAATAAATAAATCAAATTAAATAAATAATTCTTTTTTTAAAAATCTCTTGGTTCAATTTTTGTTTCTTGTAATTAGCAAATTAAATGGCTAAGTTACAAAAAAAAATTCAAAGGTGCATGTTCATAGGACCTATATAAATAGTAAACAGCAAAAAATGTTAAATAGCGAAGGAGCTATAATTCTGGGAAGAATTATGAAAATGTAGGACACTTTAGGTGATCTTAAATATAAAAATATGTACTAGCAAAATCAATAAGCAATTTATTTTTTAATCGAAAGTTCAGTACAACATTCCTTTAAATAACAAGAACCCATATTCGCTGAGAATATAATTCAGTATACCAAAAATCATTTCACAGACACTTCCCCATGAATATGTTGCAGTGCAGATTATGTTCATGTAATTTGCATATAGACCCTTCTCAATATAGGGAAAGAAAGAGAAAAAGAAGGGGACCGAACAGCCAGAAGGCAGCAGATGAACTTCCCCCAGCTATCCCTACAGGAAGGTCAGTGGGCTTCTCTGACCAAACAAATGAACAAAAATATAACAAACGCATAACCAGGTTCATTGGGTCGGAAGTGGTAAGAGTCTGAGTTTGAGTCTTGGAGACAATTAAGCAAATATGTGTAACAAATATATGTATCATGAGCTATGCTCAAAATGCACTTTAAAAACTATTTCATATCTTGTACTATCTTGAAAATCATTATTTGCATTTCATATTCTAAAAGGAAAAATTCTGCCTCTCTGATTTCCCTTTTAGGCTTTAGAAAAATAAATATTTTATTGGTTGATCATATTCTGGTTACAGAGAGAAAACGTTGGAGCTTCTGCTACAAATGGATACAGAGATGCATATTCTTACCACCTAAAACTTTACTGCATGTTGACTATTTTATACTCCAACCAGTCCAAATAATATATTGTCCTTATCTAAATAAACCAGAGAGTCCTTACCAAGGATCATACTTAAAGAGAATATATCAGGTTTAGTCTTTTTCTATCACTGACCACTCCAAGGAATATGCAGACAACTGACTTATAAATATTCAGCTTCTTAGGCAGTTTATCCACAGGGCAAATTCTTAACATTCTCTCTATAGCCTCAAAGTGTCCTGCACTACACACTTTACCTAGCCTCCTGAAATGGGACTTTGAGCAATATGGATTCCAAGGAAAATTTCCAATTAATGAATGAAAAATAATATTGAATAGCGGAGGAGAAACTAAGTAATAAGAATCCAGAAGGTAAAGCAGAAGTCAGTCTGCATCTTTGATTTTGTGACTCTCTCTGGCCAACATCATAGCCACTCTGCTATCACGCCTGAAGCAGAGGTGGGGAGGACAGCCTATTTTAATTTGGAAGGTAAAGGAAAACTGCTAGTGCTTAGATCTATTTAGATGGCCTCTGGAGGAAGGGATTAAAAGTCTGGATTTCAGTAAGGTCACGCTGTCTGACCTCATGTTTAGATCTGCGATCTTTAACAGGCTACACTAATTCCGAACAGACTCCCCGACAAGACTTGTAATCTATTTCAATGTATAAATCTATACCTTCATTCCATATTTCACCACCTTTTTAACTAATGACAGGAAAATAAAACAAGCTAAAGATAAATGTTAAATGGATTCACCATCCAGTTTCAAACACAACGTGGACTGTTTGACACTCTCGTTTTTTTCTCGGCGATTTTTCTGTTAATTTAGCTAGGCAACATACGAGGCAATAAAGAGTGGGAGAAACTGTCTTCACAGAAGTATCACTACTCAGTCTGTCATTCTGCAGCAACTTCCTCAGTTGAACAGAAGCATTGTGTGGGAGACACAGAGGAAAGACATCCCGTGTGAACCTCAGTGAAGAAAGGCGTCTCAGAATGGAGTACTCCACAGAGATAATTGAAGCTTTTGGGAAGTGGAGCTCAGAAGAAAACAGAAGGACCGGAATTTGTTAGATTAAGAGAAAGCTGGAAAGCAATGTATTAATACATAACCTAGGTATTCTAGCCATCAGATTTTATTGACTTATTCCTCATCTCCAAAACAAATAGAAGATTATCAGTGAGAAAAGGTAGGAAAGGTAAGAGAAGATACAGGTAAGCTAGTACACAAAATCTAGGCCTGGAGTTGGCAGTGGGCCACAAATTGCGCTCTGAACACAAAATTCAAATGTAAAAGGTAACACATCTAGCCACTATTCGTACATCCAGAAGATACAAAAACATACATAAAAATAAGAACAACTGTATCTGCTACTGAAGCACAAGCTCTCTATCCCTGTCTCTCTATTTTCATATGACTTCTCAAGGAGCAGACACCACACAATGTACCACATAATATTCTCATCCAGTTCCCTCAAACAGCTACTGCAATAAGTTTTATGAGCCTGTTTTAAAGCCTCCCAGTGTAGGTTAAGGCATGAGACTTAAAGCACAGTTCAGTTAAAGCAATTTCACAAAGAACCAGAATTATTAAATAGTGCTTATCTCTACTGAAAACAGACCATCGCCATCACCTCTATATATGCATATATGTACATGTACCACATATACAGCCGTCCCTCAGTATCCACATGGGATTTGGCCCCAGGCCCCACGGATCCAACATTTCCAGATGCTCAAATCCCTTGTAGAAAATGGGCATAATATTTGCACATAACCCACACTGATCCTCCCATGACTTTAAATCATCTCTAGACAATGTATAATACCTAATGCAATGTAAACACTCTGTAACGAGTTGTCACACTGTATTATTGGGGAATAATGCCAAGAGAAAGAAGTCCATACATTTGGTACAGTCCTTACGTGTTCGTGAGCACAGTCTCAAGTATCAGAGGCCTCACTTGGGTTGTCAGAAAAGTCATGACTCATTTCTGCATAGAAAAACTCACTGTGACTTTCCAGTGACCTGATATGTAATGCCCATCAGCAACAATGGGACATGTTTCCTGCAGTTCGTTGACAATCCGCAGATATGTTCAGATATTAAGAACATGATGAATGTCCAGTCAGAAAATGCCAATATAGAAGAATCACAGAGTAAGCTTTCTGAAAGTCCTACCTATAAACAGAAAGCTGAATGTAAATAACCCAGTTTAAAAATAGGGAAAGAGGCCAACCTGTGGCCTAGTGAGTAAGGGAGCTCAATCCTACACGGCCAACTGTGTGGTTCAAATCTTGGCCCAGGAAGCTTGAAACACACGCCTGCATATGTATATGTGTGCCCAAGATCCCTGCAAGGTGGAGAGATGGAGAAGGGATTGTGATGTGGCCATACCAATTGGGGAATGCTTTCTCTGTCATCTCTCTCTGGCTAGCGCACATACCCTCTGGCCAATTAAGAGAAAAATAGGCAAAAGACCTACATAGACATTTCTCCAAAGAAGATATGCAAATGGCCATGAGGAATATGAAATGAAGGTACTCAACATCACAGATCACCAGGGAAATGCAAATCAAAACCTCAATGAGACATCATCTCACACCTGTTAGAGTGGCTATTGTCAAAAGGTGAAAGGTAACAAATGTTGGTGAGGGTGTGGAGAAAAGGCAATGTTTACATACGGTTGGTTAATTAGTATAGTCATATGGAAACATTACGGAGCTCCTTAAAAAAAAAAAAAAATGAAAACAGAACTACCTAGTAATCCCACTTCTGGGTACATACCAACAGAAATTAAGTCAGCACCTTGCAGAGACATCTCCACTCCTATGTTCACTGCAGCACTATTCTCGTAGCCGAGCTACGGAAACAGTCTAAGTGCCCATCAACAGATGACTGGACATAGAACTGTGCTGTATCTACCCATCTACATCAGTATATGCATATGCCTGCATAGATAGAAAGAATATTCTTTAGACTTAAAAAGAAAATCCTGCCATATGTGACAACATAGATAAACCTGAAGGAAAATAAGCTGGATGCAAAAATACAAACACTGCATGTTCTCTCTTACATGTAGAAATTTCTTTTTTAAAAATGTCATGGGACCAGCAGATAGCGTGATGGATATATCACCGGACTCCCACATAGCTGATCATGGTTCAAGTCCCAGACTCAGTGGCTTAAAGCTCATACTGAGTGCGTGTAAGTGTGTGCCCAAAATCCCAGGAGGAGAATAGAAGGGAAGGGCACGGCCTGGCCATCCCCCTCAGGGGGTGATTTCTCACTTTCTATCTCTTTGTCTCTGTCTCTCTGGCAAGTGCACGCACCCTATGGCAAAAAATCTCTTAAGAAAAAAAGTCATACACCTTAAATAAGTACAATGAAAATTTTAAAAGAAAAAAATATATTTGATTAAGAACATACGTGACTATTCAGTCACCACCAGAAAGTAGTTTAGTAGAATGGTGAAATGACTTTTTCAAAAGTTTATCTAGTAATATTATGTTTAGGTAAAAACTATCTGCCAGAAACATTAGGATATTCGGCAGACCTCTCGACCCCATGCTCTGGTTTTAAACTATTATTCTGTGAAACTAGTCTCTTACTCATTTCTGTATTACTGTTGAAAAGAGTTATAGAGACTTTTTAATTATCCTAAGGTGACACTTAAGGCAATAATCCAGCCTGTACTGTAATTCTACTCAGTACGGTTCAGTTCAACAACTATTTATTACATACATGTATGGTAGATGCCACACCACATTCAGCAATGAATGACAATAGACCCTGACCTCAAGACTGTGTGGTCTTAAGGCCAGCAGGTGACAAGGTAGTTAAGGTGTTGAATTCCAACATGGCTGACCATTGTCGGAGTCCTGAACCTGGTGGCTTGGAATCATACTGGGCATGTATGTGTGCATGCCCAAAATCCCATGAGGAGAACGGAGCAGAGGTGACTGTGGTATGGCCATTCCCCTGGGCAGTGATTTCTCACTTTCCTTCTCATTGTCTGTCTCTCTGTGTCTCTCTCTGGTGAGACAAAAACCTTAAAAAAATAAAGAAAAGAGAAGAGAAGAGAAAGGAGGAGAGGAGAGGAGAGGAGAGGAGAGGAGAGGAGAGGAGAGGAGAGGAGAGGAGAGGAGAGGAGAGGAGAGAAAGAAAGAAAAGAGAAAAGAGAAGGAAAAGAAAGGAAAGGAAAGGAAAGGAAAGGAAAGGAAAGGAAAGGAAAGGAAAGGAAAGGATATGTGGTCTGGTCTAATGGAATATGAGAGATGCAGAAATGAAAATGGGGGACCAGCAGTTAGCGTAATGACTATGTCGCTGAACTCCTATGTAGTGGACCACAGTTCAAGTCCCAGACCCAGTGGCTTAAACTTACACCAGGCACGTGTGCGTGCGTGCCCAAGATCCCGAGAGGAGAATGAGGGAGAGGGGATTGCAGTGTGGCCATCCGCCCGAGGAGAGATTTCTCATTTTCTGTCTCTCTGTCTCTCTCTGTCTTCCTGGCGAGCGCACGCGCCCTATAGCAAAAACCTCTCAAAAAAAAAAAAAAAAAAAAAAAAGAAAAGAAAAAGAAAAAGAAACGAAAGAAAGAAAGAAAAAGAAATGAAAAGGGAAAAAAACCCTTTATCAGGCAAAGTCAAGTAAATCCCTAAAAGAAAAAAAAAAGCCATAATAAAGTGAGGTTCTAAGTCAATCTGCTCTTTTGTGGAAGATGTCACATGAGAAAAACCTGTGAAAGTAGAAGATGAATGGACAGACAGACGGACCTGCAGAAGGACAAGGAGGAATGGCAAAGAAGTAAGACCCACTCGCCACCTGGTACACACGCAGGGAACACCACGGTGCCCATCCGGGTAGAGTGAATCGCAGGGGAGAGAAGGCTGGGAATGTGGTTGAAACCATATTGCCACAGTCTCAAAGACCACTGGGAAGAAATGAGTTCTATCAAGTGGAGTAGGGAACAGCTGAAGACTTTACATCGCTGAATGACAGCTAACAATCAATTCATCCCTCTTTAAAAACATACCATACCTGTAATAGATAGTACCTTTTAGGGAAAAAAAAAGTAAGACAAACTAATCAAAAAGAATGCATATGTTCCGTTTGACAGTGCCTTATTATTACAGAAAAGAGATCTACTTGGAGCAAATCGGTATCTTCCATTACTAAGTTTCAGTAAGCATGTTTTCCCTCATAAGAGTTTATTTCTAAAGATCAAACTTAATACATGGGCAAATTATTCTATTGATAATCATTTCAAACCTCTTTTCTAATTATTTGGTTATCGGAAAAGTCATGACTGTTTTACATAGAAAAAAATGAGTCATGTCTTTTCCAACAACCCAATATCTTTTTTTTTTTTGGAGAGGTTTTTGCTATAGGGCGCGTGCGCTCGCCAGACAGACAGAGAGAGAGAGACATAGAGACAGAAAGCGAGAAATCACCCCCCAGGGGGGATGGTCACGCCGCAATCCCTTCTCCTCCATTCTCCTCTCGGGATCTTGGGCACGCACGCACACGCGCCCGGCGTGAGTTTTAAGCCACCAGGTCCGGGACGCGAACCGTGGTCGACTACGTGGGAGTCCAGCGACATAGCCATTACGCTAACTGCTGGTTCCCCAACAACCCAATATTTTGAAAGGAATTTGAATGTTCACAACACAAAGCAATCATAAATGCTTAAATGATGGATATATTTATGGCTGTAACTTGATTACTACATGGGGTGTGCATGTACTGAAAAAAATCACACTGTACCTTATAAATATGTACAACTATTATGTTAATTTAAAACTATTTAAACTTACCCAAACTTAGCCTTCTACTTGTATCTATTTCCCAAAGGAAAAAACACTCTCATATTTTGTATGTAAAAAGTGTTTGTGGGACCAACAAATGGTGAAATGGTTAAGACACTGGACTCCCACATAGTTGACCGTGGTTTGAGTCCTGGACCCAGCGGCTTAAAACTCATGCTGAGAGTGTGCACGTGCATGTCAAAAATCCCGAGAGGAGAATGGAGGAGAAGGGACTGAGGTGTGGCCATCCCCACTAGGGGGTGATAACTTGCTTTCTGTCTTTGTCTGTGTCTCTCTCCAGCAAGCGCACATGATCTATAGCAAAAATCTCTCTCAAAGAAAAAAAAAAAGTGCTTGTATCTTCATTGATTCATTGATAAAAATAATTTGTTAGCAACAATTGATAACAGTAATTAACAAAGTCATTTGCCCAATAATCTGACCCAGGTTCATTTTATAGACACTTTTCCAGTGACAGTACATCTGAATAGAGATAGCCCTCATTACAAACTCTATAAATTAGTAATATTTTAACCTGAATTGCTTAACTCCTATGAAAGGAGAAAACAACAGGAAGATATTCAACCAGAGAAGGAACTAAAATAAGCCCATGAGAAATGCGAAACATAAAGGACTTGCTTCTGGAACACAGAAATACTAGAAATAAGAACACAATAAGCAGTTTCTCTGCCCTCTGGTGGCAATAGAGTGGACTGCAGCATTTGCTAAAGTAATGCATAATAAATTTCCTGTTATGAAATCGTATTTTCTGTGCCAAAATGTCTGTAATAAAAATCTTGATTGCTACATGCCAAATTTCTAGACTTGCTGAACTTTTCTCCTCCATATTGAACTGCTAATAGGCTACTTTACAAAGGAAACCATAGTTTTATCTTCTTTCTCCTTGCTACGTTTTATACGTACAGTGGACTAACCATTTAATTCCAAGATTACTTCATAAAACTATATGTAGACTGATATCCAGGAAAGAAGCTACTGCAGTTTATAATAAAGTCTCCAAATATTTGCCAAGAACTGTAAAACTGTTCTTTTTTACTCATTCCTATAAATACGTTGGTTTCTACGGCAGATTTCTACCAGAAATATTGGATTAGTTTTAAATACCAGTATATTTATCAGTTGAGCAATCTGGGTGTTTTATATTTCCCAAAGTAAAAACTTTTAATTATCTGGGTAATTTTACAGTGAATGAATTTCATTCCTTAACCTGAGAACTAAAATTGGCAAATTAGTGTGTATGTATGTGTGTGTGTGTGTGTGTGTGTGTGTATGTGTGCTCTTTTCTCAGGAACATTAAAAATGAAAAAGGGTTCAGGAAAAAACACTGCTGACCTTTCTTTTCATTATTTACTGTAAATGTATTATTTATTCCTGGTGCCAAAGAAGTTTTAAAGAACCTAGGATGCATTTTGGCACATTCACTCCTCCAACCTTGTGATGAAACAAATTGCTTTCTGCAAGCACTTATTTATTCCATGAATACGCCCATGAAAATTACTGCTGCACCTTTTTAAGAAATGTATTGTTTGGGGAGGAATAAAAGTATTATTTTTTCAACCAATGAAATGTATCAGAGAAATAAACAGAGGGCACGGCGCACTGCCATAAATCATACACAATTAAGAATAAGCTGTCCATTAATACAGAACAATGCTGTAACAAATCAACACCCAGAAAACGCGCACTTTATTCTCAGCTTTAAGTGTTGTAATCACGTTGCCCTCCCATACTCTCCAGTACGCACACCCCTCCGATTATACTTAGGGGCGCGGCGCCAGTACCTGTGTTTTCTTTATAAAAATTTACACAGGGACAGACGTAATGTTCCACTGCCTTCTAGGGCTCAGCTTGGTAAAAACCTTCCGTCAAGATTCAAGGCCTTCCTTCCAGACTCATCCTACCTGGAATCCCCGGGTACCCTCCCTAGCTTTGCATCAGCTACTCTGAAGTTTGATGCTGGGAGACAAATACATACTTTCTGGAGAATCATTCATCAGGCCCCTTCTTTCCAACAGTACGCAAATGCAGACACACACAACACACACGCGCCACAAAACAAAACTGATTATCCTAAAAAATTTATTTCCTATCCAGAAAGTTTCCATTTCTTTATTTTTTCCCTCCAAGTATTTTCTTGCTCGTTTCACCTCTTCTCTACTCCAATTCACAAATTTCTGCCAAGCTCTCTTTTCCTGTTTCTTCACTATCTTCACTGTAGAGCAGAAAAGGGGACCAGGCACTGGGTTTGGTGGGCAGGGTCGGGGGAGGCAGCGCACAGGGTGAACTCGGCGCTTGCCCCGGGGGCGCGGCTCCCCGCAGGAAGCGCACCAGATGGGCGCAAAGGCCGGGGAAGGAGGCTCTGCCCCCCGGGAAGGTGTGGAGGCTGGAGCTCCTCGCCGGGACAGTATCAGGGCACTGGGACCGACGAAGCCCAGCACGTTCAGGCCTGCCCGTGATACCCGCAGGCGGAGGACAATGGGACAGGGGTTGGTCTCCAGAGGCGCGCCCGCCCCCACCTTTCCCACCTCCTCCGCAACTCTGGTCCCGGGTGTACCTACCCCACCCCAAGGCAGCGCCCACTATGGCCCAGACCCTGAAAGGGAAACCAACGAGATCGATCGCCTGGGAGGGGAAAGTGTGGCCACAGAGTACTGTCTCCTGCTAAGGGGGACCTGTAATCCCCGCCTGCCGCCGCTTCCCTCACCCATACCCACCACCTACTCCTGGTTTTAGCCGAGCAGCAGGGAAGGAGGAGCCGAGGGGAGACAGCCTGGGGATGCCACCTCCCGGGCGATGCGTTCACAGGTCTGCTCTAACACCAACACAGGAGCCTTCTCCGGGCGACTTGGGGGTAACAGTACCACCCCCTGCTGCCCAGAAGAAGCAAGCCGGAAAACCATAGAAAACCGCCGGTCCCCACCATCCCTCTCTTGTCAGCTCCCCATTTAGGAAGCTCAAGTTTACCCGAAAAGCAACTTAGTAACTTTCCCAAGGGCAGACAGAAAAGGTGGGGGCGGACTGCGAATGGAGGTGCCAGGGAGATCTTCCGCCGCCACCAAAAATCAACAAGCGAAAGTGGATCTTACCGTTGACCTGATCTCCAGGCTCCCCTTCCGCCAACTGAAACCGGTCCATTAAAAAGTGGCAAAGTAGCACAACTCCTGCCATGGCCAGGTCGGCCCTCGGGAACCTCGCCATGCCGCCGCCGCCGCCTCCCTCCACGCCCCGCCAGTCCTTCCCCTGCGCTCTGTGCTCCCGGGCGGGCTCCGGGCGGCAGTGGGGGCGACGGGGCCGAGCGCTGCTGAGAGCGGTCTCAGCGGCACCCGGAGGCCTTGGTCAATGTCGCCGGGATTTCAGAAGCTTTAGGCGAGAAGAGCGCAAGGGGAGCGCAGCCGTCCGGACCTCCGGGTCTCTCTTCGCAAGTTGCCACACTCACAGCCCGCACTGGACACAGAACTGCGCAGAGAAAGGCCACTTGCAGCAGGGCTCGCAAACTCTCGGCTGCAGGCAGGCAGCGCCACCCCGGTGCCCGCGGGCGCTGACTCCCGAGCCCCAGCGATGCGCTCCGCTGGGTTGCAAACAGACCTAATTCCACAGCCTGCGCCGTGCCTCCTCCAGATCCCGGAGGGCGGTCGGCTCGGAAGGAACTTTCCTCAGTCGTGGGATGGGCCCCGCGGGAGGTGTGGGTTTGCGGGAAGGGGGTTCCTGAGGGCTGGCGAAACCCCTCCGACAAGTTTGTCTTCTTTTCTTCGCCCGACGCCGGGCGAGCGTCCTTCCTCCGAGCGGGAGGAATGGGCAGCCCCAGAGAGCCGAGCCCGGGGAAGGTTCGAGCTGCAGCAGTGTGAGGTCCGAAGCCAGGAAAAATGTGTTTCAAAAAAAGGGGGGGAAGGGAAAAAAAAAGGGGGGGAGGCTCAGGCTGAAACCTATCGGGAGAGGGCTCCGCCTGGCTAAGGAGAAGGTGGCCCCGAGCCCACGGCGAGCCCTGGAGTTTGGTGGCGGAGGAGGCGCCGCCGCCGCGCTCGCCCGCGCTCCTGCTCCACACTTTGGGGAGGGAAGGCGGCTCGCAATTTGCCAGAGCGCCGCGGCACCCTCCTCCCTCCGCCCTGCGCCCTCCCCCTGGCTCCTCCAGCCTGCTCCCACCTTCCTCCCAGAAACCGGCGGCAGCACCGACCTGTCCAATGGCTGCACTTTCCCCGGGGCTGGCAGAGGAGTCGCCCGCAGATAAGCCGAGGGAGCAAAGCCAGGAGGAGCGAGGGGGCCACTCCAGCCCCGCAGCGGGTGGCCCCGAGCGCGGGGAGAGGAGGAGAGCCGGGGAGCGAGGAGGGGAGTGCCGGGCGGCACCGCGGCGCCATCCCCTCACCGGCTCGCGCTCTGCAGCCTCGCCAGCGCCGTCCCTGCCCACCTGGCTCCCAGGCAGCCTTCGCGGCCGACCGCAGGCGGATCCCCGCCGGGCCCCGGCCCGGGCCTGAACCCCGGCTCCGGCCCCAGGGGGCGCTTGCCGCCGACAGGGTCTTCCCGGGCGCTAAAGAGTTAATTACAGTTCGCTCTTCCGGGAGGGTTTGTCAGGCCGAGGTTGGGGTGTGAGGGAAGCAAACCAGAGCTGCCGGGGTACTGACCCCTCGAAGCCCCTTCGGACCCCAGACCCGAGCGGACGGCGGCGGAAGGGAGCGCGCTGCAGCGTGGTCCCGCTGCCGCCGCCGCTTTGTGAAGTGTCGGCGGGAGCGAAAGCGAGAGTTAAAGGAACAGGAGGCCCATTGATTATCCTAAGGGGGCTTTAACAGGATGCGCTGGCTAGTTTCTTGTCTTTTCAGCGCTCCGATCTATTTCAGTGTTAACCCCTTCAGGTCCTCTCATTAGTTTGCACTTTATTTTGCATAACGTAACCTCATTCGAAAGGGATTAATGCAAAGAAAAGAAGTAACACAATATTGGTTCAAAGTACAGGTTCTAGAGCAGGACCATCTGTGCTGAAATTTCACCTCCCCCAGGAGGAGAAATTTATTTCATCTGTTAGCCTCAGTTGTTAGCCCATCCAACCAAGAGCCTTTTACAGTGATGCTTTATAAAGTCTTGCAATGGATTATAGGAACTAATACCGTCTACCTAAAAGACGTGGAACAGTGCGTACCATAAACTACACGTTACTGTAAGTATTGCTTGAAAAGCAAGAGAGGAAGGCCTAAGTCCACAAATTCGCACGTGTTCTGGATTGAGATGGTCCACTTAGCCTATTCTTGTCCATTCTATTCCATGCTCTGACGAGTTTATGGACCCAGTCAATAGGTACTTGAACTTGTCACAAAACCCACTGAAGTGGATCCCGATCATCCATCTACTCTGCCAATCTGATGCTGAAAGAATCACTCTCTCTTGTGACCAGCAGTTAGCGTAATGGCTGTCACTGGACTCCCACGTAGTCCACTGCGGTTAGCGTCCTGGACCCGGTGGCTTAAACTCACGCCGGGTTCTTGTGCGTGTATGCCCGAGATCCCGAGAGGAGAGTGGAGGAGAAGGGATTGTTGCCACTCCCCCCCCCCCCCCCCCCCCCCCCGTGATTTCTCGCTTTCTGTCTCTCTCTCTGGCGAGTGCACACGCCCTATACCAAACCCCCCCCCCCCCCCCCCAAAAAAAAAGAATCACTCTCTCATGGGAAACAATATAAAACATGTTTCCCTGGTCTGATACTCAGTTTGCGCTTTAGTTTTGAGCAACAAATATGTACATGTAAGCACATAAATATATCCTGCTTAGACCCTTCATTATACAAAGACACTCTCTCTCCAGCTTTCTCCTGACTGGTAAATTTCTTCCTCTTCATCATACTTGGGTAACCTGGTTCTTTTATTTCTGCTCAACCAGAAATGTTCAAGTTCTATGTGATGTTACTTGGTACTCCAAATTTTAGTGCCAAGGATACCTAATTACTTAACATTATGTTTGAAAACTCAATTATCTAATCAAAATTTTGTTAGAGCCTAATTGAGTTTTGTTTTGTTTTGTTTTTGTTTTTTGAAGAGGTTTTTGCTATAGGGCGCATGTGCTCGCCAGACAGACAGAGACAGACAGAGAGACAGAAAGCGAGAAATCACCCCCTGGGGGGATGACCATGCCACAATCCCTTCTCCTCCATTCTCCTCTCAGGATTTTGGGCACTCATGCACACGCGCCTGGCGTGAACTTAAGCCACCGGGTCTGGGACTCAAACTGGGGTTGACTACATGGGAGTCCAGCGACATAGCCATTATGCCAACTGCTGGTCCCTGGGGTTGATTTTTGTCTGTAGACTGAGTGATGTCGCTACTCCATGAATCCACCTGGAAGCCTGCGCCTGTCTGTACAACTTTAATTCCAACATTATGCAGAGCTATGGGGAACTAGCAGAAACGATGCAAGAAAACATTACAATGGGGGCATTTCCTTCTGCTTTCACAACAGAAAATGGGTGCTTCCTCCTTCTCCAAGATGAAACAAGTCCCTACCTCTCCTGCTATCCTGTCCCCCCTTTGTTATGTGTGTGAATTAGCAGTGTCTATTTTTCTTGTTTGCAATGCTTTGCCTTCCTGAGTAAAGGATATATTTCTTTTTTTTTTTTTTTTTTTGAGAGGTTTTTGCTATAGAGCACGTGCAGTCGCCAGAGAGACAGAGAGAGACAGAGAGACAGAAAGCCAGAAATTACCCCCTGGGGAGGGGAATGGCCACACTGCAATCCCTTCTCCTCCATTGTCTTCTCGGGATCTTGGACACGCACGCACACTCGCCCAGCATGAGTTTAAGCCACCAGGTCCGGGACTCAAACCGCAGTCAACTACATGGGAGTCCAACGACATAGCCATTACGCTAACTGCTGGTACCAGGATATATTTCTTTTTTAAGTGGAAATTTAATGCTAAAAATTAAAAGAGAGCCAAATGGTTATTCTGATTCTGGAGAGACCAAATGTGTTTATCTGTCTCACTGGTGCTGCTTAATTACATTGTTACACTCCCATCTTAAGCTGCACACATAAAAAATATTTAACTATGGGAGAAGATACAGGTAAGCAAAAACCAACCATGCTTGATGATAGAGTACCCAGAGCCGAGTAAGAAAGAGCACCGTGGCAGTAAGCTTAGACTGTGATTCTTTGCCTAAAATGTCAACCAGTAACTACTTGTAAAAATTATTTTGTCTTGGGACCAGCAGTTAGAGTAATGGCTATGTCGCTGGACTCCCACGTAGTCGACCGTGGTTCATGTCCCGGACCCGGTGGCTTAAAACTCACGCCAAGCGCGTGTGCGTGTGCCCAAGATCCCGAGAAGAGAATGGAGGAGAAGGGATTGCGGCGTGGCTATCCCCCCTGGAGGGTGATTTCTCGCTTTCTGTCTCTCTGTCTCTCTCTCTCTGTCTGGCGAGTGCACGCGCCCTATTGCGAAAACCTCTCAAAAAAATTATTTTGCCTTTTCTTTGTTGTAAGCAACAAATAAAAACAATGTATGTAGGACAGTGTGTTGAAGGTGAAGCAGAGTGATTTCTCATAGAATTCTGACTCATTAGAATTAGTGTACTTTGCGGCCTCAATTGTTTGGGTCTGCCATCTGCATTTCACCAGAATAGAAGTATCTATTTCTTTTCTTTCTTTATTATTTTTTTCGAAGAGATTTTTGCTATAGGACATGTGCACTCACCAGAAAGACAGAGAGATAGGAAGCGAGAAATCACACCCCCCCCCCCCCCGGCCCCCGGGGGGATGTCCACACCGCAATCCTTTCTCCTCCATTCTCCTCTTGGGATCTTGGGCATGCACACACATGCACCCAGCATAAGTTTAACCCACCAGGTCCAGGACTCGAACTGTTGTTGACTACATGAGAGTCCACAGACATAGCCATTACACCAACTGCTGGTCCCAGAAATTCTATTTCAATGTAATAGTGACACAAGAAGTTTTTGTGGGAAAGGTTTCATGTTTCATGAAAGAGGTGGTGTAATAATTGGAGGTTTGTTTCTATTTACTATAGACATAAGAAAAGAAGTGCTGGTGTTTTTACTCATTGACTTAATTTTAGCTCTTCCTCCAAGGAACAATCAGGAATCACCAATGAGTAGTCCTGGCATTCTTTTTTTTTTTTTTTTTTTTTTTTTGAGAGGTTTTTGCTATAGGGTGCATGCTCTCGTCAGAAAGACAGAGAGTGACAGAGAGACAGAAAGTGAGAAATCACCCCCCGGGGGGTGGCCACGCTGCTCCTCCATTCTCCTCTTGGTATCCTGGGCACACACACGCACTCGCACCCGGCATGAGTTTAAACCACCAGGTCCGGGACTCGAACCGCTGTCAATTACATGGGAATTCAGCGACATAGCCATTACGCTAACTGCTGGTCCCAGTCCTGGCATTCTTTGTCCCTGACATACATCCAGAATTTATAAGACACTCTCTCCTTTAAGATCATATATCTGAATCAAACTATTTTTATTTTTATTTTATTTTTTAAAAATGTTAATGTTTTTGCCATAGGGCATGGATGCTTGATGAGACAGTCAGAGAGAGACAGCAGAAGGGAAAGTGAGACATGACCCTCCGAGGGAGGTGGCCACACTGCAGTCCCTTCTCCTCCATTCTCCTCCTGGGATTTTTGTGCACACATTCCTGACATGATTTTCAAGCCTCCAGGCCCAGAACTCAAACTGCAGTAGGCCATGTGGGAATCCAATGCCTTAATCACCACACCACCTGCTGGCCCTAGTCTTTTTTTTTTTTTTTTTTTTTTTTTTTTTTTCTTAAGACAATGTCTTGCTAAATTGTGTTCCTCCTACCTCAATCTCCTGAGTAGCTGGCACTACAGGCACAAACCACTATGCCTGACTTTTTTAGAAGTGGATCAGGAATTGAACCCAGGTCTTCCTTGTGGCCTGAGCAGCAAAGCAGCAGTGTCTTACAGTGTGCACCACTGTGTGTGAGCCTAGATCAATTCTTTTTCTCCTGTTATGCTGACAGAGCATGTGAGCACACAGGTGAGAGTAAGAAAGAGACAGACGCAACTTTCACAGGATCTGGTCATGCTGCAGAATTCCCTTCCTCCAGTTTTTCCAGCCTGATAGATCCTGGGCACTGGTACAAGTTCCTGGCATGTTTTAAGCTAACCAGGCTAAGGACTCAAACCCTGGTTGCCATGTGGAATCCAGCTTCTGAACAGTGCGTCACCGCTGTGCCACAGAGCCAGCCTAGAATTACTCTTAACACAGAAATGCGGGCAGACATTAGCATCTGAGCTACTGCCTTTAGAGATTTTAAACCTGTTTATAATCTTCGGAGAGATTTTTTTTTCTCACTTCAAGTGCAAAGGTATAAAGGTACTGAACAAGTAACCACTTCATCCCACTAACTCCAGCCGTGTTGTGTTTTTCCTAGGACTTGTCCTACATTGAATTTGTCTAACAAGGTATGCAGGAATACGTCATGCTCACTTGGAAAAAAACGGAGATGTGATACAGGCTGTAGAGTCCTTCACGTTTACTGTGATCTGTTGGGTCATCGAGAAAGCCATGATGCATTTTTACATAGGAAAACATAGAAAAATACATCATGACTTTTTCGATGACCCAATATTTTATTAGTAATATTATTTCAGGAAATCGTTTCCATGCATTTAACAGGATGCGTTCAAAGTTTCTACACCAGCTGTCAGATAAGGGGACTTGCTGTTAGTTGTTTGATTTTATTCAGTCCTAATATTCTGACCTTCCCTCTAGGTCTGCAGTGCTTCCTTTCCTTTCTCATTTGAGAGGGCTCATGTTTTGACCTCTGGTATGCAATTACAAGACACATTTGTTCATCTTGGCTGACCTGCTCTTTGAATCAACTGAGATTTTTATTGCACTGTTAATGGATATTTCAGCTTTTTACCCTTTTACAATTTTAAGTAGAAAATTTTATGAATAGGATATTTTGAATCAAAGAAGCATTTATTTTTTTTTAAATCCTCCCATCAGCTAACCCCACTCTTTGCTATGATTGTTTTACAGGAACATTTAACATGCAAGAATACTTCCTGCCTTTCACCCCCATATCAAGACTTTGTTTACTATTTAGAAGAAATTAACGGTATAATTTTATTTGGCACATTCATAATGAAGTAATGTGCTGCATTAAAACGGCATATATGTATCCACTGTCTTCTTTCTGAATATTAATAAACTAAAAAGCTTTTTGACCAGTAAATAGCAATGCACAAACATAGGCCATTCAAAGTAGTGGAAAACAAATTCATAAAATGGAACAGTACACTCTTAAAGTGAGTATGAGCATTCTCTGACTTCTTTTAAATAGGAACACGATGTAGCAGACACATAGATTTTATTCCTCTATTGGACTCAAAGATAAGTTAAACTGCATTTTTTTAAAAAAATGGGCAAATGGTCAGCAAGCACTTAGTGAATTAAAAACTGGAATAAAAGTGTTAAAAAAATTGCTTCATGCTGCCCAATAATGGACCTCTTGGAAAAGTTTTGAAAACTTTTTTTGTCATACCCATGGATTGTCAGCCTTCTAGCCTACCCAGATTTTTTCTGAACTGATAAACATATTTAAACCACAGGAGATTTGTTTCTCAACAGGAAGCCCCAGTGTGTGTAGAGCTCTGGTGGAGGCCAGTACTCCTGGCACAGATGACAGGCTTCCTGTGCTGCCTACTGGAGTGACCGGAGTCACACAGCCGCCACCACTCTGGGAATCAGTCCTGAATATAGCACTGTGCTTTCTTCCCTCTTGTGTTATCTTGTTTTCCTTTGCCCTACATTTCTCTTTTTTATTGCTTTCTCTTTTTATTTATTTTATGTTTACAATGCGATTTTTTAAAATTGAAATATTCACATGGCTCACGATTCACCCTTTCCAAGTATATAATGTAGTGGTGTTTAGTATACAGCGCTCACAAGGCAGTAGAACCCAAACTACTAATTACAGAACATCTTTATCACCACAAATAGAAACCCCCTACTCCCCTCTCCCTTCCAGCCTCTGGAAAACACTCATCTGTTTTCTGTCTCTGTGAATTTACCTTGTTCTGGACGTTTCCTATAAACGGAATCAGGCAATATGTCTGTCGTCTGTTGTGTCTAACGTCCCTTGCTTAGCATAACGTTTTCAAGGTTCCTCTGTACGGTTGTACATGTCAGGCCTTTGTTACTTTTGATATCTAAATAATAGATATAGTATAGTCCATTGGATGAATATACTATATAAAATTATGGGTTAAAAATTGCATCCAGGGGGCTGGCAGGTGGCGTGGTGGTTAAGGCGCTGGACACACGTACATGGCTGACCACGGTTCAAGTCCTGGACCTGGCAGCTTGCTTCCTCACTTTCCCTCTCTTTCTGTGTCTTTCTGATCAAGTTAAAATAAATGAATGAATAAATAAAATTTTAAAAAATTGCATCCAATCATTATGAGGCATTTAGGTTGTTCTTACTTTTTGGCTATTATGAATAATGCTGCTAAGACTATACCCATGTCTCACTTGTACGACCTCTGTGAGCATGTGGGTGACATGATAACTCTACGTTTAACTCTGTGAGGAAATGACAAGTCATTTTCCATAGTGGCTGTACCTTTTTACATTTCCAACAATGTATGAGGATCCCAGTTTCTCTTTGTCCTTGCCAACACTTGTTATTTTCCATTAAGAAATTATAGTCATCCTTGGGGACAGGAGGTGGCGAAATGATTAAGGCACTAGGTTCCCACATGGCCGACTGCAGTTCAAGTCCTGGACTTGGCAGCTTGAAACTCAAGTCAGACACATGTGCATGTGTGCCCAGAATTCCAGGAGGAGAATGGAGGAGAAGGGATTGTGGCATGGTCCTCCCCTGTGAGGGATGTCTTCTCACTTTCTGCCTCTCTGTCTCTCTGTCTCTCTCTGCCTTTCTGGTGAGTGCCCAATCCCTATAGCAAAAATCTCTAAAAATTAAAAACTATAGTCATCCTAGTATTGAAGTAATCTCTCATTGTGGTTTTGATTTGCATTTCCCTAATGGCAGTGATGTTAAGCACTATTTCATTTGTTTACTGAGCATGTGTCTATCTTCTTTGGCGTAGTCATAATTTTTCACTGGGATAATTGTCCTTTTTATTTGCCATAGGGCACATGCACTCTCCAGAGAGAGACAGCGAGAGGGAAAGTAAGAAATCAAACCCAGTCTGGTGGCCACACGCAATCCCTTCTCCTTCATTCTCCTGGGACTTGGAGCACGCACGCACATGCACCCAGCATGATTTTCAAGCTGCCAGGTCTGGCAGTTGGCCAAGTCCAGTCCAGCCCCTTAACCATGACACCACCTGCTGGCCCTGTCCTTTCATTTTGAGTTTTAAAAGTGTTATACTCTGAATATTATACTCTTATAAAGTACATAAGTTGCAAACACTTTCTTCCATTTCGTGAGTTATCTCTGTACTTTCTTGATATTGTTCTTTGATGTGCAACTTTTTTAAAGCACATTTTCTATAAGTATATATACATAATATATATTTTTGTTGCTTATATTTTAGGTGAGAGATAGACGATAGATGATAGATAGATAAATAGATAGATAGATGATAGATAGATAGATATTGAGTTGTTGGGAAAGTCATGATGCATTTTTGAATAGAAAAACAAGGCATGACTATCCCGACAACCTAATAGATACCATGTCTAATAAGATAACTCCAAAGATTTACATCCATGTTTTCTACTAAGAATTTTATGGTTTTAGCTTTTGTATTTAGATCTTTGATACATTTTGTACAAATTTTAAAAATATTTCATTCGATTTACTTAAATAAGGATAAGGTTACTTAAAAGACTTTTTACATACAAAAACGTACATTACAAGGTAAACGTCTCTGTACTGAACTACAAAACCTGCACAAGCATGTAATAAAAGAGCACACTTAAAAACATTTTGACCATTTTGTAGCCTCTAAAAATTACTGAAGTTCCACAGTAGTAAACAGAGGAAGCTCTTATATACATACATGGTTTGATCCACTGGCAGTTTCACTTCATGTAAGTTTGAAGTCATTACTTTTGAATGAGTCTCTAGATCAATTTTTGAATCATTTCTCAAAACTAAATCAATCAAAATATTATTTCAAATAATCTAATTGTGAAGAATTTTAATAATAGCAAATATATCATGGTCCATAATCATAGGTGAAACAACTTTCTAAAGTGCCTGGCAGCTGTCTATACTAATAAGGCTATTTTGGAAAACTGTCCTACCTTTAGAGTCACTGGGAGGCAATTCAGTGCCCTGGTGTCACAGGATCTGAAGACTTTCCAGAATTCCCACAGAGGTCTACGGTCCCTTAAATGTGAGAGGACTGGGGACTGGCTTGTCTTCACCCCTCAGTGGATGACATTTTGTACAAATTTTGTATATGATGTGAGGAAGAAGACCAAAATAATTCTTTTGCATGTGGTTGTCTCAGCCATTGTTGAAAAGATTGTTTTCCCATTGAATGATCTTGACATCATTGTTGAAAATCTACTGTCCATAGACATAGGTATCTAGATTCATACCATTCTATACCATTCATCTGTATGTCCAGCCTTATACCAGTACCCTACTCTTTCAGTTACTAGAGCATGTTGGTAAATGTTGAATTACAGAAGTGTGAGTCTTCCAACTGTGTTATTTTTTTACAAGATTGTTTGCTTATTCTGAATCTCTTACATTTTCAGATGAATTTTAGAATCAGCTTGCCCATTTCTGAAAAAAAAAATGAGACAATTGCATAGAATCTGTAGATTAATTTGGGGACTATTGTCATCATAGCAATATTAAATCTTCCAATCCATGAATGTGAAATGTGTTTCCATAGAGCTATATCTCTAACTTATTTCAACACTGGTTGAGAAATTTTTTTTAGTTTTAATGCATTGGCTTTGCATTTCTTTTTATATGTATTTGTAAAGGTTTTATTATTTTGATGCTTTATAAATGAAATTGTTTTCTCAATTTTATTTCTAGATTGTTAATGGCTAGTATATTAGTTTGCTAGGCCTGTCCAACAAAATATTACAGATGGGGTATCTTAAACAACAGAACTTTATATTTCTCACAGTTTTGGGGGCTTAAAGTCCAAGATAAAAGTGTCAGCACAGGGACCAGCAGATGGCATAATGGTTATGTCCCTGGACTCCCATGTAGTCGACCATGGTTCGAGTCCCAGACCTAGTGGCTTAAACTCACACTGGGCACGTTTGCGTGCATACCCAAGATCCCGAGAGGAGAATGGAGGAAAAGGGATTGGGGAATAGCCATCCCTCTGGGGGGTGATTTCTCGCTTTCTGTCTCTCTGTCTCTCTCTATCTTTCTGGCGAGCATAAGAGTCCTATAGCAAAAACCTCTCAAAAAAAGAAAAGAAAAGAAAAAGAAAAAGAAAAGTGTCAGCACATTTGTTTCTTCTGATGCCCTTCTTCTTGGCTTGCAGATTGATTCCTTCTCATTGCACTTTCATGTGGTCTTACCTCTATGCATACGCATCCATGGTCTCTCTCCTTTGTCCCAATTTTCTCTTTTTGTAAGAATACCAGTAAGAGTAGACTAGAGTTAATCTTTTTTTAAATTATTATTATTTTTATTTTTGCTATTGGGTGCATGTGCTTGCTGAAGAGTGAAAGAGAAAAGGAAAGTGAGAAATCACCCACTTGGGGGAGATGGCCACACCACAATCCCTTCTCCTCCATTCTCCCTTTGAGATTTTGCAATGCATGCACACACCCTGTGTGAGTTTCAAGCTGCTGGGTCTGGGACTTGAACCATGTTTGGCCATCTGGAGGTCTAGTTCCTTAACCACTGCACCATCTGCTGGTCCTATAGGGCCAACCTTAATTGCTTCATTTTAACCTGATCATCTCTTTAAAGACTCTTTCTCCAAATATAGTCACATACTGAGGATTGGGTTTATAACATGAATTTGGCAGAGAGAGGTCATAATTCTACCCATAATAGCTAATATATAGAAATACAGCTGACTTTTGTTTATTGATCTTGCATTCTGTAACCTTATTAAACTCATTTATTAGTTCTGATTTTTTTTACAACTGTAAGGATGCTTTCAGATTTTACATATAAGATCATGTTATCTGCAAATACAGTTTATCTTCCTTTCCATATGGATGTCTTTTATTTTATTTTCTTATCTAATTACCTTGTCTAGAACCTCCAATACAATGCTGAATAGAAATTTTGAGAGTGGACATTCTTGTCTTGTTCTTAATTTTAGAGGTAAAATTTTAATTCTTTCACCATTAAACGTGATGTTAGCAGTGGAATTTTCATTGATGTTATCAGGTTGAACAAGATTCCTTCTATTCTTGAGTTTTTTTTTTAAATTATTATTATGAATGGATTTTGTCAAATGCCTTTTCTGCTTCTACTGGTAAGATTGTGCATTTGTTCTTTTATTCTATTGGGAAGATATATTACATTATTATTATTATTTTTTGGTATGTGTTAAACCAGCTTTGCATCCATGGAATTAATTGCTCTTGGTCATGGGATATAATCCTATTCCTAAAATAATAAATTTATTTTTCAAATTTTTTGAGGATTTTTACATGTATATTTATAAGGAATATTGGTTTGTGATATTTTCCTTCCCCCTTATTGCTTTGTTTGAATATGAAGGTAATACTTCCCTCATAGAGTAAGTTAGGAACTATTCCCTCCTCTTCTACTCTTTGGAAGGCTTGGAATAGTTGATGTTAATTCTCTAGTCTTTTGGTAGAATTTACCAATGAAGCAATTTAGGTATCCAATTTTTATGTAGATTTTTTGATTATTGATTCATTGTTTTTAGTTGTCAGCCTATTCAAAGTTTCTAATTCTTTTGAGTTTATTTTGGTATTTTGTCTCTTTCTAAGAATTTGTTCATTTTTCAATATAATTATATAATTTTTAGCATATAACTCTTCATAATATTCTCTTATAATAATTTTTATTTCTATAAAATCTATAGTAGAACCCACATTTTTCATATTTTTTTTTTGAGAAGTTTTTGCTATAGGGCACGTGTGCTCACCAGAAAGACAGAGAGACAGAAAGATGGAAAGCGAGAATCACACCCTGGGCAGATGGCAACGTTGCAATCCCTTCTCCTCCATTCTCCTCTTGGGATCTTGGGCACGCACGCACCACTGCCCAGCATGAGTTTACCACTGGATCTAGGACTCGAACCACAGTCGACTACATGGGAGTCCAGCAACATAGCCATTTTGCCAACTGCTGGTCCCACAATTTTTTTGAGAGATTTTTTGCTATAGAGTGTGTATGCTCACCAGACAGAGACAGAAAGACAGTGAGATATCATGCCCTCAGAGGGGGATGGTCATACCACAGTCCCTGTTCCTCCATTCTCCTGTCAGGATCTTGGGCACACATGCACACACACTTGGTGTGAGTTTTAAGCCACCCTATCTGGGGCTCGAACCATGTAGTCGACCACATGAGAGTCCAGCAATGTAACATTAGACCATCTGCTGGCCTCCTCATTTCTAATATTAGTAATTTCTCTCTTTTTTTTTCTTGGTCAATCATGGTAAAGGCTTGTCAATTTTGTTGATTATTATTAACATTTGATTTTGTTGATTTGTTTCACTTGTCTATTTTCTATTTCGCTTACTTCTACTCTAATCTTTATTTTTTACCTTCTTCTGTTTCATAGTCTCTTTATGTAAAAAGTTAGATTGCTGACTTTAGATCTTTCTTCTACTTGAAAAAAAATGTTGCCAGAGGGCATGTGTACTTGAGAGAGGGAGAGAGAGAGAGACCCCTATAAGGCATGCTTATGCTGCGGTCCCTTTTCCTCAATTTTTCCATTCCATCAGGATTCTGGGCATGTTTTCAAGCCACCATGGCTGGTATTCAAACTTCGGTCAGCCTTGTGGGATCCAGCTCCTAATGCACAGTGCTTAACCACTGCACTACAGGGCTGGCCATTCTTTTTAATGTAGACATTTATAGCTATAATTTTCCCTCCTAGTACTATTTTTGCTACATATACTATGATTTGGTATGTTGTCTTTTTATGTTCATTCATGGAAAAAAATATGTTTTCTAATTACCTCTTGTGATTTCTTCTTTAATTGATTGGTTATTTAGAAATGTTTACTTTGCCCATATTAGTGAATTTACAAAATTTCTTTGTAATTGATTTCTGACTTCATTTTATTGTGGTCAGAGAATATATTTTGTATAATGTCAATTCTTTTATACTTATTAAGACTTGTTTTATTCCCTAATGTATGGTCAATAATGAGAATGTTCAATTTACATGTAAGAAAAATGTGTTCTACCATTGTTCTATATTTGATGCATAGTTATTTGCAAATGTACAGAGTGTTTTGCAGATGTCTGTTTGGTCTATATAACTTATAGTTTTCTGAAAGTTTTCTTTTTATCTTTTCTTTTTTTTTTTTTTTTTTTGAGAAGATTTTGCTGTAGGGCATGTGCGCTCGCCAGAAAGAGAGAGAGAGAGAGAGACAGGGAGACAGAAAGCGAGAAATCACCCCCCAGGGGGGATGGCCATGCCGCAATCCCTTCTCCTCCATTCTCCTCTCAGGAACTTGGGCACGCACGCACATGCGCCCAGCATGAGTTTAAACCACCGGGTCCAGGACTCAAACCGCCCTTGACTACATGGTAGTCCAGCGACATAGCCATTATGCTAACTACTAGTCCCAGTTTTCTGGAAGTTTTCTATATCCTGTTGATTGGTCTACTTGTTCTATCTACTATGGAATATGAGGTATTGAAATATCCAACTATTGTTTATCTTTTTGTCCTTTCAATTCTATCAGTATTCGCTTCATGTATTTTGTGCTTTGTTGTTATGTGCATACATGTTTCTAGTTATGATATCTTCTTGGTAGATTGCCTTTTTAGTACTATAAGAAGTTCTTTTTAACCTCATGTAACAGTTTTCATTTTAGTCATGTTTGTCAGTTGTTAGTATAAATTCTTTAGTTTTTTTGGTTACTATCTGGAGAGTTTATCTTTTTAAATTCTTCTGTTAAATTTATGTGTGTCACTGAATCTAAATTTTGTCTATTAAAATTAGCATACAGATTAACTTTTTTTTTTCAATTTATTCTGGCAATTTTTGCTTTTTAATTGGAGAGTTTACCACATTTATACTTAATGTAATTATTAATGATAGAATTTATATCTAGAACTTTGCCATTATTTTCTATATCTTTTTTCTTCCTCCATTTCTAACTTATTTTGTGTTTAGTAGATTTTCTTAGAGTATTATTTTAGTTCTGTTATTTCATTTATTTTCTATTTTAAGTTGTTTCCTAGTGGATTTCTTTGGGATTATAATTAATGTCTTAATTTATAATGATCTAATTTGGATTAATATCAATTAATTTTGATAGTGTACAAAAACTTTGCATTCCTTATAGCTTTTTTGTTGGAAATTGGACATTTTGAATAACACAAAGTGATAACTCTGTAAGTCAGATTGTCTCTCTTCCCCAGAATTTGTTGTTCCTGCTGTATGTTATAGCTATTGTTTGTTTAGTGATTTTTCATAACTAATTTCATAAACTTTATCATTTTTGTCATGTGGGGACATTTAAGTTTCTATTAGGTTAGTCTAGTGGTCAGCTAATTATTAGACAGGGTTTCCCATAAATGATTGTATCAAAAAAATTCAGTCTTTGTTAAGGGGTTTTGTGTGCATGTTTGGGTATGCCTTCAAGTTTTTTTTTCTTTTCTTTTCTTTTCTTTTCTTTTCTTTTCTTTTTTTTTTTTTAAGAGGTTTTTGCTATAGGGCATGTGTGCTCGCCAGAAAGACAGAGAGAGACAGAGAGATAGGAAGCAAGAAATTACCCTTCGGGGGGGATGGCCACACCGGCAATCCCTTCTCCTCCATTCTCCTCCTGGGATCTTGGGCATGCACGCATACTCGCCCGGCATGAGTTTGAGTCCGGGACTCGAACTGCAGTCGACTACATGAGAGTTCAGTGACGTAGCCATTACGCCAACTGCTGGTCCCTGCCTTCAATAATCATCTTGGCAGTTCATAACTCTGCCTTAAGTCTTCACTTCCTGCTTCTGCATGGCCTCATGATCATCCTAAGAAAAAATTTTACAGCCTTTTAAGGCTTTCCTCTGTATGTCCCTAAACTTGCATGTAGCCTTCTACATTCTCAATAATATGCTAGAGTTTTTCAAAGCCCATATAGACATCCCATTTTCTAGTTTTTTCATTTCAAGTTTTTTGCTTCATCTAAAATGAACTAGTAGAAAGTTAATATCAACCCAATTACAAATATGTACCATTTAAATTTGAGAAGTGTTCTTGAGTTATCACAACCTCAGCAATGTTTATTAAGGAATGAAGGCCCAGCCTCACATGGAACATGGATGGTTAAAATCAACATATGCAAGGCCAGCATGTGGCATAGAGGTTAAGGTGGCTGGAACCTATATGGTCTATTTTGATGTTTGAGTCCTGGAACCAGCAAACTGAAAATCACCCCAGTTGTGATTTTGTACATGCAAGCCCAGAATCCCAAGAAGAGTATGGAGAGAAGGGATTGTGCTGTGGCTGTCCTTCAGAGGGGATGATCTTTTACTTTCTCTCTCTCTCTCTCTCTCTCTCTCTCTCTCTGTCTTGTCTGGTGAGCATATAAAACCTACAGCAAAAACAAACAAACAAACAAAAACTTAATAAACAGTTAGATAAACACACGAGAGGGGTAGGATTGCTCGTGCAATGTGAAGCAAATCTTGGGAAGGCAAGAAAGGGGTGTGGTGAAAACTACTTCAGCTGTCAACTGAAACTTGATGGCCCCAGCAAGTTTCTACACACCCAGATAAATAGGCTAATGTCAAATACAGTCAACTCAGGGCTTTTTAAAAGTGTGCTCCTTTTTAGATGGAGATAAAGATAAAACCTAAAATTTTGTAAGATATCGTGTCCTTCCCTCGTGGTCCTCATCAGATCTGAATTATTATTTCTACGGTTAAAGATAAATTTCTGCTTTTTTTCTTGTTCTGCTAAGTAAATATTAGATAAACTCTGTTATACTAGAAGAAAATTACTGGACAAATATATAGGAAATTAGTGATTTGGCATTATTTAATGGACCACCTCTCCCCCTACACCTCAGCGTTTCAATGGAAAAATTTTGAAAGCAGTTTTCTAATAGAGTTGATGGAGATGGTCCAGGTAAGTTGGGTAGAAGACTCCTTTTCGCAATCTATTAAAACCAGGTAGAACTACCTAGCATGTTTCAAGAGAAGATATAAATTCTTAGTTGAAAGGCATTGTGTGCTGAGGTCTAAGTTTGTAATTTTAATTTTATTTTTAAGAGAGATTTTTGTTATAGGGCATGTGTGCTTACTGGAGGGACAGAGACAGAGAGACAGAAAGCAAGAAATCAGCCTTCTGGGGGGGGTTGGCACACTGCAGTCTCTTCTCCTCCAGTCTCCTTCCAGGATTTTGGGCATGCATGCACATGCGCCTGGAATGAGTTTTAAACCACTGGGTCCAGGACTTGAACCACAGTTGACTGACTGCATGGGAGTCCAATAACATAATCATTATGTTATCTGCTGGTCCTGTCATTTTAATTTTTAACCTGGAACAAATATTTCCACAGCAAGTTTGTTGTGTATATAGTATGAGGTATAATAACACCAGAGTGAGTTGCCAGGAGAGTCTAGACTATCTTCATGAATGTACATATTTTAGGAAAGAATTGACCAATGAAAAATGCAACTATTAGTATTATATATTGAATTCATGTCTAAAATATTCTGCTAATTAACCAGAAACAAAAAGGGATCAACAATATTTTAGAGAAATAATATTACATTGGTTCAATAATATTATGATTAAAAGTCATGAAAGCAGGACCAGCAGTTGGCGTAATGGCTCTGTTACTGGACTCCCATGTAGTAGACCGCAGTTTGAATACCAGACCCGGTGGCTTAAAACTCACACCTGGTGCGTGTGTGTGTGCATGCCCAAGATCCCGAGAGGAGAATGGAGGAGAAGGGATTGTGGCGTGGCCATTCTCCCTGGGGGGCGATTTCTCACTTTCTATCTCTCTGTCTCTCTCTGTCTTTCTGGAGAGCGCATGTGCTCTATAGCAAAAACCTCTCCAAACAGAAAAAGAGAAAAAAAGAAAAAAAAAAGTCACGAAAGCAACAAAAATGATATGTAACCTCCAAGTAATATGTTATTGTCCATGCTAGGCTCTCTTATAGATTTCTGTTGAGTCTGTCTGGGTCAAATATTTTAAAGTTTGCACAATTTTGTTGCCATTGTATTTTTGAACTAAAACATAGGTATTATTTAATTACTACTGCCTCACAGAAATACTGCACTATTTGTTAAAATTCTCCAAAGGATGAAGGAACAGTCATACTCAGGTATTCTATGACCTACTTAAAGCAACAGGAAAATTGCAGTGTAATTTGTGTATTAAAAGGAAAACAAAAGCTTTACATCTCTTAGAGCATGCAGAAATGTATTAATGAATGCTAATGGGCTATTGTAATGAATGTCTTTTGCACATAACTGAAAAAGCCTATTAGTTTCTTAAAGGATTCCATTTATTATTCAAGAATCCAATACTCCATTTTTTTTCTAGCCCAACAGAATTTGATCTGACATATTTTACTACCTGTGTGTGTGTTCTCTCCTGATTTAATTCCAGTTGTCCTGATTAAATCATCCATCATTTTTTAAGAAGATTCTTTTTCTTTATTGGTTTTTGGGACTGCCTCAGTAGCTTTAGTTATTTGCTACTTCCTCTTTCTGATATGTCACTTTGAAAATATTTCTGTGATGTTCTCCCATTAACTTTCTAATAATAGTTCAGTTTTTATTTTTAGTTTCAGCTGATTTTTACAAATTTATTTTTTTATGCTTTTTACATCTTTTCATCAGTAAATATGACTTAGGTCTTGCTAATTTGGATTTCTATGTCTATTTGGGTGGGACCTGTAATTAAATAAGCAGCTGTCTCAAATAAGAAATATTTTCCCTATATAACTTGTAGATATTGCATAACCTCTAAATACTGATAAATAGGTATAAGAGCTTTTTAATATATTGGATTTAGATGGTCAAATCAGCCACTTACTTTTTCTTTTTCCTTTTTTTTTTTTTTTTTTTTGTCTAGGAGGTGTTTTATATTAACCTCAATAGGCCATGTAAACTTTTTGTTTTGTGAGGGACAGAAACTAAAGAGATACAGGTTTTAGGGCCTCTGGACTGACGTTTTTAAATTGCCTGGTGAAGGCCAACCAAGATCAAACCTAGACGAGCAAGATTGGCACCACAGTAACGAGGACATGCTGGAGCTACTGTACCTGCAGAGGGAGATGGAGTCTACGTGGGGGCAGAGCAACAAAAGAACTCCATGCTTGAGTGGAGGGAAGGTCATTGAAAGAAATATCAAGAATTTGGGGACCAGCAGTTGGTGTAATGGCTATGCCGTTGGACTCCCATGTAGTCGACCACAGTTCAAGTCCCAGACCTGGTGACTTAAACTCATGGCAGGTGCTTGTGTGTGCCCAAGATCCCAAGAGGAGAATGGAGGAGAAGGGATGGTGGTGTGGTCATTCTCCCTGGGGGGTGATTTCTCGCTTTCTGTCTCTCTCTGTCTTTCTGGCATGCACACACGCCCTATAGCAAAAACCTCTCCAAAAAAAAAAAAAAAAGATTTTGCCATTGAAGACCTCTCTCTGAAAAGCTGTGAAGGGGGAGTACTCTCTGGATGAGAGATGTGTACCCCCAAATGATGATTGTGCATAACTGATTTGTGAACTAGTTTACATACTCAGAATGTTTGGAGATAGTAACAACGAATGCATGCAGATACAGGACAATGTTATATACAGAGAAGACACCTTACAACCACATAAAGATCTCCTTCTCTGTTCTAAGCGATGCATCAGAGCCCTGGCGTCATTGACTAACCTCATGACTTATGCAGTCAATGTTATAAACTCTAAAATTGGGTCCCAGATTAATAATGCCAACTTGAATTGATATCTGAACTTTCATTCTAAGCATGATACTTTTTATATAAACGTGATTCTCAGTAGGATAAGCTCATTATTATTCTTACAGGGCTATAGATATTTGAGGGAAAGGAGGCTATGTGGATAGAAGAAAATTGATGTTACAATTTTGTATTTAGGAAATAAAGAAAATCTACATTACAAAATACAGGGCCAGTGCCAGTAGGTGGTATAGAGGTCAAGGTGCTATATCCCACGTGGACGACTGTACGTACGGCTCAAGTCCTGGACCCAGTGGCTTGAAAATCAGGTGTATGTGTCTGCATGTCCAAAATCTTGAGAGCAAAATGGAGGAGAAGGAATTGTCGCATGGCCATCCTAACTGGGGTGGGGGTGGTGGTTTCTCACTTTCCGACTCTCTGTCTTTCTGGTAAGAACATGTGTCCTATAGCCAAAAAACAACAAAACAAACAACACCAACATCTTAGCCAATGGGACTATGAAAAAGAGTTATTCTTAATTGGAGCAGGGATGTACGTAGCTGACACACACTAGCAGAGGCACATGTCAGAATCTTCATGAGAAAGGAGTGAGTGAGATTTTTGTTTATCAAAGGAGGACATAAAATAACACAAAGTTAGTATCAGTTATCTGTAATGATTAAGCTGGTGTTATCAAGCTACAGTGTGTGGGAGTCAGGATTTACATGACTTTGAATGGCCTATCAAATTGGGCTACTACTATTGATTGTAATTATTATGGACAGTACCACACATTATCCATCGGTATAAAAGAAGCTTCCGGCCACCCTGTGCTTGGCAGTTAAGGTGACTGGGATCCTACATGGCTGAATAGACTATTTGAGTTCCAGATCCAGTGGGTTAAAAAAAGCATCCCAGGTACGTGTGTGTACATATCCAAAAATCCCAACAGGAAGGAGAAATGAAGGAGAAAGGACTGCAGTGTGACTGTCCCTCATGGTGGTGGAGGGGTGCTTCCACTTTCCCTCTTTCTCTGTCTGTATATATTAGGGAGTTGGAAAAGTCATGACACATTTTTCTATGCAAAAATGCGTCATGATTTTCTCAATGACCCAATATATCTCTCTAGCAAACACACTCACCCACTGGCGAAACAAACAAACAAACAAATCAAAAAAACAGAAAGAAAAAAAGGAGTGTGGCAGAATAGACAATTGACGTGCTTGTGATATCATGTTAAATTGTATTTTAAAGGCACTCCATAGGACAAACCTGAGAACAAAGTGGCATCGGCTCCAAAAGAGGACTGCTTGAAGGTCCCTCCTTGAACTCTCTCCACCAGAATCACCAGATAGTCTTGTTCCAAGTGCAGATTTCAGAACCACACCCCTGCCTGGTGATTCTGATTCAGGGAGTCTAGGAGAGGGTGGAACGTGGGAAAGTCATTTTTTAACAAGCTCTTTAGGTGATTAAATGACGCAAGTCATCCTAACACCACACTCAAGAGCAGTCCCAGGTCAAAGACTTGACACGAAAGATTCATTTCATCAGACATTACAAATGCGTTTTTCTGTTTTTTTTTTTGTTGTTTTTTCATGATCCCTCAAATGTTAATAATGAGTGAGGGTAAGCTTGAAGGATTCCAAAATGCATCTTTGTAATGTCATAATACCTGATACTTAAAAAGACAACTTCTCTAGCATCTACATTTCTGAATTGGATTTATTTGGACTAGAAAGGAGCATAAATTAAAAATGAAATATAAAGCACATTCTTCTAACATTAAATCCATTTATCTAATGAGTCATTATGCAGAATTTAGAAAGTAATAGGTTGAATACCAGCCCATCTCATTAAATGGCTCCTCCTTGTTTGAAGTTTCCATTGTATGATCAGTCAGAGGTTCAGCTTTCTGAGTCTTAAGAAAATAGTTTCACATATAGGGCTTTTTAAAGATATTTGTGAAAACTTTTCTTTCTCAGGACCAGCAGTTAGCGTATTGGCTATGTCGCTGAAATGCCATGTAGCCGACTGCAGTTCGAGTCCCAGACCCGGTGGCTTAAGCTCATGCCGAGTACATGTGCATGCATGCCCAAGATCCCGAGAAGAGAATGGAGGAGAAGGGATTGCGGTGTGGCCATCCCCCCTGGGGGGTGATTTCTCGCTTTCTGTCTCTCTTTCTCTGTCTTTCTGGTGAGCGCATGTGCCCTATAGCAAAAACCTCTAAAAAAAAAACTTTTCTCTCTCTCTTTGCTTCATTTATCAGAATAGTAAGTAAATCTATATGAGGTAACACATTATTCAGATACTGTCATTATTTTAAAGAGGGATATAATTTTTATTTTGGAAAAGACTAACCCTTTAATTACAGATTCAATCTCTCATTGTTTATATATATATATATATATATATATATATATATATATATACACACACACACACACACACACACATATGCACCTTATATGTTTATACACACACATATAATTATGCAATGGGACTTCAAAACTTTTGTAGACTAGTGGAATTAAAGTACCAGTTTGTTTTACCACACACAAAAAATTTCAAATCTTGCATTTTTTTTTTTTCTTTTTTGCTATAGGGTGTGCAATTACCAGAGAGAAAAGACAGAGAGAGAAAGTAAGAAATCATCTCCCAGAGAGATGGCCACATCACAATTCCTCCTTCTCCTCTTGGAATTTTTGGGCGTACATGCATGCACACACACCTGGTGTGTTTTTCAAACTGCAGGGTCCAGACTCAAACCATGTAGTTGAAGTTGACCATATGGGATTCAGCTGCCTTAACCACCATGCCACCAGCTGGCCTCATGTGCTTTATCCTGTAACACACACTTTCCATGAACTCTGTGGAGACCTTCTCCAAAAAAATGTGTGTAAAACACATGTTATGAAAAATCTATGCATGGATTTCAGTATTTTTGAACCAAAGAAACTCAGACTTTAATTCCATTTTTCTACAATCTTTTCAAAGTCTTTTTATATACATACGCAACTATTATTTACTTATTAACTTTAGCTTAACTTTTTTTTTTAGGCTTTTAAATTTTTATTTTATTTATTTATTTATTTTTCAAGCACATCAACATACATGTTGTTGTCAACAAATAATTTTCCATTTCTTGTTTCCTGTATGTTTTGCTGCCTCCCCCATCCTTGATGCTAACTTTTTTTTAATTACAGAGATTAATAAACTACATTGTACACATCTTGGGATATGTTACTGTTTTGTTATTTTTATTTATTTATTTAATTTGCCAGAAGGCACGTGTGCTTGCCAAAGAAATACAGAGATTTCATGGATGATGGTTATGCTGCAGTCCCTTCTCCTCCATCTCGCCTTCCTTTTGGGATTTCGGAGATGCATGCAAAATGTACCCAGTGTATTTTTCAAGGCATCAAATCTGGGACTTGAACCACACGGTTGGACCTGTGGGATCCAGTTGCCTTAACGACCACACCACCAACTGCCATATATTACAGTTTGTGAAATATAATAAACAGATAGCTTGCTGTTTTAAGTATTGCACAAATACCAGTTTTAAGCCTTGTTACAAGCTTTGGTTGATTGAAAATACTTTTTAAGAATTCAAAATATATCCTATTTAAGTGGTGGTAATTTATATATTGTCATTCTTATTATATTTTACTTAAAAATGTAAGTTGTAGAATTTTTAAATTCACAAAGTTCAAAGAATAGTTCTTTTAAATATATGAAAATGGCTTTTTCGATAAAAACTGATATTGTCATATAAATAATTTAGAATGTAAAAGCTCTTAAAAACTTAACAGATTTTGAGAAAATTTTATGTTTGAGAATTCGTGGCAGGAGGGAGAATTCCACTAAGTCAACTTTTAGTTTGCGATATTCTAGAACAGGAATGAGTCCTCAACTCACAACTGAATTGTGTTCTGCCTAAGTAGAGACTTTGTCCAAATTATGAACAAGCTTGACAAAAGGACCTATTTTCAAAATAGATTGTGAAGTAGCCCCCATGACACTCTCATAAAACAATAGAGTTACAGTAAAGGAAACAATATCCTTTTCATCGCCTTTTTTTCACAGTTCAGAACACAGACCACTGTGACTAATTTGAGAACAGTGACAAAATTAGGAATGGCTTGTAAATGCATCATCTGGGGATTTTTAAATTTTTAACTTACATTTTAATATTTCAAATGTAAGCTAAAATCAATAGAGAAAATAAAATGTACATCTGGAAAACCATAGCTATGATTAGTTCATTATTCAATTCTATCTTTCTTTTTTCTTTTTCATAAGGCCTTTCCTATGAAGATTCATATTTTTGAGTCAAAGATGGTTATTGTTATAAAGGAGCTGTAATTTATAACCTTCGTTAGTTTCTCACAGTTTTCATTTTTTTTAAGAAAACGCTGGTGTTTGATTTGTTAATATGAATATCAAAATTCAAATAGCACAGAGGAAGAGCAACACAGTCTTTGTGCAACAATGGTTTACACATTCGTGAGTCGGACCATGGTTTTCAGTCTTGATTTTGGAAGAGATGGAGATATGGATGCATGGTATAAAGGGAGTTAAAGTATACTTAACCTTGATCACTAATATCATTCTTATTTTTAAAATTTCAAAGAAATCTTAATAATTAATCTAGTGCTGCTCCGATACCTTAGTGGTTAAGGGAGCCAGATCCCACATGGCTAACTGTGGTTGGAATCCCAGCCCTGGAAGCTTGAAAAACACATTGAGTGTGTGTGAGTGTGTGTGTGTGTGTGTGTGTGTGTGTGTACTTGTTTCAAATTCCACCTAAATAGAGAAGTACAGGAAAAGGGAATGTGCTGTGACCATGCCCCATTGGGGAGTACTTTCTCCTTTTCTCCCTCACTTCCTCTTTTCCTTTCTCTCTCTCTCTCTTTCTCTCCCTCTCTCTCTCTGTATCTCTCTGGTGAGCACATGCACCCTCTGACAATTAATAAAAAGTTAATGTTTGTGTGGAAATATAAGTGTTTGCTATATGCTTCTGTCTACATTCTTTGCATTTTAAAATTCAAAACAAAAAAAAAGAAAAAATCATGACCATCACTTCATTTCTGGGTTTTTAACTTAAGAAAATAATCAGAAGTACATACAAAGATTTACACATAGAAATATTCATCTCAACATTATTTATAATAAGAAAAACTTAAAAACAACCTAAAAGTTGAACAGTGCAGAAATGACTAGGTAAATTATAGCAGTGCCATAGATTACTATGTATTTATTTGGACATCTTATTTTCTGTGTATTTTTTATTACTGCTGTAATAAATTACCACCGGCTTTGTGGCTTAAAATAATACTAAATTTATTACCTTACAAATACGTAGGTCAAAGGTCTAAAATGCTGCTCACTGGGAAAAACAACTTGTTAGCAGGGCTGTGTTCCCTCTGGGGAGAATCCTTTCCCTTCCTTGTTCAGCTTCTGCGGACCACCTGCAGTCCTCTGCCCAGCACACTTTCCTGGCCTCTCCAGCCTTCTGCTTCCACTGTCACACTATACACCCGTCACCACTCCACGCTCCTTCCTCTGATAAAGACCGTTGTGATTATTTTTTGCCCACCCAAATAAGGCAGGGTGAGCTCTCTGCCTCATCACGTCGGCAAAGTCCCCTTTCCCAGTAAAGTAACATAAACACACGTTCCAGGGATGAGAATGTACACCTCTGCAAGGCTCTTACTCATCCCATTGCATTTAGTAAGCAAAATGAACTTGCAGAAGCTCAAGTACTTAGAACAGTGCCTGAAACAGACAATCAAACAGACCATGGTGGTTCGTAAAGTGAGTGGAGAAGTGGACACCATGCTGCTTCCACAGCCTGATGTAAGCCACACTCACCTCACACCTGGGTTATCCCAGGAGCCTACTCCCAGGCCTCCCTGCCTCCAGCCTTGCCCCATCTGTTCTCAGCACAACAGCCAGAGTGATCTGTGTAAAACTGAAGTCAACCGTGCTTTTCTGCTCAAAACCCTCAAAAACCATCTCCGTCTCTCACTCGAGTAAAGCTTGAACTCTTTTGGGGGGGAATCTCCAAAGCCCATATTTGCATTTTCCCTTAATGTTACCTCTTTTAGCAAATGTCCTACTCTCTTGCCCATACTTCTTTGTCCCACCTACCTGGTCGCTGGCTTTTCTTCTAAAACACGAGTCTCGTCACCCTAGGACCTATGTACTTGCAGTTCTTGCTGCCTAGAACTCTTCCCCCCGATACTCCCCACTCTTGTACTCAGTTTCTCAGCGTCTTGACTCGCTTTCCAGCTCACTGAGGCCGACTCTGACCTCTCCATTAACAGCTCGGCCACTCTAACACTTTCTTGCTCCCGATCTTTCTTATCCAGCTTTGTCATTTTTCATAGCACATCACCTTTCAGTCTTCTAAGTGACCTAATGATTTTGCTTACATTCTTCCTTTTCCAGCTAAAATATAAATTCCCAAACGGTGAGGACTTTCCCATGTTTTGTGCCATGATATAGTTTCATTGCTTTGAATAGTGCCTGGTATGTACTAAACACCCAATACATATTTATTTTAATCATGATACAGAGTGTGTGTGTGCCTGCACAGGGTTGAGGATGTAAGAGAGAGAGAGAAAAGTATCCTCTGCAGAATTCCCATGCTGGATTCGCTTCCTCTAGCCCTCTAGCTCATTAGGGTCTTGGGCACAAATACACATCTGCTGTGTTTTAGGTCATTAGCCAGAGCCTGGGCCCTCATAAACAGTCACTGGGCCCAGATTCAGTGGCATAATGACAATGCAAGGGCCCTGCAAGGCTGGAAGCCCATGTGGCCGACTTTAGGTTCAGATCCCTTGGTCAGCCTAAAACATGGCGGTGCATACACCAGCACCCAAGATCCTGAAAGACCTGGAGCCCTGGGCAAAGAGGACTGCAATGTGATGAGAGTGTTGACGTTGCTTCTCTCTCTCCCTCTCTTTCTCTTATTCCGTGACAGAATATGTGTATTATAAATATAAAATATCATAAATTTTTTTAATAGAAATTTTTGTTATAGGGCGCTTGCACTTGCTAGAGAGAGACAAAGACAGAAACAGTGAGAGGGAAAGTGAGAAGTCACCTCTCCCCCAGGGAGGATGGCCATTTTCAAGCCACCGGGTCTGGGACTCAAACTGAGGGTGACCATGTAGGAGTCCAACACCTTAACCACTATGCCATCTGCTGACCCCATCTATCAAGAATCTTAGAAGTGGTTATTGGCCTAATGAATATTGAAGTCCTATTCTCTGTTCTGTGCCAGATTCTGCGCTGAAAAACCTTCTTTCACTAGAGCTTGCAGCAATTCTCCACAGTCTACCCAGATCCTCTCCACCCAAGTCCCCAGGTTGACTAAGATAGAAGGAAACATGAAAAATACAAAGGTGAAATGAGAAGGTAGCCTAGTTTTCCTTAAATATCACCCCACCCACCCCTTCCCATTCTCAATTACTGGGTATTCTTCCACAGACGTTTTGGAGAGTAACTGAGATGCAAGTAGTATCAAATGAGGGTGCCATGAAAACTAAACAAACAAACAAAAATAATATGGCAATCTGTTGAAGACTCATGGGATGAACTAGTGGGAGATCAAGATATCTCTTCACACTTTATACTGTGTTACGTGTCTGCATATAAGAGACACATACATATTTAGGTATAGTTCACTACAAAGTCCAAGTCATTTTCTTTCTCAGAAGTTATTTTCTGAGTGACTCTTATTTGTAAAGCAAGTATAAGCCTCTGTTTGAAGCGCACCTTGGAGTGCGTAACATGAACTTCTAATGCAGTGTTCAGGTGACTTCAGTCTCAGGTGTGTATACTATCCAGGCTGGATTTTTCCACTGATTTTGCTGGGTACCAACCACATACCTGTTTTGAGAAATTATGCAAGCAGAGAAATCAATCATTTGTAAGTAAAAGTCTTAATCTGGCTGATTTATACTTTCTCATCTCTTTTCTACAGATCAAGTATATTTAAGTGTTAGAAGAAAAACTCAGGTGCTACATCATTCCAGACATTTTTTTAAACAATTTTTATTTTATTATTTTAATTTTTTTTGGCATAGGGTATGTGCACTTGCCGGAGAGTGAAAGAGAGAGAGAAAGTGAGAAGTCACCCCGCAGAGGGGATGGTCATGCCACAATCCCTTCTCCTCCATTCTCCTCAGGATTTTGGGCACACATGCACACATGCCCAGTATGATTTTCTTTTTATTTTAAAGCATTATTTTTATTTAACTTTATTTTTTTACTTATTTTCATTTCACCAGAGAGAGACAGAGTGAGAAAGACAGAGAGGGAAAGTGAGAAAGCAAGCTGCCAGGTCCGGGACTCGAACCACAGTGGCCTATGTGGGAGTCCAACGCCCTTAACTACCATGTCATCTGCTGGACCCCAGTGTGATTTTCAAGTCGCTGGGTCCAGCACTCAAATAATGTTCAGTCATATGGAAATGCAATGCTTTAACCACCATATCACCTGCTGGCTCATTTTTTTTTTTTTTTTTTTTTAGAGAGATTTTTGCTATAGGGCGCGTGCGCTCGCCAGACAGACAGAGAGAGACATAGAGACAGAAAGTGAGAAATCACCCCCCAGGGGGGACGGTCACACCGCAATCCCTTCTCCTCCACTCTCCTCTCGGGATCCTGGGCACGCACGCACACGCGCCCGGCATGAGCTTTAAGTCACCGGGTCCAGGACGAGAACCGCGGTCGACTACGTGGGAGTCCAGTGACATAGCCATTACGCTAACTGCTGGTTCCCCCTGCTGGCTCATTTTAAATAATTTTTTAAAAATTGAATTTATTTTATCCATAAATAAGAGCAACAGAGAGAGAGACAGAGAGATAGTGCCCCAGCAGGCTCTTGAGGCTATGATCTGTTCCCAGTTCCCAGTTCCAGCCAGCCCTGTGTGTGGGCACCAGAATGCCTGGAATGTTCACTGAGATTTCTGGCTGTGAATCCAGAAACTTCCCAACTTCCCAGCATGCTGCATTTTACCTGTGTGCTGCTGTCTGGCCCCTATCATTTATTTTTGAAGACAGAGACTTGCTATGTCATGAATTTCCTGCCTCAATCTCCCAAGAAGCTGTGATCACATGAGGGCCTATGCCCCCATGCCTGGCTCTCTGACATATGTTGTTGTTTCAAGTTTGTTTATTTTCTGAATGAGAGTGAAAACCATTCAGAGTCCTTCAACAAGGTCCTGCCTAGCCACAAAGCCCTCACCATCACGCTCACCTTCTAGTAAGCCGGGATCATATACACGCCCATGGGCCTGCCCCAAATGAGGTCAAACTGGGATCTAAATCTGGGGCCTCACCTATGGCTTCAGAATTGCCCAGTGGCACCCTACCACCTGCACTGCTGTGATGGGCTGCAGACGTTTTTTTTTTGTTTTTTTTTTTTTTTGAGAGGTTTTTCGCTATAGGGCGTGTGTGCTCGCTGGACAGACAGAGAGAGACAGAGAGACAGAAAGCGAGAAATCACCCCCCAGGGGGGATGGTCACGCCGCAATCCCTTCTCCTCCATTCTCCTCTCGGGATCTTGGGCACGCACGCACACGCGCCCGGCGTGAGTTATAAGCCACCGGGTCCGAGACGCGAACCGCGGTCGACTACGTGGGAGTCCAGCGACATAGCCATTACGCTAACTGCCGGTTTCCCAGAGGTATTTTTAAGTCAGAGCATGTTTGTGGTATCGAGACACACGAAAGGGTCGACATGCTACTTTCTCATCTCAACCATCATGCCTCCCATAGATGGGATTAACAAACACTGGAATTGCCACTGAACATTCTATCCCACCTGATTTTATTTTTCCCATTACTGTGACTAGTTTTGACTAGTTTATTAAAATTACCAAGTGTAAGTAAAGAACATTGTATTTAAAAAATTTTTTTAAAAGCAAAATTGGAAAAATTTAACTATGTGAGTTGGATAGCCAATCATATGTTTTGGTGGTTTATAAGACTGTCAGAGGCACAGCCATGGGGCGGGGAGCAGCTGTACAAGCTGGGGAAGCCCGAGGGTGCCCTGGTTTGGTTACTGGACCAGCCTAGACAGCCAGTGGTGGCGCATGCCTATGATCTTGGCTAACTGGGAGGCTGGGGCAGGAGGATACCAGCACGGTGAGACTCTGTTGACCTTATTAATTTATTTATTCATTTATTTTTAGATTTTTTTCAATAGGGCACATGTGTTTGCCAAAGAGAGACAGAGAGAGACAATAAGAGAGAAAGTGAAAAATCCACCCCACCCACCCTCGCCATGGTGAAATGGGCACACTGCAATCCCTTCATCTTCTTTTGAGATTTTGGTCAGGCAGGCACATGTGCCTGGATTGATTTTCAAGCATCCAGGTCTGGGACTCAAACTGTGGTCGGCCATGTGGGAGTCCAGCATGTTAACCACCATGCCACCTGCTGCTACCCCCTCTTATTTTTCAAGCACTAGGTCTAGGACTAGAACTGTGGTTGGCTACATGGAAAATTATTGAAGACATAAACGATCACTTTTGTGAGAAATTCTATTATAGAATGTAACCTTTCTCTATATGTCTATTGCTTTTAACAATACCACCAGTTGGGACCAGTAAATGGTGTAATGGTTACATCACTGGACTCTCATGTAATCAACCAGGATTTGAGTTCTAGACCCGGTGTCTTAAAACTCACTCTGGGCACGTGTGCGTATGTTCCCAAAATACTGAGAGAATGGAGGAGAAGGGACTTTCTCTCTGTCTCTCAGGTAAGCGCACATGCCCTACAGCAAAAATCTTTCTAAAGAAGAAAAAAACCAACAGTTTCACACCCATAATTTTCTTTATAGTGTTCATATTTTATCTATTTGATAACATTGGTATTAAGCTGAGAACATTCTGAAATTGTCTTAATATCCTTTAGTGTAGAATCAACACGCAGTTGATAAGTGAAAAAGAATCATGAAAGAATATGAAAAGAAAGAGTGCAGAGATTAGAGATGTTGGAAAAAGAAGAGTATTACATACATATATATATTTTTTTTTTTAATTTTTTTTTTGAGAGCCTTTTGCTATAGGGTGCCTGCAATCATCAGGGAGACAGACAGAGACAGAAAGCAAGAAATCATCCCCCGGCAGTATGGCCATACCACAATCCCTTCTCCATTCTCCTTTTAGGATTTTGGGCACACACCCACATGCACCTGTGTGAGTTTTAAGCCATCAGGTCTGGGACTCGAACTGCAGTCAACTATGTGGGAGTCCGCCAAGGTAACCATTATGCCATCTGCTGGTCCCAGGAAACATATTAAAGAAAACAATAAAATAAGTGTGTTAAAGACCTGATTCACATTCTTCTTCTGGCTGTTGACTGTTGTTATCAGTGGTTACCTTGTGTGTCCTTGAGTACTTGAAGGCCCACACAGTGTTGGATAACTGGAAAGAAGCAGACATTCAACACTCATATTCCTTTATATTTCAGATACAGATTCTTTGAATTCCCCTCTTTCCGGGGCATTTTCTTATTTCTCTAAGTAAGGGTAATGAGAGTGTCATGATTCAGTACCATTTCAGTATCTCTGTGCTATAACAAAGCCTAAAATATTTTGTTCATGGTCTTATTTTTAAGAGACATCTCTTTTCACAATTCACCTATTCTCTGTCTCAATTATCTGAATTTTGGTCACCATTTCTCCAGGCTCCACTGCTGAATATTGAGGCATTTATTAACATGTCCATAAGGATCAGACAAAAATAGGAAAAGACAATTTTGCCTTCAACTTTTAAGGTTTTATGAAAAGAGAATGTTTAATTTTATTTAATTGCATCCATGTGCATTGTGATAATAACTACCATTTATTGACAATCTACTCTATGTCAAATGTTTTATATACATATATGTCTATTCCTCACAAAATCTTGTGTGATTAATATTTTAGTACACATTTTATAGATACACATTTAAAAAAAATCTGACTTTCTGAATGGATAAGTAAATTGCTCAAGGTTATGTGGCTGATTACTAATCAATGACAGAGCCAGGTTTTTAATCCAGTCCAAACACATGTAATGTTTTCCAGTACTGCACACAGTGTTAGTTAAGGATTTCTAAGGTTATCGAATATCTTCATAGTCTCTGGAGCATTTTTTTAAAAAATGAGATGAAAAGCAGATAGGTTCCAAAATCTCTGAATATTTAAAATTCATAGTAGGGGGTCAATTGTCTTTCTAACTACTCTAGCTCTGAGGTATGCAGTGCTCGCAGATACCTCTAGGTGTCACTAGCAGGCCTAATGCATAAGCAGAGAAAATATCGCAGAAGAAAAATGGAGATAGAAGAGAAAGAAAGAGAAGGAATACCTCCACCACCAGGCTGCCAGAGCTACCCCCATTGGGTGGGTCTACTTTCATTCTTAACGCATTTCTGAAAATGAGTGTGAAAATCTCATGCACAGTAGTCAAAGAATAGTCCTGCTTGGGAAGAGTTTCTCGTCCCTGAGAATTTAAAGAAAAAAAGACCAATAAAATGTGGTTTTTAGAACTAATTTTCAATGATAAAATTCCAATATTCCATACATGTTCTTGCGGGTAGTTTTTTATTTTAACTTAACAACACAATGCGTGGAAGATTAGCTTAAATCTAATGAGAGGTAGGATAAGATATGAATTTTTTAAACTGCAAAAAATCTTCACTACTATCTAAAATGTATTAAGTTTATGGGAGTCATAGTTCCTGTCAGCTGAGTGAGCAGGTTTTATTTTTCAGGTTTCATATTTTTCATGAAGCAATAAGGACAAAATGCAATAAGAGTAAAATAATTACAAACACTCTGGTACATGTAAATGGTGAAGTCACAAAAATTGAACTGTAACACGAGAACAGTCCCTTCTGTAATAGCTTAAAATCTTTGTCGGCTGGTTATGAAAATCTGAATACAGAGTTCTAAAGATTGTTAAATGACACTGATGTATAATTACTTTAAATTAAACTTCTATGGGAAATGAACACGTGAAAAAACAGAGACTGCCTATAATTGCTTACCTTTTGTCTCCTTGGTTCAATCTCTCTGAGACCATCTGGTGTTCTTTTAACTATAATTCATCAAGGACAGAGCTGTTTTTTCAAAGCTGAGTGATTCAAAAGTTCACTTCATTTGTACATTCATTCATTCTTTCTGTTTGATATCCACGTTTACTTTTTTTTAAGAGTATCAGGAAAACAAATGCCCTCTTATAGACACCATGGAGAAACATAGGAATGAATCATACAGTCTTGCCTGAAAAGACTACAAAGTCTTAGCTTCATAAGGGTGTGAAGACTGATCTGTCATTGCTGAATTACACTAGAACAGTGATGATACTTTATCAGAATGCCTCTGAGATAGATAGATATAGATAGATAGATAGATAGATAGATAGATAGATAGATATAATAAAGAGAACAAGAAAACAGAAAGAATAAAGAAAGTGGTATAACTTGGGGCCAGTAGATGGTATAGTGTTTAGGTATTGGACTCCCACATGGCTGACTGTGGTTCAAGTCCTGGACCCAGGGACTTGAAAATCATCCCAGGTGTGTGTATGTGTGCCCAAAATCCTGAGAGGAGAATGAAGGGGAAGGGATTGTGGTGTGGCCATCATCCTGGAAGGAGAATTCTCACTTTCTCTCTGTGTCTCTCTGGTGAGTGCATGCACTCTAGAGCAAAAATCTCTCTCTGCCCCCACCCCCCTGTCAATTTAAAAAGTAACAAAACTAAAGGATTTTATAGCCGGGGGAATCTCAACAGTTAGGTAGTCTATGAAAAACCAGTATCCCATTTAATAAGTGATAGAGTTGAGAATTATATTTCCATTTTTAATTCTCAATACAGTTTTCTAGGCAATATATGTGTATTACTGTACTCAGGCAGGGCCAGGCTCTAGAAAAAATATAGGAAACATGTGACTAGATTCTTTTGCACTATACGGGGTCTGAACAATAAATGATAGGTATTATTATTAAATAATTCATAACTAGAATTCTGAGGATGCCTCATATTGATAAGCTACAAATACCTTTCAAAAAAGTAAAGGAGAAAGGACTCATCAAAGGGACTTTAAAATAGCACCGTAACATTGCTAAATTTTGCAATGCTTTCTATGACATTAGTCTTGGTTCTTATAAATAAACAGCTTACTGAACACCTTTCAATGTCAGGAAGCATTTACTCTTTAAAATAAACTAAGGCTATGAAATGTTTTCTTTTTAAATTCAGTCATACCTTATCTCTAGTATTTTTTAGACGTCTAAACGTTTTTCAGCTATGGTTTCCTAATGGTGCCTTTCCTTGAGACTGTTATCCTGTTGAAAAAAAAAAAAAAAGGCCAATCAATCAGCATGTATAATGTAAGCTGCTCACTTTCCCTGACGTAAGCAGAACAGCATCTCAGAGTTAGGCCAAGTGCTGGGAAAGTAACTTCCCCATATCTGGAGAGTTTGGACAGCATTTTTGGAAACCTATTTCAGAAGGTGATAGTTTGATGGTTTCCTATGTTTATGAACAGTTTTGTTTTTTGTTGGTTCTCTGGTTACTTTTATTTTTGGTTTGGTTTTGGAAGAAATAATTACAATATACAACCAGGGTGAAAAAAACGTTTGCTTGAACAAGCGTCAACTTGTTACCTTTATTTATTTGAGAGGTTTTTGCTATAGGGCACATGTGCTGGCCAGAAAGAGAGAGACAGAGAGACAGAAAGTAAGAAATCACCCCCCCAGGGGGGATGGCCACGTCAAAATCCCTTCTTGATTTTCCTCTTGGGATCTTGGGCACGCATGCACAGGTGCCCGGTGTGAGTTTAATCCACCTGGCATGAGTTTAAGCCACCAGCCCCGGACTCAGGAGTCTAACAATATAGCCATTACGCCATCTGCTAGTCCCAATTGTTATCTTTATACAAGCTGCACAAAAGACTTCATGTGCATATAGTACAGTAAATAAGCATGAGGTGTGGCAGGGGATTATATAATAGTAACCCATATGCAATTTATGTATCTTTTTCAGTATATGCTACATTCTGGGTTAAAATATAGAAAGCTATACTTATTGTCTAGTTCCAGTTTCAGAACTGGAAGTTCCTTAAGGTAACAATACGTGCCTGATTTGTTTGTCCCTAGCCCATGTCTTAGGAATTGAAAGTGTGTCGCAAAATATTAGTTTAATTAATTGACTTCAGACTTAATAATTATACTCTATAAATTATGTAGTATCTAAAATAAGCATTTTTAACATTCAAAAGCAATCCATATTTGCTGAAGAATAGTCAGAATAGTTAGCATATATTGTAAATCATGGTAAGAAATAGAAATTGCTTATAATCTCACAAATAAGAGATATGTCTGTCCACATCAGTACTGAGAACTACCAGGGGTTAGGCAGGTCTTGTTCCAGGTTTGGGTGAAGAGTTAAGACAAGCCTTACTTTCACAAACTCCAATTGTCAGTGGTAAAAGACAAACTACAAACTAAACCAGCAAACAAAAGTAAGAGTGCCAGCGTGTGGCCTGGTGGTTAAGGGGGCTGGATTCCATATGGCCGAGTATACAATCCAAGTCTGAGACTCGGTGGCTTGAATAACATGCTGGGTGCATGTGTGTGCATGCCCTACATCTCAAACGGAGAAATGGAGGAGAATGCCACACGACCATCCTCCTGGGAGTGTTTTCTCTCTTTCCATCTTTCTCTATGGTACTCTCTGGAAAACTAAAAACAAAGACGCATTTCAGGACAAGATCCCGAAATGGAAAAGAATTGGATGTATGAAGCGATAGTGGTTGGAAAAGTGTGAGTGGAGAGTGAGTGGTATGTATGGACAATTGTCCATGCAGGTCATTGATGAGTGGAGTTTTTACTTTGAGTACAATAGTAAGCCACTGAAAGCTTTTAGTTGTGGAACTAATATGGCTTTGTTGGAAAAGTAAAGCGAAGAACCAGCAAGATGAAACCAAACCAAACCACACTGATTGCTATTTGGATGAAATAGTATCAAAACTGGAAGAAAAAAAAAAAAAAACACCCAAGAGGAATCTGCAGTGATAGCACATGTATCCAAGAGATATTGATGTCTTATATTAAGAGGACAGCAGAGGAGAGGAAGATGATAGATTCAAAATGTATTTTGGAAATAGAACTGAGAGAACTCGGAGAAGAACAAAGAATGACCCAGGAGTTTTTATTTGAAACACCAAGTGGACAATTGTTCTGTTTACTGAGGTGGGAAGGCTGAAAAAGCATACACAGTACCAATTCTCTTTTTTGGGGGGATAAAAGAATTTAGATTTCATAGAAGAGGGTATGCATTCAGATAAAATCTTTTTTGCCTTTCATTTCTTAAAGCTAGTTATCTGGCCATTGGCCAGATTACGTTTAATAAGATATGCTGAAAAGTAACGGGACCAGCAGTTAGCATAATGGCTATGTCGCTGGACTCCCATGTAGTCGACCGTGGTTCGCGTCCTGGACCCAGTGGCTTAAACTCACGCCGGGCGTGTGTGTGTGCATGCGCAAGATCCTGGGAGGAGAATGGAGGAGAAGGGATTGTGGCGTGGTCATCTCCCCTGGGGGGTGATTTCTCGCGTTCTATCTCTCTGTCTCTCTCTCTCTCTGGCGAGCGCACGCACCCTATAGCAAAAACCTCTAAAAAAAAAAGAGTATTGTGCGAGATTTGGAGAAAGATAGTTGAGGGTAAATGATGTGCTTTTTTGTACAATTGTGTGCTGCATGTGACATGTTGGTTAATTATGGACCTCATATATGATGGTAGTTCTATACAATTACACCATCTAGCCTGAGTGTGTAGAAGTCTGTGCCATCTATGTCTATGTGAGTATACTCTATGAAGTTCACACATCAGTGAAATCATCTAACAACCCATGTCTCAGGATGTAACCCTGTTAAGTGACATGTGACTGTATCAAAAGCTAAGTGTTGGTGTCTACCCTCGGGGCTTGGTCCTGTGAGGGAAATAGTTAGAGAAAGGAGAAAGACGCAGAAGCAGAAGTGCAGGTGAACACAGACAAGCTGTGCTGCTCAGTCATGCTGAGCTTTTTTATTTATACATTTTACCAGGCACAGTGAACTGTTTTGCAAGCTTTCAAGGATACAGCTGAAATTCTACAGTTAGAGACAAGGACTTTAGTGTATATGTTTTTCAATCTTGTTACTACCATGTGTGATACTGTTATGTGTCATAGGTCAAGTCAGATTACTTATGCTGTTCCTCTGCAACTCCAGGGAAGGCTGTCTGAGTCTGCATCAGAGAGGATAATGTGTAAGCTATAAACATTATAAAGAACAGGCATCGCATGACCTAGTCAGGGTCAGGATGTTTCCTATACCCCGTGGATATTTCCACTATGCCCCTAACATCTAAGGCATGTGTCAGCCAGGTCAAGTGAGTAATTAACAAGGCATGCAGATAACTGCTTCATACTGCCAGGCTTCACACCCTCACAGCTAAGCATACATTTATCCTAATATATTGCTTCTATCCTTAGGTATGCACCTAGCAAAAATGCATCTGTGTGTTCACCAAGAGGCATGTCCAAGGATGTTCAAAAGAACATATAACTTTAAACTAGAAACAGACCAAAATGCCCATAGAAACTAGAATGGATAATTTTTGGTGTATCTATAATATATAGTCAGTACTTTACAACAATAAAAACTGCTTCAAAATGTCACAAAATTAAAGAACTTCAAAAACATAATGTTGAACAAAAAACAAGTGGCATGGTGGTTAAAGCAGCTAAATCCCATGTGGCTGAACACATGGTTTGAGTCCTGGAGCCAGTGGCTTGAAAAACAAGCCAGGCACATGTGTGTAGATGTCCAAAATCTCAAAAGGAGAAAGAAATGGAAGAGAATGGACTGCAGCATAACCATCTCTAATGGGGGGGGGGGGGGATTTCTCACTTTCTCTCTCTATCCCTCTGTCTCTCTCCAAAGAGTATACACACTCTCTGGCAAATTTTATAAACAAATAAATAGAATTAGACTTAAAAAAAAAGCAAGATATAGAGTCATCTCCAAAACCTACTTGTTAAGTGTGCTTGATCCACATAGCTGATGGCTGGTGGTGCAGTTCAAGTTTCAGCCCCGTTGACCTGAGAAACATGCCAGGTGCATGTGCATGCATACCCCAAATCCTGACAGGGTTGAGAAATGGAGAAGAGATCACATTGCGAACATGCCCCATTGGGGATGATTTCTATCTCTCTCTCTCTCTCTCTGAAGAGCATATGCAACCCTGTTAAAAATTAAAGAAAAAATATTTCAAAAAGGAAGATCGAAAAAAACATATCTTGTGACGCCATTTTTTAAAAATGTGCAATAACTAACATTGGGAAGAAGGCAGGCAATGATGGAGCGAAGTGGCGGGGAGGTTCCTCGGTGCTAGTGACACTCTCCATTTCGATGTGAGTGCTGTTTGCACGGGTGCCTATGCAGTTCTGTATTCCTAGCATTTGGCCTAAGGTCAGGTATAGGCATGCATTAAAGAAGTGTGTTGAATAAACACTGTTGCCTTGAAGGTGAGAGGGAAAAGCCTTATCAGTGAGGACGGAGCTGCTGTGTTGCAGCATTCCTAATCTATAGTTCCACGGAGACCACAGTCACCCAAAGTGGTTAGACTGTGCTCCACAATGCACTTCATACCTCCTGGAAGCAAGGATGTGTTTGTCAATTATACATATTTTCCAGATTTTAAATATTTAAATTAGTAATTGTGTAAGTTTTGGAAAATTTCTTATTGAGATGATTTCTTCCCTTATGATTCAAGATATTGAGTAGCAGTGAAAACATAAATACTTGGTCACTAAATTGGTTTCTTGTCTTAATAAACAAGACCTAAAATGATTTTTATTGAATTTAAGAAATGCTACATATTAAAGTTAACCCTGGATGTTTCAGAAGGTGCCAGAAGCTAAAACCAGGAAAGCTTAACTATCTAACATAATAAGATTTCCAACCCTACACTAATAGATTCTAAAGAATAAATTGGAATGCTTGGGAACTGTTACAACAAGACAAATGAGAGTTAAAACATCTCTGTCTTCTAAATGTTCTCAGAAAAACAAACAAACAGGAAAGATAAACCCTTTCTTAAGAAGCACTATGCCATAACAATTTAAGACATTTCCAATTTATGAGATATTCAAGCCAGGAAGCTTGAAAAACAAATGTTTCCTTACAAAGCTTTTGTCTCCATGGTAGAAAAGGGGGGCTGGATTCCCAAGGGAAAGGGAGAAAAACAAGTTTGCACTTTTATGTCCTTCTTTCCTGTAATTAAATTTCAGATATTTTATTTGCAGAAAAAGTAGAATCCTATATTATGAGGTTGAGGAAGAAAGAAATCATCTGAACCTTCAATTACACTTTGAAGTAGACTCCATTTGTAATACTACTCTATACACATTCAAACATCCCCAAAAGGCTATTAATAAATACTTATCTTAGATTCAACAACAACAAAACCCTCTGTTTCATAGCTACAGACCACCCTTCTAGCCCTAGGTAGCCACCCCTGAGAGGTACCTCTTTTCACAAGAACCAGGGAAGAGTGCCAATGACTGAGTGTAGTGTAATGTATTAAACTCATTAAAAAAATGACTCAAAGAACATGCCTTGCCAGTGGGTATTTATTGTGTCATTTATTACTGTTATTAATATGGAATGCACATAGTGAAAGGCAGCTAGGTACTATTGTTTAGAATGCAGTTTCTAGAGCCAGACTGAGTTTGAATTCTGCCTCTACCATTTGGAAATTGTCACTTTGGGCAAGTTGTTCAACTACTTGAGGTCTTAAAGTCTTTAACTAGGAAATGAGAATAATAATACATCTACCTCATAGAACTATGTAGATCAGTGAGCTGATGCATGTAAAAAAAAGTCCTTAGAGGGCCAGGAGGTGGTGTGGTGGCTAAGGTGCTGGATCCCACATGGCTGACTCCATGGTTTGAATCCCAGACCTGGCAGCTTTCACATTGGGTATGTGTGCAAGTATGAGAGAAGAATGGAGAAGGGATTGTGGCATGGCTATCCTCCCTGGGAGGTTGTTTCTCACTTCCCCTCTGTCACTGCTGGGCAAATGTATGTACCCTATAGCAAAAACTGAACAAACAGAATTCTTAGTATCTAGTACCTAGTAGATTTTAACAATTTGAAGATGCCCCCCCCCCCAATTTATGTATTGAAATCTGGTGAGCCATTGTATAGTGTTGAGAGAATGAGGACTTCATCTGATTAGGGGTTTGAAAAGTGGAGCTCCTGGCGAGTGGTTAGGCATCCAGGTGGGGTCCCTTTGGTTATGGATGGGTTTATATACAGACACATGTGCTTCTAGTGCCCCTAAGCCCTTGTCATGCGATGCCTTGCACCGCTTTGGGACTCTGTAGAGAGCATTTATGTTATCCATCAGCAAGAAGACCCTCACTAGATGTGGCCCTTTGACCTGGACCTCCAAAACCATAATCTAAATAAACCTCTATCCTTTTAAAACTGCCGAGCTCAGGTCTTTTTGTTATCAAAACAATGGACTACAGCAACTACTGTTGTTTTATTACCACTACTGCCTAATCCAGAGAGAGAAAAGTTCAAAGACTTAAGAACTAAACAGATCCTAGCTAAACAGATCCGAGTAATCCAAAACATACCCAGGGGACCAGCAGGTGGCCTGGTGTTTAAGGTGCTGGACTCCCACATAGCCAACTGTGGTTTGAGCCCCAGGTCTGGTGGCTTACTTTCTCACTCTGCCTTTCTCCCTCTCTCTGTCTCTATCTAGACAAACTGAAAAAGAATAATACTAAATAAAATTAACAAATTAAAAAAATAAAAAGGATACCCAGGAAACCAGGGCTGCTGTGGGAGATGAGTGTGGAAGCAAGAGTCAGTATTCAGAGAGGCTCTCTCATCAGTCTCTAGTCTTCAGGGGAAGCGTCCCATCAGCACTCAGGCATTCACAGTTCTTTTTTCTTTCTTTCTTTCTTTCTTTTTTTTTCAGAGTTTTCTGCTATAGGACGTGTGCGCTCGCCAGAAAGACAGAGAGAGACAGAGAGACACAAAGCGAGAAATCACCCCCCCCAAGGGGGATGGCCATGCCGCAATCCCTTCTCCTTCATTCTCCTCTCGGGATCTTGGGCACGCATGCACACAGGCCCAGTGTGAGTTTAAGCCACCAGGTCTAGGACTCGAACTGCAGTCGACTACATGGGAGTCCAACAACATAGCCATTATGCTAACTGCTGGTGCCAGGCATTCACAGTTCTTCTTAAAGATGGTGGGAAAAGAAATGGGAAGTCCCATTACCTACTCAAAGAAGATGACTATACTATGAAGCTAATAGTTAAGGACTTGGGGCAAGATGGTATGAAATACACGCTCATGAATGAGCAATGTGCAGAGGACCCAAGTGAGGCCACTGAGGAGCCTGGGAAACTGTGTGACAACATTAAGGAGCCCCAACAATATGCTGGTAGGTGCAGCCTCTGGGACTCAGTCGGTAGTATTGGACTGTGGAACTGGAAGGTACATACTGGCCACAGTGTTAGTACTTGGCCAAGTCAGTCTGAAAACATGCCAAGTGCGTGTGCATGTGCCTGGACCCTGGTGTGCTAGAGGGATGGAGGAAGAGAATCAGGGCATAACCCAGCCCTCTGCAGGGTGCCTCTCTCTCTCGTGCACATGCATGGTCTCCTAGGAGTTATACCATGAATGGAAAAAACCACATTCTGTTAAACTCACAAACCTCCTTCCCCCGACTCTTCCCAGCCCACATCATGGCAGGAACCTTAGCCCTCCGCTGCTGGTGTGGGATTATGGTCCAGCCTCAGTGTCTGTCCGCGTTCCGGGCTCTGTGAGGCAACATTCGCCACATTCCAGGTTAAGGACTCGTGGTAGGAAAAATAACTTCTCAAGAGGGAAACTGCAAGTGTCTAGACTTACTAAGGTTAGATGTTCACTAACATCAATGACAAGCAGTAGACATGTGGGCAAGTTATTTTTGAGTATTTGGAATACAATATTTCCTTGGCTATTTTCTTTCTAAAGGACTTATAACCAGCCAGAGGGTAAAGGGCAAGTGTTTGGGTAAGATCCTGGCTCTGGTCCAACATCTGTTAAAGGTCTCCCTTTTTGGCTCAAAATGTCAGCACATCTTACGCATATTTAAAAGGCAACACCCTGTTTTGGATGCAGGTTCAGATAAATGACCTTATTGTAGATCAGCAGTGAATTCTTCTTTACCGGTCTCACCTCCCCCGACTCTGCTTTCCATTACTTTCCGTGCTTTCAGATTGTCTTATGGATGTTTGATTTTGTGCCACGGTTGTAAGTAGTGTGTGCGTGTATGTGTGTGTGTCTCTGTGTGCGTGTGTAGCATCTTAGTTCAAGCTACTATAACAAAATATCACAGAGAGAGCAGCTTAATCTACAGTTTTTTTTTTTTTTTTTTTTTGAGAGGTTTTTGCTATAGGGCACGTGTACTCGCAAGAAAGACAGACAGAGACAGAGAGACAGAAAGCGAGAAATCACCCCCCAGGGGGATGGCCATACCGCAATCCCTTCTCCATTCTCCTCTCAGGATCCTGGGCACGCAAGCATGCGCTCCCAGTGTGAGGTTAAGCCACTGGGTCCAGGACTCGAACCGTGGGGAGTTCAGCAACATAGCCATTATGCTAACTACTGGTCTCTTAATCTACAGTTTTTTCTTATAGTCTAAGACTGAGAAATCCGACATCAAGGCACCACAGATTCAATGTCTAGTGAGGGCCCTTTTCCTGATTCATAGACAGCCTTCTTTATATTCTCATGTGGTGAGAAAGAAAAGGGAAGAATAAAAAAGAAAGAAAGAAAGAAAGCTAGGTTCTGGTATTTTTTGTTTTGTTTTGTTTTTATAAGTGCACACTAATCCTATTATGGGGGCTCTGTCTTCAAACCTCATTTAAACCTAATTATTTCCTGAAGGCCTCATCTCTAAATATCATCACATTGGGGATTAGGATTTCACCATATGAATTTGGGGGAACACAAACATAGTCTATCATATGTATGTATACATGTGTATTTATAGGTATGTATCCTTCTTCTTGTTTTGTTTTTTTTTGGTCTGGGAAAGGTAAAGATGGAGGCATGGGATACATTTAATTATTTTTTTAGAATTATTTTTAATTTTAACTTTATTTATTTGTCTTAATTTGACCAAAGAGGGACCAAGTGAGAGAGAGAGAGAGAGAGAGAGAGAGAGAGAGAGAGAAAATGAGAAAACAAGCTACCAGGTTTGGGACTAGAATGCGGTCGGCCTTGTGTGAGTCCAGCGCCCCTAAACACCACACCACTTGCTGGCCCACATTTAACTTTTTAAATTAGAAACGAACTCCACTTTTCCAGCATCTCCCCTCTTTCTGTTTGTCTTGACAGAGAACTTGTTTTGCTTACTGAGCCAGTTTTAATGGGATAATCAAACATATGAATAGAAAGACCATCACCAAAGAGTCTCCAAGAAGCAGTGTTGGCTCACCCTATGAATCACTGAGCCAGTGTTTCTTAAATCTACAGTGGGACATAGGGTTTTCATCAAGTTCATAACAAAACAACTAAGAACCCGTATTATATTTTATGCACGCTAGCATATTTAACATAATGGTGGACCCAAAGAGGCCTGAAGACTTATGTTTTCTAGGTATACAGTAATGAAGTGGAAATACTGGGGACCCAGAGACTTCCTCATTCCTGCTGTGTACCTTTGGAAACTTGGGCCATTCCCTTAACCCCTTTGGGTGGGCCTCAGATTTTAATGTTACATGAAGGGTTCAACTGACATACCTTTGAGGTTGTTTCTGTTCTTGAAATAGGTAGAAGAAATGGCATAAAGAGAAAATTTTGTTCAGAGTTAGAACATGCAAGATAAGTTTGGGAAAAGATGCTGCTGTTTGGCAATGATTCACTCATTTCCCATGTTTCTGTGAAAAATCTCAGACTAACTGAGAAACACACAGTGTTCTATGGAATGCACTCTTTTCGGCAATAGTATCAATCACTTATCTTTATAATTTTCTAATTATGCTGTGTATTTAATAGAATATGGAACTTAAAAAAATCCTTTATAACATTTTCATATTTCATTTTCCTACATTAAAGTAACCTTGTATTAATAACCCCTATTAAAGTAGATGATATTAAATAAAATGTAATAAATGAGTGATAATTTGGTAATAAATAATTGGTCTGTAAGTAAAAAAAATACTTTTTTGGAACCTACTATATGCCAAATACTTCATGGTGATGCTGAAGAAGAACCAAACTAAAAAAAAAAAAAAAAAGCTCTCTGAGTAGAATAAGAAACCATTGGTTTGGATCTGAGAATAACAGTGAATAACATGATGTAAAGAGATCTGACAATTAAAAAGTGTTCATTCAAAAAAAAAAAAACAGAAAAATATTTTTTTAACTTAGGTTTTCTAACATCAAATTTGTCCTTATATAACCACTAATATTAATTTCATTCAGCAAATACACTGTGTAACATCGATGGAGAATATTTAAGTTATATTGATCATACAGCCAGCAGATGGCATAGTGGTTACCTTGCTGGACTCCCACATGGCTGACCATAGTTCAAGTCCCAGATCTGGTGGCTTGAAAAATCAAGCCAGGCATGTGTGCATGAATATTCAAGATCTCAGGAGGAGAATGGAGGAGAAGGAACTGTGGTGTGACCATCCTCCCTGGGGGGTTATTTCTTACTTTCCCTCTGTCTCTGTCTCTCTATCTCTCCAGCAAGTGCACACACTCTACAGAAAAAAACCTCTAAAAAATTGTATTGATTATTATTATTTTTTTGAGAGGTTTTCGCTACAGGGAGCGTGCGTTCACCAGAAAGACAGAGGGAAACAGAGAGACAGAAAGCGAGAAATCACCCCCCGGGGGGATGGCCACACCACAATCCCTTCTCCTCCATTCTCCTCTTGGGATCCTGGGCAGGCATGCACACATGCCCGGCGTGAGTTTAAGCCACTGAGTCCGGGACTCGAACCATGGTCGACTACATGGGAGTCCAGCGACATAGCCAGTACGCCAACTGCTGGTCCCTGTATTGATTATTTTTACAGATGACCAAATTTATCATATGATTACACCTTTTTGTGTTTAAGATTTTTATTTCTTTCTCCCAAGAACAAAAGAGATAGATGAGAGTGAAAGAGAGACATCACCCCAACAGAGTATTCATGCCGTGATGCACCCCTATCATCAGCCGGCTCCAGATCGTGGGCACAGGAGAGCCCAGGATGCTCAGGGAAGTCTCTAGACATGAACACAGAACCTTCTCCTATGGGTCAGCCTCACAGAGCATTGCTTTACCTCTGTGCCACCATCCACCCCCATATCACTATTTCAAATGTCCATTTATTAGGAAGAAGGGAATAAAGACTTTGTAGTCTCATAAATATTTATGAGCTCCTGTTTTCTCATCTACAAACTTAAAAGATGATGACATAATCCTTACGTTACTTCCTGTAAGAAAACCTTTCGATGTCATGATTTGACAGGAAATATGCCCAACCCTAGCCATTTTCAGATTTTCGTTTTTGTTTTTGCCATAAGGCATAAGGCATGTGCATCCACCAGAGAAGGACATAGAAAGACAGAGAGAAGGAAAGTGAGAAATCATCCCCCAGGGTGATGGCCACTTCACAATCCCTTCTCCTCCAGTCTCCTCTTGGGCTTTTAGGCATGCACGCACATGCACCTAGCCTAATCTTCAATCGCCAGGCCTGGGACTCAAACTACCATCAGCCATGTGGAAATCTAGTGCTTTAACCAGATGCCACCTACTGGCCCTCATCAGTTTTCTATTATAACTGCCAAAATGTTAAAATTTTATTTTTTTAACCAAAGTGCAAATAATGGCATTAATAAAGATGATTAGATCAGCCCTGTAGGCTGGTGGTTAAGGAAGCTGACTGCCTTTCTAATCTTGGCCCCAGTTCCGTGAAAAACTCGCTGGCTGTCTGTGCATGTCCCAGATCCCAAGAAGATGGGGAAATGGGGAAAAGGAAGTGTGTGACCCCACCGCCACTAAGGGATGCCTTCTCCTATTTCTTTCTCTGTCTCTCTCTGGTGAGCACAGGTAGCAATTAAAAATAATACTGGTGATTACCTGTGGGTGTGGACTGGGGATGGAACTGGGAAGATAAAGACTTGGAGGAGACTTGGCAGTTGGGGACAGAGATGAGAGACAGAGTTCTTATTGCATTATCATTATCTTTCAATAATTTCTGGTGTCACCTACTTCCCAAATTAAAAAAGTAAATACTTAACAACAACAACAACAAGAAACCAAACACTTAAAAATAATAACAACAATTATAACAAGACTGGAAAGAACACAAGGTATTCTTCAATATATATAGGATTGTCCGTGGAGGACTTTACAACTCAGGGTGGCTAGTTTCCTACATGTAAAATAGAAAAGATACTTCAATTGTGGGCTTTTGGCATGCAATGTTAGCTTACATAGCAGTTTTACTTTCTGCTTTCGTGTTTTAAAATATTTACCTATTTGTCACATTTATACTATTTGCCATGTTTGTCAGCCTCAAATGCCTCAGACCATGTTGCTACCACTTTACGTTTACAGGAGGAATGCCTAGTTGCCCACCACTGGAACTAGGGTTATACACAGCACTGGATCAGTCAAGAATGATTGTACTTAGGACAATTCACAAAGGAAAACATTGCTCAAGTGTTTCTCTTAAGGGATAAGCTCTTTCAATGCTTTCTAAAACTTTTTTTTTTAAAAAAAGAATCCTTTTTATTACATCCTGTGTTTCTAGTAAAGAAAACATTTAAGAACTTTTGCCATTCTTGGGTTCAATGAAAAGTGGTAGACACATTTGCACAAAGTGGGTTATTAGGATTTCTCTAACATCTTAACATCTGCAGAAAATCTTATATAAGAAACTTTACATCACATTTATAGTACAGTGGTCCACCTTTACTCACAGTAATTTTGCTCTCACGGGTTTAATGATCCACAATGAACTGTGGTCTGAAGATAGTAAGTGGAAAATTCTCAAAAGAAACAATTTATACATTTTAAATTGTGCACTGTTCTGAGTAGCATGATGGAGTCTGGGGCTGTCCTACCCCTCCCTGCCTGGGAAGGGAACCATCACTTTGACAAGTGCACCTATCCTGTCTGCTCTACCTGGCCATTAGTGGGCCACTAAGTAGCCAACTTGGTTATCAGATTGCAAAAAGCCACGTATAAGGTTTGATATTATCTGCAGTTTCAGGCATCTACTAGGGGTTTCAGAACATATCTCTTTGCAGATAAGGAGTACTTCTGTGCTACTGAATAACTCAAGTACTACCTTTATTTTACAAATAGGGGAACAAAGGCAAGAGGCCTTTGTTGAGGCGGCCAAGAAACCTATTAGCAATTACAGTCAGTGAGACAGTAAGTTCTCAGAGTGGATCCTCACTCAGGCATCTGACTACGTCTGATGATGTCTGATTACACGGTAGAGAGAATGGTTTATGCCAATGTGGAAATGTGCACATCTAGGAAGGCTACTCAGTGATCTGATTATCAAGAGGATTTCTGCTATAGACTGCATGTCTGTGTCTTCCAAATTCATGTTGACACCCGATCACCCGTGTGATGACATGTGGACATGGGGCTTTGGGAGGGGATTAGGTCCCCTCATTAGGGCAAGGCCCTCATGAATGGGATTAGTGCCCTTTTGCAAGTCTCTGACTTCTTCCACAGCAAGAAGATGGCCGACCATGAGAAGGCAGCAGGCCTCACCAAGCACCAGACCCATAAAAATGTTGACCTTGGACTTCATTACCTCCAGAACCGTGAAAAATGTTTTTTTAGCCATCTAGTCTAAGATAATTTTTTATAGCAGCCCCAATGGACTAAGACACTTTCCTACTCAAATATACATCTCTCCAGAGTTTGGATTCAGCTGAACCCCATGGCTGGAATGCACGTCTTCTCTAAGGTCATTATTTTCCAAGCTGTAACAGTGCTCAGAGACTGAGTTTTCTAAGAGTCTAAGAAAACATCAAAAATAAAAAAAAGAGAGGAAAATACAGTGTATTACATACATAAAAAAAAATCACAAAATTGAGTTGAATATTTGAGGTCTACAAAATGTATATTATAGCATCTTTTGAAATACAACTCAACAGACATAACAATGCATTTGTGATAAAGTATACTTTCATGTAAGATCTAGGCACATTTCAAATATGTTTGACATGACAGTAAGCACTTCACAGAGTATCTGAGCCTATGAGAGACTAAAAAGAGTTCCACCTCTTCTCCCAACCACCTGAAGACAACTATTCATTTGCCAAATGACAGCTTGAGTGCCACTTCCTCTGAGAGGCTGTTTACTACTCTGCATTTCTGCTTTCTCTAGGCTAAAGAGCTAAGCACTTATTTCTTTGTGTCTTGATGGTAATTAATTCATATTACTATTGCAGTAGGTCATGCAGTTTTTGTTTTTTTTAGCTGTGCTTTAACACACTGCCTGGCTTCTTAGTTTATTAGCAGCAGGGACTGTGGGGGCTGGATGGTGAAGCAGCAGTGAAACATGATGCTCTGTGAGGCTGACCCACAGGAGGAGGTCCCAGGTTTGTGTCCAGAGACCTCCCTGAGTGCAATGGGCATAACCCAGGGCTGGCTCAAGCTGGGGTTATATTGTGACATCAAGACCCTGTTGGGGTTGCTCTCATTCTTTCTTTCTCTCTCTGATTACTCCTGGAAAAAAAAATTGAATAAATTTAAAACATGAACAGAGACAAGATATTAATCTTTGTATTACCAGTAACAAAAACAATAGAGGTGAGAAAGTAGGTGCCCCTCAGTTGTTAACTAAATTAAATTCCTTTTCTGCTCAGATACCAGAGCACCTTAAATTCTACAGATATAATTATATTAGGAGCAAGGATCTGCCAATGCTTATACAATGAACATAATCTTTTAAATGATATTGGAGTGTATATCCTGAATCTGTCTGCACAACTTTTCCTGGGACTATGAAAATACAGAATATTAGAATCCGTTGATTGTTTAACTTTTCCTCAAAGGATGATAGCTAGCCTGAAACTTCTCAGTTTTCTCTCTCCTTCATTCCTCTTTTCTTTTTCTTGTCAATGATAGTAAAAACTTTTCTCTCTTTACTCCGTCCATTTTGGACATATCAGTTTGGTTTTTACCAAGAATTAATTATCCTAAGGGCTTTTTAAATAAAAACTCTAAATAATTTCTTTCATCTAAACCTTTTTAATTTGCTCATAGTTCTAGGAAGCTTTTTCTCTTTTTTAGTAGAAAGGAAAAAAGTGAGAGACAGCACATGCTTATCCTCATGCTTACTATTTCACACTTATCCATTCTTGATTAATTACAACTATACGCTGCAGATGTCCAGCATCAGCTGGGTCATTTAATGTGTAATTATACCTTTTAGACAAATCACGGATCTACCACTGTTATTTTCCATGGGCTGTAGCAGTTCTGTGCCTGAGCAGAATTAAGTTCCCTTCATCACTTGTCATGGGACATTATCTCATGCAAAATGAGAGAGACATAGAAACTGGCTTAACAGGAAAATGTTCTTAAAACAGCAAAAGTGACACTTTTATAAATGCCATGAGGTTCCTGAAAGGAGGGAAACTGCCTAATGGCACTGTTAACGCATGTCAAAAATAAACTCCATTTTTCAGCTGGTAAACTGACTACTCACATGATAGAGTGGTAGTATCAGTAGAAATATTTTCAAGAAATGCATCATAGCATTGGTGACAAAATACTGTTCATTTGCTTTAACTTCCTTCATGTAACAAGACTGTATGTGTTTTAAATCCAAGGGGGGGACATAGTGTTAAAGGAATAACAATTTTAGCATATAAAAAAGTGTAATAATACATTTCTTGCTTTATTTTGAACACTATCATAATAGCACAGAGTTAAAAGATGCGTTCATGCTTCTGTCAAGGTAACTATTACTCAGGACAGCACTGAGTACATATGGGCTAAATTTTTAGAGATAGCAGTAATCTTTTTATAATTTGCCAGATTTACCTGAGTCATAACAGTATCAGAATTTTAAAATGGATTTTGGAAAAAAAAAAAAAAAAAAGAAAAAAAAAGAGGCAGTATCACCTATATCTCCAGGTTACTTGAAGTGTGCATTTAATTCCTTGATTTGGTTGCAGTTTTGTTCCATTGTCTGCCTCTTGGAGATGTTTATCGAGTTGGGGAGATAAACTACTTGACTGCTTTTAGGCCAAAAAGGTTGTGCATCAGAGCTGCCTTTGAGATGCAGTATTTCATTTAGCTATTTTACGGAGGTCGAAGGTGAGCTCCAAGGCAGGACGATGAATGTTGAGCTGGCTGGGTTCCAGATTTCGGATGGGAGAACTGAAGCCTATGAGTCAGAAGGCTGACTGGCAAGTTCAGTTTCACTATGCTTCATGATTGATCAAAGGCAAGTCATAAACCTTCTACCACTGGGGTAATCACACCTCATTTGAGGAAATGATGAGATGATGCATGGAAAGGCACTTTGAAAAGTGCAAACAAATACTAAACAAACCTCCCACTCCATTTAGATGTTCTCCTGTTCTGCTGTACTAGAGCATTAGTCTTGATGGAGGGATTGTGTCCATCTACAAAACTATACGCTGGTACACTTCTTTTGACATAACTTTGAATACATTATCTATTATCTCTGGATGCTTTAATTCATTTGTGTTAATCCAAATAAGGACTTCAAAAATAAACAGCATAATAACTGTCATTTATTGAGTCATTGTGTATTTCTCATTAATCATCCATTAAAATCTCTGTGAGCTTGCTAGTATAACGTGAACTTTAAAAATAAAATGAAGGGTCACCAGGTGGCATGAAGGTTAAGGTGCTGGATCACACGCGATCTGCTGCATGGTTTGAGTCCTGGACCTGGCAACTTGGAAAATTATACCAGGTGCATGTGGATGTGTGACTAAAATCCTGAGAGGAGAATGGAAGAGAAAGGTTTGTGGTGTGTCCATCCCTTCTGGGGGGAAATTTCTCATTTTTCGCTCTCTGGCAAGCTCAGAAAGAGAACTAAAGCAAAAACTGGAAAAAAAGTTAAAATTAAAATAACTTGTGTAAGAAAATGAGGGCATAAATCTAGGCTCATCTGTCCTTACTCTTGAGTTCATCTGGAGCTATAGACCCACACTAGCTATTGGTGATTAGAATCTTCACTGGGATAACTAGATTATTTAAATTTACTGTGTTTATATCTGGACTCATTTTCTCTCCCAGATGAAGTTCTCCCCCTTGCATCTCTAAGTTATTTAATTATACCAATATCTACTTAGACCTACAAGCCAGAAACCTATGGCCTTCTCACTTTCCTCTCTTTCTCTAACCCACTGTGGCCAAATGGTCAGGAGATTACCAATTTCACTATTAAGGTGGGTCTTAAAAATATTCCTACCTGTCCAGTCATACTTTTAGTCTAAGTCCAAATACAATCATATGCCAAATAACAATGGAACCTGTGAGATTATAATGAACTACATCATATGGTCTAAGTGTGTACTAGGCTATACCATACAGGTGTGTATAAGTACACTCTCTGATGTTTGTGCAATAAAATTACCTAATGACACTTTTTTGTTGTTGTTGGAGAGGTTTTGGCTATCGGGCACATGCATTTGCCAGAAAGACAGAGAGAGAGAAACAGAAAGCGAGAAGTCACCCCCCAGGGGTGATGGCCACGCTGCAATCCCTTCTCATCCATTCTCCTCTCGGGATCTTGGGCACGCACGCACACGTGCCTAGTGTGAGATTAAACCACCGGATCCGGGACTCGAACCGCAGTCGACTACATGGGAATTCAGCGACATAGCCATTACGCTAACTGCTGATCCCGCCTAATGACACTTTTTTTGTAATGTGTCCCTTGATGTGGAGTGACACATGACAGTAATTATTTATATGACAACTTTTACATTGGTCTCACTACTACCAATTGTTGCCTATCTAAAACCCTATATTACATTGAAGACAGAGTTATTTTCCTAAAATAATTTTTTAACAAGTTATGTGGTGATTCCACTCTGGTTGTCTGCCTCTCTCTGTGTTTCTCTAAGTCATGGAAGAAATAAACTTTTTTTTTTTGGAGAGGTTTTCGCTATAGGGCGTGTGCGCTCACCAGACAGACAGAGAGAGACAGAGAGACAGAAAGCGAGAAATCACCCCCCGGGGGGATGGTCACGCCGCAATCCCTTCTCCTCCATTCTCCTCTCGGGATCTTGGGCACGCACGCACACACGCCCCGCGTGAGTTTTAAGCCACCGGGCCTGGGACGCGAGCCGCGGTCAACTACATGGGAGTCCAGCGACATAGCCATTATGCTAACTGCTGGTTCCCAGAAATAAACTTTTTAAAGAAAGAGCATTTTAATAAATTTCTAAGCAGGCGTTTTGTTCTAAATAGCAAGCAATAAGTATTTTGTTCTAAATAAGCAAGCAATAAAAATTTTTGAAGTATTCTTTTCTAAATAACAAGCAATTTTACTACCACTCATTGCTATGGTGGTAAAAATAATAGCCTTGCACTGGAAAATCACTTTCTAGGACATTATGTTTCAATATACCATTGAAAATGTACAGGCAGTGTGAAGAACTCCAGGAAAAAGAGGAATTTTACAAGTAGTGCCTTTAAAGGGAAGAAAGAACGCTGTTTATTTGTTCCTAATGTATTTTATTTTATTTGTATTCACACTGATATTTTGAATCCAAAAGACATGGGGAAAAAGAATATTTTTTTCTGTTCATTTGCTATGAAATACATTTTGTTGATAAAACATAAAAAAAGAGGGTTTAATCCTAATATCAGTTTTGTTATTTTTTTCCCCAAATTGTAGTTGTTGCTGTGATGATTCACAGAAACGCGTCAAACACGGGCCCACTTCTCACATGAACTGATCTGCATTCATTCTCCTCTCTGGCTTGGTGATGGCTTTATGTTCCACCTGGGAACAAGCAGCAACCAGGCTGTTTTTCAGAAATCTCTTTCCACCCCCCTTTCTTTCTTTTCAGTTCTGCCTCTAGATGCTGCAGCAGATCAAAGCACCTCAGAAGCAGTAACGTGCTCATTGTTTTTCGAGTCATGGGTTGAGAGAGAGGGACGAAGAGGAACAAGAATGTTTGGAATAGCTACCATGGTATCTATCATGCATCGGTCTTACAGGGGTGAGCTGCACTGTGCAGACCTGATATGTGCCTATCATCAGTGCTTTTGCTGTAACATCAGAGAGAATTGATCATTCAGAGCCACGCTTTCCTGGGGAAGGTAGTGTCTCTCTCTCTCTCTCTCCCCCCTCTCTCGTGCATTTTCCATATGATGGGTGATTCTGCAGTTAACGTAAGGCACATCAAATACGGAAATCAATTCAAAGAATTCGTTCTAATTACTGTGGCAATACCAAATGACCAAGCATTGCAACGTATAATACAAAACACTGAAAAGGCAGTCCTTTGAATCAGAAATGGTTGATTTTCATATTACGTTTTGCAAGCAGTTAAGTATGAAAAAATGCAAATACTCCAGGAAACAAATGGGTATCTGCCAAATAGGTATCTGTTAAGAGCAAAATTTCTAGTGCTCTTGAAAACCTTGAAATTCATTTTTAGAAGTCTCGAGGTTGTAAAAATTATACTTGGCACATCATAATTTATTTTGTCTCCATGTTTAGGACACAAGCTACTCGGTACCATTTTTCTTTTTGGTAACATACATCATTTTTAATTAAAATATTAAATATTTGATGTGATATAATTACACAATGCAATGTCTTTGAATATGATGATTTCATTAAATGTCCTTCAAAAGTGAAACACTGAGGTTTTCTTTTTCTTCTTTTAATTTGTCAGAGGGCATGTGAGCTCGCTAGAGAGAGAGTAGAAAAGCAAGAAACCACCCCTTTTGGGGCATGGTCACGTCACAGTCCTTTCTCCTCCATTCTTCCCTCCTTTTGGGACTTTGAGCTTGGTTTTTCAATCTGCCGGGTCCAGGACTAGAACTATGCAGTAAACCATGTTGGATCAAGCTACCTCAACTGCCAAGCCATAGGCTGGCCCCTAAAATCTTTTCTAATAACAAATTATCAGATGAATTCATTTGGTAGGATGAAATACACATTTATTAAAAACCAGGGGTCCATGGTTTGAGTCCTGGACTTGGTGGCTTTAACTCACACCAGGTACATGTGCAAGCATACCCAAAATCTTGAGAGGAGAATGGAGAAGAAGGGAGTGCAGTGTGACCATCCTCCCTGGGGGCATAATTTCTTGCTTTCTGTCCTTCTGTTTCTCTCTGTCTCTCTGGTGAGCACATGCCCTATAGCAAAAATCTCTTTAAAAAAGGGGGCAGGGTTTGGTATCTTTTGATGTACTACAAAAATATATATTTTCTAAGAGGCATATTACTAAGACTGAAAATTGATTAATTTTAACTACTTAAAAGTACATTAAAAAAAAATAAAGACCCACCAGGGAGGCATAAGCAGTAAGACACAGCTGTACTAGGCTGGGACTGCATGAGAGGCCCAGGATCAGTTCCTGGACCAACCTACACAGATAGGCATGGTGGCAGAAAGGAAGGCTAGGGCAGAAAGACAGAGAGAAAGAAAGCAAGGAAGCACTCCCTGTGGGGCATATTTATGCCACAATCTCCTCTCTATTTCTCCATTTTGTTGGGATTTGGGGTACCTGGAGTGTTTTTCAAGCCACTGGGTTGGAACTCCAACCATGTTTGGCCGGGTGGGGTCTGGCTTCCCATAATTGTTCGGCTACAGCACTGGTCTTTGCATTACTAGTTTGTCTGCACAGTCTCTGCAAAGCTCTCTTTCTCTCCATACCCTCCAGGTCATGAAACACCTGTGTGTAGACATAAGCTAGAACTATACATGGGCTTGAATGTGATACTTACCTACCTGGTCAGAATTAATGTCATTTAAATGAATACATTTCCTTCTTACTACCACAGAAATCATTATTAATTTTCAGGCACACTGACATAAATTATCATCATTTTTTATATTAATGTAATTACAATGTTGAGTGCTATCATAAGTCTGCTTTAATTCGGTACTACATACCCCTATGTCTTAAAAATTGTTTCCATGAACAGATACGTAGAGTGTATCTGTGAAGGAGTGAAGGAATTATTAGAAACTCACATTTTCCTAACACATTCTTTGTCTATATTCAAAGATTGCTATGTGCATCAGGAGTTGAACTTTACATTTTCTTACTCTTGTATATTCTCAGCCAATATTCTTTTTTTAAAATTTTATTTATTTATTTATTTATTTATTTTGAGAGGTTTTCGCTATAGGGTGCGTGTGCTCGCCAGACAGAGAGAGAGAGACAGAGAGACAGAAAGCGATAAATCACCCCCCAGGGGGGATGGTCATGCCGCAGTCCCTTCTCCATTCTCCTCTCGGGATCTTGGGCACACATGCACTCACACCCGGCGTAAGTTTTAAGCCACTGAGTTCGGGACGCAAACCGTGGTCGACTACATGGGAGTCCAGTGAAATAGCCATTATGCTAACTGCTGGTCCCTCCAATGCTCTTTTGAAAGAGAACATAATTTGTATTTCTTCAAGTTAGGGTAATTTATTGATATTTCTTAAGATTCTTATAAATAATCCATTTTTACAAATTTTCTGTGGTACTTGGAAAACTGTATGTGTAGATTTTGATGGTATGGTATAGATTTTAATAGATTTCAAGAGGATATAGATATTTCTACACTAGCCTTATAATTCATATATTTAAGGTTTTAATCTGTTTGTATGATAAACATATTGATAACTATATTATTGTCTTGCTCTGTTCAGAATTTTTTGCTCTCTATATTTAAATGTTATATGATTTAGCAAAGAGAGAATTCATGATAGTTATGTTATCATTACTGATCATATCATTCATAAGCACAATAAAAGCTCCTAGTAACATTTAATTATATTTTCTTAGCTTTGAGTTTTCAGGCATTAAATTTCTCAGTCAAGATTTGATGTTGCTGACTTTGTTTTATATAACTTGGTTCACCATTTTACCTTCAACCTCATTTTACTTTATGTTTATGTTTTGTATACAGAGAGTTTTTTTTAACCAATTAATATTGTTATTAAAAATACCATATATATACTGTGGAATATTACTCAACTATAAGAAACAATGAGAGTCTATTGTTTGACTCAAAGTGGATGAATATAGAAGACTTGATGTGGAGCGGAATGAACCAGACATTGAAAGATACATTTTGCATATCCCTACTCAATTTGTATTGAGTGCCTGCACTCTATGGCAGAGGTTGAGAGATCTGAATGTGTGATGATAGAGAGGATGGAGTGTGGATGTTAGAGACTGCAATGGGAGAGAGTGGATGGTAAAGAGTGGGTGGTGGATGGAACCAGCAGTTAGCATAATGGCTATGTAGCTGAACTCCCATGTAGTTGACCACGTTTTCAAGTCCCGGACCTGGTGGCTTAAACTCATACTGGGCGCGTGTGCGTGTGTGCCCAAGATCCCAAGAGGAGAATGGAGGAGAAGGGATTGCGATGTGGCCAATCCCTTGAGGTGATTTCTCAATTTCTGTCTCTGTGTCTCTCTCTGTCTTTCTGGCAAGTGCACGCGCCCTATAGCAAAAACCTCTCCAAAAAAAAAAAAGAGTGGGTGGTGGAGGGTGTGTGTGAGTGGATGGTCAAGAGTGGGTGGTGGAGGGTGTGTGTGAGGTACAAGGGGAGGAAACATTAGATAGACAAAAAATATAAGGTTCTCTGGTGGAAAAAAAACATATATAGTGTACATCATGATGGGGACATTACGTAAAATTAATTACAAAATAAATAAATTATTAAAAATTTAAAAAACATATTGATAAATTTAATTATTATAAATAGTTTGCATCTACTGTCCTCTTATTTTTAAGAACCAAAAGAACTAAAGGAAAATTTGAGAATGATGTTTTACTGAACAGAGAATGTCAATAACAAGTAGAAATTATAAAAAAGAAACCAAAGTGAAATTATGGGGAGGAAAATTAGGGTAACAAAGATAAAAAAAATTCACTAGAGGGCCTTGGCAGTAGATTCAAGCATGCAGAAGAAAGACATGGTGTCTTTAAAGGTAGGATAATTATCCAGTATGAGAAATGGAAAGAAAAAAAGAATGGAGGAAAATGAACAGACTTTAGTGTTCTGTGGGAACCACCAAGTACACCAAAATATGCACGTGGGAGGCCCAGAGGAAGGGGAAGAGTGAAAAGGATAGAAACTCTACTCCTAACAGTGCAGAGAGTAGCTGTGAGGACAGTATCCAGGGGTGACAGAAATCCAAGATGACAGAAGGCCACTTATATACATTGTTTGGTATTTAGCTCTTTTTACTGTCTCACTGCAGTCTCTTTTTTTCACTTTACATACTATAAATATTTTATAAATATTATAAATATTTATTGAAAAAATTAATGGCAAGTCTAACTATCCCACAGTGACTAAATGTTTTCTTAAACCACTAATTTATTATTAAAGTTTACTTGATATCTGTTGGAAAAAAAAAAAAAGCACTGGATAAAGATACAAGATTTGTTATTCCTCATCTGTTAGGTTGGCATTTTTTTTATTGGCCCCTAATTATATTATATTGACTACAGATAATTATACTAATTTCCTAGGTTGGTTTCTTAATAGCAAAATTCTGGACAAATTTGACTGAAGTTTCAAGGTAATTACTGTCTCCATAGAAGCCAGACTGGGCCTAAATAAATAAGCAAATATTAAAAAAATTAGAAAAATAAAAAGCACTTTATTATTACTTTCATATTGTTGAGAAGAAAATGGGCTTTTTAGAGCACTTCGCTCTCTCAGAATGTTTAATGACATGTATCAGTGTGAATTTTTAAGTGGACCCTTCAGTATTATAATCATTTATGTTTTCATTTTTTCACACATACTTTAACTGATTCATAGTTATAGAGCTCTCAAATACGGCATGTATCTAGTTTCACTGAAATTTCACCAAGTGGGTGCTTGTACAAGTGGTGACTTCCCACTAGTAATTAATGATTTAAGAGTAGGATCTTGATGTTAATAATTACTTATTTTAGGTATTAACCCGTGCTTTGTTTTCTAGACACATTAGCAACGACATGACAAGCACTTAGCAAATTGACACCAAGAAAAGTAGGGTAACATTAAGAGTCACAAAGCTGTCATTGATGTGACAGTGAAATAAATAAAGTCATTTTCTTTTTAGACAGAGATTTTTGCTGCAGAGTGTGTACACTCACTGGCAAGAAAGAGAGAGACAGAGAGACAGAAAGTGAGAAAGAACCACCCTTTCCACCCACCTGGGAGAGTGGGATGGCCACATAGCAATCCCTTCTCCTCCGTTTATTTGTGGGGGTAGATTTGGGGCACCTACACACACTTGCTGGGCGGGAGTTTCAAATCGCTGGATCCGGGACTTGAACTTCAATCATCCACCTAGGAATCCAGCAACTTAACCACTATGCTACCTGCTAGCCCCTGCAGTTTTATTTATTTATTTTTGCAGAGGTTTTTGCTATAAGGTGCGTGTGTTTCCAAGAAAGACACAGAGAGACAGAGAGACAGCAAGAAAAGACCACCCCCCCGGGGGGGGATATGGCCATGCTGCAACCCTTTGTCCTCCATTCTCTTGGGATCTTGGGCATGTATGCACACGTGCCCAGTGTGAGTTTTAGCCACTGGGTCTACGACTCAAACCGTGGTCGACTACATGGGAGTTCAGTGACATAACCATTACACCAACTACTGATCCTATGAAGTTTTATTTTATTTATTTATTTATTTTCTTTTTTTTTGGAGAGGTGGTTTTTTTTTTTTTTTTTTTTTTTTTTTTGCTATAGGGCATGTGTGCTTGCCCGACAGACAGAGAGAGACAGAGAGACAGAAAGTGAGAAATCACCCCCCAGGGGGGATGGCCATGCCGCAATCCCCTCTCCTTCATTCTCCTCTTGGATCTTGGGCACACATGCACACGCGCCTGGAGTGAGTTTAAGCCACTGGGTCCGGGACTCAAACCGCGGTCTACTATGTGGGAGTCCAGCAACATAGCCATTACGCTAACTGCTGGTCCCGAAGTTTTATTTTTTATAAGGCTTTTGAGGAGGGAAAAAAATAATCCACACTTTTTAAAATATGTCAATATGAATTTTTCCTGGATTTTATTTATAAAGAGGAAGTTTAAGTAGGGACTTGAACCTCAGTCAACCACCTTGGAATCTAGCACCTTAGCCACTATGCCACGTGCTGGTCCCCAAAGTTTTATTTTTTAAAAGGCCTTTTGAAGAGGGGGAAAATAATCCACACTCTTTTTAATATGTCAATGTGAATTTTTCCTGGTTTTTATTTATAAGGAGGAAGTTTAAGACTACTTACTGCAAAAGACATTGTTCTAAATATAGTTGGTTTATAGAAACTGTATGCCCTTGAGTGAGCTGATGGCCTAGTGTTTAAGGTGGCTGGATCCTATCAGGTTGACTGTGTGGTTTGAGTCCCTCATTCTAGCACCTTAAAAAATACGCTGGGCATGTGTGTGCACATGTGTTCAAAAAGGAGAGTGAGATGGAGGAGAAAGAATTGACCATGCCCAGTAAGGGAAGCTTCTCACCAACTCTCTCTCAGCTTTTTTCTCTTTCTCTGGAAAGCACATGTGCCCTCTGGCAAAATAATAATAATAAAAAAAATGCATGCCCTGACATGCTAAACACAGGCAATTATCATTTAAAGGCAAACATCATTCTAAAATTCTTGTGCAATAAATATAACAAATGACTGAAAGCCAAGAAGATGCCAAGGGAAAAGCAAATTTTCACACAAGTTTTTCAAGATGCTATCTAAATTCTTAAAAAGAATGGGTAAAGGGACCAGCAGTTAGCATAATGGCTATGTCACTGGACTCCCATGTAGTCAACCGCAGTTTGTGTCCCGGACCCTGTGGCTTAAAACTCACGCCAGGCGTGTGTGCCCAAGATACTGAGAGGAGAATGGAGGAGAAGGAATTGTGGCGTGGCCATCCCCCCGGGGGGTGATTTCTCACATTCTGTCTCTCTGTCTCTCTCTGTCTGGTGAGCGCACGCACCCTATAGCAAAAAACCTCTCCAAAAGAAAAAAAAAGAATGGATTAAGATGATGAGTATTAATAGAATAATTGATGATTGATTTATGTGACAAAAAGAACTTTTAAAATGCTTTTTTGTATCACATATATTTGTTAGTTTGCTTCTAGCTAAACATGGTTTGTCTTATTTTTTAATTATTATGATGATGCAGGTCAGCAGGTTGCATGGTGATTAAGGTGGCTCCATCTCAAATGACTGACTCCATGGTTAGAGCCCTGGACAGGTGGTTTGAAAAAGCACACTAGGTGCATGTGCATGTGTGCCCATAGTCCTGAGAGGAGAATGGAGGAGAAGGGATTGTGGCATGGCCATGACCCTGGGGAGTGATTTCTCTCTCTCCTCTCTCAGGCAAGCTTGTGTGCTTTGCTATAGCAAAACAAACAAACAAAACAAAAACAAACAAACAAACAAAAACAAATAAAAGTTTAAATAAATAAATAAAATAGTTATTATAACAATGCTAAAGTTGGTTACTTCTGGTTAGAAATGCACATACTGAGAAATACTTTTAGCACTGATTAGATGTACAGAAATCACTATTGTACTATTTGTAAAAACCACTAGCCACACGTAGCTACTGAGCATTGGAATGTGGCTGGTGCAACTCCTCAATTTTAAACACTGTATTTTAAATTTTATTTAATTGTCATTCATTTCAATTTCATAGTTAATAGCTGTATATGGCTAGCGACTACCATACTATATAATATACTATCTATGTTCATATGCTGTAAAGTATTTAGTACCATGTTTAGTAGGTAAGCAGTGCTTATGAGTGTTGGTTGCTGCTATTGTCAATATTATTATATGCTTGAAGTGAATTTTGAGAAATAGGTGCTTAGTTCATGAAGCCAGTTACTAAGATGCTGTCTTAAATATTTCTGTACTAAAGCCATAAGAATCTGTCAGCACTACTCATTGGGGTCCATCCTCCTGACATCCACCAGCTTTTAAAAATAATTGCTTTTGGGACCAGCAGTTAGTGTAATGGCTATGTTGCTGGACTCCCATGTAGTTGACTGTGGTTTGAGTCCCGGACCTGGTGGCTTAAACTCACACCGGGCGCGTGTACGTGTGCGCCCAAGATCCCAAGAGGAGAATGGAGGAGGAGAAGGGATTGCAGCATGGCCATCCTCCCTTGGGGGTGATTTCTCACTTTGTCTCTCTGTCTTGCTCCATCTTTCTGGTGAGCGCATGCACCCTATAGCAAAAATCCCTTAAAAAAAATTGCTTTTAAAGAATTCTAAGCAAGTGTGAAGTGTCTGATCTTATCAATATCTAAAGTTGGACTATAAACCGTGGGCTTTGTACATTGCTTTGTTAGGGATTCTTCCTCTTTTGCCTATTTTAAAAATCACCATGGTATAGAGAGAGCTGGACCTGTATCTCAGCAGTTAGGGGAGTTGGATCCCACATGTCTGATTGAGGTTAAAATCTCAGCCCCAGAGGCTTGGAAGCTGACACTGGGTAGATGTGTGTGCATATTCCAAATCCTGACAGGTAGAGAACGGAGGAGAAGGGACTGCAGTGTGACCATGCCCCACTGGGGGGTGCTTACTTGCTTTCTCTCTCTCTCTCTGGCAAAAGATACACCTCTGGCAATTAAAAAAAAAAAGCACAGTGGTGTACTTTTAGATTAATACTAAAAAGATTTCAAAGGAAGAAAGATACAAAATATTCATTTATGAATCTCATATTACATTAAGAAAACTGAACATGGGCACTTATTGGATAAGAAAAATAACTAGTGTTATTCTCCCAGTTTCATAGAATTGCCATATATAAATCCTTGCAAAATTTTTGATTGAAATATTTTAGAGTACATATAACTTTAGTTGTACCTCAAGAAAACTTTAAATACTCTTATGAGTACTCACAATTCTATTCCTTGTTGATTTTCTGTCATGATTCGAAATCCATATATGTCGTGAATTTTCTCAATATTCCTCTGAAACAAACCACTTTACATTGGATACTGATTTTTATTATCTTTTTTGTTAGTATCTCTTTTGTTTATTTCTTTTTCCTACCTTTTTTTATTGTAGTAACCTCAAGTTCTTCACCAATACCATATCTAAATTTTCACCGAATTCTTTTTCTTAAAAGATGTTCAATGCCTTAGGGTATGTGTGCATGCTGGAGAGAGAAAGAGACAGAAACAGTGAGAGGGAAAGTGAGAAATCACCCCTTCCCCCGGGAGGATGGCCACGTTGTAATTCCTTCTCCTCCATTCTCCTTCCAGGATCTTGGGCACATATGCACAAATGCCTGGCTTGAGTATCAAGGCACTGGGTCCAGGACTTGAACCACAGTCGGCCATGTGGGAGCCTAGTGATGTAACCGCTATACCATCTGCTGGCCCCAACTTAACGCTTTTTTGGAGAGGTTTCTGCTATAGGGTGCGTGCACTCGTCAGAAAGACAGAGAGACAGAAAGCGAGAAATCACCCCCCAGGGAGGATGGTCATGCCACAATCCCTTCTCCTCTTGGGATCTTGGATATGCACGCACACGTGCCAGGTGATTTTAAGCCGGGTCCGGGACTCGAACTGCGGTTGGCTACATGGGAGTTCAGAGACATAGCCATTACACTAACTGCTGGTCCCCCAACTTAATGCTTTTTCAAGAACCCCGTATGCTTAAACAAAAATTGAATATATATGATCATTTTAAGCCAAAATAAATGCAACTCCCCAAAATGCAAGTGTTCCATAATGCCAGTAGCCAGACTTACAAACAAGACAACAACTACTCCTACAACTGATCTTTTCTTGTGTGACTTTTTCTAGAATCAGAAATTTTGGTGTCAATAAGAAATCAGTAATTAGAAAAAGATTATATAAAGTGAAACTATAACATAGTTAATAGGATTCAAAAACTTAACTCAGATAAAATTTCAGATTAATTTATTGCAAAGTTAATAAAAAAAATATTTTTTCTGGTAGCCTGTACTCTCACAAAGGCACAAGTATAAGGGTAGGGAAACTTGCAATGTTTACAACTGACCTTATACTGGAGTGAAGGGTCAGCCAGTCATGGTGGCCTCCTTTCCATTGAAGGGATTGGCTTCGTGTGAGCTCATGGTTTATCTTGGCCAAAAAGAAGAGTGCTGCTACTGTGAGCACATGCTGGGAAGACTTATCTGTGTGGTGAAAGGTGACTCACAGGAAGAAATGCATCCCTTTGTGCCCGAACACCACTGTAAACACAAGACTGCAGCATCTTGCCCAGCCATCATCTTACCTGTACGGGAGCGAATCACAGAGCAGGATCTGGGAAGTAAAATGCATAAACCCCTGGTGTCTTTGCTGCAATCATAGCATTGTAACAATAACCAACCAAAGAGGTGCCCCATCTCCTAATTTCCTGATTGGCAGGATAATCATCATTATCCCACCAATTATGGGATGGATAATCATTATCTACCATTATGGGTGGATAATTATTAAAGCCATTCAAGCAGGGATTTTTTCAGTTTTCCATAGTTCAAAACTTCTTCACTCATTTTTTTCTGCACTATTTTTTTATTCTCTATAAAAGTGTTAAGTGATTGTTTTTTGAACAACGTAAAGTACAAGATGATCATTTATCACATAGTTTTAAAAATACACAAATAACTTTTACTTACAGTTATGTTGGTTATGATTATTATGATTTGCTCATTACTGCAAGTTTGTACACCAAATCAATTCATTTCATTTTGAAGCTAGATGGCAAAGAAATGAGCAATTTAAAACTTCTTTATGTTCAGAACCAAAAGCAACATGATTCATCATTAAAAAATAATAACCATAACAAAATCAAAGGAAAATAAGAAACTTGATTTAGGAGAACATTTTATTAAAATATTCACATAGACAATGAGGGAGGATAAGGTACTTTTCTGATTCTATGAAAACATTTACTATATTGCAATATGTTCAGTAAGAAAATTTCTTCATAAATGCTATAATTACCCTAGCATTTTGAATCCCTTCTACTTTTACTGTTGTATAAGATGAATTTCCATCACTAAATTTTGTATGAGCTATACAGATTGAATCATATTTGATCTTGAGTTACTATTTGAGGTGATGGGACATGATCTCCAGACTTCCCGATGTTGTGCCATATAATGGATTTGAGAAGGAGTATACGGAACTCTAAAGAAGAGAAATATTTTAAAAGTTAGAATTTTAGGCATTAAAATAAGTTTTCCATAAGGATCACGCAGAAGAATGCAAATGCTAATGGATTTCCAGAGAAGTATTAACTAGAGCACCCTGACTTTTCCTCCATTGTCTTCAGCCCTTACTGCTTGAACCACTGATACAATCTTAGTTGTCGGCGTTTGCCTCAGGCTTGGCTAGATCGACAAGGAAGTAGAAAGAAAGAGACAAAGAGACAGAGTAGCAGTGGACACAGGCAAACACGTCCCTGCACTTAGTAACTGATGAAACAGGAATGCAGAAGCCAGTACTTTCGCTACCTCTTTCTCTGGTACCAGTTTCATTGTGTCTGCTGTATTAACTACAGTGAAGTCAAGCCACATGAAACAAACAAACAAACAAAACACAGAAAATAACCAACTTTAAGTATCTGCAGATGATATTAAGTGATATCTTGAATAGTGGTTAAGGCACTGAACTCCCACATGGCTGACTGTGGTTTGAGTCCTGGACCCAGGCAGCTTGAAAATCACACCGGGCGGGACTAGCAGTTGGCATAATGGCTATGTCGCTGGACTCGCATGTAGTCAACCATAGTTCGAGTCCCGGACCTGATGGCTTAAACTCATGCGGGGTGCATGTATGTGCATGCCCAAGATCCCAAGAGGAGAATGGAAGAGAAGGGATTGCGGTGTGGCCATCCCCCTTGGGGGTGATTTCTCACTTTCTGTCTCTCTGTCTTTCTCTGTCTTTCTGGTAAGTGCACATGCCCTATAGCAAAAGCCTCCCCCCCCACCCCCCAAAAAAAGAAAAGAAAATCACACTGGGCATGTGTGTGTGCATGTCTAAAATCCCAAGAGGAGAATGGAGGGGAAGGGATTACAGCGTGGCCTTCTCCCCTGAGTGTTGATTTCTCATTTTCCTTCTGTCTCTATCTCTTTCTGGCAAGTGCACTGATTCTATGGCTAAAATCCTAGAAATCAAGGCAAAAAAGAAACGCTGCTGGTAGGTTAAGGGAATGGATGGCAGTAGAACAAGGATGACCAGGGGTTGATAATCACTGAAGTTGGCTCACGGGTATATGACAGCTCATTAGATCATTCTCTCCATGTGAGACTGGTAGGAGATTTTAGAATAGGAGTCTAGAGAAGCCTATTTTTCTGTTATAATGCCAAGAAATTAGATTCACTTTGATTAATATAAAGTCATTCATTTAAGAAACAAATAGAGGAGGTGGCAGGTGGTATAGTGGTTAAGGGTGCTGGACACCCACATGGCCGACCACAGTTCAAGTCCCAGATCTGGAGACTTGCTTTCTCACTTTCCTTCTCTCTCTCACTCTGTGCCTCTCTGGTCAAATTAAAATAAATAAATAAATAAATAAAGTTAAAATAAAATAAATTCTTAAAAAAAGAGAAACAGATAGAAATCAGAATAACAACAAAGGTCAGAAGATGTGACCTTCCAGCTACTCTTAATGAAAGAAGAAAGGAATGTGAAAATGAATTTTTTTCTATTAGAATAAAAAGATGAAATACATTTTAATTTCTCCTTTCCTCTTCTAGGTCAACAGGTTAATGGCCCCCACCACCTGTACCTAAATTTAAAGACAACACAGAACACTATTCTCCCCCACTTTTATTTGAGAATAAAATATGAAGAATGTTGAATGAATGGTTACTGTGAGTAGCTGACTAAAACTTTGTGGGTTAAACCATTTTTTCCATATTTGTCAGATGAACAGTGACCACGAAGCCATTTAATAGTGAACAGATTTTACAACCAGATTAAAACTATCCTGAAATGGAAGTTCTTAAGGCACACTGATAGACAGCTGAAACTCTTTTTCTAGCTCCTGATGAAATACTACCAGTAAAACTTTCTCTTAGGCATGATGGGTCAACATGTCCAAATAACACTGGTCGTGTGCGTGTTTGTGTGTTTCTGCTTCTAAAACAATATGGTTCCCCATTGCCACTCACCTCGATTTTCTCTGGGTCGCTCCAATTCCTATAAACTGGATTGATAAATGAACAGTTACCACTTTCTTCAGTTTTCCTTAAAGCACACAGGATCAGAAAAAAAAAAAAAGGAAAATAAAAAGAAAAGAAAGAGTAAATATTGAAACTTGCCATTATGCATTTTCAGGTTATTGTCAAGTAAAAATATTAGAGAAATACATTGTCTAGCCAGCATATTTATTTTCATGAATGTATTTTACACTAAGATTTATTTTATGTTTTTTGCTAGACACCAGGCAACCATGTTCTTCAAAGTAAATGTAATTTAAGCTTTGAGTATTTAGATCCCAATAAACCAGGCAAATAAAAGAAATGGCCTAAGTTGGCCTTAATACTGGTGTCTTAAAATATTACTCAAATAATGAAAAGGGTACGTTAAAAGGAATAATGTAATATGAAGCTTAACTAGTTATGAGAAGAAGCCACCATGAAGACCTTTAGCCTGCAAAACTGCCAAACCACCACATCCTGAGGATCATTTTCCTTGACAGTGTCTGTCTTAAAAATCTGTAGGTTGTTGGTCATAGTCTTTAGTATTTTAATTTGAAAATTTAAATATGGATATTTTGAAATGTTCTTTATGTTACTAATTCTTTTCATGAAAATCATAGAGATAAGTCCTTGCTGATCTCATATACAGAACTAGATGTGCATAATTCACCATAATTAATTGAACTCCAGAATGATCATTTTCTTTTTATACTTAAATTACTTAAGAGTCACTAGACTTATTAGAAGAGAAACAGCCTTGGAATACTGATCACAACTGATGAAGCAAAAATGGCCAACATAGAAACAAAAAAATATAACCAGTAACTAAATACACCTCATTAAAGACATAAATAAAGACTGCATACACATGCATGCACATGCACATGCGCGCGTGCGCACACACACACACACACACACACGCACATACACACTCAATGGGGAACAGAACACCAATTCCAGGATGATGGCCAGTGTCCTATGGGCAACCAGGAGGAAAAAAAAATAATACATGTATATTCTTGCCTAATCAGGATGTAATGGCAATTACTAAGTTTGTCAGTAATATGTCCCTAAATCATAAAATAAAAGAAAATAAAAAAGAAGCTTTTACTGATTTGCTATATGAAAAGAGATTGCTGGAGGCATAATCATCTCTTGTCATCTAACAAGTCACATGGTCCTTTTCTAAGAAGTACCAGCATGAGTGAGTTTAGCAGAGAAACCTGGGTAGTCGCATTTGGCTGGCAATGTATTCTCCTTGTGGATTCAGGGTCTTCCACGCTATGTGATCTCCACGGTTTTTAAGCAATTGGCTTAAATATACAACCGACTAAATATTTCACTTTCATCAAGGCTACGTTTTTGTTATTGAGGAATAGGGCCATTTGTGGCTATTTTGTAAGTTATTTTTTCAAGGTCATAGAAATCCGCTTAAATATATCAGCAAATACATGTTAATTTCTTAACCACTAATCGAATACTTATGAGTTGCTCCTATTAGTTTGAACATGTTCTGCCTGTTCATGTTACTTCCTCCAAGAAGAATCTATGTTACGTTCTCGGAATTGCAAAGTCAGGAAATGGTCTCACTAGGGCATGAGCCTAAACAGGATAGCTCCCAAAGTTGAGCAGGGCAGAAACTGAACAGTTTTGAAAGGCGACAAAACGTCAAAGCTATGGCAGTACAGGAACCATTAAACATGGCAGCAGGGAGTAGAAAAAGAGGATGAAAATGAGAAATTAGATTAAGATGGACAGCCACAGACACCAACAGCTCAGAAAAATTAACCTAGGCTGAAATCAGGCATGAAATCAGGAAGCAGGAGGAAACCGAATCCAAGGGCTAGACAGGACAGATGGTCAGAGGGCCGAGCAGGCGACCAGGAACTGAAGGGACAGGCTTGCCAGTCAATTGGACAGAGTGAAGCACAAGGAACACAAAAGATATTGGTATGAGGCAATTATTTTTGACTTTGGACTGCTGGGACCCCAGATGATGACCCAGACCAAGATTGGCAAGCAGAAGTCAAGTAAATTGATAAAATTCCCAGCCCTATTAATTCAGTTAGTGCAGCTACTTTTCTTCTTCAAGGATTTTGTCTTAAATACTCTTCTATTAAAATAAAACAAACAAAAAATCAGTTGTAGGTGTCTGGCCTTCAGGGCTAGGTGAGTATAAAGAAGGGAGATAATATTTAAGGGTAAGGACGTGGAGTTGTTATAAAAGATGAGTATGAGTAATGGGAGGTGAACAGTGTAAGTCCTTCCTACAATAAATTATACTAGCAATCTCAAACACATTTTTTCCAAAGGTATGGCTCTTGTTTTGGGCACTCTCTCAATTGTTAGGCTTAATTCATAATTTCTTCCTGTTTGTAAAGTAAAATGTCACTCTCACACACCACATAGATAGTTCCACTAAAGAAATTTCTAGGGTCACTCCATACATTTACTGTTTTGAGTTCTATAATATTTCTTCTTCATCAATTATATAAGTTTGATATTTTAAATATAAGCAATTTTACTTAAAATAATGACTCCTGGGACCAGCAGATGGCATAATGGTTACGTGGTTGGACTTCCATGTAGTTGACCGCAATTCGAGTCCCAACTTGGTGACTTAAAACTCATGCTGGGCGTTTGTGCCCAAAATCCCGAGAGGAGAATGGAGAAGGGATTGCGGCATGGGCATTCCCCCTGGGGGATGATTTCTCACTTTCTGTCTCTTTCTCTTTGACTCTCTGGTGAACACACACTCCCTATGGCAAAAACGTCTCTCTAAAAGAAAAAAAAGAGAGAGATGAATGCTTACATTAGGGAAACAAAACATTTGTTTGATTATGAAATTTTCTGCCAATTCTAACACTGAATGGTACATAAATCTGCATTAGGCTAAAAACATGCAATGTTTAACTTATTGGATCTGTCAAGAGGGAGATAACAGAAAATGTTGAGGTTCCAAAGAATATACACCATGTCTAGGAATAAGCAAAGAACTGACATAACTTTTGAGTAGAGGAAAGCAAATTGCATGGGTCACATGGGTTTCCTCCCATAACTTATCATGCATTCACTCAAATTTTTACGCTCTTGCTACATCCATCCAGTATGTACAGACACAGTATAAGCTGACATTCTAAGTGACATAATGAGACATAAGTCAGTGCAGAACTAGTAAAATTCAGACAGAAATTTCCATTTTTTTTTTAAAGATTTTTTCCATAGGGCATGTACACTTGCCAGAGAGAAATAGAGAGCCAGTGAGAAGAAAAGTGAGGAATCATTCCCCCAGGGCGATGGCCATGCTGTAATCCCTTCTCCTCTAGGGATTTTGGGCACACACATACACGCGCACAAACACACACACACACACACTCACTCACTCACACACAGCTGGTGTGATTTTCAAGCCACTGTGTCTGGGAATGGAACTGCAGGTTGACCACGGAGTCCAGGGCCATAACCAGTATGACACCTACTGGCCCTGAAATTTCCAATTTTAATTTGGTAAGCATATGTATACCCCTAAAATATTGGGGCTTGTAAACTGCCAAATTAATAAGCTTATTAACTTACTAACTGACAAAATTGTTTTAGTGTTGGCTAAAACATGGAAGTGTTTATAACAGTCTGAAATTATTGTAAATGAGCAATGAAGAAAAACAAAAGAATAAAACAAAATCCATCTATGTTGTATCTGGTAAATAAAGACTTTTAGGTGAATGCTGATTTTATATGATTTATTTTCACATATTCTTGAGATATAATTTATATGCCATACAACTTATGCATTTGAAGTATACAGGGATGGGACCAGCAGTTGGCATAATGGTTATGTCTCTGGATTCCCTTGTAGTCGACTGTGGTTCGAGTCCTGGACCCGGTGGCTTAAACTCACACCAGGCGGGTGTGTGTGCGTGCCCAAGATCCCGAGAGGAGAATGGAGGAGAAAGGATTGCAGCGCGGCCATCCCCCCTGAGGAGTGATTTCTCACTTTCTGTCTCTCTGTCTCTCTCTGTCTCTTTCTGTCTTTTTGGCAAGCTCATGTGCCCTATAACAAAAACCTCTCCAGAAAAAAAAAAGTGAAGTATACAGGAACTCTTCAAAAAGTTTATGAGAAAACCTATGTATGGATTTAAAAGTTTTTTTTGTATCAAAATAAACTCATTTTAATTCCATCTTTCTATGAACTTCTTGAAATATCCTGGTACGATTCAATGGTTTCTGGTAATGTTAATTTCATTTTTTTAACTAATTTAAAAATTGTGGGAATATATATAACATAAAATGTGTCACATTAGTCATTTTCAGTATACAATTCAGTGGCACTAATTGCATTCACAGCATTATGCAACCATTCCCATTATTTTCAAATGTTTTCATCACTCCATCCTGAAACTCCCTCCATCACTATTAGGCAAGGACTTCCCACTCTACCCTCTGGGAAATCCCTAATAACTTCTCATCTACTTTTTGTTTCCATGGATTTGCCTATCCTAGGGAACTCATGTAAGTGAAATCATAGCATATTTGTCCTAGGTAACTCATGTACGTGAAATGATACATATTCATTGCTGAATAATATTCCACCATATTCATATGTCACATTGTGCTTGATCCATTCACCTGTTGGTGGCCTTTTGGGTTGTCTCCATTTTGGCTATTGTGAATAATACTGCTATAAACATTGGCATAAGTACCTGTTTAAGTGCTTGTTTTGATTCCTTTGGATATATAATTAGAAATGGAATTGCTGGATCATATGGTAATTCTATTTTAGACTTCTGAAGAAATATCAAGCTATTTTCTATTGTGCTACATACACCATTTTTACATTTCCAACAATAATTCGTGAGGGTTCCCATTTCTCCACTTACCAATAATTGCTATTTTGTCTTTTATTATTACTATTATTACCACCCTAGAATGTAGATGTGAAGTGGTCTGTAATTGCATTTAAAAAAACAAATTGATGTAATAATTGTACATGTTTATAGGGTACAGTGTAGTTTTTTTGTGTATGAGTACAATATGTTAGCTAAACTGGGATAATCTGCATATCCATCTTCTCAAATGTTTCTCATTACTTTGTGTTAGGAGCATTTAAAACCCTTTCTTTCAGTTATTTTAAAATATACAACTTCTTGTTAATCACAGTCACCCTACTATGCTAAAGAATACTTGAACTCATTCCCTCATCTAATTATAATTCTGAATCAACATATCAACATTTCCCTAATTTCCCTAGTCCTCTCTGCTATCCTTCCTGGTCTCTAGTAACCACTATTCTACTATCGCCATCTAGGAGGTCAAGTTATATAGCTTCCGCAAATGAGTAAGAACATGTAACATAATGTGTTCTAGACTCAAGCATGTTATCACAAGACATGATTTTAGTATTTTTTTTTTTTTTGAGAGGTTTTCAGTATAGGGCGCGTGCGCTCGCCAGACAGACAGAGAGAGACAGAGAGACAGAAAGCGAGAAATCACCCCCGCAGTCCCTTCTCCTCCATTCTCCTCTCGGGATCTTGGGCATGCACGCACACGCGCCCGGCGTGAGTTTTAAGCCACCGGGTCCGGGACACGAACCGCGGTCGACTACATGGGAGTCCAGCGACATAGCCATTACGCTAACTGCTGGTTCCCGAGACATGATTTTAGTTTTTATAAAATGGCTGAATAGTATTCTGTTGTGTATGCATTTCACATTTCCGTTATTCCTTCATCTACTGACAGAATGCTGAACTGTTTCCATATTGGTTATTGTGAATAGGGCTGCAATAAACAAAGGAGTGCAGATATCTCTTTGACACAGTGATTTTCTTTCTTTTGGATATATACCAGTAGTGGGATTATTGGATCACTAAATAGTTCTATGTTTAGCTTTTTTGATAAACCACTATGTCATTTTCCATAATAGCTTTACTAATTTACGTACTCACCCGCATTGTAAAAGAGTGCCCCTTTCTACACATCCTCATCCTCATCAGCATTTGTTATTTTTTTTCTTTTAGTAATAAACCATTCTAACTGCGGTGAGACGATATCTCACTGTGGTTTTTATTTTCATTTCCCTGATGGTTAGTGATATTAAGCCTTTTTCATATATTCTGTGGCCATTTACACAAAAGGTATTCACAAATTTCACAGAAAAGGTGTATTATAACAAAACTATGCATGACTTTCAAACACTTTTGTACCAAAATAAATTTACTTTGATTTTTCCATAATTTTTTGTTTCATATGTTTGTTTGCTATCTGAATGTCTTCTTTTGAAGACTGTTTATTAAGGTTGTTTGTCCATATTTTGTTTGTTGTTTGGTTTTTCCTGGTTTTATGCTTTTGCGGCTGAATTGTTTGAGTTCTTAGTATATTTCAATTATTAATTATTAATACCTTATTAGATAGGAGGCAAATATTTATTCCCATTCCACAGTTTAGATCTTTACTCTCATTGATTGTTTTCTTTGTTGTACAGAGGCTTTTGAGTTTGCTATAATCCTACTTGTCTATGTTTGCTTTTGATGCCTGTGCTTTTGAGGTTTTATTCAAGAACTATTTTCCCATACTAATGTCCTGAAGTGTATCCCCCTATGTCTTCTTCTAATAGCTTTATAGTTTCAGGTTTTATGCTTAAATATTGAAGCCATTTCAAATGATTTTTGTAAATTTTGAGAGATTTGGGTCTAAATTCCTTTTTTCTGCAAATGTTATATCCAGTTTTTCCAGTTTCATTCACTGAAGAGACTGTCTTCGTCCCAATGGATATGCTTGGCACCTTTGTCAAAAATCAGCTAGCTGTATTTACATGGATTATTTCTGGTCGTCTGTTCTATGTCATTGGCCTATGTGTCTGAGTCCCCCCCCCACTTTCATGCTAGTTTGTTACTTTAACTTTATAGTATACTTATGATATCTGGTAGTATGACTCCAGCTCAATACTTTTTTATCAGAATTGCTTTAGATAGTTGGAATCTTTTGTGATTCTCTAAAAATTTTATGATTGTTTTTCCTATTTCTTTGCTCATTTTAAAATTGAGAAGTCTTTTTTTTTGTTGTTCTTGAGTTATAGGAATTTTTATATACACTGGATATTAAACTCTTATCAGATATACAGGGACTTCAAAAAGTTTGAAGAAAATGGAATTAAATTATGAATTCATTTTGGTGCAAAAAATGTTGAAATCCACCCATAGTTTCTCCATAGTGTACATTTTTTATGAACTTCCTGAAAATTTTTTGTACATGATTTCAAATATTTTTCTCATTTTGTCAGTTGTCTTTTCACTTTCTTGATAGTGTATATTCTCTGATGCATAGTTTTAAAAATATTTATTTTATTAATTTATTTTAATTTGTCCAGAGAGAGAGAGACAGACAGAGAGAGAGAGAGAGAGAGAGAGAGGGAAAGTGAGAAAGCAAGCTACCAGGTCCAGGACTCGAACCGTGGTCAGCCATGTGGGAGTGTCTAGCACTTTAACCACCATGCCACCTGCTGATCCCCATACTTTTTACTTTCATGAAGGTAAATTTATCTGCTTTTGTTTTTGTTACTTGTGTTTCTGGTGTCATAGTGAAAAACTCCATTGCTAAATCCAAGGTAACGTAGATTTATCACTATGTTTTCTTCTAAACATTTTATGATTTTAGCTTTTACATTTAGGAATTTTATCCATTTTGAGTTTATTTTTATATATGATATGAGATAGAGGTATGACAGAGAGAGAGAGAGAGTAAAAAGATAGAGAGAAAAAAACACTACCAACAGGGTCTTCCTGTCATGATCCACCCCTAGCCTAAGCCAGTCCAGGTCACAGGCATAAGCACATACACCCGCTATATACAGGAAAGTCTAAGACACAAAACTGGGTCCCTTCCCATGGGGTCCAGCATTACAGAGCATTGCACTACTGCCATGCTATAGATAGATAGATGATAGATAGATAGATGATAGATGATAGATAGGTTTTTGTTGTTTGTTTTTAGTTTTTTTTTTTTTTTTTTTTTTTTTTTTTTTTTTTTTTTTTTTTTTTTTGTCATAGGGCATATGTGCTTGCTGGAAAGAAGAGAGACAGAGAGAGGGAAAGTGAGAACTCACCCTTCCCGGGGAGTGGGGGAGGGATTTAGCCATGCCATATTCCCTTCTCTTCCCTTCTTCTCACAGGATTTTGCGCATTGCATGCACACAACTTGCTGAGTCTGAGACTTGAACCATGGTGGAGTGTACAGAAGTCCAGCACCTTAATCACTATGACACCTGCTGGCCCCAACTGAGAAAAATGTTAATCTTCTTTTGTAATTTGCTTTATTGAATATCTTTTATTATTTGTTGACTTTATTGTTGTTTTAGATTATCAGTGGGTGGTTTAATTTCTTTTTGTTAACAACAGATATTTTTATTTCTAACTTACTAGTATGCCTTTTTGTGTGTCTGACAAACTGGTCAGGCTGCTTATCAAATCCCCTAAACACCTAGTCATTACAAGCATCACATGGAAGTAAAAATGTCACAATGTGTTTATATGTTAAAATAGGCCCAGACAATGCTTAGAGAAAAACAGTACAAATTTTAAAAGTAAATGGTAATATCATTTGAAAGGGCTATGATGATTCTTGTTACTTCTGGGTGGAGTGTGTAAAAGCTAGCTCAGTCTAAAATATGAAGAACCACAATTTCTGAAATGAAGATAATCATAATGCAGCTGTCAAGGTGCTTTGACAGGATCAACATGATAATTTATCAACAGATAATTTCTGTGTATGTGTTTGTGGAGGAATGTGCCCGCATGTTACCACTAATAAACTTATTTCTAAATATTGTTTCTCTGACAGTATGTTAAAATCCCAGGTATGATTGTCACGAGTTAGTGACTAAAGGGAAATGATGCTCTGTAATATGATGCTTCACTCCTTAAGATGGTGGAATGACAGAATGCTGTTTATGTTATTTACCATCATTCTTTTTTTTTTTTTTTCTTTTTTTGGAGAGGTTTTTGCTATAGGGCGCGTGCGCTCGCCAGACAGACAGAGAGAGACAGAGAGATAGAAAGCAGGAAATCACCCCCCAGGGGGGATGGCCACGCCGCAATCCCTTCTCCTCCATTCTCCTCTCGGGATCTTGGGCACGCACGCACACGCGCCCGGCGTGAGTTTAAGCCGCCGGGTCCGGGACTCGAACCGCGGTCGACTACATGGGAGTCCAGCGACATAGCCATTACGCTAACTGCTGGTCCCACCATCATTCATTTTTCAAAATTCATCCAACATTTCTAGGGCACAAACTATACTAGACAATGCAGTAGGTCCCAGACTTGCAAAGTTGATCAGCATGGGATTCCTGACTCCAAGCACTCCTTTCGAAAGAGTGGCAGCTAATAAATTCAAACTCTTAACATGAAATGACATATTCCTAAAATGCCTGCCATAATTACACACTCACAAGTAGTTGAGTGCTATTCTCTTTACCTTTTTTTCTTATTCTTTTCTCCTTTTATCATTCACATCTTTAAAATTTTCTGTTTTCTTCTCCTGCCCCAAAGCTCAGGATCCATAAAGGATCCATTGGGATAAGGAAAAAGAATAAGAAGATGTCAAAATTAGCACTAACAATCACTATAGTAATCTTTATGTTTTCACAAATAGATTGATGTATTTAGTTATAGCAAGGACTTTTGTAATCATCTTGTCTATACCATATTTTTAGAGATGGGGCAACTGCAGCAGGTGACTTTTAGCCTTTTACCCTCTGTTTCTTTCCATTACTTTTTTTTTGTTTTTTTTTTTTGAGTGGTATTTGCTATAGGGCACATGCGCTTGCCAGAAAGACAGAGACAGAAAGCGAGAAATCACCCCCCAGGTGAGATAGCCATGCCGCAATCCCTTCTTCTCCATTCTCCTCTTGGGATCTTGGGCACGCACGCACATGCACTGGTGTGAGTTGAAGCCACCAAGTCCGGGACTTGGACCATGGTGGACTACATGGAAGCCCAGCGACATAGCCGTTACGCTAACTGCTGGTTCCCCCCATTCCTATTTGGTATGTGGCAGCCCAGAGAAGTAGCTTGAAGGCTTTCCCGATGGTCAGTAAAGTAGAACAGGCATGGCTTTTCTCTGTTTCTGTTGCGTGGAGATGGAAAAAGCTATAGGACGAGAGAAGAACTATTTTGGTACTAATAACTCATTTTATATGACTTAAATGAAAGGTTCATGCTCCTCATATGTATCTCTGAAAATTGAAGGTTATGAAACATCCATGTATAAACCTGTGGGTCCTAAAGCATATTTTCAGACTGTTAAGTTTTTGATTTGTTATTACTAGGGAAAGATTTTTCTAACCATAAAGGTTCTGGAAACATATACGTTTCTTTTTTTTTTTAAAGATGCACCTAAATTCTAAAATACAACAATTTTGCTGTTGGAAGTAGAATTCATTAATTCTGGGAGTCCTGTCTATTACATTAAATTCTGTCTAGCTTGATTAGTGGTGAATCTTGCGTGTTCCAGAGGAGAAAATCTTAATTTTACTCTTCTTCGTTTTTTTCCCTTTGTCATCTTAATCTCTTCAATTACGTTTTCCCAAGTGTTTATGGTGTGAAGACTTAAGGAGTATGAAGTGCTTTTGAATGTGCTAATCTTAAGGAAAATTATAATATACAATTATAATAAAAATACTATTTCCAGGTTTCTTCTTTTACTTATTATATATCTGTTTTTAGTATTCATTAAACATATTTCACTCTGCTAAGAAGAGACCTGTTGGACAATGTTTCTTTACTTCAGTGCTGATAATTTTTTCTCCCTGTCTCATCCAGAAAACAGCCAGTAATTTTTCTATTTTTTTCTGTCTGATTTTATAACTTAGGAAAATAGGAGTTTATTTGTTTTAGGTTTAACTTAGAGTAAGAGCAAAAGATAGGTGTGTAGTGATTCCTATGCAGCTGTCAGTGCCAAATACCGAGTTGTTGGAAAAGTCATGATGTGTATCTGCATAGGAAAACGGTAAAAATATGTCATGACTTTTCTGACAACCCAATAATTCACACGTATCATTTTTCTTTTTGCAAAATCTTAGATAAGTTTTATTTTACACTTGGTCTCAGGTCATTTACAGTCCAGATTTTAGCCAGTTTGAATACTCTGTTTTTCAGGAAAGTTATCAACAATTTCAAAATTTGGTAACTTTTCAGACTAAAGGTAGATTTAGGGGATTTTGGTAAAAAGAAGCACAAGAAAAGAACATTAAGCAAATAAGAAGTAGAGAAATCTTGGGACCAGCAGTTGGCGTAATGGCTATGTCGCTGGACTCCCACGTAGTCGACCGCGGTTCGGGTCCCGGACCCGGCGGCTTAAACTCACGCCGGGCACGTGTGCGTGCGTGCCCAAGATCCCGAGAGGAGAATGGAGGAGAAGGGATTGCGGCGTGGCCATCCCCCCTGGGGGGTGATTTCTCGCTTTCTGTCTCTCTGTCTCTCTCTGTCTGTCTGGCGAGCGTACGCGCCCTATAGCAAAAACCTCTCCAAAAAAAGAAAAAAAAAAAAAAAAAAGAAGTAGAGAAATCTGAGAACAGGAAAATAGACCTAAGGCAGTGGTAACTGCATGCAATGAGTATGGGGCATGATTAGTAGTGTATATACTCATAGGTAAATGCAGCTTTGACCTTGAGAGTCTAGAATTCAAATTTAAGCAGATCAATGAATTATACAGACCCACCTTTCAAAAAGAAACCAATCAACCAGGTTCTTAAATGACATCTTCTTGGGGGGCTAGCAAATGGTGTAGCGGTTACATCACTGGACTTCCCTATGGCTGACCGTGATTCAAGTCCCAGACCCAGTGGCTTGAAAATCACACCAGGCACAAGTGTGTGCGTGCCCAAGATCTCAGAAGGAGAACGCAAGAGAAGGGATTGCCATGTGGCCATCCCTCCAGGGAATGATTTCTCACTTTTCCTCACTGTCTTTGTCTGTCTTTCCCTCCCCTGTCCATTGAGTGCATGTCCCCTAAGGCAAAAACCTTTATTAAGAAGAAATACATCTTCTTAAACATAGGAGAGAAAACATTGTGTGGATCCTGTTATTGTAATCTAGTGTGACCAAGTCACAGGTCCAAGAAATGTTATTTTAGAAAAATAACGACGCGTTTCACTAGGTTATTTCAACTAATAGCTTTCAAAATATCAGGATGGTGACTGGCAGATGGCGTAATAGTTACATCACTGGACTCCCATGTAGTTGACTGCCATTTGAGTCGGGGACCAGTGACTTAAAACACACACGGGATGCGTGTGTGTATGTACACAGAATCCTGCGAGAATGGAGGGGAAGGGACTGCAGCATGGCCATCCCCTCTAGGGGATGATTTCTCATTTTCTGTCTGTCTCTCTGATGAGTGCACATGCCCTATAGCAAAAACTTTCTCTCTGAAAAAAATAATAAATCAGGCTGAAACTACGCAAGTTGTGCTTCAGTGAAAGCTATCCAGGAGGTGTTGGCAAGAAGAGAAGAGAGATTTTTATGGAGATCTTGTAGCATAACGGTGCCTTAGAGAATTTGATTTTGGGGGTATTTTCATTATGTTCATGTTTGTCATTAAAAAGTCAACACCAAGCTTACAGTTTACAGTGCATAATTACAGTGTGGCACTTTAAATCTGTTATAAGACTCTCTAGGTAGAATAAAATTGCATAGCATCATACATATTAAAAGAAAAAATAAATTGGGTCTATTAAATCAGCCTGTGCTCATTGAGTGTATACTCCAGTAAAATAACATGTTATTTGATTATTCCTAGAGAAAAACAGATACAATCATGAGGAGAAGAAATGGGAATAGCTATATAATGGTTCTACATCTGGCAAGATGATTACTTTTTTTTTTTTTTTAAAGAAATAAAACAAACAATCTGTGGGATAAAAGAAAGAAAGAAAAGAAACCAGTTTGAAAAAGCAAGGATAAATTAGGGGGAAATGTCTGTTATGAGCTTATGTTTTCATTTTCGAGTCCTTAAGGACCAAATGTTTGGGTGAAAACGTTCCGAAAAAAATTGGGTTTGCAAACACAACCAGAAATGCCACAAAAGGGAGAGGAAAGGATTAATCATTCAGGGTCACAAAACTAAACAACCAGGATACCGAGTTTTGCTCAACTTATTCATAGGATCTAGCAGCTGCCGTATTTCTCTTCCTCTCTTAGCAGGCAGGAAATAAATACGCTGACCACAAAACCTGTCACAGTTTAAAGCACTCTTGCTGTGGCAGAGCACTTTCATGGGAACATGCCCAGTAATATGGAGGCAATTAGTAGGAATAAAGCTGACCCAGGTTCTTGTAACTTAACCTTAAGGAAAATCCAACCTGCCAATGGGAGCTCAGTCTTCTCGGGGGTTCTTGAGTGCTGTGTTAGCAAATTCGCAACCACCTAATGGAAACCAGGTGCGGAGCAGGGAGTGCCTTTGAAAATATATTTGATAGCACACTTTGAACATCTTTCCCACACTAGCAAAATGACTAGGAGTGAATCTTTAGGAAATAATCAGAGAGGAAGAAAAAGATTTATGTGGAAAGAGGTTCATCACAAATTATTGATAATAATGAAAAATTAGATACAACCACAGTGTCTCATAGGAGAATGGTTAAATGATAATCCACGTACTAGATAACATTATGCAGCCCTTACAATGGTTTCTCAAAGTGTGGTGTGTGGAGCTCTGGGAATCTGGAAATCTTCAGAATTCCTCTGGGGGTGGGCTACAAATTCAAAACTATTTTTGTATTAATACTAAGATACATGGGTAAAGAAATTCACTCAACATTCAAACTAGAACAATGAGTTTTTATGGCGACTTTTCAATGGGTTGATATTTGTTTGCATTGATGTTACTAATACAAAGAAGGAGAAAACTGCTTTCATCTGAGCACTAGTCAAGATCACAGGACCAGGCCTGGACTGGTGGTACAGGTGTACTGAGTTGCAGAGCTGGAAGTCAACATGACCGACCATGGGTTCGAATCCCTAGCCCAATCAATGTGAAACATGTTGAAGATATGTGCATGTGGTTTGAGATCCTGACAAGCAGAAGGACTCAGGAAAGGGGGTCATGGCATGATGGGATGCTGTGAGGGTTGCTTCTCTCTCACACACACATGCTATCATGAATTAAAAAAAATTAAACATTAAAAATTAAACATTAAAACCGAGCTTTATTTATTTAAAAGAATTTTTTAAGGTTTTTACCATAGGCCATGTGCGCTTGCTATAGAGAAAGAAAGTGAGAGGGAAAATAAGAAATCATCCCCAGGGGGCATAGCCAAGTCACAGTCCCTTCTCCATTCTCCTCTCAGAATTGTGCGCATACATGCACAAGCACCTGGTGTGAATTTTAAGCCTCTGAGTCCAAGACTTGAACCATTGTTGGCCATATGGGAGTCCAGTGCCTTAACCACTGTGCCACCTGCTGGCCCCATTCATATACTTTTTAAAGGTGTAAAGGTATCTCTAGAACAACAAAATTATAGAGAATGGTCAGTCAGTATAGAGAAATGAGGAGAAAAAAACTTTCACAGACTGTAATTAATTCAAATTTCAAGGTGAAAAGTATTATATATATGTGTGTGTGTATGCACACATGTGTACATATATATCAATATTTATTTATATAGATATAAATATATATCTATAGTAATAAAACTTCACAGGAGGATACATCAAAGGGTTAACAGTATCCATCTCTGGGTAGGAGGATTAAATATAATTTTAAATTATTTCCTGGTACTTAGTTGGATTTCCCAAGTTCTCTACACTAGGTTGTTGTGCATCAGAATCTTAAGACAGTGGTGATAGTTTTACGATTTGGATAAGATCATAGGGTGTTTTCCCTGACTGAGCTCCTTACCTCCAAGCTGCCCAGCCCCTAGTAAACCATTTGTCTAAAAGATAGGATCAACTCCCCTGTGATCTTCACTTACCCTACCCATTCTTTCCCCAGCTACCTGCTGGACTTGCTGCACTATGCAGTATTTGGCTGTGTCATGTTTTTCCTAACTCCTGCATTTGCTCTTAAACACCTCCCGCCCATTAGCTAGAACCCTGGCGAACTTTGAAACCAGCCAGATCACTCTCTACGGCATGTACACGGTGAATTTTAATACCAAGATATGTAGTGCTTTTTCTCATGGGAATGAGATACTCTTCCAAATATGGGATTGTCAGAAAAGTCATGACACATTTTTGCATTGGAAAACATAGGGAAAATATGTCGTAACTTTTCCAACAACCCAATAAATTGCTCTATATGAAAACTCACTCTAATTTCCCTACTGAATTCTCTTAGACACACAATCTCTTTGGCTGAAAATAGATAGCAATACTGTCATCTTTGTGATTATCCTTAGCAACCACCTAGCAACTTGCTATTTTCCAATCTTTTAGACAATTTAATGTATAACATACATATGAGTCTGTCTGAAAAACTGGATTAAGTGACATTTATTTATTTACATTCCTCTCTCTAACTTGAAAACGAGCTTCTTATAAGCAGAGCTGGTCTTCTCATTTACCTAGGACACATCTCTTGAGCCCCAACTCTGTGCCATAAATTCTACGAGGGAGCTATGCAGGGTGTGCTTTATATATGGTTTTGGTCTTATCTGGTTACCATTCTTTGATGAGATAAGTTAAAAGTAAATGAGAATAAATGTTTGGAAACATTCATAGAGGCTGGACACAGCAATTCTATGCCTATGGATGCTAAGAATTAGAAATTTGGACCAGTGTTTTGTGTACCCTTTTAATTTCCATTTCCTCATAATGACCTTTTATTATATTTTACACAAGCATTGGGATATGATGGATTTAAAAGAAAACAAAAACAGAGCTAGTCCTTTACCACACATAGTTTGAGTGGCGCTGTTCTAACAGGAAGTGTCTTGATACAAACAAATATGCATTTACCCAGTTGACTTCTATTTTCATTCAAGCTCTTGTAGCTACCTCTTCTGAAAAGAACCTTTGCTCTTCGTTTCTCCTTATGAATACAATATCTCAAAATCTTCATAGAAAGGACTGGGAACTTCATAACTTTCTCTGACCAGATGAAATATTTTTCTATGTAAATTGCTGTACATGAAAACTCACTCTACTTTCCTTATTGAATTCTTTTAGACACATAATCTGTTTAATTGAAAACTGATTGCAATGTTGAAGTTAATTATCAGCTTTCATGATTTCCTTTGGCAATCACCTAGCAACTTCGTTCATAGATCTTTTTTAGACAATTTAAAGTTGACAACCTTATGTAAGAATCTATCTAAAAAAAGGGTCTTATTTCACTATGACTCCTGAATATCCATGAATTCCTTTAGGTAGACTTCACTTTGGGGTTATAGTGCATTTAGTTAAAACTTGTTGGATCTCAGAATAATTTTAGCTTACAAGACAACCTGAATCATGGTGAACCATATGGGAATCCAGCACCTTAGCCACCATACCACCTCCTGGTCCCCTATTTTATTCATATCAACCACACCATCCTCTGACACAGGCTGTGCCTTTACATATGTTCTGCTTTCTTTTTACATAGATTTTTGCAAGAGGGCATGTGTGCTCACCGGAGAGACAGAGAGACAAAAAGGGAGAAATCACTCCCCAGAGGGGATAGCCACACAGCAATCCCTTCTCCTCCAGTCTCTTTTTGGGATCTTGGGAACTCATGCACATGCACCCAGTGTGAATTTTAAGTCCCTGGGCCTGGGACTAAAACTGTGGTCAAGCATGTGGGAGTCCAGTAACAATTATGCTATTTGCTGGTCCCTCTTTTTCTTTTTTCAAGGATGAAGATAAGCTGGTCTTTGAAGAGCTGTTGTCATTCTACCCTTTTACGTGTTTGTGAGCTTGAAATTTTAAAAAATTTATTATTATTATTATTATTATTATACATTCAATCGCTTTACATCATCTAGCTTGTGGAGAGCGTTTACCCAATAGAAAACACATGTCAGACCAGTCCAGTTGAGTGAGCTTGAAATTTTAAGACAGTAAACAGACTGCTGAAGTTGTAGGAGTGTCCCCAAGGATGCTTTTAAGGAGAAATAGTGTGACAGAAAATTTGAAAGCAAAAAAGCAAAAGAAAAAGAGAAAGAAAAGTCTATCAGGAGTATAACAGAGCAGCTATTGAAGAAAAATTAAGAAGCTAATCTCCTTCCCCATCGCATTCTTTAGTTTCTAGTAACATTAATCAAGCACAACATTTAAAATTTTGAATCTCCAAGGGACTGATTGTATTTGCTACATTCCATGGTACAACTATAGGATTTCAAAATAATACACACCTCACTTATCTTTACTGCTTTCCTGTCCTTCCTCATTTAAGCAGGTTACCTTTTCCACAAAGCTTCTCTGATTTCCCTGCAACACCTTCATCTACGCTGATTGCTGGGATATGAGGACATAGGACAACCAAGAAATATGTCAGGAACTGGGATGCCTTCTTCTTATTGTGTAAGGTTTACAGCCAATAGAGGAATGGTGCTGAAAAAAAGCTGTGACTCTTGCCCTGGGCTCAGAGATATTATAGTGTTAAAATGATAGTTGTATAATGGCTACCTTGAGGCCAAATAATTAGAACTTGGGGCTGTTATATGGGAAAGCGGTCTTCATAGTTTCACACAGATTGCATTTCATAGACTGTGTGGGATACAACACACAAAAGGACATATACATCCTGAAGAAGCTTAAATCATTCAAGAACTGTGTTCTTGACAGGTTGCATATAAACTGATTTTTGCATGGTCAAATAATATCTTTTTTTCCCAAAGAACATTTATTAGAATAGCAAATGATTTTTTACAAAATAATTATTTAATTTTATTTATTATTATTATTTTTCATTTGATGAGAGAGGGAAAGTGAGAAAGCAAGCTGTTGGGTCCGATAATCAAACCATTGCCAGCCACGTGGTAGTCCAGCACCTCAATTATGTCACCTGCTTGGCTCTGGTCAAATAATATCTTAAATAATCAAGTAATTGGTTAAAGAAATACTAGATATCTAGTTATAATAAAAAATCATTTTGAAATTCAAGTGAAATTTCCAACCTTGTCCCTTTGATAAATATGACTTTTTTGAAAAGTTAGTCATGCACTAATTTGCAAATGATCTCTCTAAGGAAAACAGAAGAAGAGTAATAGTATCCTTATAAGTAAAACTGGTATTTAAGCTGTCAGATGCCAGGCATTGCTTTTCAGAAACTTCAGGGCAACATCTGTCACACATTTGGACATCCAAATTAAATAATCTAATGTAAGGACAATATTGGACCTACTGATCATAGCCATTCTTTTAATGAAATTCAATTCCCTGCCTTTCTGAAATACCCAGGTTTTTAATGCTTAGAATTTTCATAGGTTGGGGCCAGCAGCTAGCATAATGGCTATGTTGTTGGACTCCCATGTAGTCTACCACGGTTTGTGTCCCGGACTCAGTGGCTTAAAACTCACGCTGGGCGCATGTGCATGTGTGCCCAAGATCCCGAGAGGAGAATGGATTGCAGTGTGGCCATACCCCCTGGGGGGTGATTTCTCACTTTCTATCTCTCTGTCTTTCTCTGTCTGTCTGGCAAACATACGCGCCCTATGGCAAGGACCTCTCCAAAAAAAAAAAAAAAATCTTCATAGGTTATTATTTTCGTTTTTTTACCATACAGTGCATACACTCACCAGAGAGAGACAGAGAGAGGGATGGCCATGTTGCAATCCCTTCTCCTCCATTCCCCTCTCAGGATTTTGACCATACACATACATACACACCTGGTGTGAATTTCAAGCTGCCGAGTTTGGGACTCGAACTGAGTTTGGCCATGTTAGAATCCAGTACCTTAACCATCATGCCACCTGCTGGCCCTCCCTTCATAGATTATTAATAATTAAAACTTGTAGGTCTTTGGTACTCCCTCCTATTCTTCAGTAATATTCTAGGAGTCAAGTTTCTGATCGTAGAGGATTGTAATAGCCCATCACGGACCCAAGGGTCAGACAGGTGGGCATCCTGTGGTATTCCTTTGCATTTCCTCTCAGAGTCCACAGCCTGGAAGAAAGATAAATCAAGTTTGAAGAAAACTCCTCAAAACTACCTAGCAACGATATCCCAACTTTTAGAGTCATCTGCAAGTGTTCTTATATGAATAAATTCTGAAATAGAAAGCCAAGTAGAATTCTATATTTGGAATATAAAATGTGTTTTTTTTTTTGGGGGGGGGTCCAACATCCTATATCAGAGAGACTGAGAGGTTACAGTTAACACATAGTTACTGAGCTGAATTCCTATCTGCTTTGGGTTATAAATACGAGTAAGACAAGAACACGGCTATCCAGATGCTTATGATCTATCGTGGGAAACACCAAACCGAAAGTCAGTGTGCTGAGTGAAGAAACGCTTGGGAACAAAGTGGTCTGCAAGCTCATAGGTAGGAGTGGTTGCTTTTTCTCCAAGAGAGCAGGGAAGAATCACAGAGGACACATCTGACCTTAGTCTTTGTGACACTTTCCTTTTTCTGTTTTATTTTCTTGGTGAAAAAAGAAGCAAGCCCAGCATTTCTGAAAATGTATTCATTCCCTTTTGGCCAGTAAGTGCTCCTAGTTCACTATCAGTCCAACAAGATGGCAATTTGGGTCACTCATCCTGTGTCGTTGACATAGCCCACAGAGTTTGGATCAAAAGATTCTGACGCTTTATGGAAAATTTGCAGGTTCCCCTACATGTTATTTATGAAATGCCCATTGGGTGTTAGGCAAAACACACAAAAACAATGCTCTCCCTGCTTTGTCCAGAGATTTATCAGAAAATTAACTTAGAACAAGTAAGCCCCAGACATCGTTGTTTTTAAGGTGTCAGGTATGTGGTCAAAGTCAACATACAGATAGAGTGTTCAGGTGTGTCATCTGATCTTGAATTGTAAGTTAAGCACTTTTTTATATTTTAAAATGAACAGTAACTCTTTCAGGGAAGAGTAATACAAAGATAAATGTATGATATTACTTGGTTCAGGGCCAACAGGGGGTGTGGTGGTTAGGGCACTGGATTCTCACATGGCTGACTATGGTTTGAGTCCCAGACCTGGCAGTCTGCTTTCTCACTTTCTCTCTCTCCCTCTGCAACTCTCTCTGGTGAGTGCACATGCCCTACAGCAAATTAAAATAATAATAATAATAAAATTAAATAATTCATTTAAAAAAAAGATACTTGGTTCAAAGACAGCCTAACAATGCTAAGCTCAACTTTCTATTTAAGTCATACAATTTTGGAACTGGGAAAGAACTTTATAATTTGCCATTACGGGGGCCGGCAGGTAGTGTGGTGATTAAGACACTGGCTTTCCACATGGCTGACCAAGGTTCAAGTTCTGCACCTGGTGGCTTGCTTTCTCACCCTCATTCTCAGTCTCTCTCTGGTCAAATTGAAGAAGAAGAATAAAATAAAATAAAATAAAATAAAATAACTAATAATAATAATAAAATAATTTACCATTATGTAGTAGGTATATTGTGGGCTATATATTACACCTACTACATAATTAGAGGCAACACAAACATTTAAATTTTATAGTAATATTTCATCTCAAAGTATAATAGAAAAGTTCATAAGTGACACATCAAATCCATGATTTTAATGACTGTTTTCATTTAGGAGAGGACTAAGTAAAAACAAAGAAATCAAATGAAATGTCATCATGCCTGCAATTGTGGGCGTAGTTAATAAACGTTAGAAGTTTTGGGGAAAATGCTTTGATCCAACTTCTTTATTTCATACATTCGAAACTGTAGAATGTCAAAACATTCCCTCTTGCCGAAATCTGTTTTCTGCCTGAGTTTTTAGGTCTCAGTTAATGGCATTATCCACTCGGCAGCTGCCTAAGTATCACACTCTGGAATAATTTCTGACACCTACTTTTTGCTCACCTCTCTACTGAGTTAATCACTACCACTCAGTTTCAAACCTCATCTCTCACCTAACCCCCTCCGACAGGCTTCTGGCCTCTACATGGCCAATCTCTTTCTCAACTTTTCCAATCTATTTTCACGCCTTGCCTTCTTTCTTAAACACAGACATGATCTTGTCATTCTTCCACTTAAGACACTTGTCTTACTTCTTACTTGTATCTGTGAAGGCTCTAGCAGGAAGCAGATGACATATGCGCAATGGAAAATTGGTGGAGTGTTTGATAAACTGGCAATTTACAGAATTAGAGAGCCCTTTAGGGATAGCGGAGTACCCTGGGCCAGCAACATCAGGCCTGTTACCACCTTACATGAGAAGGAAGAAGAAAATGTTACTGGAATTCAGAGAAGGCAGCTGCTTCTGTGTGGCTCTACTGACAGACCTGTCACTTCAAGCTGCCCACTAGGAAAGGACCCGGGTTATGAAGACCTGTTTCTCCCTCTTTCCTCTCCACAGGTGCTTTGCTTTGGCCAAACATCACATACACTCATATGACAGTGGAGACTGTAAATGAAGTCCCTAAAGGTCAGCTTATAGATGGAGCCTCTACCCTTCTCCATCCTGTTTGGTGAATGCAAGGTGGTTGGATCTGGAGAACAGACAGGAGACAGAACTTGGCCTTTTATCCTTTTTATAAATTAAATGAAAATCTGGGGCCAATAGGTGGGGTGATAGTTAAGGCACCATATTCTCACATGGCTGATCGCAGTTCAACTCCCAGACCTGGCGACTTGAAAATCACTTGAGGTGTGTGTGTACGTGCCTAAAATCCCAAGAGGAGAGTGGAAAAGAGAGAGAGCATAGCTATCCCCTCTCAGGGTGGTTTCTTGCTTTCCCTCTCACTGTCTCTGGCGAGCACACGTGCTCTCTGGCAAAAACCTTAAAAAGAGAATAAGAAATAAAGGAAAATCTCTTCAGTAGTATTCAAAGTCCTTAACAAACTCTCTACAATATACTTTTTTTTTTCTTTTTTTGGAGAGGTTTTTGCTATAGGGCGCGTGCGCTCGCCAGACAGACAGAGAGAGACAGAGAGATAGAAAGCAGGAAATCACCCCCCAGGGGGGATGGCCACGCCGCAATCCCTTCTCCTCCATTCTCCTCTTGGGATCTCGGGCACGCACGCACACGTGCCCGGCGTGAGTTTAAGCTGCCGGGTCCGGGACTCGAACCGCGGTCGACTACGTGGGAGTCCAGCGACATAGCCATTACGCTAACTGCTGGTCCCTACAATATACTTTTCTAAATGGATTTTATTTGTTTCTTTCCCCATAATCTACAAGTATGTGTACTATAAGTGAAACCACAAACTTCTACATTTTATTTTGTTTTTTTGAACCCCATTTCCTCATTGCCACAAAGTCTCCTCGTCATTCAGATCTCAGTACAAATTCTATCTCCTCTTTAAAGTCCTTCTGATGCATCCATTGGAACTACTGGCTGCCCAGAATGTAACACCGCCAGACAATAGAGAGAGAGGCGGGCCTTGTGTGCCTTTCACCTCACTCTGAACCGAGAGGCCTAACTTCATCGACTCCCTGGCAAAGGGTAGGAACTCAATATCTTATGATAGGAATGAAAACATGCCAGCTTGGGAAAAACGCTTGCTTTCTTTTGAGGCCTCTCTTTTAGGCATTTCGTGACACCGAAGGACAGAAAACAAGGGTGGGGATAACAGGAAAATGGTCAGGGAGCAGACTCCTTAGCTATCTCTTTGAAATAGAAAAGAGAAAAAAAAAAAAAAAGAGGGAGAGAAGAAGAAACACATTGGTGGTCAAAACCTGGTTTTAAGAGAAAGACGTAAAAAAACACCGTTGTCAATTTCCGTTTTCTTGCTCAAAGCTGACATTTAGCAGGGTTGTCAGAGCGTGGCCAATATATGCACAGGGGACTGTATTTGGGAGTTGGGTTTATGGATCTCAAACTGTGAGAACAGCTGTACTTCTCGTGGGCGAATGCACATGTGGACATGTGGAGAGAGCAAAGGTTTTGCAAACATTATGAGACGACCTTGGTCACTGTGCTAGTGGAATTCCAGTGTACTCAGGCTAAGTATTCATTTCTGGGACCAGGGCAGGCTCCTATTGACATTCTAACTACAAAAACAGATGAATGCCTTGAGGCATAGAATAAGCGAAGTTTTGATTTTTGCTAAGGAATAAATATTAATTGCTAGACCCAGGTTAGGTCTAACCAGGGATCTCAAACTTGAATACTAGCTAAACTTCTGCCTTCCAAGAACTATATTATCATACAAAGCATTTGCAATGGGAAAAGGCCTGATGGCAGAAAATATATTATTGTAGGAAAAGATACTTTATTTGGGAGCTAGAGCCACTCATTCGAGAATATTGACTTAGCTGCAGTGGCGCAGGCAGTAGCATGCTGCTCTGCAATGCTGGTTCATGGTTCAAATCCCCAGTTGACCTGAAACATGCATATACATGTTCCTGGCTGGCTGGGAGGTCTGGGGAAATCATAGCATGATGAGACTCTCTTGAGGAGGCCTGTTTATCTCCTCTCCCTTCTTCATAAAAGAAATAAACATGGATAAACTAGCAAAGGGGGCCAGTCCCATAATGTAGCAGTAAGGTACTGTATAGAAGAAGGATCTCACATGGCTGACCAGGGTTTGCAACCTAGCCCTGTAAGCTTAAAAAACACACAGGGGCACATGAAGGCCCAGGATTTTGGGGGGTGGAGAATTATAAGAAAAAGAATTATGGCATGACCAGGCACCACTGGGGGGGGTTAAGGGGTGCTCTCTCCCTCTCTTATGCATGCACATGTGCTCTCTGGCATAAATAAAAATAAAAATAAATGAAGAATTGTAAAGAACATTCTGTATCTTCCAGAGTTATAGGTACCTAGGATCTGGAATCCTAGTCACACCTCTTTCTTTTCTTATTGGAAATATGAATTTCATTCTTTCTTTATGTTTTTACCCTCATAGTATTTTGACTTACATTTCTATTATACTCTCATCAGAGTTAAATGTGTAATTGTGCCCTCTTAAGACTAGCACAGAGAAAGGGTTCTGTTTGTGGAATTGTATTATGAGACTTGCCCAAGAGTGCTTTCAAGCTTTCTCACTTCCTACTCAACAATCTTATTCTGTTGGATGTACTTCCTGTTATGAATCAAATGTTTATGTCTCTCTGAAATTCATATGCTGAGTTTCTAATCCCCCCATGTGGTGGTATTAGAAAGAGAGTCTTTGCAGAGGTAATTAGGTTTAGATGAGGCCATGAGGGTGGAGCCTCATGATGGAATTAGTGCCCTACTAAGAAGAGAAAGAGACACCAGAACTCCCTTCTCTCTGCCTGTGAGGACACAGTGAGAAGGCAGCCATCTGCAAGCCAGGAGGATACCCACTAGTAACTAAATCTTCCAGCTTCTTGATCATAGACTTCCCAGCCTCCAGAACTGTGAGAAATAAATGATTGTTGTTTAAGTCACTCAGTCTATAGTATTTTGTCATCGTAACCTGAGCTGACTTATAATCCTGTGAAATGATTTAGAAAATTTCTAGACCTAAACTTTCTTTTTTTTTTTTTTTTTGGAGCGGTTTTGGCTATAGGGCATGCGCACTCACCAGAAAGACAGAGAGACAGGGAAACAGAAAGCGAGAAACCACCCTCCCCTGGGGGGATGGCCACACTGCAATCCCTTCTCCTCCATTCTCCTCTCGAGATCTTGGGCATGCACGCACACGTGCCTGGCATGAGTTTAAGCCACTGGGTCCGGAACTCGAACTGCGGTTGACTACATGGGAGTCCAGTGACATAGCCATTGTGTAAACTGCTGGTCCCATCCTAAACTTTAAAAAAAATATTTCACATAGACATATTTTCTTTTTCAGCATGATTAAATGAGATTAATTATGAAATGTATTAATGAACTTTTAAACTTTTGTTAGTTTATTTACTATATTAGCACTATTCTTTAAGGACATGTGAACCAAGGGTAATAAACATTTATCACAATTTTTTCCACAGGAAAAGGTGATATAATCCAAAATAGAATAGTAGCGGGTACAATCTGACTACAGGTAGGGTAAGAATAAATGGTTCACTATTTATTTGTACACTTTAATCTTGCTTGATAAGAGTAGATTGGAGGATCACATCTACTCTCTCTCACTATGAGCAACTCTTGATGGTTGCTGTATTTGTTGCTTTCTCTGGTGTCATGAATACAAGCCTGGTGCATTTTGGACAATGAGGATAGGTGTATTCGGATTTTTCACAATGCTCCTTGGTGCTTTGGTACAGACTCTCCACATTCGTGAGTGTGCTACTGATCTTGCCCTATCCTCACCAACACTTGCTTTGCCCAGAAATAGGAACTTGACCCAAGAAGACTAATCAGAAGATTTTCCTTTGGAACATGCAATTTTGATCAAAAGTATGAGATACACAGAAATTAATGTAAGTACTCTCCCTAAATACATCATAATCTTATGACTTTTTATTAGATTTTTAAAAAGAATCTAATGAACATGGAAAAACTAGAAAGATTTCATCTCTACATGTTGAGAGAGATAATGAGGAGCTCATAATCATCCTATAGGCAACCATTTTTTTTATATAGACATGGAGAAGACAAAATATATCTGCAGAGGGAGAATCACAAAACAGATATGCAAAGGGAAAAAAGAAAGAAGAAAATAATGCAGAAATGAGAGGCAGATGAATTCTGTGGGGTCAGCCCTTTCAAAGGCCCACACTTACTCATTTCTCCCTTGAGCTCTAAGAGGTAGCCTATGTCTTTACACTAAATTCTTTATTTAGATTAAACCATCTTAAGTTGCTTTTTTTTTCCAATCAAAATGTCCTCACTAATATATTAGGTGGCAAGAAGCTAACAAAGGGGCACAGAATGTATAATAAAATCTGGAAAAACAATTCTGTATTTTAAGAGGCTTGTTCCTGTTCTTAATGTTCTCTGAACATACTGTGCCACATGCATATTTTAAAAAGAAATTCTTTCAAGTCACCAAAGGGACTCCTACATTACAGATTCTTTTTAAAAATCTAATGAAAAGTCATAAGATTATGATGTATTTAGGGAGAGTACTTACATTAATTTCTGTGTATCTCAAACTTTTGGTATTGTTTTCAAGGTGAGTCACTGTTCTTTAACTATCTCTTGGTCAAACATTCTAACTTACTTTAGGGCTTAAATGATTCCATGCAAAAAGACTTGTTTTGAAATTTGACATACAATATCTTATTTGAATATAATTAGTGTTTTTTGGTAATGATGAGAAATAAAGGTAGTCCTCAATAACATATAAATAATCCTCAACAATCATATAGCGGATGGCACTTATGTGTACAATGCCAGATACTGGGGTCATGAAGTATGGATCAGTATGGAAATAACTAAGTTACAGCACTAAGTGTCAAGTTCTGAGTGACTAACCCTGACGGTATGCCAGCAAATGTTTGCCTGGTATCAAAAATATATGAGGTTAAAAAAAAAATATATATATATATATATATGAGGTTTACCAGCAGATGGCATAGGGTTGTTGTTGGACTCCCATATGGCCAACTGCAGTTCAAGTCCCAGACCTGGTGACTTTAGAATCACATTGGGCACATGTACATGTGTGCCTAAGATCCCAGGAAGAGAATGGAGGAGAAGGGAACTATGGTGTGGCCATCCCCCTTAGAGGGGTGATTTCTCATATTTCCTTTCACTGTGTCTTTCTGGGGTTTAATAACTCTTCCAGGCAGACAGAGTGAAAAGCCATGTATTTTTGGGAAGTGGTGAGACTTTTTCCAAGAGCAGAGTGTGGAATGGTTAACTGGTGGAAAATAAAAAAAATCATAGTAGTATTTGACCATTTTCACATTGAGCACTCTCTAGAATCATTTTGAAAAACTGTGCATCTCCTTTAAAATTATTTTAATTGCCAGAGGGTTTATGTGTTTGCCAGGAAAAGACAGTGAGATAGTGAGAGAGTGAGAGAGTGAGAGAGCAAGAGAGAGAGCGAGAGAGTAAGAGAGAGTAAGAGAGAGAGCATCCTCTGGTGGGGCGTGGTCATGCCACCATCCCTTCTTCATTTTCCCATCCTGTCAGGACTTTGGACAAGCATGCATGTGCACTCAGCATGTTTTTCAAACAGCTGGGAAAGAATTCAAATTGTAGTTGGCCATAGGATCTGGTTACTCTATGGAACTGACCCTCCTTTAAAATGTTTAAGCTAATAAACATTTAATATCTAAAATTTTATTGTAAGCTTAATATTCCTGAAATATTTGATATTATAGAAGTGCTTTAAATATAACTTCATGAAATTTTAAAGATGTATTGGGTTGTCAGGAAAGTCATTATAGATTTTTACATTAAAAAGCATAGAAAAATATCTCATAACTTTTCCAATGACCTAATACATTGAGCTCCTTTAAATGACAGAAATTGGTACTCAACTCAAAGGAGAAGGCCAGTCCTGCTATCTATTTATTCAGCCAAATCATACTCTTATCAGAAAAATTTGACAATATTGTTCAACTCAAGTATGTTAAAATGTGTCCTAGTGCAATACTCTATTAATTTTTTAATTGTGGTTTATAATTGCAAGTAGGGGGAGAGACAGAAAGAGAGAGAAGGGAGAGGGAGAAAGAGTTGAGAGAGAAGAAAAAGAAGGAAAAGGAGGAGAGAAGAGAAGAGAAACTTGAAAGGCTTAGTTCCTGCTCCTCTTTCAATATTGTTTATCTCAAATCTCTTCTTTCCTTATATGAGCCTGTTTTTTTTGGAAACTGCACTCTCAGATTATCACTCTTTTTTCTCCCCTAAGTGTATCTTTCACTTGACAATTTATTTTAGTAAGATTCAGGATAAGTGTGAGAAGGAACGTACCTGAGATAGAGGACACAAAATGAAAAAGGAAACATAGCCAGCCAGATCTATGCTTTTCAATTCGGTTTTATTTAGAAGAAGATATATGAAATGTGAACATTAGCAAAATAGTTCTCACAAAGCTATTTGTGCCCTCTACCAGAGAAGTCTCTGAAACCAAAGGATAAATATCTTCCAGTCTGAAGACCCTGGGACAGTGAGGGGTAGTAGTTCAGATTTTGGTCTGCTTAGTATTTGGGCAGAAGTTGACCTGGTTCCTTTGAGGGACCTTTCCTCTCTCCTATTTCACTAGTGAGAACTTCACTGCAGCCCCCAGGGCAGGGATTGGAATAACTTCGGAGATCACCAACAAGATAGAATATGAGAATATGGTCTTGGGAACTCATTGTTTGAGTGGTAATGGGGAATTAAATGGTTTATTCTTTTTTCTTTTATTTTTTTAAGTTTTGGAAATTATACATCAAAAGAGAAGGTACCAAAGAGAAGGAAGAGGAAAGAAAGTTATCACAGATCTAGAAACAGAGATATTATCTTGTCTCTATGAGAGAATAGAGACTAAGTCCTGGTAATTGAATGTGATATCTCAAGAAAGTAGTTTAAAAACATAGAAACACCTCTCTTCTGCATTTATTTATTTTTTAGCATGTTCTACCAATGTGCCCTGGTTTAAGGCCTATATCTGTAGTCACTTTTAATGCTTAAAACTTGGTCCAATCCACTTTAAAGTTAATAAGCAATATCACATTCTCACTCCTATTAATTTCTTCCCTTCCCCCACTGCAGAGCTGAGTTTTGACCATGGCTGTTGCCTAGAATAAGGGAAAGGACGAAGGTCATGTTAAGCTTTGAGACTCCTTGTCTTTTTTTGTCAAGGCTTTGCTTAATAATGTAAACACAGAGAAGAAAGAGAGGAGGCTAGGATCTTCTTCTGTTACCAGTCATCTGTCTCTAGTTGGGAGGTGACTCATATTGCCCAGTGGGTTAGTATAAGTTCTGACCTTTGTGTGGACTTTTGTTGTGGCCTTCATGGTGATGGTGTTTACATTACGTGTGTGTGTGTGTGTGTAAATCGACTTCACTTAACTTCCTTATACTATTGAACACCTTTTCAAAGAAAGGCAGCTGTGTCTGCCTTCAGCCCAGCCCTGCCCCCAGCCCCTTTCAGAGATGTCCATCATCTCACCTGAACAACCCTAAACCTCCCATTTATCTCTGATGTTTGTGCTTCTTCAAAGGGACTGAAAGGAAACTCCAGGTTCTCTGCCACACCTTCAAAGGGCTGCCTAACTGGAATACAGTATGTGTCCCCCCTCCACCCCCCGCCCTGTCGCCCTCGTTTTCCTCAGGTGCTTCATACCATGGTCCTTTTTACATAGCTGGCACAGAATCTTCCAATGGCTGTCCACTTTTAAAACACTAGACCAAAAATTGTTTTTCTGTCTGCCTGCCAAGAGTTCATGTGCCAAATACTCCTAAGAACCTTAACTCTATACTCTGCTCTGATGCAGCACCAGAAGGCAGAGCTTGCAGATTTTCCACCTTTTCCTAAGTATCACCAATCTTCATTATCGAGTATTTTGGAGTCTTTCCATCATTGGGCTTTGGATACTGCTGGTGATGTGGTCTTCCTTCCCTTCTCACTTTGTCCCCTGGGAAAGAGGTAAAATTTCCCACCACAAATATTACACTACTCCAAAGACAATGACTTCAAGAACCCTTCTCTTTCTTTCCATTCCTCTCCTTCTAAAAACTTGAGAGACGAAAGACGGGATGATGGCTCTGTCCCCTATAGGAAGTCTCACAGGGTCATGGCTGACTTCAGTAATTGGTAATCTTTGGAAATTCATCATAATGTGTGGTATTTGGAAGGATGAAGCCAATTTCATTTCATTTCTTGAGGCACTTGTCCAAGAGGGATTACTACTGTCAGATTAGAGTTCTAGTGTCTTCTGGTAAGATGAAAAAACATATTTTCCATCTGAAAATATATTATACTTTATTTCTGGGACCTTAATGGTAGGTTTCAGTATGCAGACATGATGGGCACTAATGTTTTATATGTTCAGGTCAAAATATCTAGAAAAAAATTCAGATGGAGAAATCTAGCAAATGATTGAAAGCATGGTATGGATCTGAAGCTGGAAAAGAATTTCAGTAAAAAAGAGATGATTTAAAGCTAGAAATTTGCTGGTGACATTTGAAACTTTGGAAATGGATGACATCTCCCATGGAGACTATGTAAAGTAGGAAGAAAAGAGAATATAGAGGCAAACTTTGGGGTATATCAATAAATGATGAAAACAAGGAGACCATTCAAAAATCAAGAGAAAAAGAAGAAAAATTAAGGTTAAGAGAAGGCGGAAAAAAAAAATAGGGAAAGGTAAAATAGAAGTAGTGTTTAGCCAAGATAAGGAGCAGAGGGAAAGAAAAACTATAAAATTGAAGAGACAAATGATGACAAATAGAAGAGAGAAAGTAGAGGTGACTCCATCAAGTTGTGACATAGTGCCACCAACGTTAGCCTGAGGTACGGCAATAGCTTTCAGTACCCCAAGGATATTGTTCAACATGAATTTGGAAATGGTGGGAATTTGGGATTGTTTCCATCTGCTCTCGGTTGTTGTGTTAATGTGATAACTGGCTTCTATATATGCTGGTTAACTTTATGTGTCATTTTGGTGAGGCTATGGCCTGGATGTTTGGTCAAACACTAACTAGTCTAGACGTAGTAGTGAAGGCGTTTCTTTTTCCCAAATATGGTCAGTATTTACTGTCAGCTGATTTTAAGTAAAGCAGATTCTCTTCCACAGTATGGGAGGACCTCAAGAACAAAACTGAGGTTTCTCCAAAAAGGAATTCAGTATCAAGATGGCAACATGGAAGCCCTGCCTGAGTTTCCAGCTTGCTGGCTTGCCCTGTGGACTGTATTTGAGACAGTGCCACCAACTTTTATGTAAATCTCCAACTTGCCAGGCTGTCCTACAAGTAGGTTTCAAACTTGCAGGCCCACAGAAGTGCATGAGACAATTAAAAATAAATCTCAGTCTCTCTCTCTCTCTCCCCTATTATTTCTGTTTCTCTAGAGAATCCTATCACATATGTGTAGTCTCACATAGACTAATATTTTATTTAATAGCTTATTTGTCTGTTTCTCCCGGTATACTACAAAGCTTCTCATTCATTTGTATTCAAATGGTCTTGCATATTTTAGGTATGTGAGAAGTAAAGGCGGCCAGCAGGTGGTGTGGTGGTTAAGGCATTGGATCGCACATGGCTGACTGCTGTTTGAGTCCTGGACCTGTAGGCTTGAAAATCACAGTGGGTACATTTGCGTGTAGGCCTAAAATCTTCAGAGGAGAATGGAGGAGAAGGGATTACAGGGTGGCATCCTCCCGGGTGGAATAATTTCTCACTTTCCCTCTCTCTGTCTCTCTTCAGCAAGTCCATGTGCCTTATGTCAAAAACCTAAAAACTAAAAAGGCTTCTAATAAAATATTAATAGTAAACTTAAGAACTTTTAACTAAAAAAGTGAAGAATGATTATTGTTTGGTAGCTCCTGCTTTCTTCCCAGAAAAGTAAACCCATAAGGATAAAAATACTAAAGTTCACTGGATGTCTTATAGGATGAAAAGAAAATGGCAAATAAAATGCTTCAGAAAATCGTGCCACCACCATAAGTTTCCTTCTGCAACTAAAGACGTCACTCACCTTGCTGGCCCTTTCCTGTTTGCCAGAAAACACAAGACTGCGACTATGATATGAGTCATCAGGAAAGCTAATCCGATAGCCAGGACAGTCCAGATACCTGTGATTCAAACCAATCAAAAGATAAATACGCAGAAAACAATGTTAGTGACCCTCAATCCAAGTGATTCGTTTAGATAGAAGGTCACCTACTGTTCTCGGGGTACGTGAAATCTGAGGGAGGGAGGGGGAGCCTCATGTGACATCGATTTCCATTCCATCCTGGTTCACATCTGGAAATGAGATAAAAAGAGAGAGTTGGGAAAAAAGTAAAATAAATGGAATTATATTTGAGCAAATTGTCCAGGGATAAAATGATGCATGTCAGTAAAGCAAGGGCTACCACAAAAGTGGGTAACTTTCACAAAGAAACAAAAATAGAGGAGCAGCCTGTAGTGTGATGGTTAAGGTGACCGGATCCCACAGGACTCCTGCATGAATCAAGTCCTTGAATAGGCGCTTGAAAAACATGATGGGTACATGAGCATGTGTGCACAAAATCCTGAAAGGAAGGAAAAATGGAGGAGAAGGCATCGTGGTATGACCAGTCCCCATGAGGAGTTGCTTTCTTGCTTTCCCTCTCTCTCTCTCTCTGGCGAACACATATGTTCTCTGGCAAACTTAGGGGGGAAAAAAAAGTTAAGGTAAAACAGAAGCAAAATTAATTTTTAATTTTTTTGGGGGGAGGGAGAGGTTTTTGCTATAGGGCATGTGTGCTCACCAGAAAGAGAGAGACAGAGAGACAGAAAGCAAGAAATCACCCCCCAGGGGGGATGGCCACGCCACAATCCCTTCTCCTCCATTCTCCTCTTGGGATCTTGGGCACGCATGCACACGTGCCTGGTGTGAGTTTAAGCCACCAGGTCCGGTACTCGAACCGCGGTCGGCTACATGAGAGTTCAGTGACATAGCCATTACGCTAACTGCTGGTTCCAATTTTCACTTTTATATTATTCTATAAGACAATTTTTTCTTTCCATATTTATCTCCTTCTCATCTTTATGAGGTAAGAATGTGGTTTCCATGTGCTTCTTTGATTTTCAAAAACTGACCAATATTATTTTACTTTATTTGTCATTTGTCTTAAACCTAAATCCAGCATGTTTTTCAGCAGTGAACAGATTTTAAGTTCTTTGAAATAACCAGTAGGGCATATTGAAATGATAGATTAATGTAAGTATAAACCAGAGAGCATATTTATTTCTCATTACAAAGGGATAATCCTTCAATGGCTTAGATTTGGAGTCAGGTTAATAATCTCATTTGTTATGCTAGTAAAACTATTCATATACTGCTAGGATTCTATTACCTTTGCTTTATTTAAGGACATCCAGGATACAGCTTGTAACAGTGGTATGGATGGTCTTTTGAAAGTTTAGAATTGGAGCGTAGCTTGTGTCTCTAAAGGAGGTGAAGTTTATGTTTAGGCAGTAAATTAGTCAGAATTGTCCCAGCAGTATGTGTTTGCACATGGGCGTGAACGCTTATGTATACATGTTTGTTTACCAGAAATGACGAGGTACAAATGATCAAGGTTTTGGTTGAATTTTCTGCTCATTGCATGGTACATGCTATAAAAGAGGATTGTAAACTGAATTTTGAATATGTGTGTTTCAAAGTTGTGTGCTATAAACCGTGTTTCTTCAGCACACGGTTCATTCAGTTCTTGGATGTTTTTTTTCAATCTCTCTTTTAAAGTTGAAAATTTATATGCTCAAAAGTATTTATTTTCTATGGTCAGCTCTTTAAAATATAAATCACTTAGAAGTTCCAGGAAGTCCATCAGCAGGCCTTCCTTTCCTTAGTAAATATTTTTTTAAAGTGCATACTGAAGACAATTTGATTTTTTCTGAAATGCAAATTGAAATAAATTAGAATTGTTGAAAATTCTAGTATTTTGGCTTTTTCCTCACAACTCCTGTGATATATTCCTTGTCAGTCTTTATTTGTGAGTCCTCCACAGCCATTTTTCACATGCATGCATACTAGTGTGGCTGACAGATACAGGATACTTCTTCATTTGGGTTAATTGGGCTCTGTTGGATCTTGAAAGTGCTGCTTTCCTGGCATCAAGGCTACAGCAAGCTTCACTGTGGGCAGAGAGTATGCATTTGAATGTGCCTGTTGAGATCAATGCTAGAGAAAAATATCTTGGAATACCAGTGGGAAAATAATGAGGGAAAGCCAAACCATAGGGAGAAATGGTATGATTGCTCTATATTTATCTGTGTCTATGTATCATTGGTCTCTGCCTCCCTGTACATGTGTGTGTCTATATATTGGGTCCTCAAGAAAGTCATGGTGTATTTTTTCTATGTTTTTTCTAAAAAAGAATGTATCATGACTTTTCCAACAACCTAACAGAAACACACACACACACACACACACACACACACACTTATATTAGGCTGTCAAGAAAGTCATGATGGGACCAGCAGATGGCATAATGACTATGTTGTTGGACTCCCATGTAGTCGACCACGGTTCGAGTCCCAGACCTGGTGGCTTAAACTCACTCTGGGTGCATGTGCGTGCATGCTCGAGATCATGAGAGGAGAATGGAGGAGAAGGGATTGGGACTGCAGCGTGGCCATCCCCCCGAGAGGTGATTTCTCACTTTCTGTCTTTCTGTCTCTCTCTGTCTTTTTGGTGAGCGCACATGCCCTATAGCAAAAAATTCTCCAAAAAGAAAAGAAAAAGAAAAAAGAAAGAAAGAAAAGAAAGTCATGACATACTATTTTTGTATGTTTTTCTATGCAAAAATATATCATGATTTTCCCAATGACTCAATATATGAAGTACCTGGTGATGAACCAGGACTGATCTACAGTTTTGAGTGGTCTTTTGTTTTGACAGGTCTTCGGAAAAATGTTTTGATACTAATTTTATAAAAAAAGGTGTAGGTGGGCTAGCAGGTGGTATGGAGGTTAAGGTACTGGACTTCCATCAGCCAATCACAGTTCAAACCCCAGATCTGGCAGCATGAAAAATCACACCAGGCACATGTGTGCATGTGCCCAAAATCCCAGGGGAAGAATGGAGGAGAGGGGACTATGGCATGACAATCCCCTTAGGGGGTGATTTCTCACTTTCCTTCTCTTTCTCTGGTAATCAAACGTACTCTGTGACGAAAACCTAAAATTAAAAAAAAAAATAGGCGGGGACCAGCAGTTAGCGTAATGGCTATGTCGCTGGATTCCCACGTAGTCGACCGCGGTTCGCGTCCCGGACCCGGTGGCTTAAAACTCACACTGGGCGCGTGTGCGTGCGTGCCCAAGATCCCGAGAGGAGAATGGAGGAGAAGGGATTGCGGCGTGATCATCCCCCCTGGGGGGTGATTTCTCGCTTTCTGTCTCTATGTCTCTCTCTGTCTGGTGAGCGCATGCGCCCTATAGCAAAAACCTCTCAAAAAAAAAAAAAAAAAAAAAAAAAAGGTATAGGTATTATGAAGAAAACTAAAACTAAAGAGGACAATTTGTTTTTAAATTTATAAATGTGTGTGTGTGTGTGTGTGTGTATACACACAACAGAAATCACATAATAATAGGTATATATCACTGTTTTTTGGTTACTGTCATTTTGTTTGTTTGTTGGTTTTGTTTTATTTTTGGCACAGAATAATAAAGTTATAGAATGGGTCAAAGGGATATAATCCTATCAGCTAACATGAGAAAAGCAATAGAAAGGAACCTATTTTAAGTGTCAAAATTAGTTTCAAAGATGCTGTATTTTCTTCAGTTTTGGCAAAGAAAACCCTGAATTTAAAAAGTGCGAATGAAATTTTGAATTAGGTACTGATACTATAAAATCCTTCAATAAGGATTGATTATTTTAGGGAAAGCTTAGTACATTACCTCAAAAAATTTCAAACATTTTTGTATCAAAATAAACTTGCATATTTTGTGCAGCATTGTGCTATCTTGAGACAGAATGGTTTCTGTACTTGTTTTCCAGAAGGTTTATTTTATGCAAATTTTAATAAAGTTCAATTGATTTTGAAATGGGAGTAGAAGTTAGTATAAAAATTTAAGACTGTATGATGTAATCTATGATTCAAAAATTCTAGCCAATAAATCTAAATGTAAATGAATAAAGTGTTTCTTGGAGCGAAAATTGCCATCTTGACAATATCAAACTGATGAAACTGATGCCTAAATCATCACGTCTTTCCCAATTTTTTAAAAGAGATTTTGCCATAGGGCAGGTATACTCACTGAGAGAGAGAGACAGAGACAGTAAGAGGGAAAGTGAGAAATCACCCCCAGAAAGGATGGCCACACCGCAATCCTTTCTCCTCTATTCTCCTCCTGGTATCTTGGGCACACACACACATGCACCCAGTGTGATTTTCAAGTCACCGGGTCTGGGACTAGAACCATGGTTGGCCATGTGGGAGTTCAGCGACATAACCACTATGCAATTTGTTGGCCCTATCTCAATTTTTTTTCTTGTAAAAATTTCACATGGCATTCATCAAGTTAAAATGCTATGTCTCTGAAGTAACATATGAAATTATGTACAAATATATTAAAATAAATCCCTCATCCTCATATTGGATTTTTATCCTTCCTCAGGATAATTTAAACAACTACATATGTTTTATTTTACTCCTTTTATCTTCTCATAGAATACACACACACACACACACACATAGATTTTCAAATCTATGTGTGTGTGTGTGTGTGTTTCCTGTAATAGAAGATATATCTACATCTCGTAACAGACTTATTTCATTTATTTCAACAACGCATCATGGACTTTCTTAAAGTCAAGTATTCTTACAAACAATCCCCCCAAAGAATTTTTTTAAGAAGGGATATTTTTGCTATAGGGCATGTGTGCTTGCTGGAGAGACAGAGAGAAAGAAAAAAATGAGAAATCTAGGGGGATGTCCATGCCACAGTCCTTTCTCCACTATTCTCCTCTTGGGATTTTGAGCATGCATGCACATGCAGCTGGTATGATTTTCAAGCCACTGTGCCTGGGACTGGAACTGTGGGTGGTCATGTGGGAGTCCAATATCTTAACTACTATGCTACCTGCTGGTCCCCAGATTAATCTTCGTAATTTAGCATATCGCATATATATTTTTTAGTTTAGTCTTATTGTTGTTGGTTTTCGTCATCTTTCCTCCCTATTTAAATACATTTGCTGAGCTACAGAAAAAGCAAGTGAGACTTAATATATATTTTCTTCTTTGTCATACTCAACCTTCTTTATAGATAATCTAGTGATATAACACTAGTGTTATAATCTAGTAATTATAAAATTCTGATCCTCATACTCTTTTAAAATCTTCCTTAAAGGAGTGGGTCTTCAACCCCTTGTCATGGCACACCTGAGCTTCAATGACATGCCATCCTTTGAGCAATAGTAAAACAAATTTCTTTTCTGCAATTACCCTGAGTTCTGTGAGCTGGAAAGAAAAACAGGAAATCCTGTTTGCTCTATCTAGTTTGGAGGACTCATATCCTCCAAGCTGACTATAAATCTTTATTAAAAGTTATTAAAATATTTTAAAAAGAAAAGATCAGAGTAATTTTCTCCACTATTTATCACATGTAGTCTGGGTAGAGAAATTTAGATATCCCACTCAACTATTCACTTCTCATTAGTAAATCAGCAAGATTAGCATAACAATGAAAACTAAGAAAGTTTAATCTTGAAGAGATAATGCAAAGTTGATTATTATTATTATTATTATTGTAGTGTGTTTTATAGTTGTTGGAGAGAAAAATGAAGGCTTCATTGGAAAAATAGGGTAGGGAACATGGATGAGCCCTGGGAAGGAATTCAGTGTGCTTTGGCTAGGCAGATACCAAACAGAGAAGACCAGCCTTGGGGTCATTGTAGACACAGCCACACAGACTTGGGTGTTTGGTCAAATGGAGTGCTAGAGATCAGGAATGGAATCCCTTAAGGAATAGGACAACAAGGGGCCAGATGGTGGTGCAGTGGTAACACAATGCTCTGCAGTGCTGGACACCCACAGGGTCTGGGGTTCATGTACTGAAGCCTCTCTGAGATCCTGGGCTGCCTGACACTGGGGATGGATCATGGAGTCAACACCCTACTGGAGTGCCTACCTTTCAGTTTCTGTCTCTTTCTTACTGTCTTTCTCATGTAGAAGAAAGAAACTATCAAAACAAAAGAGAAGTCTAGTGGTTAAGGGAGCTGGATCCCACATGGCCTATTGCAGTTTGAATCCCGGTCCCCATGGCTTGAAAACCATGCTAAGTATGTGTGCTGCAAATCCCAACAGGATAGAGAAACAGATGAAAAGAGATCGTGACATAACCATGTCTATAAGGAGGCGGGTATTTTCTCCCTCTTTGTCTCCTGTTTCTCTCTGGCAAGCATTTGCAGCCATTGGCAATTGAAAATAGGGCAATTAGATTCACCTTGACAACTAATTAAGGACTAGAATGGCTCTTTGTAGGTAATCTCTCAACTATTTTATGACCAAACAAGGCTGAATGCAAATATGATTCTCCCTCTTGTGTAATCCAAAAGGATCCATAAAAACCACAAACATTATAATACTTATGCTAAGACTAAGATACATGAATATAAATTAGAATGCTTGTTTTGTTTTAATGTCGAGAACAAAGAAACGAATTGCTAGATATGATGCAATTACTTTGGAGATCTTAAATTTTCATAGTGAATCATTAGAATCAGTTTTATCAATAAAATGGTTAAGCTTAATGGGAGGTGAAAATAACTTGCTTTATTCAGAGAACACTCAGAAATGAAAAATGGGTGAAAAGATTCTGACTTTGTGGTTTTTTTAAAGATTATCTATTTCTTTCATCAAAGTGAGAGACAGAAAGGAAAAAAATAGGTACCCTGAACAGGATCTCAAGCAATAATCTGCACCCACCTCTACCCTCCCAGTCAATCAGTCAGGATCATGGGTGTGTGGACCCAGCATGTACAGGTTGACCAGGGAACTGAACCCATGACCTTCCATGTGGTTCCAGCATTGTTTGAGCAACACTGTTACTACCAACTATGCTACCAAGCCCATTGGGGAACCTGACCATTTTGAGTTTTTAAGGGGATTTTGTGTTTTACTACTTATTTCATAGTCTTAATAAATACAAGTCTAACACTGAAGCATTTCAGTCTTTTTTTTTAAACTCTGAAAGTCTGAACTATGACCCAATGCATATTGTATATGCTGTGGTTGGTTTCCCGAATTTATTTAGCACCCTTTCTTCTCCCCTTCATTCCATTAAATTGTGTAGCACTTCTCTGGTTTGTTGAGATTGAACTCTGACCCAGCCTCAGGGGCCAATCCCCTAATCCTTGCTGCACTGTGGCTCAGGATCACAGCCACCCCTGCACGGTATTCCTAACCAATAGGGATTGGCTGTAGAAGGGAGAGAAGTTCATAACGTTGATGAAAAAAATGGAATTAAAATATGTATGACTTTATTTTGGTGCCAAAAACTTTCAAAATTCATGCATAGTTTTATCATAATATGAATTTTCCATGAACTTTTGAAGACCCTTTTTAGACATGGAACTAAGTTGTCCAGTAAATTTTGTCACCCAGAGGTACAATTTTTTTTTTTTTTTTGGAGAGGTTTTTGCTATAGGGCGCGTGCGCTCACCAGACAGACAGAGAGAGACAGAGAGACAGAAAGTGAGAAATCACCCCCCAGGAGGGATGGCCATGCCGCAATCCCGTCTCCTCCATTCTCCTCTCCGGATCATGGGCATGCACGCACATGCGCCCGGTGTAAGTTTAAGCCCCCGGGTCCAGGACTCAAACCGCGGTCAACTACATGAGTCCAGCGACATAGCCATTACGCTAACTGCTGGTCCCACCCAGAGGTACATTTTGATGGATGCTTGTGTTAAAAGACATTCTCTTCCCACTCAGCAGAGTGAAAAGCCATTGCCATAGCTTGTTTTCCATGGCTTATCAATTCTGCCATTAACCAAAAAACAAAACAAAACAAAAAACAAAACCAACATGTGAATATGCCTGGAGGGTCCTGAGCCCTACCCAGGTAGGGGAAGAAAAGGCAGATGTTGAAGCTCTTTCCCTCAGACTGGCAGGGGGTTTCTATCTCAGCTCCAGGCAAGCTGAACAGAAATGCGGACCAGCCCAGCTGCTGAGCCTCAGTCAGTAGGAAAGGAGTGGGAAGACTGGGTAAACCCATAACAAACCATCCTTACTGTCATGGGGAATTTCTTGTAACAGAAAAAGAAAAGCAAGAGAAACCATTAAGAAATCTCTGAACCACAAAGCACTGAAATTCCACACTGAGTCCCAGTGATTAATTTGCTTGGACTCATTTCCTTCAAGTCAAATTAGCTCCGGCATGTGTTATATTTGTAAGTATGAGGTAGAGCCCATCTGAAAGAGAAAGATAAACATCCCACTCCGTTCATGCAGCAGGGTCTGTTTCCTTAACACAATGAGCAGAAAGGGAGAAATAAAGCACACTTAGACTCTGTCGGCCACAGCCAACACCCTCATCGTTCCGAAATTCAAACAGGTCTTCTGCTATTAGGAGGTTATAACCGAAGAGTTATTTATTTCTGAGTGTGCTGGGTCACACCCATTCATTACTCACTCACACCTGGCGTTAAAACTCCTCCCATTCTTGTTGTCTGTGGGTGCTGGCCCCCACTCCTCTGACTCATCGCCAGGGAAAACACATTTCTGAAGCATGTGTTCATGGACTAACTCGGTGGGAACTGGCAGAGGATTTATTCTTTTAAAATACTTGAACTATTCTAATAAGTATAAAGTAGTAAAATTAAGTTTTATTTATTTAAAGTTGTTCTAACGAATTGAAAGAGAAGTGCTAATGAAGAGGCGTCGTTATGTCATACAAATGTTGTTACTTACTTGTTTAAACTTAGATGATATGATACATGTAAATTAGATAGCCTAATCCAATACCTTCCACTGATTCAAGATTATGAGGAAAACAGATGGAACACATTTGATTGTATTATTCCGAACAGTTATGAAGCTAAAGGGGTATGCACACCTATTTTGAAACATGACATTCCAAGCATCAGAAAAAGATAAGAATTTTTTGTTAAAATTAAAAAAAAAAAAAAACTGATAGGTTGGAAATTTTTCTCTAAATCCATACCCCTTCATTTTGTCTCAGTCACAGAAGTCCCATCAATTTCCTCTCCTAAATATCTCTAACCTATTCGTCTTGCCCATGGCTATCCTGTCAGGTGGCCAAAGGCCCTCATCACTCTGGGTTGTAACAGGCGGCAACTGGATGTCCTGCTTCCAGGCTGCGGTCACATCATCTAATTTTCCTAACGCAAAGCCTTTACTGCTTTCCCATGGCTTTCAGAATTCTGTCTAGATGAGGTGGTTTTACACAGAGGGCCTCCTCTGGCACAGCTGGTATGACCTCAATTCCCCTTTGGCTCACAAATCCTTGACTCTTATTCAAAGCCCCTTCCCTCAAAAGACAGATTCTTCTCGGGCGTTTCCATCTACTCTCCCTGTCTGGGAGGTGACTTGACTTCCTATCCATCTGGCTAACTCTTATTTATCCTGAAGAACACAGACCAATTGCTGTTTACTCCTGGAAGCCTTGACTTAAATGTTCTTTCTTTGATCCCATGGAACCTGCAAACTCTTTTTTTTTTTAAATTTTTCTTTTTTTGGAGAGGTTTTTGCTATAGGGTGCGTGCACTTGCCAGAGAGACAGACAGACAGAAAGCGAGAAATAACTCCCCAGGGGGGATGGCCACAGCACAATCCCTTCTCCTACATTCTCCTCTTGGGATCTCGGGCATGCACGCATATGCGCCCGGTGTGAGTTTTAAGCCACCGGGTCTGGGACTCGAACCATGGTTGATTACATGGGAATCCAGTGACATAGCCATTACGCTAACTGCTGGTCCCCTTAAATTAATTTTAAGATTGGGAGATAATTGTAGGCACATATGCAGCTGAATGAAATACTGAATCATTCGAAAAGTCATGATGTATTTTTGCTTGGACTAATTTTGCTTTGAAAACATAGAAAAATAGGTCAGGACTTTTTCGACCACCCAATTATTCAGAGTTCTTCCTGCACTTTACCCAGCTTCCTCTACTAGCAAGTTGTGGAACTATCATACCATATCAAACGAGGATCTCGATGTTGATATGGTACGTATAGACAGATATATAAATACAGAACATTCCCATCACTATCCCTCATGTTGCTGTTTTGTAGCTGTACCCCTTTCCTCCTCACTATACCCTCTCCTTAACTCCTGGCAACCACTAATCTAGTCTCCATTTCTATAATTACATCATCTCAAGAATGATATGCAAACGAAATCATATAGTAGGCAACCTTCTGAGACTGGCTTCTTCCCCCAGCGTAAGTTTCTGCAGATTGTTGCACATACCATGACAGTGTTTAATCACACAATTCTGTACCTGTCATTTACTTAATCCTACATCAGTGCAGACTATCAGTGTATTACAGGGAGGGCCTATACCTGTTCACTCTTATATGTTTCATTTACCACAATCTGGCAGATAGATATTTACTGAAAATATTCATCATCATCACAATAATAGTAGTTAACATTTTTATAATGTATTGCAGTTATTAAAGCATGTTTTTGTACATATATGATCTCATTTCATCATTATAGCAGCCATTTATAACTTTTTTCTATTTGCCGGAGAGCATGTTTGCTCACCAGAGAGAGACACACACACACAAAAACAGGGGAGAGGATTAAAGCACTTCCCTATGGGCATGGTCAAACCCCATCCCTTCCCCTCCATTCCTCCTCCTGTTGGGATTTGGGGCACACATACGCACACACATGTACCTGGCATGTTTTTCAAGTCATCAGGGCCAAGATTTGAACCATGGTCAGTTGACCATGGCGGATCTGGCTCCCTTAACCACTAGGCCACAGGGCTAATCCCCACATTTCTTTCCTTTTCTCTTCTCTTTATTTATTTATTTTTTGAATTAGTGTTCTTGCCTTGGAGTGCAAGTACTCACTGGAGAGAGACAGAGGGAAAGTGAGAAATCACTCCTCAGGGAGGCTAGCCACGCTGCAATCCCTTCTCCATTCTCTTCTCAGGATTTTGGGCACTCATGCATAGGCGAAGCACCTGGCATGATTTTCAAGTCACCAGGTCCAGGGCTCAACCAACCATCAGCCATGTGGGAGTCCAGTGCCACCATGCCAGTTGTTGGACTCCCAAAGTTGAAAAAAAAAATTTTTTTTTGAGAGGTTTTTGCTATAGGGCACATGCGCTCACCAGAAAGACAAGAGAGAGACAGAGAGACAGAAAGCAAGAAATCACCCCCCCCCCCCCCCCCAGGGCAGATGGCCACGCCACAATCCCTTCTCCTCCAGTCTACTCTTGGGATCTTGGACACACACGTACATGCACCTGGCACGAATTTAAGCCACCAGGTCCAGGACTCAAACCCTGGTTGACTACATGGGAGTCCAGTGACATAGCCATTATGCCAACTGCTGGTCCCCCCAAATTGAATTTTTAACAGTATCTCCAGTGATGCTACTTCTGTTGGCTGGAGTCCATCCTTTGAGAATCACTATCTGGTAACCTCTCTGTGAGGCTAAGTGTTATTATTCCCAATTTGCAGAGGAGACTGAAGCTCAGAGAGCAATGGCTTTTTAAGTCCCACAGTGAATTCAGGTCTTAGGAACTGCTTAGCTTATCTTCTTGTCATTATATCGTATGAATATTAGTGAAATACTTACTATCTTCCGATTCCTCCTAAAAATCAGTTTATATATTATCGGATTCTGTCCTTAAGGAATGATAATTTGAAAATGCAAATCGCATGCTCCCATGTGGCTTTTATTGCAATTTCCACTTGAATGAGTAGTCAAGTTGCACAGAATTGCAAATGTAGGAAGGAACCACATTTGCACATTATTTCGAATGATTATGGCACAGTAGAGATAACTTTAATTACTTCAGTAGAAACAAAGCAGATTTAAAAAGTATTCTGTTTCCTTTTTGTTCAAACAGGTTGGTGGTATGGTAGTGTAGCTGAAGTAATACAACATTTTTTTTTTTAAATAAAAAATAAAATTTCTGAAGCAGGTGTTTTGAACTTTCCATTTCTTCTATTTTTTTTTTTTTTTTGGCTGTTGTGAAGTAATATTTATTTGGAGTGGGATGGAAAAAGAAAGAGGAAATAGCAAGAAAACTAAATAATTCACAAACTGGGCAATTGGAAATGAGCTGTGAGTCTTTTTTTTTTTTTTTTTTTTTTTTAAGGTTTTTGCCACAGGGCCCATGTGCTCTCCAACGAGAGATGGAAAGAGACAGTGAAAGGGAAAGTGAGAAATCACACCCCGGCGGGATGACCACACTGTAATCCCTTCTCCTCTATTCTACTCTTGGGATTTTGGACATGCATGTGCATGTGCCTGGTGTGATTTTCAAGCTGCCAGGTCCAGGACTTGAACTGCAGTAGACCATGTGGGAGTCCAGGTGCTATGCCACTTGCTTGCCCAGCAAGTTTTGTTTTAAGATGAAGTTTGTAGGGACCTGCTTAGCAGATGGTGTAATGGCTACCTTGCTGGACTCCCATGTAGTTGACTGCGGTTTGAGTCCTGGACCCCGTGGCTTAAACTCATGCCGGGCACGTGGGTGTGTGTGCCTGAGATCCTAAGAGGAGAATGGAGGAGAAGGGATTGCGGTGTGGGTGTCCATCACTCCTGGGGCATGATTTCTTGCTTCCAGTCTCTCTGTCTCTCTGTATCTTTCTGGTGAGTACACACACCCTATAGCAAAAATCTCTCCAAAAGAAAAAGGTGAATTTTGTGAAAGTGTTTTTTTTTTTTTTTTTTTTTTTAAGAGGTTTTTGCTATAGGGCACGTGCGCTCGCCAGACAGACAGAGAGACAGAGAGATAGAAAGCGAGAAATCACCCCCCGGGGGGATGGCCATGTCGCAATCCCTTCTACTCCATTCTCCTCTCAGGATCTTGGGCACGCACACACACGCTCCCAGCGTGAGTTTAAGCCACCTGGTCCGGGACTCAAACCGCAATCGACTACGTGGGAGTCCAGCAACATAGCCATTACACTAACTACTGGTCCCAAGTTTGTGAAAGTTTTATATTTTTCCTGTATAATCCCAGCAAGAAATAGCTTTTGAATTTTCCTTCTCTCTTCAGATGAAGACCAAAAGAATTTTTCTTTAAAATATATTCTGACATTATTCTTTTATTATTTATTTTTATTTACTTATTTATTCATTTATTTTAATTTGACCAGAGAGAGACACACAGAGAGAAAGAGAGAGAGAAAACGGGAAAGCAAGGCACCAGGTCCAGGACTCGAACCGTGGTCAATCATTTGGGAGTGTCCAGCACCTTTAACCACCATGCCACCTGTTGGTCCCAATATTCTGACCTTGTTCTTATTTTAAAACCATTTTTCAAAAGTTTCATTTATTGGGGCCAGCAGATGATGTTATGGTAACGTCGCTAGACTCCCATGTAGTCAACCGTGGTTCGAGTCCTGAACCAGTGGCTTAAAACTCATGCTGGGCACATGGGCGTGTGTGCCCAAGATTCTGAGAGGAGAATGGAGGAGAAGGGATTGTAGTGTGACCATCCCCTAGGGGATTATTTCTCACTTTCTGTCTTGTGAGAACACACGCCCTATAGCAAAAATCTGTCTGAGAAGAAAAGAAGTTTCATTTATTTCTTCATGAGTAAGAAAGACAGAGAGAAAGAAAGAAACAGCAAGAGAGATACCACCTCAAACAGGGTCTTGATATCATGACCCAGCCTCACTCAACCATCCCTGAATCCTAGGCACCCCTGCGCCTGGTGTCCTCACAGAGGTGTCAAAGTTTCTCAAAATGCTCATAAAAATGCATATTTTTTAATTTTTAATTTTTAGTTTTTTGCTATAGGATGTGTGCACATGCCAGAAAGACAGACAGAGAGACAGAAAGCAAGAAATCACCCCCCAGGGGGGATGGCTATGCCACAATTCCTTCTCCTCCATTCTCTTCTTGGGACCTTGGGCACGCACGCACACACGCTCGGCGTGAATTTCAGCCACCAGGTCTGGGACTTCAACCATGGTCAACTACATGGGAGTCCAGCGACATAGCCATTATGCAAACTGCTGGTCCCATAAAAATGCATATTATGAATACTGTTCTCGGATTTCAAGTACTTTTGCACCAAAATAAACTTGTACTTTGATTTTTCCTACACTCTTTGAAGTCCCCTGGTACAGCATTGCCAACATCCTTTCTCCATCGGTTTCTAGAAGTCTGTTCACTATATTTTTCTTTCCTTTTTTTTAAATTGCCAGAGAGTAATAATGAGAGAGAGAAACCTGCCCTAATAGGGCTTGGTCATACCACAATGTCTTTTCCTTCATTTCTCTATCCAGTCAAAATTTCAAGAATGCCTGCACACACTCCCAGAATACTTTTCAAACCACTGGGCAAGAACTTGAACTGTAGTCAGCCATGGCCACGTGGATTCAGCTCCTTAACCACTGTGCAACAGGGCCAGCCCTAACCTAATTGATTTTACTCACTGCATTGTTTACTAACCAAATGTTATATGCACGTACATGCACCTGCATAAACACACATACACACACACACACACTCATATATATTGTGTGTGAATATATTTGTAAGTATAATACAAATATTTATATATTATTGAATATATTATGTATTACATGTACATATATGTTCATATATGGGTATATATTAAACTATTAATATATGAATAGAAATCTGACAACTTGAGTGAAATGATTTTGCAGAGATAATATAAATTATGAAAGTAATGCGAGCAATAGAAATTCAAGATAGTTCAATAGTATATGAGATACCTAAAATACCTTAAAATATGCTTCAAGAAAGGCTATTTTTGTTATTTTGTTCTTTTAAAGTTTCTAAAAAAAAGGCACTTCTTATGCTATACACACTGTTTCAGAAAATAAATAAGCTAATATCTGCCTGATAACAGAATCTCAAAAAAAAAAAAAAAAAAAAAAAAAAAGCAAAGAAGAAGGTCTGAGAGAGAAGAGTCATTTCTAGATGCCAAAATCCTAAATAATTGCCAACAATCTGAGGAGATACCAGTACACTGTGCTGTGAAATTTAGTAAAAACTGTCTTTCCTTGGTATGTCATTTTGCTCCACAAGGAATACACCAATTTATAAAAAAAAAGCAGAGAGCCTCGTAGGAAAAAAGTGAAACTATAGTAGAAAATGTTTTGTTTGAAGTTATCAACAAACTACCTCCAATGATATGTTTGCCTCAAATCACTCTGCTGATGAATTTTCTAAAATTCTTACTAAATAAATAATCCTTATGTTTTATAAGCTCTTCTGAACACACTAAGGTAATAACTATTTATTAATGAAGAATCTCCTAAGTAAGATGAAACCTGGTATAAATGATAGCATAAAACCTCCCTGTATGGCACCCAAACAGCACAAAGTGATAGGAAGATGTAGTTCAGAGTAATCTCATGGCTTCTAAGTCTCCCATGTTAGATTACTCGATGATGCCCTAACACCCCTGCCCTGGAAGAAAGGAAGAATGATGGTCGTTAATGTGTAACACCTGGTGAAGGTGAGGCTACTGAAGACAGGCTGGAGTTGGCACAGGGGGAATCTCTGGAGTGAGAGTAGGATGATGTGGCTGATAGAGCAACACTGGGGTTTTTGAAAACGAATCTCCTAAAAATTTAAGGGGAAGGAACCAGCAGAGTTGGTACTGTGGGGTGGGAGGCTTGAAGGGGAGAGAAGGAAGTGTACATTTGAGTAACATTTTTTAGTGGTTTCAGTGGTCTCTTTTCTATTTTTAATTTTTTTTCAGTCTTGTTATAGGGTGTGTGCCCTTGCTGGAGAGAGAGAGAGAGAGAGAGAGAGAGAGAGAGAGAGAGAGAGAGAGAGAGAAAGCACCCCCACTCCCCCAGGAAGATGGCCATGCTACAATCCCTTCTTTTCCATCTTCCTCTCTGGATTCTGGGCACACAAGCACATGCCCCCAGTATGTTTCTGAAGCCTCTCCATCCACAACTTGAACCATACAGTCAGCCATTTGGTATCCATTTGCCTCAACCACCATACCACCAGCTGGCCCCTTTTTGAGTAATTTTTAATTCTTGGAAAGTGCTCAAATTAGAAACCTGTAGTAGCTTTTCTGGGTAGTGCTGAATGCCTATCTAAAGTTATAAGTGTGTGTGTGTGTGTGTATACAGGAGAGAGAGAGAGACAATAATGGGGCATTTTGCTATTGAGTATTGCATGCAAATTGTTCAAGAATTTAAGTAGCACTAGAATCTTAAACAAAGACAAATCATTTCAATTTCTTTAACTGTTTCTTCTAGTGTGAATCTCCATTTTTATAAGTAATATACATAGATGGGTGTTTTTGATTTATGTATTGTATTGTTAAAGCCAAAAATTTCTCTGCATTATATAGTCAGCAGCTTTTTCCTCATTCAGTGACTCCTAGCAGACTTCCTCCACCACTCCATATAATTAAAATCATACTCAGAGTTTATATTACTACTACATAAATATTATCACTCACTGCTGAGCCAATAATGTATGAGGATTAACCATCCATTTACTTTTTATTTTTATTTTTTTCTGAAGTTAATTATCCAATTTATTTTAATTTGCTAAGTTTACTATGCCGTGCGGCTAATTCCTAAACTTTCCAACAGCTTCTTAATACAAATTTTTACCAGATGAAAATATCGGATAACTGTTAGTGATAAACTGTTAGTACTCTTTTTTTTTTTTAATGAAAATTTCTGAAAGAAAAGCTTCAGAAGGGTCTTGCAAAGAGCCTTGTCCGGGTCTACTCTTCAAGGACTTGAGGCCTTCTCTTCAATCTCGACTCCATGTTCCAGATACTGTGTGGTTGTTTTGTTTCCTCCTTCATTTTGCTAGAGTACGGGTGCATGGTTTTCTAACATGTTGTTTGAAATACCATATTCAGTCAATTTTTTAAAAATGTAACTTTATTTTTTAAAGTTTTTGCCATTAGACATGTGCACTTGCCAGAGACAGAGAGAGGCAGTGAGAGGGAATGTGAGAAATCACTTCCCACAGAGGGGATGGCCATGCCTCAATCTCTTCTCCTCCATTTTCCTCTTAAGATTTTGGACACGCACATACAAGTGCCTGGTGTGATTTTTCAAGCCACCAGGTTCGGAACTCAAACTAGGGTCAGCCATATGGGCGTCCAGTGCCTTAACCACCATGACACCTACTGGCCCCCAGAGAAAATTTTTGGTTTGGTCAACTTTGGAACTCAAGTTTGAAAATTTTACAATCTAATGAACTAGAAGGTTTATCTTCTAGCTGTGTCTGTTACCTTCTAGCTCTACTCATCGCCATTTTCCGTCAGTTTCTAGAGATGTCCATTGTCTCTATCCGCTAGCTTCCAATGATTCTCTGGTTATTCATAATTCTTTGTATGTGAGGAGTTACATTCACAAATACTCTTTAACTGTAGTGCTGTCATCTCAAGTTTTCTGGAATGTTCTCATGGAAGGCCTTGATATGAGTCCTTCTTCTTTCACTATGTCTGAAATTTAGGGGGCTTCATCAATTTGAGGAAACCCTTCCTTCCTTTCTCTCTCTCTCTCTTAAAATTTTGCCAGCAGGCCCATGTGCTGACCAGAGAAAGATGAGGTGGGGGTGGTGATGAGAAAACTCTCCCATGGGGGATGGTCACCCTGCAATCCCTTCTCCATTTGCTCCTCCTTTCAGGATTTTTGGACATGCATGCACACACATCTGACTGCCAGGTCCTGGTCTCAAACTAGTTCTGTAGGATACAGCAGCTTTTGATCAACTGCATTTTCTTTTACTGTGATCCCCCTGCTCTGTTTTCTCTGTCCTCTTTTTCTGGCATTTCTATTATTTGCATATTGAACCTCCAGAATTGATTTTAAAATTTCCTTACCCTCCCCATATTTCTTTCCTACACTCTATTTTTGGGGAGAATGACTTAGTTTTTATATACCATCATTTTGATTAATGTTTTAAAATTTTGAGTGTTATATTTTGAATTTCCAAAGCACATTTTTTCTAGTTCTTTCTTCTTCTTTTTTAGAGAGAGATTTTTGCTATAGGGCACATGCACTTATTGGAGAGAGAAACATACAGAGGGAGAGAAAGTAAGAAATCACCCCCCCAGGGAGATGACCACACCACAGTCTCTTCTCCTCCATTCCCCTCCTGGGATCCTGGGCATGCACACACATGTGCCTAGTGTGAGTTTCAAGGCACCAGGGCTGGGACTTGAACTGCAGTAGACCATGTGAGAATCCAGTACCTTAACCACTATGCCACCTACTGTCCCCACTAGTTACTTCTTTTTCATAGACTCCAGGTGTGTGTGTGTATGTATGCATGTATGTATGTGTGTATACACACACACACACACACACACAACTCTCTGAGCATATTAAATAGAATTAAATATTTTTCTTCAGGTCCCTATATTATTTCCATATCATCTGAGCTCTATTTTTCTACTTGGATCTGTTAATTTAGTAGTTAGGTTTATCTGTCTTTCCTATTAGTGACCTTCCCTCCTTTTGGTTGTTCTCAGCTTTCTGGGTGTATTTGCGAGTACATCTCTAAAACGGTTAACACAGGGTCTCTGGCACTGGCTGGACTGGTTGACTAATGGGACACACTTTGGGCAAGGAACTTCCTTTTTTTGCACATGCCCTATTCTAGAATAGCTCCTTCTGCAAGTGCTTTTCTCAGCTTGTTCCACTGAGATAAGTCACTTCTTCATATTTATCTCATCTTTATAACGTAATCCATTTTCCTATTCTTTTCTATTCTTTACCACCCTGCCCTTGTTGATTTATACGGCTTTTACTCTTTTTTTGTTGTTATTTCGGTAGGTCAGGCAAGGGCAGGTGACACGTGCTTATGCTATCAGCTACCTATCAGCTTTTACAATCTCCTTCCCCTAGTTCAGCTGCTAGGACAGTCATAGAAGTAGGTCCCTCCCCTCCCCCCAGTAAATATCATTCAGGGAGAGGAATTACAGGCAATTGATAATATTACCAAGAGAATTCTTTTTATAAAGAACTATGATATTTAAGTTTGGAAAGAATAGAGGTGAAGACGTGAAAAAGATGAATGAAAACTGCTTTGAGGATGTAGGATGTAGGAATATGAGTAAGAGTATAAATGTACTAGGTAGATGACGTGATCGGGAAGACTAGGAAACTACAGAGTCGGTGACATTTGGAATCTAAATAATATCGCTATGGATGGTGAGAATGCCCAGAACGTGACCATAAGAATTAGGAGAGAAGCTCCCGACCGCCCCTTGAGCTCTGAGCTGGCTTCTGTTAGCCTCCCCGCCCCCTTGTACCTTCGCGGTCCTGCCAGGCGCCGCTCTCTGCCGCTCGGCCCTGGCCGCAGCCACCCAGGCCTGCCCTCGGAGCTCCTGCACTGCGCCCGGACCCCCTCGCTGCTCACTGCTACTCCCATGGGTCACATGAAACAGACGAGGAATTTGATGCTCGCTGGGTGACGTACTTCAACAAGCCAGACAGAAGCCTGGGAATTGCGTAAAGGGCTGAACACGCTGGTTGGCTATGATCTGGTTCCAGAACCCAAAATCATTGATGCTGCCTTGCGGGCGTGCAGACGGTTAAATGATTTTACCAGAACAGTGCTCATCCTAGAGGTTGTTAAGGACAAAGCAGGACCACATAAGGAAATCTACCCCTATGTCATCTAGGAACTTAGGCCAACTTTAAATGAATTGGGCATCTCCACTCCAGAGGAACTGGGTCTTGACAAAGCCTAAAAGCCCATGGATGGGCCTCTCAAGGATTTATTGCTATTGCTACTTGATTGTAAACAGTCCCCTGGAAGTCCTGATGATAACATATTACCTTATTTGAACAAATTTTTCTTTATTGAGACCGTGAAATGACAACTTGGACTTTAATAAAAGGAAAATGAGTTTGAACTGAAAAAAAAAAAAGAATAAGGAGATAATAAAAGTGGAGAAGAAAAGCTCCTTACAGAAAATCGAAAGAACCAAGAGTATTTGGAAGATACAGTCATGAATATTTAGGTCACTAAGCATGATTACAGGAATGGAAATGAACACAACTAAAAACTTAAATCAATAATTGTGGGGAGGCTGATGCCAGGAGCAATGAAGAATAGCAAACAGTGTAGCCAGATAGTACATGCATCAATGAAGCTGGAGACTTAGAGAGGAGGACGGAGGTTTTGGAGGGAACAATGAGGGGTTGGAGATCACCTATCCCCAACCTTCACTTGATACCAAATATTCAACTTGTGAAAAAAATTACACCAAACTCCACTGAGAGGGCTACAGTGGGAGCGCTGGCCTCAGGGGATATAGCCTGTTTTATTTTAGAATCAGAAGGTAAAACAAAAACAAAAACAAAACCACTCAAAAAATGTTAAAGCTATAGGAAAGTTAGCAGACCACAGATTTAGAGCTCTGTGGGATTCAAGGAAAGTCTGAGAAAATGAAGAGAAATAGTGGGTGGATGTGAATTAGCAAATGTATTATGCAAAATGGGATTGAAAATCCTTGATAGTAATAGGTGGCATAGAGAGCAAAAGCATATAGAAGTTAAAATTTCAGCTATGGTCCTGAATGCTTGGGTTTTGGTACAGTTTCAGGGTAGTTGCTTCATTTGATTGTGTGAGATGATGTAACGTCTGGGAGGAGGGAGGTGAAGAGGTTCTATGCACGTCATTCCAGGACATGCCACTCTGGAATAAGAAACATTTTGAGCTGAAGGCAATTGAAAAAAAGCAGACATAAGATGAACTTTATACCTCCACCCCATCTATGTGCCTGAAATCACAACATGAATTTCTTTTCTGAATGTGTTTCTTCTGTCCCAACTTCTAGTACTAAGAGGACAACCTTGCCCTGGTGACAAGATAGCCCTGAGACTCTCCACAGATAGACATTTACTAACTAGTCCTTTTGTATATTAACTTTCCTATTGGTTTGTCTTCCCAGATTTTGTCATTCCAGAGGCCTAACATTCCTTTTTCTTGAAATATCTCTACAAACTTACTGTTCTTTTGTTAAGACCCTATATAAGATCACGTTCTAAACATCTGTTTGAGTTACATATTAGAGTTCTGCACACATTTGTAAACTTCTTTCTTTGTTGTTTGGTTAGTCTATCTTTTGTCAGTCTAACTTGCAGGACATCAGTCCATGAACCTATTATGGTTTGAGAAAAACGTTTTCCTTTGCCTCTAAAGGAAATGAATATAATTAATCCCAATAGGCACCCACTCATACATCAAGACTCTTGGAAATTGGCCTTTGGATTAAATCCATATATTTGATGATAGATAAAAAATTAATGTTATTTAAAAATAGTTTTGGGAGCTGAAAGGTGGCAAACTGGAAACACAATGCTCTGTGAAGCTAATCCACATGGGAAGGTCTGAGTTTGTGTCTGGAGACCTCCCCGTATGCCCAGGGTACATTTCTCTTTCTGTCTCTCTTTCTCTCTCACTCTTGGAAGAAAGAAATAAACTTTAAAAAATAATTTTGGAAAGAAATACAAAAAATGTTCATAATAGGAAATAGAAAGAGAAGCATTCCAAAATATGGAATCAAGAAGGTCAACACTCAACACTAAATTCTTCCCCAATAATTATCCAGACATATTTCAATGGGAATTCCAAAAAGTACATTTGAAACCACTGAAGAAAGACCTGACATTTTCTCTACTTAATCATTAAATTAATAATCTAAATTAACAGGTAAATGAAACTAGTCATTACAATTTTTTTTTTATTTAAAAAAACCTAGTCTTATATGAGATAAAGGCATTCCATTTTATTCTTCTGGTTAGTCACAGGAAAAATCCCTGAACGAAATATAAAAGTAACCTACTAAAACAGTCTGAAAAAGTAGAAAAAAAGAAAGCAAATTGGCTAGAGATTTCTGGAACTGAGGAACCATTGGAAGATGGGTTCCCTGTCACTTTTACTTATTTATTTATTTTTTTCCTTGCTTCTTATATATCCCTGCCAGGGCAGTAGAAAAGGTAATAACCCAAAAATGCCTGTAGGCAAAGTCAATAAAAGTCTCCCTCAGTACCCTGCTCTCTTTAGCGAAAAGAAATAAAAATGGTCAAAGATGGCCCAGTTGACCAGAAACCTCTTAACCATATTGGCCTGCAGTCCAGACCATTATCCATGAAAATTTGTGCTATTTCTGTACTCAAAAGGGGGTGACAGGAGATTGTGGAAATCTCTATGAAGCCTGAGTATGATCCTCGATGTGGAACCGGGGTCTGCTCGTGGTACTGAGATGCTATTCAAAATACTGCTCTGGGCCAGCAGGTGGTGTGGAGGTTGAGGCAGCTAGATCGCATATGGCCAAATGGATGGTGTGAGTCCTGGACCCAGCATCTTATAAATTACATGGGGTATGTGTGCATGCGTGCCCAAAATCCTGTGAGGAGAATGGAGGAGAGGAGAATGCCATGTGGCCATTCCCCAAGGGGTGATTTTTCACTTTCCCTTTCTTCTCTCTCTTTCTGTTCACTCGCTTCTGAGCTCATGTGCCTATAGTAAACAACAACAAAAATCCCTGTTTAACCTAGCCATGGGTACGTTCCTCTTCAACCACCAATATCTCATGATAATTGAAAAAGGGCCGCCTTTCTTGTGACTTTTTCTAGAACAACCTATTCAGTTCTTCAACCCACTTATCTGTGCACAAGAGGTTATTATTCAGAGTTTTCAGAATTTTTTTGACTTACTTTCTTTATCCTTAACAGCTTTTATGATGAAAGTGGTATGGGTAGTAGGAAATCTAAATCAGGAGTTACATTTTACTTAGTTATATACTGAAATGCACAATATAATGTAAAAAAAAAATATTAAAGGTTTAAAAACATGGCTTTTCTCTTTCCTTGAATAACTGGTTGACACTGAGTAAATCATTTAAACTCTTAATACTTTTTGTCTGTATGTACTACTGTACACTCTTTATCTTTAGAAGTACTATAAATATGTAATTGTTTTGCAAGTGATAGGATATTTTGAATTCTTTTTAAAAAATTGCAGGCATAACTCATTTTTTACACTTCATTTTATTGAGCTGTGTAGATACGACTTTTTAATTTTTTAATTTTTTTTTTTTTACAAATTAAAATTTTCTGGCAACTCTGCATAGAGAAAGTCTACTGGCACCATTTTTCCAACAGCTAGTTTTTACTTTGTGTTTCTGTGTCACATTTTGGTAATTTTTGCATTATTTTAAACTTTTTCATTATTATTTTATCTGTTAGGGTGGTTCATAACCAGTGAGTCTTTCTATTACTATTGTAATTGTTTTGGGGAGCCATGAATCATGCCTTAATAAAACTGCACACTTAAATCAATAAACGTGTCATTGTTCTGACTGTGCCACTGACTGGTCAGCCTTTATCTCCTCCTCTTCTCAGTCCTTCCTACTTCCTGAGACACAGTAGTACTGAAATTAAGACAATGTATGACCCTACAGTGGCCTTTCAGTGTTCATGTGACAGGAAGAGTCTCATGTTTCTTTCTTTGCATCAAAAGCTAGAAATGATGAATCTTAGTAAAGATGGCGTATTGAGAACCAAGACAGGCTCAAAGTTTGGCCTCTTGCACCAAACAGTTAGCCACCCTGTGAATGCAAAGCAAATGCTCTTAAGAAAATTCATATGAACATAGAAATGGTAAAAAGTGAAACAGCCTATTGCTGATGAGAACTTTTAATGGTCTGAATAGAAGATCAATCAGCCATGATATTCCTTAATCCAAACTTAATACAAAGCAAGGCCCTAACTCTCTTTAATTTTGTGAAGGCTGAGAAATTCAAGGAAGCTTCAGAAGAAATGCGCAAGGTTAGCAGAGGTGGATTCATGAGATTTAAGGAAAGAGGCCATTTTCATAGTATCAAACTGCAAGGTGAGGATAAGCCAGTGGATTAAGACAGTTGGATTAAGACAGTTGGATCTTGCATGGCCAACTGCATGTTTGAGTCTTAGACCAGTAGCTTAAAAAACACACCAGGCACGTGTATGCATATGCCCAAAATCCTGAGAGGAACAAAGAGGAGAAGGGACTGTGGTGTAGCCACTGCCCCCCCACCCCCACCACCCTCTGCCCCTCTATCTCTGTCTGGCAAGTGTATGAGCCCTATAGAAAACTAAAAAAAGAAGAAAAAATGCAAGGTGAAGTAGCAAGTACTATGTGGAAGCTATGTAAAGTTATTTAGAAGATCTCTCTAAGGTCACTAATAAAGATGACTACATTAAACAACTAATTTTCAATGTAAATGAAAGAAAATGCCATATAGGACTTTTTTAGTTAGGAAGGAGAAGTCAATACTTGGCTTCAAACCTTCAAAGAAATGAGGTTAACTCACTTGTTAAGAGCTAATGGCAGTTGGTAATTTCAAGATAAATCTGATGTTCGTTTACTATTCCAAAAATCCTAGGGCCCTCAAGAATTATGCTTCACCTACTGCCTGTGTGCTACAAATAAAACAACAAAGCCTGAATGACAGTACATTTTTACAGAATGGTTTACTGAATATTTTAAGCCCAGTGCTAAAACCTACTGCTTGGGCTAGCAGGTGGCATGGAGGTTAAGGTCTGGATCCCATATGACCAACAGAGCAGTTCAAGCCCCAGACCCAGCAGCTTGAGAATTACAGCAGGTGTGTGTGTGTGTGTGTGTGTGTGTGTGTGCATTTCCAAAATCCTGGGAGGAGAATGGAAGACAGGGAATTGCAGCATGACCATCCCCCTTGGAGGGCAATTTCTCACTCTCTTCCTCTCCCATCTCTGTCTGCAGAGAGTACATGCCCTATAGCAAAACCAAAACAACAATAACAAAATACCTACTGTTCAGAAAAAAAATTTTTTTTTAAAATACAATTGCTCATTGACAATTCACTTTGTCAGCTGAGTGCTGATGGAAACGTACAAAGAGATTAATGTTTTTTTTCATGCCTGATAATACAGCATCCATTCTATAGCTCATGAATCTAGAAGTAATTTCAACTTCCAAGTCTTATTACTTAAGAAATATATCTTGTAAGGCAATAGCTGCCACAGATAGTGACTCTTCTGATGAATCAGGGTGAAGTAAATTGAAAACCTTCTGGAATGTATTCACCATTCTAGATGCTATTAAGAAAACATTCATTGGGAACCAGCAGTTAGCGTAATGGCTATGTCGCTGGACTCCCATGTAGTCGACCGCGGTTCGCGTCCCGGACCCGGTGGCTTAAAACTCACACTGGGCGTGTGTGCGTGTGTGCCCAAGATCCTGAGAGGAGAATGGAGGAGAAGGGATTGCGGCATGATCATCCCCCTGGGGGGTGATTTCTTGCTTTCTGTCTCTATGTCTCTCTCTGTCTGTCTGGCGAGCGCACGCGTCCTATAGCGAAAAAAAAAAAAAAAAGAAAGAAAGTCAACATATCAATGTTAAAAAGCACGTGAAAGAAATGAATCCCAACTTTTATGGATGACTTTGAGGGGTTTGACACTTCAGTGGGGGAAGTAACTGCAAATGTGGAACAGCAAAAGAAGCAGAATTAGAAGTAGGGCCTGAAGATGTGACTGAATTGTAATCTTATGATGATACCTGAAGAGACAAAAATTTGCTTTTTATGGATGAGCAAATATGGTTTCTTGAGACCAACTCTACTTGTGGTAAAGGCTTTGTAAATATTGTTGACAAGCCAACAAAGGATTTAGAATATTATATAAACTTAGCTGATAAAGCAATGACAGAGTTAGAGAAGACTGACACCAATTTTGAAAGACATTCTACTCTAAGATACTCTCAGACAGCCTGGACAGATATAGAGAAACTTTTCATGAAGGAAAGAACCAATCAATACTGCAGACTTCATTGTCTTTCTGTTAAGAAAATTTTCAACCTTAAACTATCGGCATCCTGATCAGTCATCGGTCATAAACAATGAGGCAAGGCCCTCCACCAGCAAAACAGTAATCACTGAAGGCTCAGATTATCACTAGCATCTTTTGCAATAAAATATTTTTAAGTTTGGGCAAGCACATTATATTCTTAGATATAATGCTTTGGTACATTTAATAAATCGTAGTATAGTGTAAACATAGCTTTTATATGTCCTGTGAAATCAATGAATTCACGTGACCTGCTTTTTTGTGATATTTGCTTTATGATGGTGATCTAGAACCAAGCCTGCGATATATGCAATGTATAAACTCAACAGTAATATTTAATTTTGTTCAACACAAGCAGTAACCAAAAGGATTATTTCTCCTTTTGCTTTTTTACTTCTGCAACCTGCTACTGTGAAATGTAGCTAGTGTTCTTGTTATTCTCCTTCAGAGATCAGGTATGTAGAGTCCCAATGCATAGTTTCATCTTAAGGTCCTTTAACTTTCATTCAAGCCTTGATTCTCTTGTACGTATTTTGCTTCAAATAATAACTCAGACGATCTGTGTTTAATTGTAAGTGAAATACAGTGCTAATATAGAACAGTTCATAATCAATAGCAAAAATACATACTAAAGTCTTGTCCAACATTTTTCTTCATAGATATTAGAATAGTATATACAAATTTTGCTTTTTTATATTAAAATAGCCTGTGATTATGTTAATAGATGTTGTAATGTTTTGTATCCTTAGCATAAGAATGAAGAAATTGGTATTATATGAAATCCACTTGTATGTTGGAAAATGAATTTGAAACCTCAACTTTTCGATCTAAAGTATCTGCTGTGTCCATCTTGGTGCTAGCCATGGTATTTAATAGATGCAGCATTTCTGACCGTAACAGGTGAGGTTGTTTTCCTTGGTTTGCTCTTGGCGATTATATTCTTGTTAATACTAGACTGTAATTTCTTTTCTTTTTAGAAAAGAAAAATTGTTCAGTGTGTTAGGAATGATAACATTGGAATAACTGATGTACCTACTCCTTCCTCCTATGAAAAAATAGCAGGTTTGCAATAGGACACATATAGCTAAAAAGGTAAATAAAATTGTAAACCAGTTATTTAAAGTACTATGATCACTGAAGCTAATTATGTTTGTCTTTTATAAAAACATAATGAAGTGGGGGGAAAAGTCCTCTAGGATTAATGCCACTACTATTTTGATAGCATGTTATTTTTGATTGGATGCTATGGGAGAAAATATTCAATGTTTTCAAGAGATTATAATTGATCTGGACTTTCCATAGTAAAGCCAAATGAAGCAAAATAGAACTACATTTCACATGGAGAAAGGTGAAGGCAAATTATAAAATTTGGGCATTTTAAGAAGATACCTGAGTACTATAAATGCACCTAGCACGCTGGCCATCCATTTTCATTTCACCCATTATGCATCTATTGTGACCAGTTAAAAGTGTGTGTTCCCTCTGAGTCTCTAAGTTCTAGGAAGGCACAGTACTATCTGTCTTCATAGTTCTGCCTGCAGTCTGGGATGGGAGGCACTTTATTGTCATTCAGTATACACATTTTGAATTACGTTGTGCTAAGAGCTTATGACCTCTTCTGTGGATATGTGTGATAGTCCCCAAACAGAAGGAAACTCAGAAACTCCAAACAAAGATTGACATTTTAGCTGTTGCCAAAGATTGGGAGAAATTTTTTTCAAATCATAAATCAGGCAGATTAAGATAAACATACTCTAGTGTCAACATCTTGTATATCCAAACTTTAATCATAATTCAGAATCTAGATTGCTCAGAAAACAAGAAGTTATTTTGTTAATTTAAGGATATGCTTTGATCTCTATATCTTTTTAGTGAAGGAAACTCCCAAAAGCAACATGGCCAGAAATATCAATTAGGTATAGGACTTGCGTAATTTAGTAATCACAGCTAAAGTCCCTACAGGGAAGGAGTAAGGGAGAAATCCTCATAATAGCACAGACTGGGCATTATATCTTACAAAACTGAGTATCTGTTAGTCATCGAGTCAGTGGATCAGAGGACTAAAGAGAAGAGAGAGATTTTTCTTCCCTGGTATCCCAGTGGGAGACTGAAAATGGAACTGCTTATGCTCATCAACAAATTCACCATTTGATTTGAGAAAGGGTTTCAACTCCCCCATGCAGAAATGGAGTAGGAACATGAACACCTTACATATTCTATTTACTCACTTTAGTCCATAGGAATGAAGAGGAAAAAAATAAATATATGACCTTAAACACTGTTAGGAAAAGTTGAACGCAACATAATTCTAAGGATTGAGATAGGGCCAGCCAGTGGCATAGTGGTTAAGGTAGCCAGGTTACACATGGCCAAGTACACGGTTCAAGTCCTAGACCCAGCAGTTTGAGAAACACATTGTGTGCATGTGCATAGTGCCCAAAATCCTGAGAGAAGAATGGAGGAAAAGGGACTGCAGCATGGCCATCTCCTGGGGGGATGCTTTCTTACTTTCCCTTTCTCTCTCTCCTGCTGATTACACTAGCCCAACAGCAAACAATAAAATAAATAAAGGATCCAATGACTTATTGTGAGAAGAAATAGTTTTTGTGAGGCAGATAACTGTGAGGAAAAAAATCTACATATTTAACACAATTCCAATCAAAATACCAGAGACATTCTTCACAGATCTAGAAAAGACAATCATAAGATTTGTCTGGAATCATAAAAGACCTCGGATTACCAAAGTAATCCTGTGCAAGATGAGTGTAGTGGGTGGCATATCACCTCCAGACCACAAAATATACTATAAAACTGTGACAATCAAAACAGCATGGTATTGGCACAAACCAGAGAGGTGGACCAATGGAACAGAATAGAGATCCCAGAAATAAACCTCAAAGCTTATACTCAACTGATTTTTGACAAAGGATATCAGTCAATCCAGTGGGAAAAGAAAAACCTCTTTCGCAAATGGTGCTGGTAAAACCAGGTATCCACTTGCAGAAAGATGAAACTGAATCCACATCTTTCACCACTAATAAAAATCAACTCAAAATGGATCAAAGATCTGAACCTAAGACCTCAAACAATAAAACTACTGGTGGGAAACTCTGGAAGACGTTGGGGTGGGCAAAGACTTCTTAAATAAGACTCCAAAAGCATGGGCAATAATCCCTAGAATAGACAAGTGGGACTATATCAGAGTAAGAAGTTTCTGCACAGCAAAGAACATAATAATTATTGTGAATCAATAACCCTCAGAATGGGAGAATATTTTTGTAAAGTATGCCTCATATAAGGGACTGATAACCAGAATACACAGGGAACTCAAGTGGCTTACCCCCCTAAAAATGATTAGCCCAATTAAAAAGATGGGAAAATAAGCTGAACAAAAATCTCTCTAAGGAAGACATATGAACAGCCAAAAAACAAATGAGGAAATGCTCAACATCTCTCATCATAAGGGTGATCCAGATTAAAACCACAATGAGTTATCACCTAACCTCTGTCAGAACGGCAAAGATTAAAAATACAAAAAAGTGATCAGTGTTGACAGGATTGTGGTGCAAGTAGAACTCTCCTACACTGTTCGTCAGAATGTAAATTGACCCAGCCACTGTGGAGAACAATATGGAGATTCCTCAAAGATCTACAATTAGAACTGCCATTTGATCCAGCAATCCCGCTTCTGAGTATCTACCCAGAGGATAGGAGAATGCTCAGTAAAAAAAAGTACTTGTACATCAATGTTTATTGCAGTGTTATTCACGATCACTAAGACATGGAACTAACCCAAATGTCCACAAACAGATAAATGGATTGAAAAAGTGTGGCACATATACTCTATGGAATAGTATTCAGCCATAAAAAGCAACAAGGCCCTGGCATTTGATGGAAAATGGTTGAATATGGAAGATTTATTGCTGAGTAAAGCAAGCCAGGCTATGAAAGAAAGATATTGTATGCATCCACTTAATATATGCCGACTATTCACGCTCTATGGTAAAGATTGAAATATTGAAGGGCATAAAAGAAGTGCAAATAGTTATGGACGCTGAAGACAGTGTGGAACAGGGTGAGGGGAGAAGGGAAGAGTATAGAGAAGGATAGCATGAGAACAAATAGAGAGGCATGACATTAGTGGGACACAGAAATGATTTATTACCCGTTGATGATGACATGTATAATGTTCTCAGCTAGACTGGTCTGAGAAATATTTCATGTTAGATAAATACTCTTTACAAGTCAAATGATGTATTGTGACTGAATTCTTTTTAAAAAGAATGAGAATAAATAATAATAATAATAATAATCTGAAAAAAAGAAAAGCTATTTGATGATGGTGATGTGGATAGTAATATTTTTGTCTTGACTGATATGCATGGCAATCATGCTGGAAAAAGAAATGTTAAAAGCTGTAAAAATAGAGGGAACCAGCAGTTAGCGTAATGGCTATGTCACTGGACTCCCACGTAGCCGACCGCGGTTCGCATCCCGGACCCGGTGGCTTAAAACTCACGCTGGGCACGTGTGCGTGCGTGCCCAAGATCCCGAGAGGAGAATGGAGGAGAAGGGATTGCGGCATGACCATCCCCTCTGGGGGGTGATTTCTCATTTTCTGTCTCTCTGTCTCTCTCTGTCTGTCTGGTGAGCACACGCGCCCTATAGTGAAAACCTCTCCAAAAAATAAAAAAAATCTAAAAAATAAAGCTGTAAAAATATATTTGATTAAATATAATATAAAATATAATAGAATTTTAAAAAAATGAAAGAAGAGCATGACATAGATGTTACTATAAATAAAACAAAGATTGTATGGAAATTTCAAAAATAGTTAAAAATAAAAATAAAATATATGTTGGAGGTGATAGGTACTGCAAAAATAGTCTATTGATTAAGAGAATAAACTTGGGAATCACATCAAATATGTAGAAGATAATCACTTAACCTTTTTGTGCTTTTGTTTCTTCATCTATAAAATACATAAACATGATAGCATTGGTCTCTTTTTTCAAAATAATTATTTTATTTTTTATTTATTCATTCATTTATTTTTTAATTTGACCAGAGAGAGAGAGACAGAGGGTGAGAATGAGAGAGAGAGGAAGTGAGAAAGCAAGCCACCAGATTCAGGACTTGAACCCTGGTTGGCCATGTGGGAGTGTCCAGCGCCTTAACCACCATGTTACCTGCTGGTCCAGGGTTGCGTAAGTCTTAACCCAGTGGCTTGAAAAACACACCAGGTGTTTGTGTGTGCATGACCCAAATCCTGACAGGATAGAGAAATGGCCACAATGCAATGTGGCCACACCACATTGGGGGAGTGCTTTCTTCCTCTTATCTCCCTCTAGTGAGTACATGGACCCTTTGGTATGCAAATGTTCAGAATTATACCTGGTACATATTGAACATTCTATACATATTAAGTATTATCATAAACAAATATATTGTTAAGTTCCTAATATATACACTGCATAGTGCTATTTATTTCAAGTATGTAGGCTAAAGCAACTGACATATTGATAAAAAGTTGATTAGATGTCTAGCATAGTAAATATCAAAAGACTGAACTAGATAAAAAAGAGCTCCCTGTCCTAAAATAACCCTGATGGCTAAAGAGCAAAAAGTAGGAAAATAAACCAGTCAATTTTATGGTCAGTTTTGTAAACAGGCAGCTTTCAACTTTGCCAATTAAAACACTTAAAAGATAAAAAAGCATTTGTCTTCCAAAGTAAACACTTGGCTCAATTGATTTTGCATTTCTTTTTGAATTTTTAAAAATATTATGATTGTTTTTAATGGCACATCTTTAGAAAAAGTTATGCAGCAATGTGATCATTTTCAGAGGTAAACCACCAGAAGAGACCGAGAATGTTTTTCAACTGTGGCCAACATTACAGTGAATAAAAAGTGGTATGAAATCAGAGGTCATGCCAAGTACCATAGTAGGTAAATAGGAGAGAGAAATACAAATTCATGCTGAAAGGGCCCCACGTTGTTCTTCTGGCCCAAGTCTCTGCTTCTACCCTCATTTACACTTAAGGAAATTAGAGACCAGAGAAGTGAATTAACTGTGATGGAGCGGTATTGGAGCCCACAGCTCTTGACTCTTCAAAAACTAAAGTTCTCTAGTATTCTAAATGGCTGTGTGCTCTAATTGTTCTTTGTTTGAAAATGAAATACAAGGAGAAGCAAATTCAGTGACCTCTTTAACTCCCATTGGGGTTAACTATACTCTCATCTCTCAGAATGAACAGTGTCTGCAATGTTTGTTCTGCCAGGTTTTTCTGTGAACTGGCAAGGATGTAAACATGTCTGTGAAAGATCTTTGAAAACTGATACAGGATTTCAACCATTGAAGACCCTCTGCCCAGACTTCACCTTCTTGCTCCCTTGTCTAGCCAGAAGCAAGGATAAGCCAATCAGCAGCCAACTATATTTGAGTTCTGAGTGACTCCATTCAGGGATTTCGACCACTGAAGACCCTCTGCCTGGACTTCACCCTCCTGCTCCCCAGTCTAGCCAGGAGCTAGGTTAGAGCATCCTACTTATTTTCTCTGTCTCTTTCCGTCTCTTTCTTTCTATTATTAATGTTCTCTTTAATTTTTAAAATTAGCTCTCTGCTGCTCTTTTGTCTTTCTAATTCTTACTTTTCCCCTTCCTCCCGTAGGATAAGCCAATCAGCAGCACCTATATTTGAGTTCTGAGTGCTTTTCTTTTCTTTTCTTTCTTTCTTTGTTTCTTTGTTTCTTTTTTTTTTTTTTGAGAGGTTTTTTGCTATAGGGGTGTGCGCTCACTAGAGAGACAGACAGAAAGCGAGAAATCACCCCCCCCCCCCAGGGGGATGGCCACGCCACAATCCCTTCTCCTCCATTCTCCTCTCAGGATCTTGGGCATGCACGTACACGTGCCCCTGGTGTGAGTTTAAGCCACCGGGTCCAGGACTCGAACCACGGTCAACTACATGGGAGTATAGCAACACGGCCATTATGATAACTGCTGGTCCCAAGTGCTTTTCATTTTTTTTTTTTTTTTTGGAGAGGTTTTTTGCTATAGGGCGCGTGCGCTCGCCAGACAGAAAGAGACATAGAGACAGAAAGCGAGAAATCACCTCCCAGGGTGGATGGTCACGCCGCAATCCCTTCTCCTCCATTCTCCTCTTGGGATCTTGGGCACGCACGCACACGCGCCCGGCGTGAGTTTTAAGCCACCGGGTCTGGGACGCGAACCACCGTCGACTACGTGGGAGTCCAGCGACATAGCCATTACGCTAACTGCTGGTTCCCAAGTGCTTTTCATTTTTGACAAGAAAAATTTTTCTTCTTTTTTTTCTTATTGTTTTTGTTTTGTTTTCTATTCTTTGATTTTCCATGCTTATTTTCCTTTTCTTTTTACCTTTCTAACTTTTCTGTTCAGCTTCCTCACTCTTGATTTTCTAGACAGGCCTAGGTTCTCGGTAGCCAAATATCTGAATAATTTCAGGGTCAGATTAATCTTGAATTCTCATTGAATCAGCTGTGCAAAGGGAGAAAAATGGTATTGTTTGCAGACTGCAGGTCACCTCCTTCTGCATTCCTCTGAATGCTCGGATTTAACTCCAAAGAATAGGAAAAATATATAATCCATTAGATGACCAGAAACCATTACAGAAGCACAAGAAATATGAGAAACCAAGAAAATATCTTTCCTCTAATGGAAAAGAATAACTACTCTTCCTCCACAAAGAATATAAGGGAACCCATGGAACTGTCAGATAAAGAATTTAAAATATTCATAGTGACAGAACTAACAGAGATGCAAGGGAATAGAAATAAACTCCAGAAGATGCAGGAGAAAAGAGACACCAAGTTCCAGGAGGTGAGTAAGTTCTTGTGTGATCTGAAAGAGGAGATACAAATCATAAAAAAGAATCAAACAGAATTGTTAGAGATGAAGGCTGTAATATAGGAAATCAAAACTTTCCTTGACAGTATCAAAAGCAGATTAGGTCACACAGAAGATTGAATCATAGATGTAGAAAATAGAACCCCTTACCTAGAGAAACTCACCAAAAATACTGGGAAAATCCCCCCCCCCCCAAATGAGAATAACTTTTGAGTAATACTAGATACCATTAAACACTCAAACATCTGGATAATCAGTATTTCAGAAGGTGAAGAAACTAATATGGGCCTTGATAACCTGTTCCATGAAATCCTGGAAGAAAACTTTCTAAACCTAGAGAGGAACTCAAAGATCCAGACCCAGACCCAAAATATACAAAGGCCCCCACATAGAATCAACCAAGAAGATCTTCCCCAAGGTACATCATAGTCAAATTGACTAAAACCACAGGGAGAGACAAGATACTAAAATTGGAAAGAGAGAAACATCAAGTTACTTTCAAAGGATATCACATAAGGCTAATATCAGACCTCTTGTTGGAAACAATGAAAGCAACAAAAGAATGGGAAAATATATTCAAAGTGTTAAATGAAAAACAACATCAACCAAGAATACTATACCCAGCAAGATTATCTTTGGGGACTGGCAGGTGGCATGGTGGTTAAGGGTGTTGGACTCCTGTGGGAGGCTGCGTACCAGCGAATATCGCCGGTTTCTCAGAAAGCAAACAATTACACAATGCCAAAGGCCACAATTGGTTCCCTTCAAAAAACCTGACCTTCGAAACCTTGCTCTGATTGGCCACTAGAATCCCTCAGATTTGCATATCCGGCACCTCATGATTGGTCCAAAAGCAACCAATCATAACCTACCTTTTACAACCAATCATAACCCACCTTTTACAACCAATCACGGCCCACCAGCAACATGTATATAACCACAATGCCTGGCCCACAATCGCCAGAGGACCCTGAAGAGCCTAAAGAGTTGTAACACTGCATCGTCTCCAGACGACCTGGAAGACCCTGAAGAACTGACACCGCATCGTCTCCAGACGACCCGAAAGACCCTGAAGAGTTGTAATACTGCATCGTCTCCGTGCTGTACCATGCTGCCCACAATAAATGGACAACCCTGAAGACACTGTGTCGTTTCCGTGTTGTAACACTATGCCGCTTGTCCCGGCTCTCACTCCTTCCCTCAGGAAACCTGTTCAACTGTCCCCCCCAGGTCAGGACATGTGGCGCCTGAACAGGGATGGGACAGACTCCCACATGGCTGACCGCAGTTCAAGTCCTGGACCTGGTGGCTTGCTTTCTCACTTTCTCTTTCTCTCTCTCTCTCTCTCTCTCTCTTTCTCTCTCTCTCTCTCATTCTGTCCCTCTCTGGTCAAATTAAATTAAAAAAGAAATAAAACTAAAAAAAAAAAATATCTTTCATCTGGTAAAAAAGACAAAAACATTCTCAGATAAACAAAACCCGAAAGAATTTACCAACACCAGACCAGTTCTCCAGGAAGTGCTGAAGGGAGTGCTATACCAGGAAAACTAAAGTCAAACACACAGAAATAAGAGTACAAGAAACAACTAAGAGAATGGCCAGCCTAATGGTAGGGATAAATCCAGAGTTGAATGTTAACTTCAAGAGTTTAAATGGAAAAATCGGAGCATAGTAACACTTCAAATTCAATAGGAGAGAGATTAATTACATGAGTCTGAACTAGTGAAATGGAATTTTTTTTTTTACTTTAGACTAAAACATTACTGATTTTCTTTAATGCTTTGATTTCCATATTTAGTGATTTTTGTCTTCTCTTGAACTGTTGATAGGTTCATCTACCTACTATTTGAACTGAATCCTAACCTTTATCCTGTAATTAAGTTTTAAAAAATTTTTTCTTAACATTTTTTGATTTTGACCTATTAAAACTAAAACTTTTTTTGAAATTAAAAATGCATAGAAAATACCTATTAATACCTATTTAATGACTGTAGTAAGCTATATAGCCCCAGCTAGGTGCTACTTTACAGTATGTTCACTTTACTCACTGTGGTTTACACCTAAAGTCAGACATATGCATATGTCAGTTGTGCTTGCTATTGAAAGTCTTTAAATTAAGATCTTTAGTGAATCAATAAAATGTGAAAAAAAAAAGGCATGGAAAAAGAAAAAAAAAAAAAAAAAAACTGACCATACACAGGTAAGGTAGCATGATTTCCTTGATTGTGCATTCAGTTTTTGAATCTGTTCTGATCTTTTATAAATAATGTAATATGCTATACTTCACCCAAGAATCAAAATATAGCACATACCTACTATTAGCATAGGCTTAACCAAAAAATACTGGCTGAGTACCATGAGAGGGGAAAAAGAAGATCCTGAAAGTTTAAGAAATACTCGTCTTTCAAACCCTAACATCTACCTGATCCTTTATATATACATAATAACATTTTAAGGCTCGCCCTGGGGCCTAGTGGTTAAGGAAGCCAGATCTAACATGGCTGACTACATGGTTTGTGTCCCAGATCTGGTGGTTTCAAAAACATATTGAGTGTGGGGACCAGCAGTTGGCATAAGGGCTATGTTACTGGACTCCCATGTAGGCGACTGCGGTCCAAAACCTGAACCTGGTGGCTTAAACTCATACTGGGCGCATGTTCGTGTGTGCCCAAGATCCTGAGAGGAGAATGGAGGAGAAGGGATTGTGGTGTGGCCATCCCCCTTGGGGGGGTGATTTCTTGCTTTCTGTCTCTCTGTCTCTCTAGTGAGCACACGTACCCAATAGCAAAAACCTCTCCAAAAATAAAAAAAGCATACTGAGTGTGTGTATGTGCATGACCCAAATCCAGACAGGATAGAGAAATGGAGAAGAAATTGTAGTGTGACCACACCTCATTGGGCGAGTGCTTTCTTCCTCTCCCTCTGTGTCTGCCTCTGGTGAGCACATGTACCCTTTGGCAAATTAAGGAAAATTTTCAAAAAGCTTCCATACTCATTTTTATTTGGTCTTCAGAACAGTCTTATGAAGCATCAAGATGATACTGTTATCACATTTTAAAGATGGAAATATGAGTGTTTACAGATATCTTGACAGCAATAACAGCAGAAGGCGAGAAGAACAACCTAAACTCAGTGACTGGGTCATGGAGATCCTTAGTGGTTCATGACTTGTATAATTTGAAATTGGTGGCATATTTAACTGTTAAATATTTATATAATCTTTACTGGGTGCTTCCTCTTTCTTAATTCCCTTTTTCTGAAGTACTTTAAAAGTAACTGTATTTTACTGCCTTTCCAGTCATTTCTTGTAGCCTAGGCTACAAGACTTGGTTTGCCAGATTCCAGACACAGAGACCTCTGCTGTGGACACCTGGACTGAAACACACTCACACTGCATTCTTCTGGGGAAGCCATCCTGAACTCTGCATTATTAATACAAACAACGTCTAATGTTATAAATATAGCAGGGTAAGTACAGTTAACAATTATATCTTACAGTAACTGAAAAAGAAGAATTTGTTCTCAACACAAGGTAATGACAAATGGTTGAGATGATTAATATTCTAATTACTCTGGTTTAATCATTACGCATTGTATTCTTATACTGAAAAATCACACTGTACCCACAAATATGTATAATTATTATATTCCAAAAAAAGAAAGAAAAAGGCTTAAGGATGTATGGGAGAATGACCGTATGTTGTTAGGATGTGAAATACAAAAATTAATTCAGTGAAGGATAGAAATTCAATCGACGTAAAGGCCTGATGAGTCAACAAAGCAGAGGTTGAAGTCACGCCAAAGAGAGAAAGGACTGGATTACATGATTGGGGCAATGGGTGGGGATGTGACAAAATAACAAGGATAAAGGAATGAAAAGATTGTGGGTAACGAGAACAGAAGGTGTGATCTACAATTTGGAGAAATTTGGTGATGGAAGGAAGTAAAGATACAAAAACATCACTACGTATTTTAGCAAAATATTATTTGACCCATATCTACATTGGTATAATATATTAGTCTGGTAGAACCTATCCTTTTAGTTTCTTGATATTTAAAACAAAAATTTCAGATAGACAGTTCACAACATAACTGTGAGTGTTTGCCAGCAGAGTGAAGAAAGTCATTAGAGCAAAAAAGATTGAGGATGTCATGAAGAGGAAAGTCCCAAAGAAAAGTGCTTCATGAGGTCAAGGTCAAGGTCATGACCACAATGGGACAGTGTTATGGACAACTTTATTTACTAAGTTGTTGTGCTATTCACAAAGCAAGTACATAGCTTAGAAATAGTTCCTAAAAAGACAAATTTCTATTTATTTGGAAGCTTCTAATAAGAGCACATGAAGTCTACAGATAAGTAAATGCATAGGGCAGAAGGTTAATTTGGGTCAGACAGAATAAAACATGTTCACTGCGTAAAACATTGCCAGGGTGTTTTAGACTACAACAACCAAAAGAAGGCAGAATAAATATTGACAATTCAGCAAGAAATAATTGGCCTTTAATATTTTTTAAATTACATTTTAACAAAGAAAAACATTTATTTATAGAATCAGTGAATTGGAAAGCTTGGTGAATATCATCTGATTATTGTTCTCACAAAATGTTAATTATAATTATAGACTATTATAAAGAATACCAAATAAAGCATTCTAGGATAACTGATATTTGACAGATATTTTTACAAGATGAGATTATAAATAGTATAACTAAACACAAAAATAGTCTGGGATTTCTAGACATCTCAAGCTGTGGACTAAAGTTTGGGGTTAAGAAATCAGATACTATGTCTTTGGATAAGCTCTGTAAAATGGTAGAGCTTTTTCTTAGCACTATCTATCAAAATAATTATAATAGCTCGAAGAATTGAGCACTTGCTATGTACTTGGAATTGTTTTGTGCTTTACCAATAACTATATTTTAAATGTCTTTCTCTCTCTCTTTTTTTGTTAAATGCCAGAAGGGCATACATACACAAGACACAGAGGGGAGAGAGGGAAAGAGAGAGTGAAAGAGAGTACACCCCAATAGGGTCTGTTCCCACTGCAATCCTTTTTCCTCCAATTTTCCATTTTGTGGGGATCCTGGGTAAATGTGTCCTGCACGTGTTTCAAGCTGCTGGGGCTGGGACATGAACCCTTGCTGGCCATGTGAATTCTGGCTTTCCCACTGTGCACTGTGCTACAGTATCAGACTTGTTCGTTTTATTTATTTATTTTTTGCCATAGGGCATGTGTGCTTACTAGAGAGAGAAAAGAGACAGTGAGAAGGAAAATGAGAAGTCACCACAGGGAGGATGGCCATATTATAATCCCTTCTTCTCCATCCTCCTCCTGGGACTTTGGCTACACATGCAAGTACGCTTGGTGTGATTCTCAAGCCTCCAGGTACGGGACTTGAACCGTGGTTGACTATGTGGGAGTCTAGCACCTAAACTACCACGTTGCCTGCTGGCCCCAACCAGCCCTGTTTTAATCTTTTCACCTACACTGTGAAGTAGGTGGTAATGCTATCTACAATTTGCACATGAGAACCACAATAGAACGTAACTGATATGCTGAAGCACGTACAGCTAGGAGCATCAAAGCCTTCAACACCCCGCCAAATTCTATGTCGTCAGTCAAGACACTACTGTCTCAGATCAGTTAAGGTAAGCATGTGACCTATTAGGGCAGCAGGAATATGTGAAAATGATGAGAAGATAGATCAGAAATGTGGTAGTAGATCTTTCTATCAAAGTCACTAACTACCCTAAAGAAAGGAGTCTTCATTCTACTGGTATTTTTTCAGTATTTAGTATGCCATGTCCTGATGTATATTACGAAGCAATTATATTTTATCTCAATTAAGTATGTATATTGAGAATAATTTTGAATAACACCATCATCATATTTCCACAAACATATACAACTTCTTGGAATTTCTAGTTTCTTGAATGTCAGGCTTACCTTCAAATTGTCAATAGTTACGCTGAAAAAAGTAAGGCCTAGAGTGTTAAAAAATATGGAGAAATTGGGCCTAAAAATGATCTATAATATCATTTCTCTCTTCCTGCCACTCAGGCAGACAGGGGGTAAATGCCTAGAAACAGAACTTTTACCCACATCTTACTCTAGAAAACATGAAAAAGTCTTCAATGTGCATTTTAGTTTTAAAATTAATTTGACCAGAAGACTATAATAGAAAAAAACCACAATGAACGTATGCGTGCGTTTCTTTTTTATCTCAAATATGATTTCTATAACTTTTGCAGCTTTATTCTGTCTACAGATTCCCACTATTTGTTATTTTCATCCTACAAAAAAAGGGCAAACTTGGTCAATTGAATCATGCTTGTTAGTCTCCAAAATGAGTCTTTAGTTTCATGTGAACTTTTTTATTTTTTTGCCACAGGATACATGTGCTTGCCGGAGACAGACAGACAGAATTAGTGAGAGGAAAAGTGAAAATCACCCCCCGGGGGGATGGCCATGCCACAGTCCCTTCTCCTCCATTGTCCTCCCAGGACTTTGGGCCTGCGCATACATGCACTCCGTGTGATTTTCAAGCCCCAGGTATGGGATTTGAATCATGGTCATCTGTGTGGGAGTCCAGTGCCCTAACTGTCACGGCATCTGCTGGAAGTTTATTGTTACAGGAAAAAGGCCAACTCTGATTCCTTTCTGGTAAGTAAATGAGGTGTGGGGGTTGAGACAGCAGGTGGTGGTATGGCTAAGGTGCTGGCCTTCCATGTGGCCATCGGCAGTTCAAGTCTCAGACCTGGTGGCTTCAAAATCATGCTAAGTACATATATGTGCATGCTCAAAATCCCAGGAGGAGAATGGAGGAGAAGGGATTGTGGTGTGGCCATCCACCTTGGGAGTTGATTTCTCACCTTCCCTTTCACTCTGTTTCTCTCTGGAGAGGGCACGTGCCCTATGCCAAAAACCTTAAAAATAAATAAATAAATAGGGAGAAAAAGTCCAGTTCTTTATTGTCTACCAATTCCCAATACCTCAAATCTTCATAATATTTTAATGCAGCAGGTGGGACAGGAAGATGATATGACTCATAAATATTCAAGAATCTGGGCCCAGCATACGCTGGTGCATCTGACTTTTACACGTTCTTTCTTGCGACTAATTCTCTTGGTAATCACTTAGTGATTTCCCTTCGGTACCTGAATACTTTCTGCACCAATTTCCGCATTGTCTCATTTTGTATTTTACTATACTCAACAACAAAGGTAGCTTCTTTTGGGAACTCAGATTCCTAACCTTTTACTTTAGGAACAATGAATTTCAGATTCAATTGAAACTTACTTGTTTGCAATTGAGAGTCGGTGAAAGCAAAGCAATGCAGCCATTTGTTACAACAATGGCTTCCTTTTCAAAATATAGTGAGACCAGGAAACTGCACTAGTTAATATGACTCTCCTTTTGGGTTCATCTGTGTAGAGATACTGATAATGCTCATTTGTTCCAGCTGCAGCCAGTATTTCTGTTTCCAGTGGTGCTTACCTTATAAATCAGCACTGTGCTGATAAAATTAAGCAGACCTTCACTAGCAGGCTTGAATGATGACTGTGTTTAGTTAAATGTGTCCTGCTACACATCTTGTTAATAAGACACCCTAAAAAAAAAAAAAAACCTACATTTTTTGATAAAATTTTTTCTTTCCCTTTTCTTAATCTTGGTTTATACTTTTATCCATCAAAATTGTTTGTTCCCACTGGAGGGAGCCTGCCGGGGGAAGCATTACTCCTGCCAGGTGGATGGCAGTGTGTATGGGAGGTGATAAATCATGCTGTCATTTCAAGAAAATCGCAAATTCTTCTGCACCCACAGAAGACAATAATACGCTATAAAGTCTATGGCTGCCTATTTTTTCCAAGTTTTTATTTATTTATTTTGTCCTTGAGTAAGGGAGACAGAGACAGAGACAGAGAGACAGAACCTCCAACAGGGTCTTGATGCCATGATCCATTCCCAATCTCAGCCAGTCCCGGATCAGGGACCCACATATGCCCAGAACATTCAGGGAGATCTCTGGATTAGAACCTGGAATCTTCCCATGTGAGTCGGCCCCAGGGAGTATTGTGTTATTGCGGTACCATCATCCAGCCCCTCACTGTGGCTGCCTGTTCTTAATGCTGTACATGTCAAGAAGTTACTCACTGTATGGGACCAGCAGTTAGTGCAATGGCTATGTCGCTGGACTCCCACGTAGTCGACCTCGGTTCGAGTTCCGGACTCAGTAGCTTAAAACTTACGCCAGGTGCGTGTGCGTGCATGCCCAAGATCCCGAGAGGAGAATGGAGGAGAAGGGACTGCGGTGTGGCCATCCCCCCCTGGGGGGTGATTTCTTGCTTTCTTCTCTCTGTCTTTCTCCATCTGTGTGGTGAGTGCACGTGCCCTATGGCAAAAACCTCTCGAAAAAAAAAAAAGTTACTCACTGTATTAATGTTAACTTTGCTTTTTATTAACAAGTTAATTAAAAGTTTATCCTTGTGATTATTGTTCCTCTTGGATTTGTCCATCTGGGTAACTCTTTGTTAGAATCTAAAACCATTTCTCAGTAGCTAAGGAGTTCCCAAACCATCTTTTCATCATGGTTTTTTTTTAAAAAAAAAAAAAAAAAAAAAAGAGGAGAAGGGAGAAAAGGCCTAGTAATGAATGCTTTATCTTATTTCACCATTTGACAGTTCAACTTTGGTGAAGCGCTCTCCTCCCAAGGAATTCATGACACTAACTCTCCCAATTATCTTTCTCACTCCATTCTGATTCTTCTTTTCTATATTCCTTTCTACCTTCTGCCTGTCCTGGCATTGATACACTGACAACTCCAAAATGAAAACCTCCAGCTCCAAATGTTAAGAGCTACCAGCTCAGCAGGGAATTTCACACTCTCTTATTGCTATACATTACCTAGCTTTTTCTATGAACCTTAGAGGTAGATGTTACTCTCATTTGATCACGGAAGAAACTGAAGTTCAAAAAGCTTACGTAGCTTGTTTAGATCACACAGCTTATAAATAGTAGAGCAAAGATTCACACCAAAGACAGTCTGACCAGAAGCTGTGGCCCCTGGTGCCATGCTGCGTTGCTTCTTTTTCAACAATCTTGTCTCCCCGATGCTCACATAGAGCCTTTCAGGGGATGTCTCCAAATGCGTAGTAGACGGGCGCTTCAAGATAAGTATATCCAAAGCTGAATTCAGCATCATCACGCAAAATCTTCTGACGATCTGCTTACTTATGTAGAAACCATGATTCCCAGCAACCTAACTGTACAAACCAGTCATCTGAGAGTTGTCCTAACCATTCATTTCCACAGAGCCATCCAGCTGATCAGTTTCCGAGCAGATCCATTTTCTTGCCGATTTCTCTTTTCCGTATTTTAAGTTTTGTATCGACTGCTTTGTTCCCCCAGGTATCACCACCATCTCGACTCTCATCTTTCCTCACCATAACTTAACTCTGTAGCCTCTTTACTGACTCTTCTTGATTCAACATAGGACTGACCCACATACCCCATTCCTAGAGCATCTTCCATGGAGCATAATGATTTTTATAAAGTCCAAATCCAAGAATGTCCCTCTGCATTTCTTCCAGAATAAAACTTGCACCCTTTACTGTGCTGTGCATGAAGTCTAATGATCTAGATACTGTCCACCTTTGGATTTTCACCATCATTTTTCACCATTTATTTTTAGCCCTTTTTTTTTTTTTTTAGGCTTTTTGTCAGAGAACTTGTACACTCACCAGAGAGAGAAAGTGAGAAATCACCCCCTGAGGGTATGGCCACACCACAATCTCTTCTCCATTCTCCTCTCGGGATTTCAGGCATACAAGCATACACACCAGGAGTGGTTTTTCAAGCCACTCGGCTCAGGGCTCGAACCATAGTTGGCCATGTGAGAGTCCAGCTGCCTTAACTACCATGCCGCCTGCTGGCCCCTAGATTTATGCTTCCTTTCACATGGATCACATACTCAAACAGTATGAACTACTTGTGGTTTGAGAAATATGTCTTTGCACATTTGGTTCCTTCTTCTTAGAAGATATAACTCCTTGTTTTCTTTGTAAATATCTATTTGTTCTTCAAGATTCGCCTAAAAAGCACTTCATAGAAGAAGTGGGAGGCAATGTCCACCTCCTACGATGAAGCTGATCACTCCAGACAATTGCTTTTCCAGTTTCAGCTAAGGTGTCCACATATGACTTGGGCTCACCTAGGAGAGGTCCTCACCCTGGACTTTGAACTTGGAGCTAGGGATGCACCATGGGCAACCTCACTTCTCATTGGCAATTGCATCAGTCGTCAGTTTCTGGGGCAGTATTGCTACAAGCTTAGTACTAGCGTCAAGTGGCAGCCACACTTGGTGTCCCTTCCCGGTCAGTTCTGAGGCATACATGTCACCGTTGTTCCTGGCTTCATAGCCTGAAAGCCTTGTTTCCCAGCCCTCCAAGTGTTTGTGTGAGTTATTAGAACTTGTATGATTTTTTAACAAATAAATTTCTTTGTACTTAAATCTGCCAGAGTAATTTCTAGTGCTTGTAACTAATCAGAGCATTGATTGCTACGCTCAGGTAGGCCGAAGCAAGCCCTGCTCTCCTCTCTCAGCATCCTGTGGCCAACTATTCTGCACATCATTATATCGCTCACCTGTCTCTCCCACTATATCAATCATCGGGAAGCTAGGATAATTGTCTTTGTGCTTTTATCAAGTTTAAAAAATGTATCAAGTATAAATTTTAAAGTTAAATCAACACTGAAAGGTGTGATATTATTTATTCAAGGTAGTAAACACCGAAAATAGTTGATTTTAAAAGTGAATGTCTTTCTCAAACACTATGAAACCCCTTAAAGGCTAACTATTGATAAATGAAAAAGAAACGACTCAAAGGATAAAATGTTCAAGAAAATGATTTTTATAAAAAATCTCTATCCTAAGGTTTCTGATGAAAAAAAATGACATTAATTGGCCCTTCTGACTCTTGAGCCTAAATTGGGTCACCATCCTGGTTTGCTTGAGATAAACTGCTTCATTTCTTGAGGTTTCACCCCCTCATCCATAAATGATGGATATCTATAGTATTTCTTAAAAGTGTTTTGAGGGTTAATTAAGATGATAAATGAAAATGCCTGGCACTAAAAAACTCTAAAAATATATTACCATCTAAATCATATAGATAACCCACATGGAAACAAAAATGGGTCTACTCTTCCAGTGGAAGATAAAAGCCTGTATTTCTGGAAGTGTTCCTTGTAGAAAAAAATTCTTGTCACTCTTCATACAATGTTAATAATAATGAGGGACCAGCAGTTGGTGTAATGGCTATGTCCCTGGACTCAGTCGACTGCAGTTTCAGTTCCGGACCGGGTGACTTAAACTCACACTACGAGCGTGTGTGTGCATGCCTAAGATCCCAAGAGGAAAATGGAGAAGGGATAGTGGCGTGGCTATTTCCTGGGGAGGGGGGTGATTTCTCGCTTTCTGTCTCTGTGTCTCTCTGTGTCTTTCTGGCGAGTGCATGTGCCCTATAGCAAAAACTTCTCCAGAATAATAATAACAATGATAAAAGTGCTTACTCTAAATAGAGAACTTACTGTTTAAAAGGAGCTATAGGGCCTCAGGAGGCATGGAAGTTAAGGCATCTGAATCCCACATGGCTGCCTCGACCATTCAAGTCCCAGAACTGGAGGCTTGAAAATCATGCCAGGTGCATATATGGTGTGCCCATAACCACAAGAGGAGAATGGAGAAGGGATTGCGATGTGGGCAGCCCCCACAGGGGTTGACTTTTCACCCTCTTCTCTTCTCTCTTTGGCACACAAAAATAAAAAACCAACTTTTTTCTTTTTAAATTAAAGAGAGCTATGAAATCTGGATGGCAATAGTTCAAAGTGCCAGAATATAGTTAGGAATAAAGAAAGAGTTTTACTATCCACTTACATTGTTCATTCTAGGACTCTGAAACGCTAACATTAACAGCCAGCTTTAGGGTCTTGATGAAACCCGAGAGGCCATTTTACATTTGAAACTTGGTATATATTCCAAAGGCGTATTCTGCAGTTGAATGTATACATAAATGTCAGTTAAGTCGAGGTGCTAGACAGTGGTGTCAGATAATCTTTATGCTTACTAAACCTGCTTCTACTTGTTCAATCATTTGGAGTGAACGGTGTTTAAAATTTCAGCCATTATTGTGAATTTGTCTATTTCTCCCTTTCATTTTGCCACTCTATGACTGATTAATTTTGATGCTCTCTTATTAGTTGTATACATATTTAAGATAGAACTTCTTGGTTGATTGCCTCTTTTATCATTATAAGTATCCTTCTTTATTTCTTATAATACTCTAACCTGAAGTTGACATTATCTGATATTAACAGAGCCATGGCAGCTTTCTTATTCTCACTGTCTGCATAGAATATTCATTTCTTTGCTATTACGTTCTGCTTATTTATGTATTTAAATTTATATGTCATGTAGGTATAGTTGGGTTTTACTATTTTATTTTCCTTTGTTTTTCCTCCTCTTCCTCCCCCTCCCCCTTCTTTAATTGGTGCTTTTAATGCTTCATTTTTTGCTTTGAGTTATTTGGGTTAGCTGGATATTTTTTGGTAGTCCTAAAATAGTTCCTCCATAGGCTTCTTGCTTGCATACACGTTATTGAATATTCTTATTGTTTTAGTCATTGCTCTGGAGTTACAAATATGCACCCTCAACTTATTGTAAATTTTTTAATTAGGAAACCTTTACATTTCTACTTCTCATTTAAACTCCCCTCTCTCACTTCATGTATATAATAAAGTTCTAGCAGTACAATTCAATTCATCACCTTACTTGTTATTTTTGACAGGTTGTGTTTATATTTCTTACTCTTTCTATTTCTATTTCCTACTTTACCATGTTACTATTTTGTGGTAAATGGTTAGTTATCTTTTTAGAAAAAAAAATTAGAAAATAAACAATATAAACTTTTTTATTTCTCAATTGCCATGTTTGAAGTACTTTTTTTTTTTTCTGTAGTGATGCAAGTTTATATCTTGTATCATTTCTCTTCAGCCTGAAAATTACTCTTTTGCATTTCTTATAGTACATACCTACTGGTAAATAAATTCCTCAGTTTTTGTTTACCTGAAGATGTCTTGTATTTTACATTAGCTTTGAATAATAAAGTTATTGTGAATTTTCTTTTTCTTTCATTGCTGTAGATTTTGGTGCACTGTCTTTTAGTTTTTATTGCTTCTGACAGGAAGTCAGCCCTTATTTGCATTATTGTTTCTAGGTATGTAATCCTGCCCCCTTTTTAACTCTCTAACAGCTTTTAAGTTTTTGTTTGTTTGTTTGTTTCTCTTGGACTTTGGCTTTCAGCAGTTTCACTGAGACATCTCTAGATGTGATTTTCATTATATTTATCTTTTTTTCTTCTGTTTTGCATAGGGTGTGATTGTTCCCAGAGAGACAGAGAGAGACAGTGAGAGGGGAAGTGAGAAATCATTCCCTGGGGGAATAGCCACGTGACTATCCCATCTCCTCCATTCTCCTCTCGGGATTTTGGCTGCACATGCACATGTGCCTGGCTTGATGTTTAACCTTCTGGTCTGGCTTTTAAACCAATTCCATGTGGGAATCCAGTGCCTTAACCACCATGCCATCTTGCTTAGGGTTTTCTGAGTGTCTTTGGTCTGTAAGTTGATGTTTTTCATTAAATTTCATCAATTTTTCACCCTATCCTTTAAAATTGTTTTTAAAGAGATTATTGCTATAGGGTGTGTATATTCAACAGAGAGAGAATCAGAAAGCAAGAAATCACCCTCTGGGGGTAGGTGGCCACAATTAAATCCCTTCCCCTCTATTCTCCTTTTGGGATTTGGGCATGGATGCACACAAGTCTGGTGTGAGTTTCAAGCTTCCAGGTCCAGGACTTGAACCACAGTCAATTATGTGGGAGTCCAGTGATGTAACATTATACTATCTGCTGGTTCCTAATTTTTTTTTTTTTAGAGAGATTTTTACTATGAAGATGCATATACTTGCCAGAGAGACAGAGAGGAACAGAGAGACAGAAAGCAAGAAATCACCCACCAGGGGGATGGTCACACCACAATTCCTTTTCTTCTATTCTCCTCCCAGAATTTTGGGCATGCACACACACATGCCGTGATTTTCAAGCTGCTGGGTCTGGGACTCAAACCAGGGTTGGCCATGTGGGAGCCCAGAGCCTTAACCACTAAACCACCTGCTGGCCCCTAAATTTTTTTTTTTTTGAGAGGTTTTTGCTATAGGGTGTGTGCCCTCACTGGAGAGACAGAGAAAGACAGAGAGACAGAAAGTGAGAAATCAACTCCCAGAGGGAATGACTACATCCCAGTCTTTTATCCTCCATTCTCCTCTTGGGATTTTGGGCATGCATGCACGTGTGCTGGTGTGAGGTTTCTGTTTGTTTTTTGACTAGGGGTTATCTTTCCCTTGCATGTCTGTAAGTCTATATACTGGATGATATATATTTAAATATTCAAGCTGTCTACTTTTTTTTTTTTTTTTTTTTTTTTTTTTTTTTTGAGAGGTTTTTGTTATAGGGCACTTGCGCTCGCCAGAAAGACAGAGAGAGACAGAAATATAGAAAGTGAGACATCACCCCCCAGGGGGAATAGCCACACCACAATCCCTTCTCCTCCATTCTCCTCTCGGGATCTTGGGCTCGAATGCACACGCGCCCGGCCTGAGTTTAAGCCACCGGATCCAGGACTCAAACTGCAGTCGACTACATGGGAGTCCAACGACATAGCCATTATGCCAACTGCTGGTCCCTCGAGTCATCTACTTCTGAAGAATGTTGATTTTTTTTTTCCCCAGCAGACAGCTCAGTTATTGGCTAATGACCTTGGCACTTGTAAGAGCTTTGTTTTAAGCTGTGTTAAGGCTGATCTAGAATGTCTAATGTATTCCTCAAGCACCTCTAAGTTTGTAGGACTCAACCTATAAACCTTCTTTCTCAGGTACATTTGTCAAGGTTTGGGATCAGGCTTTGTTAGGATGGTCTAGAGTAGGCATTATTCTAGGGTAGGCCTTATTCTAGGGTGGTGCTTTTTTTTTTAAGAATTATTTTATTTAACTTTCTTCTTTCTTTTTTTCTTTTTTCTTTCTTCCTCTCTCTCTTTCTTTCTTTCTTTCTTCCTCTCTCTTTCTTTCTTTCTTTCTTTCTTTCTTTCTTTCTTTCTTTCTTTCTTTCTTTCTTTCTTTCTTTCTTTCTTTCTTTCTTTCTTTCTCGCCCTCTCTCTCTTTCTCTCTCTCTCCTTTCTTTCTTTCTTTCTGACCAGAGAGAGAGAAAAAGTGAGAAAGCAAGCTGCCAGGTCCGGGACTCAAACCGCAGTTAGCCATATCAGAGTCCAGTGCCCCTAACCACCATGCCACCTGCCGGGCCCTAGAATGATGTTCTTAATCCTAAAGTAAAGTTTTATCTCATATCTGACTTTATGTGTCTCAGATAAATGCCCATGGTGCTAACAAGATGCTAATGTGGTCTTTATACTGTGGTTGGGTTGAACTTCCACATCCCCCAGCACTGCTTAATTTTCCATGTTTCACTTTTATTTTTGACCCACAACAGTTGCTCCTTGGTCATCCTTAGGGGCTATGTGTGGAGTCCAGTCTTCACAGATGTGCATGTGGAACCCATGTTTCACAGACGTCTAGGCCTCTGTGCTTTAGTTTCTGCCCTTCTGGTGCCCTGCTTTATAGATGGCAGTAGCTTTAGACCCTTAATCATGCTCACGGACACCTATAAGAGTTTGTGTGCCACAGTTAGGAAATTATTCCAGGCGGTGAGTCTACAAAATCAAGGGGCTTACTCCATGAGTTTCCCTTCTGTCAGGGACTACAGCCTTGTGATGCTTACTAGTGCAGTGTTGGAAAACAGTTGCCTCATATATTTTCCCCGGTTTCATGGCTGTTTACAATGAGGTAGTCTGGCTAGTCTGGTACCAGTTACTCCATAATGGCTGGAAGCAAAAGTTCTAATATTTTATATTATTGAAGAAAACAGTCCAGTTAGTCAGCCTCCTGCCAGTCTTTTGAATACATAAAACATCACATGCCAGATCCAAGCCTTCTTGCATTCTTAGTTGCACAATTTACTTAGAGTTTGCACATACAAATTAGATTACCATATGGTCTGACTTACTCCGGACAGTCTTGCCTACTTTGTGCTGGTTAAATCTTGTTCCCTTTCACATTCAAATGTGTGCTAGTTTGGAAAACAAGTTGTCAATCACCTGACTTGGTTGTCTAGTTCTCCTTAGGTGTACCCAATCTATAACAGCCAGTTTCCTATGGAAAGTTGAATTGCCACACACTCAAGGAGATTGGATATGTGAAACTCTTGTAGGCTGGTTTTACTCTAACACGTTTGTGTAAGGGATGTGTGCTAAAAGTGCAAATTATGGTAGAAGTGGCATACTTAACTTTCTTTTTTGGAGAGGTTTTTGCCATAGGGCATGTGCACTCGCCAGACAGAGAGAGACAGAGACAGAAAGCGAGGAATCACCCCCCCAGGGGGATGGCCACGCCGCAATCCCTTCTCTTCCATTCTCCTCTTGGGATCTTGGGCACGCACACACATGCACCTGGCGTGAGTTTTAAGCCACCGAGTCCAGGACTCGAACTGCAGTTGACTACATGGGAGTCCAGTGACATAGCCATTACACTAACTGCTGGTCCCAACGGCATACTTAACTTTTGAGCATCATTTATACTAGTAGTCTGGAGTAACACTGTACTATGAAGAGAAATATAGAAATATGGGGTTGTCTGGAAAGTCACGACGCATTTTTGCATAGAAAAGCATAAGAAAATACATTGTGACTTTTCCCATCGACCTAATAACATGATATACATTGCAAATTTTGCTAATGTTTTTCAAGATAAAGCAGGAGACTATCAGGAAATGTCACACGTGTGTCACACTGTGGCAAGCTACACTCCACACTTCTCCAGGGATCGGTAGCTGTTTCTCCTTTCTGCTCTTAATGCTCTTTTGGTTAAAAAGAAAAAAAAAAGTTTGAGGAGCACTCCTAGGTCACCCGAGGACATTCTTCAAATCTCATTCAGCTTTTAAAAGTTTTCTCAGGGCCTTTCCTCTGTCGACCTCTGTCACCTCTCAGAGGTCTTTGATCACTCAGTGCCCAGCAGAGCTTGGTGGTAACTTTTCTGTTAAGGGCCACACAATCTGCAGAGTTTGTCTTAAAAACAAAGCCAGGTATTCTTCTGCGCCCTTTACTCTCAAACCAAAAATAGGGAAAGGCTTATGTTTTCACATTCAACACATAAAATAACTTTATAAAAACAATGTATTATTATTATTATTATTATTAGCATTATGATTTTGTTTAAAGCACATGGGTGCCAGACACTTTTTGAGTGCTGGGGCACAGAAATACACTGCACTTTTCCCCCCTGTAATTAAGAAACTAACAGAATCTAACAGGAGAACCTTTAAAGCCTACATTAAACCTAAGATATTTTATATTCTACAAATATTTTGGGTCATTGGTTAACCAAAAGTTGGAAACAATGTAGCAGCGGAGACAGAGGAATGAGTTTTCCAGTTAATAATTCCAGCCAGCAGCCACGTGCCAGAATTTCCCTAATGTACTGCTGAAAAAGGAAATGCTAACCTTTGGATAGTCTCAGAGAAAATACGGAGAAGAATAAATAGTGTCATGTTTTAAAAAGAAAGAAGAATTTGGAGAAAACTGTCTCCATATTTAACAATAGACAAACTTGCTTTTCCTTATTTACATGAGCTCCGAAACTTGCTTTTAGTCAACAAAGAAAATGAAAATGGGAAAAAAACCACAGTGTGTGTCTGTAGGAAAAAAGATAAGTTGCTGTTAATGTGCTAGTTAGGAGTTATGAGAGTAATTTGACTCATATTCTTTATTATTATTATTTTTTTAATTTTCCTGAAAGTGAGTGTGCTTGCCAGGGAGAGACAGAGAGAAAGAGAAGAAGGCACTCCCTGTGGGGGATGGTCACACCACATTTCCTTCTCCATGTCTCCCTCCTTTGGGGACTTTGAGCAGGCAAGCACAGGCACCTGGTGTGTTTCTCAAGCCACTGGGTTCAGGACTTGAACTGCATGGTCAGTCATGTGGGATTCAGCTGCCGTAACCACTTCCCCACCAACTGGTCCTCATTTCTTGTATACTGAATGTAGAGGTCATTATCTAAGATTTCATAACACATAGTGTCCCAACCTAACATGAGGAAATAAGGAAGATTATATGATAATATCCTTAAATTAGAATTAACTCATGGTTGATGCCCAATTCTTTTTTATTTTTTAGATTGCCATAAAGTACATGCTGTAGCCACAGACAGAGAGGGATAAGGAGGAAAAGTGAGACCTCACCACCTAGAGGGGATGGCCATGGCATAGTCCCTTCTCCTCCATTTTCTTCTTGGGATTTGAGGTACACATACATAGGTACACAGCATGATTTTCAAGCCAGCATCAGGAGCTGCACAGTGAATCATGCGGGATCCAGCCACCTTAACCTCCACGCCAACAGCTTGCTCAATTTCCATTTCCTTTTTCTAAAATTTTTTTAAGAGAGAGATTTTTGCTATTGGGAGCATGCATTCTCCTGAGAGACACAGAGAGACAGAAAGTGAAAAATCAGGCCCCAGGGGGGATCGCCATGCCACAAACCCTTCTCCTCCATTTCCTCTCAGGATTTGGGGCATGCACACACATGTGCCTGCTGTGAGTTTTAAGCCATGTATGGGACTCAAACCACAGTTGATTATGTGGGAGTCCAGCGATGAAATCATTACGCCATCTGCTGGTCCCTCAATCTCTATTTCTAATGACTACTAGATAATTGCTTAGGCACTATTAAACATAACTAATTTTTACAAGATCTACTACTCACTAAAAGAATGTTACTTAAGGTCAGACAAATGGGGTTTACGTTCCAATTGTGCAGTTTGTTAGAGGCATGACTCTAGAAACATGAAATATTCTAATCCTCTAGTTCATCATCTGATAGCAACACCTTCATTGATTTCTTTTTCTTCATATTAAATAAGACAATGGTATCTGACATACAGTATTCAAAAATGGTGGTCATTCATGCTATTATATGACACACTGTCTACTAATACAATTATTCTGGTCTTGTGATGGGATCTGAGCATGAGATAAAATCTTCTTGGAAAGTGCGGGATCTGAGCATGAGATAAAATCTTCTTGGAAAGTGCTCATTTTTAAGATGTTCCTCACTTCAGTACTCCATTAACTGCTTAGAATCAGATGCTGTCGAGAACGTAAAGTCAGGGAAGCACGTATTTACAGTAGCATACACTGTCCCCATCGGTGCACATAAACTAATGTGCACTGCTCTCTGCTGTCCATCTCTAATGCCCATTATCGAAGCTACAGGGTGCCTATGTTTCTTCTAACAAAGCAGATGGAAAGGGCAGTGGAAGTAAGTATCTTCTGAGCCTTAATGCAAATGTCAATGTCCCTACCCGATGAATAAAGATAGCGTCTCTTTACCAGAACAGGTATCTAAAATGAGTTCAGAAAGACACTCTCCCAAAGATTCCTGGTTCCTGTATTTAGCAGACCCAGAATCCTAGACAGCATTACCCTGAATCGTTTCCATCCTTAAAGTCAAGAGTTTGAAGTGGTCAGTCAGGGTTCTGGCGGAAAACAGACAGCATACTCCAGTTTCATTATGTCTAAGGGTTTACAGAAAAGAATTTTTACAACATGCAGGCACGGGTTAGGCCCAGGAACAGAGGATGGAGAAGTATGCTAGGATGAGGAACAGCAGGAAGCTGAGGGACAAGAAGCTTTTCTCTGAAGTAGAGTCGTAGCAGTGTAAGGTCCCTGGGAGAAGCCAGGTTTTACAAGGCATAGTCCAACCCAGAAGGGAGGGAGCCAGGGGAAAATACTCCCATTCTCCTTCTACCCTCAGATCTCTGCCACAGCATCCTACTGGCTAAAGTCGGTGAGAGGCCATAAAGCAAGGAAGCCTGCTGATGCAGTCCAGGAAGGTCTGTATCTCTGGCAGAGTGTGAGAAAAGAGAGGTACAAAATACATATGGAAGAACGAGTGGAAGAGATGCTTCAAGAGATGGCAAAGAACATGCAGCATTTCTTGTCTTGATGCTGCATACTGAGACATGGCCTCTATTTTAAACATTCTAGCGTCTAATATTTAATTTGATCTGCTAGTAGAGTAGTAGAGGGCTAAAATTAGAAATCAGCATTAGTGCTTATTTTCCCCTCTAATGTCAGGATTAATTTTGGCTCTCATTTAAAAAAAAAGTTTGAAATTATAGGACAGTTTGGTCAAATAATCAATTAACTCTGTTAATTGAATAAATAATATGCACCGTCGTATTCATGTAGGCCTAATTTTTATTTTATCCTTATTACTAATAATTACCATCCTAGTGTATGAAATATTTGTGCCTACAACAGAATAAATATACAAAGGCTCATGAAGACTCACTGGACATGATCACTATCCACAAGGGGTGAGAAGGCAGCTATCTTCAAACTAAGTACAAAATGACAACAACTATCATCATACTATGAATTAAGTTCAATAGGAACCTTAAGAAGAGGGAGCTTTCTGAAGCTGATGGCAATGCCTGTGTTTGTACAGGCCTATCGGCAATATAAATCTAAAATTTACCAAAACATTTTCTGTCAGACCTACTCTCTAACTGAACACCTTCATGCCTTCTATGAGGAACACGTGAGTGCCAGTAATCAGACTCTTTAACTCTGGGCCCTCAAGCTTAAGACGTCTAACCTAGGACTTCACATTTTAGAAGCTTCAGATATTCTCATAGGAATGTTACCTAAATTCAACTCAAAGATTTTTATGTAGAATGCTGTTCTTAGATCTTTCTAATGTTTCTGTTCTTTGAGCTTTCTAATTTATTCAAATTATTGTGCCTAACCGTAGAAATAGGTTTGTCCTTGGGCAAGTAGGGGGCATGGTAGTGAAGGCGCTGGATTCCACAAGACTCACCATGGTTTGAGCCCTGGATCCAGAAGCTTGAAATACACACTGGGCCTGTATGCATGTAACACCCTGAAATGAGAGTGGAGGAGAAGAGACTGCAGCATGGCCATTCCCCTTGGAGGGTGATTTCATTTTTTTTTTTTTTTTTCTTTTTTTTGGAGAGGTTTTTGCTATAGGGCGCGTGCGCTCGCCAGACAGACAGAGAGAGACAGAGAGATAGAAAGCAGGAAATCACCCCCCAGGGGGGATGGCCACGCCGCAATCCCTTCTCCTCCATTCTCCTCTCGGGATCTTGGGCACGCACGCACACGCGCCCGGCGTGAGTTTAAGCCGCCGGGTCCGAGACTCGAACCGCGGTCGACTACGTGGGAGTCCAGCGACATAGCCATTACGCTAACTGCTGATCCCGAGGGTGATTTCTTACTTTCCCTCTCTCTTTCTCTCCAGGGAGCGCATGTACCCTATGGCAAAAATCTTGAAGAAAAAAAAATGTTTTGTCCAGATAGACTATATGTGTATTTATTGTTAATGATAAATTTTTTCATCCTGTCATTCTATGCGATACATTTCTAACTTGTTTTTATGTTTATTTTACTTTTCTCTCATGTTTCACCTTATCAAAGAAAGGGAGGTAAGAGGGCCAACTATGCTGGGAAGCTGAGTTTCAAATAAACAAGCAGTATTATTGGTTGTTTCAGTCCGTTTATCTTAAGTACTTTCCACACCTCATAATGGATTTCAAAAGAAAGGACACAAAGTCTCAGTCCAGAATTTAGCCATTTGCTAACTCTGAAGATCACAGAGGCCAGTATGCCTCCACAGAAGTGTGATGAGATTAACCATGAAGACAGTTCAATAGATTTTTCCAGAGTAGCCTGTCATCTTGTTTCTACAGTGATTCAACTCAATATGACACACACACACACACACACACACACACACACAATGACAAAATCTTTTTGCTGACAAAAATTTTAAAAACAAAAGAAGACAGAATGTTTTGGTAAATTCAGTTTGGGATTGAGTTTAAAGTACATTATTTGAAGATAACATATCTGTTTCTCAAAAGACAAAGATTATTTTTAATTTTGAGGAAATGTGTTGAATTATTTTTTTTAACTCAAAGACAATCTGCGATTCCTGCTGTTATCATCCTACTAGATATTACCAATAATAAAGAGGCAGAGATTAGGTCTGTGGGTTGTAACACAATTTGGGTCATTTAACATATATGAGGATTAAACTTATAACTCTGGGGAAGTCATGTCTGGTGATTGTGAAATATTTCATAAAATACACTTGTAATTAAATTTAGGCTGCTTGAACAGACATTAAAAATCAACTAATGAGCTGCATCAGAAAGAGGCAAACTTGCATTAGATTGTAAATTGAGAAATATAGCTATGATGCTAATTCTCTCCTAATAAAAGCTCTTAGCTCCAAGAATATAGCACGTAGTTTCGGTCATTCTTTGAAGGTCTCACTTTTTCCCTAATTTATATGTTGGATCTTATAAAACACAGTTAAGAACAAGAGCACACAACAAAGAGTTCTGAACGAAGTCCAGTATCGCATGAAAGAAAAGAAGGTTTTGTTCAATAAGTAAAAGAAAACTATAAATCTATCTCAGGATGAATGCCTTTTGCTTGTGAAAACCATATTTTATAAAGTACTAGTCACTTCTTTGTTTCCTTTGTGTATTTCAGGATACATGTTTTCCTTTTGTATGTAAAGCCAACATCTGATGATCAAAAGCCAATGAATGTACATATAATTAGTGCTTTGTACTCCGATATTCATAGTTTATGTATATCTTTATTGTTGGTATTCACTTTAATCATTTTATCTGAGCATGATATTTTGAATGCTAATTCTAGAAAGTCACTATATGTTGCTGTTTATTGGACTCATCATGTTGTATATGAGTACTGTCATAGAATAATATAAACTACCATGGTAGAGAGTGTATTACATTACATGCACCTTTGGGATGTCTAAATCTGATAAATTTATGCAATGGGTTTTTCTGTTATTTAAGCCTATTTTTTTTCTTCCATGGGACCATTGGAAAAAGTAGATGTCCAAAATAAATAAATACAGATGTCATAAGATGACAATAATATAGGTCAAAAGTAATTCTCAGATGATTTCAGATTGTATATGAAAACCGTGTAACACTAAATTTTCTCCGAAGACAAAATTCCAATATCTTGGGACCCACAGTTGTCATAATGACTATGTCACTGGACTCCCATGTAGTCAACTGCAGTTAGAGTCCTGGACCCGGTGGCTTAAACTCATGTTGGGTGTGTGTGCGTGCATGCCCAAGATCCCAAGAGGAGAATAGAGAAGGAATTGTGTGGGGACACGTTTAAGAGAGAGAATCTGAGGTGTGGGGACATGCGCTGAGCAAACACCACCTGCTCTTTTGGGGTTTGGCAGAACCTTGAAACTTTTTTTTCCTTGACCTTGGCTGCAGACAGAGCAAGGGTGGAAATTACTAGGGGCTTTCCAACAGACACATCTGATGGACTTCAAGAAACATCTTGACCCCAATTAGTAAAATCCAATCCCTGCTCTGCATCTGAAAGGTTCTTTAGCCTTCTCTGGGTGTGGTGGTGCACTCCTTATGGAGAAGTTCTTTAGCTCCTTCCCCACACCTAACAGCTAGTTCTCTGCATCAGAAAAGAAGATGAGATTTTCTCTTGATGGGATTATCACCAAGGGATACACCTGGCCTGGTATGACTAAACCCTCTTAGATTTGCTAATTGCTTCTTATTGTCTGTAACATGACAACCAATCTATGAAGTGTCGTGAAACATAAATGTGTAATGTCTCCTTGTACTATAAATAAAGACGTCCAATTCGTCTGGTCGGCACAAGTTGCTTGGGCTACCTAGACTCAGGCTGCCTGTGTCCATTTCTACTCTATCCCTTTGTCTCATTCTTCCCAATTCCCAGGTCCTGGCAAGATGGAGGGCTTTCTCTTTCTCGTCCTCTTTCTCTTCGTCACCAGCAGCCCCCTGATCATGATTCAGCCAGACCCAAGCCCTGGGGCGGACACTGACAGAATTGTGGTGTGGCCATTCCCCCCTAGGGGGTGATTTCTTCCTGTCTCTCTGTCTCTCTCTGTCTTTCTGGCATGCGGACATGCCCTATAGCAAAAACCTCTCCAAAATAAACAAACAAAACTCCAATATCCTAACAAATTCCTTTGTCTTTTTATCTTTTGGTTTAAAAAAACAACAAAAAAATTATATAACTTCTACTTTTTTTTGGCTATGTTGCTGTATAATAACATGAATCCAGCTATTTCTGGATTCTGCAGAAAGGGCTAAGGAGGAAACTAGATAAGTTTAAGAAATGAAATGGAAGCAACTTTTTAACCACAGGGTAACAGTGACACACAGAGATATAAAGTATTTAGATTAGATGCTGTTGAACATCATATTTTCCAAAATAGTCTAGGGTTAGATATCATAACATATCTGGTACAGAATATGGTCAGGGTAGAAAGGAACATTAGAAAATCTTCAATTTCAATGAGCATTTTTTTTTGGAAAGATCCTGTAGACATTTATTTTAAGAAAATGAAAACATACTTTGGTCTCCAGGTCCTTCTTTTTTAGGATGGAGGTGTCTTGGATACTAACTGGTAGGGCGGGGAGTGGCAGCCTGAGTAAGAACGCAGGGAAGCACTACCCCCTCGTGGGCATCAGCGTCAGTGGGGAGGAATGCACTGTGGGGATGGCGGTGACTTGCACTTACTCCGGTTTGACTTGGGCAGCTTGGCTGTGGATAGACCCTCCATTTCTTCCCCTCTCCCTCCATTCCAGAAAAAACAACCCATCCATTCTGATACATGTCATGTATACAGATAGAAAATCACACAGTGACTCTTGACGGCCTTACCAATTCTAGATTTAGTTCATGGTGACTCACACTACATTCTGTCCTGTTTAATTACAAACATTCAAATTATCTGAATTCTGAAAATGATACTTTGCTTAGCTTCTGGCCAGAGGCTTATATATTGGAAATATAACCAGAGAAAAAATGTACACTTGTTACATATTTCTGCTCTCTTATTTAGTTCTCTCTTGCAATAAAATTGCATGCATTTGTGATTTCTCACACACATTCTCTGTTAGAAGACTGGAAGTATGGGCTAACGGTTCCTATGCACCAATGGGATGGACCTCTGAGATTTAAGGGATTCCTTCAGGGATACTGTGCAAGGTAAAACAGATTTTTCAGTGTTATTGTTTTGCTAATCTCTCAAAATGTATGGACTGAGAAAATATTGTCTCAAAATGGAAGGGTATTGGGCCGGCAAGTGGGATGGAAGTTAAGGGCACTGGACTCCCACAGGGATGACCGCAGTTCAAGTCCCGGACCTGGCAGCTTGCTTTCTCACTTTCCTTCTTTGTGGTAAAATTAAAATAAGTAATAAATAAATAAAGCTAAATAAAATAATTCTTAAAAAAGGGTGGTGGGGGGGAAGGTATCCTCATGAGTGGCCAGTAGAATTATTTTCCAGAATTCTTGTGGAGATAGAAGAGATCAATGAATATCTTCATTTCAGCCTCCCTCTCTCTTTCTTTCTTTCTTTCTTTCTTTCTTTCTTTCTTTCTTTCTTTCTTTCTTTCTTTCTTTCTTTCTTTCTTCCTCTCTCTCTCTTCCTCTCTCTCTCTCTCTCTCTCTCTCTCTTTCCTTCCTTCCTTCCTTCCTTCCTTCCTTCCTTCCTTCCTTCCTTCCTTCCTTCCTTCCTTCCTTTCTGTAGGAGAGGCTTTTTGCTATAGGGCACATGTGCTTGCCAGAGAGACAGAAAGCAAGAAATCACCCCTCAGAGGGGATGGCCATGCCACAATCCCTTCTCTTCCATTCTCCTCTCTGAATTTTGGGCATGTAAGCACCCAGCATGAGTTTCAAGCTGCAGAGTTTGAGACTTGAACTGCAGTCAACCATGTGGAAGTCTAGGGATGTAACCATTATGCCACTTTCTTAATATAGACCATCTAGAGCTTTTCTTCTATGTTCTTGAGACAGATAAGACATGCTTCATTCATCTATATACAGTTAAACCCTCCTAGATGATGTAATGGATGTTTTTATTAAATAAAAGCACAGTATCAAGACTAGACTTTTCTTCTTTGCTACATGGTTTTCTTTCTTTTTCTTCTTTTTTTTTTTATTTTTGGAAAGAGAAAATATGTTGCTTATTTTTTACCCTATCCATGTTTTTATATCTGAACTTTTAGACCAGTCCTGATCTGATTTCTACTGCCTAGATTGTTTTTATTTTCTGTTTGGTTGTATGTCTTGGGTGTTCTAGATGACCCCTTCCCCCCCATGAAGCAAAGTTTGAGAACCAAGTATTCATGAGGCTTCATGAAAAACAAAAGACCCAGCCTTCCTGTTACTCTGGTCATCCACATGACAAAGAGGAAGCTAAACTGTTTGCTGACATGTCTCTTATGGTTTGAGTCTGAGCTTTCTTCACCAGGAGTCTTGCCAAACACCCAGCTTCCACAGACAAGCATTTGTGGGTGGTGACCTCATTGGAATCTGAGAGCAAAGGCTAAAGCATATGCCACGATTATTGCAAACAAACCTTAGCTCTGGTGAAGGATTGCTTGGTTAAGATTCCTGAAGGAGCTGGGAATACGCTTTCTGAATAGTCTAATAGAATGAATATAGCTTTCAGCTCTTGAAAACACTTCCAGACAGGCAAGTTCCTGCTTACAGTACCAGCATTTTCCAAGTTATTCAAAAGGCTGAGAGTACTTTGATTCTTTTCCTTCTTCTTTATCATCCCTCACTCATATTCAGTTAATTATTAAGTTCTAAAATCCCTTTTCCAAAATTGATATTCTGCTTCTCCCTAATTTCAGATTAATAGTGCGCCTGTTACTTTTATTATTATTCTCAGTCTCTCCAAACATTTTCTCTACCTTCTTCCCCATCTCCCTTTGTTTTTTTTATTATTTTTTTGGTGCCTTTAACAACACTAGACATGTTTTCATAATCCATGGAGAGGAACCAATAAGAAAAAAAATGGGAGCCTTTGACGTGTGGCCTTATTCATAGCTTTTGTTTAAATATTTACCATATAAAACCTTGGCATTCTTTTTGTTGACTAATTAAGATGCTGATGCTGTCTTTCTAATACCAATTGGCTCTTTTTCTGGAAAGTGACCTCAAGCCTGTTTGGGGACTGTATTTATATCCAGTGCTATGGAGCAGTACTCTGATTTAGCCACAGGGCATACCTGCCAAGGTTTTATGTACGTGTGTGCCAAAAATCCCAGAAGAATAGAGAAGGGATTGTAGTGTGACCATTATCCGAGAGATGATTTTTTCACTTTCCTCTCACTGTCTCTGTCTCTCCAGTGAATGCACATGCCCTACAGCAAAAATACTAAAAAAAAAATAAATAAGTATGATGGTTTTCCCACTTCCTTAATTTCTTCTGATGTAGTTGGTATTAATAGGGATTATCATTCATAAATATTTGGTAAAAGTAGTTTTTAAAATCATCAAATATAGAGGGACCAGCATATGGCGTAATGGATATGTTGCTGAACTCCCATGTAGTCGACCACGGTTTGAGTCCCGGATCCGGTGGCTTAAACTTACGCCAGGCGCATGTATGTGTGTGTGCCCAAGATTCCAAGAGGAGAATGGAAGAGAAGGGACTGTGGCATAGCCATCCTCCCTGGGGGGGTGATTTCTTGCTTTCTGTCTTTCTATCTCTCTCTGTATTTCTGATGAGTGCACATGCCCTATAGCAAAAACTCCCCCCCCAAACAAAAAGGAAAAAAAAAACATTAAATATAGAAATTAGCTTTGTAATTATTTGTTAGATTGATGCATATATTTTCTTCAATTTTCTGAATGTATAATATATTTAACATTAAAAGACAAAAGGGAAAAAATAAGATTTGATGACCATTTGATATGGAGACTTGGTTATCAATTGAATTTATTTAAGGTAATTAGTTTACTTTTATGTCTTCATAAGTCACCTTTGATAATTTAAAATTTCCAAGTGATTATTAATTTTGTGTAATTTAAAAATTTTATTGCCAAAGTTACATAGTAATTTCATGCTTTTAAAATCATCTATTCTATTTGAGTTATATCTTTCTTTCAATCCCAGATACATATTTTCTTTGTGACTTGATCAATTTTGCTATATATATTTATTTTGAAGCTATGTTATTTTGTATTTATGTTCATAAACAGTTATCTTTTTATCTCCCTTTATCTCTTTTTTTTTTGAGAGGTTTTCGCTATAGGGCGCATGCGATCGCCAGACAGAGAGAGAGAGAGACATAGAGACAGAAAGCGAGAAATCACCCCTCGGGGGGATGGTCACGCCGCAATCCCTTCTCCTCCATTCTCCTCTCGGGATCTTGGGCACACATGCACTCGCACCCGGTGTGAGTTTTAAGCCACCGGGTCCGGAACGCAAACCGTGGTTGACTACGTGGGAGTCCAGCGACATAGCCATTACGCTAACTGCTGGTTCCCTTATCTTCCTTTATCATTATGTTATACTTTCTATTCATCTCAGGTCTAATTTAAAGTAATTTTAGCCTCACTTTCTACATTGTTTACAGGTACAATAGCTTTATTTAGATTAGTTTTTCTTTTGTTATTTCCCATGAATTTTTCTTCATATTTTTTGTATATATTTCTATCTATTTATTCTTAAGGTTTTCTGCCATAGAGCATGTGCACTCACTGGAGAGAGACAGAGACAGTGAGAGTGTGGAACTACCCCCTGGGGAGAATGGTCACATTGCAATCCCTTCTCCTCTATTCTCTTGGGAATCTGACCATGTATGCACATGCACCCAGCATGATTTTCAAGCTGCCAGGTTTGAGACCCAAACTTTAATCCGCCATGTGGAAATTCAGCACCATATCTACCACAACACCTGCTGGTCCCTGTATGTATTTCTTTAAGCAGCATGTAATTAGATTTTTTAAAAAAGAGATTTTTGTCTTACGCCACGTGCCTTTTTTGGAGGAAGGGAGGCTGAGACAGTTAGAAGGAAAGTGAGAAATTACCCGCATGGGGGAATGATCATGTCACAATCCCTTCTCCTCCATTCTTCTCCTGGGATCTTTGGAAGACATGCCCCCAGCATGATTTTTAAGCTAAACCAATAATAGAATTGATGTCATTAAATAAGTAATTTTTATCTGTTTCGATATAGTGTGATAATTATGATAGTTCTCTACCCCGTGTTCCTTCCATTTAAGTTTCTTCTATTGCTACGCTCTTGGAATCTTGACATCCCTGCCCATACTGTCATTAAAGTCAGAAAACACTTTTTGAAAGTGTTGTTCATCCAGCCCTCTGTGGTAAAACCTTTCCACTGTGTCTTCAACTAATATTGGCAGGCAGTTGCTAAATGTAGACAAAGCAGATTTTCTAACCGCAAAGCCAGTCTTCCTTTGATCTTTACGATGTTTCATATACTTGATATTCAATGAGTGACCATCAAATGTTATATAGCGGGAACCAGCAGTTAGCATAATGGCTATGTCAGTGGACTCCCACGTAGTCAACCGTGGTTCGCGTCCCGGACCCGGTGGCTTAAAACTCACGCCGGGCGCGTGTGCTTGCGTGCCCAAGATCCCGAGAGGAGAATGGAGAAGGGATTGCGGCGTGGCCATCCCCCCTGGGGGGTGATTTCTCGCTTTCTGTCTCTATGTCTCTCTCTGTCTGGCGAGCGCATGTGCCCTTTAGCGAAAATCTCTCCAAAAAAAAGAAAAGTTATATAGCGATATTCCACCATAAAAACAAATGCAGGCAAGCACTTGTGAATATGAATATATATTCGTTTTGCAGGGTGATTTATCCTAGTGAGCTGTAGTCATGTCCCATGTAATATGGTTAATGATGTGCTGCATATGTGGTAGTGGTCCCATAGATTATAAACGAGAAGAAAAATTTCTATTGCTTAGTGACATCACAGACATCGTAACATCACAGTGCTACACGTTAGCTGTATGTTTGTGATGATTCTAATATGAATAATCCTACTGTGCTGCTGATTGTATAAAAGTATAGCACATACAATTATGTACAGCATATAATACTAGATCATGATAAAAAACAACTATGCATACTATATTTTTTATTATTAAAGTATACTCCTTCTACTTATAAAAAAAGCTTACTATAAAACAATATGCCTTGTTACACCAGAAGCAGCCTCATGCATCTTGTTTACTATATGTCTCATCACATCACTTTCTCTTGTGTTTGATTCAACCTCAGGTAGTCTCATTTCTCATAGGGTGGGACAAGATGTGTAGGTAGAAGATAGTGATGCCAACAAATCCTAAACCCTATGTAATCCCAGGCTAATATGTGTTTGCATCTTAGTTTTTAACAAAAAAGTTTAACAAGTTCAAAGAAAGAGAGTATTTTAAAATAGAAAAAAAAAAAACACATAGAATAAGACTATCAAAAAAATATATTTGAACCAGCAGGAAGACATAATGATTACATTGCTGGACGCCCATGGAGTTGACTGTGTTTCAAATCCTGGCCCCAGTGGTGCATGTGTGTGCATGTCCCAAATCCTGAGAGGAGAATGGAGAAGAAGGGATTGTGGTGGGGCCATCCCACTGGTGGGGTGACCTCTTTCTTCCTTTCTTTTTTTTTTTTTTTTTGGAGAGGTTTTTGCTATAAGGTGCATGTGCTCAGAGAGACAGAAGACAGAAAGCGAGAAATTACCCCCCCAGGGGGGATGGTCACGCCGCAATCCCTTCTCCTCCATTCTCCTCTCAGGATCTTCGGCAAGCACGCACACATGCCCAGCGTGAGTTTTAAGCCACCGGGTCCGGGACACAAACCGCAGTCAACTACATGGGAGTCCAGCGACATAGCCTTTACGCTAACTGCTGGTCCTGGTGGGGTGATTTCCTGCTATCTTTCTGTCTCTCTAGTGAGTACACATATCCTGTTTAAAAAAACAAACAAAAAAAAACTCTTCAAAAAAAGAGAATATATTTATACATATGTGTAATAATATTTGTGTTCTAAACTAAGCATTAGTATAAAAGATTCAAAACTCAAAAAACTTTAAAAGTTTATGAATCTTAAATGTTACGGTAAAGCTACTATTACTTTATTATTGAAGAAAAACCTTTATAAATTTAGTGCAGCCTAGGTGGACATAACGTCTAGAGCAGGATATGACTATGTCCTAATCCTCCACATCCTCTCACACTCACGGACTCAGAGAGCACCTCCTAGTTCTGCAAGCTCCATTCAAGGTAACTGCCCTACACTGATGTACTTGTTTTTTAATTATCTTTTATACCATATGCTTACTGTACCTTTCCTATGTTAGATAAACAAATAATTACCACTGTGTCACAACTGCTAGAGTATTCAGTCAGTAACGTGGTATATTTTTGTAGTCTAGAGGCAATGGGCTGTACCATATAGCCTAGGAGTACAGTAGGCTTTACCATCTAGGTTTTTGCAATTACCCACTATGACAGTCACATATCAAAATCAATGATGTCTTGCTCAGAACATATCCTTGTTGTGAAATGACCATGGCTATATACATTGGGTCATTGGAAAATTCATGACATATTTTTGCATAGAAAAACACAAAAAGGGACCAATAGTTGGCATAATGGCTATGTCACTGGACTCCCATGTAGTCGACCGCGGATTAAGTCCTGGTGTATGTGTGTGCATGCCCAAGATCCCAAGAGGAGAATGGAGGAGAAGGGATTGTGGCGTGGCCATCCCCCCTGGGGAGTGATTTTTTGCTCTCTGTCTCTCTCTGGCTTTCTGGTGAGCGTATGCGCCCTATAGCAAAAGCCTCTCAAAAAAAAAAAAAAAAAAAAAAGGAAAAAAGAAAAGAAAAAGCACACAAAAAAGTCATGACTTTTCCAATGACCAATAGTATAAAAGGAATATATTGGGTTGTTGGTTATTGTTAGGTTATTCCTCTGCAAATCTGCAAAAACACATAATGAATTTTCCAACAACAGAATATATCTTTCCTTTTTTTTTTTTCCCTTAGAGAGCACATGTGCTAGCCAGAGACAGAGCAAGAGGAGAACCTCCCCCTTCATTGTGCATTGCTGTGATGCTATCTCTTCTCCACTTGTGTTTCCTTTCTTTTTTTAAGGGATATTTTTGCTATAGGACATATGCACTCATCTGAGAGACAGAGATAGACAGAGAGACAGAAAGTGAGAAATAACCCCCCACCTACCCCACCCCCAGGGGAATGGCCATGTCAGAATCCTTTCTTCTCCAGTCTCCTCTTGGGATTTTGGACATGCACGCATGCTCACCTGGTGTGAGTTTTAAGCTGCTGGGTCCAGGACTCGAACCATGGTCGACTATGTGGGAGTCCAGTGACATAACTATTACACCATCTGTTGGTCCCCACGTCTGCTTCCTTTAGAGATTTTGGTGCATGTGTATGTGAACACACATATTCAGTGTGTTTCTCAAGCCACTGAGTTCACTACTCAAACTTTGCAGTCAATGAATCCAGGTGTCTTAACCACCAAGCCATGGAGCTAACTCAATACACCATTTATTAACACATCCCTTTATATTTATATAAGTGGTATTTCCTCAATACCATAAAATCCACAGGCAATAGCAACATCCAATACATTATAATTTACATTGCTATGTACCTTTCTTATAAGACTTTCCTTATAATACCGTATTTAATTTCAACAAATGGAAAAGACTATTATATATAAAGGCTTATTTCCCATTATTGAAGTCTGTTGAAACAAAACACATTCTTAGTCTGATATTCTAGTAAGAAAACAAAAGCCGGCCCATGGCTTGGTGTTTACAGGGGCTGAATCCTACATGGCTGACTGAGTGGTTTGAGTCCCAGACCTAGGGACTTGAAAGACTATCACTATTAGAAAATATATTTATTCCAAAGTTAGAATTCTTATATTCAGAAAAAGTCAAATTCGTTAGACAGTGTTGGCACTAAGATGAAAAGACTTGCTATGAAGTGATACTATGTTTTTATTCTGTATTCCCAAATAATTAAAAAAAAAGATGTGTTTTTAAATCCAATACCAATGCATGCTTATAGAAACATATCTAAAAACTCTAACCACTGATCACGAACAATCCTAATTTAATCTTAAATTTGGGAATTTAAGACCATTTTCATGACCTCCTTCTTTCTGGTGAAAATAAGGAAAGTAAGTCTAATCTTTCTCTGAAGAATACAAAAGGATTCCTTACATATCAGACAGCAGATTAGGGTGATGGTAAACATAAACTCAGGCTTTCAGAGGATAAGAAAAGTCCCACGGGGGGTTTTGAAATTAAAATGCATTGAACTACTTAGATCTGTCAACATCTCTCTAGTAAGAGGGATAAGTTCAAAAAGTTCTACCTCATTTGCTAGGTTTGGCTTCTGTAAGGCAGAGATCAGCCACCTAGCAACGGCACAAAAGATTCGACTCTGACATAGTTCAACTCATGCTGACTGAGCAGGAAGAAAAGCTGTGTAGGATCAGGCTGAGCTGCATGGCCTGTCGTTCCAGTGCCACTAGGGAGCCTGGTTTGGGAAATTGTGAAATTCAGTCTGAGGAATGACTTTTTGTCAGCATTCTTAGAAGCTCGGTTTCCGAGCACCTCCACCGGGCTCCGTCCTTCGCTCCCATTCAATTGAGTACATCAGACGTGCACACACACACACACACACACACACACACCAAGCCGAGCAAAGGAAGAAAAGATGTCTTTTTCTTTCCATCACTGGTTACCCCACTAAAACTTGGTTGTGCATGTGCTAGGAACACAGATAAAATAAAAGCCGTGTAGATGAAGATGAAACATTTTGCTTCGCAGCTACTTTAGGCTGGGTGAAGGAGCGAGCTTTTTGAAGCTCCCCATTCTTACTCTATAGACAGCTATCTCTTGTTCTCTCTTGTAAAGCAAGTCCTTTGGCATTAGACACTGCCCCAGAAATAACCTACCACTTTTCTTCTCGAAGGACAGAAATATCTACTTAACAGTCAGCTCATACCAGAGACCTTGGAAAATATCTGGATCACAAATCCCTGTCCGCCATGACCAGTGAAGGAAATCTGGGCCATGTCCTTAAAGAAAGCCCTTTCCTGGATGAGCCCTGGGGTCACACAGGAGGTACTGAGATCGGATCGTCAAGGCAAGGCACTTGGTAGCTGAGAAAGTTTACTGCTGGCATAGAAAGACTAGAAACAGTTAAGTGTTCAAACACATCACAAGGTTTCCTTTCTGGGAGAGGGGCAGAAAAGGAAAAGTAGGTATTACTGTGCTTTTCCATTTCATGGCTCTGTTGGCCTAGGTGATTGGTGCAGAATCCAACTTGGGAGAAACAGAGGAGGGAGAAAGGCTTGGTGAGTTAGGTGAGGGCAGTTTCTGGCCCTACCTTCAGTCACCGTCTTGGGCGGCCTTGCTTGCTCGGCTCTGCACAAGGCACCAAGTGTGTAATGCTTTTCTGAGAACAGGAACAAATAACAGAGAGACAGACACAGTCATTCACAGGACACTCGGTTCAAAGAAGCCCGCTAACTCTCTCTTTTACTGTAAGAGATGTTATTGGGTAGTCGGGAAAGTCAAGATGCATTTTTACATAGAAAAACACCTCAAGACTTTCCCAATAACCTCATATTTTTAAACTATTGTCATTGTTCTTTTTAAAGTCTTATTTAAAGATGCTGTCCGAAGTTCCTAAAGCAGAAACTTGGTAAGATGAAAATGTGGAAACAAAACAATGAAATCTTCCTTTCCCCCAAAGTCAATCTTTAATAGCGCTCACTTACTAGTCCTCTGGTTTGATGTGTATTGTGCCAGGTCCTGTGTGGTTTTTACATACACAATTAAACACTTCTGCACCCTCCAAAACAGGATCTTAATATGCATATTATTTTGGAATTTGTACTTTGTACCTGACATAGATCATTTCTATGTTAGAATATATATCTTCTATGTAAAAAATATTACATCATAATTTATTTCATTGTTTTGAATATTTAAATTTGGTTTTGATATGGGGCTATTGCAAAATACCAAAATCAATGTTATCTTCCTTGTTGGTATGTTAGTAAATTAGTTGCTTTGGATTGAGATTACCGAATTAGAGTGTGTATAGTAAAATTTTGAATGGATATTGCCACTTTGTCTTTCATAAAAGCTGCCTTTTTCTTCATGTTGTTTATTTAATTTTCTAAAAGAAAATTATTTTTAAAAGCTATTTATAAAAGGGCCAGTACTTCTACACTTTCACAAATAGTGGATCCTGCTAAACATTTTTCTGTCACTTTGATAGGTTAAAACCAAAGTATCAATGTTTTTACCTTGTACTTACCTATTAATAAAGTTGATCTTTTTCCAGATGTGTGCTAATATTCTTTTTATATTTATATTTCTTTCTTCCATGAATAATCTTTGTCTAGTTAACTACTAAATAATTTTCATTGCTTTTTTTTTTGGAGAGGTTTTTGCTATACGGCGTGTGCGCTCGCCAGACAGACAGAGACAGAGAGACAGAAAGCGAGAAATTACCCCCCCAAGGGGGGATGACCACGCCAAAATCCCTTCTCCTCCATTCTCCTCTTGGGATCTTGGGCACGCACACACACGCGCCTGGCATGAGTTTCAAGCCACCAGGTCCGGGACGCGAACCGTAGTCGACTACATGGGAGTCCAGCGACATAGCCATTACGCTAACTGCTCATCCCGATAATTTTTATTGCTTTAAAGGAATATTATATATATTATAGTGAATCCCCACTTGTAGTATAGACCGTGTATTTTTTTCTGGTTGTTACTGTTTTTAAAGACGTGTTTATGGCATCTTTCACTGTATTACAGTTTTAATTTTAAGAAACTTCCATGTGCACAGATTTTTCATCTATTCATTTTTTTCTTTAACACTACTAGTAAACTTAGAAAAGACCTTTACATTTCAAGATACCGAAATATTTTTCTATATTATATTTTCTATAAGAAAGTTTACAGCTTTTTCCTCTTTATACCTTTCAGAATTCTGGAATTAATTCCTCATATAATGTCAGTAACAATTAACATTTTAATAAATGACTAACAAATTATCCAAATACCAATTATTGTACAGTCTAACCCATCCACTTTCTTTTGTCTAAAATAACACCTATTTTGTACTAATTCCATGTAACTACATTCACCTATTGTAAACTATTTATTCTGTTCCTATAGTCTATTTGTCTCTTCCTGTTCCAGCTCCATAATATCTACCATGATGGCTTTATGGCGAATTTCACTATCAAGCACAGCAAATAGCAATTCCTAATTTTTAAAAATAATGATTTATTTTAACTTTATTTGTATTATTATTATTTAATTTGCTACAAGGCACATGTACTCACTAGTGAGAGACAGAGAGAAAGCATGGAGTAGCGAAAACATGGAGTGGGGAGTGAGAAAGTAAGCTACCAGGTCTGGTAGCTTAAGTCCAGCACCTTACCTACCATGCCACCTGTTGACCCTGGATCCTTAATTTTGACTTTAAATTTTGTATTTTTTTTTCCAGAAGAACACTACAATCTATTTGTCTATGTCAAAAACAAACAAAAATTCAAAATGTCCAATGAATTTAATGAACTAATTAGTCGGTTACGTGTCATTTGTACACTATTAGATTGCTAATTACAGAAGGTAATGTGTCCATTTTCTTTCTATCCATTTATTCAGCTATTTTTTTGAGAGTTCCTCATTTGCACTTTTTAGTTTTCTTTATGTAATTCATAAACAGTTGCTATAAATTATAGGCTTCTATAGATCATAATAACTGCTGTTATCTCAGAACGCTGCTCTTTTTCAATTGTCTTGTTCAATTTTTGTTACTTTTAGTGAAAAGAAAAGTTAGCCATCTTGCATATTTATCCTGTTTCTATCTACTTTGCTGAATCTTTTTTATCATTATAATACCACTACAATTAATTTACTTGGATTTCCCAGATGGTCAATATCTGCAAAAGTATTTGTGTTTCTTCTCTTTCAATGTTTAGCTATTTAGTTCTTTATGCTTTCCTTTTGACTTAAATCTCCTGAACAAATAGAATAATCCAAATGCTAACAGACCTTTTTTTTTCTTTTTTTTATTCTTTATTTTAAGTAAATATGTTTCAGTATTTTTTAAATTGTGTGTGTGTGTGTGTGTGTGTGTGTGTGTGTATTTATTTATTTATTTATTTATTTTTTTCGAGAGAGATTTTGGCTATAGGGTGTGTGTGCTTGTCAGAAAGACGAAGAGAGGAAAAAAAGATAGAAAGCAAGAAATCACTCCCTGAGGAAACTGTCATGCCATGGTCCCTTCTCCTCCATTCTCTTCTTGAGAATTTGGTCACACATACACAAACAACTAGTGTGAGTTTCAAGTCGTCAGATCCAGGACTCAAACTGTGGTTGGCCACGTGGGAATTCAGTACCTTAACTACTATACTCCCTACCAGCCCTAATTGTTTATTTTTAACTTTTTAAAAAAAGGATAAAATTATATGTGCTGTGTACAACATGATATTTTGAGGTAAGTATATGTGTGGAATGACTAAACCTAGCTAATTAACATAAGCATTACTTTACACAATTAATCATTTTTGTGTTGAGAACATTTTATATCCATTCTTTTAACATTTTTTAAGAACATGATATATTGTTAACTATAGTCTCAATAATGTACAATGCTTTCTTTTTTTGACAGAAAAACACATTTAAATTTTGGGAAGGGAGGGACTGTATCTTTGACTTTTACATATCTATGTCAATCTATTCAACTTTTTACCTACTCTTGGGCTAATTTTCATTTATATTGTTTTTTTCCATGTGTTAGATTTGAAAAAAGTGCACCTGCCTGGCCTCAAGCTTGCTCTCTGAAAGATGGTGGTTAAGGAGTCCCACCTGACTGACTGCATGGGTTGAGTTGAATCCTGGATCTTGCAGTTTGAGAAACATGCCAGGAATGTGTGTATGTGTTCCCAAAATCCATTTCTAAAAAGAGGAATATATGGAGGAGAAGGGATTGCGGCGTGACCTCCCACAGAAAGGTCTTGCTCACTCTCTCTCACTTTCTCTCTCTCTCTCCAGCTAGTGCATGCAACCTCTGGCAAATTAAAAAAAAAAGAGAGAGAGAGAGATATTTAAATGTTCCCCTCTTTAAGTTGACTTTTTAAAAGTTTGGCATGATTTTTATTTATAAAAACTCAAGTATTATTAATAACTTATTTTTTAGTTTTTATCATGTGAGCACAATGTTTGAAAAAATAACAACAGAGGTCAAGATCTTAAATTTTGGTAATTTGTATTCTACCTTGTGAAAAACTAATGTTGGTTACTATGGAGATGATTTTAATGATATTAAATAAATAACTGATGAACATATTTCTTCAACTGAGATGCAAAAACATTTAAAATATTCTTAAATAAATAAAACAATTTTGAATTACTACACCTTTTCAAAGTACAGAATTCTCTTTCAATTCATAGCTCCATCATGGCAGAGAATATTAGTTTTTTTTTAGTAATGTCCATTTTCATGCTCTTCCTTAAAGAGAAGTTACGTAATTGATTCTAAGTGAAGTTAGGGATTGGAAGTGGTAGAGCTCATATTCAAACCCAAGTGGACCAATTTCCAGAGTCATATTTCTGTCCTCTATTGTACAGTGTGTGTAGGATATGATTAATATGCACGTGGGTTCAGAGAATGCTCTAGAGAGGAGGTAGTATGTGATTTAGCACATAAAGAAAGAGCCTGGGGCTTTTCAGGTTGTTGAGGAGGGAAAGCATAAAGTGAGCAAAAGGAGCCACATGGGAACCAGCAGTTAGCGTAATGGCTATGTCGCTGGACTCCCACGTAGTCGACCGCGGTTCGCGTCTCGGACCCGGTGGCTTACAACTCACGCCGGGCGCGTGTGCGTGCGTGCCCAAGATCCCGAGAGGAGAATGGAGGAGAAGGGATTGCGGCGTGACCATCCCCCCTGGGGGGTGATTTCTCGCTTTCTGTCTCTATGTCTCTCTCTGTCTGTCTAGCGAGTGCACGCGCCCTATAGCGAAAAACCTCTCCAAAAAAAAAAAAAAAAAAAGGAGCCACATGAATGCCTGTTAGCATAAAAGAGCACAGTGTGTTAAAGAGCAGCCAACAGCCAAATACAAAGACAAGTTAGTTCTAGATTTTGAGGCACTTGATTCAAATCTGTACTCATAGAAGCATGTAATTCTAGAATTACGAGTTATCTGGTCAAGTCTTCATAGAGGTGACATACCACAAAGACTGAGAACTGAAGAACACAGATCCTGGCCAAAGACCTAGGTGTAAATCTGGACACTATCACTTCCTTGCTTTATGTTCATGGGGAAATTCATTTCAGGGAGTCTCATCTCTTTCATTGCCAAATTAGACACATTATCATCTACCCTGCAGGTTCATGTTTAGGCCAAAGGCATGCCAATCACTCAAATGATTGACATATAGTTATCAACAATAACACAGTTTTGGGTTATTATTTTTAATGTTTGAATCAAAAGGGAGAAAAGCTACACAACAGTTTTCGTGACTGTAACTAGATTTCTTCATTTTCCTTTAGTTTACCAAGGTAATAGTTTCTCTGCACCTGGCCCAAGGACTCGTGTTAATTGTTCTACATTTCCATCGTATTCCATTGTATGATGGATCATAGTTTATTCAAGAACTTTTCTATATGTGAGCATTTGGGTTGTTTCTAAAATTTTGAACTCATAAAAATGCTACAATGAGTAGCTGTGTGAACATACATTCTTTTTTTTTTTTTTTTTGGAGAGGTTTTTGCCATAGGGCGCATGCGCTTGCCAGACAGACAGAGAGAGACAGAGAGACAGAAAGCAAGAAATCACCCCCCAGGGGGGATGGCCACACCGCAATCCCTTCTCCTCCATTCTCCTCTCGGGATCTTGGGCATGCACGCACACGCACCCGGCGTGAGTTTTAAGCCACTGGGTCTGGGACGTGAACCGTGGTTGACTACATGGGAATCCAGCGACATAGCCATTGAGTTAACTGCTGGACCCAACATGCATTCTTATAGAGTTAGGGTTGTGCCAATAGAATGGATTCCAGAAATGGAATGCCTAGTCTTGTCTTGTCTTGTCTTGTCTCTTTTCTTTTCTTTTCTTTTCTTTTCTTTTTTTTCTTTTCTTTTCTTTTCTTTTCTTTTCTTTTCTTTTCTTTTCTTTTCTTTTCTTTTCTTTTCTCTTCTCTTCTCTTCTCTTCTCTTCTCTTCTCTTCTCTTCTCTTCTCTTCTTTCTCTTTTTTTTTCCTTTTCTTTTCTTTTCCCTATAGGGTGCATGTACTCACCAGCGAGAAAGGGAAAGTGGGAAATCACCCCCACCACACCGGGGAATAACCATGCTGCAATCCTTTCTCCTCCATTCTCCTCTCAGGATTTTGGGCACACATGCCTGGCATGTTTCTTATGCCATTAGGTCCCAGACTAGAAGCACAGAGTTGGCCATGTGGGATTCAGCACCTTCACCACCACACCACCACCTGGCCTCAATGTTTAGATTTAAGAGCAACTGACTTGGTAGTTTTATTAGATGTTGCCAAGTTCCCTTCTATAAAAATTGTAGCAATTTGTATTTCCACTAGCAGAGGACCTTTGTCTTCTCATCCTTGGCAACAGAATATGTTGCTCATCTCAGAGGTGGGAAATGACATCTTAGTTTGGTTTTAATTTGCTTTTCTCTTATGAATGAAGTTGAATCTTTTTCATCTTTAAGCACCGTGATGATTAAATTTACATTGACTTAAGGGGTATGAGGGATGCCTAGACACCAAGTAAAATACTTTTTCTAAGTGTATCTGTGAGAGTGTTTCCTGAAGAAATTAGCATTTGAATCAGTAGACTGAATAAAAAGATACTTCTTCACCAGTGTTGGTAGGCACTATTCAAGCTTCTGAGAACCCAAATAGAGTAAGACAGTTGAAGATCAGAAAGTTTCCTATCTCTTAAGATAGGACATCCATCTTCTCCTGCTGCTAGAAATCAGAGTTCCTGGTTATCTGGCCTCTATTTATTTAATTTTAAAATTTATTTATTCATTTATGTTTTGAGAGATTTTTGTTATAGGGCACACTCGGAGAGACAGAGAGACAGAAAGTGAGAAATCACCACTTATGGGGATGGCCACTCTGCAATCCTTTGTCCTAAATTCTCCTCTTGGGATTTTGGGCATGCATGCACATGTGCCCAGTATAAGTTTCAGGCTGCTCGGTCTAGGACTCGAACTGTGGTCAAGTCACATGGGAATCGAATATCTTAACCACAATGCCACCTGCTAGTCCCATTATCTGGCCTTTAGACTTTGGGATCTATATTACCAGTCCCTGGTTCTCAGGTTCTTTCATCCTGGACTGGGAATTATTTCACTGGCTTCCCTGATTCTCAGGCCTTCAAGGATAGACTGTCTTATACCACTGTCTTTACTGGTTATCCAACTTGCAAATGGTCTATCGGGAACCAGCAGGTGATTCTCATTTTTTATTTGTTTTGGTTGGTTGAGTTTCATAAGAATGCACTTAGATAAACAGGTTAAGCAAAAACTCCTAGGGGCTTATGAGATTTTACTTTTTAGTTAAGTACCTAATTACACTGTCAGTGAACTCCATGAATATAAGAGAATAACACATATCCTTTGCTGCTATTAACAAACAAATTGACCTAAAGTATATGTGTATAATTTGTTTTGCTTTGAGAGTTTTTTAAATTAAATACTCTTAGAATATTGTAAGAATTTTTGCTTTCTGTATTTTATTACTATGTTGTTCATTCTGTAAAAGTTTTTGCCTGTTGTAACTTTTTTTAAAAAAATATTTTAATTCCAAAGTACATCTCCTTTAAAATGTGCTTTTCTGTATTTTATTACTATGTTGTTTATTCTGTAAAAGTTTTTGCCTGTTATAACTTTTTAAAAAAATATATTTTAATTCTAAAGTACATCTCCTTTAAAATGTGCTTATACTAAAATTTTTGGCTTTGCTTTTTATTTTATTAAGGTCATAACTATTTATTTATTTATTTAATTTTTAATTTGCTATAGTGTGTGTATGCTCACCAGAGAGAGACAGAGAGAGAGAAAAGGAAAGTGAGAATGTACTCTCTAGGGGCACTGGCCATGCTGTAGTTCTACCTACATTCTCTCAGGATTTTGAGCATGTATACACCTGTGCCTGGCTTGATGTTCAAGGTGCCAGGTCCAGGAATTGAAAACACACTGTTGGGCATATGGGATGCAGTCACCTTAATCCCACATTACCACCTGGCAAACAGCTATTTTTGTATTTATTTCTCAGATATTTTTTGTTCATATCTATTGTTTCAGTTGTTCTTATAGGTGTATTTTTTGTTTAATATTATATTTATATATATACTAAAATTTTTAAAGGTTTTGCCAAAGGATGTATGTACTCACCGGAGAGAGACAGTGAGAGGTAAAGTAAGGAATCATCCCCCAAGGCGGATGGCCATGGTGCAATTATTTTCCTGATGGTAACTTAGTTTTGATATTGTGATTAAATTAATTGTCTAGGTCAGACATTTAGTCAGATTCTGGGAAAAGATAAGTAAGAATCAATAGCTACAGGGCTGGCAAGTGGCATGGTGGGTAAGGGCATTGGACTCCCACATGGCTGACCATGGTTTGAGTCCCAGACCTGGTGGCTTGCCTCCTCACTTTCCCTCTCTTTCTCACTTGCTCTGTCCCTCTCTAGTCAAATTTAAATAAATAAAGTTAAATAAAATAATTCTTTTAAAAAAGAATCAATAGCTAGAAAAATCAGCAATATAATGATGTGATGATATAATAATATTGGGTTGTCATAAAAGTCATGATGAATTTTTGCATAGAACATAGAATAAATACGTCATGACTCTGACAACCCAATATATACACTTAGAATAAATGTTGTTTCAATATATACACTTAGAATAAATGTGTGCTATTGTTATTTATTCCACCACACACATGTAAGTATCCCTATATATACATATATGTATATATAATACATAATATTATATATAAATATGTATAATATATAATATATAAAATATATAAATATATGTATAATAAATCATATAATATATAAAATATATATGTGTATATATATATTATTGCAATTGCTGTTATATTTTAGTGTATTTTTTCCACTTTTTAAGAGACATTTTTGCTACAGGGCACGTGTGCTTGCTAGAGAGACAGAGAGAGAAAGAAAGAGAGAAAATGAAAAATCACCTCCAGGGGGATGGCCATGTCACAGTCCTTTCTCCCTCAGTTTCTTCTTGGGATTTTGGGCACATACTCAGATGTGCCTGGAGTGAGTTTCAAGTGACTGGGTCCAGGAATCAAACCACGATAGGCCATTTGGGAGTCCAACATCTTAACCACTACACCACCTGCTGGACCCTCTACTTATGTTTAATAGGTATTTTAATTTGATGCTTCCTATTTCTCTCCTTTACTCACACTGACTTAAGTCTTTTTTTTTTTTCTTTCTTGCACTCTCCTTTTTGTTTTACATATGAATTTGGAATTTATATAACATAGCTCAGTCTGTTTTTAACAAAAATATTGACATATCAAGATTATAATAATTTAGCTTCCTTGGGTCAGGGATAATTCCCCTTTTGTTGGTTTATAGTTTGCTTTTCAGCTCTCAAACATGTCTAATTACTGTTTCTCAGGTAATGGAAATTCATGGTTCAATTAGTAGTTTTTACTTTTGTGGATAACTATGGACTCCTATAAAATCTCTTTGTTCCAGAATCTTGTATATACCATGTGGATGTTCTTTCTCAAGGGAAAATCCAAAGGTTTTGGCAATAGGTCCCCCCAGGCAACCATGAAATTCACAAATGGGCTATACAAGAGGTGGGTTTTGCTATGCTCTCCTTGATTCTTTGGTTTACTCAGGTGTCAAAAGCAATGAATTATTGGGTATGAGAATGTAAGGTTTGACATTAAACTACCACCTTTCCCTAGTGCCTGAAACTCTAAAGTTTTGGCTTATAAAGCTGAGTTTTCATTTAACCTTACACTAAAAAAAAGTTAAAAATACCTGTACATGAAAAATGAAGTGAATACTAATTGGAAATTAACTTGACACTACTGTAATTAGAATCAATTTACATTGTTATTAGATATTTCATTAAGACATGCTGTGCTTAAAAAATTAGGCCAAGATAAATGAAAGGATGAATCCTGCAAGATTATTTTTGAAAACAAATATTTAAGAATTAAACAGCCATTAGTAGAATATTAATGGGATTAAATTATGAAAAACCCATACATTAAATATTGTATACTGCACAGCATAAAAATGATATATTAATACTGATAACTAACATTCCTATTATATCTATAATTTGTCAGGTACTGTTCAGAGGGTTTTACATATATCACTATAAACCCCTTCAATCCTCACAACTGCCCCATGAGGTAGGTGCTGTCATTTTCTCCATTTAAAGAAGAGGAAACTAAAACACAGACAATTTAAGAAACTTACCCAATATTACACAGCCAGTAAATAATGGATCTATGTCCATGTCATACATACTGACATAGAAGAATAGCCATGACATTTCCTGAAGAGGAAAAAAAGAACTAAGGTGCAAAATGATATGTAAAGTATAATTCACTTTTCTGAAAAAAATTTTAAAAATCTGTTTGTATGTATATGTGTGTTTGTAAAAGGAAAATCCATATTTAAATGTGCTATAAACCATACTACCACAGAGTAGGATTTGGGTGTTAGAGAATTCTATATTTTACCTAATGTAGTACTTATGTTATACATATACTACTTTTGACATTAATAATTTGAGAGAAATAAAGATTTGAATGAAGAAACTAGAATATTATAATACAAAATGTTTCAAAGGTTCTTTCCCCATACTTATATTGTAAATAGCACTAATTCTGAACATTTGTGTTTATTGATGGTCATTATAGTTATTTAGCTATTGGGTCGTTGGAAAAGTTATGACATATTTTTCTATGCAAAAATGTGTCATGACTTTTCTGATAACCCGATATTTAGAAATTATTATTATTATTATTTAGACAGGGTCTCTTTGTATTGTAATCCTCTTGCCTTAGCCTCTCAAGTAGCTGGGATTATAAGTACATACCACATATCTGGCATTATTTAATTATTTAAAAGGTGTTAAATTAAAAAGTCAGAAGTTATATATTGGAGCACCTCACAGTGAAGTGGTTAAGGGAGTCAGATTCCACATAGCCAACCATGATTTGAATCCTGGTCCTGGTGGCTTGGAAAAGTCACCGAGAGTGTGTGTGTGCATGTCCAAAACTGATAGGAGGAGAATGGAGACGAGACTGCAGTGGACTACACCCCACTGGGGAGTGCTTTCTCTCTCTCTAGCAAGCCCACATGCTCTCTGGCAGTTAAAAATAGATATAAATATAAAAATATTTGAGTCCCCTGTAAGTTAATTTCTTTCTAATTTTGTTCCATTGATTTCCTTTCAATCGTCCCTCCTCCTTTCAACCTTCCTGCACATCATCTCCTCTATCTTAATTTCCTTGTTTGAGAGAAATGAATTTAGGACTTCACCATATGAATTTCAATTGTTATTTGAAATCATTTATTTAAGTCCATGAGTAAGTTGCCAAGAGTGCAAAGCTCTTTGCTTGCTCAGCTGAGACTACTTAAAGACCACAAGTTTTCTGGCCTATGTGGACTAAAAGAGACAAATATTCAATCCTCCTTACTGTAAAGAATTGTCATTAAATAACATTATCTACTCAACCGATACTTGGTTCACATTATTTATGGCATTATTCTCAATTTCTTTCAGATTTTAGAAATTAACATTATGCATCCTGCCTTTCTATCAAGTAATAGTGTATGATAAATTAATTTCTATAGTTACCAACGTGAGGAAAAGTATAATTTTGTTGAGTGTGAAGTAAATTACATCATGAATTCCGGAGACAAAATACTTGGAGAAGCTCATTAGCAATTCAGTTTCAACAACATTAAGGCACTGTCTAAACATAGCTCATCATAAAATTTTTGTTTTAATTGATGAATTTTTTTTTTTACAGGCATAAATTACTTTTCTAAAATATGAATGTTGACTCACAAGGATATAAGAATTTAAACAACTATTAATCAGTGTTTTCTAAATATTTATGTATGTTTTGTTATGACTTGAATATCAGCCTTCAATCAGTTTTCTAATAAGCAAAGTGATATATCCACTGGTCTCCTAGATTAAAAAATCATAAACATGAATATAGTGGAATATGCACTATTTCTTTTGGAGTTTATGAAACTTTTTTGTACAATTCCCTAAAGGAAAAGAGAAAAAAAAATCAAGCCATCTTTGATATGCAATATAAATAATTCCCCAAAGAAATCAGAAGGCCTGTTTTTGTTTATTCTTGCTTTCAGTATGCAAATGTATTCCTTATCTGAGCCTTAACTTTCCTCATAAATATCTATTGCATAAACTAGAAAATAGTCTTATTTATGAATTAATTTTATCCTTTGTTGCTATAAAAAAGAAATATGGAATTTGAAATAAAGAGAAAGGATATAGACACTAAGTTCATCTGAAATATGAAGACACCCATATTAGAAAGAAACCTTTTAAAAACCTGATATGAATGTAAAAAACATAGAATAGTGAGTATTTCTAAAAGTATGGAGCATGTATTTCTAAAAGGACAGAACATGTAGAAAAAATGTAGAACATAATAAATAATTGATATTTTTCTGAAATACACTCATGTCTTCCTTTCTCTTATTGGATAATATAAATACTACCATTATCCATTATTTTTTCCTTATTAATCACATAGTGATTGATACTCTATTATATTAGCCTCAGAAAAAACAAGTAAGTCAAGCACCACAATGTTAAAAAAAAAAAAAACATTCCTTACCGACACATTGGGCCGTTTTCTTCTACTACACAAGTTCCACCATTTTTGCAGTAATTTATTGGACATTCTAGAAAGAAGCATCACAAATAACACAGTTAATTAAAAGTATTATTAGGAGGAAGGAGGACATATTACTGTTACTCATTCCATTAAATCTAATCTCTGTGAGTAAATTGCTTTCTGGTTATTGAAAACAAAAGAATTCTCCTAGGCTAGTTTCCTGTACCCCGAGCCATTGGTTGAATGGCCCCCGCTGACCTGGATGCATTTGTGCCCTTCACATGCCCGAGTGGTTCACAAGAGAAGACTTGCTTTTCCACTGGATTAAGTACAAGCTACTTATTTAGAATGTGTCCACATGACATTTTTGTAATAATGCTAACATTTTTTTCTTCACTGAAACATTTTTTTCCCTTTAGTTCCACACGGTAGCACCATACCATAGCAGAAGATTGCTTTGAATGAGTGATCTTGTCTTTTTGTTAAAAAAAAAATAAGTCACACATGTGCACGCATATGTCCTCCCTCTGTGCCCATGACAGAAGTCGACATATCTCAGATTCACCCCCTTGCTCCTAGCCTTGCTGTTTCACTGCTGTGTTGCTTGCTAGCTCTAGTTTGGCATGACACTTATTTTCAGAGATGGTTTACTTGGAGGTAAAAAGAAAAAGTTAATTATGTTCATATAGCCACTAATATGGAAGTGGTTAACACCTTCAGCTCTTCATGGTGCATTTGTTTACACTGCCTCTTTGTATCCGCAGTGCACAATCCTGCTCCACTGAGGCCTGCCCATTTCCCTGTTCATGTAAGGCCCGAGTTGTTCTTTTTGGCTTGTTAATTCTCTCTCTCTCTCTCTTTTTTTTTTTTTTTTTTTCCAGTATGTCATTCTTCCTTTGTGGAGCTAGCATAACTACAATACTTTATAGAACTCTCTACTACCTTTCATTTTAAATCTGACAGACCTAGTCAGGGTACCAACTAAACATCTAGAACTGGGCTAGACATAAATATATATTATCATATATATAATATATATATATGTATATATATATATATGTATATATATATTTATAATTAGGTTGTTGGGATTTTTATGTATTTCTCTATATTTTTATGTATTTTTTATGCAAAAATGAATTATGACTTTCCTGACAACCCAGTAATTTGCCATAGGGTACATGTACTGGGTAGGGTCGTGCTACCATCTCTTTCAAGATTTTGGGCCCACATGCATATCTGCTTGGGATGTTTTTCACATTGCCTAGTCTGAGTCGTGAACTGTGGAGCTAGCCATGTGGGATTCAGCTTCCTTAACTACCATGCCACAGGCTGGTCTAATAATTATTAATATAGGTAGCTAAACATTGCTCTTGGGCACCGGAGTCAGACAGTCTGGAATCTCAGCTTAACATGTTAGCTGTGTAATATTGGGTAAGGTAGTTAATCTCTCTGTGTGCAAAGTTTCTCTTTGTAAAACAAAGTTAAAAATAATAGCTATCTACATCCAGACAGTGGTGCAGCAATGAAACATGATGATCTGTGAGGAACGACTACATAGAAAGGTTCTCTGTTTGCATCCAGAGACCTCCCTGTACCTTAAGCACACTTGTGCCCATGATCAGTGGCTGACTGAAAGCTGGGGTGAATCATGGTGTCAAGACCCCGTCAGGGGTGCTGTATCGTTCTCTCTCTCTCACTCATGAAGTGGATGAATAAATAAACTTAATGGAACAATTATCTGATGGGATTATTGAGAGTATTAGAAGAACACTCAGCTCACAGTGTATGCTCAGTAAGTGTTCACTTTATGAAGACCTATAGGTATGGTCCTTGCTCTCAATGAACTTCCTATCTCATAGAGTAGAGGAACCAAAAGAAAAAAATACAGCATTAAAATACTACATAAAACATACTCTAATTTGGGATGGATATACCAATTATATATACCAATGGGAGCATCAAGAAGACCACTCAAGTTGAAATTAAGGAGTAAGAAAAGCTTTCTGGAAGACAGACAATAGCTGTTTGTTTGTGAGCTGTGTGTGTGTGTGTGTGTGTGTGTGTGTGTGTGTAAAGGTAAGCATAAGACCCAGAGGTCCAAGAAGGGGATGTGGCGTATTTGAGGAACCAGAAGAATTACAGCCTGGTTAGACTATTGATAATATGAAGAGTGGATGAGAGAAGGTGAGAGAGGCCCAGGGCCCAGAGCTCAGTAGACCAGGACATTCATAAGGGAAGTGACATGCTTTGTGCTTTAGAAAGAGAATTCTGGCTGCAATGTGTATAGTCAACAGAAAGTTAAAGACTAAGCTTTGCAAGCCCATTTATGAGTCTTTCATAATAATCTGGTAAGAAATAATGGTTACTCAAAAGAAGAAAGTAGGGCTGAGGAATAGGGTTGATGTTTGTGGGAATGTAAGAGGTCAAATTTAAATGCTGAAGTTGAAATATTTTGTTGTTTCTATGAGCAGTCAAGGAAAAAGTCCATATTTCTGGCTGGGCCACTGATTAGTTGGTCATTTCATTCACTGAGTTGGGAGATTTATAAGAAAGGAAGATTTTCAAGAAAAAGATGATGGTATGTAATAAGTGTCTAAGGGACATCCAGGTAGAAGCATCCCACGGGTGCTGACATTTGCAGGTCTGGACTCCAGATGAAATACGGGGTTCAGAAAGAGACTGAGCTTTTCATCAGATTCCTTCTTTCATCTTTCAGGTATCATTATTTTTTTTTTAGGCTTGCTGCTAAAATTATCTTCACATTATTGTTTTCAGTGTCATGAGGTCACACAGATACATTTTGTCTTTACAGGAGTAGATTAATCTTAACACCCAGAGAGAAACCATATCTTTAGATAGAGAAAGCATATTGACCATGAAGGATAATAAAAAAAGAGAAGAGAAGAAATAAGAAATTTTATGCCGGTAACATGCATTGAAGCACAACATTGGAGGAAAGGATAGCTAGAGAGAGTAGATTGTCGAGTCAGTCACTGAACACAAGGAAAGAGATGGCAGAGGCATTACAAAAGAGGAAAACCTGGAAGGAGGGAAGTTGCAATTTAGGATCAAAATTGAAACATGCCATGTGTCTGGTATCATTTTTGGTTTCCATAAATGTCAGCAACTTGCCTTCCCAGGAGTGTATCCCTTCTTGGCTTCCCTTCTTCCTCCTTGTTTAACTAACTACAATGGAGGAATGAATACTGGAGAGACGGGTAAAGACCTTCACCCCTCAGGCTCACGATGTATGCACATATGAGTGGAACAGAGATGAAATTTCCCTCATAAGAAATCTGCTGGCTTAACTAAAAATAGTCCATTTGCATGACAAAACATAAATACAAACTTTATTAGATGAACTGTTTAATAGTTATTTTTTTTTCTTAAGTACAATTTTAAGTATTAAACTCTTCCTTGAGTAAGAGTTCTGTTTTGTTGAAAAAGCACTTGTGTGTCTGATAGCACAGACACCAGAATACACATAGCACAGCACCGCTGCATGTTTTCTTCTGGGGTCATTAATATTTACTTTGATTACAGAGAGTAAAATACAGGCTTGCTTTCAGGATGATTCTGTGGGGAGATAAATATGCATTTTTTGGTACTGAATACTGGAGCACAGTGGCCTGAACACAGACATTGACTGGAACGAGAAATGACTCCTGGTGTTTTGGAGGACAGAGGGTTTGTAGATCATCCCTGGGAGAAGTTTTTATACGTTCCTGCCTTAGACCCAGGTCCTTTATCTATAATATGGAAAGATGCGGTACAAAATGTTTTCATCTTTAATTTATTTAAAATAATTTCAAGCAGAGAGCAGATGAAATAGGGGATGGGATGGATATGACTAGGTAGTAATGAAAATGCAGAGAATATTTCTAGTAGATACGAAGATAGTTCCTTAGCTGGGATCTGGGAATTTGTGAGGATGATATTAGAATTAAGGCAGGTTCCCAGATTCTTTAGTCACAATAAACGCCTTCTGACTTGGACCCTTTTGTGTGGGTTATTATGACCACGTGTTTAGATGCCAATCCAACTCACCACACAGTACACAGGATTATCATCTGGGGCAGAATCCACATTCAATCCCATTCAGGTATATAAATTTGGATAAGAGGAATATCATAAGAGAAGCTAACCTTTAAGCTTAAATATAAATTATGTATAACAAGGCACCTATTTTTTCTTCTCTTAATTTATATGGTGGGGGTGGGGAGTGGCAGTTGTTACACAGTACTTTGTTAGGAAGATCAAACCCACATATGCCCTGGTGTTCCATCTGTGGTACCCGGCTCAGTCCTTTATGAGGTGACTTTGGACAGGTGCTTTAATTATAGGTTTTTTCATGTGTAAAATATACACGTCTGTATGGGACTGCTAGGAAGGTAAAATCCAATTTATTTGTAGAATTTCTGTCCTAGTGGATACTATATATAGGATATTAAATAATTGCTCTCATTCATCTCTCTCTATTTGGGGCAGGGTTTCTCTGAATTATCATTGAAATCTAATTTCGTTTTCATTGCTCTGTCCACCATCTCCCTTCTCGTTTTTCCCTTTCTCTATCATTATATTCACCATCCCCACCGTCTTTACGAAGGCCTGCGATGTGTCAGAGACTGTACAAAGAGTTTTACCTGCGCTATCTCACTTAACTCTCATAACAACCTGTGGCATTTAGCATTATCATCCTCATTTTGCCAAGGAGGAAACTGAGGCCTCAAGTGGTAAAGTGGTAAACATAACTTGCTTGAGTTTATAGCAAATCATTCGAATTAGAATGAACTCGTAGGGATCTAACTCCAAAGCCCATGAATCTAAACACGCCAAACAATTTGCTATTTAGTTCAGAATTCCCACACCTGCTCATAGTTCTTGATCTCATGGGGCTCACGAACCCTCTTAAATCAATGTGGCATTCATGCATTGTCACAGAAAAGTAAGCTTAGACGCAACAATCTCAGCATACTTTTTTTTTTTTTTTTGAGATGTTTTTGCTATAGGGTGCGTGCGCTCGCTAGGCAGACAGAGAGAGACATAGAGACAGAAAGCGAGAAATCATCCCCCAAGGGGGATGGCCACGCCGCAATCCCTTCTCCTCCATTCTCCTCTCGGGATCTTGGGCACGCACGCACACGTGCCTGGTGTGAGTTTAAGCCGCTGGGTCCGGGACTCTAACCGCGGTCGACTACGTGGGAGTCCAACGACATAGCCATTATGCTAACTGCTGGTCCCTCACCCAAGCATTGTTTTCTTTATCTTGAAATCCTAACCCAAGAATTGCAGGAGAGATTACCGTGTCTCAGAAACTTGGAATAGTTGGGACCAGCAGTTAGTGTAATGGCTATGTGGCTGGACTCCCACGTAGTGGACCGCAGTTCAAGTCCCGGACCCGGTGGCTTAAACTCACGTCAGGCGCATGTGCGTGTGTGCCCAAGATCCCGAGAGGAGAATGGAGGAGAAGGGATTGCGGCGTGGCCATCCCCCCTGGGGGGTGATTACTCGCTTTCTGTCTCTATGTCTCTGTCTGTCTGGCGAGCGCACATGCCCTATAGGAAAAATCTCTCTAAAAAAAAAAGAAAGAAACTTGGAATAGCTTTATAGTACTTGCCTACTAAGTTTTTACATTTTGATTTGGTTTAGTTTTTAATACACTTAGGAAACTTTATTAAGTTATAGCATAATCATCATTATCAGTATACATTACATATATTAAATTATATCGTAATATCCCACCTTAAAATTTTATAGTTTTAGCATTCTTTCCTAATTTTTCTTCAAATAGGCAATTATCATGATCATTTTTGTTTGTTTGCTACAGGGTGTATACACTCACTGGAGAGAAACAGATAGACAGAGAGAGAGAAAGTGAGAAATCACCCCCTACAGGTGATGGCCATGCTGCAGTCCCTTCTCCATTTTCCTATGCAGTGACATGTGCTTACCATAATTTTCAAGCTGTTGGTCTGGAACTCAAAACTGTGGAACTGGCGATGTAGGAACTAGCACCTTAACCTTCATGCCACCTGCTGGCCCATCTTAGTATAAGCTTTATCAGCCTCCACCATTGTAAACAATGTTCTGTTGCATAAACAACCAAAACTTAAAAAAACAATATGTCTTTCTAATGTAGCCCAAGAACTGACGGGATTCAATGAAATGTATCAATTCTTAACCTGCAACTCTAAAGCTGGCCCTGACTTTCATGCTCTTCCTAATAACTTAAACCCTTAGGCAGTGGAGGCCAGATACTCTCCATCTGGTGTGGGACCACGATGGGGACCATGGGGTGCTGCAAAGGTTGGGCTCATAAGGTTTTAGGAAATGCTGACCTTAAAGGAATATGATGTTCAGAAAGAAAGAGCAATGTGTACTATAAATTGATAAATCTTCCATGTGGATCAGGTTTAAAGGTATTCTTCAAGATAAAAGCATTGACTTTATCATATTTGATTGATATGCCAAAAATATGTATAAAATGTAAATAGAGGACATATTCTGTAGTATAGATTTTATTTCTGGAAATTGTATTTCACTAGCTCTGTTTCTCTAGCCCAGGAGCTGTGTCAATCTGACCTAGACTTTCTAAGTGAACTGTAAATGACTGGTGACTGACAAAAATAGACGGGGCAACAAGAATGTGTTCTATAGTATTATACACAGGTCGTCTATCACTCAGTATGAATGGCAAGTCTCCTGTTTCCTGACCCTATTTCTAAGATGAGATCATGCCAAGGTAGACAATAAATCATAACACGTTATGATATATTTGTATTCTTCGTAGGACCATCCTGAAGAAAATCTCACCTTTATGAAAATAACTTTCAGTACTGGACCTGAAGTACTGTGTCCACATAGTTTCAAAGGATGGGCCTATCTCAATAACTTCCTTATTCTCTATAAAGAGAGTAACAGTATTTCCATCTGGGTATCTTATCTGCAGTATAAGCATGCCCAGTAGAAAAATATTGTCAAAGAGCCGTTATCATTGATTTTCTTTTAAATAAAAAGACACTATTTACCCAATTTTATTTATTGTTATTATTATTTTTTAATTTGACCAGAGAGAGAGAGAGAGAGAGAGAGAGAGAGAGAGAGAGGAAGAAAGCGAGAAACCAAGTCACCATGTCTGAGACTCAAACTGTGATTGACTATGTGGGAGTCCAGCGCCCCAATCACCACACCACCTGCTGGTCCCTATCATTGAGTATTTTATGAAACCAGATCTGCTCACTTCTGGATTGCCTTTTATGCTCACATAACTCAGAACTATGTAAGTACTCACTTCTAGTAGTGCAAAAAATAAGACTTTTTGAACTATATTTGATTAAACTGTGCTTTTGCCACATTTACCTCACTTGAAAGATACAAAGTATAGTCCTAGCTAGTTTTGATATAAAATATTTCCAGTTTATTTAGAAAATATAATTATATTCCTTATCACTGATTCATATTATCTTTTAGTTGTGACAGAATTATGTTGCCCCTAACCATTTTTTTATTTTATATATCTCCTACATGAAATAAAAGTTGAATTACTCTGGAGAGATGTTAACAGTGTATTAAAATAAATTAGATGCGTTAAAAGCAGTTTTGATGAAAGTATAATCATAGATATAGGTTATAGGCTCTTCTGTTGTATAAGCACACCAAAGAGGGAAGAAAGAAAATGTGTAAAAGTTGATCTAAAGTTTAATACATTTACATTTAAATGCATGACTAGATCATTCAAATAAGTTCTTTTGAACAAGTGGGAATAAAAGGACTAACCAAAATGAGTAATTACTAGATTATACAGGGATTTCTTATTATAGAAACAAAGCAATGTTCATAGATGAGATTATTAAATACGAATCATCCTAAACTGTATAACATTAAATGAAAGTTACATTTTTGACTTTTCTTTATTTAGGGAACATCTGTGTGGACTAAGCGGTACATATAATTTTTTTTTTAACGTAGCAATTTATATCAACATTGTTCCTGCCCCCAAATCAGTAATAGAAACTCAGTTACTCCATATCTGCCGCTATGTAGAATCTCAGCTTCTAATTTTTTTTTTTTTTTTTTTTTGGAGAGTTTTTTTTTTTTTTTTTTTCGCTATAGGGCGCGTGCGCTCGCCAGACAGACAGAGAGAGACATAGAGACAGAAAGTGAGAAATCACCCCCCAGGTGGGATGTTCACGCCACAATCCCTTCTTTTCCATTCTCCTCTCGGGATCTTGGGCATGCACGCACACGCGCCCGGCGTGAGTTCTAAGCCACCGGGTCCGGGACGCGAACCGCGGTCAACTACGTGGGAGTCCAGCGACACAACCATTATACTAACTGCTGGTTCCCAGCTTCTAATATTTTAATACTATTATTTTTTCAGCTGAAGTTGTCAGTTCATATTGCAAATATGTGAATAGAAACTGAGTACCTGAGCAGCTGGATTCATCGAGTTCAAAACCTGTGCAATCTGCAAAACCGTCACAGCGCTGGTGAGCAGGGATACAGCTATTTGAGGAGGTGCAGACCAGGGCTCCATTCAGACAGCTCCTGTTGGCTGAAAACGAGAATAAGGATCATTGTGGCAAGCAGGTCTTTGTTCCCCAATGGTTTCTTATAGTGAAATAATAAGACAGTTTATTGCATTGCCCTTTTTCTTTCTAGTCCTACATGTCAGAAGAAAGTTCTTTTGTAAAGAAAATGTTAACTTACTAACCTGAAATTTTCTGCAAAAAAAAAAAAAGTTTGTTGATAGATTCATTTCCCAGATGTGCATTCCTAGGGACTAAATTGTGTTCTCCCCTTCCCCCAATTCATATGCGTGAATCTCCAATGGGCTGTTCTTGGAAATGTGACATCAAGGAGGTAATGAAGGTTAAGTAAGGGCATGAGAGTAAGGCTCTGATCCAGTATGGCCGGTGTCCTCATAAGGAGAGAGGCACTTGAGGGCTGCACATGCACTAAGGGAAGGCCAGGTGAGGACATAGAAGGCCGTCATCGATAAGCCAAGGAGAGAGTCCTGAGGTGACGCTTACCTTGCTAACACCTTGATCTTGGTGTCCAGCCTCCAGAACTATGAGAAAACAGACGTATGTGGTTTTAACCACTCAGTCTGTGGCATTTGAATACATGCAGACGAATACATGCCATACACAGGATTACACATGTAATCCAACACATTGTGTGTACTTTAGAGTCTGAACTAATCTTGGGTGAGGAGTCAACTTGTCTTTAGGGCAGATGTCCCTGTGCTCTGTGGCCCTCAAATGTGGCTGATAGTCTGTGTGACTGGACCGACAGAGATGGCAACTTGTTCTTTGACTTTCAACTGAGTGTGTAAGTGACGGGTGGTCACTCAGACGGGTAGATCTGAGTGACGATGTAGATCACTGAATTTCAGTGTACCATGATTATGTGTCCTTAGAGCATTGTGATTATGCATCATGAAGGTAATTCAGTAATTCTAGATGTTTTGGAGAGGGCCACGAACAGTTTGCCTGGAGTTCAACATACGAGAATATCTTTTTTTTTTTTTTTGAAGAGGTGTTTGCTATAGTGCGCATGCGCTTGCCAGCCAGCCAGAGAGAGACAAAGAGACAGAAAGGGAGAAATCACCCCCCAGGGGAGATGGCCATGCCGCAATCCCTTCTCCTCCATTCTCCTCTCGGGATCTTGAGCATGCATGCATACGCGCCTGGTGTGAGTTTAAGCCACTGGGTCTGAGACTCGAACCGCTGTCGACTACATGGGAGTCCAGCGACATAGCCATTAGGCTAACTGCTGGTCACCGAGGATATCTTTTTTAAAGAATTATTTTAATTTGACCAGAGAAGGAGAGAGACAGAGACACATACACACACACACACACACACACACACACAGAGAGAGAGAGAGAGAGAGAGAGAGAGAGAGAGAGAGGACTAGAACCACAGTTGGTCATGTGAGAGTCCAGGACCTTTAGCCACTGTGCCACCTGCTGGCCCCCACACACAAGGATATTAACAGGCTAGAGATGCTACTGCTCACAAGATTAGTTCTTCAGAAAAATGCCTTTATTGACATCCATCAACAACACTGAAGACTTTCCAATGACAATTTAGTCCTACACAGCACTCCACTTCCTTTGCTTGTGACTCTCAATTAGTTCAATTATATCTGTTTTATCAATTGAGAAGTTGTTCTTAGTCCTGAAACTATATCACTGTGTTCCTTCTTCCTGTGCTCTTGTCTCTAGGATTGTGGCTTCCAATCAAGCAGTAGGCTTACGTTCACCTTGGTTTTATGAGCTAGGACTGAAAAAGAGCCCTTCTTTTCAGGCGACCATCGGGTGGGCAGCATGGTTACCGTCTGTTCTGCTTGCTCCAGGACCTGAAGCCAGCAGGTCTGGGTTTCAAGCATGGTCTCTCTTTTCTGGTTCGACTTTGATTTGGGCTCATGCCAGTGTGGATGCTCATCTTGCCTCTGAGTCTTTAATCTGACAGATCTCTCTTGCATTGTTATGTGTCTGGAGCAGAGGAAATGTGTTAAAGCACGAACCCATTCCGTTGTTTTGTCATAAAGTCGGAACAGATTTCAAAAGCACTGAGTAATAATGATATCAATCTACATTTCTTTTCTAACCCTGCTCCTTTGACAGCCAGAGTTCAATAGAGATATGTCGAAGGCAGCAGTGGACAGTCAGGGCTTTCTGGCACTTAACCCAGATTCACCGGGACAGCTCTGTTGTTATCTGATTCACTGAATATATTATATACAATATCTTCTTTGACCATTTTACTTCAAATCTGCTGCTCTAAATTTCAAAAGGATCAGCCTGGAAAAAATTTTGCACTAGAATAAAGACAGCCCAGTCATCACCTTTTCAAGGTAAACTGATAATTCCAAAACACAGAAATAAATACGCTCATGCATGGGTCTGGTATAGACTTTGTCAGTTATATCAGAGATCATTTTCTGCAAGTAAAATGGATTTACAGGAATTGTTTAGTTAAGGGATCATAGGTTATCAACACAATTTAGTTTTGACAATCGCCCACCTAAATTTATTTTAACATTGGACATAAAAAATGCTATTGTTTTTTAAAAGAAATTTATTTATTCTATGAGACAGAGGGAGGAACACAGATAAGGAGAAAGACAGAGACAGGCACCCCTGCAGGGTCTTTATGCCATGATCAATCCCCAGTCTTGGCTAGCCGAGGTGACAAGCACACACACGTATTCCAGGTGTGCATAGGGAATCCTCAGGACATGGGCCAATGACCCTCCTACAGGGCTTCTGCATTGTGCAACACTGTGTCACTGCTGTGCCACCATGGTTGACCCCAAAATAGTGTTTTTAACACCCACACCATTGGCTGGAAATGTTGACTGTGAAAAATGTAAGCAATGCTCTTTTTTCTTGGTCACTGTATGGCATGTATGCTATCCAGAGACAAAAAGAGAGGGAGAAAGTGAAAAATCACCACCACCCATCGTCTCTCCCACACCCTTCAAGGAGGGATAACCATACTCTTCAATCCCTTCTCCTCCATTCTCCTCTTGGGGTGCCTGATTGGTTTTTCAAGCTACTGGGTTTAGAATTTGAGCCACACAGTTGGCCATGTGGGATCCAGCCACCTTAACCTCTACACCACTTGCTGGTCCTAAGTGATGCTTTCTATTGAGCAATCTTTCCTAACTGTTAAGATGTCACACCAATAAATATTGGTGAGCTTGCTCTACATGGAAGACACAATGCTGAGCACTTCGAGTGAAGACAGCAGGGAAGACTTTTTAAAACCAGTGATTCCAATATATACCTCAGTAACAATAAGATAAGAAAGGAGGGGCTAACACTTCAAAATAATAATTAAATAAATTTTATAAAGTCAGACTTAACTGGCAAAGCATTATATAGATATAGTATAGATATAGTATTAGAAAAACAAGAATGCTTTTAGCAGGGAGGTATATAAAGGTTAAATGCAAGAGCAGAGGCTTGAAATATATTTTAAATATTAATGTTTCCAGAAGAAAGTCATTTAGCAGAGTAGAAATAAAGCCCATGGATAGAGAATTAGTAAGTTTAATATCAGAGCAGTAAGTAATGCAGCTTGCCTTTTTGATTGGGGAGTTTAGGTAAAGAAGTAGTGTAGAGGGGCTAGCAGTTAGTGTAATGGCTATGTCGCTGGACTCCCATGTAGTTGACCGTGGTTCGGATCTGGCAGCTTAAACTCACCCCAGGCATGTGTGCATGCGTGCCCAAGATCCCAAGAGGAGAATGGAGGAGAAGGGATTGCAGTGTGGCCATCCTCCCTGGGGGCGGGGTGTGTGTGTGTGTGATTTTTTCACTTTCTGTCTCTATGTCTCTGTCTTTCCGGTGAGCGCACACACCCTATAGCAAAAACAAAACAAAACAAAACAAAACAAAAAAAACAAAAAAACAAGAAGTAATGTAGATAAGCCTAGAAAGGCTAGAACCACATTGTAGACATGACTAAAATCCCAGGAGAAGGATGATCTTTAAGCTTTATCAAAGTTACAATCATTTTAGGATATGCAATGACAAGATAAATTATATTCCAAACCAAGTAAACTAGGAAAAAGAATGAGCTTGCAAGTTCTATAAGATGAAGAGATGTTTGTATCTGTGTTTTTCTGTGTATGCATATATACACATTTATGTGCACACATATTTTTATTATCACTGATTTTCAAAGCAAAGGATGAAGAAATAATATATGATCATTCTAAAGTTTTAAACAATATAAATTGACATTTTTACACAAAGATGAGTGATACTACTCATCCACTTGTAAAACATGCATTTTGAGCCCTTCTTTCAGTAAAAATATTATTTCATTCATATTTATTCACCCAGTTCAGTGTGACTGGTTATTTATTTTCAAGGTGACTACATAAGGAAGATCTCTAATTTACTTTGGCACAAATAGCATTGAAACATATTTCTTTTTTAAAAAAGAGAAAGTAAGTAGTTTCAACTTATAAAAAGTTTTACTTTTTCCTTTTTACTAGAAAGTTAATAGTTTAGATAGTTAAAAATTGACCTTTAACTTTATAAAATTTGAAAACAAAACTATTATCTTTTGTGGCATTTTAAAAACCACTGAAGTTAATATATAACTATCAATTTCCTTTAGAGAAGGTAGCAGATAAATCAGGAATATAATTAATATTTACTGGCATCCATAAAGCAAAAGAATACTATTAAATGTATTAAATTCATTGAACACTTTACTTTCTATTTCTTTCCCTTTATTTATACATACACAGCAAAGAAAAAATTCAAAATTACTACATTATTTTTAAAAATTTCTTTGAGAGTTTTTTTTTTTTTTTTTTTTTTGCTATAGGGCACGTGCACTTGCCAGAAAGACAAGAGAGAGACAGAGAGATAGAAAGCGAGAAATCACTCCCCCGAGGGGGGATGGTCATGCAGCAATCCCTTCTCCTCCGTTCTCCTCTTGGGATCTTGGGCACGCACGCACATGTGCCTGGCGTGAGTTTAAGCCACCGGGTCTGAGATTCGAACTGCAGTCAGCTACATGGGATTTCAGCGACATAGCCATTACACTAACTGCTGATCCCACTACATGTTATTGATACATAAAATTTATAGTAAACTCCAGTTTTTAAAATGTTTTCACAGACAATATCTACTTTTTACTGATATTCTTTTGCACATTATCTTTTAATGACTATAAAGAAAACTTATTTCAATTCATCATCATCCTAAAGATGATGTCCTTTCTCTCCAAAACAGCTGAATACAAAGCATTTTGTGTGTTTTAGCTCATTTACTCAGGTAGATGATACTTTCAAAAATAAACAATTCATAAATGATTCTTGGAGTTACTACCTGGAAGCAAAATTCCCTTTATAGATTATAGTTGCTGTATAAGAAATATACATAGGGCTGGCAAGTGGCATGGTTTAAGGGCATATGACTCTCACATGGCCAAATGTGGTTCGGGTCCCAGACCTGGCGGCTTGCTTTCTCTTTCCCTCCCTCCCTCTCTCTCTCACTTTCACTCTGTCCCTCTCTGGTCAAATAAAAAAAAATAATAAAAAGTAAATAAATAAAAAATAAAATAAAATAATTCTTTAAAAAAAGGAAAAGAAATATACATGAAAGTATATGTCTTCTATTAAAATGAAAATTTGTGCATACAGTAAATGAGTATTTCTTTCTTTTTTTTTTTCTCTATAGAGTGTATATGCTTACTGCAGAAAGAGAGAGTGGGAGAGCCAGAAAGTACTTCCCAAGGAGGATGACTACACTGTAATCTCTTCCCCCTCATTTACCTCCTGGAATTTTGGCCAGGAATGGACACATGCCCACATACATGTCTTTCAAGGTACCAGGTCCAGGACTTGAATTTCACAGTTGACCACGTGGGATTCAGCTGCTCGCCAGAGACAGAGAGAAACAGAGAGACAGAAAGACAGAAAGAAAGAAATCACACCCCCGCCCCCGAGGGATGGCCATGCTGCCATCCCTTCTCTATTATCCTCCCGGCATTTTGGGCACATACACACATGGCTTAGGTTTCAAGTCTCTGGGTCTGGGACATGAACCGCGGTTGGTCATGTGGGAGTCCAGTGACGTAACCATTATGCCATCTGCTGCCAACACCCACCCTCCGTGTGATTTTCAAACCTTGACTTGAAATTCGTTTGGCCATATGGGAATCCAGTGCCTTAACCACTACACTCCCTACTGGCCTGCAAATCAGTACTTCTAACAGCAGATTAAACTATAGCCTTGGTCTGTGGGAAGAAAGGCTGCAGCCCTTCAGGCGATACAGTCTGTTTTTTTTTTACAGAGAGATTTTTGCTATAGGGCATGTGCATTCATGAGAAAGACAAAGAGAGGCTGAGGGAAAGAAAATGAGAAATCATCCCTCCCAGAGGGCGTGGCCACACCTCAATCCCTTCTCCTCCATTCTCCTCTTAGGATATTGGGTACGCCCGCACATGAGCCCAGTATGAGTTTCAGTCTGCCAGGTCTGGAACTCAAATTGCAGTCAGCAATTTGGGAGTCCAGAACCTTAACCACTATGCCACTTGCTGGTCTCAACATACACAGTCTTAACATAGACCAGGATATTATATCTTTGGGAAAGTTGTGACGTATTTTCCTATGCAAAAATGGGTCATGACTTTCCCTATGACCCAATAGATATTTACTCTATTTTAATTAATCATTCACTACTCTTATCAAAATAACTTAGTGGTTTTAGTAATTTTAAAAAAAACCCTGTAAAATAATGGGAGAAGAATAGCATAATATTTTACTATATGTATTACATAATTTATCATATTAATTTCATTTAATCCCCCAATACCATTATAAAATAGAATTAAGTACTTGGAGCTTAATGTTGAATAAAATGAGGAAAACTGCAGTAAGGGGAGCAGACAAAAGCTGACAAAAGCAGAGAATCATTTCTACATTCTAACTGAATCATACTATAGGATCCTGAGATCATAGCTAACATATTTAAAGACCAATAATCAAAATATTGATGGTAAGTGTTAACCTACAAATCTTAGGAACATGACCTATTTCAAATCACTAGAAGTAGCACTCAACTCCCTCAGGCACATGGACTAGTACTGGAAAGTAGGAAAAATACCCACTTCTCAGTCTGTTTTTACACTTGTATCTATCATTGATAGACAGTTTCGATGTGCTTCTGATGCATGCTCTTTCTTTTCCATGTGCTCTGAGTCCTGGGAGGATGAACTATAGGGATACATCAACAAGCTTCCTTGACTTCTAGTATAGGGTTGGGTTTGGCCAATGGGTAGACCAACCGCAGATTAATTTGGAAGGGAGAGACTCCATGAGATTATCTAGCAAAGACTAGCTACTTCCCTTAACCGAATGCCACATTCTTATCAATGGTCCTCTTTGACTTTCAGTTTAGGCAGCTGTTTCCTTCTTTTTTTTTTTTTTTTTTTTTTTTTGAGAGGTTTTTTGCTATAGGGCGCATGTGCTCGCCAGATAGACAGAGAGACAGAGAGACAGAAAGTGAGAAATCACCCCCCAGGAGGGGTGTCCACACTACAATCCCTTCTCCTCCATTCTCCTCTCAGGATCTTGGGCACGCACACACACGTGCCCGGCGCGTTTTAAGCCACCGGCTCTGGGATGTGAACCACGGTCGACTACATGGGAGTCCAGTGACATAGCCATTATGCTAACTGATGGTCCCAACTGGTTCCTTCTTTCATACCCTTTGACCTCTAAGAGATAAATGCTCCCATTCTATTTTTTTTTTTTTTTTCGGTTTTAGCCCTATGGCTCATGTACTCTCACTGGAGGAAGACAGTGAGAGAAAAGGTGAGAAATCAACCCCTGTCCCCAGGGGGAATGGCATGCCATAGTCCCTTCTCCTCTATTCTCCTCCTGGGATTTTGGGCAATCCTCCCCCACCCCCCCCACACACACACACATACCTAGCTTGATTTTCAATCCACTGGGTCTGGGACTCAAACCACAATTGCCCATGTGGGAGCCCAGCTCCTTAACCATCATGCCACCTGCTGGCTCTCCAAACCCCCACTCTTGCTAAACCTTATGGCTTTGCTGTGCATTCTATTTCCCTAATAAATAATCCCCTTATTAATACATTCTCAATGTGTACATCAATGGGCCATTCATTTCTTGCCAGGATATTGACTGATGCAACATCTGATAAGTAGATTGCTATTATACTAGAGGAAAAACAGTGAAAAGAGTGTTCTTAGTTTTCTGTGATTGTTCCATATACTTAACTATGGCAATTTTTTTCTAGGAAAAGAAATATTTTGAAGAAATATCACTTTGGTTTATAAAAAAATTAATGCTTTGGGACCAACAGTTAGCATAATGGCTGTGTCGCTAGACTCCCATGTGGTCCACTGTGGATCAAGTCTCAGATCCCGTGTCTTCAACTCACTCCGGGTGTGTGTGTGTGTGTGTGTGTGTGTGCATGCCCAAGATCCTGAGAGGAGAATGGAGGAGAAGGGACTGCAGCATGACCACCCCCCAGGGGGTAATTTCTTGCTTTCTGTCTTCTGTCTCTTTGTCTCTCTTTGTCTTTCTGGCAAGCTCACACGCCCTATAGCAAAAACCTCTCAAAAAAATTAATGCTTTAAATGGAAAGCCCAATTAAATATTAAGTATTTTAAAATGTTAAGCTTAAATTTACCTAAGCATTCTGATCACTAGAAAATTCATTTTTGCAAGGATAAAAGGCCTTCAAATATCAACTGTTATTGATTTCCCTGCTTCAAATTGTAAATATCTTAGAATTCTTATTCTTGAAACATTTAAACACGAAACCCACTCAAAACAAAGAAACTTACTCCTTTACCGTACATCCCACTCTAATGCCTACTTCTTTGAGCTGTCTGCAATTGATTTCTCTTTGCCATTTCCTGTTTTCCCTTCGAGAGTAATGAATTTAGCAATCTGTCCTCTTACTTTACAGAAAGCTCTCTGCAGAATCACCAGGAATTCCTTTTTGCTTTTCTCATTTTATGTATATTTAGTCCTCCTCTTACTTGATCTCTCATTCTAACTTGCGAATGCTCTTTGATATTAAGACTTTCTACCTTTGATTTAACACCATTACTCTCTTTATACTGGCCTCCTATGCCTGTAACCACATCTGCTTGGTGCCTTCCAGTGTTTGCTCTTTCCTCACTGTCCTTTAGATGTTCCTCCAGATTCCGACCGCCATGGTGTGTCCTCGCCACTTCACCTCACAGCTTCAGCCATGATATGCTCATGGCAATTTTCATCTTTGTATGTAGTGTCTTTTCTCTCTACTGAGCTTCAGATACACATTTCCAAATGTATTCTAGACATTTTCATGTAGATATGTAGCAGGTACCACACTATAACATGTCTGAAATGAAACACCATCTTCCCCTAAGATGTCCATTTTTTTTTCTCCAGCTCCCCAAACTGCATATTAGCTATACTGATGACCAAATCAGAAACTTGGAAGGTTTTTTTGCTTGTTTATTTCCCTTTCTTCTTCTTCTTCTTTTTTTTCCCCCCCTTTTTTTTTTTTTTTCTAGAGGGTGTGTGTGCTCACCAGATAGAGGCACAGAGAGAGGAAGAGGAGAAAGCATCCCCAAAGGGCTGGTCATACTGCAATCCCTTCTTGTCCATATCTCCCTCTTTTGGGATTTTGGGCAGACATGTACATGCCCTCTCATGCATTTCTGGTGTGTTTCTTAAGCTACTGGGTCCAGGACACAATCTGTGAGATTGACTGTGTAGGATCCAGCTGCCTTAACCACCAGGCCATGGAGCCAGCTCTTGTTTTTCTTAAGACAGGGTCTTGCTCTGTTGCTATCTTCCTGCCTCAGCTTCCCAGCTGAGACTACATGTGTGACTACCATGTCCAGTCTTCAGGTTGGACCAGGAAGTAAGCCTGAGCCTCTTGTGTGGTCCTGGCTTCTGGGGCAAGGTGTTTTAGCAGGGTGTGCCGCCATGGCTGGACTAGAAATTTGGATATTGCTTTCTTATCAACTGACTAACCTTTAACTCTGTTCATAATCTTTACTTTTTTGTCAATTTGCCAGAGAGCATGTGTATAAGTTGGAGAGATACTTACAGAAAGAGAGAGAAAAAGAAAGTAAGAAAGTACTCCCCACAGGGGATAGTCATGTTGCAATTCCTTCTTCTCTGTTTGTTCCTTCTGTCGGGATTATTGGCATAAATGTACATATTCCTGGTTTGTTTTTCAAGCCATAGGGCCTGGGACTCGAACTACACAACTGATCCAGAACCTTAATCACAATGCCACTGGCTAGCCCCATAATCTTTATCTCATCATATTACCTCTTTGTATAAATGCAGAGTCCCTGGCATCACAGTTAAGGAGTAATCTATATGCTCCAAAACATCGTGTGTTTATCCCTGTCATGGAATTTATCAGACAGTACTCCCAGTTCCCACTTACTAGTCTCCCTCAGCCATCATGAATGCAGCCACAACCTGAGCTAGGATAAGGGCATATCCATCTGTATCATCCATGCCCAATACAATGTGTGGTATCAATTCAACACTTAATGAAGGTTCATGAATGAATGAATGAATAAATGAAGGTGAGTTTACAAAATGGCATTCTAGGGGCCAGCAGGTAGCAGAGTGGTTAAGGCGCTAGACTCCCACATGGCTGACTGTGGTTCGAGTCCTGGACCCAGAGGCTTGAAACATGCTAGGCATGTGTGTGTACATACTCAAAATCCTGAGAAGAGAATGGAGAAGAGGGGATTGCAGTGTAGTCATCTCCCTGGGGGGGGGGGGGGGTATAATTTCTTACTTTCTGTCTCTCCAGTGAGCACACACTCCCTATAGAAAAAAATCTCTCTCATAAAAAAAAAAAAAATAAAAGCCATTCTACATCAATAAAAAAAAAAAGCCCATAAAAAATGACTATGTCTTCATATGTTGGGAATTGTGATCATGAAAAGCATTTAGTCTGTCACTTTTGGTCCAGCATTCTGCCACTGGTCTATTCCTAATGTGGACTTATTTCCTTTTAGGAGCAGGACTTTATATGACTAACTAGTCAAAATCCAGTTTTCCAGTGAATGCTTAAAATGATAAGGACACAGTACTTTCCTAAGCTCCTCTTTAAATAGCAATCTTACTTGAAGCCAAATATCACATGACTATATTGAACTTAATATAATTTCTATCAGCCAAACTGCATTAGAGCCCTGATACTATCAGGGATGAGCAATTTGGCAGGCTCTCTCCTTCCCATTCACCTTCACTTGCTTACCTTGCCTCTAAGAAAATATTATAAGACCTGACATGCTGGCTTTATCACAGAGAGAATAACATGTAGAAAATAACTGGGAGGTAGAAAACCAATCTCTAAGTCTAAACTCAGAAGAGTTTCACTAATTTAAGGCTAAAGCCTTCAACTATCCAAAGGCTGTCCCCTTTCAATATTCCTCTCTCACAGTTACATTCCACATCCAGTTTATGGTCCTCTGTCACTATAGCCCTGCCTCCCCAAGTGATAATAGAACATCATATATAATACTATAGATAAATAAAATATAATATTCAAAAGCAAGCACACAAATAATTTCATGAAGTGGCAGTGGTATTTGGATTCCATCATGATTATACACCCACCTCAAGTTGTGTGTAATCACTTCCATTGAATATTTTTCCTTTTTTATCAAACACAGCCCAATTATAATAAAAAAAAAATAGAAGGTGCTGAAGGTAGGGCTTGTGATTTTTACATGGCTTGGCTCGAATTCTCACAGCCTTGTGAGTGAGATATTATTGACTGAATTACATGGATAATGAAATTGAAGTTGGCAGCACTCAAATAATTTCCTCAAGATTATACAGATAACTGGGACCAGCAGTTAGCGTAATGGCTATGTTGCTGGACTCCCACGTAGTAGACCGCGGTTCGCATCCTGGACCCGGTGGCTTAAAACCCACGCTGGGCACGTGTGCGTGCGTGCCCAAGATCCCGAGAGGAGAATGGAAGAGAAGGGATTGCGGCGTGGCCATTCCCCCTGGGGGGTGATTTCTCGCTTTCTGTCTCTCTGTCTCTCTCTGTCTGGCGAGTGCACGTGCCCTATAGTGAAAAAACCTCTCAAAAAAAAAAAAAAAAGATTATACAGATAGCAAGGGGTAAGGATGAGATTCAAACCCATGTCCTTAATATTTACTGTTCTATGAATTCTTATTGGCATGTCATCTACCCCAATAATTGTCCACATCCAGCTTTTAACTCTATTTGTTAAAATGGATATTTGTCTAGGCCTTTACTTGAGCCCTCTTCCATGAACCTCTGTGGTGGGAAGATATTACAATTGTGCTTCTCAAAGCATTCCCATAAATATGTGTTAAAAAGAGAATAAGTACCTACAGTCTCTCCCAAATGAATGACCCAGATGTAAATGGCAAAGAAAAGTGAGACAATTTTAACAGGAATTTGTGCGACTCCCCACAGAGTGCATTCAGAAATGCTAAGCGAGGTCTACATGCTTTGTTTAGTAACAAAACACAAGAAACTGTTATTGATGGCACGATCATGGTAAGACTCTAGAGAACTTTGTTTTATCTGTCAAGCTCGCTCAAACATTTCAAAACAGCCTTTCTTCCCTGGCACACAGAGTTGGTGAAAATAACTCACCGCAGCCGGATTCGTCTTCATTAAAGTGACAGTCAGGCACTCCATCACAGAGCAGGAGGGACGGGATGCAGTAGTTGGAAGAGCACTGGAACTCCGTGCTACCGCAGAGCTGTGCGGGCGGGCGGGGAGGACAATCCATTTCATCAGATCCATCTACACAATCCTCCTGTCCATTACACTTCCCCAAGACGGGGACACACTGCAGCGTGTAGATACAAGAAAATTGATCAGCTCCACAGGGTGATGGCTGTGGTGTGACGGGACCTAAAGGAAAGAACACGTCAAGTCACTGTGGCATTCAGAGAAGTGTCACCATCAGCACCTCAACATTGCAGGACACACTGATTCTTGCATAAAAATGAAATACTGTAGCAGTATAAGGAAATTCATTTCCAATATGGAATAATCCCAAGGATCTTTAAAAAGCTCATGAGAAATGGACCTTATAAAAAATATGCATGGGTCTCAATTTTTTTTTTTTTTTTTTGGCACCAAAATAAACTCATACTTCAATTCCAGTTTTCTGGTTTTTTTTTTTTTTTTTTTTTTAGGTTTTTCTACCAAAAGGCATGTGCACTCACAAGAAAGAGATAGTGAGAGGGAAAGTGAGGACGGAATCTACCTCCTCCCAGGGGAGATGGCCACACTGTAATCTCTTCTCCTCCATTCTCCTCTAGGGATTTTGGGCACACACCTAGTGTAATTTTCTGTTCTTTCCTTTTCTTTTTTAAGAGAGATTTTTGTTATAGGGTACATGTGCTCACCAGAGAGACAGAGAGTCAGAAAGTGAGAAATCACCCCCTAAGGGAGATGGTCAAACTGCAATCCTTTCTCTTCCATTCTCCTCTTAGGATTTTGGGCATGCATGCACACATGCCAAGCATGGATTTTTTTTTAGAGGTGTTTGCTATAGGGTGCATGTGCTCGCCAGACAGACAGAGAGACAGAGAGATAGAAAGCGAAAAATCACCCTCTAGGGGGGGATGGCCACGCCGCAATCCCTTCTCTTCCATTCTCCTCTCGGAATCTTGGGCACGTACGCACATGCGCCCGGTGTGAGTTTAAGCCACCGGGTCCGGGACTCAAACCACGGTCGGCTACATGGGAGTCCAGGCACATAGCCATTATACTAACTGCTGGTCCCCAAGCATGGGTTTTAAGCCGCTGGGTCTGGGACTTTAATCGCGGTCAACTATGTGGTAGTCCAGCAACATGATCATTATGCAATTGCTGGTCTCCAGGTGTGATTTTCAAGCCAGTGGGTCCAGAGCTTGAACCAAAGTTGGCCATGTGGGAGTCCAGTCCCACAGCCGCTATAGTACCTGCTGGCTGTGCAATTTCATTTTTCTATGAACTTTCTGACATCTCCTCATCTGAACTTTATGAAACATGCAAGCGCGATTAGAGTATATGCCATATTTCATCTTAATTCTTCAAAGGGGCATCAATGACATGAAAGCTCACACTTTCAAGTTAGAGAAAAAATTCTGAGTCATGTCCCTTACATCACAAAATCAGATTTTGCTTGAGAGTAAAGATAGATTTACATAGTAAGTTAGGCTCTTTGGACAGGTGCACTCACAATTTTATTGGGTCATTGGGAAAGTCATGATGCATTTTTGCATAGAAAAACATGTCATGACTTTCCTGATGACCTAATAGAATTGAAGGAAATTATTATATCAGTATACACTTTACCAACTGTCTTTTAATGGCCTCTGCCTGGGGAGTCTGGCTTCTGAGACCACAGCCAGGCTGAGTCACAGGAGTAGAGGGGGCCATCAATTTGTCATGTGGTATTTTGCTCTTAGATCTTGATTACTGCTTGAAGACCATGTGCTGTCATATGGAAAGCACAGATGAAATCCTAGTTTTATCTAAGACTGTAATAGAAAGAATCTTGAGACCAGCAGGTGGTGTGGTGATAAGGCGCTGGAATTCCCACATGGCCAGCCTTCGTTTGAGTCCTAGAACTGGTGGCATGATTTCTCACTTTTCCTCTCTCTCTCTCTCTCTCTCTCTCTCTCTCTCTCTCTCTCTCTCTGTGTGTGTGTGTGTGTGTGTGTGTGTGTATGTGTTTCTCTCTCCCTGGTCAAATGAAAATGAATAAATGAATAAATAAAATTAAATAATTCTTTTAAAAAAAGGAAAGAAAGAATCTTGAAGATATTCTGGTTCAAACTGAGCCAACTCATTTTACAGATGAGGATACTGAAGTTCACACATTTTAAGTATTGGAAGACCCAATGCTATTTTGGTAAACTTTCATTATACCAAACTATTCAGCAGTGAAGATTTCAGTTCACCTGAAGTCAAATTTAAGGCATGGGCCAAGAATGTTGAAGACAGATGAGCCTATGTTCTAGAGGTCAAAGAATGTATATGAACATATGGGCTTGCACTAATTTGCTGGAACTTTAGCAGTGGGGAGGCTCCATACTCTGACTGTGCTAGTTGTTGATGGATTCACCAATATATTAAGGGAAAATAAAACAAAAATCAGAGACAGGTAGTAATGGAGACCAGTTCAGAAATGTTTTTTTGTTTGTTTGTTTGTTTTACTTACTAATATATTACTTTTTGTACACTCTTGGCTTTTTTTTTTTTTTTTTTTTTTTTTTTGTTATACAGTGCATGCGGTTATCAGAGAGAAATAGAGAGAGACAATGAGAAGGAAAGTGAGAAATTACCCGGCCATGCTGTAATCCTTTCTCTTCCATTCTCCTCCTGGGATATTGGGCGTGCACACACACACGTATGCCTGGCATGATTTTCAAGTCACCAGGACTAGGACTCAAACTGTGGCCAGCCATTTGGGAGTCCAGTGCCATAATCACCACACCACCTGCTGGCCTGATTAATATATTTTAAAATAATTTCTTTTTATGGACTACATGACAATAATTTATTTTAGACATAAAGTCCATGTAGTGAGTTCATATTTAAAATGAAATATGAAAGTTCCTCTTCCTCTCCACCTAACCAGTGAGGAAGATAAATATAGAGAGAATGTATTTAGACTTGACCTGGTGACCAGAACTATGTACTTGAGATCTTCGTGCCCATGCGTAAGGACTGTGTGTCCATGGAATCTGGTATATTTAACTAGGAGAGGGGAAAGTGCATGACTGAGACATTAGTTCTGTATCTAACTGCCTGAAAGCGTAGCAGCATACAGAACTGCAGTGTTCTAATGTTCAAATTCCAAAATCGAACTTAGAAAGTAAAATGGATATAAATTTTATACCTTTCTGTATAGCTCTTTTGACACTTAGCCAAAACTATCATCAAATACTTTTTCTTTATTGTTTCATCAGACTAATTTCACATTTAAGGATGGGCACACATAATTTATTTTTTCTAAAATATTTTATGCACTAAATGTTATTTTTATGAACTCAGCAAAGGTTAGAAAGGTTTAATAACCTTTTGCATGTAATGAAATTGAGAATCAACTTTAGTAACATGCCTACTACTTAGGTAAGATACCGAACTCTTCTGAAAATCATGGAAGCAATTGTCTCTATTGGAAGATAGATACATATTCTTTATGCTTTCCATCCTGTATTTAAAATGTGTGCATGTGCATTTACGTGTTCGCGTGTATGCATTCCTGTGTATGTAGTATAGTAGATATGCAAAAATAAAACTCTTCTTTATTTGGAGATAAACATTGCATTAAATTCTGGAATCACTTTTACTGAAAGGCACTTAGAACTCACTTGTTCTAGACCTGGCTTTTCAAGGAAACTGGTGAACTTGTACTGCCCATAGAGGATACTTTCCTGTTCTTCCCAGGTCTTTCACTGAGATCAAGGTGAACATTTCCCCAGTTGCTGAGGAGTGGTGAGATGACCACTCACAGTTGAGCCCTGCTCCAGGAATTGTCCTTTATAATTACATACACTCTTAGAAAAGTGCAATTCACTGACTAATGCATTGGTGATAGATGGACTAGGCCCTATCATAGCTCAGTATGTGATGTCCATGAAGAGCCAGTACAGCTCTAGGGCTCCACAAGGCACTGTCTGTCCTGTCTGCATTACAGCTCAACCCCTGTCTCATTATCCTCAGTTTTGCTTCCTTCACTCCTTTGAGGGAATGTTATTTAGAGAATTTCCAATACACCTTTTACATGGGAACTGTCTCAGAATTAGTTTCACAGCGACCTTGACTTCCAACACCATCCAACTATCAGAATGTATCTTGCTTGAAATTAAGTCCTCTCTGAATCACTTCTCACATTATTTTGGAGCATGAATTTGTACTTTTCTTTAAGAGAGTTTTTTTTTTTTTTTCTTAGGTTTTTGCTCTAGTGTGCATGCACTCACTGGAGAGACAGACATAGAGAGACAGAAAATGAGAAATCACTCCCCCCCAGGGTGGATGGCCACACTTCAATCCCTTCTCCTCCATTCTCCTCTCAGGATTTTGGGCACGCATGCACACACACCCAGTGTTAGTTTAAGCCTCTGGGTCCAGGACTCAACTCCCAGTCCACTATGCGGGAGTCCAGTGACATAACCATCATGCTATCTGCTAGTCCCCTTTTTATAAGAGAGATTTTTGTTATAGGGTGTATATACTCACTGGGACAGAGACAGAAAGTGAGAAATCAACCCCAGGGGGAATGTCCACACTGCAATCCCTTTTTCATTTTCTTTCAGGATCCTTGGCACACACGAACACATGCTTGGAGTTTCAAGCCACAGGGTCCAGGACTTGAACTGTGGTCTACAGTATTGAAATCCAATGATATAACCATTATACTATCTGTTGGTCCAGAATTTGTACTTTTTAAAGGAAGTTTAGGTAGGCATTTAGCCAGAGGCAGTTCTTTAGTGGTTCATATAAATATATTTTTTCTTTTGGAGAGGTTTTTGTTATAGGTCACGTGTGCCAGAGAGAAACAGAGAGACAGAAAGTGAGAAATCACCCTCCCAGAGGGGATGGTCATGGTGCAATCCCTTTTCCTCCATTCTCCTCTTGGGATATTGGGCATGCATGCACACGCATCTGGCATGAGTTTAAGCCACTGGGTCCGGGACTTGAACTGTGGTCGACTACATGGGGGGGTCCAGCAACATAGCCGTTAAGCTAACTGCTGGTCCCATTCATATTTCTTTTAAGTCTCTTGTTTAATCCTAATGAAAATTGCAGATTCTACCACATAATATAGCCATGCTTTTTCAATATAAACAGCTTCTTCCAAGCATTCAAATAAATTAATACTTTTGGAAGATATACTGTTTATCTTTTAACTTGAATGAATTCTGCTGCATACATTCCTTAAGAAGTACAGCCACAAATAGGTTATGGTTATACTACAGTCTAGTAGTAGTATTATTATTCACTATAGTGAATATAGTCTTATTATTCACTGTAGTGAATAATAAGTAAATCAAGAATATAGACATATTTATTGTCTTTAGCATTTTTTGAAAAATCATACTGTACCCTACAAAGAGGTACAATGATTATTTATAACCAGGAATCATAGTTAAAAATTAAAAATAAATAAAACAAATAAAAGAAGTATAGCCACAGTTAAGAAAGTTCTTCTGAAAATGTCAATTCAATGAACCTACATTTGGGTGTCACCCATTAAGTTACATAATTATTTTAGGTAAAGTCTTTCATTAAATTCTGTAGAAGACTTGTAATGGTAATTGTTCCCTTTTAACATTCTGTAAAATATCAGCACTACCTTAAGTGTTATATACTGTATGATTCTAACAATATGGCATTGTAGAAAAGGCAAGTCTATTGAGACAATAAACATACCAATGACTGCCAGGAGTTGAGGGGTGGTGAGAGCTCAGGCAGGAGATATAAAGAGGTGGAACCAAAAGATTTTTAGGGCAATGAAACTATACTGTGTGATAAAAATGGTATATGCATGTCATACATTTGTGAAAACTCATGTACTGTGTCAAGAATGAAATCTACTGGGACCGGGAGACGACGTAATGGTTACGTCACTGGACTCCCATATAATAAACCGTGGTTCGAGTCTTGGACCCAGCATCTTAAAACTCATGCTGGGCACATGTGTGTGTGCACCCAAAATCCCAAGAGGAGAATGGAGGAGAAGGAATTGCAGTGTGGCCATCTCCCCTGGGGAATGAGTTCTCACTATTTATCTCTCTGTCTCTCTCTGGTGAGTGCAAATGCCTTGTAGTAAAAAGTTCTATGAAAAAAAAAGAAGAAAAAGAATGAACTCTACTGTAAACAAAGTAAGGACCTTGGGTGGTAATGATGTGCCATCGTAGGTTCATTCGTTGTAACAAACATACCTCTCAGGTGTAAGATATTGGTAGTGGGAGAGGCTGGATCTTTGCATGTTTTGGAGGGAATATATGGGAAATCTCTGTACATGACTGGGTTGTCAGAAAAATCATGATGCATTTTTCTATGTTTTTTAATGCAAAAATGTGTCATGACTTTTCTGATGATTCAATATTAATAATTTTACTAAAAACATAAAACTATTGTAAAATATAAAGTATGTGCGTGTGTATATAGGTATATATGAATGTACATTTTAAATGTACTGATATTGGTATATGTAATTATCAGTACTGGTGTTGAGTTATATATGAGGGGGCTTCCAAAAGCTCATGTAAAAATGGAATTAAATGATTTTATTTTGGTGCAAACAAATTTTGAAATCTGCATAGCTTTTCATGATACTAATTTTCCACAATCATTTTGAAGACTGGTCATGTACATCGCAGCACCAAAATTCCTTAGAACTTATGTTTTGGCCTGCAACTCACGTTTGATGCTTTTCTCTTGAAATTTCTATTTCCTAATTTCTTCAAATCTTTTTTAAAATGCAGAGACCCAACATTTAACATGCAAATGCTTTGGTAAATGCAGTGTGCATTGGTCAAGCACATTAGTCTATTTCATTTTTTTAAGAATTATTTATTATTTTATTTTTAAAATTTGCTATAGAGCACATGTGCTCACCAGAGACAGGGGGTGGGTGGGAGGAGAGAGAGAGAGAGAGAGAGAGAGAGAGAGAGAGAGAGAGAGAGAGAGAAAGAAAGAAAGAAAGAAAGAAAGAAAGAAAGAAAGAGAGAGAAAGAAAAAGTGAGAAAACAAGCCCAAGCAAGTCTGGGACTCGAACCACAGTCAGACATGTGGGAGTCCAGTGCCTTACCACCATACCACCTGCTGCCCCATTTGGTCTATTTCTTACCATGCCTAGTAAGCTATTTAGTCAAGTTTTTTTTTTTTTTTTTTTTTTTTTTTTTTTTTTTTAAATGGCCTTAAGATGCCAGGCCAGAAACTGTATAAGGGAAAAGGTGTCAAATTAGTTTTACCTAATCCTACCTGGAGCTTGCTTCCTTGAGACACTCTGTAGAAGAGTGTAACAGGCACAATGCGAGACTGAGACTTATGTCAGGAAACCAAACTGAAATAGTGCATTCTGTGTTGATAATATCCTCTTCATATAGCCCACAAAGTGGCATTAAAATAAAGATGAAGAAAAGAAATACAGAGTGACACTTAGAAATGTTGGTGACAGTGATAGAGGGAAAGAGAGGAAAGATACTTTAAAAATGTTGACTTATTTGGCATGATTTATTATATATCTTAAGGGTGTTTTATTTGTTGGTTGGCTAGATTTTTGAATTTTTGTTTTTGTTTTTGTTGTTAAGTCAGCATTTCTTGGGACCAGCAGTTGGCATAATGACTATGTCACTGGACTCCCATGTAATCGACTGCAGTTCAAGTGGACCCTGTGGCTTAAACTCACACCAGGCACGTGTGTGTGCATGCCTAAGATCCCGAGAGGAGAATAGAGGAGAAGGGATTGCGGTGTGGCCATCCCCCCTGGGGGGCAGTGACTTCTCACTTTCTGTCTCTCTTTCTGCCCAGCGCACGCGCCCTATAGCAAAAAAGAACTCTCAAAAAAAAAAAAAAAAAAAAAAAAAAGTCAGCATTTCTCAAACTACCTCTGATCAGGGGTTTATCTATATAAGTGCTAGAGGTAGGAAAGAAGTATCTCTTGAAAGGCAGATCACAAGTTTCAAGTGTTGGAATCAATAATAGAGGGTATTTCATATTGTAGTTTGCAATTGATCTATTCTTTGTATATTGGATCTGATTCAAGGCTGCGCCATTAATAAAGTTACTCTCATTCACCTGTATCTCACCAAAGGTGCTTCCTCCAGTGGAGAATAAGAGTGTAGATTTACAACTATCACCTGGAAATTGGACGTAAGTCAGTGCTTTTTATTTTTTTATTTTATTTATTTGTTTGTTTATTTATTGAGAGAGAAAGATATTTTTGCTATGGGGCACAAGCACTCTCCAGAGAGACAGAAAGTAAGAAATCACTCCCCAAGGGGGATGGGCACACCACAATCCCTTCTCCTCCATTCTCTTCTTAGGATCTTGGGTGCACACATGCGAGCGCCTGACGTGAGTTTTAAGCCACCAGGTCCAGAACTTGAACCGTGGCTGACTACATGGGAGTCCAGCAACATATTACGCCATCTGCTGGTCCTAAGTGCTTTCTTGTCTACATTGCACAAGTAGTGCAAGCACATAAACATCAGCTCTCACGGGCTTCAACAGGAAATAGGTTAAGAAATACTGCTTTAGAGTATAGTACTGTGTACAGGTTAATTGTAAAAAGGGTGATTCTGGAGCAACAGAGAATTTCAACAATCAAAGCTATACCAGTGCCATCAACAATTGTCATTTCACCACCATACCAGTGTTTTTGCCATATCTATACCCATTTACTTTGCCCAAAGCTATAATTTCAAAGAAAGTTTGGACACTCCAAGTTAGAACTGGACAAAGTTTAATCTCTCTTTGAGAGCATAATTGCTCAATGCCTAAGAGAGTTGATGGTCTGAGGTATATATTCAACTAGTAATTCTTACATTGATGAAAAATAAATCAATGGTTTAAAAAGGAATTATACTTCCCTTGAAAATATGGAGCCAGATAACTAAAACAAATAAGCAAAAGAATGCATTGAATAATAGATTATTCCCAAATATTTAATAAACCACAAAAATGAAAGGGTAGTTCAGCAAATTTAAACTGAAAAGCTTTTTAAGTTTTTCTTTTTTTTGCAAAGGGCACATATACTCACCAGAGAGAGAGAGAGAGACAGAGAGATATTGAGAGGGAAAGTGAGAAATTACCTCCTGGGGGAATGGCCATGCCGCAATCCCTTCTCCTTCATTCTCCTCTCAGGATTCTGGGCATTCATACAAATGTATGAATGATTTTTAATCACACATACAAATGTATGTGTGATTTTTAAGCTGTTGGGTCTAGGACTCAAACCACAGTTATTGGCCATGTGGGAGTCCAGCACCATAACCACAATGCCACCTACTGGCCCCTGGAAAGGTTTTTAAAAATTAAGTTTTCTGGGGACTAGCAGATGGCATAACGGTTATATTGCTGGGATCTTATGTAGTCGAACGTGGTTCAAGTCCCAGACCCTATGGCTTAAAACTCACACTGAGTGTGTGTTCGTGCATGCCCAAGATCCCGAGAAGAATGGAGGAGAAGGGATTGTGGCATGGCCATCCCCCTCTCTATCTTTCCAGTGAGTGCATGCAACCTACAGCAAAAATCTCTCTAGAAAGATTTTTTTTCATTGGCCAGCAGATAGTGTAATGGTTACATTACTGAATTCCCATGTAGTCGACGGTGGTTCAAGTCCTGGACCCAGAGGCTTGAAACTCACGCCAGGTGCATGTACGTGCATGCATAGAATTCCAAGAGCAGAATGAAGTAGAAGGGATTGTGGTGTTGTCATTCACCTGGAGGGTGATTTCCTGCTTTCTATCTCTCTTTCTCTCTCTGTTTGTCTAGCAAGTGCACATGCCCTATAGCAAAAATCTCTCTCTCAAAAAAAAAATCTGATGTTTTTGAATATAAATTTAAAATTTAATAACTAAAGTTATCATTCATTTCATAAGAATACCATGGGTCTCCATAGAGTTTTACTAATTGCTTCAGAAGTTTATGAGATTTTTACATAAAGGACTTTTGCAAACCATACTGTATATAAATGTACAAGAGTAACCCTACCCTTTTTGTTTTTTAATAGATTTTAAAAAGTGAGGAGAAAGGAAAATCTTTAAGGAAAAAGACCCCATAAGGAGTTTCAGAATCTGTTATTTTTAACTAACTTCAACATTCCCAGTAAGTAAGCAAGGCATTGCTCTGGTAACTGCATTCCCTTTCATTTTGCTCTACGTAGACAGTTCCAGTCCCTCACCTTGTCAGTGTTTCTTTGTCCTCCTGTAGGAGATTACGTTTTATCGTTTACTTATGTTTAGACAGCAGTGGAAGTATACGTCTCATAGCAATAAAAATTATTGCATATAAATAAGATACAAGGGGAACCGGCAGTTAGCGTAATGGCTATGTCGCTGGACTCCCACGTAGTCGACCGCGGTTCGCGTCCCGGACCCGGTGGCTTAAAACTCACGCCGGGTGCGTGTGCGTGCGTGCCCAAGATCCCGAGAGGAGAATGGAGGAGAAGGGACTGCGGCGTGACCATCCCCCCTGGGGGGTGATTTCTAGCTTTCTGTCTCTATGTCTCTCTCTGTCTGGCGAGCGCACGCGCCCTATAGTGAAAAACTCTCCAAAAAAAAAAAAAGTTAAAAAAAAAAAATGTTACAGGAAATTCAATGAAACGTTCTTGTGAATTTCATATAAGTTCAGCAAAAGCCTAAAGAGTCAAAGATAATCTGATGAATCTTTATCTTTATGATTACTATGTTTAGTGAAAATAAAATTGATTGTTTTGAAAGGAAAATGATGTACACATAGAATGTCTGTTTTTTTTTAATATTTTATTTATTTATTTATTTTGACCAGAGAGGAACAGATGGAGAGAGAGATAGAGAGGGACAGTAAGAAAGCAAATCACCAGGTCCTGGACACAAACTGCAGTCAGCCATGGGGGAGACCAGTGCCCTTATATACCACACCACCTGCCAGCCCCTAGAGCTGCTTTTTTAAAGGGCAGAAATTAGGACAGTTGCTAAACACTGTCATACTCAGTGGCATAGATAGTAGAAATGCTCACTATAAGATTTAATATATCAGGGGCCAGCAGATGGCATGGTGGTTAAGGGCACTAGATTCCCACATGGTCGACCATGGTTTGAGTCCTGGACCTGGCAGCTTGCTTTCTCACTTTCTCTCTCTCTCTCCCCCTCGCTGGTCAAATTAAAATATATATATAAAGTTAAATAAAATAATTTTTTTTAAAAAAGTCTTAATACATCAGTTACAGATTGATAATTGTTGATCTCTGCCAGGTATTCTTTTAACATGCAAAAATAATTACAAAAAACTAAGGAGTGGAAAAGAAGATTATAATTTTTAAACTTAATTCATAAGGGCTCTTGTTTTTAGGTATTTTGAATTACAATCTTATGTTTATATCTCCATAAGAGCCCTCATCAAGTATTCAAACATTAATGTCTTTTTCATTAAAAAAAAAAAAAAAAGGGCATTTCAGGCTGGCCACACTACACAGGGGTTAGTGTTTTGCATAGTGAACCAAATCCCACAAGCCTGACTTCTGTTCAAACCCCAGCCTTGGCAGCTTGAAAAACACACCAGGCATGTGTGTGCATGTACCCACATCCTGAGGAGATAGAGGAAAAATAAGGAGCGTTACCAGGTCCCATGAGGGTGCTCTCTCTCTCTCTCTCTTTGGTATACATATGTGCCCTCTGGCATTTAAAAAATTCAATACATTTATAGTTTTTTAAATATACGCATTTCTTTCTTTTCTTTTTTTTTTTTTTTTTTTTTTTGAGAGATTTTTTGCTATAGGGCATGTGCACTTGCCAGAAAGACAGAGAGAGACAGAGAGACAGAAAGCAAGAAATCATCCCCCAGTGGGGATGGCCATGCCACAACCCTTTTCCTCCATTCTCCTCTCTGGATCTTGGGCACACATGCACACATGCTCAGCATGAGTTTAAGCCACCAGGTCCAGGACTCAAAATATGGACGACTACATGGGAGTTCATTGATATAGCCATTATGCTAACTGCTGGTCCCCCAAATATACTCATTTCTAGTGGGGGACATATGAGGATCATTTTGATCTTATTTTATTACCATATATCTTATAGTGTAAATAGTCCTAAAAAGTCACAATGTGACCTCTGTTTGGACTAAAGAAAAGTGGAGTCCTGGCATATGCAGAAAAGAGGTGAGAGCACGTGGAGCATACGAGGCAGGAGAGTTTGTTTGGCCCGTCAGAGTCTGTGCATGAGCAAAAAGTCCAACAGCCTGATATAAGAAACGAAAGCAAAGGAAAGAAAAAGTTCTCAGAAGTTAGATCCAAGGTGGAAGCTGATAAGTATCTGAGATCAGATGCCAGATAGAAAGTGATCATTATTTTTCAAGTAAATAACTATTGCGAATCAAAGCTAAAGCTAAAATAAAAATAAGCAAGAACTAATTATATAAACATACTTACATACTCTTAGATATATGTGTGGGTTTATATATACATGTGCAGTTGTGCAAATAGGTGTGCATCCATGTGTGCACACACAGGCAGGTTATTTGAAACCATGAAGCTAGTCACTAGGGATAGAAAGGTTGGAGGGACAGCTGGGCAGTGGCCCATGGGCAATGCGGTCAGGAGAACACACGAGATCATGGTGGAGGGGCGGTGTCCTGTTCCCATAGCTCTCTCTTTCCTTTATCACATACGGAGGCTGCAGACACTGAAGAAAATCAAGATCCGATGAAAGAGAATGTATTAAGAGATCCTCCAAGAGAAATCACTGTTACTCAACATCTATATTTGCCACCATCATACAGTCTTTCTTCCTAATCTGAAATTACATAAATGATGAGTTTCCTGCCTTCATAGAAACCAGAACAATCTAAAACTGAAGCAAAGGTGGAAACATACATAAAAATATGAAATGTTAGGGTGGTTGCTGGTCAGTGCTTTCTTGTCATGAGGCCTGGAACCTGGAGAGACCCCAGTGGATTACAGATTCCTCTGTCTCATCATTTCCAGATGGTGCGATAGTTCCTGGGCTGAGATATCCGCGTTGTTGTGGCCTTGACTGCATGCACCATTGGACCAGGTTACACACTTGGCTGAACTTCATGCTGTTGTTCATGGATAGCTCTAGCACATATTTACTGACAGCTTATTTAATAACTAAAGAATTCCCCAAGTCCTGATCACTTGACTTAGAACTTTAGGGCCAGTATTATTAAATACATGCTTATTTTAATGCACCCTTCACATTGCTTACAGTACCCATGTCCCAAAGGAAGAATTCTGCTCAAAAGTGGCTCTCCAGTGCCTTCCAGGGTTAATTGCACTGTCCTTAGTCTGATTCAGCCTCACCTAGGCTCATGTTCTCCCCCATAAAATCCTAAAGTTGTGAGAAAATAATGAATTTTTCAGATCCTACGACAAACATTATACTCTTAGCTGGTTGGTATCCCTCCAGGAAAGAATGTCATCGTCAAGTTTTGTGGATGGAAAAACTTTTACTTACAGAAATTATGAGTGGGTGTTTTTGGCACCAATCAATTATTTAATCTTTCTCTTAGAATAGAAGGTTTGAAAATGGAGAGAGAGAAATTATATCATCACACACCACAAATATATACAACTGAAGGAAATCTAAGGGTTTTAGACAATCTGTGAGAGAATTGTGCTCCATTTCATACTCACTTTGGAAACATCTACTGTCTTAGGAAGGTCAAATAACAGACAAATCATTTAGAGAGGTGAGCAGTGGAGACCACTCGTCAGTACAATTCTGTGGCAGTCTATAATACACTTTCCAAGTATAAAGTCTTCTATGATCCAACGAAACTTCAATTAACAGGGCCTTGGCACCAAAAACAGGCAAAGACAGCTGCTATGTTTAATTTAATATTAACCTCGTTTTTGTTTTTGTTTTTGTTTTGTTTTGTTTTGTTTTGTTTTTCATGCTAAAGGGTACATGTACTGTCAGAGACAGAGACAGAGGAAAAATGAGAAAAACACCCCTTATGGGGCATGGTCACACTACCCCATAATCTCTTATTCATTTCTTTCTCTTTTCAGGACTTGGGACATGCATGCACATGTACCCAGCATGTGCCACAATATACAGGCTTCCTTCCAAATCTGAAATTACATAAGTATAGTTTCTCAAATTCCCAGGTCTAGTACTCAAAGCTAACAGTTGGCCATGTGGGATCTAGCTGCCTCAACCACCAGGCCACAGAGTTGGCCCAACATTGACTTTTGAAGAATAATTAGCTTGGGGCCAGCAAGTGGCATAGTGGTTAAGGTACTGGACTCCTAGATGGTTGACTACAGTTCAAGTCCCAGACCCTGCATTTCAGGCAAAATCCCAAGAGGAAAATGGAAGAGAAGGGATTGCAGCATGGCCATCCTCCCTGTGGGCTGATTTCTCATTTTCCCCCTTTCTCTGTCTCCAGCAAGCATACTCACCTTACAGCAAAAACCTAAATTAAAAAAAAAAAAAAAAAAATGAAAGAAAGAATAGGTAGCTTAACCTCAAGTTTGGAGTGTTGTAGATGATTATCACTATTTTAAAAAAAATACAGGGACAGCTTTTTTAGACTAATTTCTGCTTTCCTAATAGTGATTATATTAAATTGTGCTGGGTTCTCTTTCCCATGACATAACAAGCATTCTTGGAGATTGTTGGTCAGACCAGGGCGGCTCAACACAGAGATGTCAGCTGAAGGCATACCTGGCCCGCTCTGCAGAGTTGCACTAGGATCAGAAAGAGGAAAGCAGGCAAAAAACAAGGTCTGGATTCTTCGGCCCTTGTGCTGCCCTCCACATTGGTCAACCATCTGTTCGTCCAGGAAAGAAGACCCAGTTGTGGGCTTGTCCAGACTGTAGACTCCTTATCAAAACCTGCTTATTTCTCTAACTCATGATTTCTATTTTGAGCAAGTTTATATTAGTGAAAAATGAAGACTTATACACACACTCACTCTCTACTGAGCCAAGAAAATGTTTTTTTTTTTTTTCTTTTTTCTTTTTTTTTTTTTTTCTCCCTGCTTCCAACTGTTTCCACAGGAGAACGAACCTTTCTGGGTAAAATGTTCTTACATGTAAATAAGATGCTGTTAGAGAAATTGGTCATTCTGGTGATGTCACTTATTTTTCTAGTTGAGGGGAAAAATATTTTCTAAAAAAAATTTTTTTTTAACTAAAGCAGCAATATATTCTTATTTTCTTTCTGAGGTAACAAGCAAACTTGTTTTTATAAAGTCTGGATGCTTCCCAGCAAATAACATATGTGTTCCAGGGAATCAGACAAGTCATAATAAAAGCAGTCTCTATTAGCCCAAGAGAACAAAGCAGGGCCAGACTGACCCTGGCTGTGGAAAGCTCAGAGACTCTGACACACTTGGCCTGGTAAATCATTGGATTGCCGAGCATTTCTGAGTGAAAAGAAGAGTCAGCAAAAGTTATGATGATTTCCAAAATAGGAATTTCAGAATCGAGTATTGTTTCCATATGGTGGAGAAATGACTTGTTACCATACTACCATTTATTTTATATACACATTACTCTACATATGTTAATGTTTATATCTGAATGTGGTCAATGGCACATAAATAATTTTCTTTTAAGATGGAATGTTAGGACAATGATTTGTGTTTTATCTTTAGGTTCAATAGAGGGCTTGTTCAATCCAGGCTAATGAAGTATAGTTCTCGCCAGGAGTGATCTCTCCATGCTTGTCATTTGAATTTCTCCCCCTAATTCACCAAGATACCTTCCAGCCTGATGATCAGCAGGAAACCAAGAACCACCTCCTAATACAACCGGCAAGCTCCTCTGCAGGTCAGCTGTCTGGTATTAGCATTTAATGCCATTTTCTGGCACTAGAGTTTTTGCCTTGGAATCTAATATCCTTTCTGGGACTAAAGAGGAATTATCCTAAGCTTTAACAAACAGTAAGGGCTTCATGACCCCTAATAATAGGTTCAAAACCTAATAATATTCTATAATCCAGTAAGAGAATCAGGATCAATTGATAATCATTTGCTTTCAGCTTTTGGTATATTTTTACACCATTGCTTTTAAGATGAGACCTAACTGATTCACTACCTAAACCGAAATTATAGAAAGGACCCTTGTATCAACACCATGTTTTAAATAATTTATCTATAATCACTCTAATATTAAACAAAAGGCAATAGCTATCGACTCTAATCATATCCTGATTTGACATTGATATTTTATATTTTTCTCAATCTTAAAGATCCCTTATTCTCACTTAATGAAAACAAATGCCAGTAGAGATTTTTTAAAAAACGTGTGAGAAATAAAAATGGGTAAAAAACAAGCTTCAGATATAGATTAAAAAATACAGAAGAACTGCAAACCTAAGGATAAGAGCGTCTGAAACAGTGTGGCTTCCTGTGGGGAGGATTAAGGATGAGATAATGATGAAGGCGGCTTTTGCTCTGCCCTTGAAATCCGAGAAGGGTTTATACAAGAGGAGATAAAGGGCAGGGCATTCCCAGTCAGAGAAACAGTAGGACTGAAGTCATGGAGATAAGAGAATGTGGAGAAAGACGAAGACAAAGGTCCTATGTGAAGGAATCATTTTATAGACAGAGACAGATAGGACAGCAGTCATCCTAAAGGATAAGAAAATTATTCGGTAGGCCATCGAGAACTAAGTATTTTATTCTTTATAATTTGTATGAATGTATGTATCTATAAATTTCCCTTTTATATATTTATTTTTTTTTCTGGTCTCTACACCATTATATGGGGTCATCAGGAAAATTATGACACATTTTTTTGCCTAGAAAAACATAGAAAAATACATCATGACTTTCCCGATGACCTAATAGTATAGATAGAGGGTTTATTGTTACTGGTCAATGTTATAATTTGATTCAAATCGTCAAGCTTGATTATGATAAAATGAGAAGACAAATGGCCATCGCCCACAGACGAGTGATGTGGAAATGAGATATAATAGAGTAACTAATGAGACTTTGAAGTGCAGACATCATGAGAGATTGGAAAGAGTATGCTTCAACAGCACTTTTGATTTTGGGAGAGTGACACAGAAACAAGGAGAGATGATTCATAGTGACAGAGGAAGGGGAAGCCCAGTTTCAGAAGCAAGGATTCAAAGGCGGTGGCCTTAGCCAGTCGTACCCTCTGATGGCAGCTTTCCCTGCCTGCTGCTCGTTTTCCAGACTAGCAGTTTCAGATTGACTTCCGAATTTTGGAGTTACCCAATATTTTTCAATTAACTTATTTTTTGCTTAAGTTAACCCAGTCTGATACTGTTGCTTGTAATAAAACATCCTTTTGGTAAGAAAGAGGAGAGGTCTAACTTTCTGGATGTCACAATACAGTTGGAACTAGAAGATGAACTTGATGGGTAAGAATGTATGGGTAAATTAGATAAACCAGTTATGTGGCCATTACAGAGATTGTGATGAATAATAAGAAGGCTTTGAACTAAAGCTTGGCAGTAAAAAAGAACTGAGGGGAAGAAGAGATGGTTAACATTTATAGAACTTGCTGACTTAGCTGTATTGAGAGTAAAAAATAGAGGAATAAGAAATGACTAGTTTCAAGGCAGATATTTAGAAAAAAATACAGGACTGAAAAGTTAATGGCATTTCCTTGTAGTTCTTCACAACCAAGAGACTTTGAGGCCTTCATTATCAGTTGGAACAAAAGGTACAAATACCCTTATTAAGTTTTCAGTTGCAATATTAGTGATTTAGAATGCTAAGTAAATATGGCCACTCTGCTTTGAGCCTCAGTCTTTGTTTCATTCCTCTGTCTAGTGAAAGGACGCTATCTGGGCATATTCCTCTGAAAGCTTGTGTGGTGTAGCCTGCTTGTACTGGATCTCCTGCTGATTGTGGGCATCTCTTCCCAACTCCACCTTTAGTGATGTCACACTGACAGCCTGAAATCAACCACGTTAGGAGTATTTACACCAAGGAAATAGGTACATGCTACGAATCTGGGCTTTGTTCTTTTTTTTTTTTTTTTGAGAGCCAGCTTATTGGTATACCAGCGAATTATTCACATAAATATTTCACTGATGGCTAAAGAAATTACTCTGTACACTTGAGGCTGCCTCTTGGTCAAATAAAATCCTCTTAGAATTACATATAGGTCTTGCCCTAACCATGGTAGCATGCACTGCTAAGACACTGTGCTCTGCTAGTTGGGACCATATGAGAAGCCTGGGTTAGATACCTGTCCAAACTAAAGGCTGGACATGCTGGCATGTGCTTGTAATACCAGTGACTTAGAGAAGCTTGAGGTAGGAGGTTGATAGCTCGAGGTTGGCTTGGGCAACGTAGTGAGGCCCTCTCTAAGAAAGAAGCCAGGTACACATGATGCCTAATTGTAGTCCCAGCTGGAAGACAGGAGGATTATGACAGCTAGACCCTGTCTAATGAAAAACCAAAACCACAACAGAGGGGTTGTGGTTTTAAAAAGATGGGGGGAGCATTACTAACTGTGTCTGTGTGTAAAAAAAAGTATATATATTATATATATATATATATATATATATATATGTCATATATATAATATATATTATTATTCATATATATTATATATATATTTATACATATGTATAAATAAGTATAAATAAATTGAAGGTGCACAACATAATGTAATGTTCTTTGTTGGAGATGATGAATATGATAATACTCTTGAGCTGATTACTGTACATTGCATGCATGCATGCATGCTTTCAAAAATCAGTGTACCCTACAAAGTTGTACACAAATTAAGTGTAAATAACACATTATAAAATAAAGGAATGAAAAAAATAAAAAGAGCCAAAACACAGTTTCAAATATGACTTGATACTACTTCCAACTTCCAGGTATACATCATTATACAAATATTTCCTTAGGTTGCAAACTTCTGGAGGCCTGGACACATTGTTACATTGGCATCTATGCTTCTAATCCAATTCTAGGATAGATGCTCAACAAATACTGACTGAAGGAAGAGCAGACTTCAGTTCACAGATACACCAAGTAGTGCAACATCTTTTGCATCTAACTATGATTTAATTTCTACTTTTACGTGTCTGTACTAATTCCTGGGTCTCTTTTAACCCTCTCTTCATCCTTTCCCTCTCTATCTCATGCTCTGTGCCTTCCATCTGCTTTCCTAATGCTCTTCTACAGACCCAGTCCCCTGTAATTATAAAGTGGCAGGGTTGAAAGGGACATAAGAGATCATCTATTTCATTTACCCGAAGATAAAACATGGTCAAAGAGTTTAAATCGTCTGCTCAAAATCATACAACTATTTACTGACACGCTCATGGTTATCTAGACCCGAGTCTCCAAAACTTTAGGTTAATCGTCATCTTTCCACCATTCAGAACAGCCTCACAGAGCCTTGTGAACAATTCACAAAACAAGGAATTTGGGGAAAAACACACACACAAACACACACACACACACACATACACACACACACAGTAACTGGAGGCAGAGGTCACTGGGCGGGGGATGTGAAGGGAGGTGCCATATACATACAGTTGATAATGAATTTTATTTATTTATCTATTAATTCGACATGTTTATTTCTCTATTCAAACTTCATATTTATTGGGTACTTACTACATTACAGGAAATCCTCTAGTCTGACCAAAATCTTGGCCTTTAAATAATTTGATTCAAGGGATTATTCCTGACCTGAAATTATTCCTTGAATTGCTCTTCAAGTGCAGAGAAAAACAACAAGAATGGAAGTCTATTTAAGAATGGGGCAAGAGCTATGGTTGTTTAGCAGTGATAATATGAGTAAACAGAATTGGTAGGTTTTTTTTTATTTTCCTTGAATTCCTTATGAATTTCATTCTTTCTTTTGTTTGGCACCTTGATATTTACCACCAAGTTATATTTACCAAGTCAAGATAAAAAAGATGCCCGAGGATAATATTTCATTTTAGAATCTGTATTTACTCTCTAAAGATCTATTATCTTTTGTTTTGGAGAGGTTTTTGCTATAGGGTGCGTGCACTTGCCAGACAGACAGACAGAGAGAGACAGAGAGACAGAAAGCAAGAAATCAGCCCCCCCCCCCCCCGGGTGGATGGCCACGCCGCAATCCCTTCTCCCCCGTTCTCCTCTCAGGATCTTGGGCACGCACGCACACGCGCCCAGCATGAGTTTTAAGCCACCGGGTCCGGGACGCGAACCATGGGCAACTACATGGGAGTCCAGCAACATAGCCATTACACTAACTGCTGGTCCCATGATCTATTATCTTTTGATCCGACAAAAAGAATCTAATTCAGAAAAAAAAAAATTCACCATGTCAATCCCTGAAATAGAGTTTTCTCAACTTTTGAATATATAGCAGCTTCTCTTGTCAGTGGATTTACCTAAGTAAGCATCAGTATATTTCGGTTAGGTATATTAATCAGAGGAAGGCTAGATGTGTTAGGGCAGGGGTCCCCAATCCCTGAGCCACAGACCAATGCTGATCTCTGGCCTATTGCCCCACCCCTACCACCATAGGCCATGCAGCAGGGGGTGGGCAGTGGGCTAGAGAGCTAGGCTTCATCTGTGTTTGCAGCCACTCCCCACTGCTCATATTGCTGCCTGGGCTCCAGCTCGTCTAGATCAGCAGGGGTACTGGGTTCTCAGGGGAGCACAAACCCCATTGTGTGATTGTTTCACTGTATATTGCAACATAGTAGTGGTAGAAATGGGGTGCATGGAGGATGTGGTGTGTTTGGGTCATCCTGGGACCAACCCCCTAAGCCTCTCAGTCTGTGGAGAGATTGACTTCCAGGAGGCTTGTCCCTGATGCCTGGAAGTTGGGACTGCTGCTGTGTTCAGTTATGTAATAATTACTCTTAGGCTTTTCTAAGTGATTTCTCATTTGCCTGAAATAGTTCATGTGATTTTTTAAAAATTTGTTTAAGTTAATGGGATTTTTTCAGGAAAAGCACATTTCTAAATTCTGGCAATAATAATTTCATGAGTGAGAAAAATCAGGTAAAACAGTAGGAAATTGGCAGGCTGAAGAGGTGGCCCTCGTTCTTGATTATAAAACAGGCCTCGATGTTACAACTCTCTTGGTTCCTCATGGCTGCAGTAGCAAAGTACCACAATCTGGATGACTTAAAGTAACAGACTCTTATTCTCCAGCAATTGCAGAGGCTGAAAGTCTAAAGTCAAGGTGCCATCAGGACTCGGTCTCTCTGAAGGCTCTGTAGGAGAAGCTGGCTTATTCCTTTCTCTTGGGTTCTCGGTGACCATCCTTGGCATCTAGATACATAATTTCAATCTTTGCTGCCTTCCTCATCATGTTCTCTTCTTGTGTCCATTTTCTGTGCCTCTTCTTACAAGGATATAGGAATGTATAAATCATATTGGACTAAGGACCTTCCCTGTTCTAGTATGACCTCATCTTATTTTACATCTTAATTATACCTGCAATGATCTTGATTTCAAATAAGGTCACATTCTGCAGTCCTGGGAAGGACACAAGTTTGGGGTGAGACACTATACAATCTTGTCCACCAGTGAACTCCTGTGTGAAGATAAATCTGCTTTGACTGTGGTTCCCCCTCATTGTGACTATTGGTATTTCCTCCTTATTAGACTTCTGTAACACAGTTTCAAGTGGTTTATAATTTCACACCCATTGGAATATCAAATACTTTGCAACTTAGTTTTAAAAGCATCAATGTCCTACCAACTCTATAAAATATTCTTCATCATGGAGACAAATATGATCCTGGTTTGAAATGATAGGTGAACAGAAAACATCTTCCATCCTTAGAAACTCACATGGCTAAGAAAATAGACCCTTACATATAAATAAATACATTTCTCTGCTGACTCAGAATTGCTTAAGATGCTTTACTGCATTGGGTTTGCCTCACTTACCAAGTGTTGCCCTTGGAAACCTGAAGTAATTAAAATAGAAGAGAGAGGTAATAATGCAGAAAATAAAGATTGGGGGGCTTTTAGTGCAATCTTCTAAATAGAAGACTACAGGTAACTTGGGGTGACAAATGCTATTTTTCTTTCTATTTTTCTTTTCTTTTTTCTTTTTTTAAAGGTTTTTGCTATAGGGTGTATGCATTCACTGGAGAGAGTAAGAGGGACAGTGAGAACACACTCCCTATGGGGGAGATAGCCATGTCACAATCCCTTCTCCTCTCAAGATTTTGGGCACACACACACTCATGTACACACACACACCTAGCATGATTTCTTTTCTTTTTTCTTGAGAGGTTTTTGCTATAGGGTGTGTGAGCTCCCCAGAAAGACAGAGAGAGACAGAGAGACAGAAAACGAGAAATCACCCCCCTCCCCACAGTGGGGATGGCCACGCCGCAATCTCTTCTTCCTCATTCTCCTCTCGGGATCTTGGGCACGCACGCACACGTGCCCAGCGTGAGTTTAAGCCACCAGGTCCGGGACTCGAAACACGTTGGCTACATGGGAGTCCTGCGACATAGCCATTACGCTAACTGCTGGTCCCCCTAGCATGATTTTCAAGCCAGAGGGTCTGGGACTCAAATCGTGGTTGGCCATGTAGGAGTTCAGCACCGTCACTACCAAGCTACCTGCTGGCCCACAAATGCTATTTTTCTATATTTTTTCATCTTATGGAAATATATGTGTGTGTGGAGGGGTTAATGATTAAAAATAACAACAAACTAATGTGAAGTTGAAAATAATTTGAAAGTTACCTGTTTTTAATTTTAGGATGCTAGTCTGTACCTGATCAAAAAGGTGGTATTGTAAAGAAACAAATTTGAATATTTTGTTATAAGATTTAGAGAAAATCATCTAGGTTATTTAGCTGTCTTAGTTCATTTGTGTCTAGACTAAGTTAACTAATGAAAAGATGGACAAAGCAAGTAGCTGTACTGGTATAGAAGTTTTCAGGCTCCTTGAGGGTTTAATGGTAAATACAAATTAAAAATACTGTGGGGCCAGTAGGTGGCGTGGTGGTTAGGGGTACTGGACTCCCTCATGGTTGACTGTGGTTTGAGTCCCAGACTTGGTGACTTCTTTTCTCACTTTCCCTCTCTTGCTCTGACAATCTTTGGTCAAATTAAAATAAATAAATAAACAAACAAACAAATAAATAAATAAATAAATAAGTAAGTAAGTTAAATGAAAAACTAAATGTTAAATGGGGTGGCCTTTCCTGTAGTATTGGTGGCTATGTCCCATTCCAGGTGTAAAAAATTTGTTAGGGGAATACTGGACTCCCTCATGGTTGACTGTGGTTTGAGTCCCAGACTTGGTGACTTCTTTTCTCACTTTCCCTCTCTTGCTCTGACAATCTTTGGTCAAATTAAAATAAATAAATAAACAAACAAACAAACAAATAAATAAATAAATAAATAAGTTAAATGAAAAACTACTGAAAATTTACTTAAATTTCTGTTTTTTTTTCCTTTTATTAAAAAACATTAATTGTGGCCTTTCCTGTACTATCAGAGCTATTGCATTTTTTACAACTACAGTTCATTGAAAAGCTATGTCCCATTCCAGGCATTTTCAATCAATAAAGTAAAAAATTTGTAAAGCCCTAAATCAAAATGTGACCTATATTAAATTATATGCAAGAATAATTGTTAAGTACCAACACTTAAAAGATAATTTTTTCCAAATGTTTCAGAGGCATTTGTAATTGATATTTTTTTCCTTCTTGAAATCCTTAAAAATCTTGTATGATTTTGTTGAATGCTTTCTAGAAACAAGACAACTGGAAGACAAACGTTAATGCAAAAACTATTACTAAATGATTGGCTGCTCTAAGACTGAAAAATGAAGCAGACAATTCCCCAGGGGACTTGATAAAAGTTTACTATCAGAGAATAATTTAGAATGGCAGTTTGGGGATCAGTGGCAGCTGATTCTCATGTGTGGGCAACTGCCACATTCACCTCCTTCCCTCTGAACCCCACTAGAGGTGCTCCTGCCCTAGCCCTGCTCACAGCTAGCTGAAGCCTTGGCATCCCTGTCCAGAGGGTGAAACTCAGAGAAAAAAAAACGAATAGACATAAAAATGGAAAGTTATCTGTTAAGAATGATCTACATGGACTTGATTAACAGGCAATGCACGTATGCTTTGTGAAACCACATTGTACTCGTAAGATATACAATGATTAAATGTAAAAAAAATTGCATACATAATATACAGTAAAATCTGAAAAAAAAAATAAGGAAAAGAAGCAGCTTGCCAAACAGTAGAGAAATCCTGGAAGGCAGGCATGTAAGTTTGCCCAAGAACAGTGATAGAAAAATCAAATGTCTCAGGAAAAGAGAAAGGTGACTTTGGGTGAAGAACACAGTCTGGAAGAAAATAAGTATCCAGAGGGATCTTGACCTTGTGCAATTATTGTGAGCCTTTGGGAATAAAGAAAGTAGACAATAAAGTTATGTTTATGGAACTCCATTTCCTGAGGGTTTCTAACACAACTTGAGTGCAAAGTTATTTTGTCACTTAGAGGACACGAAAATCTCATGGTAAAGATCATGGATAGAAAAACCTTACCTCTCAATTATTCTACATGTAAGTAAAAACAAAACAAAACAGTCATTGTTCCAGTTTTCTGAAGGAATCTCATACCTCCAGCCATACACTCTGGGGTGAAAGAGATGTCATCAAGGGCAATAAAGATGTCTTCATTTCCTCCCAGGTCAGCTTCGAATGCCACCTTAAATGGACTATGACTGGAAAGAGACTGATGTCCATACATCCACCCGGTTCTTTTATTTCCAATCATCGACCACATCAGGATGTTCAGTCCTGATTCCTCAATGATAAATACCTAAGAAAAAGAAAATAATCATCAGAAGGAGCAGCTCTTTGTGATTGAAGTTAGAGGTGTATGGACACTCAGATGTTGATTAATAAAATCTCTGGCCCTGTGACAGCTCAATACATTGACTGTAGAATTTTCTCTACGTAGAAAATGATGGATATAAAATGAACCAATGGAACTTATATATATTCCTTAACTAACAGAACCTTTGTTTAGCTTTATCAGTTCATTTTTGTATATCAAACTGGATACAACCGGAAACTAATCATTTTCTTTGATGTAGCGCACTGCACGGTTTGCATTTTTTGCCTTTTTAAAAAAAAGTTTTCACCCTTTTTATTTTTTTTTTTTTTTTTTGTAATTTTTTTTTTCTTTTTCCCTCTGTTTCCTTTTCTTTTACCTGGCTTGCTCACTTTACTTCTCAGCTTCCACACATTGAGTGTCTAGACAGGTCTAGGTGCACAGTAGTGAAACATCTGAATACTTTTAGGGTCATAGAAAACCTCAACCCCCACTGAACTGCCACAGAAAGGGAGAAACTCATTTTCATAAATCTGAATTCAAATCCCCTTTTTGGGGATATCATGTTGCAAAACACAGTAGTAGAGGAGAAATTGGCATAGAAGTACCTCACAGTAAAGTGAAGCATATAAGCTTATGGTCGCAGAACCTCCAACAAATTAGCCAAATATGAATATACCACCAAATGACTAAAAATCAGAGAAGAGAGACTGCAAAGTGAGCAGCAGGGAGAAATACGAAGCTGCAGAGAGAGCTCAGCTCATCTCCTCCCACACACCTCTGAATTCTCCCTTGACATCCAGCAGCCGAGCCTAGGCCCACCTGTTCTATAGAAACTGGGAGGCCTTTGTAATATCCAGTTCCATCAACAAAGTGCTGGTTGCTTGGTAAGCATCAGGGAAATGGAACTGCATAAATATTGCGGTTATCTCCTCCTGCACACCTCTAACGCTCAGAATTAACTCCAAGAAAGTAGGGAGAAATGTATAATCCATACGACGACAAGAAACTACCGCAGAGGCACAAGAAATACAAGAAACCAAGAAAATGTCTCTCCCCCAAGGGAAAAGAACAGCCCTTCATCATCCACTTACAATATAATGGAACTCATGGAAATGTCAGATAAAGACTTTAAAATATTCATAGTGACAAAGCTAAGAGAGGTGCAAGAGATGAGAGACAAGGAACTCCAGAAGATGCAGGAGAAAAGAGACAATGAGTTCTAGGAGGTGAGGAAGTTCTTGCACGATCTGAAAGAAGAAATGCAAACCATAAAAAAGAATCAAATGGAACCGTTAGATATTAAGGCTGTAATACCGGATACCAAAACCTCCCTCAAAAATATGTGTTCATCAGAAAGAAAGGGAAAGAGAGAAAGAGAGAAATCACCCCCCCCCCCCCCATAAGGCATAGTCACACAGCAATTGTTTTTCCCTTCATTTCTCTATCCTGTCAGGATTTGTGGGGTGCACATGCACGCATACACACACACACACACACACACACACACACAGAGCATGGTTTTCAAGCCACCAGGACCAGAATTTGAACCATAATGGACTATGTGAGATCTATCTCCCCATGCACAGGGCTTAACCTGTTGCGCTATGTGGCTGGTCTGAAAATATATTTTTCCTATATTCTGTTTTTGCACTTAAATCTTACAATATTTTCTTAGATGCTAAAAGCACACACACACACCGAGAGTTTGGGCACTAGCAATACATTGTTACCTCCTGGAATTTGCCGAGAATGAGCTTTCTAAAGACCCTAATTCTGGTCTTCATTAGCTCACTACTTAATGGAAATTTTTCACAAGTTTACAGCTTATAACAATATGTGTTCATAATATCACCAATATATTAAATTGAACAAATACATGTTATGTCAAGTGTTTCTATAGCCACAGTGACCAATGGGAAAATTAGGACTCTTATTTAAGAAGCTCACATAAAGCTGTTTTTCCCCCCCCCTATGGCTAGTGGGAAAACCTCAAAAGGCTAAAATTACAGCATACATTTTTGTCTTTCAATTGAAACAATATTTATTATATTTTGAAGCTTTTTAGTGATAACTGTCAGCAAAAGTTTAAGTAACTTTTAAACACCTATTACTTCGAAAACACAAAATGGCTAATATCCTTAAAAAGTCATTCTAATTTTGTTTCTAATTTTACATTTCATTAAACAGATTTTACTGAAAAGCCAATTCATGTCACAGTAATAATTCATTACTTGAAATAACTTTTTAAAAATCAACTACTAGATGAAATTGGCTACTTCTATTTCGATATTCTAAATGTTGACTTGAACAGACTCAGTTATATAAGTATGGTCAACATTACATATTGTGAGATAAAAAATTTTTTATCATAAAACCAAAATAGATGTAAAGAAAATATAAAGATATTACATTATAATAAAGTTCATGTCATAAGTTAATATTATATTCAAAGCTTATATTATAATCAAAATAGCTGTGTATAATGTAGAAAAGGAAAAACTTATAGAACTTGCTAAATCAAAACATAAGTAAAACAAAAGATGTTATCAAAGTATAAATATATTCTATCAAATTTACGTTGTTTGATGAAACAACTCCTCAATATTTATTTAGAATGAACATCCCTTTGAAAGAAAACATTCAACCACAAATATGAAGAGGTAATAAAACCTGAGTGTTAATGGTTAAATGCCAGAATATTAGTGATAGCTCAACAAGACCCATGTATCTGGATTGCCTGGGTAAAGGTATGAAAGAAATTGATGAGCAACTTTTTCTGAACTTCCTCTCCTGTTTTCAGTTTCTTTTCTTCAGAAACTCCAGGTGCTTGAAAACATTGAAGGCAGGTCACTTGTGGTGACTCGGAGTTTCTGAGTTTCCAAGTGGATACCTCTTGATGCCAGGAACACATTATCTATTTCATTAGCTATTTAGCTCATTAAAACTAGTCTATGAGATCTATCAGCTATAGGAAAATGTGACTTACTTTACTTCATCCCCAGATCCTCCTAGCTGTTCTGCCAGGGATCTTCTCTTTAATCATCCCTGATAGGGCAAAGCAATGAACTGAGCTACCGCTTCATCCTTAGAAGTGTGGTTTCACATGGTTTAATTTAAAAACACTCAAATTTTATATAAGAAGAAAGACAAGTCCAAAGTAATAGAAAGGGACATTTCCTTCAAAGAGAAGAGCTTATAGTGTTTAAACGAAGTTAATGAAGGATAGAAATAACAATGATGCTGCCCATAGTAATGAAAATTTAGACCGTTCACATATTTTAGATGAAATTCAATTTAGGTATGCATGTAGGTTACATCTACTAACTCCCTTCTATAGTTCTGGAATTAGTGACATAGAGAGATTAGACAATTCATTAAATATACGTAGCACAGATTTGTAATCTTTAGTCTGGCATGTAAGGAGCTTGGAAATTGTCACTCTAGTCTTCAGACCAAGGGAAAAAAAAAGCTGAAAAAACTGAAAATCAATAACTCCTTTTAGATCTATCAGAGAATTGAAGTCATAGGGCAAACTGCTTTCCTCAAAATTGAACAGAGAGAAAAGTAGACACAATAAATCGCAACTTACAGAAACAGAAGCCTAGGGAAGGATACCCCCATAGGAAACAGTACAAGGGTAGGAAAATCTAAACTGTAATTGATGAATTACATTCTTTTTTTTTTTTGGAGAGGTTTTGTCATAAGGTGCGTTCACTCGCCACACAGACACAGAGAGACAGAGAGACAGAAAGCAAGAAATCACCCCCACGGGGGGATGGCCACGCCGCAATCCCTTCTCCTCCATTCTCCTCTCGGGATCTTGGGCACGCACACACATGTGCCCGGCATGAGTTTAAGTCACCGGTTCCGGGACTTGAACCGTGGTCAACTACATGGGAGTCCAGTGACATAGCCATTACGCTAACTGCTGGTCCCATGAATTATATTCTTAATGAGGCCCACTGTGAACAAGGTTTTGAAAATGAAGCTGAACCAAAAACGTTCAACCTGAGGAGGAATCAAAATGGCAGACTGAGAGACCCAGCACTCCTCTCCTCCACAAAGAAGGAACAAAACAGTAGACAGATGCATTTTTAGTGAAGCAATTTAGCAGGAAAATGACAGTAGCCTTCTGAAGCATGAAGACTCAGGATAATTAGGAAAGTGAAGCACCACCTCTCTTCCGGGAAAGGGTGTATGAAAATCCCCAGGGACCCCGTTACCTCCACCTTCCATTGACAACTCTCCTAGTTGGGGGAAGAAACTGTAGTCCCCGCAGGCCCTGAGCTCAGGTAGGGAATTTCCTGAGGTCCATGAGACTGGATGATTCCAGGGGAGGAATACACACAGGGTCTCCCCCAATCCCTGGGCTGCAAGCTATTACTGCAATAGTGACATTTTAGGAGTGAAGCCACTGCTAGTCTGAAGCCTGCTCTCAGGGCCAATAGACCCTTCATCTTCACTTTCTTGAGGCCCCAATGACATCCCTCTAAGCCCCCCTAAGTACCTAAAGTGCTACGATCACAGTTAGACCCAGTGGTACAGCTGTGTTCCTAGCACCTGAGCCCACCCAGCGTTACAAACGCCAAGACAGAAGGTTCAGAGGAGAGTGGGGCAGCCTGTAGGACTTGTGAGCTAACACCATCTCTCCTTGGCTCTGCCTTTCCAGGGCTGCCAGGACTTGTGCACACTTAATAGGACTGCTGGTGACCCCTACCTGTCCCTGCAGACATGCTCCTGTAGAGCCACCAGGACTCCCAAATGGATGCTAGGAGCGATGGGAGGACTCTCCTGGCTCTTGTGGCTGTAGAGACCGTGTTCCTACACACACCAGGACAAGTGGACTTGTGCATATTCCCCATTCACTGTTGCCAGGCTCTGCCAGTTCCTATAGCTACAAACTATCCTGTCATTGCTCCTGAGAGCCACCAAGGTTTTGGTGTGCATGTTGACATTATGAGTCGACTCTGCCAGCCCATGAAGCCACAGAAAATGGTGTTCCCCCCTGACAGGGTACAGTGACTTAGGCACCCTCCTCAGAGACTGCGTGGGCTGTAGTTTCCAGCAGTCAGAATACCATCTACCCGCCTCCACAGGACTGTGGGAACTTGTGCATGTTTGCTGGGGACTGTGGGAAGACCTATCTAGCTACTACGGCCACAGATGACTCAGTTCCCACCTTCACCACGGGTGCAGTGACTCCAACAGCAACAGGTAATAACAGGTAACAAGACTGAATTAGTAATTAAAAGTGTCTCAACAAAATGGTTTCACTGCTAAATTTTGCACAGCTTTTAAAGAACTAACATCAACTCTCCTCAAATTATTCCAAAAGATTTAAATGGAAGGAATCCTTCCAAACTAATTTTATAAGGGTACTATGACCCCAATACTGAAGGCAGAAAATGAAATAATAATAACTATAATAATAATAATAATAATAATAATAATAATAAATAAAACTATAGACTAATATCACCAATGAACACAGATGCAAAAATCCTCAACAAAATATTAGCAAACTGAATTCAATAGCACAATGAAAAGATCACACACCATGATGATGTAGGATTTATTTAAAGGATGTGGGAATGGTCCAACATACGGAAACCAATAAACCTGACTCATCATATTAACAGGATAAAAAAAGTGATCACATTAATAGCTGCAGAAAAAAGCATTTGATAAAGTAAATTATCACTTCATGATTAACACTCTTAACAAATTAGAAATAGAAAAAGATCCTTAGTAGGCAAAGCAATCCTATTCAAAAAACAAACAAACAAAGCTGCAGACATCATACTATCTGACTTTAAAATATATACAAAACTGGACCAGTAGGTGGCGTGGTGGTTAAGACACTGGATCCCACATACCAACTCTATAGTTCAAGTCCCAGACCTGGCACTTGAAAATCACGCTGGGCAGGTGTGGTGCATCTGTGCCCAAAATCGCAAGAGGAGAATGGAGGAAAGGGGATTGTAGCATAGAAATCATGCTGGATGTGTGTGCATGCGTGTTTGAAATCCTGAAAGGAGAATGGAGGAGAAGGGATTGTGGTAGCACCATTCCCCCATGGGGTAATTTCTCACTTTCTCTCTACAGTGAATGCATGTGTTCTATGGCAAAAACCTAAAAAAATATGAAAAAATATATAATAAATAAAAATAATTCAATAAATTAGACCCCTATCTCTCATCATTTATAAAAATTAATTCAAAATAATGACTTATGTGTAAAACCCAAAACATGAAATTGCTAGATGAAAACTTTCCAGTTATGGTCTAGCTAGATTAAGAAGACTGAATAGTGTCATGGTCAGGACCTCAAATACATATTCTAATCTTGGCTCTGCTAATATTAATTGGATGTCTTTGAGCCAAATTACTTGATCTATTTATATTTTAATTCCCTCTTATGTTAAATGAAAGAAATAGCAATATCTACATGAAATATGTTATTAGGTTAAACAATAAATATATAGATAGTAAGAACATAAAGTATATTTTATTTTTTTATTATTATCTCTGTGATTATCATCACATATCATACCATCTATTGTGGAAAAATGTTTATATAAAAGAGTGAGTCAGGTAAATGATAGTGTTAATTGGGTGATTTTATTATAAGAAACTGATTCGCATTGGCAGGATTTAAAAAATATTTTTGGGGTGGGTGCTATTTTGAGTTTTTTTTTTTTTTTTTTTTTTTTTTTTTTTTTTTAAAGACACTTCTGGCTAGAGTCCTCATAAATAAAGAGCTTGAAAACTGGAGAGCTTTAGTTTTCTGACTTCCCAATCTTTAGTGACTTACAAAACTGAGTCTAGGACACAGCTTTCCTATATTCCAGTTGGGCAATCTTTCCTTCACATCACTTGGTTTGCAATAAACATCACTAGATGTCTTAGAGGAGGAGGAACTAAGAAAAATGATAGCTACTATGCATGTGGAAATTAAAATGGCTGATCTGTATTTAGCTCTACAACATTAACCTCACATTACGTGAAAGAGACAGACTATTTAGGAGGAATCAGAAATAAAGCACCAACAAAATGCCTCTTTGTAGCAGCATGACCTGTATGGCATTCAATGTTAACCTGATACTTGCATTTTTCTCCCAACTAATAACAGCAGAGTACACACTACCTTTAAAATACTTCCAAGACACCTTTCCTCAAAGTGAAGGGATATTTAAACTGCAAAACAGTAACGAGGAAAAAAATAATGGAACTGTGGGTTGATTTACTTTCCTTTTAGTATGTTTTGCAAAAGCTGTAAATATTTGGTAAAATGATTTCTAGTTCTGATGACTAACTGAAAACACATGCTCACCTATACTCCCTAAGAATGTTCCACTGCAATGACTGGAAAAATACAGACATAAATCCACAGAAGCGCTGGAAAATCAGGAGCACAGCTACCAACCTACTAAAATAGGAAGGGCTTTGGGGCAGTTTCAAACCAAGTAGAAACTATTGGATGAAAATACATAAACAGAGCACAGGCAATTGCAAACACGAATAGGTGGGGGGAAAAAAAAAAAAGAAAGACCAATGGGTAGGGGGAAGTAAACTATTCTAGCAGAATTCTGGCATAACTCAGAGAGATGCAGACCATAACGAAGAAGCTGTGCATATGCCATCAGCTAGCACTTAAAGAAGTCAATAAAAATCAGGTCAGTTCCTTGAGTTAGGATTTGTGGATTCTAGCATTTGTGTATGCAATACAGAGGGTGGTAAATAGTGCTGAAATAAACATATGACATAGGCGTTTCCAAGAGTGGGTACTGCAGCCTGAAAAGTGGGACAACGTACCCTGTGATTACACCATCAAGTACTGGTACCTCTCTCACCAAATAAACACGTTTCTGAGACATAAAACAAAAGCCAGCTAGAAAACACCATTCCTCTTTTCACACCAGTGGGATGTAGAACAAGACATCCTGAATCAGAAGGCATATTCACCATGAGGGGAATACAATTTCTTACTTTTTCTGAGAAAATAAAACACAAACAATATTATTTGATATAGACTCATCTACATATAGGAAGAGGATGCCAAGTAACCAAACAGTTGAGGAGAACTATAAAACAGAGACAGTAAATTAAACAAAGGATGAAATACCATGGGAAGGTTGGTAATAGGATCGATAAGAAAATAAATAAATAAAGTTAATTCCCTTGAAACATTCAGTATCAATCATAATCTAGCAAGTAAACAGGAAAGAGAAGTTCCTATGTTGAAACCCTACACACCAGTATTTAAGAAAGTGACTGTAGTTGAAGATAGGGCTGTTTTTAGGGATGATTAACTTAAAGTGAGGGTGTTTGGATATATTGTCATCCTATGCAAATGGTGCCCTCATAAGAAGAAACGTAGACACACAAAGAAACACCAGGAATGTGTATGCACAGAGAAAAGACCATGTGAGGACACAGTGTAAAGGTTGCCATTTATAAGCCAAGAAAAGAGGCCTCAGAAGAAATTGAACCTGTTAACACCTCGCTTGGACCTGTAGACTGCACAATTGCGAGAAAATAAATTTCTGTTGTTAAGCCGCCCAGTTGAGGTTATTTTGTCATAGAAAATCTGGCTAATGTACACATTGAACAAAAAGAATCCAACATAGTGGATTCCATAGGAATGACTAGAAAGCAAAGATAACTAAAACATATAGTTTTTACTTGATGCTAATATACTGTGAGGTCTCAGGCATTTTTATGAATACAACTGCCAAGAAAGTAGATGAATTATTTAATCCCTGAATCTAATGTTCCAGCCAGGTTTAATAAGTCACTGGAGCTATTTGAGAGGATTAACCAGGTCAATAAAATCTTGCCAAGGTCTTAATTTATTTTGGCAATGGGTAGGTTAGAAATATGCAATGAATTTTCACTGACAATGGATAGTCTAAATAGATTTACTAAAAATTGTGCCCACTTTAGGAAAAGAGATACAGCAATTAAACTTACAAACACTAAGAATAAGGAAGAACAAACAAAACGTAACCAACCAGTTAAAGGCAAACGTAGAAAAAATAATAAAATAAAACCCCAAAATCCCCCTCAAAAATAGGTCTATATTATGATGAAAAAATTGAAAAATAAAACAATACATAATTAATTTAAAAGAAAAGCTCAGGCTGTATGAAAAAAATAATCCATCCATATGCTACTAAAAATTAAAATCAAGTCACAGTTTTAAGACAGAGACATGGGAATTTGCAAAAGAAGATATTTCTCATACCTGACTACAAATGGACTAAAAAAGTCACCTTGAGAAAGAACCAGAATCAACTTTGCTTAGAAGTCTGGATCTCAAGCTGAGATCCATCCATTTTTCTATAGGGCGCATGTGCTCTCCAGACAGACAGAGAGAGACAGAGAGACAGAAAGCAAGAAATCACCTCCTAGGCAGGATGGCCACACTGCAATCCCTTCTCCTCCATTCTCCTCTCGGGATCTTGGGCACACACGCATATGCGCCTGGCGTGAGTTTTAAGCCACCAGGTCCGGGACATGAACTGCATTCTACTACATGGGAGTCCAGTGATATAGCCATTACGCTAACTGCTGGTCCCTCATCTATAATTGATATAACTAAAGTCAAGTACCATGGTACCATGGTATAGTTACAAATAAAGGGATGAGTAAAATATGAAGAAAATGACAAAAGAGGTGGTAGAAATCATTTATTATTAACAGATAAAATAGAATTTCTAAGGAACATATCAAGAGGAATATTTAATATTGACAAATGTACTTTTCTAAAAAAATGTAAGTGTCTTGAATCTTTAAGCATTTAACAACACAGCTTCAACACATAAAATGCTGAGAGGCCAGCCATGGTGGTGCAGCAGTAAGGCCAGCCATGGTGGGACCGTGACAATGCACTCCTCAGAGATACTGGATCCATATGGACGATGGCAGGTTTGATTGTGTCAACCTGTACACACTGAGCATGTGCACCAATGGTTCTAGCTAGCTGGCACGGTTAGGAGGCTTGGGGGGGGGGGGGACTGCAGCATGAGATCCTGTTGAGTGCTCCCCCCCCCATGAAAATAAATAAACTAAAATCAAAAACAAAAACACAAGAAAAAAGAGAGTTGAGCTGAGATCAGACTAATAGAAACAACAAGTCAGAGATACCGGCAATTAGAGTGGAGTAATTTAAACTTCTTTGTCCCTAAATTGACAAATAAGTAGTAACAGTGAGTAAGGGCGGAGATTATGGTTCAGTTTATCTCTGTGTTTCTATTATCTCTCCATGCATCTACCTATCTGTATCCAACTGAGAAGTCATCATTCTCTCATGTAGCTAAAGAACATTAACATCTGCATAGATAATTTAATGTGTGGTAATGGAGGCACGTCCAATCACCAGCGGGAGGATGAAGAAATGAACCAAAGGAGATGGAAAAACTTGCTAGCTGTTTGGTAAAACGATGATGAGATTCTAATCTTTCACCGATTATCTTAGCTTGATGTCTGGGTAATTTATAGACAATAACTATGCAGCTAATAGTTTTGGAGGCTGGGATGTCCAAGAGCACGGCACTGGCCTCTGTTGAGGGTCATCCAATAGCAGAAGGTAGGAACAAGCATACTCAACAGGAGATCAGGCTAAATTCGTCCTTTCTATCAGGAGCCCCCTCACAGGATAACTAACCCACTCCCATGAAAATGACATGAATCCGTTCATAGGGGCAGCATGCTCACAACCTAATCACTTCTTAAAGGACCTATGCTTTAAAAAGAGTTTTGGAAAGGATATTCAAACCACAGCCTAGATTAATTAGCTAAATGCAGAAACCAATGACGCTGGGTCATTGGAAAAGTCATGCTATGTTTTTCCATGTTTTTCTGTGTAAAAACATGTCATGACTTTCCTGACGATCCAACATAATTAAAACAAATGGGCGTATTTTGTTATTTTATGGCAGAAGAAGGTTTCTAAAACAAGGCAGTAAAGCTAGATTCTATAAGAAAAATGGAGATGAACCAATTCTATGAAATAAAAATGTCAAAGAAAAGTGGCTCTACCTTTAAATATGTTAAATGTTTTTTTTAAAAGCAGCCATATTCAGCTTGAGATCCAGACTTCTAAGCATAGTTGATTCTGGTTCTTTCTCAAGGTGACTTTTTTAGTCCATTTGTAGTCAGGTATGAGAAATATCTTCTTTTGCAAATTCCCATGTCTCTGTCTTAAAACTGTGACTTGATTTTAATTTTTAGTAGCATTACTCTTCAACTTGAGGTCACTTTTCTCTTTCTACTTTTATTATATTGTGAAGGCAAAGTCTACTTGGAAGGTCAAATTAGATTAGCTCCTTCTCCTGAGTGTCAACTTTTCATTTTGTGTGGTGCCTTCCTATCTGGTCTACTTTATAATTTAATAGCGACTTAAGACAGCCGGTTTTTTTTTTTTTTTTTTTTTTTTTTTTTTTTTTTTTTTTTTTTTTTTTTTTTTTTTTTTTTTTACCACATTCAGGCTTTCTTTCTCTCTTCTCTATGCTGGGACATTCAGAACACAGCTCAGCATCGTTCATTCTGCCTGAGCTGTCAACGTTTGCTGTTGAGATTGACACATCCTTCTTTGTTAAGCTGTTAAAATGAACTTGTGATCCTTACTGTGTGATAGATGCTGTTTGTGTACCTGGCACTCTCTCACACTCTCAGGGACTCCTGACAGCCCCCGGCATTAGGCAAAACCTTACCTCTCTCTTCATCACTAAAATATATCAGATTAAAATATGGAACACTGATATTATTAGGGAGAATACTAAATCCATGTCTTTTTTTTTTTTTTTTTTTTTTTTTTTTTTTGTCAGAGGGGGTGGGTACCTACCAGAGGCAGAGAGAGAGAAAGAGAGAGAGAGGGGGAGAGAGAAAGCCTCCCTGATTGGGGGATGGTCATGCTTTAATTCCCTATCTCCCATTTTTTCATCTCCTCAGGATTTTAGACATGCATTCATATTGATTAACATGTTTTTTAGCCTCTGGAACCAGTTTAACTGGGAATGGCCAAGTGAGATTGACTCCCCGATACACTGTTCTTAACCATCGAACTATAGGGCTAGCCTCTTGAATCTATTCTTATGAGGGAGAGAAATCATCAATAAAAATTACTTTAATTCTTATAAACCTTTGCAACATATCACCAGTGTATGTGGCATATTGAGAAATATGACCCTAATACATTACTTCCCATATTTCTGCTAAGTATGTTCGATGACTCTTACCTAATTTTCATAGGAATGTTTGCATATGTTATTTCTTTTCTTAAATACTATCTAATGTTATCTTCCAAAGCTGCCCTTTATAAGCAGAGTAACACCACTTGAGGAAACCACCACCATGATGTTCAGCCTAAGTGGGAGTGAAAGAGAACTCATTAGTCTAGAAAACTAGTTAAATGTACTTTAAAAAAGAATAAAATTACAGGTGGGATACTGATAGCACCTCTCAACAACTTCTCTAATATAACATAAAAATACAGTTTTAAATGAATCATTAATAATAAAGAACAAGGATAAGGAAAGAATTTGACATGCAAATTTGCTTCAAGCCTGTGGTATATAAGCTAGCATCTATTTCAATTTTGGATACACATTTTTTTTGTAAATATAAATGTAAAAGTATATTCAATTTGGCCTATTTTTATTTCTTGAAACTCAAGGTTTTTTTTTTTTCCTTTCCCTATCTTTCACTCAACAAATGCTTGGTTAAATTTCTTTTTTTTTTTTTAAATTTTCTTTTAAAGGTTGCATTTTTTAAAAAATTTTTGTTCATGACATAGAATGTGCGCACACACACAGAAGAGGGTAAGAGAGACAGAGGAAACAAATATCTTTGACAGGGTCTCATCAGGCTGCAATTCTCCTCCTCCAGCCCCAGCTCAGGAGTTTGGGCACATGCACACACCTGGCACGTTTCAGGCCAACTTGCTGGGGTTCCAAACCCATGGTTAGCCACGTGGCCTCCAGCATTGCAGCCCAGTATGCTACTGACTGTCACTGGCTGGGCCCGCCTGGATACATTTCTATAGCACGAATGACAATTACAAAATGAGTCACAGTTGAGCGACTCATTAACACAGATTTTCATCTTGTAAAGTATTACTTCTCTGCACTAAATGATAACCTGATTCAGTGAATATAAATCTAAAATGCATTTTCTCTATCACTAGGAATTCCTTACATACCATATCTCATTGGCCTATTATTCAATTATTTATATTCTTATCATCTTATTGCACATGGATATGAGGGTAGTCACTGAATGGCACATAGAAAACCCTCTGAGGAGATCTCAAAGTACGCGCTAGTGCTCATACTGGGTGTCTCCGCATCACACCCCATGGACCCACAGTCATCCTGCATTTAATAACCGAGGCTGAATCAACGTGAGTTTCCCTTCTCTGCCAACGTCTTATTCTGAAGTTCATGCATCTGGAAGCATCATGGGGCACAGAATTTCTTCTCGCGTTAGTCTAAGGATGAGGATCCCTGAAAGGTCTGAGGTTTCTAACACGATGGCTCCAAATCCCTGATCTGCTCTTTCAAAAGTTAATCATACATGGCAACAGAATAAAGGATTAAACGAGATATCTCCTGGGCAACTATAGAGAAAACAACTACCAACTCAAAATAGCCACTTAATGCCCTATTTTGTAAAAGTTACAGTACAAACCAAATTTATATTGAAAACGACAGTATGCAGAACACAAAATATGCAAAGCACATTGTAAAGAACTAGATTTTAACAAGTACTGGCATAAAATAAAAGACGATTTTGAATAACGAAAATGTAAACACTGAAAATGCCATGAGGACAGTCATCTAGTTCTGAGAGGCAGGAAAGCTTAGTAGTTACAAGCACAGACTAAAGTCAGCAGATCTGGGGAAGCCCATGCATAAAATCTCCTAGCTCTGTGACTGTGGACAAGATTGTGATATTTTTAACATTTCATTTTCTCATCTGTAAAATGTAAATAATGTTGGCACTTGACTCATTGGATGGTGTAAGGATTATATCAATTAATATATGATAAAGGATTTCAAACCGCGTGTGGTATATAGTAACCATGCAACATTATGCTGATATTATTCTCAGGTTTTTCCCTCTCCTTATACTATCTTCCTATATAATGCAATAAAACAAAACTTACAGGGGCCAGTCCACACCATAATGGCTTCGAAAACTGGAATAGTAACTAGCTAAATGTTTTATTACATAGGCTTTGCTAGAAATTGGTTAGCTCTAAGAACTCAACTCTAAGCTAAAGACCAATTCTTTATTTTTTTAGATGTATTTATTTAATTTTATTTATTATAATCATATTGTTTTTAAACTTACTATGGACATGTGCCCTCACCAGAGAGGTAGAGAGAGAGAAATTGAGGAAGGAAGCTGCCAAATTTGGGTCTCCAACTGCGGCTGGACATGTGGGAGTCCAGCACTTTAACCACCATGCCACCTGCTGGCTCCTTTAATTTTTTTTTAAGTTTATTTATTTCTTCCATAAGAGAGAGAGACTGAGACAGAGAGTGTGTGTGTGAGAAAGAGAGCGGGAGAGAGACAAGCACTGCCAACACAGTCTTTATGTTTCAGTCTACCTCTAGCCTCAGCCCAGATCACAGGAATGCCCAAGAGCTTTTCCTGTGAGCTCTGAAATGCCCACTTATGCCACTGTCCCAGACTGTTATGGATGGTGACTGCCTCTGGTGTTCTGGCTCCTAACTCAGGCATGTTTGTGCAAACTCTAATTTCCATGGTAAACCCCTGTTCCCATAATACTCTTAATGGCTCTGGTTCCTGTCTGTCTGTTGTTGTTGTTGTTTTTTTTAATAATGATACTTTAAAGAAAAGATATTTATTTATTTATTAGGTTGTTGGCAAAGTCATGGCATAGTTTTCTTTTTACGCAAAAATGCATCGTGACTTCCCAATGACCCAATATTTCCATGAGAAAGAAAGAGAAACCCAGGAAGAATCTTCTTGCTGCAATAAAGTCCAGGTCTTACAGGCTAAGATCATAAGCACCTGTGCATGTGTGTACCAGGCATGCTCAGGGAGGTCCCAAGATGTGAACCCAGAACTTCCCTATTGGGGTCCAGCTGCATAATCACTATGCTGCCACCTGGCTTCTTAACAGCTCTGTTTTCATGACTAAGCTCTGACTGTAAATCATTTGTGGCTGAATAGGCCATCTACTGCTATACTTTACATTAGTTGACCTTAGTTGCTATATATGAATATAGCCTCATGAAAACCATATTGTAATAGGTGTGCATTTATCTGTAAGTTTGTGTATGTGTGTTGTATTTGTTGTAGACATACATACATATATATATGTGAGTACATATCTACCTATCTGTATATGCTAATGCACACACACATACACACACACACAGGTCTATGTATCTCAGAACTTTAACTTTTTAAATAAGCCTAAAATTACCATTAGGATTTTTTAATTTTCATTTATTTATTTATTTTTTTGAGAGAGGTTTTTGCTATAGGGCGCATGCGCTCACTAGACAGACAGAGAGAGACATAGAGACAGAAAGCGAGAAATCACTCCCCAGGGGGGATGGTCATGCTGCAATCCCTTCTCCTCCATTCTCTTCTCGGGATCTTGGGCATGCACGCACACGTGCCCGGAGTGAGCTTTAAGCCACCGGGTCCGGGACGCGAACCGCAGTCGACTATGTGGGAGTCCAGCAACATAGCCATTACGCTAACTGCTGGTTCCCGATTTTTTATTTTTGAGAGGTTTTTTTTTTTTTTTTCTTTTTCTTTTTTTTTACTACAGGGCATGTCCACTCACCAGAGAGACAGAGAGAGAGAGAGAGACAGAAAGTGAGAAATCATCCTCTGGGGGGGGGGGGGTGTTGACCATGTCACAATTCCTTCTTCTCTATTCTCTCAAGATTTTGGGCATGCATAAACAAGCACCTGGTGTGAGTTTTAAGCCCCTGAGTCTAGGACTTGAATTGTGGTCTACATGTGGGAGTCTAGTAATGTAACCATTACACCACCTACTGGTCCCCAGGAATTTTTAAAAATAATTATTTATTTAATTTACTTTATTATTATTATTTTTAAATTTGTTGCCAAGCACATGGACTCACCAGAGACAGACAGAAAGAAAGAGAGAGAGAGGGAGGCCTCAGGACATGAATGTGGGACCTCCCATGTGGGTCCAGCCTCACAGAGCATTGCATTACTGCTATACCGCTGGCCCTAAGATAGAACCATTTTACTACGGTAGGCTAACTACTCTAAAATTTGAACAACAGGCTTCTAGAATCTAAATTATATACATATTAATTCACTGTTTTCACTGAAGAAAGTTTTAGGAAGTTATTAACTTTTTCCTCTGATCATTAGAAATTTCTTTTTTTTTTGGGGGGGGGTAGGTTTTTGCTATAGGTCGTGTGCGCTCGCCAGAAAGACAGAGAGAGACAGAAAGCAAGAATTCACCCCTCCAGGAGGAATGGCCATGCCACAATCCCTTCTCCTCCATTCTACTTCGGGATCTTGGGCATGCGCACACACGTGCCTGGAATGAGTTTAAGTCACTGGGTCCAGGACTCAAACCGCAGTCAACTACATGGGAGTCCAGCGACATAGCCATTAAGTCAACTGCTGGTCCCGAGAAATTTCTAAAACTTCTAAAAAGTGTTATGGAAAGTATACATTGTATAAGATGCTCATTTACTTGTTTATATTCAGTTAAAAAGGAGTCTAGAATAATAAAAGGTTATTACTCATTCCTAGAGAAGTTCTCTTGTCCTGTGCCAAACTTCAAGTCTTTTTATAGATATTGAGTAACTCACCTGAGATAACATTAAATATCACAAGACAGGGAGGCTGAACCACTAGAACTGCATAATCTCATGGGAAACCAATTTTGTTTCACTCATAGCTTTCCTGGCAATGTGGGTCAAAAAGTGACCATTATTATTTCAAAGAGGGCTTCAAATTTCATATTTAGGTAAACAATGGAAAGACAGAAAGAAACTGATCTTTCTAAGTTCTGTTTTTACAGAACTGAAAAATAAAACTATTGGGTAGTCAGGAAAGTCATGATGCATTTTTGCATAGAAAAACATAGGAAAGAATATGTCATGACTTTTTCAACAACCCAATAATTAAGTCGAAATTAACATTAATTATGTAATTTCCTGAGCCTTTGAGTCAAAGATACCAATGCCTGTATGAACATTTTATTATTCTGATGATTACTCATTTACTGTCAAAAGGTATTGAAGGCTTCCCAGTTCCTGTAAATTATTTCCTTGCTTTGTGAAGCCCTCTACTTTAAACACTGAGATAACTCTAAATAGTTTGATTCTTTTTATCCTAAAACATAATAGGAATATTATAATTGAATTTCACTTTGGTCTCATCAACTGTACAAGTCTTCACTGACTGCTTTAGCTTTCTATGATGGTCTTCATTAAGATGCTAATAAAATTAAGGCGTGCTTAATTCAGGGGAAAAAACAAAAACAAAACAAAACAAAACAAAACTTAATGTGCCAGTGAAGTTCTAAGTCCTGTTTCTTGTTTGAAGATGTTACTTGCCAGTTTACCCATTTTTTTCTCTTTAAGCCTCATCTGTTCCTTAGACTTCAGAAATTATCTTCTAACTTGCCTCCCTTTGCAATGGACTAAATGTTTATGTCCTTCCCAAACTCATATATGGAAAGCCTAACCTCCAAGGTGGTTCCATTGGGAGGTAGGAGCTTTGTGGGGAGATTAGGTCACGAGGGTGGAGCCCTGTGAATGGGATTAGTGCTCTTATAAAAGAAGCTCCAAAATGACCTTCACCCCTTTAGCCATGTTAGGATCTAGTGAGAAGATGGCATTTATGAACCAGAAAGTGGCCCCCATTTGTGAATATACACAAAATTTTATAAAGTTTTTAAATGGCATCTTAGTGTTCATAGTCCTTAATAGTCTACTCTGGCCATTAATGAATCATAAACAATTAATTATTGATTATTCATTTACAGAGTGAATGTACTGGATCTGACCAATTCCCACTATTTGATGGTCAGTTTCCAATATTTACTATCAGAAACAACACTGAGATGAACAACCTTATAAATAAAATATCATGTACATCTATCTTCATGTCCGTATAATAAATTACTAGAAGTGGAATGTTTTAGTAAGTTATATAAAAATTTTAAGGTTTTGAATTGCCAAAATGCTCTTCATAATGGCATATTGATAGTTTTACTAGGAAAGAACAAAAATATCCATTTCTCCAAATCCACAGCAACAGGGTCTATGATTATTTATTTTATTATTTTAGTATCTCTATATAAAAGAAAATAAAAGCTTTTGCCCCACCACAATTTCAGATAATATTAGCTGGACTTTTGGTGTCAGTTACTTAGAAAACCAGATGTACCTACATGGATTCTCAAACCCTTTCTAAGATGTGGTTTGTCCATCAAACTCATCCATGCAATTCCTTCCTTCCTTCCTTCCTTCCTTCCTTCCTTCCTTCCTTCCTTCCTTCCTTCCTTCCTTCCTTCCTTCCTTCCTTCCTTCCTTCCTTCCTTTCTTTCTTTCTTTCTTTCTTTCTTTCTTTCTTTCTTTCTTTCTTTCTTTCTTTCTTAGCTATTTAGCTTCTCTATGAGTGAGAGAAACAAAGAGACTGTACCATTAACAGAGTCCTGATGCTGCAATCAACTGTCAGCCCTCAGCCAACCCAAGTAGTCTGTCCGCCAGATTTACCCATTCGTTTTTTTTTTTTTTTTTTTTTTTTTCTTTTTTGGAGAGATTTTAGCTGTAGGGCGTGTGCTCATCAGAAAGACAGAGACAGAGAGGCAGAAAGTGAGAAATCACCCCCCAGGGGAGATTGCCATGCCACAATCCCTTCTCCTCCATTTTCCTCTCGGGATTTTGGGCACACACGCACACGCACCCAGCATGAGTTTAAGCCACCAGGTCCGGGACTCGAACCATGGTCGACTACATAGGAGTCCAGTGACATAGCCATTACGCTAACTGCTGGTACCCTACCCATTCAGTTTTTACAGATGCAACATACCAGTGGAAAATTACTCCCCTAGAGAACGTAGTAAATGTGGTACCACAATGCTCAAGTTTGAAGCACAAAAGTAACATAAAGAAGCATGAAACTATATGAAAGAATAGTGTGTGGCTAGAAAGCCTCAATCTGAAACGCTAAGATAATGGGTTTCCATTTTCATCTATATGTAACATTTTTGTATGCTTAGGAGGGTTTTTAGTCCAGAAATTACTCAAGGTTTTCCAGAGTAATAGTTGGAAATATTAGACTTGCCCTAGCTCTGTGATTTACCAGTGACATAAGGACATAGTATGAACAGTTTCTCCTGGGCTTCCAGTATGGTTTGCCCTTCTTCAGTAGCAAGTAACAAAGCTGGAGTTTTACTGGTTCAGACAAAGCAGGATCAAGGGTTTGAACAGAGCAGGTAACTCTGTCTCCCCCTCTTCCCCCTCCTTCTCCTTCTTCTTTCTTCAGTTAGCTCTGTGTCCCTGTGTGTGTGAGCTTTGTTCTCAAACTCTCTCCCCATGTTGTAAAAGATGGCCTCTGATGTCCCCAAGTCTAACCTACTATGTGAGTCTGTTGTGTTACTGGAACCAGGGTGATTTATAAAGAACAGAGGTCTATTTAGCTCACAGCCTTGGAAGTCCAAGGTCAAGGGGCTTCATCTGATGAGGGTCTTCTAAAAGATTACCTGTTTATTTTTGATACAAAAAGTTTGAAATCCATGCATAGTTTTTTTCTCGATACACATTTTCCATGAATTTTCTGTAGACCCTACTCATAGGATGGAGGTGTCACACGGTGAGACAGAGCAAGCATATGTCTGTGTCTCAATCTGTCTCATCCTCTCTCCTTACAAACTGACCTGGATTCAACACTGCGAACCCATTCTTATTTCCTTAATCCCAGTCACCTCCTAAAGGCCCCTCCTCTTAATCCCATAGTCAGATTAAATTTTCACCCTTTTTAATTTTTTTTTTTTTAGTTTTTGCCATAGGGCATGTGTGCTCACTGGAGAGAGACAGAGACAGAGAGAGAGGGGGGAAGTGAGAAATCACTGGGAATAGACACACTGTAATCCCTTTTCCTCCATTTTCCCCTCAGTATTTTGGGGATGCATGCATACATGCCTGGTATGGTTTGCATGATTTTCAAGCTTCTGCATCTAGGACTTGAATTATGGACTCGATATGTGAGATCCAGCTACCTTAATCTCCATGCCACCTGCTGGTCCAATTTTTCACCCTTTTAATCTATCACAATTAAATTTTATCAGATGAATTAGGGAGGTCAGGGACACATTCAAGCCACAGTACCAATACCCTTAAAACACAGAAGTGAAATCTTTTCATCAAAACTGAAATCTTTTCAGTTCTGTACCAAATACTGGAGAAGACTGTGGTTGGCCCCACTTGGGTCACCCATGGAGGTGATAAAGGAAAATCTCCATGACAGTCAACCCCACCAAGATCATTTGAAGCAAGGGGTGGAGATTCCCTTGCAAAAAATCAGATGCCGGGTTGACTACCAGTTGCTCTCCACTACGGTTGCCGTTAGATTCTCTGAAGACTGCATGAGTGCTCCGTTACCCTTAACTACTGCACATTAGTTAGAAAAGCCAGTAATCTCCAAGAACAAGGTATTAGAAATCAAGGCTAGAGAATGATACCTCTATTTGAAAGGGTGTTTACAAAAACATGGCTAAAACCGGGAGTCACTTAACTAGGTAACTGAAGTAGTTGACTGACCAGCTGGTGAATAGCATAAGGTCATATGGATGCCCCTTTTGAATTAAGGAAGCAACATTTGTTAGAAATGACTGAAATCTGATTCCGCTCTATTGAAAGGACTGTTGGCCTTTCCATTGGTATTGCTTTCCTGACTAACAACCTGAGACCAGTGTCCCCTTCAAATTGCAGCAATCTGTGTTTAATAAAATGTCAGTAGAGCCTGGCAGGTGGCATGGTGATTAAAGGGGCTGGATTCCCAAATAGCAGACCACAGTTCGATTCCCAGACCTGGTGGCTTGCTTTCTCACTTTCCCTCTCTCTCTCTGTTTCTCTCTGGTCTAATTAAAAAAAAAAAAATAATGATAATAACATATGGAATTAAATAAACAAATATTTAAAAAAATAAAATATCAGTAGAAGTATTTATGAAATCTTTTTAAGGTCAGTGGTTATAAATGCTTCCTGTTAAAATGTAGCATAAGCAATAGCCTAACCTATCAAATATTCACATATTGTATGTAAAAGCTATCCAAAAAAATTTCACAATTTTTACATGATCTGCATTTGCTCATATATTCCTAAACTGTTAAAAATGAATCTCTTTCTCCATTGTTTTTATTGGTTCCCCACTGGGGAAACAGATATTCAAGGAGACTCGGTATAAATTCCTCACTTTCTTTGCATGTGTATGTTTTTATAAAAGTTCCTTTTTTGGTTAATGGTTAGAATTGATGCAGCCTTTTCTTTTTCTTTCTCTCATTTCCTCATGTCTCTGCTCAGTTTTCTTTGGTAGACTACAGAAATCATGAGAAAAAAATGCTGGCTAATGAGTATCAGATTTTTGAAATAAAAGTTTTTGCTAATTATATACTCTTAGAAAAGCTTCTAAGCCTGTTTGAGGCTCAGTGCTTCATTGTAAAATTGGTAAATATATATCTGCCTCATCATATGAATGTGAGACTTCAGCTTTTTCTTTTTTTTCTTTTTTTTTGGAGAGGTTTTTGCCACAGGGCACGTGCGCTTGCCAGACAGACAGAGATAAAAAGCGAGAAATCACCCCCCAGGGGGGATGGTCATGCTGCAATCCCTTCTCCTCCATTCTCCTCTCGGGATCTTGGGCACGCACGCACACGCGCCCGGTGTGAGTTTTAAGCCACCAGGTCCGGGACGCGAACTGTGGTCGACTACGTGGGAGTCCAGCGACATAGCCATTAATGCTAACTGCTGGTCCCAAGACTTCAGCTTTTTCAAATAAAGGGTTTTTCACTCGTATTTACTTAGTTAAATTAATTAATAATGTTGGAGGGCATGTGCACAGGTATAAGAGAGAGATGGAGAGAGAATGTCCAATACCTCCCAATGAGGGCTGGCTATGCTGCAATCTCCTCTCCTCCAATTCTCCATCCCATCAGTATCCCAGGCACGCATGCTTCCTCAGTGTCTTTCTAAAGCCATGGGGGGCCAGGACTTGAACCACGATAAGCTATGTAGGATCTAGCTTCTTGGCTTCTTGTTTAACCACTGTAATACAGGACTAGCCCATGAATTAAAATTGATCACACATATAACATTTAAATACATGCCCTAAGTGGTAGGAAGTGCTTAATAACGGCTGCTATTATTTACCAAGAACCAGATTTAAGGTAAAGACAAAAATCCTAATTGTATTTATTCAAACAACAAGATTATCCAGTGCAAGGCAGTTATTATTATTGCAAGGCAGTTATTATCCAATTACTAGGCATTGTATTCTGATACATGACCTTTGAGTTAAAAGTCAAGATTTCAAAATTGGCTTATGATTGAAAGATTCTAAGCTTATATGCAGTGGGAAGTATAAATCCAGTAATTTATTTCTTTAAAGATATTTGCATTTAGTGCAGATTTTGGTCCTTGATTAGTTAGAAATGGAGCAGGCACGTTGTGCCTGTGAACTGAGACATACTGAAAATCTTAAATTTGCTTTGGTTTTACTTTGTTTTGGGTAGAAAATTCTTTATGTCATTATCCCTCATTATCTCTATGTCTTTATTGTTCCTAGCTAAATTGTTATGGAGATACATGTAGACGCTGCTCAAACTTATCTCCAGGTAATCTTTTCCATCGTAATTGAGTTCACGTGGCAGCCATTAATAAGATAAATCTCAAGTGAGATTAGACGAGTGACAACACTGTTTGCCCAAGTCCCATTGCCCCAGAAAGAAATGAGAAATTAATGGAATTAGCATTGGCAATTTGACTACCCACTCTCCCCACAACCCTTGCACCCACAGAAAAAGAAAAGGGGAAAAATGTTTAACAAAATATATGTCATGAATATTTCAGTTAACCCAAGTTTCTGTATTGCTTTTTACCTTTAATATGCCCATACTTTTGGGATCAACCATGTAGAACCAGAATCGAACAGAACACATTCCGAGGCTTGCTGGGAAGTACTTGGAAGTAGAGATTCTTGCAGTGACTCCTTCTTTGGTGCCAGATGAATTGACATAAAGGAAGTGCTGGCCATTACCTTGAAATAGAATAATACCATCTTTTTTCAGTGCAATGATATGTTTTACAGCATGAGGCAGAATGTGCTTAAGCATGCACAAATACCATTTTCTCTCTAAACACACACAGACACATACAAATTAAATAGCTCTAATTTTCAATAGATCTAAAATTAAATAGATCTAATTTTCTGAGTCATATGTCAATAATATTTTATTATTTTTGAACCAATAAAAAAGTGTGTCACTATGTCATGTGATTCACAAAATTTACTTTTTGGTGAATTTTGTCCAAGACTCATGCATAAAGTGATCAAATACGGGCTACTAGGTGGTGTGGAGAGTAAGGTGCTGGATTCCACGTGGTTAACTGTGTGTGGTTCGAGTCCTGGACCAGTAGGCTTGAAAATAATGCTGGGATAGGAACAGCAGATGGTGTAATGGTTACATGGGTGGATTCCCACATAGTCAAAGACAGTTTAAGTTTTAGATCTGGCAACTTAAACTCAGGCTGGGCATGTGTGCATGTGTGTCCAAGATCCTAAGAGGAGAATGAAGGAGAAGGGGTTATGACATGGCTTTCTGTTTGTCTCTCCTATGAGTGCACGAGCTCTCAAGCAAAAATCTCTCTTAAAAAAAAGAAAAAGAAAAAAGGGCACATGTACGTGTGTACCCAAAATCCAGACAGAGAGGAGACTGAAGAAGAAAGGATTGCAGCATGGCTAGTCCCCTTGGGGTGGAGGAGTGATTTCTCAGTTTCCTTCTCTCTCTCTGTCTGTCTCTCTGCAGAGCACATGCACCTAATAGCAAAAAAAAAAAAAAAAAAGAAAAAAGAGAAAAAAAGTGATCAGATATTTGTGTTGACCATAAAGGTGTATTCCTTTTCTCCTAATTAGCACAAACCTGTCATTTTCAAGTAAATACAATATTTATATGCTGGGTTTAGGGCAGGTACAGAGTGGGTATTGGGGACCAGTTGCCGTTGTATCTTACTTTCAATTGCTTTTATTCCTTCACTGACCAGAGGAATAGTGAATGGTTACAACTGCAAAGTGGAATGTGAGTCTGAGCAAAGGCTTACTATTTTTTCTGAGTAATAGATAACCTCTGTTCCCCTCAATTGCATTACTACAAAAAAAGATTTTTGTATTTAAACACAATTGGGTGTTTTGCTGTTAACATAGTTGTCAAAATTTATCATAGCTATTATCCTCCTTTGTAGATTTTACTGGAGGAAAATATTATTCTATTTACTTTATATATATATTTATATATATATATATATATATATATATATATATATATATATATATATCTGTGTGTATACACACACACGCACACACACATAGTGTATTTCCTTTAGTTAAATATTTATTTGTAGTTCTAAATTGCCAGTATTAAAATATTTTCTAATTTGAAGTAATTTTTCTTTCTGGTGGCATATTAGTATTGTTACTCAGATATATATTTTTTTAAATCATTTCATATGAGCTACTATTATAGTACAAGTTTCTCTTAAAAAGCTTTTCAAGAGCTTTAGTTAGGTAAATGGAATACCCTGCAGCTAATCAGCATATGTGTTAGTTACCCTAATCCCTTGAAGCTTAATTCATCATTGTGAGGAATACTCATGCACTACTCTGAATACAGCTGAAAATGGAATTGCCCACAGCGCATTGCAAAGGAGCTCAGGTGATCACATCACACCAACTATAGGCTTAGCTTTTTATTATTATTATTATTATTATTATTTTGGAGAGGTTTTTGCTATAGGGTGTGTGCGCTTGCCAAAAAGACAGAGAGAGACAGAGAGACAGAAAGTGAGAAATCACCCCCCAGGGGGGATGGCCATGCCGCCATCCCTTCTCCTCCATTCTTCTTTTAGGATCTTGGGCACGCACACACACGTGCCTGGCGTGAGTTTAAGCCACTGGGTCTTAGACTTGAACTGCGGTCGGCTACGTGGGAGTCCAGTGACATAGCCATTACACTAACTGCTGGCCCTTATCTTTCTCAAGTTTTGAAGGACTGTGTGGTAAATAAGGCATCCTAGTTCTCATAGAACCCAAATATAGATGAGATGCTAAGGGAGTTTTTGATCTTGTATTCATTTAAAAAATTAATAGGCTTTATTTTTTAGCATAATTTTAGGTTTAAAGGAAGTAGAGAGGACAGTACAGAGAGTTCCATCTACTCTACACCATCCTCCCCACCCCTTGCGTTTTGCCTCTCATGAACATCTTGCGTCAGTAATGGTACATGTATTAATATACCATTAATATAATACATGTACCATAAGCTGATACTGGCGATGATGAATTGGTTAAAATTCATTATTGAGTTTTCACAAATGTATAATGACATAGATACAGTATTCACCAACATCATCTAGAATAATTTCACTGCCCTAAAATACCCTGCTCTCCATCTCTTTATCTTTTTTCTCCCTACACTCTCTCTAACTCCTCACTATTTTTACTGTCTCCATAGTTTTGCCTTTTCCAGGATGTCATGTTCAAGCACATGACATACTGTCTGTAGTCCTGTTAGATTGACTTCTTTAACTTAGTAATATGCATTTAAGGTTTTTCTAAGTTTTCTTCTATATTATTTTTTTTTATCACCAAATAACATTCCTTTGTATGGATGTAATGCAGTTTGTTTATTCATTCACTTCTGAAGGATATTGTTCTCATTCATTTTATGCTTCTATAACAGAACACTTGAGACTGGGTAATTTATGAAGAACAGAAATTTAATCAACTTTCAGTTCTAGAGGCTGGGAAGTCCAAGGACATAGTGCTGGCATCTGGTGAGGGTTTTTGTGCTCTGTCATACCATGGCAGAAGAGCAAAGAAGTGTAGAGAAGATGGGGTCCAAATTCATTCTTTTGTCAGGAACTCACTCTCAAGATAACTAACCACTTCTGAGGTAATGGCATGATTGATTCATGAAGGCAGCACCTTCACGACCTAAGTATTTCTTAAAGGTTCTTCCTCTTACCATCATCACAGCAATTAAATCTCAGCATGAATTTTAGAGGGAATATTCAAACCACTGAAGACATCTCAATGCAGCTAAGTTTTGGCAGTTATGAATAAAGTTGCTATTAACAGTAGTGTACAGGTTTTTGTGTGGGCATAGTTTTTCAATTTGGGTATATGTGAAGAAGCACAACTTTTGACAAATTACCAAAAATCTTATCACCAAACCCAAGGTAAGTTAATGTTCTCCTATCTTCCAGGAGATTTAGACTTTAGCATTTTGCATTTAGGTCTGCAGTATAATTTTGAGCTAATTTTTGTGAAGGATATAAATTCTTTGTCTAGATATATATTTTTTTCTTTTTGCATATGGATGTCCAGTTGTTTTGGCACCATTTGTTAATGAGACTATTCTTTCTTAATTTGATTGCCTTTGTTCCTGTGTTAAATAATAATTCACCATATTTAGGTGGGTCTGTTTCTGGGCTTTCTATGTGAATCGATTGACACATTTTTTTTGTTGTTGTTTATCTTTTGCCAATAAAGCACTGTCTTCATAACGTAGTTGCACAGTAAGTCTTGTAGTAAGGTAGTGTGTGTTCTCTCTTTCTCTACTTCAACACTGTGTTGACTATTCTCAGTATTTTGCTTTTCTACACAAGCTCTAGAATCAGCTTTTAATAACTACAAAATAATTTGATGGAATTATTATGATTGGATTCACGTTGAATTTTTAGATCAAGTTGGAAAGAACTGACATCATATATATTTTATTTTTGAGAGAGATTTTTACTATAGGGCATATGCACTCGCCAGAGAGACCAAGAGACAGAAAACGAGAAACTACCCCCCAGAGAGGATGGCCATAACACAATCCCTTCTCCTCCATTCTTCCCTCAGGATTTTGGGCACGCACACACACATACACACAAACACATACATACCTGGTATGAGTTTCAAGCTGCTGGATCTGGGACTCAAATCGTGGTTGGCTATGTGAAACCACACCTTAACCACTATGTCATCTGCTGGCCCCAAGAACTGATATCTTTAAAATATTAAGTCTTCCGGTTGTGTACCTAGAATATCCCTTCATTTATTTAGATTTTCTTTTATTTATTACTTTTTATTGTTTTCCTTATATAGATCTTGTATTAGCTTACTTAGTTTTATACTTTAGTATTTCTCTCTTATTTTTTAATTTTTTATTTTATTTATTTATTTATTTTTTTTTTTGCACTAGTGTTTTCTTCACTGTCTTATTGCACTAGCTAAGACTTCTAGGATAATACCGAATACAAGTGGTACAAACAGACTTCTCGAGATTGGCAGGTGGTATGGTGGTTTGGGCTCTGGACTCCCATATGGCCGACCACAGTTTGAGTCCTGGACCTGGTGGCTTGCTTTCTCACTTTGCCCCCCTTTCTCTGTGTCTGTCTCTGGTCAAATTAAAATAATAATAATAATAATAATTATAATTTTTTTTTTTAAAAAGAACAGACTTTCTGCCTTGTTCCTAAGCTTATCAGGAAAGTTTTTACTTTGTCACCATTCAGAATGATGCTAGCTGAAGATATTCTTTTCAACTCCAGAAAGTACATCTTAATTCCTAGTTTCCTGAGGTATTTTAACACAAATAGGTGAATCTTTAGAAAGCTTTTTCTATGTCTACTAATAAGTTCATGTGTCTTTTTTTCTCCTTTAGCCTGTTGATATAATGATTTACACTAGTATTTGAATATTGAACCAGACTGCATCCTCAGAATAAATCCCACTTAGTCATTGTATGTATTTTTTTCTTTTTCATTGCTGGATTATATTTGCTAATATTTTGTTAAGAACTTTTGCTTCTATGTTTAGGAGATATATTAGTCTATAGTTTTCCCTTTTTTAAAATAATTATTTTATTTAACGTTATTTATTAATTTTAATTTGACCAGAGAGACAGAGAGAGAAAGCAAATGAGAAAGCAAGTCACCAGGTCTGGGACTTGAATTACAGTTGGTCATGAAGGAGGCCAGTGCCCCAACCACCATGCCACCTACCAGCTCCTATTTTTCCTTTGTTAAAAAAATTTTTTTTTCTAGTTTGATATTAGGGTAATGCTAACCCTTTATAATATGTTAGGAAGTATTTTCTCTGCTTCTGTTTTCTGGAAAAGATTATAAAGAATTGATATAATTTCTTCTTTAAATGTTTGAGAGAATTCACCATAAAGTATATGGTTCTAGGGCTTACAGTTTTGAAAGATTAATTATTAATTCCATTTTCTAAGTATTTATGGGCCTATACAGATTGTTTATACTTGTGTGATTTGGTAGATTGTATATTTGGAAGAATTAATGCATTTTATCCTGGTCAGCATATTTGTAGCAATAGAACTGTTTATAGTAGTCCTTTATTTTCCTTTTAATTCCCATAGATCTGTAACAATGGACCCCCCCCTTTATATCTGATATCAACAAGTTGTGTCTTCTCTTTCTTCTTATAGTTAACCTGGTTAGAAGGTTTTACATTTTATGGGTCTTTTCAAAGGACCAGTTTTTGATTTTATTGATTTTCCCTATTGATTTCCTAATTCAATTTCACTAATGTCTGCTCTAATATTTATTATTTCTTTTCTTGTATTTATTCTGGATTTAAAGTGCTGTTCATTTTCTAGTTTCCTAAGCTGGAAGCTTATATTATTGATTTTAGATATTTCTTCTTTTCAAATATGTGATGAACTTCAAAAAGCTCATGAAAGAATAAGGATACCAGTCAATCCATTGGGAAAAGGAAAACCTCTTTGGCAAATGGTGCTGGAAAAACTGGGTATCCACCTGCAGAAAGATGAAACTGAACCCCTATCTTTCAACATTAACAAAAATCAACTCAAAATAGATCAAAGATCTGAACCTAAGACTTCAAACTATTAAACTACTGGTAGAAAATACTGGGCAAAATCTGAGAGACATTGGGGTAGGCAAAGACTTCTTAAATAAGACTCCCAAAGCACAGGCAATAATCCCTAAAATAGACAAGTGGGACTATATCAGACTAAGAAGTTTCTGCACAGCAAAGGACACAGTAACAAGTGTGAGTCGACAACCCTCAGAATAGGAGAATATTTTTGTAAAATATGCTTCAGACAAGGGACTGATAACCAAAATACATAGGGAACTCAAGCAGCTTACTTAAAAAAAAATGATTAACCCTTCTACATCTGAGATTCTATTTTCTGAATGATCTAGTCTGCTTTTAATACTTTCAAGGGAGATTTTGACTTCTTGTATTATAGACTTCATCTCTAGCAGTTCCGTTTGAGTCTTTTGTAAAGTGCGTAATTCCTCTTTTAGATTTTGCAAGAATTTCCTCATCTCCTGGAACTCGGCAACTTCTTTCTCCTTTCTCTTTAGCAGTTCATTATCTCTCTTTTCTTCCATCTCTGTTAGCTTCGACATTACGAATGTTCTAAATTCTTTATCAGACATTTCCATGACTTTCACCGAACTGCTTGTGGATGAAGGAGAGTTACTCTTTTCCATTGGAGGAGAGGTATTTTCTCGTTTTCCCATATTTCTCGTGATCCGACGGTGATTTCTTGTCATCTGATGAATGGCGTGTTTCTTTCAAATTCTTGAAGTTAAGCCTCAATGTTCAGGAGCAAGCAGACAGAGGTGTTCTAGAATCGGATTGCCGTTCTGTTGTGATCGCACACTAGCTTTGCTTGCTGGAGGCTGAATTATGAGTAGAAAATCTTCATTTCTCCTGTGCCCTGAAATATCTAGTTCCCAGTATCCATGTGGAATCTTCTCAGAGAATGGCAAAATAGAATCTCAGATGTAGAAGAGAAAATGGCTGGCTTAGAAAAGTCCACCACGAAGACTGAGAAAATGGCTCAAAAATTTGAGAATGATATGCGAGAAGTACTGGATACCATTAAACGTCCAAATATCCGGATAATTGGCATTCCAGAAGGTGAAGAGACCCATAAGGGCATTGATAATCTATTCCATGAAATCCTGCAAGAAAACTTTCCAAACCTAGAGAGGCATTCGAAGATCCAGTCCCAGGAAATACAAAGGACCCCAAATAGAATCAACCCAAGAAGATCTTCTCCAAGACACATTATAGCCAGGTTAACCAAAACCGCAGACAAAGACAAGATACTAAGATTGGCAAGAGAGAAACATCAAGTTACCTACAAAGGACATCCCATCAGGCTAACAGCAGATCTCTCATCGGAAACAATGCGAGCGAGGAGAGAATGGGAAAATATATTCAAAGTGTTACGAGAGAAGCAGTTTCAGCCAAGAATACTGTACCCGGCAAGATTATCTTTCAGGTGGGAAGAAAAGACAAGAACATTCTCAGATAAACAAAACCTGAAAGAATTTACCAGCACCAGACCAGATCTCCAAGAAGTTCTCAAGGGTGTGCTGTATCAAGAAAATTAAACACAGACACATGGAAATAAGAGTCCAAAAACTATGAAAGTGGCCAACTTAATCAGAGGGACAAGTCTGGATTTGAATATTATATCCCAGAATTTAATCAGGAAAATTGAACCAGAACAGAAGATAAAAGTACATGAGACTGATAGGTTCATGCACCTTCCATTTGAACAGAATCCTAACTTGTTTCCTGGTTTTAAGCAAAGTTCCTTGGCATTTCTTTGAGTTAAGTTAAAACTGGTTTTCTTAGTAGTAATGAGTGAACTCACCATTGAAAGTAGTTAGATTATGTAGGAAATTGTGTGATCAATACAACGTGGGTGGGAAGGGAATGAAGGACAATTGTAGACACCGGAGGTGGTGTGAGAGGAGGGTGGGAAGGGACAGAGGGTCAGAAAGAGGGGTGGAAGTAATTCTAGGAACCAGTAATGGAAAATTTTTTGTAATGTGCAGGATTGTATCACTATGCAGTGTGTACTGGATGGGAGATTGCATTTTGTATGCTGTGATGAAGCTTAGGGAAGGAATGTAAATTGAGTTACAAAAAAAAAAGTTTCAGAAAAAAAAAATATATATCTATTCAATGACTGCAGTAGGATATGTAGCCACAGCTAGGTGCTACTTTATAGGATGCGTAAAGTAAGACTTGTGTTCATGGAAATGTGGGTATCACCTGTGTTTGCTATGAGGGTATTTGGATTGATTAGGGTCTTTGGCGTTACAATAAAATGTGAGGAGAAAACAGTATAGAAAGCAAACATAGATACCAGAGACTGTGGGAGGAGAGTGGGAGATGGCAGAGGGTAAGAGATAGAGAATCTAGGATGGGGGGAAAAAAAGCAAAACATACAGAAGACAAGAAATGGAAGCTCATTTGCTGACAATAACATGTTTGTTGATGTGCTTGATTGAGACAATATATAGTGTAATTTGGATGGAAAATCTCATTTTGTATGCTGTAATGATGTTCAGAGAATGAATGCAAATAAATAAATTAAAAAAAAAAGATTAACCCAATTAAAAGATGGGAAAATGAGCTGAACAAGAATCTCTCTAAAGAAGACATATTAAATAGCCAAAAAGCATATGAGGAAATGTTCAACATCCCTCATCATAAGGGAGATGCAGATAAAAACCACAATGAGATACCACCTAACCTGTCAGAATGGTGAAGATTTAAAAAAAAAAAATAAGTGCTGGAGGGGATGTGGTGAAAGGGGAACTCTCCTACACTGTTGGTGAACAATATGGAGGTTCCTCAACGGTCTACAAATAGAACTACCATTTGATCCAGCTATGCCACTTCTGAGTATCTACCCAAAGGACAGGAGAATGCTCCGTCAGAAAAGCACTTGCACATCAATGTTTATTGCAGCATTATTTACGATCGCTAAGACATGGAACCAACCCAAATGTCCACAAACAGATGAATGGATTGAAAAGGTGTGGCACATATATTCTATGGAATACTACTCAGCCATAAAAAACAAGACCCTGGCTTTTGATAGAAGGTAGTCAGATATGGAGGATCTATTGCTGAGTGAAGTAAGTTATATTGTATGTATCCACTTAATATATACCGACTATCTGCACTCTATGGTAGAGATCAAAATATTGGATGGCCTAAAAGCAATGAAAATAATTATAGATGCTGAAGACAGTGTGGGACAGGGTGGGAGAAAGGAAGAGTATAGAGAAGGATAGCAAGAGAACAAATAAAGAGACATGACATTAGTGGGACATAGAAATGGTTTACTACCTGTTGATGATAACATGTATAGTATTCTCAACTGGATTGGTCTGAGAAGTATTTCATGCTGGGTAATCTTTTTTTACAGGTAAAATCATATATAGTGATTGAATGTATAAAAAATAATGAAAATAATAATAATAATAATCTGGAAAAAATGATAAAAAGCTATTTGATGATGTTGATGTGGATAGTAATGTCTTTGTCTTGACTTATATGCAAAATATTCCTTCTGGAAAAGAAATATAAGACACTGTAAAGATATATGTGACTCAATGTAATATAAACAAGATTATGATAAAAATAAATAAAATGTAATAAAAACTCATGAAAGAATGAAATTAAAGTACTAGTTTATTTTGGTGCAAAAAGTTTGAACTATATGCATAGTTTGCTCATAATATGCATTTTCCATGAAACTTATGAAGACTTTTTATATGCATATCTTGGTAAATTCTCCCTGTAAGCACTACTTTAGCTGAAAACCACAAATTTTGATGTTATATTTTTAGTTTAGTTCAAAATAATTAAAATTTTTTTCTATGGACTTCATCATGACCTATGTATTATTATTAAGGTTTTTTTTTTTTTCCTTTAGATTTTTGCCATTGGGTGCATGTACTTGTTAGAGGAAGATGGAGAGAGGAAAAGTGAGAAATCATCGCCTCCAACAAGGGATGGCCATGCTACAGTTCTTTCCCCTCTATTCTGTTCTTGGGATTTGGGGCATGTACACACGCACACCAGTGTGATTTTCAAGCTGCTGGGTCCAGAACTTAAACTATGGTTGACCATATGGGAGTTCAGTGCCTTAACCACTACACCCAGAGTAGTCTATTTTCTAATATTCAAATATTTGGGGCATTTCTGGCTATATTTCTGTTGCTGGTTTCCATCTTGTTTCCATTGCAGACTGAGAACAGGCTTTGTATGATTTCTATTCTTCTAAATTTGTTAAGGTATGTTTTATGGCCCATAATGTGATCTATCTTAGTGGTTTTTATGTGTGAGCCTGAGAAAAAATGTGAGTTCTGATGTGGTTGAATGACAGTCTATAAATGACCATTAGATCCAGATGATTGATGATGCTGTTCAGTTCAACTATGTCCTTCCTGATTTTCTGCCTACTGAATCTGTCCATTGTTGATAGATAAGTATGAGTCTCTAGCTATAATAGTGGATTCATGCATTTCTCCTTGAGGTTCTACCACATTTTCTTCGCATATTTTTATATTCTCACGTAAGGCACTTAGACAATAAGGACTTGTTTTGTCTTCTTGAGGTTATGCTCTTGATCATTATATGATGTTCCTCTTTATACCTGGTAATTTTCCTTGCTCCAAAGTCATCTTTGCCTGAAATCCCATGTTCTTTTGATTAGGGTTAGCATGGTTTATCTTCCTCTATCCCTTTATTTTCAATCTATGTGTCTATGTTAAAAGTAGGTTTCTTACTAACAATAATATGTGGTTAAATTTTCTTTTTTAATGTGACAGTCCCTTTATTTTAATTGGTGAATTTAGATTATTAGCATTTAAAGTGATTACTGTTATATATAGTTTAGAATAATATCTAACATACTTGTTATTCTTTTATGTTCATTACTTTTTTTTCAAGTTTATTTATTTCTTCCATGAATGAGAAAGAGAGAGGCAGAGAGACAGTACACCTGACAGAGTCTTGATACCATGACCCGCCCTAGTCTTCGCCAGCTGGGCTTGCACATGCCTGTGGTGTTCAGTGAGATCTTTGTACGCAAATAGGGATTTTTTTCCATGTCAGTCAGCCTCACAGAGCATGGTATTTTACCACTGTGCCATTTTCTGGATCTGTTTGTTTTTGATTTCTCCCGATCTTTTCTGACTTGCATTTAGCTTTTCATACAGTTTCATTTTTATCTGCTCTTAGCATACTGATTTTATCTGTCTACAAATCTATCAATCAATCAATCTTTTTTTTTTTTTTTTTTTTCTTTTAACGTTTTTGACACAGGGCAGGTGTACTTGCTGGAGAGAGATAGTGAGTGGGAAAATGAGAAATCACTCCCTCTCCCCAAGGGAAAGTATACGCTGCAATTTCTTCTTTTCCATTCTCCTGGGATTTTGGGTCACATGCATACATGTGCCTGTAGTGATTTATAAGTCACCAGGTCCAGGACTCAAACTATGGTAGGCCATGAGGGAGTCCAGCACCTTAACCACTATGCTGGCCCCTGAGTATATATTAAAAACAAAACAAAACAAAAACCCCTTTTCTTAGTTGTTTTCTTTGCGTTGCTTTACACTAACTCAAGTCATCTTTCAAATAATATTATTCTGCTTCATGAGTAGTGCAAGTACTATATAACAACATAGTCCCAGTTAATTATTCCCATCTTTTATTTAACATTGTTGAATATTTTTATTCCTATACTTGTGATAGGTTCTGGTAAAAATAATTTCTCTTGATGGAAAGCCTTGAGAAGAAGAATATACTACTCTAGGGATATTTCAAAATGTCTATACTCCTTCTCCTGCTGAAAGTTGGGAGAATTATTCTTTGTTCTTTATTGTGAGCCCCTGACAGGGTTCTATGAGAGAAAACTCTTAAAAGTATAAGGTGCCAAGGCTGAGCTCCCCTGGAATTTTATCTCAAATTTGTTCACTTTGAGCCTGCACCAATCTGTCAATTACAGATAGAGATATCTCACCCCCAGTACTGGTTTTCATAGAGGTTTCTGTCCATGGGCTTCTGCTCCTTCCTTCATTTCTCCAAGTCATTGGATCTTAGACACTTACATGTGTGCTTACATGTTAAACTGATTGGGAAGGAGATTCCAGCTTTAGTCTCCATGTGAAATCCAGCGTCTCTTAAGCAGTGCACTTCTGTTGCACCAGAGAGCCAGTTTTGTCTTTCCGGGTTTAGGGGTAGTGGTGTGCCCTGTAATCGGAATTCTCTACTAGACCTAAAAAGAGTTGTTGATCTTCAGTTTGTTTGTGTTTCCCTTGTTATGAGTATGGACATGGTATTTCCCAAGCTCCTCACATGCTGGACCAGAAACTGGACATGACTAGCATCTAGGCAAAAAAACATTCCTTACTGAAAATGTTTCTCTTCATTTACAACCCTTTATAAAAGCTGGCAAAAGAAAAACAAATTTTTTGATTAAGAAAAATAACCAAGGAGAGATCAGCAGATGGTATAATGGTTATGTTGTTGGACTGCTACGTAGTTGACTGTGGTTCAAGTCTCAGACCTGGTGGCTTAAAACTCACACCAGGTGCATGTGTGCATGTACCCAAAATCCTGAAAGGGGAATGAAGGAGAAGGGAATGTGGCATGACCATCTCCCCGCCCCGGAGGGGATAATTTCTCACTTTCTGTCTCTCTGTGTTTTTCTGTCTCTCCATGCACATGCCCTATAGCAAAAATCTCTTAAAAGCATTACCAAGGAACATAGTCTGAGAATTACTGCAGCAAAATTTTCTTCAGTGTGAAAGAGTAGAATGGAAATAACTGGAACGTTTCCCCTGCAGCATCAGTGAGCCATCTTCTGTCCTCACTGATCTTTGATCTAAGTTGAATTTGCTATCAAATACTGGATTAGGAAAACTGAACACAGTACGCTAATTCAGCCACATAAAAGGTTTCTAAGTTTTTCTTTCCATGGGTATCACTTTATTTTTTTTTCTTACTTAGAAAATAAAGACATATGTGGCACACAGACTTGAGATATACCTACATTCCATCTGGCAAACCTACTAAGAACTCTCGTTTATTCATTAAAAACATAAGTTCTTTAAATTCATGGTATCTTTAATTAAATAAGAGCATCTGGATTTCCTCTTATCCAGTTGCCTTTTACACACTTAAGAATTTCCAATGCATTTAGATTGCGTTTTATCAGACAAACTTTAAAACATTATCTTGATTAAGAAAAATATGATATAACCCAATGAGCTAAAATAACTTTTCTCATATAGTTAAAGCTTACTTGAATGTATGGAATCTACTTATTTTATATTAAAAGTGAAGACATAGCCTTGATCTAGTTATAAAAAAATCTAGTTAATTAACTAATATGTTTGGATAAAACCACTTTGTATTTAAAGCTTTGTTTCTAAAAAGCATAATGTACATAATGAGAACTAATGTACTAAAACAAATAATGTTTAACTCAGACTTTAAATTTATCTTTTCCTATGCTGTAGTGCTAACCTGACATTAAAAGTCGAATATTTAGGACAGTAGGAAAAGTAGTTAATTGTGTTAACTGACACAAATTTAATCAATTTTACTGCTAGAAATTGAATTTTGATTTAAAACTTTGTGTTTCAATAACTTTGTTTCTCTAACTGAACAAATACATTAGAACTTTTCTCATTCAGATATTTCTTTGGAATAATTTTAATTCAATAGTTAATATTAAAAGCCCCGTTTTCAATTTGCACAGCAACATGAATTAAATCTAAGTGCTTCATCGCTACTCTTCACCTACAGCTCCTAAAGTAACCCAAGTCACAACATGCTTAGGGCCAAGGATTTCTTCTCACAGTACCCTACCCAGGCCAGATGCAAGATCTCAATTTTATTAAATATTTAAGGCCAAGGAACTTAATATTCTAATTGTACTGTAAGCATTTTAAAATTAATAAACACAAACAGAAACCATTTCATTTTTATGATTCATTCTGAAATATCCTTGATTACCTTGAACGGAGTATCAGGCCTGGTGAGTTCTACACCGATTCTCAAATCTTGGAATCAGATTGAATATCATTACCTTCTTTTCTTATTCCACATTTATTCTCCCAGTATTTACTTTCATCAGAGCAATAGTCAAAAACTAACATAGCAAAGATATAACATCAGTGAAAGAAATGCCTTACCCTTAAGTTTGCACTTTAGGGCTATTTTATAAAACACAACACAAAACATAATAATAATTCTCTGGAGATGATAATCCGCCATTTCACTGCAGCATATTTATTTCAGTGCAGGACAAATAATGTCATGTAAGGCTTGACATAAAAGTTAGCAGCTTCAAGTATTAGGAGGCTCTGGGCTGAGTTTTCAAAACATACCTTGCCTAGTTAGCATTTTCTCATTTGCATATTCAATTTGGATCTTACAAAATCCTGCAGTGGAACACAAAGGTCAGAAAGTTGATTTCCAACTGACGTCATAATGTGTGTTCATGTGAAGCCGTATCTATTTTTAAATTTAATAATGCAAACATTTGCTGGAAATGTAGACGAAACCATTGCAAATTTGGTTTTTGGTGATTTTTAATTCTAAAACTCATATATCTGTGTGACTTATTGTGATGCTACTTTTTTTTTCTTGAGAATCATAAAGGTGAAAAGTTGCTTAGACTCTTGAAATTATTAACAGACATATATGAATTATCCAAGCACTATGTAGTGTATTGCAAAGTTTTAACACCTTGTGCTGAATTATACTTTCAGAAATAGACTCATTCGTTATCTAGCAAGCTCAGACTAGACCCACTTTAAAACATTTTAAACTTGAAAACCACCTTGAAAACCACCTATTTATATCTAGCAAAATCCTTGGGGAAGGTCAATGAAGCCTCCCCCATGAAGTTCAGAATTTGTTAAAGCAGATATAGTGTAAATGTCTCAACTGTTACAACATATTTACAATTTCGTGGTAAATCATTAAACTAGTTCACTTTATTTTCCTACATGCTACTCTGTAGAATGATCAAGAACGTTCATAGGACAGGTATTTATAGAAGCTGAATTTTGTTTGTTTGATTTTGTACTGTTTCATAGCTTTCAATTTGCCTTTTTTTTTTCTTTTCTCCCTGCTATAGGGTATGTGCACTTGCTGGAGAGAGAGAAATATATATAGAGAAATCACTCAATGGGGAAGATGGCCATGCCATAATCCCTTTTCCTCTATTCTCCTCTCATGCGTTTGGGCACACGCACCTGGCATGTATTTCAAGCTGCCGGGTCTAGGAATGGGGACAGCACAGTTGGCTATGTGGGATCCAGCCACCTTAACCACCACACCACTACCTGGCTCAAGAGACATATTTTATACTCCACATCTTAATTATCTCATATCAAATGCGAGATAGAAGTTTCAATTAATATTTAATTTTTATAACAAAAACTCTTTAAAGAATTGCATACATTTTTGAACAGAGGAGATCACTTCGTGTCAAACACCAATGGTGCGAACTCAACATCAAAATGTACATTGCTCATATCACAGCGGTCACTTGATAGCAGAGTGCTAAAATTATATGAGTCACTTTCTGAACCCATCACTGTACTTCATGGACATTCTCCACGTTGGTGTCAGCAGAGAGTAAAGATTCTGATTTGTCTTTTAGAGGTGATTAGCTACAAGCTTAAATTATTAAAAATGCTTCATTGAGTTATTTTGTTAAAAGGTAGTAAATGACATTTTTCTAAAAGAAGAACAGTTAATATTTTAAAAAGAAAGTTATATTTTAACAGATCCAGTGCTTTAAGAGGAACTGTTCTGTCTTATACTAGGGTCAAATTATAAAAGACAATTTCTCACTTCAAGTGGTCTGAATTCACTCCCTGCTTTAAATTGGAGGCAATTTTAGTCCTTTTTTCCTGCTCATAAAATAAAGCTTCCTAATGGTTTTTAAAAATGTCATGCAATATGCCTCTCATTGAAAATTGCAAATCCTCCCTTCTTCAGGATGGACTTACTCAGTCTGGCTCTACATCCTCTGTAATTTCTGCCTGTCCCTCACTCTAAAATAGAAGGGTGCATAGTAATGACTATCAGTGAAATGCCCTCAATCTCTTTTTGTACTTTCATTCCCACTCCCCCATTCCCAAGATTTCCAAGGGCTTGGCTATTTGCATCTGCAATTTTTAAAGGCTATGAAACGTGTTCTGCAAGAGAACAAAAGTTTCCTCAAAGTTGTCAGAATTAGGGGACAGAGGGTGGCACAGTGGTACATGTGACTCTCTGACAAGCAATCCCACATGAGAAAGTTCCCAGCTCAGGTCCGGAGAACTCCCTGAGTAGGCAGACGCACTTGCTAGTGGTCTGGCACTACCTAAGGTGTGGGGTGGATTGCACACCTGTACCCTGCTGGGATGCTTTCTCTGTCTCTCTCTCTCTTTCTGTTTCTCTTGCTCATGGAAGAAATGAATAAATAAGCAAAGAAAAATATATCAGAATGAGAACTACAGACAAAGTATGTTTAAAGTCAAATGATATTTTCCCATAGTATTTGAAAAAAAAAATCTCATTATAGTACTTCTATTTGCTTTCTGAAGAGCAATACGATTACTATATTATGGCATGTTCCCTAACTTTTAAATAGTTTATTCTCTAGGCATTATTATCTTTCGAGACTAAATATTACCTTTTTTAAAAATTAAAAGAAGCCCTATCACCAGAATGTCTCATTCCAACGCTATTAACTGTTATCAAAATCAATACTACGAATTTATCCCCTCCGTATGCATTGATCTGATATAAAAATGAAGCATCTCATGGTGACATGCCACCACAAGGCAGATTCATCTTATTCTGAAAGCTCCTAATTTACTCAGCCTAAGATCCCGCAGTCACATGAAGAGGATATATAGAGAAATTGGTGCATACTTCCTGTAAATCTAGACAGAGACAGGGATGCTGAATATCTTAACTTCATCATCAAAGAATCCTGACACACCTCTTTACATGTCATTCATTTGTCAAAATGTCTTTGGAAACTCGCATTGGCCTAATAACATTTCTGTAATGGGATTTTATTTGCCAAATTGAGATTACAGACGAAATTTATACTGCAGGAAGAAAGCACTAATAAAATAAACAAGTTCTTTTTAGACAAATGATAAATGGTAACTATTATAAAAGAGCTTTGACTTCATTTAGATTGTAGATCTATTTTTACCTACAAGATTGTGGGAAACAAATAAGAATAGAAAACTTATTTTCACTGAAATTTTAAAAGATATTATCAGACTCTTTTAATAAATAAGTAATGAACCGAAACTGGGCAGGATTGACCCCTTGCTGTTTTCAGGCACTGGAGCTACAGGCTTCAATTCAAATCCTGATTTTACCGCTTATTAGGTGTGTGACCTTGAGTCGTCCGTTTAAATTCTCTAGGACTCAGAAGCAATAACAGATAATTATAGTAAGTACTTTGGCCTCATGGGGTTGTGGTAAAAATTAAATGATATGCTACATGTAAAGTGCTTAGAACACAGTTGCAAATTAGCGCTACTCTCCAGGGAAATTTAGAGAATAGATATAAAGATGATTCTAGCAGTGGAAATGAGACAATTAATCACAAGTTATTGATCAGATAACTACTAGAGAGAAGGCACCATGTCTTCCATTTGGAGGTTACAGGAATTGGAAAAGATATGGTTGGGAAAATATAAAGCATACTCAAAAGAATATTATAATAAAGGCTTAATATTTCTACCAGTAGAAGACAAGCTCTGGGTTAGACCATCTAGATTCAAATCCAAACTCTATTGCTTAAAAGCTTCGTGACCTTGGGGGAAAAAAAATCACTAAATCTCTAGTGTCTCATATTCACTACCTATAAAATGGGAATAATAATAATAATAATAATTTTGGTTATTGTGAGTACATAATGTAAATATTGGTCTACAGCATAAATATTACATAGTTCAAGTGGTAAAAGATGGCTTAGATTTGTGGATGAAGAAAGGCTTTATAAAGGATGTAAGATAATGGATATGGTAATTTCCCTGATTTGATCATGACACATTGTATACGTGTAGTAAAACAAATCACAGTATCTCACAAATATGTACGATTATTATGTACCAACGCAAAACTTTTTTAAAAAGATGTTTAATTATGGGGGACTACAACCAAAAGACCACTACTTTATTTTAGAAGAAGCCTCTAGGGAAACCCAAATACAAGGGTGGCAAAAGCAAGGATGCCAGGGTAAATTTTACCTTCTGACACTTATAAGTTGCTATAAAACACAATCTTACTCCTAGCAGGATAAACATAAACTCTCACACTAAAGGCCTACTTACCTTAGTTCTTTTTACCCAGGAAAAGTGTGTTCATTATCAACCAAGAAATTACAAGTCATACTAAAACTATGACACAACTGAATCTAGATATTTATAACACACAAAAGTATAGAAACACTGAATCTGTAGAACAATAATGTAATAATTAAAGTTGAAAGGCAATTTGGGGAAAAATATAGAAAGCCCTTGAAACCAGACTAGAAGGTAATGAAGAACCTCTGATCACTTGGAGACAGGGGGTCTCCACTTAGGAATAGTAAGCCTGCATCCCTGGGACGAGCAGCCTGCTCTAGAAGAATATTTGCATTGTAGATGAACTACCTTGGCATCTGCAATACTCCAGGAGTAAGTTAAGATGATCGAAGTGGAAATGTAAAGAAAAGGAAATGTATAATGAGTTGAGAATGAAGAGCTGGTAGATTTAAAATTGAGAAAGAATTAATAGTGAAGATGGTAAGAATGAAAATACTTAGGTTGGGAGGAAAGTATTCTTTCTGAAGTATGTATGAGTTTGGGTCTGTGACTTGGAAATACTGTCAGTTACCTATCTGGATTGAAAACATGGGACTAGAATATGGAAATGACTAGATACAGGCAGGAGTTGGCATATTCCTAGCACTGAGAGAATGAAAATTCTTAGCAAACAAGAATAGGAAGAGCTATCAAAAGGTCACATTCAATACATTGGGTAAAGCTCATATATACTTTTACAAGGAGGAAGAAAAAACAATCAAAATAAAACATAACATCAGGGTGCAGAATCACGGTCCACTGTAATGAAAACTTTGGAAGGTTAGATCAAATGCATATAATAGCAAGAATCGGGGCATTATGATTATGAAATTATCAAAGTCTTTAAAGAGAGTTAGAATCTATCCATAAGAACAGAGACTATATTTTCTAAATTATTATCTCTAAGAAAATTAAGAGTGACCAAGAGTGGATGACTAAAAATTACTTGTTGAAGAAATAATATTTCTGTAGGAGAGATCGCAGGGAACCATGGAAGATGTGGATAGGGGGGGTGAGGACGCAAACAATGTGTAGAGAATAGAAAATAGTAATTTGATGCATAAGAATCAGACACAACAGTAGTTAATAGAGAAGCTAGGGTAGGATTAGGTACTTTCTTTTTTTCTTTTCTCTTTTTCTTTTTTTTTTTTTAAGGTAGAGAATTGTGATGCTTAAAGGCAAAAAGTAAGATGTACTGATAGATTGGGAGTTAAAGGATACTTAAAAAAAGGAAATAAATGCAAAGAGGTAAGGTTTTGGAGATGATACAAAGGGATAAATTTAATGGTTCAGGATTTTACTGACAAATCAAGTCTATGAGGGTACTCCAAAAGTTTCATAGAGTGGGAATTGAAAAGTGTGAGTTTATCTTAGTACAAAAATTCCAAAATCCTTGCAGTTTTTTTTTTTTAATTTCTTTTGGAGAGGTTTTTGTTATAGGGCGCGTGCACTCGCCAAGAAAACAGAGAGAGACAGAGAGAAAGAAAGCAAGAAATCACTCCCCAGTGGGATGGCCACGCCGTAATCCCTTCTCCTCCAATCTTGTCTTGGGATCTTGGGCACGCACACACATGCACCCGGTGTGAGTTTAAGCCACCGGGTTTGGGACTTGAACCAGGGTTGAGTACATGGGAGTCCAGCGACATAGCCATTATGCTAACTGCTGGTCCCTCCTTGCAGTTTTTTTTGGTAATACACATTTCCCATGAACTTTTTTGAGCACCCCTCTTAAGTATGCATTTAGTAAGTAAGTTCCTTTTAGAGAAAGTATGATATCTGGATGCTTATAAAATTCTGAAATAATTGGACCAGCAGTTATCGTAATGGCTATGTCACTGGACTCCCATGTAGTCGACTGCAGTTCGAGTCCCGAACCCGGTGGCTTTAAAAAAAAAAAAAAGGGAACCAGCAGTTAGCATAATGGCTATGTCGCTGGACTACCACGTAGTCGACCACAGTTCGCATCCTGGACTCGGTGACTTAAAACTCACGCCGGGCTCATGTGCGTGCGTGCCCAAGATCCCGAGAGGAGAATGGAGGAGAAGGGATTGCGGCGTGACCATACCCCTTGGGGGGGTGATTTCTCGCTTTCTGTCTCTATGTCTCTCTCTGTCTGTCTGGCGAGCGCACACGCCCTATAGCAAAATCCTCTCCAAAAAAAAAAAAAAAAAAAAAAAATTCTGAAATAATTAACTCAAAAGTTTTTCAGATTGTTATGGCTTAGTCTGTCCTTCCAGGATTCTAAAAGAATTGGCTCCTTCACATGTTTTTCACTCAACACTTTGTGTCATAGATGTTATTTTCAGCATTTAAAAAAAGAAAGAAGGAAAAAAGCATCATTTGAGTCTTACTTGAAATAGCTATTAATAAGTATTCTTAGAAGCATCTTAAACATATGTAGTAAAATAAAAAGCAAAACAAAGGAATCAAAAATTTAAAAATAAGATGATGTTTGTCCTAAAATATAGAAATTTTAAAAATAATTATTTAATTTGATTTATTATTATTTTAATTTGTTATAGTGCACATGTGCTCATCAGAGAGAGAGAGAGAGAGAGAGAGAGAGAGAGAGAGAGAGAGGGAAAGCAAGTCACCAGGTCTGAGACTCAAAAAACAGTCGGCCATTGTGGGAATCTGGTGCCATAACCATTACACCACTTGCTGGCCCCATGGATTATTTATTTTAAGTTCAATTCTTTCTTTCTTTCTTTTTTTTTTCTATGAGTGAGACAGGCACCCACAATAAGGTCTTCACGCTGTGATCTATACCCAGTTTCAGCCAGCCTCAGATCATGGGCATATATGCACCTGGTGGGTTCAGGGAGCTCATGTGAATTCTTCCCATATAGGCCAGCCTTGCAGCTGTCATGTAACCACTGCACCATTGTCTGGCCCCAAGATGTACAAGAATTGATAAAAATAGGTTGGAGTATCTGAATCAGATGGTACATGTGAATAACTGGAAGTGGTTTATGGTTTGAGTTCAGCATTGCTTTTTGGACAGGAAAAAAGAAATTGCTGTTTGTGTAAACATGTGGATACTTGAAGAAATGTAGAGTGATTATAGATAAGCTTAATGTGTTCTTGTTGTGTAAACATCATCAAAGTCAAGTCAGCCTTCTGTTTCAGAGCAAAATAAGGGAAACAGAAATGACATTAGCCTAAACACTCACTAGGATTTCATAGAGAATACTTTCATTCTAATATAGTTAGCCAAGCAAATGCTACGTATTGCTTATTGCCTTTTCGCAGTGTAAAGGCTACATCTGCAAGCTTATCGCTGACAGAGTCTACTGGTTTTCTTTCTTAGTGGTATTCTGCACTTGGAGTGAAATCTATTTCTAAAATGTAAAACAAGACAGGAAAAGTAGAAATGACACTCAACTGAGCAAGGAAAATAGCAACTACATAAGAAGTGTACAGAAACATACTTATTTGAGCCATTTGATACAGAAAAAACCAGAACAGCAAAAATGATGTAAGTAGCAACATTTTGTTTTTTATAAGAAAAACTCAATTACTGACCATTTTACATCAACAGATTTATACATTTCAGTAAGTTTTGAGAAGTTGTAGAGAAGGATGATTACAAATAAAGAGCTGTCCTTTAGACACAACTAGTGTCTCAACGCTAGACAAGTCCTTTAGGTGTGGCAGGGGAAAGTTATTAAACCTCTCTGTGCAAAATGTTTCTCTTATGTAAAGTCCTTAGGATAGTTGTGAGAATTAAAGGAGAAAGTCTGTTCATGGTCAGGAACACAAGGACTGTCACTCAGTGAACGGTAGATACACCAAGTCACATCGGCTTTTGACAAGACATCTATCTGTGTAGATAGTGATAACTATTATCTATTTCAGGTTTATGTTATCCCTTTAAACATAAACTAATGATAATTTAAAAATTATCATTGGTTTACATCTGTTCTGTATGAAAGTAGACTGTTTAATAATCTTTCATTCCATACTAAATAAAAGCATTTACTAATCATTCAGTTAATATAATAGTTAGGAAATATCAGAGCCGAATTATTTGTAAAAGATATGTAAAATGATAGGAAAATACATTCATTGTACTTATTTTTACTCACTTTATGCTAACATTCTTTTTTTTTTTTGGAGAGGTTTTGCTATAGGGTGTGTCCACTCACCAGAAAGAGACAGAGAGGAAGCAAGAAATCACCCCCCAGGGGAGATAGCCACGCTGCAATCCCTTCTCCTCCATTCTCCTCTCGGGATCTTGGGCATGCACGCACACGTGCCCGGTGTGAGTTGAAGCCACTGGGTCTGGGACTCGAACTGCGGTCGGCTACTTGGGAGTTCAGCGACATAGCCATTATGCTAACTGCTGGCCCCCTAATATTCTTTTTTTGAGAATTACTTAATTTTATTTCTTCTTATAATTATTAAATTTGCTGTAGGGCACATGTACTTACCAGAGAGAGAGAGAGAGAAAGAGAGAGAGAGCGAGTGAGCAATAGGGAGAAAATGAGAAAGCAAGCCTCCGAGTCTGGGACTTGAACTGTAGTCAGCCATATGAGTCCAGTGCCTTAACCATCATACCATCTGCTGGCCCATACTAATATTCTAAGTTGCTCTTCTGGATAATCTCCTTTCACCCAGTGTTCATATATTTGGGTGGCTTGATAAGAGAGAGGTCAAGAGGAGACAAAAAGAAGGCACAAGAAGAAAATGAGAAAAAACCACTAATATTTATAATGCACATACATGCTATCACGTATGTATAACTTCAGTATGTTGAAGAGAAATATTGACTCTGAAAGGAAATGAAAATAACTAACAAAAAAAGAAAGGCAAGTTAGTCCATAGAATGTGAGGCATGTTATAATTTATCAGGCCCAGGAGACATGAAAAATGGAGTCCCAGTCATGTCTGCTAGCTATAACCGTTAGAATGTTGGTACTCTTCAGCAGTCACAACAATGCATTAGACTCACTGCCTCCATACTTTGCTTAAGATGAAGCATGCTGCCCCATATGACCATGAGGTCATCCTGCTTCCCTTATCATAGAATTTAGCCAGTCACAGTAGTACGCAACTCCTTCTTATAGCTTTCTGACTATTTAAAGCTTTGAAAAACAGTAATGTAACTCCCCTACTTGCTTGCAGTTTTTGACCTTAAGCTTTTCTGAAATCTATAAGACCTTGGTATATATACTCAGGGTAATTTGAATCCATACACTTGGGCTACAGCCCTCAGCTTTGGCCCAAAAACTTTAAAAAATATATTGCTAAAGGACACATGTGTTCACTGCAGAGAAAAACATAGAGACAGAAAGAGAGAGAGAAATCACATACCAGGTGGGATGATCATGCCATAATTCCTTCTCTTTCATTCTCTTGAGATCTGGGGCATGCTTGCACAAGTGCTTGGCATGTTTTTCTTTTCTTTCTTTTTTCTTCTTTTTCTTTTATTTTGGGGGGGGGGGGGATTTTTGCCATAGAGTGCATGGGCTCACCAGAAAGAGAGAAATCACCTCCTTAGTGGATGACTATGCCACAATCCCTTCTCCTCCATTCTTTTCTCAGGATTTTGGGCACATATGCATATGTGCCTGTGGTGAGTTTCAAGCTGCTGGGTTCAGGACTCGAACTGCGGTCCACCATGTAGGAGTCCAGCCACATAAATATTACGCCATCTTCTGGTTCCAACTTGGCATATTTTTCAAACTGCTGCATCTGGGACTTGAACCTCACAGTTGGCTAGTGGAATCCAGTCACCTTAACCACCACACTACCAGGTAGGTCCAAATAAACTTTTTTTTTTTAACTTTACATACTTTTTCTTAGTTTTTCTTTTAGGTCAACACCACATAAAAAATTTGTAATTATTCTGAACATCTAGGGGATCTTTCTAGGGCAAGTCAAAGAAATGAACAGCTCTAAAAAGTAAGTAGAGCAGATCAAGCTTTTAAAATAATCTGAAATACACTGATACATGCTTAAAAAGTGAGATCCTATATTATTCCAGACTGCATGATAAAGTCATCTAATTCATTATAAAAGCAAAGCGTGAAAAGCAAGTGAAGTCAATGATTGTGATGTTTTGCAGCCAGTGCTGATGGTTACAGCTGTAATGATCATAGTTAATGAACATGATTGCCACTGAAATGCAACCCAATTGTGAACTAAGTCAAAGTTCTTTTATTCAAGAAGCTTCAAGATAATGACTGTCAACTAATGAAACAATTAAACATTTTATTAAGGAAAGCATCTTTTCCCTACAGAGTATTGCCACATTTTAGCACTTATGAAAAAAATTTCAGGTCATTAAAAATTCCATAAGAATACAATATTTGCATTAATTTTTAAGTATTGATTTGGGTTGATTTGTAAATATTATCCTGGGATGGTTTGTACAATTAATTATGGAGATAAGATATGGCATTTAAGGGATGTTATCACAGTTATGAATATTCTAATGGATCAGCAGAGATTCTGTGTGTGTCTCTCTGTCTCTATTTGGTGAGAACATGTGCCCTCTGACAATTAAAAAACTAAAATATCGGGAATCAGCAGTTAGCGTAATGGCTATGTCGCTGGACTCCCACGTAGTCGACCGCGGTTCGCGTCTCGGACCCGGTGGCTTACAACTCACACCGGGCGCGTGTGTGTGCGTGCCCAAGATCCCGAGAGGAGAATGGAGGAGAAGGGATTGCGGCGTGACCATCCCCCCTGGGGGGTGATTTCTCGCTTTCTGTCTCTATGTCTCTCTCTGTCTGTCTGGCGAGCACACGCGCCCTATAGCAAAAAAACCTCTCCAAAAACAAAACAAAAAAACAAAACAAAACAAAAAAACAAAACAAAACAAAAAAAACTAAAATATCAACTTCGACTATCATAGAAAAAGAAAAACTTGTAAAAGGTAAGGCAGATGAAATGAACAATGATATTGGTTCTTTGAAAATTATAGAACAGGAAAGTAGCACATTTGTGGAATATTTTAGAAAATGATATTGATGCACCTAGAAATTATCGTTAAGATCCCCAGATTAATGTTATTAAATTAAATGAGCAGTTGACTATTAGTTAGTCTATTTCCATACTTCAAGTTCCTTTGTAACAAACTGCAACCTAACTTAATCAGCAACCAAACCAAAACTAAAGCGAAGAGTATAACAAACAGCAGAAATAGAAGAATTTCAGCCAATCACAAGCGACTGGGTTTCAGCCAATCACAGGCAGCCAACTCAACACGTCATGCCCACAAAGGGCCGACATTGAGGCCCACTGCTCTACTTTGCTTCTCTGTTCACTCATAAAAGCTCATTGCTCACACTGCTGGGTGAAGCTCTCTGAACCTTTTTCTGCTTTTGAGTGTTTCTCAATTCATTAATCATTCTTTCCTCAAATATGCTATGCTAAATTTACTTTGTCTAAAGTTTTAAAGACTGTTTAATTACTAAGATGTACTTCTTAAAAAATGTAATGTTATAAAAAGAATATATCAGATTAGGAAAAATTATTATAATTATACCACTTTGCTTTTTATGTGTTCTCTTTTTTCCCAGAGTATTTTTTACTTAAAGTAGATTGCAAGTTAACTAGATTATCTTTGCAGTTCCTAGCTCTAAGTGTGTGAGTTCATAAGCAAAAACACTGCTCACTTTCTAATATATATGTACATATTTTAAAATATTTTTAAAAGTCATTTCCAGGGTTTTATTCACTAAGTAAATAGGAACGCCTTCCCTATGTAGGCAGTATTTTATAGAATAGTTGTATTCCATAGAAATATAATGTGAGTAATGTATGTAGTTTTAGACTTCTTAGTAGTCACATTTAAAAAAGTAAAATTAATTAAAATTATTTAATTTTAATTAATTAAATTAATTAAAATTACATAAAATTATTTTAGTCCTATATTTTACTTACTCCAACATATCCAAAATACATTATCTTTTCAACATGTAATATTATACTAATTATTAATAGAAGTTTTATTGATGGCGTAGTTTGTGAATACTTTTGTACCACATAATTGAATTTCAGTGTGCATTTTTTACACATATAGCACATCTCAGTTTTAAATAGCTACATTTAAGGGCTCAACAATTGTTCCACGTGGCTAGTGGCGCTCATATTGGACAGAATAAAGTCGCTTTTGTCAGAGAGTTTGGAATTCCAGTCTACCTGCTCAGTCATCCACATTATCTGGCCGAATTTTTTAATCTTCCTAAAAATTAAGTTATTTTCTACATCACAGTATTTTAAAAGGATTAAATGAGACAACATATGCACACCTTTTACAGTTCCTGACTAAAGAAACATTTAACAGATGTTAGTTCTCCACCTTTAAATCTCTCTGAAATTTCTCTTTATTTTGTTTAAAAGAATCCTGTTTGCACTGTGTGAAAAGATAAGATCAAATCTCCCACAGCCATCCACTGTTCTTTGTAAAACTAAAATCAATAAAAAGAGCATCCTCATTCTAGTGGCTACATGTACAATTTTCTTTAACCCTTCTCCCTGTCCTTCACTCCCCAGAAACCCACACCTTTCCTTTTACCCATCGCACATATCAACCTCTAAGAAACAATGCAAGTTTACTTCTAATGTTACTGACTTTCTCTCTCCGCCATGTCAGCTATGTGATGGCATAGGTTGTTCTCTGACTTTGTTAACAGGTATTCTGAGTACCGAAAACAGTGCCTGGAAAAAATGGGTTCTGGGGGCTGGACAGTGACACAGAGAAAAAACAGAAAACTCTGCAAGGGTGACCCACATTCAAGGTTAGCAATTAACATCCTTTGGAGTATCCAAACAATTACCAATCTCTCTCTTTTTTTTTTTTTTGGAGAGGTTTTTGCTATAGGGTGTGTGCGCTTGCCAGACAGACAGAGAGACAGAAAGCAAGAAATCACCCCCCGGGGGGATGGTCACACCGCAATCCCTTCTCCTCCATTCTCCTCTCAGGATCTTGGGCACACACGCACACGTGCCTGGCGTGAGTTTTAAGCCACTGGCTCCGGGACGCGAACCGCAGTCGACTACTTGGGAGTCCAGCGACATAGCCATTACGCTAACTGCTGGTTCTCACAATTACCAATCTTAAACAAAGATTTCTTCTGAACTCACCATAATGAATTTGAATGTATTATTTAAGAAATTAAATAAAAGTAGGATGTATATATTATTTCCTCTGATGCATTTCAGTATCATTTGAAAACCTAGTGAAGAAATTTAAAAAAAATGCATATGCTAATCAATGACATTTTGCCCCTTGTTTTCAAGAGAAAGAAAGGAAGGAAGGAGAGGGAGAGAGAGAAATGGGGGAGGGGGGTGGCGGTACACTGACAGGGTCTCAGCACATGGGGATTTTCTGTCCAGGCTTCCAGCCAGCCAGTCATGGGTACACCTCACAGGCTCATGCCCAGCACGTTCAGGTTGACCTAGTATATGAAACCCACACCTTCCCCCATGGCTCCAGGATCATGCAGCAATGCCCTACCATATGCACCACTGCCTCTGGGCCTGAAAATATTAGATACCTACACAGACAGACAGATAGGTGATAGTGTGAGATTGGCCCCTGAATGGCCTTTAGGTTATTTCCCATCAGAAAATAAGGAGATGGTTGCAGTGACCTTTGGCCAGAATCCCCAGCCAGAGCCGTCAGTTGCCAGTAAGGGAGATGCCAGTACCTATCTGTGACCCTATCCCTTCACCCCTCCCATGTAAACACATTACATCTCCTTGGTAGCGTGGGCTGAAAACCCTTCAGCTACAGATTCCCAATACTCTTTCTCTCAATAAACTTTTCTCTTCCTCTTGAGATGGTGCCTCCAGAGTCTTACTCCAAACCTAACAGATAGTTTCTTTCTTTTTTTTCTTTTTAGTTTTTTTAGTTTTGCTATAGGACACATGTTTTTGCCAGAGGAAGAGAGAGAATATGAGAAATCAGTCCCCCAGGGGGATGGTCACACCACAATTCCTTCTCCTCTGGGATTTTGAGCATGCATGAACACATGTGCACAGTTTTTTTTTTTTTTTTTTTTTTTTTGAGAGGTTTCTGCTATAGGGCATGTGCACTTGCTGGAAAGAGAGAGACAGAAAACGAGAATTCACCCCCTGGGGGGATGGCCATGCCGCAATCCCTTCTCCTTCATTCTCCTCTCAGGATCTTGGGCACACACGCAAATGCGCCCAGTGTAAGTTTAAGCCACTGGGTCTGGGACTAGAACTGTGGTCGACTACATGAGAGTCCAGCAACATAGCCATTACACTAACTGCTGGTCCCCTTCCAGATTGTTTTCAAGGTATCAGTCTGGGATTCAAACTGCACGGTGGGCCATGTGGAATCCAGCTACCTTAATCACCACACTATGTGCTGACTCCCCCCCGAAGATATTTTTTCATTTTTTATGTCTTCTACTTTATGCACAACTCTCTTGGTGTTTCCTGACTATCCATGCTAGATTTCTTATTGTTAGTTTCTTTTCCCTACTTAATCATATTCACAGTTTGTAAGAACCATTTTTTGAAACATTTGTATTTTGAAAAACTTCAAATTTATACCAAAATAGAGAGAACAGATTAATGAACTATCAAACCTAAGCCCACTTTTAACAAGTTTCAACCGATGGTTAGTCTTACTTTATCTATTATATACTCCCACCCACATCTTCAATACCACTGGGTTCTTTGAAAGCCACCGGGCTATCACATTACATCATCTCTAAATGCTCGCATGCATTTCTAAAGAATGCATGCATTCTCATTAAAAAAAAATAAAGTCTTTTTTATGAGAAATATAATACACTTAAACATGAACTATTCTTCCTCATTAAAGTTAAATATCTACTTGATAGGAAATATATTTTATGCTACTATATATATGTATATATGTGTATATATGTGTGTGTGTGTGTATACACACACATGTATTGACATATACCTGGGAATATATATATATATTTCCAACATTTTTATATAATGATGCACATATAATGGCTGTATTTGCACAGCACACTGGGGTAATGGAGGAAGATTGCTGTCTGCTTGTAAATAGGAGTCTTTTTTAGTTACTTCTGATTAGCAGCTTCATCTTTTGTACGTGGGAAGCCGATTTCCCATGTACGAAGGATGAAATGACACCGGGCTTATAAGGCTCCTCAGGTGACATGGGGCTCATAAGACTAGATAATAAACAAGCACAATAGCAGTTTTCTAAAGAGCAATCAAAAACGAAACTTTTGCCTATGATCCGAGTTATTTATTTCTTCCAGGGATAACTGGTCTCTTTTCACATTCTCATCTTCTTTTTTTTTTTTTTTCCATGATATTGTTTGTCATAAACACCTGGTGATACTGGGCGATCCATTTAAACTCATAAATAAAGCCTTGTGGCTTAGTATAGGACACAGTAAAGAATTTCCAGCAGCTGTCATACAGAACGATGAATATGTCCCAGTAGACATTGTCTTTGGTTGGGAGAAGGAACTGCAGGTGCTGCATATGTGGGTGGGCATGTAGACAAGTAGTCTTCCCTATGGGGCAGGAGTTCTCAACCTTGGCCACATGTAACACTCCCATGTGGACCTCTCAAAAATCTTGATGGCCAGACCACGACATAGACCAATTAAATCAGAATCTTTCTGGGTGGGTTCCAGGTATCAGAATTACTGTTTTAACTCCCCAGATGGTGCTAGCATGCAGCCAAGGTTAAAAACCACTCCCTCGACTGCTGATCCCGTTGATCCCGGGTAATCCCAAGCATGACATTACCTCTTTTTCAGGCTGTAATTATTCTGTGATTATCCCTTCCCAGGCAGAAGTCCAATTTTCCTTAGACAGCAGTTCTCTGATTTTATCCTGAGAGGAAAAGCCTCTTCCATGAGCAGCTGACCGTGGCGAGAGCAGTCATGGGTAGGGAACAGAGAAGTGAGAGCCAGGTCCCAGTTTTCCAGGTGTTCGGAGTGAGTTACCCTGAAGAATTCTTCACAATCTTTCTCAGTATTTATATTAGTTTGGTAGGGCTGCCGTAACAAAGTACCAGAGATGGATTGGCTCAAACAACAGAAATGAGTTTTCTCAGAATTCCGAGGCCAAAGTGCCACCAGGGGTGGTTCCTCCTGAGGTCTCTCTCCTTGGCCTGCAGACAGCTGCCTTCTCTCTGCGTCCTCACATAGCTTTTCTTCTGTGCACTTACAGCCATGTATCTTTTTCTTTTTTTGTGTGTAGAAGGGCTTATTTTTCCTATAGGGTGCTTGCTCTCATCAGAGACAGACAGAGACAGAGAGACAGAAAGTGAGAAATCACCCCTCAGGGGGATGGCCACATGAAATCCCTTTTCCTTCAGTTTCCTCTCTGGATTCTGGGCACGTGTACAAATGCGGCCGGTGTGAGTTTTTTTTTTTTGGAGAGGTTTTTGCTATAGGGTGTGTGCACTCGCCAGACAGAGAGAGACATAGAGACAGAAAGCGAGAAATCACCCCCCCCCCCCCAGGGTGATGGCCACGCCGCAATCCCTTCTCCTCTATTCTCCTCTCGGGATCTTGGACACGCACGCACACACGCCCGGCGTGAGTTTAAGCCACTGGGTCCGGGACTCAAACCACGGTCGACTATGTGGGAGTCCAGCGACATAGCCATTACGCTAACTGCTGGTCCCCGGCTGGTGTGAGTTTTAAGCCACCAGGTCTGAGACAGGAACTGTGATGAGGGAGTCCCGTGACGTAACAGTCATGCTCTCTGCTGGTCCCTGGCCTCCTCTTGTGAGGAGAGCAGTCCTCCTGAATTAGAGCCCCACCCCTCTGACTGCATCTCACCGTTCTTGCCTATTTACAAACCTCGTCTTCGGATAGGCACATTAGAATTGGGACTTCAACGTGAATTTTGCAAGGAGGGAGTGCAATTCAGTTCATTCCAGCCTTTTTTATTTTTTTTTTTAACTTTGGTCATAGACTATCTCTATCTGGGGAGTTTCTTTGGGAAGGACTGTAATGAGCCGTATTTCCTCAGGCTGAGATTTCTGCTATTCATACTCCCTTCCTCTCTGATTCTGTATGCCTTTTTATTCTTCCCCATTTTCCTCTTTCTTCTTCTTTTTATTTCTCTTCTTTTTCTTCCTCCTTTTTCTAGGACTCTCTCAAAAATTTCTGATCCAACAATTGGAACTTAAAAAAAAAGTGCTACAATACAGTTTTCTGTTTCTGTGTGTGTGTGCGTGTGAGCATGTGTTTACACATCTATGTGTGTGAGTGTGTGTGTAAGGCAGAGTAAGTCCAAGAATAACACTCCGGCACACAGGTGAGGGAGGGCTGGCTGTTACATGAGGACTGGAGCTGGGGTCACAGTGATCCAGCAAGCTGCTGTCAGAAAGGAGCAGGCTATAACACAGTGAGGTCTGGGAGAAGGTTTGGAACGGCCACGTGCAGCGTGCACTCGGGTTTCAGCTCAGGCTTTGTTACTCATTTTATAGACTGAGAGAAATCATTTAGCATGCGTTCGGCGTTCGTCTCTAAGGTAGAAATGACAGTTTCTTTTTTTTTTTTGACAGTTTTTTTTTTTTTTGCTATAGGGCGCGTGCGCTCACAAGACAAACAGAGAGAGACATAGAGACAGAAAGCGAGAACTCACCCCCCAGAGGGGATGGTCCCGCCACAATCCCTTCTCCTCCATTCTCCTCTCGGGATCTTGGGCACTCCTGCACACACGCCCGGCGTGAGTTTAAGCCACCGGGTCTGGGACGCGAACCGTGGTCGACCACGTGGGAGTCCAGTGACATAGCCATTACGCTAACTGCTGGTCCCAGAAATGACAGTTTCTGCTCTGACTGCCTGGCAGAAAGGATGGTCATCTGCCTCACCAGCAGGGCACCGTCAAACAAGTGGTAGTTAGTAGTTATATTGGGACCAGTGGATGGTATAATGGTTACATTGCTGGACTCCCACGTAGTCTACTGCAATTCGAGTCCTGAACCCTGTGTCTTAAATCTCACGCAGGGCACATGTGTGTGCGTGCCCAAGATCCCGAGAGGAGAATGGATAAGGGACTGTGATGTGGCCATTCCCCTAGGGGGGTGATTTCTTACTTTCTGTCTCTCTGTTTCTTTCTATCTCTCTGGTGAGTGCACATGCCCTATAGCAAAAATCTCTCTTAAAAAAATAGTTGTATTTGTGGGACACTTTATGTCTTTAGTTGCAACTAGACACATGGAATCTTTGGTCGTATTAGAGTTATTTATTTCTAATTTAAGTTTATTTTATTTTTCATGAGAGACAGAGAGTACACACACGTACACAAGCAACCAGGAGAGAAAGAAAGAGAAAGAGATAGACAAGGTCCTCTCATGACTTGATTTTCCCAAGCTCTCCAGAAGTACAGGATCATGTTTCAGGTTAATTCAGAGCCAAGCCTGCAGGTGACCATGTGGCTTCCTGCAGCGCAGAGCAGCAAACCTACTGTCTATATCACCTCCACTGAGTCACTTAAGGCTATTTTTTTTTTTCTTTTTTTGGAGAGGTTTTTGCTATAGGGTGTGTGCGCTCGCCAGACAGACAGAGAGAGACAGGGAGACAGAAAGCAAGAAATCACCCCCAGGGGGGATGATCACGCCGCAATCCCTTCTCCTCCATTCTCCTCTTGGGATCTTGGGCACGCATGCACACGCGTCCGACGTGAGTTTAAGCCACTGAGTCCAGGACTCGAACCGCAGTCGACTACGTGGGAGTCCAGCAACATAGCCATTACGCTAACTGCTGGTCCCACTTAGGGCTATTTTTGATCTTAGGTAGTGAGTACAGATTTGCACAAGAGCAAAGATGTATGTTATATCAGGCAGTGTATTCTATTCCACCATTATTTTCTGAACATCTAGTTAATGCATGCCCTCAATTCCCAATATAGTGTGTGGTACTTAGTAGGCACCCAGGAAATGCTTGTTGCATTAATTAACCCAAAACACTTTGCTGTTAATACATACAGACGAGAGCAGAGCCAAGTAACATGAGAACTAGGCAAGTATTTATCACGTACAATTCCATCTTATTTTAAATTCTAGACAGAATGTAAAAATAGTAAAAGATGTAATTCCTGTCCTACTGGAGTTTACAGTCTAATTGTGAAAACAGTCAATTACACCATTAAAAAGAAAATAAAGTTATGAAGAAAGAGAAAAAGAGACAGCAGCCTTTTGCATTATGCTTTCCCTAATTCATGTCATGCAAATGTCACTCTTCCCATTAAATCTCATTTACTATATTAAGTCTAAACGCTATTCATGTGTAGAAAGTAGATGGATGTTTGCAGTTTCTCCAACTTCAGCAGTGTCTCCACAAAGGCTCATAAATAGGCCTCTGAAGGGCATAGAAAACGGCCTCCTTATGTATCTAATTCTTCATCTTGGTAACAATAAGTGCAAAGATCCATAAATACAGCCTTAATTAACAGCGACGCTGTGGTGCTTAGAACTAGACCATAGGCTCTTTGAATCCGTTGGCCTTCTCATAAAGAATTTTGTTTTTCCCAGAGGGTCAAATTAATTAATGTCCTTACAACTTATTTAGCAGCACATTGTCTCAGAGATGCCTAAACAAGTTCACTGAGCCGTGCTAGAGAACCAAGGTTGGTACAATCAGGCTGCTTTGAAGGAAGCGCTCTGTGAAAAGACACGGCCTGAAGTCGTGATTAACAAGGAGGATAATAGCGTAGTGTGTCAGAATTTTCTCTATCTCTGGACAACTTGACAATATTGCACACATGATAACCAGGGTCAAAACTTTGGATGTGTTCTTTAATAAACATGCATGTGCTATGAAAGTTAAAAAAGAAAATAAATACTCCTATTACTAGTCTTTAGCTGTTCCATTAAATGGTCTCCGTTGAGCGCTCATGTTTGTGTTTTTGAGCAATGGAGGTAACCTTTATCAGCCCTATTGACGAGACTTTCATCTTTTCTTCAACTGAGCCTACAATACTTTGTGTATCCTCCTAGCTTAGCAGATATGCCCCAGCATGGTCAAATACTGTCTTAGGAAGGAAAAGGGGAAATTGCCCCTGATGTCATCTAAAGAGCTCCTAGGTGTTAGTATTTAGAAGTTATTGTCTGGATCCCAGTAACAAAAATCAAAACGTGGCTAAATATCCATGATTTCTCAAGGAAACAAAATCATCTACTTATTCTGAGGAATCATTGTAAAAGTGAAACAGTTTCATCTCAATGTATAATCATCACTGTAATATTTGTGCAATGAAAGTACTAGAGAAAATTTTAAAGGTTTACCATTAAATAATTTTATGAGTTTTTTTAAGGTTTATCTATTTCCTGAGAGGCACCCTGGACAGGGCCCTCATGTCGCATTCCTCCCCCAAGACCTGCAGTTAGCCAGAATCACAGGCATACCCTGCATGTTCAGTCAGGCCTGAGACTTGAACCCTGAACCCCTACATAATCTCTAGCACCCACATCACAATGGCTTTATAAATTTTAGTATGTCCAAGAATAGAATACTATGCTATAACTAAATTTGTGCTGTTAAAAATATTTTATAGTTGGGACCAGCAGATTGGCATAATAGTTACGTTGCTGGACTCCCACATAGTCTACCACGGTTAGAGTCCTGGACCTCGTAGCTTAAAACTCATGCTGGGCACTCATGCTGGTGTGCTTGTGTGCCCAAGATCCCAAGAAAAGAATGAAGCAGAAGGGATTCCTGCATAGCCATCTCCCCTGGCAGGTAATTTCTCACTTTCTGTCTCTCTGTATCTCTGTCTCTCCAGCAAGTGCATACATCCTATAGTAAAATCTCTCTTAAAAAACAAACAAACAAACAAACAAATAAATAAATAAATTTCACAATATATAAACTTGTTTGGCAGCCAGGAATGCTGCTTATCTTATAGACAGCACCCCTACAACAAATTAGACTGCCCCAAATGTCTCAAGTGCCCAGGCCAAGACATCTCGCAGTCACAGGTCAGTCTGCCTCTGATGGGAACACCGTTTTCTTAGGTAGACATGTGGCTCAATCCCTCACATCTTTCAGATCTTTTCTCTTTTCTTAGTATAGCCTCTTTCAACCAACTCGCGTACACTGAGATCGGCCCCTAACCACAAGGCACACAGCCATCTCCTGGACTTCCCAGCCTCACTCTGCTGTTTTCTTTTTCCCTTATTACTTATTTATCATGTTTATCCAATGACATTTTATTTTCCTACAAAGTTACATTCCAGATATTTACATTCTAGAGATGACAGGGATTTTTCTTTGTTTGATCACTGATATATTCACAGGACCTGGAAAAGTACCTGGCATTTGATAAATGAATAAGCGGACATACAAGTGGCTAGAAGATGGACATTCACTTATTTCCCATTTTATTTTTACTATAAATAATGCTGAAGTAAATAATCTTATATAAAACATTATTATCATTATTATGTTGTTTCTTTTATGTCTATGTGACCAGATGCTTTCTCAATTGGCTTTAGAAATTATTGGGTCATCAGAGAAGTCATGATGCCTTGTCACATAGAAAAACATAGAAAAATATGTCATAACTTTCCGAATGATGCAAAAGTTTCTGGGTTTTGGAAGTAAGAACCCGATTCTAAGTTATACAGAGTTTACTCTCTGTTTTCTTTTAAGAGTTTACTGTTTTTATTTGTTACATTTAAGTCTGTACTCAATCTAGAATATATTTCTGCATATGACATGACATAAAACGAGGATTTAATTTTGTATTTTTGTAGGTGAATAACCAGATAGGCCAGCACCGTCTGAACTAATACATTTTCTTCATAATTAAAATATTTATTTTTGTTCTATATTAACTCATCCTAAGTACTGACTTCAGTTTCTTGGTTCTCTGGTCTCTATCTATGCTACCTATAATCTACTGTACACAAATTCATGTTGTTTTTTTTTTTTTTTTTTTTTAATTAAAAAGACAGCGAGACAGAGAGACAGAAAGCAAGAAATCACCCCCCAGGGGGGATGGCCACACCGCAATCCCTTCTCCTCCATTCTCCTCTTGGGATCTTGGGCACACATGCACATGCGTCCAGTGTGAGTTTAAGCCAATGGGTCCAGGACTTGAACTGTGGTCAACTACATGGGAGTCCAGCGACATAGCCATTATGCCAACTGCTGGTCCCCAAATTGTTTTTTTAAGGATAAATACCTTGTAAAAGAAAGAAAATACAACATGGAAGGTCAAAAAGAATAATAAAGTTTGACTCACAGATGAATTGGGAAGAAAAAAAACTTTAAAACAAGAATGTATCCCCACACTATAATTGAACAGCATGATATATTCAATCTACCTGTAATATGTAAATAATAAATTAATGTGTTTTTTCACTAGTGATACAATGATCAAGCCAATCTTGTATGTTTTTTCTTTGAAAAGTTACTTGAATTCCATGTCTGCTTTTTTTATTGTACCTATGTTTTCTTTTCCTCTCTTCTCTTCTCTTCTCTTCTCTTCTCTTCTCTTTTCTTTTCTTTTCTTTTCTTTTCTTTTCTTTTCTTTTCTTTTCTCTCTCTCTCTCTCTCTCTCTCTCTCTCTCTCTCTCTCTCTCTCTCTCTTTCTTTGATTTTTAAGATATTTTTGCCATAGGGCACATGCATTCAATGGAGAGACAGAAAGAGACAGGAAGCAAGAACTCATCCCCCAGGGAGATGGCCACACAATCCCTCGTCTGCCATTCTCTCGGGAGGACTCTGGGCATGCATGTACACGCCTCCCATGTGAATTGTCAGTGTGAGTTTTAAGCTGCTGGGTCCAAGACTAGAACCACGGTCGACTACGTGGGAGTCCAGCGACATAACTATTACGCCATCTGCTAGTCCTGTGACTGCGTTTTCATTGTTTCAAAGAATATCCCCTTAGTAAGGGATATTTTGAGAGCTAGAACCAATAGGATGTGTACTTGTGAAGAAAGAGACATCATCATAAAGTGGTTCGGGTGGCTATGGAGGCTTGCAGGTCTGTAACCTGCAGTGTGGGCTGAAAGACAGGAGACCCAGGAAAGCCCATGCGGCAGATGGCATGCAAAGACAACCTATGGGAATTCCCTCTGGCTGGGGAGGCTGATCCTTTCTGTTGTATTCAGGTATTCAACTGCCTGGAAGAGGCCACATGACGGAGGGCAGTCAGCTATACTCAAAAGTTTACCAATTTAACTCTTAACGCCATCCCAAAACACAAAAATTAACTGTCATATCTCAGTTTTTTTAAAAGGTTTTGCCATAGGGTGTATGTACCTACTAGAGGCAGTGGGATGGAAAATAAGAAATTACTCTCACAAGGGGAGGGTCACATGCAATTTCTTCTTTTCCATTCTACTCCCGGGATTTTGGGCACACATGCACATGTGCCTGGAGCGATTTTCAAGTTGCCAGACCCAGGACTAGGACTGCAGTCAGCAATGTGGGAGTCTACTGCCTTAACCACCATGCCACCTGCTGGCCCTTTTTAGTTTTTTTTTTTAAGGTTTTGGCCATAGGGTGCGTGCACTCACCAGAGAGAGACAGAGAAAGAGACAATGAAAGGGAAAGCAAGAATTTACTTTACCCCAAGGACATGGCCATGCTGCAATCCCTTCTCCTCCTTTCTACTCCTAGGATTTGGGGCATGAACACATATATACCCAATGTGAATTTCTAGTTGCCAGGTCCAATACTCGAACTACGTGCTGTCAGTCATGTGGGAATAGAGTGCCTTAACAGCCATGCCACCTCTCAGATCATTTTTTATCCCTAAGAGAAGCTTAGTTTTATTCTTAAAAGAAATAATTTTCATTTACTTGAAAAGTTTATTTACTCCATGAGAGAGAGAGAGACAGACAGAAAGAGAGATAGCACCCCCAACAGGGTCTCAACGCTATGATCTACCCCTGGCCTTCAGCCAGCTCTGGGTTGTGAGTAAGCCTGTGCCTGGCATAGTCAGAGTCTCTGGATTTAAACTAAAAAAACTTCCCACATGGGATTGCCTAGCACAGCATCAGGTTTTACCATTGTGCCTCTCTCTGGTCCCAAGAAAACTTATTTTTATCTCTAAGAGAAGCTAGATTTTATCCCTAAGAAAACTTATATTTTTTAGCCCTCAGAAAGATAGGTCCCCCCCAAAAGACAGCGCTGAGCTGGTAGGACTTCTAAATCAAAGTAAATAAGAATCCAAACCTACTTGTACTTTCAGCCGATTACTTGTAAAGCCATTAAAGATTGTGTTAGTCTCAAATCATGGGGCAGGAAGCAAAGCTTGGACTCGCTCTCCCATCCCATGTACTTTAAACATCGCAGAGGGAAGGATGAAAATCAGCTGCTGGCTGGGCCCAGGGAAGTGGGAGAATGCTAATCCCCGCCAGTGCTGATTGCAAGCCTTCGCCTGTTGCATACATTCATCTGAATGCCACCTCTTCACCCCTGCCCCAGTTAGAGACTTCAATAACGTCTTTAGCGATGAGCAAATAAAATCTGTGAGCCTCTTTAAATATGAGTCATGCGCTTCCTTATTGTATCAAGTCAGATCTGGGAGTAAAATCGAAGGAACTAGATCACCTTTCCTAAAGTTCGTCAAGGTCGGGACCGGCAGTTAGCGTAATGGCTATGTCGCTGGACTCCCATGGAGTCAACCACGGTTTGAATTCCAGACCTGGTGGCTTAAGATCACACCAGGGCATGTGTGTGCACGTGCCCAAGATCCTGTGAGGAGAATGGAGGAGAAGGGATTGCGGTGTGGCCATCCTCCCTGGGGGGTGATTTCTCGCTTTCTGTCTCTCTCTGTTTTTCTGGCAAGCCCACGCTCTCTATAGCAAAAACCTCTCTCTCAAAAAAAAAAAAAAAAAAAAAAAATCCATTAAGGTCTGTCCCTACACAGACATAAAAGATGCACTCTGACACTCATGCAAACAGAGCAAGGTTTCAGCCTGTGGATACAGGATCTGGGGTTTGCTGCTAGATTTACCTGGTGTGTGATCAGAGTCTGGCCCCAGCGACTCAGCAGGACTTCTGCCAATGGCCCAGTTCAAGTCACCCTCAGGGTCTTGGGTGAGACTGCAGGCTGCGGTCCAGTTTCCTGAAGGTATTTCAAAATTGCAGCTTCCTGATGTGCTTGTATACTGTCCTGAGGAAGTAATAAAACGAAACAACAACAAAAAATTATGGAAGTTTCTTTTTTTTTTTTTAAGAATTATTTTTCAACATTTATTTATTTAAATTTGACCAGAGAGGGAGGGAAACAGAGAGAGAAGGGAGGGGTCCAGCATCCTTAACCACCATGTTACCTGCCAGGCCCCGTTATGGAAGTTCCTGAAAATGTATATTGCACTTAATAATATACTACATTTTGATATTTTAAAGTGAGTATTTATATAATCTAATTCTTAATAAATAAATGTACAGAATTGAGACATTTGTACTCATTGGTAACATAAGTAAAACACTGTAGTTTTTAAATAAAAGGAACTAGAAGAGGTAAGCTATTTATTATTCTTTATGAAGGAGTTGTAAAGATTGACTAGTAACATTTATAGAACATAAAACTGTGTCTGTATGAGAACAATGAACCTAGAATTAGGATAATACAGATAATTCAGGTTGAATAAACAGCTTCAGTTGTCTGGATGTTTAATTCAGGCTCCGTTGACTCTGATGTTTGTATTCAAGAAGAGGGAAGGAAAAGTGACATATCTGACATATTCTGAGGTGGCAAGAATAGAGGGCAAGAGAATTCATCCGAATTGCATAGATAGCTTTAGAATAAAGATAACATTGTATGTGAAGTAAGGTGAGACAAGAGGGACAAGGTGGTCACAAAGAAAAGTATGTAGCATAATTATTATAGGTCCTGTGTGTGTGTCTAGGAGTTAATTACACAGAAATACAATAGTACAGACCCATGTGTGACACCATTTTAAGGTACACAGGTTGGTGTCTTACTCGTAAGGTACTGGAAGATTCTAAATGTTTGCAGATGTGTTGGCTCAACACTAGGAGAGCTGAATTTCTCATTTTTTTCCACATTACATAGCACAAAACAAACTTATTCTATATCATATAATACTGCCTCAGTAAGCATAAAAAAGGCATATAGACCCCATAAATAAGCATATAAAAATCTTTAGGTTATAGAGTCATGTAGAATGAATGAAAGGAATATATTGATTAAAAATGACTAGTTTTGAGGGATAGGATGCAATAATACCTAAAAAGTGAAATGCTGATATCTTATAATAAAAATACTCTCAGGGATCCAACATTTTGTATGAAAGTATTAAAGGTTTGCTCTATGTTTAGTATCTATTTTACAGAAAGGTTTTTTTTTTTTTGTCTGTTGGTTTCTATATGTTAGCATTTGTTTTATATTAAGAAAAGCGATGAATTAGGAGAAATGTTAAAAATAACACCAACTTCATTTCTCTAAAAGAAAGGAGAAGTCAATGACAATCTCAGTTGAATCATACTGATGTTAAATCACCCAATAATTCATCCTATCTGGACAACATAGTTTTTACAGTGAATGCTCAAAAATAATAACTGCTATGAAAACAGAAAGGAAGAGAAATGAAGCCCAAATATCACGATTTTACAATGGCACTTTTCACAGAGGCCTAGATGTAGACACTCAGTTATTATCTATTAATTTTTTCATTGTGAATCATTTAATTTTAATGAGTTATCAATCAACGCTTTTAGAAGAGAATGGCTTTAATTATTTAGTGACTAGTTCTGTGCTCCACAGATTGGGAGGAGGGTTCGTGTACCAAGTTTACTTCTCCAAAGGTACCTTTGCTTTAGTAAATGACTTTGTGTCTGTTAAGGTCTGAGCTGTGGGTTTTCCTCTCTGAGATTAACACTTAATTCATTAGCACGAATTTTCCCTTTCTTTTAAATGACTCAAACCTTCAGAGCAATCTTTGATTCTACAATTTTCATTTTCATATCTAATCTGTGACTAATTATTGAAGAGTCTTTCTATGAAAATGTGTTTAATTCGTTTCCTTCTTTGTAGTTCCATACCCATCATGTTGGTTCAGGATGAAATGAAAAGGAGCTGTGGTGTGGTCGTACTCCCCAGGGGGTGATTTCTTGTTTTCTTTCTCTCTGTGAGACAGAATTATACTTGCTCTGGAGAGTATATGTGGCCTATAGCAAAAATCTCTCTAAAAATAAAAGAAGTAAAAATATTCTCCAAAATATTCTCCAATACAATAACCTTTACTTACATACAAAGTAGTTTGTGCTTTAGGGTTTTTGTTTGTTTGTTGGTTTGTTTGTTTTTAGAGAGAGAGAGATTTTTGCTATAGGGCATGAGTGCTTGCAGGAGGACAGAGACAGACTGAGAGACAGAAAGTGAGAAATCATTCCCCCCTCAAGGGGGGTGACCACATGACAATCCCTTCTCCTTCATTCTCCCTATGGGATTCTGGGCATGCACACACACACACACACACACACACACACACACACACCTGGTGTGAGTTTTCAGCCACTGGGTCTAGGACTCGAATTGCAGTTGGCCATGTGAGAGTCCAGTGACATAACCACTATGTCATCTGCTGGTCCCAATGTAAAACTTTCAGATGAAATCTGTCTCATCTTCAAAATTGCCTCTTCTCCAACCAAATCTTTCAGAAAAAATTCTCTCAACTATAAATGGACATTTTTTTACATTTATAAGTTTTGGATTACTTCTCTCTCATTTTGGAATGGCTTCTCTAGCAGTTGGTTACCCTTTTATTAGTTGTTCCCTATCTCTCTTGTTCAAGATAGAACTGTGGTTTTCTCTGAGTATTCACTTTCTTTCACTCAGACGTGTATTTCAAGGCGAAAGTTGCCCCCCAGCAGTTCCAGAGGGGGCTCACAGTTCATTCAACGGTGATGTGATGCTCTCTTGTATTGGTTAGTTTAGGCACCGTCTCGACACGATGTAATTCCAGACAGGACTTAACTGCAGAAGATGCTCCTAAGAAACGTTTGCCTTATTCATAAAAGGGAATGAAAAGGAAGAAAATCTAGTTGCTCTTTCTCAGGATATCATGGCAAAGATGTGATGTTTGGCACTGGAGAGATTATGTGGGGAGCTAGTCTGTAGTAAAGCCAGCTCTCTGAAAACAGCAGAACATGAAGAAGGGAGTCCAGGGACCAGCAGTTAGCGTAATGGCTATGTCATTCAACTCCCATGTAGGCGACCGTGGTTCGAGTCCTGGACCTGGTGGCTTAAACTCACGCCGGGTGCGTATGCGTGCATGCCCAAGATCCCAAGAGGAGAATGGAGAAGAAGGGGTTGAGGTGTGGCCATCCCCACTGGGGGGGTGATTTCTCGCTTTCTGTCTGTCTCTCTCTGTCTTTCTGGCGAGCGCACGTGCCCTATAGCAAAAACCTCTCAAAAAAAAAAAAAAAAAAAAAAAGAAAAAAGAAAAGAGGGGAGTCCACACAGTTTTACACTTTCAATGACAGTATGAAGCTACTGGAATAACTAGCTCTATAGTCGCCTTTCTTTTGGACTTCTTGCCATTTGAGAGAACACACCTTCCATATTGTCTGTATTCCTTACGACTGCACTGGGTTCCAAGTAACTAAAAACCCAGTGTATGGGAGCTTAACCAGGCAGAAATAAATTTATGTCAATTAACAAGAAGTTACAAAGTTGTCAGTTTAAGGTTGGCACTGTGGTTCAACTCTGTAATCTTTCTTTGCCATCTTTTTATCCTTTTGCTCATGGGTGGTTTGAAGATGACCACCACACATCCTGGCATCACACATATTCAAAGAATAAGGGAAAAAAAGCAAGGGGAAAAGTTTCTGTCTTTTATTTTATTTTTTCTTTTGTTTTAGGTGTGTGCACTCACCAGAGACAGACAGAGAAAAGGAAAATGAGAAATCACCCACTGGGGGGGTGGCCATGCCACAGTCCCTTTTCCTCCATTACTTCTTGGGATATTGGTATTGCACACAAACATTCCCAACAGGATTTTCAAGATGCCAGGTCTTGGACTGAAACCATGATGTACTGTGTGGGAGTCCATCACCTTAACCATCATGCAACCTGTTGGCCCCAGAGGAAAAGATGTTTAAAAGCTTTTTTCTCCCTGTTCTGGTCTTTTTTCTCCCTGTTATGTTTTTTTTCTTTTTTTTTCTATGAAAGAGATATGAGGAGACTTCCAAAATTTCATAGAAAAATGGAATTAAAGTACAAGTATTTCAGTGCAAAAATTTTTTGAAATCCATGCATAGCGTTTTCATAACTTGTACTTTCCATGGACATTTTGAAGACCTCCTATATGTTCCACAAATTTCTAACTATATCTCATTGGCCTTTTTATGGCTATCAGGAAGTTTGGAGAAGATAATATTTGTAGCTGGTCACGGTGTTGCCACAAATAAAACGGGAATTCTTTTTTTAAAGTATCAAAAGGAATGGATAGGTACCTAACAGGGACTACTAGGCGGTTTAAACTGGTTAAGGCTCAACTTTCTGCTACAAGTATCTTAATATATCTTCCCTTCTCTGTTCTATCTAGCAAATCTTACTACCCTTGAATGTCTGACTCAATTCTATCTGTCCCATTCCAAAATAAATCAGTTCTGTGTGTGTGTGTGTGTGTGTGTGTGTGTGTGTGTACAAAGCACTTCACAGCACTAGCTGTTACTGTTCACTTGGAACTCCATTAGATATGTATTTTGTATTGTCATTTCATTTGTTTAACATTGAGTTACTATAAACATTCCATATTACTACTGAACTGCATTATAGACCCCATAAGTGATTCAATACATTGTATAGAATTTTTGACAGTGCATCTGTATAACTATTTTCAAAATCATAATTATTTTAAAAGTAATACTTTCCAGATGCTAATCTTTGTCAGACCCTTTGAATGGACTACAGCATTACTAAGACTCTTGTAAACAGCTGGCATTTTCCCAGCTGTGTATTTGACTGTATGGTTGTATGACCAGTGTAAATATTGATAAACATATTTTGAAGGCATGACTCTATAATTATTTTTAATTCCTCTTGTTCACATATTCACCTGTATCATAATGCATAATACAGTATTGATTATTTATTGATTTACTTATTTAGGTAGGTGGGTAGGTTTTTGCCATAAGGCACATGCACTTGACAGATAGAGACAGAGAGAGACAGTGAGAGGGAAAGTGAGAAATCATTCCCTGGGGGATAGCCATGCTGCCATCCCTTCTCCTCCTTTTTCTTCTCAGAATTTTGGCCATGCACACACATGTACCTGGTGTGATTTTTAAGCTGCTAGGTCCAGGACTTGAACTGCAGTGGATCATGTGGGAGTTCAGCACCTTAACCACTAAAACTGCTGGTCCCTGGTACAAGAACACTGTATTTCCACAAATGACACATATGATTCACTGTGACATGGCTTCTTGCTGTGCTATGCTGAGAAGGATTTTGAAGGAGTACAGTGAGAAAGGACACAATGACTCAGTGCTCACGTGTGTCCGTGGGAGAGGCAGGAGGAAGCACTCACCCCATTGCACACGGCTGGCCTGGAACGCTACACACTGAGTTCACATTTTAGATGATAATTTCTGTCCACGAAAGAACCAAAGCACCTTTTCTAACATCTGTTTCTCTTAAAGAGAATGAATCCCAATTGTTATGAATCACACATTTTTGTAAAAGGAAGTAGGATAAAAAGGACATTGTATCTTTGTTCATAACCTACAGCAACAATTTAGTCATGAGGAATAGCTGTTTCTTTTCTGATAGTACAAAGGACATGATAGTGAGATACTAACGATGACTGACAAGTTTCCAAAGCATGTAAAATAATAAAATGAGAGAGACTAATCCCCAAATGGTGAAGAAACATGTCCTTTATATTATTTCATTTAATTCCCTTTATACTCTACAGGATGGATATCATTTTGTCTACTCTATAGATGAGGAAAATGAGTCTCTGAGAATTTAAATAGCTGCCTAACCAGGAAGGGGCAAAGTCAGAGTGAAGACTGCCCCTTGATCAATCAAAGGTCGATTCGTTCCCATATTTCTCTAACGTTCATTTTAAAATGCTATCATTTATTTCATTTCCACAATAGATGATTTGACTACAGAAATTCGGCGTTAATGCCTTGGATGTATCCAGAGGATTATTAATAGGAAACAATGATGAAGTCACTTAGCAGAATTAATAAATTGCCTGAATGCCTATGTGTGCTCTGTAATAATGTGCCTTTGGATGTGAACAGAGTCTATCAGGAGGTTTTAAGAAAAGTGACAATTTCACTTGTGAACATATTGCTTTTATTTTAATAGGTTCTTATACTTCTTGCAGTGGTCTGTCAAAATTGTAGGTAAAACTAATCAGATATGAGTAGGTAATTGATATCTGTTTCTGAAAATCGAAACTGTCTGAGTATTTTTACATGAATACCTCAAAGAACTGTGGGAATAATAGAAACTATAGAAGGCAGTCTGAGAGAAAAAGGAAGAAAAAGAAAATGGGTGATATTGACATTTGAAAAAGCAAAAGTATCTAGTAACTCTTTATGTTTTGTAAGCCTGTATTTATGCTTCACATACAGACATGCACATGTGCACACTGCCCACAAACATATTATTCTTCATTTCTATCCCCCAAATCAGCTGCAGTAACCTTGCTATTGGTAGCATTTGTTACACTTTAACATTAATTAGGAAACTTTCATTTATGAATATTTTTTCAAACGAGTAACATTATTTTAATTAATTAATTAATTTTTGAAAATTTTGCTATTGGGACCAGCAGATAGAGTTGCGGTTATGTAGCTGGACACCCACATGGCCGACTGTGGTTTGGATCCTGGTCCCAGTAACTTCAAAATCACCCTGGGTGCATGTGCATGTATACCCAAGGCCCTGGGAGGAGAATGGATGAGAAGGGGTTGCAGTGTGGCCATCCCCTCTTGGGGGTGATTTCTCATATTCCCTTTCACGGTGTCTATCTCTCTCTCTGGCGAGCACATGTGTCTTAAGGTAAAAACCTCTGTTAAAAATTGCTCTCACTGGAGAGAGACAGAGAGAGAGAGAAAGGCAAAGAAATCACCCCATGGGGGGACGGCCACACCACAATCCCTTCTCCATTCTCCTCTCTTAGGATTTTGGGCACAGACTCACATGTGCCTGGCATGTTTTCTAAGCCACAGAGTCTGGGACTTGAACCTTTCAGTTGGCCATAAAGTATCTGGCTGCCTTAGCCACTGTGCCACAGAGCTGGCCCATAACATTGTATTTTAATACATTTTCCCCTGTAGTGTTTTTCCACAGTTGAAAGTAAATTTTTGAATTCTAACACAATGTCTTCTTTAACTTTTTATATACAATACTTGGAAAATTTGTTCATAGGTCATAGTAAGACTATTAATAATGGGAAGAATGTATTTGTATAAGTATTTTCAGTATATGTACATTTTTAAATGAGAGGAGGATAATTTAATATCTGTAATAATATTCCTTGCATGTATGTAACATTTGTCCTTTTCACAATACTGGATTATAAATGTCAATGCTGCTATGTTCAAATTATTTTTCCTTTAGAGTTCTTATAAATTTCACCAAGTTTTTTATTGTTTCATATGACTAAAAGCCCTACTTGTTATATTTTATGAGCGACATGGTGATTTTATAAATGTTTTAGGGTATTTTTTAAAACTCCATTAAAGTTAATTCCTTATAGTCAGTACAAAAAAAAAAATGTATATATTTTTGGTGAGTTTAAAAGAAGCTGGAAGTAATACTAGAGCTTGTTATCTGAAGCATTATAAATTTTATTAGAGAATTTATATATTATTAGGAAATATATGATATTTTATAAAATATGCTGGAGGATGAGATACCATGTTGAGTAAGATGGAGATATTAAAGAGTTGCAATATGCAAAACTTGGCTGGGGCCAGCAGGTGGTGTGATGATTAAGGCACTGGACTCCCATATGATCAACCACAGTTCGAATCCTGGATCTGGTGGCTTGAGAATCATGCTGGGCACATGTTTATTTGTGCCCAAAAATCCCAGAAGGAGAATGTAGGAGAAGGGATCATGGAATAGCCATCCCTCCTGAGGGGGTGACTTCTCACTGTCCCTCTCACAGTCCCTCTCTATCTCTGGTAAGCACACACACCCTGTGGCAAAACCTAAAAAAGTAAATAAATAAGTAAAATGCAAAACTTGGAAAGGAAGAATTCATCTTGGAAGTGATAGTCTAGTTCACTGTACCAGTTTAAGTCATGCCAATCAGAGACAACTTGCCTAACAAAGCCCTTCCTGAATTATTGACCCTCGAAAGCGAAACTATTAGGGACCAGCAGTTAACGTAATGGCTATGTTTCTGGACTCCCACGTAGCCGACCGCAGTTCGCGTCCCAGACCCGGTGGCTTAAAACTCATGCCTGGCGCGTGTGTGTGCATGCTCAAGATCCCGAGAGGAGAATGGAGGAGAAGGGATTGCTGTGTGGCCATCCCCTCCCGGGGGGTGATTTCTTACTTTCTGTCTCTCTGTCTCTCTCTGTCTGTCTGGCGAGTGCACACGCCCTATAGCAAAAAGAAAAACCTCTCCAAAAAAAAAAAAAAAAAAAAAAAAAGTGAAACTATTAGACTACTAACTTTGGGGTAGCTTGAGATGCAACAAATAACAACTGTAACACATAGCCTGTAGGATATCAAGATTCTGTATGAGAAAAGGTGCATGAAAAGAATCTTTGGATTTAACTATGAGCTCATATTTTAAAATTATATAGTTGGTTTTATATATGATTTTAAAAACATCACTTGAATTAAAGCTTTAATAAAAAACCAAGGAGGCTCATCTAGTCTTTTTTAGTGCAATGTGAACGATGAAATTTATCATTAAACCTACTGCTCTTTTTTAGCATCTATAAAATCTACCTTTTTTTTTTTTTTGGAAAAAGGGATTTAAAAAATACTGAAACAGCAAAGAAAGGTAGAGTGCTGATACAATTTCTGGTCATTTTAATTTTGATTCCACACGTGGTGCTGTGTAATTGTATAAAGGAAAAAATATAAATGATTTGCAATAATTTTCAGTATGGGGGTATAAAGAATAGGAGGGATGTCACTTGCAATTGTACTTTATGTTTGCATAGAAAAGTTGGGGACAATGCTTTTGCTGTTCTAAATCTACTCTAGTGCATGGAAAGAACATTCCTCTGAGTCATCAATGCCAATATGTAACTTGACTCTGAAGGTGAACACCTCGTTGCAGAACAGCAGACAGGTCCACTTACCACAGTGGGCTTCATCAGACCCGTCGGCGCAGTCTGGCTTATAGTCACAGACAAGGTGGGATGCAATACACTTCTTGTCCTGGCACAAGAAGTCCGTGGCTTCTGGGCAAACCTCAGAAGTCTCTCCAACTATGGGGAGGAAAATCAGTTTTTAGTCAATATTTTCATGAAGTTCGAAGATTCCTGTTAATTGTTTTATAGATTCCACATTATTTAACAAATTAGTAACTTTTTTTTTTTTTTTTTAGAAATGACACCATAAGATGAACTTTATTTTAAAGCTCATAATAGTTTTCACAGCCAGTTACAACAGGATCAATATTTCTTCTGTTTCACACTTTCACATGACAATGTACTGGATAGTGAGAGAGATCATCTTAAAGTTTTGTTCTGCGTGCTGCTAACACATTTCACTAGCTTTTGTTTCACTCGTTGAATTTTTAATAATACCAAAGCAAAAAGTCATATCCTATTGGAGAGAACTGATTTTAGAAAGCCCTTATGAAACCAAACTTAAGTCTTGTTTATAAACATCCACACCCACACATGCTGAAATGGAGAGCAATATGCAAGAAAATTACCTTGGCAGGAACAAATGCTTAAAGATTTTAATTATAATAGCTGTCTAAGGTACACTTCTAGACAACTGCCTTTCAATCCCACCTCTAATGGCTCAGCAAATTACACTGATTCTATTTTGAAATATTTTCAATCCTTCGAGAATATATCATTATCTATTATATAAATTCAAACTCCTGATCAAGGCATTACAAACTTTTGTTTGTTTGTTTGTTTCAGCTAAGTTTTCCAGTTTCATTTTCTGTGACTCTTCTCACCAACTCCCCGGTTAAACTATATCCTCTGAGGGAGGGTGTTGCAAGTATACCAAGGCTGCTTCATTTTCCCATGCATGTGCTACTTCTACTACCCACATGGACTATCTCTCTTGTGCCCCTGTGGTTGGTCTGCCCTTGAATGATCAAGCCAAGGACACGACTTTTCTCACTACCCTTGTCTTGCCTTCCTCTTTGTCATCTTTGCCCCAGCTTGGACACTGCTTCAGGCTACCAAAGAACCATTGTCTTCCTGCATTAGGATGCATGCCACCTAATAGAAGCACTGTTTGCATATCTGTTTACATGGCGCATGTCTGTCTATTCCTCCAGACTTCCAGTTTGTTAGATGCAGAAGTTTTCATGGTATTATCTTGAGTCTAAGGTAGCACCTAACATACAGTTGGTACTTAACAAATGCAGGTGATAATAATTGCAAGCATAATGATTTATTGGAACTAGCATAAACATTCCAAAGCAATTCCTTTATTTTAATATTATTATAACTGACATGTAGTCTTATGATAATACTTCACAGCTTACAGTGACTTAGATTAAAGGTCTAAAACATTTTTTTTTAATTTAAATCTAATTTAACAAATGAAATAAAGCTCAGCAATTCCTTGGACACACAGACTATCATAGGTTCAAAGCTGGTGTACCTGAAGTAGGTATGGTTCACTCAAGGTTAGGTAGTATTCCCTAATTGAAAAGAATACAACTCTATAGACTTGAATAAACGTAGATTTTCCTAGTTTGAGTCATCTTCATAATGCAATAGCTAGACTTGCATAATTTTCAGAAATAATTTAATGATAAACTTTAGTCTACATAAGTATGTAGAATGACGATAGGACATCTAAGACAATGGCAAATATTTTAGATATAAGAATTAGTAAAAGGAAGACTTTGCCACATAATTTTAATGAACACTAGTGAGAATTTACAGTTAACCCAGAGCAGAATGTGAACAATACTTAGTATGCAAGTCTATGCATTTGAGGTTATCTTAATTTCCATGCCATAGGTTGTGAAGCTATATAATTACTCCACAGGGAAAATGTGTTTTGACTTCAGTCTAACTAATTGGTTCTTTAGTTCTTTTGAATGTGGTTAAAATAGACTGCATTTCTTAATGAGACTTATTTTCTTTAACAATATAGACTAGAAAAGACATAAAGAGAAACCAAGTCGATGCTTTGAATAGCAATAAACGGAGCAATGACTAGAAATTCTATCGTATGTTGGAGGCACCAAGACTAAATACATAAAAGGGCCTATAAGTCTAAGAAAGAGATATCTTTTTGAAGACAATCTGATAAATTGAAAAGGTAGATTATTTTAGTGAGAAACCATCTTCTATGTGTTTAGCCATTTTCTCTTTTATTTATTCATTCAAAATGATAAGAGTAAATAAATACCTTGTTGACACATAAATGAAATGAAAGATAAACTGACATATTACACAGTTAATAGTATAAGAATGTAAAGAACACTGACATTTGTTATAGAAAGTTGAAGATAATCTGGATGGCAGAATATGGCATAAAAAAATGACTTAATTAAATATTTATTTAGCTTAAAAAAGTTTACAAACAGAGACCTAAAGATCTAAAATGACAACATGATAAATCAAAAGATCTTAGAAAGAAGAAAGGAACTGCAAAAATAATGTAACCATAAGAAATGAATATTTTATCCTAGAAAAGCACGAGACAGGACTAACCTGTAGAGTTTTGAATAACTGTTACCAACCTGAAAGTGACTATTTTTATTCTGGTTTTAAACAAAACTTGCAGTCCCAAAAGTCTTTAGGTAGCCCAAATGTTTCAGTTAGGATTAAAGTAGTTTTGTGCACAGGTTCATTACAATGAACTAGATATAATCCTTCCATAGATTATGTTTATGGGTAAACATCCTATCCTCTTTCTTTTTAAGAATTATTTTCCTAATTTTTATTTATTATTATTATTAGTCTGTTTAAAATTTGCTTTAGGGCATGCACACTCACAAGAGAGAGACAGAGAGAAAGTAAACCACCAAGTCTGAGATTTGAACCCTGGGCAACCCTGTGGGAGTACAGTGCCTTAACCACCACACCTGCTAGCTCCACATTATATCCTCTATAAGTGATGATACTCAGTATGTGCTGAGATTTCAGACTGTGGATTTCACATGGGCACAGACTGAAAGCACCTTCTTTCTCACACACAATACAACAACGACGTGAAAGATTTAACACCCACAAGAGGCATAGTCTCTGCCTCTGAAGACATTGCTATGCTGCAATCCCTTCTCCTCCATTCTCCTCTCGGGATCTTGGGCATGCACGCACACATGCCCAACCTGAGTTTAAGTCACTGGGCCTGGGACTCGAACTGTGGTTGACTACATGGTAGTCCAGCAACATAGCCATTACACCAACTGCTGGACCCAGGAAGAGTCAAATTCTAAATAAAGAACTCATTGGAATATGGTGAGTCAGGGACCATTCTAAGATGGGTCCTAAACAAATAATCATCTAAATGCACAGAAAGCTTAAGAAGTGGATATATAAAAAAGAATTTTCATTACCAAAGACCTGTGGATGTTCATAAAAGTCCCAGAGTTAAAAAAAAAAATGTTTAAATTGTTCAGGGACCAGCAGATGGTGCAGCTGTTGTGTCACTAGACTCTCACACGGCCAACGGTGGTTTGAGTCCCAGACCTGATGGCTTGAAAATCACATGCCCAAGATCCCAGGAGAATGGAGAAGGGATTGCTGTATGGCTACCCAATCTTGGGGCGTGTGGGGGGGTGATTTCTTACTTTCTCTCTTACTGTGTCTGCCTGCGCGCCTCCCCCCCCCCCCGCAAGTGCACATGTCCTAATGCCAAAAAAAAAAAAAAAAAAAAAAAAAATTGATCAGATTTACATAGGTGAGTTGTTCTATGAAATATTAAGAAACTATTGGGTCCTTGGAAAAGAAATGACACATTTTTTGCATAGAAAAATATGTCACGACTTTTCCAGTCCCAATAGGTTGATCATTGAAATGAAGACAAACCTTTGATGTAATTTGTGCTTGGGAACCTCTGAGTTTGAAAACGTTTTTAGTAAAAATACTTTAAATAGATTATAGACGATATGAGATAAACAAATGAAAACAATAGTTCCCTCTTTGTTGTAGTTTTTTCTTTTGAAATTTTTATAACTTTTTACATGCTTGTAATTGTGACATACACATATTTTCCCTTATTTTTTATACTAATGATATTTTCTATCTTGCCTGACTTTCATTGTCATTACCAATATTTACAAAATACATTGCAAACTGAATATACCTTAATTTACTTAATAACTATGCAATGATTACATCATTGTAGGGTTTTCTGATTTTTATACTTAAACAACTGTATGAGCTTATACATATTTACAAGTATTTATGCATGCAAGGAAGACTTCTGAAATATCATTTTTTGAGTATGAAAAATATATTGATGGATGTTTAGGGATTTTGATATGCATCCATAAAATAAGTTTTTTGTTTGTTTAAAGCCACAATGATTTAAACAATAATCTATCAGAGAATGAATGTTATTATATATTACCTTTATCTTTTTCTTTCTCTGCAGGGACTTCAACAACTTTGTGGAAAAATAGAATTCAAGTACTACTTAATTTTGATGCAAAAAAATTAGAATCCACATGTAATTTTCTCATAATGTGCATTTTTCCGTGCACATTTTGCAGATCCCTTATATAACATTATTTCCCGCCCATGCTTTAATTTGCATTTAAGTTCTACTTCTGCTTTTTTTTGCTTATAAATCATATATTGCGTTCTATAAATGTATTTTTTTAATTTTATTTTTATTTAGTTTGGTCCAGTAACTTCCTTGCTGATATAATCCTGCTCAGGTTCACAGTACCATGATGAGGACTAAAGTCGCCTGGTTTTAGACACAGTAGTCCTACTCCTGCAATTTGATGATCAATTCATGAGAGTGTTTGCAGTTTAAACCAAAAAAGACATTGCAGTAATCCAATCAGAAAATATCAGTGAGACTGTGCAGGCCTTTCTATTGGCAAAGAAAAACAGAATCAACAGGATATGTACAGAGGAATTCAATCAGACTTGGAGACGAATGGCTGATCTAGAAAGAGGTGAAGGCATGAAAAAGCAAATGTGAGAATTAAGGTTCTAGGTGGCACAGATTTCTGGTCAGATGTGTTGTTGGACTTCTACTCCAACACCCAGAACGTCATCTAAACCTGCTACGTCTTCACTGCTACATCTGTTCTCTAGATGTTAGGTTTGGGGGGAAAAAGAAAACCAAAACAGGAGTCATAGGCAAGGTAAGAGGAAGAGCACAGGCAACACGAATGCTCTTCTGACCTCTTGAGCCATCGTCGTTTCTGTTCTTTCAGAGTAGCATGGCATGGATTTAGAATTATCCTCATGCCTATTCCCTTTTCTTCAGTAAGTCTTTTTTTTAATGCTATTTTAATTGCAATAATTATTTTTCCCCATAGGACACATGAAGTTGCTGGAGAGAGACAAAGAGAGAGAAAATGAAAAATCACCCCCTGCCCCTAGGGAGGATGGCCACACCACCATCTCTTTTCCTCCACTCTCCTCTCAAGATTTTGAACATGTCTATACAATGTTATTTTCAAGTAACTGGGTCTGCCACTTGAACCATGATCTGCCATGTGTGAGTCAGAGTTTTAAAGATTTACACACCAGAAAGATTTTAGAGGCATAAAAAGGAAGAAGTAATAAAATACACCACCACCAGCAAAGCTCAGAAATGATATGCCCGACAAGGACCACAACATTTTTACGTATAAACTGTTTTCAGGGTTTAGTGATTCAGAAATCATCATTCATTTCTCACCACTTTGTCATTTCTACTATCCCACTATTCCAAATATTGGCAATTTCTTCATTATCATTTTGAAAAATGCCAAGTCTTTCATTCTAGACTTTATGGCTGCATCTGATATACTGGAAAAGCCTTCCTTTGTTTTTTTTATGTATTTTATTACATTTTATTACTGTACATCTTTACAGCACACAAAATGAATTTTCCCAGCATGAATACACTGTATATAGGTCCAGTTAAAGACATTACTCTATGTATTATTATCAACAGGTAACTTTCACCCTCAGTTCCTTTAGCTCATTCACAGACTATTTCTGGTATTGCCTCCGTATTTTAATGCTCCTTCTCCTTTCTTGGCTCCTGTTTCAGTCAGGACTTGAAATGCTAGAGTGACCCTGGCTCATTTTCCTCTGCCCTTTCTTGGCAGCCATTTTACAGTCATGATTTTAACTGCTACCTGGGGGTTGACGACCTGACATCTATATCACAATCTGAGTCTTTTCATGAATTTTAGAGACTCAGAATACATTTTCCAATGGATTTCTCTACAGTGTATCACTGAACATGATACAAACTCGCACACCACACACTTTCTTCTCCCTTCCTCTCCCAGTTTATTTTTTCTACATCTTGCCTCACATATCAACTTTATGATAACCACTGAAGCATGATCCATAGATACATAGCTTTTTTTTTTTAACCTATCTCTGCCTTTATTCAAGTTTTCATTCCCTTTCTTTCCTCAGCAGTGTGGTAATGATAGCTGGCTATTGACAACAGGTGCTCACCTTTCTTTAACATGCAGTTGCTGTGGGGTAGTGGCTGCTTAGACGGGCACTTTACTTCTCAGCTCTACTTGCTCCAAGAGGGGGCCGTGAGGCAGAGCTCTAATCCATGGCTTGTGAGCACAAGTGCTGAGCCCTACTTCCGGGTGAGGCCATACAAACTTCCACATGCTACTCTCAAGCTCTTCCTCCCTCAGGTGGATAGAAAAGTTAGGATCACTAGGGTGAACCTTGAAGGCAACAGTGCCAGGGACCAGCCTCGGCGGGGGTGGGTTGACTCGATGGAGGCAGCGAAGGAAAGGAAGACTAAGGTCTCAGTGCCTTTTCATGCACATCCTCAGCTGGACACTCCTCTGGGATTGCTCTCTGAGGAATGACAACTGTTAGGGATCATCGTGCCTTTTTACTGAAAATGTGATACATGCAAGTAAAGGGAGAGGGGCCACGTGTTCTAATGATCAATTCATAAAGTTTTAACAAAAGAGACCATTCAGGGTTTGATTAAGGGCAGGTCTATTAATCATCAATACAGTTCAACAATTGTTTGATTGATGAAAGCAGGTTTCTGGTAACTTCAAGCAGTGCAGTTTCAGGAAACAATACCAGCAGGTAGAGTTAACTATCAGCCGATGTTCAGCAGCAGCCGTCTTATGATTACTAAAAGAAAATCTCAAGCATAGATATTAGTTCTTATGGATTTTCATAAAGAATGATACTTATATAATTCTACAGGGATCTAAAACTTAAGGAATCCTAATATATTTGCCTATCCTGAAGGGGTGAAGTTACTGTTCACTTGTTGAGGGCGGGGACAGCCTTTTCAACTGGCGGTAAAGTGACTAATAAGGTAATGAAAAACTTTAGAATGGGTTTATGGTGTTGTGGATTCACTTGTGTAGCCCATGGCATCACTGTTGTGTATTTTGTTAGAACATTAGTTACCATGGGACAAGAGTGTCCTGGGCCAGTTTTGGCCTAGTCCCATTGTATGTAAAAAGATTATTTATATTAAATGTGCCTTGAAGGGCCTTCTAAACGTCAAGATGATTTCTGCCTAGATAGAACTTCAGCACACCCTCCATTATGATTGCAGGATGAAGCATTGTAATTAACAGTAGGTGGTCAGGGTAAAGGGGAGAGGTTGGGGGACTTTTGGGAAATCTTACCACACACTCAAGATGTATGAGGGAGCTTTGTAATTCTTTTATAGTAGTATATCAGGGAGTCAGAGGGGGGGGGTCACTTCCCAGTAAGGCTACTACATTTCCCGGAGCGGATAGCAAACGGCCTTGCCGACATGCTAATTGACCCAAGCATTGTTCCAAGGTCGGGGGGCGCACAGTAGCGGCCTTGCCAACGTACTGAACCAACCGGAAGCGATGCTCAAAGGTCAAAGGGCTCAGACAGGTCCTGGAGCCCCACTGGGTCGGACTCCTCCACAACAGGTTGAAGAACTGTCTGAGTCCTGGCATAACCACACAAGGAAAGCTGTCCCTCCAATCTGTTCACCTGACAACTACTATAATGTGCATAAAAAATGAACTTCTTGAACTGTGATGTATTAGGTCCTTGGGAAGGGCATGACATATGTTTTTATGTTTTTCTATGCAAAAATCCATCATGATTTTCCTGACAACCCAACATAAGGGTTTTCAAAAAGTTCGTGGAAAATGCATAGTATTAAAAAATCCTTGGATTTTAAAATATTATAGCACTGGAATCAGCAGGAGGCATGGAAGTTTAGGGCACTGGACTTCCACATGGCCGACTATGGTTCGAGTTTCGGACCTGGTGCCTTGCTTTCTCACTTTCTCTCTCACTCTGTCCCTTTTGGGTCAACTTAAAAAAATAGATAAAATAAAGTTAAATAAAAATAATTATTTTAAAAATATTACAGCACTGGGACCAGCAGTTAGCGTAATGGCTATGTCGCTGGACTCCCACATAGTCGACTGTGGTTTGAGTCCCGGACCCGGTGGCTTAAACTCACGCCAGGCACGTGTGCGTGCGTGCCCAAGATCCCGAGAGGAGAATGGAGGAAAAGGGATTGTGGCGTGGCCATCGCCACTGGGGGGTGATTTCTCGCTTTCTATCTCTCTGTCTCTCTCTGTCTGTCTGGCAAACGCACGCGCCTATAGCAAAAACCTCTCCAAAAAAAAATATTACAGCACTAAAATATACTTTAATTCCACTTTTCCACTAACAATTTGAGTTTCCTCATATTTTTGTTTCTGTGTTGTTATAGGGCATGATGATGATGGTGACTCTATTACAGAGAATTACTTGCTTCATTCTTTTAAAGTACATTACATATATTAATTCAATTAAATTTCAAGATATTACCATGAAGCAGGTAATATAAGTTGTCTTATTATTTAACATTTTTAAGTTTACAGAGCTGCTTAATAATAAGGTTAGAATTCATGCTTTGGGTACTTTGTCTTTACTTTTAATGAACAAAATCCATACATCCTCTCATCCTACTCAAATGGCCAGTATTATAACTCTCTAGTTCAATGTTGCCTCTTCCATTAAGAATTTTTTCATGTTTCTCAGGCCTATTTATTTATCCAACTCTCCTGGTATTCTGAATATCATCAACTATAGCACATGAGATTGAAATACAATATGATATTAACATGCTTCTGAAAAATGCAAAGAATCTTTAAAGGAAATAACTATTTATGATCAAGTAATATTTGTTGAATGTTTTGTTTTGTTTTTAAATTGCCAAAGGGCACATGCATTCACCAGAGAGAGAGGGAAAGAGCACCCCCTGATGGGGTATGATCATTCCACAATTCCTTCTCTTCTGTTTCTCCATCCTGTCATGATTCTGGGCACATACATATGTGTGTCTTTCAAGCCACTGGGCCAGGACTTGGATTGTGTGGTAAGCCATGTGGAATCCGAGTTCTTTCACCACTAGGCTGTGGGGCCATCATCTTGAATTTCTTTTAAACTTGGTGAAACTGCTTGGGATTTTTCACTACAGTCAGAATGGGTAGCTAGTTTAAACATGGGGCACTTTCTAAACATGCTATAAGTACTAAGGTCTAAGTACTGCATTTAATGAATTCAAAACATATTGGGTAAAATGATTCCTAGAATATTTTGGAGTTATAAATGACTATGAGAAAACTCCCAATTATTGAAAGTCATTCAGAGGATAAATAGACTTTATAATAAACACTAAGAAAATTTCTGAGATGTAATATATTCTTTCATTTGAATATTCTATATAAACATAGCTGATGAAGTAATTTACTGGTTGCCACATAGACAAGGGGGCTTATGATGTGTGGTGGTGACTCAAGGCAGAAAGCAAAAGATCATTGAAGCAGAAATAGCAAAAGATCACCGAAGCAGAAATAGACAAAGCAGCATGGAGTATTAAAATAAGAAATGCTCTTTCTCAGGAAGATACATTTGATATTAGATATAAAATTTATAGGAAGAAAAGAAATGACTTTAAGGGAGAGTAATCATCATTATAAGAGACTTTCATTAAGGATATCTGTTCACATGCTAGAATCCAACTCTAACTTGAAGAACCATGATCGACGGGATATGTCATATTTCTAGACCTAATTAAAATTCTCTAATTTCTATATAGGTACAGGAGTACATAACCTTTGTTCAAGGTTATGACCACTCCACTTAAGGTGGGTCATAAGAGGAAATTCACACAAGGCCTCAATATCATCTATATCTGACCCAGTGCGGTAAAAGGAAGTAGGTTCAACTATTTCATTTGCATAGATAACTTTTATGTAGGATTTATATTGAGGCAGCCACTGACCTGTTCAAAACAATCATACATAGTAAGGATATATGTTTAATTAATTATATTATGTGATAAACTGTTGACTCCTTCTGACTGCATTAAAAACAACTATTTCATATCTTACCAACCATATCAATAATTATTATATTTGTTTATCTATTTTCAATCACTATAAAATATAGAATAATCACTGAGAGCCAATAGGCCTTTTCTTTCTTTTTTAAATTTTTGTTGATAATATTTAAAGAGTTGACTCATAGAAGTAGAAAGTAGAACAGTAGTTACTGAATTCCGATAAGGAAAAGGAGGAGGCAGGGAGCTAGGGATATGTTGCTTAATGGATTCAGAAGTACAGTTAGACAAGAAGAATAATGTCTAGTGTTCTATATCACAGTGGGCATTATTGCTATTCCCACATCTATAAATCCCCCAAGTAACCCTTAATGAAGTCGTTCAAACTCTCTAAATCTCTAAAATTCTATGAAGTTTTGAATATGACTTAAATATATGTAGTTCATTTATTCTGAATTCTCTTGTTTTTAGAACATATCAATGCAGGAATAAAGTTGCTATATCAAGTAACCTAAGAGTATCATTTTTGGCTATGCAAAAACATATCTTGCAAGATTAAAACGTGGGGTCAAATCCTATTGAAATTGTTGATCATAGCGGAGATAAAAACTGCTCTTGCACAGTGCCTCAAAACATGGTGTACTCTGCATGTATACTAGTGCTAGATTGGAGTAATTAAAAATTACAAAGAGTCTAAGGGTTACTGCCATTGAGCCTATAAAAAAGATATTGGAACAACTGGAAAAATCAAAACACGAACACGTTTTCAGTACAAAATATGTAAAAATAATCAGGCAAAGCCATTAGACTAATGAGATGGAAAGCATGAAATGAAGAAACGTACTTGTGAAGTGTACATAATTCCAACAGAGGGTCATGAATCTTTTATGTTCAATGTTTGATAACATGTCACATGGATTAAAAAAAATTGGAAAGCTAAAGTGTTCTAAAATAAGTGCTTTTATGTGTAGCCTGGGCTGCTCTTCAAAGTAAATATAAGATGAATGTTTTTTTCTGGTTTAAGAAGATTGCTCAGGCTATGGCTGTAGATCTATCTCTAACATGTGCAGGTATAAACCTCATCCTCAATTCCATACTCATCTCTCAGCCACCCCTCCAGTCCAGGGTAAGTCCATTAGCAATGCAGCGTATCTGCCAAAGGACAGAGTTGGGGGAGAGGACTACAAAGGTCTCTGAAGTAGGCTGGGAGGTACGTAATCAGAGAAACTTGAGATCTCAGAGCTGGAACTTGAAGCATGGGCTCTGAATTGGCATCTCCTTTTAGCTCAACAGAATTTGCCAAGTGGGTGTAGCCCTTAAAAAGACAGAACAGACCTCCTCACACTCATTATCTATAATATCGAGGTGGTGCTGCATGGCTTGCTGATGTAAAGATAGACAACAAATGAAAGATAGACCAATAGATTATCGCCTCTGGGACTGATTGTTGTATGAACATGCAGCAGTGGCAGGTTTGGGGGGCACAGGAATTTAATGGGCACCTTACTGGAACAAATTCCCATAAGCCTGTAGGTCCTTGGAGCCTACTAGTTCCAAGATGCTTATATAATTGTTTCTTCAATTTTTTGAGCCATTGTCCTACTCCTTAGCAAAAATGTCCTTGAGTTTTTTAAGACAAATAAAATTGGTTCTAGTATGCATCAAAAAAAAGAACTATGAATATTTTTGATCTCTCAAGGTTCTTCATGCTAAAAGTGAGGGGGAAGGACTACAGCAGTAATCAATAATACATACAATATCACTGATCAACAACCTTGGGTTCCTGGAAATGTGTGACTTTTCTGAAAAGATAAGGTCCTAGAACTTGCCAATGTTATACATTAGTGGGCTTTAATGAAGAAGAAGAGATTTTGAAATGCTGAGCATTGTAATCCAGACCATTTAATTAGCCCCTCTTGTCCATTATTGATGGAAGAAGGAGACTTCAGGACACTGTTACATAACTTTCAATTTACGTGCAAATTTCAGGGTCAAATAATGATCAAGTTATGTTTTCTGCATAAAATGAATAAAAACAAGTCTAATCATCGTATAATATTATCTTTGACCTTTTCCATTGCACTTTCTCATATTTCTGAAATGTATAAAATTTAATCTGTACTGTATTTCTGATATCATATTTCGTTCTGATCTTCAGATTGTAATAATTTTACCATGGACAGTGGATGATTATTGAAACAGGGACTACAAGTAAATATTCTTTATCTTATACTCTTCCTAATTGTTATCAAATAGTTTAACTATGAAAATCTTTCAAATACTTTTTAACAAAAACTTAAAAACTTCCTGAATAAAAACTGTCACAACTGTATGGTTTGGGTAAATTTAATTAATTTTTCTGAGCCACAGATTCCTCATCTAACAAATGGGAGATGTTGAAATTTCTGGATGATTAATAATAAAAGTGTGAACAACAACTGAGCTAATGCATTCAAAATCTTCAGTGTACACTTAGCATTGAATAAATGGTTAATTAACAGTAGTTTTTTCCCCATGATTTCTTCTTATTCTTGATTTCTTACCTTCTTGGACTCTTAGATTATCTATAAAATAAATCCTTGTAATATTTAACTGAGATAAAATAAAGTTGACAAAACAGTTCTTGAGTTATATGAGATGTTCAAGGCTCTCATTCTTTTTGCTTTCTTATGGGGTAGCATTCTTCCTACAACAAAATTCTGCATATACATATTTTCTAAATGTTTGTTTATTTTTTTCATGAGAGACAGAGGGAAAGAGAGACATAGGCACTTCCAACAAGGTCCACTCCACAATCAACTCCAGCTTCAGCCAGCCCAGATCATGGGCACAGGTATGAGTACCTGTTATGTACAGGGAGTCCCTAGGACATGAACCTGGGACCTTCCTATGCGGGTCCAGCTTTGGAAAGCATCTAGTTTCTGCTATGTCATCAGTTGACCCAACAAAACTGGTTATAGAAAACATAAATAATATTTTACACTATCATTTACCTTCTAAATAGAGTATATAATCATATTAGTATTAACAAATGATATTGATGATTTACAATGTGACGATTCCCTCTAATGACATTAGGGAGCATCACTGTGCTTGATGCATGCATCAAGCTGTGCATATGGATGGCTGTGTCAAAAATTATGGTAGTTATTTACTTTTTATTTTATTTATTTATTTTCACTAGAGGACATTCACCATGGAGAAAAAGAGAGAGAGTGAGAAAGTAACCCCATGGGGAATTGGTCACACCACAATTCCTTCTCCATTTCTTCCTCCTCTCAGGATTTTGGGCACACATGTGCCTGGTGTATCTCAAAACATAGGGTCCAGGACTAGAAACTCAAAGTCAGTCATGTGGGATCCAGACACTTTAACCACTGTGCCATGGACTGACCTGGTAGATTTTTTTCTTTACAAAAAGCTAAGTGTTAGAGCAAAGAATACTGTGTTACCAATGAGATTATAACAAAGACTTGATTAGTTGACAAAGAGATTATTAACATTTGGACAGTTTCTTTCATGTCTTATTTAGATTTTCATTTGTAAAAGGGGGAACTTACAAATGTTTGTATATTTAGATTTATATTTTTAAATATTTTCTGATGTAGTGGCTCACTGACAAAGAAATAGAGTGATCCTAATGTTCATCCTATTAGTCATTTGAAAAATATTTGCTGAAAACTTGACAACAAAAACTACCTGAATAAAAAATGGGCAAAGGACTTGAATAAATATTGGGTCTTTGGAAAAGTCATAATGTATTTTTCTGTGTTTCTATGCAAAAATGCTTCATGACTTTCCCAACAGTCCAATATTTCTCCAAAGAAGATATATAAATGACAAAGAAGCACATTAACAGATGTTCAATACCACTAATCAATCATTAAGAGATATGAAGCAGAAGAGTTTGGTGGTGCTTGCTGACTGTCTCCCTGTAACCAGTTACAGAAATAAACTCCTTTCTTCTCCAGCCTCTGCCTCTCATTTTGCTGATGAGGAGAAACAACAGCTGAACTTAGCTAGCTGGTAACTGGTACTGTGAGCGGGATCAAGTCAGGAATCAGCACTGGAAACCCTCTGTGGCTGCTGAAACCAGTTTAGTTCCAGGAACTTTCTGGGTGTTTGCTGCTGGGAACTGTAACCAGCTTTAGCTGGAGTAAGGATGGAACTAGGGAGCAGACATACTCACTTTTGGATGAGTGAAACCAGATTGTAAGCCGGCTTTGGCAAGCATGTTTGGAAATCACGCTCATCTGAGTTATGACCTGGTGTAGTCTTGACCTGTTTTTTAAAACTTGCTGAATGGTAAGAAGTTCCAGGTATCTGGGATCAGCAGTTGGCGTAATGGCTATGTTACTGAACTCCCATGTAGTCAACCGTGGTTTGAGTCCCAGACCTGGCGGCTTAAACTCACACCAGGTGTGTGTGTGTGCCCAGGAGAATGGAGGAAAAGGGATTGTGGTGTGGCCATCCCTCCAGGGGGTGATTTCTCACTTTCTGTCTCTCTCTCTCTGTCTTTCTGGTGAGCACATACTCCCTATAGCAAAAAACCTCTCCAAAAAAAAAAAAGAAGAAGTAGATGCCAAAACAGTCTTCTTCCACAGTTCTACTGAGACTGAGTACTGGTTTGGTACTGTGAAACTTTCCAGAGCTCAAAGGGACTTAGCAGGGGGAAATACTTGATGGGGAGATGAATGTTTCTTTGGTTCTGCTAGATTACCTTGTGGGGGGGTTGCAGACCCCAGCATGTGTTGCGGAATTTATCTAAGACTGTGCTAGTCTTGGCTAATGGGACTGCCAGATCTATAAGTAATTTGCAGTTTTCTTTAGATACTCTAGCAAACTAGTACTAGACAATAGAATGGCATCAGATTAGATTTTAGCTGAACCAAGTGGTATTTGTATGACAATAAATACTTCCTGGTGTTACCTAAACACATCCTCTCAGGCACAGGCAAGTGTTGAGACAACTAGACAACAGGTGACTTAGCTTCTAACCACTCTAGACCAAAACACCCCGTTGTTAAAAGAGGCCACTGATAGATTTTCTCAAGTCCTTTCCTGGCTCCCAAATGGGTTAATGACTATACTTATAGAAACAGGAAAATTGTTAACTAGGTTACTAGACTATTGATATTAACATGTGGATATTTGGTGTTAAAAAGGATGCTTGTACTATGTTCTGAATATACCAAAGCACATGACCCAGTCACTACTTAAGACAGGAAGTGATCAGAGAGGGACCATTCAGGTTTTTCATAATAAAATACAACCATGGTAGAAATCATGCATGTGTGTATTTGACAGTGGGGGTTGAAGCAGACCAGCTTGAGGTTCAGTAGAATGGCAGCCACTTTGAAATCAAGAAAGGACTCTAATGAGAACAATCTGGCCCAGTGCTGAGTCACGGAGAGATTTGTCTGAGGAGTAGTCAAATGAGAAACCACGACTGGGTATTTGAAGCAATCAGGATAATTACTCAGGGGAAAGTGATTGACTCCGATTGATCATAGTGAGGAATGACTTGCACATGCTTGTAGCTTGTGTCTATAAATACTGAGCAGCTGCTGAGCTTTTTGAGACAGTTTGATGGTGCTCGCTGTTTCTCTGTAACCAGTTACAGAAATAAACTTTTCTCCAGCCTCTGCCTCTTGTCTCATTGACCATGAGAAGAAGCAGCAGGACTTGGTTGCTGGTAACAGTTCTGTACACACATCTGTGGTCTGAGGCTGGCAGATACTGTTGGGGGGTGCATGGTCTATTTCTCTCTCATGAAAGAAAGAAACTTTAAGAAAGAATAATTATATGGTCTATAGAACCGTGTTACTTCTGTAATGTATACATATAGTAAGAGTTATAAAGAGATTTCATTGGTTATTGTACTTTATTTAACTTTGTTTTTCAGCTTTATTGAAGTCTAATTGGCAAATAAAAATCATCTACATTTAAAAAAGAAATACAAAGCAAAACTAAAATTAGATACCATCTCACATCCGTTAGAATGACTATCATACAAAAAAAAAAGCAAGCAAACCAATAAAAAGTAGAAAATAGAAGTGTTGGTTAGGATATGAAGAAATTAGATCTCTAGGTTACTCTTACTAGGAATGTAAAATGGTACAGCTGCTATTATAAAACAGCATGGGGCATCTAAAAAATTAAAAATATAATTACCATATGATCAAGCACTTCCACTTCTGGGCATATGTCCAAAAGAACTGAAAGCAGGGCCTTACATATGCACACCAGTGTTCACAGCAGCATTATTTACAATAGCTAAAAAGTGAAGGCAACTTAAGCCTCTGTTGACAGACAATTAGATAAATATAATGTAGGGCATACATATACTGAAATATTATTCAGTCTTAAAGAGAAGTAAATTTTGACACGTGGTAAAATATGAATTGTGAAGCTATTTAGGAAGTGAAATTCAGTAAGTCAGATACAAAGGACAAATACAAGACCGTATGATTCTACTCATATGAAGCTCCTAGAATAGTTAAAATCAGAGACAAAAAGGTGGTTTCCGGGAGCCTGGGGAAGAGGGAAATAAGGAGTTATTGTCTAAAGGGTAGGGTATCAGTTTCACAAGATAAAGTGTTCTGGAGATGGATGGTAGTAATGATTGCACAATAATATAAATGTATTTAATGCCATTGAACTGTACACTTAAAAATGATTAAGGTGTTAAATTTTATGTTCTACTTCTGTTCTATGATTATCCATGAAGTGCTAGGCACTGTTCAAAGAGTAGGGGATATGGGATTATCTTACTTTTCCTAAACATAAATTTGGAACTTTTTTATTGATAAACAATCTTTGTATGTAAAAATGTTTAATCCTGACTTGCATCATAGGTAGGGTGCTACAATTCAAATGGAAAACATTACTTTCTAGGATATGAAACGTGTTTGTTTTTAACAAATATATGTGGGGAATATGGAATCACTTATATTAGTGATGACTACTTAGAAGTGAGGAAAGGATGACTAGAGTGGAAATAATAAATGAAGTAGACTAGAAAAAAATAGAAAATGTCAACTAAACTAAGAGTTGGCTTCCATTAAGGGTAAACAGAATTGGCAAACTATTAGCTAGGTAACTAAGGAAAAAAAAGGAACTGTACCAAAATAAATCGACATATAAATAAAAGAGAATGCATTACAACTGACACCACAGAAATACAAGGTATTATAAGGGACTACTATGAACAATTATATGCCAATAAATTGTATAACCTAAAAAGAGGGGATAAATTCCTAGAAACATGCAAACTATTAAGACAGATCATAAAAAAGAAAATCTAAATAGACTAAAATGACTAAAGAGATTGAATTAGTGACCACAAACCTCAGAGTAAAACAAAACCAAAAACAGTTCAGGACTAGGATGCTTCACTATAAATTCTATCAAATATTTAATAAAGAATTAATGCCAAACTTACTCAAACATTTCCAAATACTTAAAGATGAGAAAATATTATCAAAATAATTTTCTGAGGTCCAGATATTCAAACCAGAAAAGGACACCACAAAGAAAATTATAGGTCATCATACCTAATAAAAATTAATTGTAAAACTCTTCAACAAAATACTACCCAAAAGACTCAATAGCACATTAAAAAGATCATATACTGGGGACCAGAAGATAGTGTAATGGTTATATGACTGATCTCCCACATGGCTGACAGCAGTTAGAGTCCTAAACCCAGAGGCTTAAAACTCATGCCGGGCATGTGTGGTGTGTGTGTGTATGCCCAAAATCCCAAGAGAAGAATGGAGGAGAAGGGACTGAGGCATGGCCATTCCCCCAGGAAGTGATTTCTTGCTTTCTGTCTCTCTGTCTCTCTGGTGAGTACATGTGCTCTATGGAAAAAAAATCTCTCTCTCTCTAAAAAAAAAAAAAAAAAAAAAAAAAAATCATATACTATAATCAATTGGGATTTATCCCTGGGACGTAAAGATGGTCCAATAGACACAAATCAATAAATATGATACATTCATATCTACAGAATGAAGGAGAAAAATCACATGATCATCTCAACAAGAATAGAAAAAGCACTTGACAAATTTCAACATCCTTTCATCGTAAAAACTCTCAACAAATTTAGGTACAGAGGAATTTACCTATTTCTTTTTTTAAGCAAAAATAAATAAATAAAAAGAACTATATATTAAAGCTGACAGACAACACTATACTCAATTTTAAAAAACTAATTTTTTGGGGACCAGCAGTTAGCGTAATGGCTATGTTGCTGGACTCCCACGTAGTCGATCGCGGTTCGAGTCCCGGACCCGGTGGCTTAAAAACTCACACTGGGCGCGTGTGCGTGCATGCGTGCCCAAGATCCCGAGAGGAGAATGGAGAAGGGTTTGCGGCGTGGTCATCCCCCCTGGGGGTGATTTCTCGCTTTCTGTCTCTCTGTCTCTCTCTGTCTGTCTGGAAAGCGCACGCGCCCTATAGCAAAAACCTCTCAAAAAAAAAAAAAAGAAAAGAAAAACTAATTTTTTTTCCTTTAAGATCAGGAAGAGGACAAACATGCCGAGTTTCAACACTTCTACTTAACATGCATAGCACTGCAAGTCTTTGCCTGGGCAAATAGGCAAGAAAAAATAAATAAAAGGCATCCAAATTAGAAAGGAAAAAGTAAAACTTTTTCTGGTTTGCAGATGATGTGATTTATATACAGGAAACTTTAAAGTCATCACAAAAAAACACTATAATTAGAATAAATTAATTAAATTCTTTATAGTTGCAGGATATAAAACCAATGTACAAAAATAAGTAGTGGTGTTTTTATACATCAAAAACTATCTAAGAGGCATCTCCATCTCTGCCCCTACTGCCCTTTCTTGGTTCGGCTTCACAGCTGGGAATCCCCCACAGCAAGGGTCCCCTCTTCCAGACACCAGGGCTAGTCAGGACAAAAATCCTTGCAGGCACCTCCATCTCTGCCTTTACTGCCCTTTCTGGGTTCTGCTTCACGGCTGTGAAGCCCCTCAGCCAGGGTCCCCCTTCCAGAACTCAGTGCTAGCTAGGTAGGCAATGTCTCTCTATCCCTCTTGTTCTTTTCTGTCCCTTCTAACTTTTTTTTTCTTTTAATAAACAGCCTTCTGTCCCCGTGTGTGTGCCTTTGTCTTGATAATTTGCCTCTTTCCTCACGTAGGACAGAATCCTCCCAGTTGTCTCTGCCTCTGCCTCTGCCGCCTGAAGAGCTCTGTGCAGTTTTCCATTTTTAACTCAATTTTATTTTGTGACATGTTTTCTGCTTTTTTCTCCTTTTTTGTTCCAGCTCTTTCCTTCTTTTTTCTTTGCTTTTTCTTCATACTTCTTTTTCCTACTTTCTTTTTCTTTGACCTTACTTTCTTCTTTTGCTGCTTACTTCTTATCCATTGCCTAGAGAAGTCTAGGTGCATAGTAGCTACATCTGAAAATTGTGAGATTTTTAGAGAACTCTTTGCCTCTCACTGTATGGGTTGTGATAAGTGTGAAACTTCCCTTTATAAATCCAATTTCAAAACTCCTTCTGTGATTATCACACTGGAGGACACAGTAGAAGGGAGAAAATAGCACCGAATTATTTCCCAGCAAAGGGAAACACACAAGCTCACAGTTATAGAATCCTTCTCCAACAAATTAGCCAAAAGTGAATCCATTACCAAATGACTAAAAATTGGAGAAGAGCCTTGAGGATGAGAAAATCAAGTAATACATCTCCAGCAAGGAAACAATGTAACTCATCTCCAAGTAGGGAAAAATTAGAGGATAGTACCAAAATGTCAGAAAGAGAATTTAAAATATTTATGGCAACAAAACTCTATGAGATGCAAGAGAAAAGAGATATTGATTCCTAGAGATGAGAAAGTCTTTCCACAATGTGAAAGAATTGGACACCATAAAAAAAGAATCCAACAGAACTGTTAGATATGAAGGCTGTAATATAGGAAGTCAAAACCTCCCTCGAAAGTATTAAAAGTAGGTTAGACTATGCAGAAGATTAAATCTCAGAAGAAGAAGACAAATCCTCTGACCTAGAAAAAATGATCAAAAATGCTGAGAAAATGAGGATAATATACAAGAAATACTAGATACCATGAAATGCCCAAAAAGCCAAATAATTGGTATTCTAGAAGGTGAAGAAACTAATAAGGGTATTGATAATCTATTCCATGAAATCCTAAAAGAAAACTTTCCAAGTCTAGAGAAGCACTCAAATATTCAGATCCAAGAAACATAAAGAACTCCAAATAGAATCAACCCAAGAAGATCCTCTCCACAGCACATCATAGCCAGATTGGCCAAAACTACAAAGACAAGATACTAAGACTGGCAAGAGAGAAACGTCAAGTTGCTTTAAAAGCTATCCCATCAGGCTAACACTGGACCTCTCATCAGATACAATTTAAGCAAGGAATGAATGGGGAAATATATTCAAAGTGTTAAATGAAAAACAATTTCAGCCAAGAATAATATACCTGGCAAAATCATCCTTCATATAGGGAAAAAAAAATGTTCTTGGATAAACAAAACCTGAAAGAATTTACCAACTCCAGACCAGCTCTTCAAGAAATTCTGAAAGTAATACTATACCAAGAAAATTAAAGACAGGCAGATAGCAATAAGAGAACAAAAAGCAACCAAGAATATGACCAACCTAATGGTAGGAACAAATCTGGAAATATCAATAATAATGTTGAATGTTAATTAATTAAATTCTCTAAACAAGAGACATGGACTGGCTGAATGGATTAAACATCAGAAACCCTCCATCTGCTGCTTACAAGAAACCCATTTCATGGATAAAGACATACATAGATTAAAAGTGAAGAGCTGGACAAAGGTATTCCATGCAAATGTAAATCAAAACAGAGCAGAAGTCGCTATACTGATTTCGGACAAAATGGGCTTTAAAACAAAAACTGTAAGAAGAGACAATGAAGGTGGTATAAGGACTAATTCGACAAGATGATATAATGCATGTAAATATCTATGGGCCCAACTCAGGAGCACCAAATACGTAAAGGAAAGAGTTCTAGGTCTAAAAGGAGTGATAGACTGCAATACACTAATTGTTGAAAATCTCAACACCCCATTATCTCCTTTAGACAGGTCAACGAGACAAAAAGTAAGTAAAGAGATTCTAGACTTAAATGATACCATAAGTCAGATGGACTTGACAGACATCTATAGAACTTTCCACTCGAAAAACACAAAATATACATTTTTCTTAGCCCCACATGGTACCTTCTTGAAGATTGACCACATGATAGAGTACAAAACCAGTCTTTACCAATTCAAAGGCATAGAAACTATATCCAGCATATTCTCTGATCATGATGGAATTCAACTCGATATCAATCTCAAGAAAAACCCTTAAAAATACACAAATACATGGAAACTAACGTAGTTTTGAATGACTTCAGGACTACTGAAGAGATTAAGACTGAAAGTAAAAGATTCATGGAAACAAATGATAATGAGTACACGAGCTTCCATAATCTATGGGACACTGCAAAAGCAGTCATAAGAGGGAAGTTCACAGCAATTAGTGCATATAAGAAAAAGACGGAAAGGTGGCAAAAAGACAACTTACATCATGCCTCAGCGAATTGGAAAAACAACAATAAAGAATCCAAAAAATGCCAGAAAAAAAAGAAATAATAAATATTTGAGCAGAAATAAATGAAATAGAAAATAAATAAACTATACAGAAAATAAATGAAAGCGAAAGCTGTTCTTTGAAAAGATAAACAGGATTGACACACCGTTACCTAAATAAGAAGAGAGAAAGGGTCTAGATAAATCAAATTTACAATGAATCAGGCAATATTGCAACAGACATAATAGAAATACAAAACATTATTAGAGGATACTATGAACTACTATACGCCAACAAAGAAGAAAACCTGTATGAGATGGACAAATTCCTGGACACATATAATCTACCAAGATTGACTCAGAAGGACATAGAAAGTCTGAATAGAACCGTAACAAACAATGAGATTGAACCAGTAATAAATAACCTACCAACAAAGAAAAGTCCAGGTCCTGATGGCTTCACTGCTGAATTTTACAAAACCCTTAAAGACGAGGTAACTCCCATTCTACTCAAACTGTTTCTAGAGATCCAAAAGGAAGGAATCCTTCTAAATTCATTATATGAAACCCCTATTACCCTTATTCCCAAAACAGATAAGGATATGACAAAAAAAGGAAAACTACACAGCTATATCTCTGATAAATATAGATGCAAAAATTCTCAATAAAATACTTGCTTACCATATTTACCAGCAAATAAAAACGATTGTTCATCATGACCAGGTAGGCTTTATTCCAAGGATGCAAAGGTAGTTCAGCATATGCAAAGCCATAAATGTAATACACCATATTAACAGAAATAAAGATTAAAAACTACATGATCATTTCAATTGATGCAGAAAAGGCATTTGATAAAATATTACATTCCTTTATAATTAAGACTCTCAGAAAAATTGGCATAGATGGATCATTTCTCAGCATAATAAAAGCCATCTATGAAAAACCTATAGCTAATGTTATACTGAGTGGGGGAAAAGCTAAAAGCTTCTCCACTAAAAACTGGTACAAGAAAAGGTTGCCCACTTGCTCCCCTCCTATTCAATATAGCATTGGGAGTCTTAGCCAATGCAATCAGAAAAGAAAAGGAAATAAAAGGCATTCCAATAGGGAAAGAAGAATTGAAATTATCTGTTTTCAGATGACATAGAAGACCCAATAGTATCCACAAAAGAATTTTTTGAAGTAATAAATGCATACAGTAAAGTGGCAGGATACAAAATTAACTTATAAAAATCTATAGCATTTCTATGTACAAACAACATGCAAACAGAGACAGAACTGAAAAAAAGTAAACCCACTTACCATAGCCACAAAAAGTATAATATACCTAGGAAGAAAACCTACCAAGGAACTTAAGAACCTTTATAAGGAAAACTATAAAAATCTTTAAAAAGGGGGAACCAGCAGTTAGTGAAATGGCTATGTCGCTGGACTCCCACGTAGTCGACCACGGTTCGCGTCCCAGATCCGGTGGCTTAAAACTCACACCGGGCGTATGTGCGTGTGTGCCCAAGATCCCAAGAGGAGAATGGAGGAGAAGGGATTGTGGCGTGACCATCCCCCCTGTGGGGTGATTTCTCGCTTTCTGCCTCTATGTCTCTGTCTGTCTGGCGAGCGCACACGCCTTATCGCGAAAACCTCTCCAAAAAAAAAAAAAATCTTTAAAAAGGAATAAAAAATGAGACAAAAAATGGAAGGACATCCCATGTTCCTGGATGGGGAAAATTAATATAGTAAAAATGGCAATCCTACCCAAATTAATCTACGCATTTAATGCAATCCCTATAAAATTACAAGAGACATTCTTCATAGATATAGAAAACATAATTATAGAATTTGTCTGGAATCATAAAAGACCCTGTATTGCCAAAGCCACCCTGTGCAAGAAAAATGGAGTGGGCAGCATCTCATTTCCTGATCCCAAAATTTATTACAAAGCTGTGATAATCAAAACAACATGGTACAGGCAAAAAACAGACATGAGGACCAATGTAACAGAGTAGAGACCCCAGAAATAAAGCCCAAAACATAAAGCCAAATGATCTTTGACAAAGGGTACCAGTCAATCCAGTGGGAAATGGAAAATCTCTTTAGCAAATGATGCTGGAAAAACTAGATATCAACCTGCATAAAGATGGCTCTGAGTCCATATCTGTCACCATTAACAAAAATCAATTTAAAGTCGATTAGAGATCTAAACCTGAGACTGCAAACTATAAAACTACTGATGGAAAACACTGGGGACACTCTGGGACACACTGGGGTAGGCAAAGACTTCTTAAGCAAGGCCCCCAAAGCACAGGCAATAATCCCAAAAATAGACAGGTGGGATTACATCAGACTAAGGAGTTTCTGTACAGCAAAGGACACAGTAATTAGTGTGAATTGACATCCCTTGAAATTGGAGAAAATTTTTGTTAATTGTGCCTCAAAGAAGGGACTGATAACCAGAATACACAGGGAACTCAAGTGGCTTACCTGGAAGAGAAAGATTAACCCAATTAAGATGGGAAAATGAGCCAAATAAACAATTCTCAAAAAAAGACATATGAGCAACCAAAACCATGTGAAAAAATGCTCAACATTCCTTTTTCTTTTTTTTTTGGAGAGGTTTTCGCTATAGGGCGCATGCGCTCGCCAGACAGAGAGAGACATAGAGACAGAAAGCGAGAAATCACCCCCCAGGGGGGATGGCCACGCCACAATCCCTTCTCCTCGATTCTCCTCTCGGGATCTTGGGCACGCATGCACATGCACCCGGCATGAGTTTTAAGACACCGGGTCCAGGACGTGAACCATGATCGACTACGTGGGAGTCCAGCGACATAGCCATTACGCTAACTGTTGGTCCCAACATTCCTCATAATAAGGGAGATGCAGATCAAAACCACAATGAGAGGGACCAGCAGTTAGTGTAATGGCTATGTCGCTGGACTCCCACGTAGTCGACCGCGGTTCGAGTCCCGGACCCGGCGGCTTAAACTCACGCCAGGCGCGTGTGCGTGCGTGCCCAGGATCCCGAGAGGAGAATGGAGGAGAAGGGATTGCGGCGTGGCCATCCCCCCTGGGGGGTGATTTCCTGCTTTCTATCTCTCTGTCTCTCTCTGTCTGTCTGGCGAGCGCACGCGCCCTATAGCAAAAACCTCTCCAAAAAAAAAAAAAAAAAAAAAAAAAAACACAATGAGAGTCCACCTAACCCCAGTCAGAATGGTGAACGATTAAAAGAAAAAAAAATAATAAGAACTGGCTGGGATGTAGTGGAAAGGGAACTCTCCTACATTGTTGGTGGGAGTGTAAATTGGTCCAATCCACTGTGGAGAATAATATAGAAGTTCCTCTAAGACCTTCAAATAGAACTATCATATGATCCAGCAATTCCACTCCTGGGTATCTATCTACCCAAAGAACAGGAGAATGCTAAGTCAGAAAAGAGCTTGTACAACTATACTTATTGCAGCATTATTTATGATTGCTAAGACATGGAACCAACCCAAATGTTCACAAACAGAGGAATGGATTGAAAAAGTGTGTCACATATTCTCCATGGAATACTATTCATCCATAAAAAACAAGACCCTGACATTTGATAGAAAGTGGATGAACATGGAAGATTTATTGCTGAGTGGAGCAAGTCGGGCTATGAAACAGAGACATTGTATATCTCCACTTAACATATACTGACTGTCTACACACTCTGGTATAGACTGAAAGACCGGAGAACATAAAAGCAGTGAAAATTGTTATGGACACTGGAGACAAAGTAGAAGAGTGGGGGAGGTTAAGAGTGCAGGAAGGGAAATTTGGGAAAAAATGGAGAAGACATTTGTGGTTCACAGATACAGTCTTTTGCCTGTTGATGATGTCATGCATAGTATTCTCAACTCACCTGGTGTGTGGCACATATCATGTTGGGTAAAATATTTTTATATTCTAAATGATGTATAATGACTTAATGTATAAATAATAATAATAATAATGATAATAATAATAATTTGAGAAAAAATCCAAAAAAGTAAAGGAAAACTTAAAAAAAATCTAAAAAATGAAAAACAAAACAAAACAAATCCATTAGAAAGAAATTTAACCATGAGGGTAAAATATACATAAATACACACACACATACTGAAAAGTATAAACCATTGCTAAAAAATTAAATAAAATGCAAATAAATAGGAAGACATACGATGTTCATATATTAGAATTATTTTTATAAAATATTTATACTACCCAAAGTAATCTACATAATCAATATAATTCCAATCAAAATTCTAATGTCATTTTTTCATAGAAATAGAAAAAAATTCTAAAATTTATTGTCAATCACAAAAGACTCTCAGTAGCCAAAACAATCATGAATAATAAGAATAAAGCTATACACAACACATTTTCTGATTTCAAAATTAATTACAGAGCAATAGTAATGAGAATATTATGGTGCTGGCATACAAATAGATACATAAACCATGACTCAGACAGAAACACATACATATATGCTCAAGTAGTCTTGGACAGGGGTGCCAAGAATATACAGAGGGAAAGGACAGTTTCTTCACTAAATCGTACTAGAAAAACTGAATATGCACATGCAAAAGAATCAATTCATACTGTTATTTATGCAAGTCACAAAACTCAACTTGATATTGATAAAAACCTAAATATAAAACTTGCTTTATGAAACTAGAAGATAGAGCTAAAGGTCCTAGACATTGACCTTGGTAATGATTTCTTTTTTTTTTTTTAATATGATAAAGGGTGTGTGCTCACACCAGAGAGAGACAAGAGAGAGAAGGAAAGTGAGAAAGCACCCCATATGGAAGAATGCCATGCTACATTCCCTTCTTTATTCTCTTTTCGAGATTTTGGCCACACATGCACATACACCTGGCGTGTTTTTCCAAGTCATATGGTTAAAGACTTGAAGAGTGAAGTTAGCCATGTAGGGTCCAGCTGCTTTAACCACCATGCAATTAGCTGGCCCAGCAATGATCTTTTGGATCAACTCTATACTTCATGGAATAAAAGAAAATATTAATAGGTGGAACTATCAAACTACACTAATATGTTTCTGCACAGTAAAGGAAACAATTAATGAAAAGAATAGGCAGCCTATAGATTGAGAGAAAATCTATTTGTGATCCATGTATCAAATAAGAGATTAATATTTGTGATTCATATATCAAGCAAGAGGTTAGTATCCGATATATATAAGTAACTCACAACTTAATAGCAAAAAGCAAAACAATTGACCTCATTATAAAATGGACAAAGGACTGGCCAATAGGTATACAAAAATTAATTCAACACCTCTAATCATCAGAAAAATGAGAATCAAAACCACTATAAAATATTACCTAATTATCATTATAAATATCATCTCTTAGGATGGCTATTACTTAAAAAAAGAAAAAAGGAAAAAGATAAAAAGAAAGAAGAAAAAGAAGTTAAGTGTTGGGGAAGAAGTAGAGAAAAGGGAGCCCTTTTACACTCTTTTTGGGAATTGGTATAGCCATTATGGAACACAGTATGGAGATTCCTCAAAAATTTTTTTAAAATTAAAACTACCATATCATTTAACAATCTCACTCTGGATATATCTGAAGTAATTAAAATCAGATCTCAAAGGGTTACTTGCACTCTTAAGTTCATTGCAGCATTATTCACAATAAGTAAGATATAAAAATAATCTAAATGACTATAGATAAATCGATAAATAAAATGTGATAAACAATGGAACATTATTTGATTTTAACAAATGAAGGAAATTCAACCATTTTCAACAACATGAATAAGTTTAGCGTTATTAAGTAAAATAAAACAGACACAGATAAACACTGTATCATCTCAGTGATATATGGAATCTAAAATAATTAAATTTATAGAAGCAGAGAGTAGAATCATAGTTCCTGGGGATGGGGAGGAAGAAGAAAATGTGGAGATGACGGTTAGAGAACGCAAAGTTCTAGTTTTGCAAGTTAAATACATTCTGAAGTTGTACTATATAGCATAATACCAAAAGCTAATAGCATTGTATACTTAAAGTTTGCTAAGAGGGTAGATCTTATGTTAAGTGTTCTTACCATAAAACAAAGAAACGAAGCCATGGACCAGCTAAGTGGTGCAGTGGTAATGCACTGCTCAAGCTGGGCTGGATCCATGTGGAAGACCTAAGAGATTCCCCGATAGACCTACATAGCAGATGTATGAGCCCATGATCCTGGCTGGCTGGGAAGGCTTGGAGTGTGAGGCAGAGAGCTAAGTGAGACCCTGTTGAGGAAGCTTATCTTTGTCATATACACATGCTCTTATACAAGAAATAAATAGACTTGTTAAACAAGCAATTATAATAAGTGGAGTGGGAAGGCAATCTTGGGATTTGATATGTATGTTTGTGGCCTTGGTAGTGGTTGTTTCATGGGTATAAGTTGTATACACTGAATACAGCATTTTATATGGCAATCATACTTCTATAAACTGGTGTGAAAATTGATTGCATTAATTGGAGTCATTCCTGTCACATCCAGCTAAATTACAGTCAAGGGACCAGAGGGAAAAAGCACTCTGGGCACAAACTCCTGCTCCAGGAACTGTCTTGCAAGCTCAGCTGCCAGAATGATCTGCTCTGACTCTAAGACTAGTTTTACTCACAGCTGCCAATTCTCACCCATCATGGGTTTTGCCAGCTCCTAAGAGACTTCATTACCATCAGTGAACTTCCTTTCAAAACTCTTAGCATTTCTCTTTCCCAGTAAAGCTCTAACACATCCCTTTGTTCTTTGGACATACTGGAGATCATCCTAGTCTGTGTGTGCCTCAAATTGCAATTCTAATTTTTAAAAGTTTATTTATTTTTTTCCATGAGCAAGATTGAGAGAGAGAGAGGGGGGGGGAGAGGGAGGGAGGGAGGGAGAGGGAGAGAGGGAGGAAGAAAGAGAGAGAGAGAGAGAGAGAGAGAGAGAGAGAGAGAGAGAGAGAGAGAAAGAGAGAGAGATAGTACCCTTAATGGAGCCTTGATGCTACAATCTACCCCATGTTACAGCCAGCCTCGGCTCATAGCAAGTATGTGCCCATTGTACTCAGGGAAGTCTCTTGGACATGAAACCAGAACCATCACATGTGGTCATTCTTGCAGTGTCATGTGTTTACCACAATACCATTGTCCAACTCTTATTTATTTATTTTTTGGAGAGGTTTTTGCTATAGGGCGTGTGCACTCGCCAGACAGAGAGAGAGAGAGACAGAGAGACAGAAAGTGAGAAATCACCCTCCAGGGGGGATAGCCACGCCGCAATCCCTTCTCCTCCGTTCTCCTCTCGGGATCTTGGGCATGCATGCACACGTGCCCGATGTGAGTTTTAAGCCACTGGGTCCGGGATGCGAACTGCGGTTGACCACACGGGAGTCCAGTGACATAGCCATTACGTTAACTGCTGGTCCCTCGCCAACTCCTTTTAAAAATTATTTCCCCAAAGAAAACCTTCCTTAGAAATTTGTCTCTATGTATTTATTTAGTATTGATGATGATTTTTCCCCAAAGAAAATCTTCCTTAGAAATTTGTCACTATATATTTATTTAGTATTGATGGTGATTTTCTAAAAAAGGAAGGGAATAACAATGAGTACAGAAAAACAATTTTTAGCTTGCAACTAATCTTGAACCAGTTCAAAACTTTAAAGGACACTGCTATAATAAAGATACAGTCTTACCAAATATCACAGACATATGTGAATGAGGTTCTATAGTATGCACTTACATAAAAGTAAAAAGTAGAAAAAATCATTTTATATTCTAAAACTATTCATCCATGACTACATAAAAATTACTGATGAATCGGATGGATCACAGATCCATGCTTAGGGAAGAATCTCAAAAACAAGTAGCTCAAAAAGAAGCAAGATACAGAAATAGATAAAACTTACAGAATAACTCTAGGATGTATAAGAAGCAGCAAGATGAAATGACATCATATACCAATACAATCAATTGTACTAAAACTAAAAATAAAGAAGACCGTACTCATAAAAGGTGGATTAGTGATTTCCTCTGGCAGGAGAAAAAAGCACATTCCTCGAGAGGCACAGGAGAGGGACATAGGCAAAAGATTCTGAACCACAGGTAGCGTGCTTAGCTGGTAGAGTAACTTAGGGGATCGTTTTATTTGATTATTAAGCTAAAAGTATGCATTCAAAATACCTTTTTATGTGTGTAATAAGGGCTCACTATCACTGTCTGCACATTAGACTTAACTGAAGCTTTAAAAAGTACAGATGCCTGGACCCCACACCCAGAGAGAATGATTTAATTATTCTGGAGTGGAGCCTGGGCACCAAGAGGATTTTAAGCTCCCCAAGAGATTTTAATGTGGAGCCAAAGTTGAGAACCACAAGCAGTGATGCATTTCACAATAGGAAGTAAATGCTATTAAAAAATTAAAAAAAGAAAACGGGAAATTGAAGGAGAGTGAGAATAAACAAAACCAAAAAATAATGTTTTGCTTCTGTTTCTCAGAAAAATACACTTGTCCTGGTGGGCTGTGGGTAACATTTGTATTAGAAGCAATGAGGAAAAAGGATAGGAAATTACATGAGGAGAGTATTTCTGGAAATGGGCTTTCTAGAATTCTAAAAAGCTGGAGATCCAGAAAGTTTCCCATCATCTAAATACCGAGGCTAATGGTTCACCCCTTGTTTTGGCCTCCAACTAACTCTACCATGGATATGATCTCACGGTCTCTTTCAGTCATTCCCAAACTTATCAGAAAATTGCAATCCATGCCCAAAGAAAGCTGTGCTCCCAACTCCACTGTAGTGTGTTTCTGATACTTACTACACTCTGAGATGACTCTCAGTAACTTAACTCATAAAACTATATCCAGGCACAAAGTAACTTACACTAAAGATGATCTAGAAATGTACTAACAACAGTAAAAAAAAAAAAAAAAAAAACAAAAAAAAAAACCAAAAAAAAAAAACACTTAATGAGTGATAAAATTACTAACTTATTACTTTCATTTCTTTTTTACTTTCTTTGAAAAAATTAGTTCAACTAACACATTTAATCTTAGTATAGATTAAAAGAACCTTTTAATACTTTGGACTATGCTTATATTTAAAGCAATTAAGAAAATGAAAGTACCACCCAGCCAAATGAAATTCTGCGAGTCCTTGATAATCAGGATAATCACCTATTTCCAAATTTTAGTTTGCACCAGAGTAGGACAATTAAGAGAATTCTAATTAACCATTAAGAAATAAACAACTAAAATGAATCCAGGGTGTTCCCTCAGTGCAAAGCACAGTAGATTAAAAAAGAAAATGTCAACTACACAACTGAGTGTACCCGTAAAAGGGAAAAAAAACATATAGAATGAAAAAAAAAACTCACAAAGTAAACACAAAAATAAATTTATGACATTTTTTTTGGTTGGTGACTCGGGAAGAAGGAATTATCAAAATATAAAGCATAATTCAAATTGGACAAAATGATGTGGCAAAGGGTATGTACATATAAGCCCTTTAGCACCATTGTGAATAGAATTGTACCCTCCCCATTCACCAAACTCATATGTTGGAGTACAAACCCCCAGTATGTCCCATGAAACCATATTTGAGAGGCCTTGTTGGGAATTGGTTCAGACCTCCTTCAGACACCAAAATCTACAGATGCTCAAGTCTCTTTTATAAAGTGATGTTGTATTTTCATATAACCTACACTCATCCTCCTGGGTACTTTAAGTCATCTCTAGCTGTACCTAGTACAATGTAAGTGCTATCTGACTAGTTGGGATGGTGTATTATATTAAATTTGGAATATTTTTTCTCACCTTTAATTTTTATTTATTTATTTAATATTTTGGATCCTCAGTTGGTTAAATCTGCCCATGCAGAACGTGTGTAACCTGGAGGACTGACTGTAATTAAGATGAAATGAGATCCTGTGGGTAGATTTGAATCCTTACGACTGTATTTGAAGACAGAGCTTTCAAACAGGTGATTAAGTTAAATTGAGGCTATTAGGGAGGGATCTTAATCCAATATAACTAATCTTTATATGAGATGAGGAAGAAAGACTAGGCATGAATGTATACAAAGGAAAGTCTCTGTAAGGAGATGGCAAGAAGGCAGTTATCTTAAGCCATGGAGAGAAGCCTCTGAAAAATCCACACCTGCCAACACCTTCATCTTGGACTTCCTGTATCCAGAACTGTGAGAAAATTAATTTCTATTATTTAAGCTGCCCAGTTTGTGGTATTTTGTTACAGTGGCTCTAGCAAACTAATAGAAGAACTGAAATGTAAACATGAGAAACAGAAAAAACATGACCAATATTTACCTAATATTAGGGTGTTTCTTAAGGCTAATGACAGAGACAATATAATAAGGAAAAATGTTGACTAAGCTCAGCTAGTTAGATAAAATGTTTTCATCAAAAGTACTTGAAACAATATCAAGAGGTAATGCAAAACAAAAAGAAAAAAAACCTTATTTGCAATGTGTCATGTAAGCAAAAAGTGTTTGAAGAAAACACTCTTTCAAATAAAATGAATAGATAATTTTCAAAGAAAAGTAAAGGGATAATAATAAGCATATTAATTAAAAAATATTTATCCTAATTTATTACTATGTAACTTATTATTAATTTAGATATTTCATTTGCACTCATGGGAGAGAGACTAAAAGAGATGGGAAAGTGTGAAATCACCGCCTGGGGGGGATGGCCATGTGGCAATTTTTTCATTCTCCTTTAAGGATTTTGGGCATGCACTAGCATGTGTATTTTTCAAGCTACTAGGCCCAGGACTTGAACTGAAGAATAGGCCATGTGGGATCCAGTGCCTTAACCTTCATGCTACCTGCTGGTCCAATATTTATCCTAATTTTTAACCAGACATGCTTTTAAAATATTCAATTTTATCTATTAAAGCAGGAACAATTTTCTTGTTAAAAAATTAACAGAAAACATTGTCGGTGAGGATTTAATGGAATGGATCAATTATGTGACCTAAATTAAAAAGTGGGGTGGCAGGATGGTGAAGTCGATGGAGGAGCTGATCCAGCAGACGGTGCAGTACACCAATGCCATGGGGGACTGTGAGCTGATCTAAGGATATAAAATTGCTGTCAATGACAATCTAGGTGCTGCCTTAGACAGTAAGACACTACTGACATTTTTGACAACGAGATCAGGAAACTGGATGGTTTTCCTTTGTTAAGAAGCCTGGAAACATTATTAGCAAACAACAGACTATGCAGTGTAGGTGAAGAGCTTGAGGAGGCCCTGCCCTGACAGAACTCATTCTCACCAATGATAGTCCTTTGGGACTGGGTGATCTGAACTCTCTGGCATTTCTCAAATCACTGGCTTATCTAAGCATCCTAAGAAATCCTGTAACAAATAAGAAGCATTACAGACTGTGTGTGATTTATAAAGTTACACAAGCCAAAGTACTGGATTTCCAGAAAGTGAAACCAAAAGGGTGTCAGGAAGCAGAGGAAATATTCAAGGGCAAACAAAGTGAACAGTTTGCAAACGATATTGCCTGGAGAAGCCAAACCTTTAATCCAGGTGCTGGTTTGCCACTGACCAGAAGAAGGGTGGGCCATCTCCAGGGGACATGGAGGCGATCAAGAATACTATACCAAATGCATGAACTCTGGCTGAAGTGGAGAGGCAGATGGGCTTGCTGCAGCATGGTCAGATATTAGGTGGGGAGTGTCACCCACTCATGAGGGTGATGAAGAGATGGGAGAAGATACGGTCAGGAATGGGTCCTGAGCAGTGCAGCCGTTGTGTGATGACAGGTCTCCTTGGGACGAGTCTAGTTTTTCAAATGTGATAATAATCTTGCCTGTGTCAGCAAAGTTGAATCTAGCAACATTGCTGGAATGCTTAAAAGTGCTGATCATTTTGTAATATACATTTGGAAATCTAAATGTCTCTTTTCTACACATTGTAAAAATAAGGTCCACTCAGTGTGCCAAAAAAAAGGAGGGGGAAAGAATTATGATACAGATGGTGGAGTTAAAGATTGATTAAACATTTAAATTATAGAGGGAAAGAGCTCAAAAACTGTGGAGAATGAAACAGTAAGCAATCTAGAGAGATTGTGAAAAAAAAATAGGAAAAAAACTAGCATAAAGAACACTGGAGACTTAAGTTTTTATACATATTCTTAAGTGACAATATATATTAATGTCATAATTTTTCATACTATTAAACTCAGAAATTATCTGTTAGGTACGTGTGGTTGGCTATTAGATCTCTATACAAATATCCATTCTCTTCTTCCTACCAATAAAATCTAGTTTTGAATAAATACCTTTCCTAGATTTCCCTATGGTTTGAGTACACAACTAAATTTTGACTAATTACTTATAAGTACAACTGATGTCTACGAGTTTCAACGACACAGTTCCAAAGACAGCATGTGCTGTGTACTTCCTTTCCTACCTCACTTTTCCCCACCAGTTGAAAGGAAGCCATCGTGATGGGAGCAAAAGCAACCATCCCGGATGATCATCATTCCCACAATATTTCAGACACCCATCCTCCCTTCTGCATCAGTTCATTACTTTTTATTGAGCTTATTGGACTAATCATCTATTAGAATAATCCATTTATCTGTGTAACATCATTCAATACTTGTTTGTCGGAGGAACTGTATTAATATTTGTTGAGGGACCAGCAGATGGTGTAGTGACTACATTGCTGGACTCCCATGTAGTCAACCACAGTTCAAGTCCCAGACCTAGTGGCTTAAACTCTTCTGGGTGTGTGCGTATGTGTCCAAGATCTGGAGAGGAGAATGGAGGAGGAGGGACTGTGGTGTGACCATCCCCACTGGGGGTGATTTCTTGCTTTCTCTCTCTGTCTCCCTCTGTCTTTCTGGTGAGCGTACGTGCCCTATAGCAGAAACCTCTCAGAAAATATTTTTGTTGAACACATTTGTTGAATGTTCTAAGAAAGCATTTTCAATGAACTTATAAGGGATTTGTGTTGTAGTATAGGCATTATTATTATTTAAGTAAGGTAAGACCAAGAGATCAGATGACTGACATCTTTTAGATTGACGTCTTAGATGGTTTGGTGGCCAGTAGGTGGCATGGTGGTTTAGGTGTTAGATGCCCACATGGCTAGATACAGTTTGAGTCCAGGACCTAACAGCTTGAAAATTATGCTTGGTGCATGTGCATGTGTGCCCAAAATCCTGAGAGGAGAATGGAGGAGAAGGGATTAGGGGATGGCCATTACTCTGCCGTTAGGGAGTGATTTCTCACTTTCCCTCTGTCTCTCTACAGTGAGTCCTATGGCAAAAACTAAAACAATAATAATAACAAAAAATACTACTACTCACAGATCCCAAGAGGAAGAGGAAACCAACATCACAGAGGGCTACACAGGGAAATACCAAGATGTCAGGAGGAGGGAGGAGATGGGGGAATTAGTGGCACAAGCCTTTATTGTAGTTTTTCTGGTAAGATTGACAATTGGCTAGTTTGAATAATTCTAATAAGCTGTGGGGCATGCTGGCTGTTCTAGACACTGGCCCTGGGTGATTAGGACAAGTGAATAAAGCCTTGAAGAGTAACAGGACCATACCGGCGGTGGCTGGGGTTTGGACTCTGGATTGGGTGGTTTACATTCGAAAAGCGTGCTCGAGAGCAAGTCCTTTGTGTTGGCTTCATGAAAGTGATGCCACATGGCTGACCATGGAATTTGAGTCCTGGACCTGCTGGCTTGAGAAACAAGCCAGACGCATGTGTATAGAGCCCAGAATCCTGACAGGAGGGAGAGATGGAGGAAGGTATTGTGCCATGACCATTTGCCTCTAAGGGTGCTTTCTCCTCTCCCTCTATATCTCTGTCTCTTTCTGTCAAATACCCTTGCCCTTTAGCAAAAACAAAATAAAACAAACAAAAGACACAAGTTGTTTATTACCTCTAGGAAGCATCAGAGTATATAAAAATATAGTTAATGTAACTTGTGTACTCAGCTCCCTTATTCTGATAAGTCCCTTCACCAGTGCGGTCACTATGGTGGTTTCAGTAGGCGTGGCTGTATATCATATCCCTGCCACATGACCACAGTTAACTGCCTCAGGGTGACCATTTGATACAAGGAAGGGCAATCAGAGAATTCAGAAATGTAACTAAAGGATGTCCAAACACTGCGTCCTGGCTCTTGAATTCTGTACAGTCACATTTTCTGTGTATGAGTGGTGAAGCAGAGAAAGAATGTTTCCCCGAGAGAAGGGAACAAACTAAAGGGGTGAGAAGCAGCAGCTGAAGAAGATCAGACGGGGCCAGCAGGTGGCGTGGTGGTTAAAGTGCTGGATTCCCATAGGGCCTACTGCAGTTTGGGTCCTGGACCTGGTGGCTTGCTTTCTCACTTTCTGTCTGTCTCGTTGGTCAAATTAAAAAATAATAATACTAAATAAATAAAGAATAATAATTAAAAAAAGATGCACTGAGAGGTCCTTCCTTTCTATTTGCCAGAGGGCTTGCATACTCACCAGAGTCAGAGAGAGGGAAAGGGAGAAAGCAGTCCCCCATTGGGTGTGGTCCTGCCACAATCCCTTCTCCTTTGCTCAGTCCTGTTGGTATGCAGGTGAGCAGCTCATGCACCCATATGTACATACATCTCCCAGGATCCGGATCCAATCCACGTGGTAGGCCAGGTGCGGTCTAGCTTCCTTAACCACTAGGCCATGGGCCAGGCCATTCTCTCTCACTTTTCCATCTCTGGTTTTAGTATCTTCAGATGTTGGACTGCATTCCTAGTCTCAGGTTTCATAAGATTATTGTATCCTTAAATAAACTTCCTTTAAGTTTGATGTAATTATATTAATAATTAGAGCTGACCTGATGAACATAGAGATTTCCTAGAAATTATCATGAAAATACATAAAGACTAAAAGACCAAAAACAAACTAAGCAGAAAGAGCTCCAAAGCCCTCTTGTTTTTCTTTTTCTTTTTTTCTGAGCTCCTTTCCGACCTGTTTTCTTCTGTTTATTTATTTGTTCCATGAGTGACAAAGACAGAGAGAAATAGTACTTTATATAAAGTAAATGCAAAATAAGAGAGTGAGAGGCAGCTTCTTAACCTTTTAATCAACCATTTTAAAATATTTATTCCCCAATTCCTCTGAGCAAAGAACACTAGGTTAAGTGAACCTAGACCTTAACAAATTTCCAGACAATTTCTGCGATTCATTTGGTTCAAACCCTTCAAATATCTATTCCATATTAAATGCCCTTATTCCCTCCTCAAAAGAGATTGTATATGAGCTGACTCTTGTATACCCTGAGCACCTATTAGTTTCCCAATATACATTAGTTTCCTCCTAAGGTCTTATTTGTAACCTATCCAACACATGTTTCTGTAAAACAATGACGTCTGTATACAATCGATCAAAGGGGGAATTAGGTCAGTATAACACAGAAGCTGTGCTGATTCATACATGATTTTTCTCATTACAATAATGTCTTGTGCCCCAAGGCATGGCAGATGAAAACAGTTCACTAATACACCTGAGCTCAGTGAGTCATGGAGCAATTCAGGACTGTTTGGCTTGGGCTTTAGTCCTTGTTTTTTGCCTTTTCTACAGGTTCTTTTTTGAAAATGCTTCTTCACTCTATGGTTCACTTCAGTCTCTGCTCGCCATAAGTCAACAGCTTAAACTTTTTAAGCCATCCTTCAAACAGGTGCCTTGTCTCCTACTCCCCCCACTTTTTTTAGGTAAAGCTATACATTTTACTGAAACGTCCTATTTATTAGGAATTTAAGATACTTTAAGATATGCTAGTATTTTAAACATGAACGCTAGTGTTTGTATTAGTGTCATATAACTAAGCTACCTATGATTACAATGGTTTGCCTCAACCCTGTTTTCCCATAAGTCCTCTTCTTTTATTATTCAAAATAGGGGCCCAGCTCATGGCATAGTGGTTAAAGTTGCTGGAATTCTGGACCCAAAGGCCTGGAAAACACACCAAGCATGTGTGTGTGTGTGTGTGTGTGTGTGTGTGTGTGTGTCCAAAACCCTGAAACGGGAGAAATGGAGAAGGGAATGCGGCCTGACCATTGACCATGGACGGATGGATAAACCTTGAAAAGTGAGAGGACTATAAAGAAGGTGGTCGGGGTAGACTTTGGATTGGTTGGTTTTCATTTGAAAAGTATGCTCAAGAGCAAGTTGTTTGAACTTGCTCTATGGCACTGATTAAGACAGCCAGATGCCACATGGTTGACCATGGTATTTGAGTCCCCTCCACCTTGGGAGGTACTTCTCACTTTCTCTTTCTCTCACAGCATGCCCCCTGGCAAAAAAAATAAAACAAAACATAAATAAATGATGAGATTTTTCCCAGAAACTAGTATGTTATCATAAAAACTCTTGTGTATGTATATGTTTGCCATCAACTCTAAAAGACAAAATAACTGGTTTCCAGCCCTGGGTTATGAATTGTGCATGTATAAATATCTAACAATTTTATTATAATTTACTTCTTTATGTTTGGCCCAATTAAATATAATTTTTTGAGTTCTCTACCTATGTACTTTAAGCATACCCATAGCTCATATGTCTCACATATTAGTATATGTTCTTATATTTCATGGCTGAAAAGCATCCTTTTCAATCATTCAATGGCAAATAAAACATATATATTGTGAATGTAAAATGGAAGTCTTTTTCATAAACATTAATAGCCCTTTTGACTTAAAATAAGTAAAATATAGTTTGGTAAAATTCAAAACACTATATTGTCACAAATACTCTATGCAAAGGTCTTATTGACTCAGATAATACATGTGGAGATGTTCATTGTAATTGAAACAAATTCTAATTAGAAATTCATGAACTGAGAATAGTGTTAGCATTCAGATTTACAGTTGCCTTTATTTAAACCTAGGAATATTTCAAGGGCTATTTAAGCCTTACTGAAATGTCTGCTTAAGTAATTATTTTTTCTTAGTATTATAAATGAACCAAGTTATATCATTGTGGTTGGATTATAATCAGTGTAATCATATTAATTATAATATTCCGTTTATGACTATAATATGATTAAAATTACATTTTTAAATGTAGACCTTTTAAAGACTTAAAATGCTCATTTTCTCAATTTTATTAAAAGACAAAGTAATACGTGATATTTTCTCAGTAATTAACAAATGGTTTACTTGAATACAATGTTAAAGTAATGAGATCCATCCATGACTTTGATTTTTACATTTAAATAGTTGATTAAAGTTATAATAAACTCAATCATATAGTCCTTTTGTTTAGAAAATGGGATGAGACCCAGGATAAAAACTATTTCCTGATATTACAATAAGCAAATAATTGGGCCATAAGGTTGAGAAACCATGGCCTTGGGCCTCTCTTCTGAAGCCTGTCTCAGCAGCAAAGGAAAGTGAGGGCTATAGCTGGCAATGGTGTTGGTACAAGGTTGATGCCACAAAGACTACCTTTATGTCCTGGTTTAAAATGTTGTGTAGTGTCACCTGTACTCACTCTGAGTACTTTCCTAAGCAAGGATGGAGCCAGACATACTGGAGGCTCTTTCTATTTTCTTCCTTTGCTGGAGGGTTCACTTCAGAGACAGACAGAGAAAGCACACCGCAATGGAACATGATCACACCGCAATCCTTTTGCCTCCATTTCTCTAACCCATTAGGATTTTGGCCACACATATACACACATGACTGGTGTGTTTTTCAAGGCACCAGGGCCAGGATTCAAACTGTGGCCAGACAGAGAAAAAAAGTGAGAAATCACCCCTTGGGAGGATGGCCATGCTGCAATCCCTTCTCCTCTATTCTCCTCTCAGAATTTTGGGCATGAACACACGTGTACCTGGCCTGATTTTCAAGCCACTTGGTCCAGGACTTGAATTGTGCAGTTGGCTATGTGGGATCTAGCTGCCTTAACCTCCATGCCACCTGCTGGCCCAGAATCATATTTTTAAATCAGTTACCAAAAAGTCAACTAAAATGTCAAAATTATTATTTTTTGCCACAATATGTGGTATATATTCAGTTAAACACACGTGCATATATGGGCATGATATTCATATGTAAGTTGGAAGAGAAATTATAATCAGGATATATTGATTATAATAAGACACTATTAAATGGACACTATTAATTAATAAAAGGTATTTGTAGAAATGTCAAGGGATTATTTCAAATAAAACTATTCTTTCACTTGAGAAGGACTGGGTACTTTAGCCGGTCAATAAGTAAAGTTTAAGTACCAACTTTAATTTAAAGATATAAAATGGCTTTGATATATTTAACAAGTTACATCGATTTAACAAATTATATAATTATTATGATATTAAAAATTATATCAATAGTTGGTTAAAATTCTACTTAAGGTACAAAAGGGGCAGTGAGAAAATCTGGGGTAAGCAAAGCCCTTATGTAATATCAGGTAAAGGGAAAAATGACCAGAACCTGGAGCTGACTGAAGTTCTATAACATTTGTAGATGTTTATTTTCTTCTCCCTCCCTTCCATCATTAAAATGTCTTTTGAATCCAAGATAAAATAGGTCTGTAACAATGAGAATTGGTTGAATATTATTAACATTTTCCAAAACAGGATTTGCTATATTTCTACAGATTTCAACTAGCACTGCTAAAACATTCCACTGTTAAGAACACTAATACTCTGGTTATTTATCATCTTTCTTTCAAGAGCTTTTGAAATCATAGGCAAGCCAGGATTTGCAAAACAATTCTCCTGGTGGCCATGGACTGACCCTAATTCTCCCCTTTCTTGCTTACAGATATCAAGAATAATCATGGAATGTGCTAAGAATGGCACATCGTATGATAAGAGGAAACTGGATGTCCTTCACCACTTTAGCCCATGCCTTGCTCCCCAGGTGTATAAAATCGAGGCTGGGCTGCTTTCCTAGGTCCCTCAGATGTGGAGCAATGGGCCATGTGCAGGTAGGCTCCATCCCCTCTGGGAAGTTTTCCTGAGGCTTGGGACCAGCTCACAATGAAGCCTCGGCTTCTGCTGCCTCTCACTGCCTCTGTGTAAGTAACACATTCGCTTCCTATCGTCTGTACAGGTGCCTTCTTTTGAATTAGACTAGTTGGTACCTGGTGCACACTGAACCCACTTTACATACATCAGGTGCTGTGTGCTGCTTTTACCTGCGAGATATTCATCGTGATTTTAGTGGTTTTTCTATGATGCTGTGGATAAATATGGCTAAGTTTCTGGCATTGTATGAAAATCAGCCTATTTGATATTATTTAGTGAAACCTCCGGATATCTCGATTTTCCAGCATTGTGACGATTAGATTAAATATGATAGTGGTGATGGCAATGATCGTGATGATCATAGTAAACATGTCCAACATTAACTGAGTAGTAAACCATGAAGAGTTACTGTCAAAAAGACATAGCATGGGGTCAGCAGGTGGCACGGTTAAGGTGACTAGATTCTCATAAGGCCAACTATGGTTTGAGTCCCAGACCTGGTGGCTTGAATCTCATGCTGGGAAATCTAAAATCCTGAGAGGAGAATGGAGGAGAAGGGATTGCCCTGGTGGGTGATATCTTGCTTTCCTTCTCTCTGTCTCTCTTCAGCGAATGCATGTGCCTTATGGCAAAAATCTAAAAACGGAAAAACACCTGGCCTGTATTAACTCGCTTATACCTCACAATCACTCTATCAATAGTTTCTGTTTTTCTGGTCAAAAAGCAACTGAGGTACAGAGCAAATAACCACGTTCTCAAGGTCAGCACTTAATTCAAGCAAGCAAATGACAGAGCTAGAGTTTAAACTGAGGGTCTGACCCCAGAGTCTGCTAACTTAACTCTTGTGCTGTGAGAAGGTCCCTAGCATAGAGGAGGCAAATTTTTTGTTTGTTTGTTTGTTTTTAGACAGAGTTTTGTTATAGGGTGCGTGTGCTCACTGGAGAGAGACAGAGAAAGACAGAAAGTGAGAAATCACCCTCCAAAGGGGATGGCCATGTTGCAATCCCTTCTCCTCCATTCTCAGAATTTTGGGTACAGACGCACACTCACTTGGTGTGCATTTTAAGTCTCTGGATCAAGGACTGAAACCATGGTCAACAACATGGGAGTCCAGAATGTAACCATTACACCATCTGCTGGCCCCAGAGGAAGGATTTTTTTATTATGACAGGGGTCTGCATGGCTCCGTCTATCTACCCTTGTCTTTCTGCTCTAGCAGAATATTTTACACTCTAAGTAAATTTTATTCGTTGTGCTCTAGGCCTGGCTTGCTCTTCCCAGAGATGTTTTCATGGTTGAGTTATCTGGGAATCAAACCATGGTTGGCCTTATGAGAATCCAGTCACCTTAACCACCATGCCACTTGCCGATCCCATGCCATGTCTTTTGGCCAGTAACTCTTCATGGTTTACTTCTCAATGAATGTCGGACATGATTACCATGATCATCATGATCATCGCCATCACCACTATCATATTTAATCTAATTTAGGCCTTTGTTCGATAGTAACATTTTTTTTTAACTGTCATTCACAAACTTCACAACCAAGCTCCTGAATAATGAACTATAACCTTTAAAAACACTATCCTGACCACTCTTATCAGGGTAATAATTCCTTATCACTTTTTCTATATATCATTCAGAGAAAGTGTCACTATTACATGACACAGCATTCCATGTGACTTTGTTTAGCATCACATCTGTTGCCCGAATGTAATTCCATAAAGTCAGGAACTTGCTCTCTTCTGAATTTTCATACATAGAATGAGATTTGAATACACAGAATCTGTTAATATATCTGTCTATTCTCCCTCTTCCTCCTTTCTTTCCAGCATATATTTATCCATCCACTATTTATATACCTTATGTTATAAAGTACGGTATATTATCTAGTACCATTCACTATATAAATAAAAATATTCTGAGAAGCCAGCAGGTGGTGTGGTGGTTAAGATGCTGAATTTCCACAGGCTGACTGTAGTTCGAGTCTTGGACCTGGTATCTTGCTTTCTCGCTTTTCCTCTCTCTCTCTGTCTCTCTCTGGTGAGTGCACATGCCCTATAGCAAATTTAAAATAGAATAATAAATAAAATGAAGTTAATAATTTTAAAAAGTATTTTTAAATTATTTTATTACAAGAAGACATTTCATTATTTTTTTTCTACTCACTAACACTTTCTTTTTTTTGTTTTTCTTTTTTATTAAATTTTTTTGGACAGACATATACTTCGAATGAAAGTTATGAGAACTCTAAATGCAACACTTGGGATACTTATATGTGAGCAAACTAAACTTTTCATCTCAACTAAGTAAAGAAGGTAAATTTTGAAATCAAGCTCTAGAGGATTCTGTTTATAGATATATTTATTTGTGAATTTTATATAAAGCAATCACTGTTTTGTGATTTCTCAAGTTCAAGTTGAATCCAGAGTGACAGTACACTAAAATCATTATCATCACTATGCTTCTATTTTTCACTCCAGGTCAATTACTGTTTAAAAATCATAGAGAGTTTAAAAGGAAAAAAAGGGAAAGTGTGGAAGTGGTTGTAGTAAACAAAAGAAGGTCCTACTGGGTTATGTGTGAAGACAGTGTACTTACACATCTAAAATTGTAATGATCTGGCTTCTCTTATTCCCAAGGTATTTTGTTCTTCTCACTTTTTTTTTTTTTTTTTTTTTTGGAGATATTTTTGCTATAGGGTGCATGCGCTCGCCAGACAGACAGAGAGAGACATAGACACAGAAAGCTAAAAATCACCCCCCAGAGAGCATGGCCACGCCGCAATCCCTTCTCCTCCATTCTCCTCTCTGGATCTTGGGCACGCACACACATGCGCCCGGCGTGAGTTTTAAGCCACCGGGTCCGGGAGGCAAACCGCGGTCGACTACGTGGGAGTCCAGTGACATAGCCATTACCCTAACTGCTGGTTCCCATGTTTTTGGTTTTTTTTTGAGAGGTCCTCCATTCTCCTCTTGGGATCTTGGGCATGCATGCACATGTGCCTGATGTGAGTTTTAAGCCACTGGGTCCGGGACTCGAACCGTGATCAACTACGTGGGAGTCCAGCAACATAGCCATTACACTAACTGCTGGTCCCTTCTTCTCACTTTTAAGCTTATTTGGGCGTGATTTTCTTTCCATGTGTAAATTCATAGAGACACAATAGCTACTATCTACTTAGAAGATTTATTGACTTTTGGAAACATTTTTTTTTATTTCCTCAGTGCTTACTTCCTTTTCTCTGAACTCAAAACTGGTTATCATTCCATTGGACTTTCTAGATTTTCAGTAGAAAAGGGAATATCTTCTATTATTGGATCCTACCATAAAGTCTTGGGTTTACTCATGTCTTAAAACAGTTTAAAGAAGGTCTAGCAGATGGCATAATGGTTACATCACTGGACTTACATGGAGTCGACCATGGTTCAAGTCCCAGACCTGGTGGCTTAAAACTCATGCAAGGCACAAGTGCATGTGTGCCCAAAATCCTGAAAGAAGACAGGAGGAGCAGGGATTCTGGCATAGCCATTCCTCCTGGGGAGTGATTTCTTGCTTTCTGTCTTTCTGTCTCTCTTTGACTCTCTGGTGAGCATACATGCCCTACAGCAAAAGCCTCTTTCTGAAAAAAAAAAAAAAAAAAGAAAGAAAGAAACAGTTCAGAGAAATGTTCTGGAAACAGAAGATGCAGGGGGAACACAGTGAGGAGGGAGATGCCAGGAGTCAAGAAAGAGGCACTGAAAGGGGTAATGGGAAAATCCATAAAACCATGGAACACACACCTTTCAGTCCTGCTTTGAGGAGATTGTATGGTACATTGCACAAAGCTTTCTGCAGCCCTGACAATCAATAAATGTTTGCTGAACATGTATAAATCAAGAAACAGAACAGAATCAGATCCTAAATGTTGATATAAAAAGTGCTGAGCCTGAAACAGTAAGTCTTTCATTGCTGATCATATATACTTTTAGCCCACAAATATTCAAGTGCTTACTATAGCTCGTATATTCTTCAAAGCATATTGCAGGGTTAATAATAACTATAAGGTAGAAGCACCATTATTATGATTTTATCAATAAGGAAAATGAGACAAAGAAAGATTATGTAGCTTGACTTAAAGTATAAAGCAGAGGGACCAGCAGTTAGCGTAATGGCTATGTCGCTGAACTCCCACGTAGTCGACCGCGGTTCGCGTCCCTGACCCGGTGGCTTAAAACTCACGCCGGGCGCGTGTGCGTGCATGCCCAAGATCCCGAGAGGAGAATGGAGGAGAAGGGATTGTGGCGTGGCCATCCCCCCTGGGGGGTGATTTCTCGCTTTCTATCTCTCTGTCTTTCTCTGTCTGTCTGGCGAGCGCACGCGTCCTATAGCAAAAACCTCTCCAAAAAACAAAACAAAAAAAAAGTATAAAGCAGATAGTGAGTGGGTAAACTAGAATGGTCTTGTTGCAGATTTAGCACTGAACCATTGACATAATGCTATTCTGTATCAATAAATGTCAATAAGTATCAGAAAAATGATTATATTGAATAATGATTTCATTTAAGTGACTGTACATAAATAAATAAATGATTGAAAATGAAGTCACCATTAAATTAAAAGCTTTAATTTAATGGAACCTTCCTTTTCTTTAAATATGAATTCTCTTCCTACTTCTCTGTTCTGTAGAATGATTGTTGTATAAGATTTGCGTACAAACCACTTTAAACCAACTCAAATAAAAAAGTCTATAAAACTTAGAATCTATCACTTTTGTCTATGAGTCAATTACTTGCTTCCTTATTTAATTGTTCAAAAAGGAGAGATGCTTCTTAGTGTGTCCCTGGACACAATATGCCCATTCTTTCCCTTTATTTTTTCTTTCTAGAAAAATATAATATATTGAATAGTAATTGAGATAGTACCATAATGTATCAATATTTAGAATGCAAAGGAGTAAAAAAGACTATATCTAGTTTTATGTTGGCTATTCACTAAATATTATCTAATAAATTGAGTTGTAAGTTTTTGAACGGAAAGTAAAAATAAATATAAAGCTAAAATAGTCTTCATATTTGTACATATATAACTACCAAAAATGAAAGACTTCAAAAAAGTTTGTGGAAAATGGAATTAAAGCACAAGTTTAGTGGTCAGCAGGTGGTGTAGTTGTTAAGGCACTGGACTCCCATGTAGTTAACTGTGGTTCGAGTCCCGTACTCAGTGGCTTGAAATTCATGCTGGGTGCTTGTGCATGTATGCCCAAAATTCCAAGAGGAGAATGGAGGAGAATAGCATGATGCATGGCTATCTCCCTTGAGGGGGGGTGATTTCTCACTTTCTGTATCTCTCTGTCTCTCTGGCAAACACATATACCCTATAGAAAACTCCCTCTCAAAAAAAAAAAAAGCACAAGTTTATTTTGTTACAAAAAATTTTAAAATTCATCCATAGTTTTTTCATGAAGTGCATTTTTCATGAACATTTTGAAGCCCCTTATTTATTTATATATATAGACATATATATATATATATGTGTGTGTGTGTGTGTGTGTGTGTGTGTATCATAAGTGGGATTGGAATTGGTCTAAATATACTAGGGACAGTTCAAAGAAGGAAAAGATGTACATTAAAGCAGGGTAGGGATGAGGTCTGGTTTCATGGATGTACAAATGTCTTCTGACATACTAGTGATTTCTTGTCCTTTGGCTAAATACTAAGAGTGAAATTACTGGGTCATACAGTACTTTTTTTTTAATTTGCTAGAGAGTATATGTATGAGAGAGAGAGAGAGAGAGAGAAAGTGAGAGAGAGAGAGAAAGTGAGAAAATGAGACTTTCTCCATCTGAAGAGGGAGGAATAGCCATGTTACAATTCTTTCTTCATTCTCATTTTGGGATTTTGGATATGCACGCATGCACATGCACACACACACCTGAAGTGCTTTGCAAGCTCAAGGTCTGGGACTTGAACCACGTAGTCAGACATGTGGGATCTAGCTGCCTCGATGACCAGGCCACCAGCTGCCTGAGTAGTTCTATTTTTAGATTTTTGAGGAGCCTCCATGCTATTTTCCACGGTGATTGTATTAATTGATATTCCCACTAGCAGTGTACAAGGGTTCCAGTTTCTCCGCAAATTCACTTGCTCTTGTGGTTCTTTTTTTTTTTTTTTTTTTTTTTTTTTTTTTAGATCATAGTATTCTGACTGGGATTAGGTGGCTGGGGTTTGTAGTTCCCTTATAAGTGATATTAAACATTTTTACATGCTTTTATATGCTTTGTATGTGTTCCTTTGAGAGTTGTCTGTTCAGATCACTTGCCCATCTTTTAATTGAGTTATTAGCTTGTCAGAAAAGTCCTGATGCATTTTTGCATAGAAAAATACATTGTAACTTTTTTTGATGACTCCATAGTTTGTTTTGCAGGTAAATTGTTTGAGTTCCTTATATATTCCGGTTATCAATCCCTGTCAGAGCTATAGTTTGCTTGGTACTGGCATGAAAGCAGACCCACAGACTAATGGAACAAAATAAAAAATCCAGAAATAAATTCAACAACATAATAGCAGACTGGCTTTTGACAAGAGCACCAAGATAGTTCAGAGGAGAAAAGATAGTCTTTTCAATAAATGGCACATGTACTTGCCTGAGAGAGACAGAGAGAGAGATGGAAAGTGAGAAAGCATCCCTCACCGTATGGGTAATCATCATACTGCAATCTCATCCATTCTCCCCCTTTTGAGATTTTTGGCATGCTCACACATGCTTGACTTGTTGCTCAAGCTGCCGGGTCTGGGAATTGAACCACTGAGTTAGCCATGTGGGATCTAGCCCCTAACAATCATGCCACAAGCTGGAGCTATTTCTTTTTTTTAAAAAACCAGCTTTTTAATTTATCATTTTAATTTTTTAAATTGGTTTAATTAAATTAAATTAAATTTTATAAATTGCTGATAATAAAGCATATTAAATAAATATGTATATATGGCATCTGTATTTTATCTCTGGTAAATGTCTGCTCATGGTTTTATCCCCTTCTCTTAAGTCTATTTTTTCTTTTCTTGTGGTGAATCTGGGAGTTCTGTTTATATTCTAGATATCAGTCTTGACTAGATAGAAGGTATTTTTTTTTGTTAATTTGAGAGTTCTGTTTATATTCTGGATGCTAGCCTTTACTAGGTAGAAGACTTTTTTCCTCCAGAAAGAATGAACTTGAGGGGCCAGCAGGTGGTGTGTTGGTTAAGGCACTGGACTCTCACATGGCTGACTGTAGTTTAAGTTCCAGAGCTGATGGCCTGAAAATCATATTGGGTGCTTATGTGTGTGTGCCCATAATCCTGATAGGAGAATGGAGGAGAAGGAATTACAATTTGACCATCACCCCAGTGCACAATTTCTCACTTCTTTAGTTTCTCTCTGGTTAGTGAACATGCTATATGGCAAAACCTTAAAAAAAAAAAAAAAAAAGAAAGAAAAAGAAAAAAAGAATGAACTTGCAAACCCTTCCTTTCATTATATTGTTCAGCTTTACATTTTACTCAATTTATATGTCACCAATAAAACTAAATTTAATCTCAAAAACATCAAAGTAAATTCAAGATGTATGTGTTACTGTAAATGGTAAGAATGTGTAGAATCCTTTGTAGCCTCTGGGATGGTGTTTTATTGACCCTTTGACACAAGAGTGTGCTCCCCCTGGGGTACAAATTGAAGAGCCCAACCCAGATCTAAACTAAGAGATGATGGATACCAAAATGTGCTCCTGGGTTCTCTCTGTCTTATCTCAAAATCTGGTGCTCTAGAGAGCTTGTGTGAAGCAATGTCCTAACATCAAACATTTCTTGTATATTTAAAATTCTTTTTTTTAAATACTGTTTTCTCCTCACATTTTATTGTATCGCCAAAGACCCTAATCAATCCAAATACCCTCATAGCAAACACAGGTGATACCCACATTTCCATGAACACAAGTCTTACTTTACGCATCCTATAAAGTAGCACCTAGCTGTGGCTACATATCCTACTGCAGTCATTGAATATATATATATATTTTTTTTCTGAAACTTTTTTTTTTTTGTAACTCAATTTACATTCCTTCCCTAATCTTCATCACAGCATACAAAATGCAATCTCCCATCCGGTACACAGTGCATAGTGATACAATCATGCACATTACAAAAAATTTTCCATTACTAGTTCCTAGAATTACTTCCACCCCTCTTTCTGACCCTCTGTCCCTTCCCACCCTCCTCTCACACCACCTCTGGTGTCTACAATTGGCCTTCATTCCCTTCCCACCCACATTGCATTGATCACACAATTTCCTACATAATCTAACTACTTTAAGTGGTGAGTTCACTCATTACTACTAAGAAAACCAGTTTTAACTTAACTCAAAGAAATGCCAAGGAACTTTGCTTAAAGCCAGGAAACAAGTTAAGATTCTGTTCAAATGGAAGGTGCATGAACCTATCAGTTCCATGTACTTTTATCTTCTGTTCTGGTTCAATTTTCCTGATTAAATTCTGGGATATAATATTCAACTCCAGACTTGTCCCTATGATTAAGTTGGCCACTTTCATAGTTTTTGGACTCTTATTTCCATGTGTCTGTGTTTAATTTTCTTGATACAGCACACCCTTGAGAACTTCTTGGAGATCTGGTCTGGTGCTGGTAAATTCTTTCAGGTTTTGTTTATCTGAGAATGTTCTTGTCTTTCCTTCCCACCTGAAAGATAATATTGCCGGGTACAGTATTCTTGGCTGAAATTGCTTCTCTCGTAACACTTTGAAGATATTTTCCCATTCTCTCCTCGCTCGCATTGTTTCCGATGAGAGATCTGCTGTTAGCCTGATGGGATGTCCTTTGTAGGTAACTTGATGTTTCTCTCTTGCCAATCTTAGTATCTTGTCTTTGTCTGCGGTTTTGGTCAACCTGGCTATAATGTGTCTTGGAGAAGATCTTCTTGGGTTGATTCTATTTGGGGTCCTTTGTATTTCCTGGGACTGGATCTTCGAATGCCTCTCTAGGTTTGGAAAGTTTTCTTGCAGGATTTCATGGAATAGATTATCAATGCCCTTATGGGTCTCTTCACCTTCTGGAATGCCAATTATCCGGATATTTGGATGTTTGATGGTATCCAGTACTTCTCGCATATCATTCTCAAATTTTTGAGCCATTTTCTCAGTCTTCGTGGTGGATTTTTCTAAGCCAGCCATTTTCTCTTCTACATCTGAGATTCTATTTTCTGAATGATCTAGTCTGCTTTTAATACTTTCAAGGGAGATTTTGACTTCTTGTATTATAGACTTCATCTCTAGCAGTTCCGTTTGAGTCTTTTGTAAAGTGTATAATTCCTCTTTTAGATCTTGCAAGAATTTCCTCATCTCCTGGAACTCGGCAACTTCTTTCTCCTTTCTCTTTAGCATTTCATTATCTCTCTTTTCTTCCATCTCTGTTAGCTTCGACATTACGACATTACGAATGCTCTACATTCCTTATCAGACATTTCCATGACTTTCACCGAACTGCTTGTGGATGAAGGAGAGTTACTCTTTTCCCGTGGAGGAGAGGTATTTTCTCGTTTTCCCATATTTCTCGTGATCTGGTGGTGATTTCTTGTCATCTGATGAATGGCGTGTTTCTTTCAGATTCTTGAAGTTAAGCCTCAATGTTCAGGAGCAAGCAGACAGAGGTGTTCTAGAATCTGTTTGCTGTTCTGTTGTGATCACACACTAGTTCTGCTTGCTGGAGGCTGAATTATGAGTAGAAAATCTTCATTTCTCCTGTTCCCTAAAATATCTAGTTCCCAGTAGCCATGAGGAGTCTTCTCCTATCATTTTAATTTATATGCTACTAAGTTCAGCTACGTAAAGTTTAACATTTAATGACTTTAGTATATTATGAAGGGTACAATGATTATCATAAACAATTTAGAAAACTTTTATCACTCCATAAAGAAACCCTATATATATTAGTAGCCATTTTTTTTATTTCCAGTCCCTCAACTCTAAGGAATCAATAGTTACTTTCTGTCTCTCTACATTTATATGTTCTGGACATTTCATGTAAATGGTACCATCAGTATGTGTTTCTGTTGGTGACAGAAATAAACATTAAGTCATTTTTTACATTTATCTCAAATGGGGAGCAGCAACAGTTCCATCCATGACACCTTTTCTGGTAACCTGTTTGTGCATAATTTGAAGTTGAATTTCCTGATACAGGACAATAAAGTATGATTTGAAAATATGTTACATTAATAATGATGACAATTATAAAAATAAAATGAAATATTAACCTTAAATTTTCTATGTGCCAAGACAATACTAAGAATTTTACATATATTAATACATTTAATATTCATGACAATCTATAATGGAGGTACACATTTTATTCCCTCAAATTTCATGAGGGAGAAATTGAAGCAAAGTAAACTTACCTAAATTAAGAGACAGAATCAAAACCCAGGTAGTTTGACTGGAGACTTTTTATGTCATTAATTAATTAATATTTACTTTTTTAAAATTAAAATTAAAATTTTATTTATTTTTTATTTATGTGCATTTAATCACATGTCTTTACAGTGTACATTTCTTTTTTCAGCTCACATACCATGCATATCAGTCAAGATAAAGATATTACTATATACATTACTGTCAGCAAATAGCTTCTCTTTTTTTGTCAGTTAAGCATACTTTTACTTGTTTTTTCCTTTCCCTTTCCTCTCCCTCTCTTCCATATTGAACTTTTTTTTTTCAAATTTTATTGATTCACAAAAAATCTAAAACTAAAAATATGGACAAAGCTAGAATCTAGTGTCAAGTGCACTGTAATTTTCTTCTGAAACATTTTATTCTCTCTCCATCCCCCCCTTAACTAAAGAGAGGTATAAACTAACTTACTTGCAAAAAAAAAAAAAGAATTAGGATAGTCCCAATTTGGTCTGTTATTTGCACAAAATCCCATAAGAATTCAATTTCTGATGTAGGGCAACAGATACTATTGTATTATTGAACTTATGCAAATAACCATTCTGCCACAAAATGAGAATGCTCGCAAATATTTTCTCATTGCAAAGGGGTCAGGAAGGGAGAAACGTTTATGTTTCAATTAAAAAGAAATTTTTTTTTAACAAATTGCTGAACCTATCAACAACTCAAAAGAAAACCAAAATGCTTAAATATAGAAGACAGAGTATAGAAGGAAATCAGTAATGTTTTAGACAAAAGTCATAGAATTTTGTTTCACCAGTTCAGTCTCATGTAATCACTCTTGTTAAATGTGCAGTGTTACTATGACCTGATCTTTCCATTAAAACAGTGGAAGTTAACATTCAGCATTATTTTTTATATTTCTGAACTTGTCCCTACTATTACATTGGCCTTTTTCTTGTTAATTTTTATTCTCTTCTTTCTGTCTGTCTTTAGTTTTAGTGCTATAGCATTCCCTTCAGAACTTCCTGAAGAGCTGGTCTGGTGTTAGGAATTATTTTTTAAGAATTATTTTATTGTTATTTATTTATTTATTTATTTTTAACTTGACCTGAGAAGGACTGAGAGACAGAGACAGAGAGAGAGAGAGAGAGAGAGAGAGAGAAAGAAAGAGAGAAAGTGAGAAAGCAAGCCGCCGGGTCCAGGACTCAAACTGCGGTCAGACATGTGGGAGTCCAGCACCCTTAATCACTATGCCACGTGCCAGCTCCATGTTAGTAAATTCTTTTAGATTTTGTTTATCTGAGAAGGTTTTGGGCTCTTCTTCCCATATGAAGGATAACTTGCCAGGTATAGTTCTTGATTGAAATTGTTTTTTACTTAACACTTTGAATATATTTTCCCATTCTTTCCTTGCTTGCATTATTTCCAGTGAAAGGTCTGAGGTTAGCCTGATGGGATATCCTTTAAAAGTAACTTGATGTTTCTCTCTTGCCAATTTTAGTATCTTGTCTCTGTGGTTTTGGTCAATCTGGCTATGATGTGTCTTGGAGAAGATCTTCTTGGATTGATTCTACTAGTGGGGTCCTTTGCATTTCTTGGGTCTTGATATTTGAATACCTCACTAGGGTTAGAAAGTTTTCTTCCAGGATTCCATTGAATAGATTATCAATGCCCTTATCAGTTTCTTCACCTACTGGGATACCAATTATACAGATGTTTGGGTGTCTAATAGAACCTACTATTACTCATATATTATTCTCATTTTGGGGGGTTATTTTCTCAGGCTTTTTGGTGAATTTTTCTAGGTCAAAGGTTCTTTCTTCTTCATCTGAGATTCGATCTTCTGTATGATCTAATCTGCTTTTAATACTTTTGAGGGATGTTTTGATTTCTGTATTAAAGAAATCATCAATAACAGTTCTGTTTGATTCTTTTTTATGTTGTGTATTTCCTCTTTCAGATTGAGCAAGAACTTCCTCACATCCTGGAACTCGTCTCTTTTCTTCTGCATCTTCTGAAGTTCATTGTCTCTCTTCTCTTCCATCTCTGTTACCTTTGTCACTATGAATATTCTAAATTCTTTATCTGACTTTTTCACACATCCCTTTGTACTATCTGTGGATGATGAAAGGCTGTCCTTTCCCCTTAGGGAGAGATATTTTCTTGTTTTCCCATATTTCTTGTGCCTCTATGGTGATTTCTGGTCATCTGATGGATTATACGTTCCTTTTTACTTTCTTGGAGTTAATTCTAAGTGTTAGAGGTGTGCAGGAGGACATGACCTGCAATGTTTCTGCAGTTCTGTTTCCCTGACCCTCACCAAGCAACTGGCTTTTTTTTATCAATAGAACTGAATATTACAAAGGCCTCCCAGTTTTTAAAGAACAGGTACACCTGGGCTGAGCTGTGGGATTTCAACTAAGAATTCAGAGGTCTGTGAGAGGAGATGAGCTGTGCTCACTTTACAGTCTCTCTTCTCTGAGTTTTAGTCATTTTGTGGTATATTCACATTTGGATAATTTGTTGGAGATTTCTGCTTCTGTAAGCTCATATGCTTCACTTTACCATGAGGTACTTCTATGCCTATTTCTCCTCTACTACTGTATTTTGCAACATGGTATCCACAGAAAGAGATTTGAATTCAGATACATGAAGATGAGTTAATCCCTTTCTGTAGCAGTTCAGTGGTGTGGGGGTTGAGGTTTTCTATGACCCTAAAAGTATTCAGATGTTTCACTACTGAGGACCTAGACCTGTCTAGACACTCAATGTGCGTAAACTCTGCTTCACTAGGTGTTGGGCCAGAAGGAGAGGTTTGGAGCAGGGCTGGGTCCAACTAAGATGCACATGAATTCTCTGTTTCTCTAGTTGGGCCAGAAACTATGTCCTTATTATTATTATTATTATTATTATTATTATTATTATTATTATTAGATATTTTTGCTATATAGGGTGCGTATACTTGTCAGAGAGAGGTAAAATGATAAGTCAGCCCACAGGGAGATGGCCACATTGCAATCCTTCCTTCTCCATTCTCCTCTGGTGATTTTGGGTATGTACACACATATGCTGTGCATGTTTTTCAGGCTGCTAGCACTCAAACCACAGAGTCAGCCATGTGGAATCCAATGGTTTAACAACCCGCCACCTGCTGCCTGATTTCTTTTTTTTTTGGCCTGAGAGATTTTTGCTACAGGGCACATGTACTCACCAGAGAGAGAGAGAGACAGAAAGTAAGAAATCACCCTTTGGGGGAATGGCCATGCCTCAATCCCTTTTCCTTCATTGATAACATGGTGGCTCTTTATTTGATAACATAAAAAGAACTACAGATTTAAGTTTATCTACTAAATGTAAGACATTAAAGTATTATTTGATAAGCTGAGTGTTAGATTGAGGTGAACAAAATTGGTTATAAGCGTGTAAATTCTCAGAGACTTTAAAACAAGGAGGAGAGCAAAGGGTGCAAATGTCTACTTGAAACTGGGCAAAGCTGGAATGACTGTCAGCTCCCTTTGTCCTGAATCAATCCATGGAGGAATCATTCTGCTTCCCTTGAGAAGAAAGGAATTTCTCTTGTTTAATAAAAGCGTCTTTCATTCTAAAATCTTAGAAAACGTTTTGAAGAATTTTCCTTTTCAAGTTGCCAGAATTGTTTCTAGATTGAGTTACCAACCTTAATAGTAATTCAACACATGATGAAGAAAGTTACTAGGAAAGAGTTTAAGAAGCACATTCTCATGTCTAAGATTCCCTTTTTACTGTTTTGTGCACCCCCCCTTTTATTTATTTATTTTTTTGTTATTGAGACACCATCTCCCAAACCTCTCCAAATCTTGTCTCCTGTAAGACATAAATTCCCAGAGCAATAGGCTCCCTAGGTCATGTGGAGCACATGAAATCTGATTTTATTTTATTTTTTTATTTTTATTTTTTTAGAGGTTTTTGCTGTAGGGTGTGTGCACTTGCCAGACAGACAGAGAGAGACAGAAAGCGAAAAATCACCCCCCAGGAGGGATGGCCACGCTACAATCCCTTCTCCTCCATTCTCCTCTGAGGATCTTGGGCACGCCTGCACATGCACCTGGCGTGAGTTTTAAGCCACCGGGTCTGGGATGTGAACCGTGTTTGACTACATGGGAGTCGAGCGACATAGCCGTTATGCTAACTGCTGGTCCCAAAATCTGATTTTATATAACATGTATAAAATAACTGAGTGGTAGTCACCTTTTCTGGAAATACAGAGGAGGAAATCAAACTTTAAAGGTTTTGTTTCTAAGCAAATTCCTTTGAAGCAGCACTACTCATAAAAAGAGCAGATGCTATAATATTCACCAAAAACCAAAGTCACATTTTTAAACAGCCTCAGCGAAATGATATTTTAATATGAAAGCAACAATAAAATTAAATAGCATTCAGGTTTAACTGTTCAGTCCCAAAGCCTGGCTGCCAAGTGAGCCGGTGTAGAAATCCACAGAAGGCGTATCTTTCACGGGCAGTATGTATCACACAGGACTATTTTGGAAATCAAATGGAAGAATTCCACTGAAAGAACTTTGCAAACTGTGAAACTGTACAAATGTACTTACAATTATTTTTGACATTTTCTGGGTAGTTGTATAGGGAAAATCTAAGTGTAGTTATACTTCACATTTGAAAGCATGACAAATGATAGCAACTTTTTTTTTCAATTTACTCTTCATATGTTAGAGTAGAATTTTAAATCTAAGCATAGTTCTCAACCCAAGTACTGCTTGAATTTTACTTTGTGGAAGTTATTGCTCATCTATGCACTGTCTAATCCCTTTTTACCAGCTTACTTTTAATTAATTTAATATAAATTCATATAAATATTAGATTTATACTTTAGATTGTGCTGAAAAATAAATTTGGAAGAGAATACTTGTACGTGTTAGAAATGGCATGGTATGGAAGAACAGGGGAGTTACTTATATGTTTGAAGACTGGAGAAGGTATTGCTGTGATGTAAATGTTTATGTATCTTTTAAATTCATATATTGATATCCTACCCCCAAGGTGATGGCATTAGAAAATGGGATCTTTAGGGACATGATTAGGTCATGGGGCAGAGCCCTGATGAATGAGATTAGTGCTCTTATAAATAGGTCCATACTCATTCACTTTTTTATCATGTGAGAACACAGAAAGAAGCCACTGTCTATAAATCAAAAAAGAGCCCTGGTCAGACACCAAACCTGCCAACACCTTGGTCTTGAACTTTCCAGCATCCAGAACTGTAAGAAATAAAATTCTTTTGTTTCTATGCTAACCAGTTTATAGTGTTTTTTAATAGTCGCAAGAAGGGACTATGATAGGAATAATCTCTTAACGTGTACATTCACGATTATGAAATTATGCCTTTACACTGATTTTGTGTACAGAATACACAAGAGTAGAACATTTTATTCAATGGCTTCAAAGATAAAATGGCTAGATTATAACTGTGCTTCTAAATGGAAACATTCCAAAAACTTACCAGTTGTGCAGTTCTTAAATTCAATATCATCAATGGCAGCTCCTCCTCCCAGGTCCCTTGTTCTGATACCTTGAAATATGATTTCAAAATTTCTTAACTTTCCAAGTAAGATGACAGCCTTTTGCCAATTCCCAGTATTCTGTTTACTTTCCTGCCATACTTTTGACAGTCCTTTCTCTGTCTGAAAGTAAAGAAATTTGCATTAAAGAAATACTTAGACATGAAAGAAGAAAGAAAAAATTAGTTATTTAGCTCTGAAGCATTTGACTAGTACAAACTGAAAAAAAAATGGAACTCTGATAATACCCATGATATTTTATCTCATCAAAACAGAGGCACATTATTCTATTAAAATATTTTCCAAAAATAATACTAGTTTAGCAATAGATTTGTTGGGGAATTTTCTGAGATACCATTATTATGAAGTAATATTGCTCAGTTAAATTTAGCGGTTCTTGTACGGACATGAAATTCTTGATGTTTGATGGAGTCTGAATAGTTTCTAGAAACCCTGTGTTTATGGTTGTGAACCCTCCAACCCCACGTTCTAGCTCATATTCTTTATTTATTGTGGTTATTCCTTTCTTCAAATAGCTTAAATCACTTATATAGCAAAAGAGAAAAGAGAGATGAGAAGAGGAATATATGGAAAAAATCACTTATTCTCAATGGATATAATAAAGGAATTAAGTAAATTGAGCATGGAGGAAAATCGGCCAGATTTTGAAACAAACAAATGCCAAAGGATGTGTGTGCTTGCCAGAGAGAGATAGAGAAAGAAAAAGGAAAAGTTAGAAAGGATTCCTAATGGTGGATGACCACACTATAATCCCTTCCCTCCATTTCTCCCCTCTTTTGGGATTTTGGGCATGCCTACACATGTGCCTGGTGTGTTTTCCAAGTCTAGGACTTGAACCATACAGTCAACCATGAGGGATGTAGCCACCACCAAGCCACCTGCTGGCTCTTGAAAATTTTATGTACATATTATATTACATGGGTATTCAAAAATTCTGTTATAAGTTGAGTACCAATTATACCTATTTCCCTATAAAATTCCTCCACTGGAAAGGGAAAATTAATTTTCTAAAGTAACTTAGGTAAATATCTCCTCTGCATATCTAAGTTTGGTCAATAGTAGTCCAGTATTCTAATATATACATAGACCTAATATAATGTAACATTAAATGACATGACATGACATACAACACTAATGGCCAAATAAAAATGACACCTATATTAAAACAATAAATGAGCAAACTGAGCACCAGCATAAGGCTTAGATGGTATAAAACATTCTTTGATTTAGCCCTTCCTGAGAATTAGATGATTTAACAAGTCATGATGACAAATATTTAACAAAGAAAATGAAATACACATATATAGCATTATATAGAAAATGAAATATATATTCATAGATCTAAATAATTTATATTCCTTGGTTCTGGAACATTGTGTCTAGTGATGAACTCCAAAGAAAAATTTTATATCTGAGGATTGTAATCAAAACAGTAGAATAGAGGGTCAATTTTAGTAGAATGACATCCAGAAAATTAGGCAAGATATTCCAGTATAGTTATAGTATACAGTCATAAAATACATAATTTACAGGTACTTCACCAATAAAGGCTATAGAAAAAAGGAGAAATGTTTAGAGAGGACCCATAGCTGTTACACATGTGTAACTTTATGTTTTTAAGGGAACTGAAGTTAATAAATAAGGCTGATCCTTTTTCTGCTGAGGGAGACACAGAGAGTCGAGCAAGTATTCTTCCTCTGAATGGCTACATAGAAAAAGTAGAACTACATATCAGTTAATGTAAAATTAAATTTGTAGAACTGTTTCTAGATAGGTCTTCTAAAATCCTTTACAAAACAACATCTACACCTGAGATTTATGTAACTTCTTCATGGAAGGAGATGGGAAACTTAAACCTAATTAATGGAATTTTGTATATTTTTGATGACAACGGAAGAGAAGTTCTTTTCAAGTTTAGTCTTTGAGTCTCAGTGATGTCTTAGTGATTTAGAATCAAAAGGATGATTAGTTAAATTAAAGATTAAAGTAAAGGGGGGGTCTGTCTGAAACTTAGTAATAAAAGAGGGATGGGTATTAATAAAAACCTATCTTAATTTGCAAACTAAATTCATTTTAACAATTTTTTTCCCCATTAATCTGCCTTGGCAGTTTGTAGAACCATTCATTAGCTATGCCAAGCCCCTAAAGGATTTTCAACAAATAACCATTAAGGAAGGTCTTAATATTACATTAATCAATAAACTGTGATAAATCTTACAACAGGGCTTCTAGTAAAACAGGGACTTGAATAATGTATTCACTGTCATTTTATTTGGTTGGAAAAGAAAATCAGGGTGAATTCTTTAGAAATTCATTCATAGATTAATCTAATGATGGGGTATTACAGAATATTAGTCTAATATACTTGCTACTATTCCACTTTGGATATAATATCAACTCTTATACCCATAATTATCCAAAGTATTCATTTAAATGTACAATGAGATTTATTTATTTACCATCCATTCATTTATTCGGTAAATATTTGATGTTCACAGAGTGCTAGATGCCAGGGAGACAAAGGGTAAAAAGACATGGAGCTTCTTCTGTAAAGATAATAATCTAATACATGAGAGCCTCACAAATAGGTTACTGTAAAAATACTTCTCTCATGTGCATTCTCTCTCTTTGTCTCTCACTGTCTCTTCCCCTCTCTCTCTTCCCTTTTAAAAGAAACTTTTAAAAGTGGTTGTATAGTTGGGACCAACAGATGGTGTAATGGTTATATTACTGGACTCCCACATAAATGACCACGGTTCAAGTCCTGGACCAGAGGCTTAAAACTCATGCCAAGTGTGTGTGCATGTGTGCCAAAGATCCTGAGAGGAGAATGGAGGAGAAGGGATTGCAGTGTGGCCATCCCATCCCCAAGGAGTGATTTCTTGCTTTCTGTCTCTCTGGTAAGCACACACGCCCTGTAGCAAAAATTTCTCTCTCTCTCTCTCTCTCTCAAATAAATAAATAAATAAATAAATAAATAAAGTGGTTATGTCAGTTGTCAAAGTTTTGTTCTATATATATTGGTGTTTTACATATTTACTTCATACCCTGATATCTATTCTTTCTTGAAAAAGAGAAAAATCTTTCACTTTCAACCTATGACTTTGCTACTACCCAAGGTTTTATTTTTTTAATTTATGTGAATTTTGATCTCAAGTCTCCAAAAATGAAAATATGGAAAGTGATGTTGCACTAATATTAATAAAAAAGACATTAACACCAAAATGATCAGATGACAGACACCGAAGGATTACATCATCAACGTGGCTGATTAGAAGCACAAGTCTTCTCTACAAAGAAGGAACGACACAACGAATAAATAATTATGCTTCCAATGACATGTCTAAGGGAGAACACTGGGATTCAGAAAGATGTGACTGAAGCTTTCTCACATGGAAACTTACAGCATGGAGAAGGAAGCAAAACACCTGGCTGGCATCAACCCAAAGTGCATGTGCACTCGCTGGAAAGACTGAGAGGGACAGAGAGACAGAAAGCAAGAAATCATCCCCCAGGAGGGAAGGGCACATCAAGATCCCTTCTCCTCCATTCTCCTCTTGGGGTCTTGGGCACGCATGCACACGTGCCTGGTGTGAGTTTAAGCCACCGGGTCCAGGACTTGAACTGCATATGACTACATGGGAGTCCAGCGACATAGCCATTACACTCTCTGCTGGTCCCAAAGCCATGATGGATCTTTAAGACAGAAAATGAATAGCAAAAAATAATAAACAAAAGTTTAGATATACTGAAAACAATAGTATATGTATTATAAAATATATACAACGAAAGGATATGCTTTGGCATAATTTCCTTTTGAGAGAAAGGGAAATGACATGGAAAATGGGGATAGAAAGAAATGAAATAAATTAAAATACAGATGAGGGTTTATTTAAAATTAGAATTAAATGGTTTATTTAAAATTAGAATTAAAATGAGTTTATTTTGGTACAAAATATTTTGAACCCATGCATTTTTTTTCATTATACGCATCTTCCATAAATTTTTTGAAGAGGCTGTTTACAATACAGAATGAAAGATGTGACATTCTCAAAAACTATACTATATATGTTATAAAATATATTTATTAAATAAGTTAAAAATTGAGGGACCAGCAGTTAGCATAATGGCTATGTCGCCAAACTCCCAGTAGTTGACTGCAGTTCAAGTCCCGGACTCGGTAGCTTAAACTCACGCTGGGTGCGTGTACTTGTGTGCCCAAGATCCCGAGGAGAATGGAGGAGAAGGGATTGCAGCTTGTTCATCCCCCCCCGGGGGGTGATTTCTTGCTTTTTATCTCTCTGTCTTCTCTGTCTTTCTGGTGAGCGTGTGCGCCCTATAGCAAAAACCTCTCAAAAAAAAAAAAAAGTTAAAAATTGGGAAAACTACTTTTTAATACATCTATTTTGTACTTGGCTAATGTCCTGAACTATAAATAGTTTTGTTAATTTTTCAATTTATTGAAATTTTTAACTGGAAAATCATACTGTCTTATCACATATGTTTTATCTGTTTCTTGCTAATACTTACTTTATTCTGATTTTACTTATTTCATTGCCTTGCACTTCTAGAATAATGCTAAGCAAGGAACATAATATTGATCGTTTCATGTAACTTTATTATTTTTTATTATTCATGAATGATAGAATGTGTACATGCACTCTATCATGTGATAGAGAGAGAGAGAGAGAGAGAGAGAGAGAGAGAGAGAGAGGAGCACCCTCCATGGGGCTTGGTCATGCCATGTTATAAGTGTAGCTATTTTAGAGGGCATGACCTGTGCCCATATAAGATAATAAACTTGTGTGTGTTCTGGCTGCTCTACTAGCTGGCCTCTTCCTCCAGCCCATCAGATCTTGGGCACTTACATGCATATAGGCCTTGCATGTTTCAGGTTGACTGGGCCAGGGATTTGAACCATAGTTACCATGTGGGATCTGGCTTCCCTTAAACAGTGCATTACTGCTGTGCCCTGGAGCCAGCCCTCATGTAATTTTTAATGAAAATACAAACTATAACCACTATGAATTTATCTATGTGCAGTTTACAAGTATAATCTTCCAGGCTCTGAAGTGAAACCGCCAGGTCTCAACCTGTACTCAGCCCCACACTGCAGGCATGCTCCACCTATTTCTCTTCCCACGTACCCAAATCGCTGGCAGTCATGGATCTCTTTATCTCTACAGTCTCAGCATTTTCAGAATTTCATGACAGTTGTATTTAGAAGAATATTTGGGGGAAAGTATAATGATTCTTCGAACACTGAAAGTGCTATGGATATTAGCAGAGAGTTGGTTTATTGTAGATGGATTTCCATGGCAGAAGGAAATTACATGTACATCAAAGGACAAAGCAATACTGTGCTTAAGTCTTTTTTTTTTTTTTGGAGAGGTTTTTGCTATAGGGTGCGTACACTCGCCAGACAGACAGAGAAAGACAGAGAGACAGAAAGCGAGAAATCACCCCCCAGGGGGGATGACCACACCGCAATATCTTCTCCTCTGTTCTCCTCTTGGGATCTTGGGCATGCATGCACACGCACCCAGGTCTGGGACGTGAACCGCGGTTGACTACATGGGAGTCCAGTGACATAGCAATTACGCTAACTGCTGGTCCCACGTGCTTAAGTCTTTGTAGTTAATAGAAAAATTATATATATCAGCAGGCATGTACTCCACAGATGCCATCTTTTCCATAAATTACAGGCTTGTGGAAATCCTACCTCAAGTAAGTCTGTTGGTGCCGTTCTTCAAACAGCATGTGAACTTCATGTCTATACGGTAATTCATGCAATATTTCAATCTTTTTCTTTATTATAATGTCTGTTGTAGTAGTCTGTGGTCAATGAGCTTCTATGTTATAACTATAGTTATTTTGGAGTGCCATGACCTGTGCCCACATAAGATAATAAACTTGTGTGTGTTCTGGTTGCTCTACCAGCTGGCCAGTCCCATATCTCCCTCTCCTTGAGCTGTCCTATTTATAGAGACACAATATTGGAATTGGTCCATTGAATAATCCTATGGTGGCCTGTGAGTGTTCAAGTGAAAGGAATAGTTGCATGTATCTATCTTTAAATTAAAACTAGGAGTGACTCAGAGAGGAAGGCATGTTGAAAGCTGACATAGGTCAAAAGCTAGGTTTATTGCACAAAATAGCCAAGTTGTGAATAAAAATGATAAGTTTTTGAAGGAAATTAAAAGTGAATATATGAATGTTAAAAAAGCAAAACAAACTTGCTGCTGATACAGAAAAAGTTTAATGGTCTAGATAGAAGATTAAGTCTGTCACTGCATTCCTTTAAGTCAAAGCATATTTCAGTGCAAGGCCTTAACCATCTCCAATTCTACAAAGGCTGAGAGAGATGAGGAGGCTGCAGAACAAAAGTTTGAAGCTAAACAAGTTTGGTTCACAAGTTTTTAGGAAAGAAGCCAACTTCACAACATCAAGGAACAAGGTAAAGCAGCAAATATTGATGTAGAAGTTGCCACAAGTTATCCAGAAGATCTAGTAAGATCATTGATGAAGATAGCTAAACAACAAATTGCTATGTACTAAATGAAAAAGTTGTTGGTTGAAAGGTATAATCCAGGTCCTTTGTAGATAGAAAGGAAAAGTTAATGCCTAGCTTCAAAGTTTCAAAGGTCAGGCTGACTCTTTTCATCTGGGCTAATGCAGCTGGTAATACAAAGTTGAAGGCAATGTTCATTTACCATTCTGAAAATCCTATGGTCTTTTAAAATATCTAAATCTACTCTGCCTGTTTGCTACAGATGGGACAAAGACAGGATGGCAGTACATTTGTTTACAACATCAGTTATTAGATATTTGGAGCTCACTGTTGAGTCCTACTGAACACACATACATGCACACATATAAAAACTCCTTTTAAAATATTAAAGTTCATAGAGAATGCACCTAATCATTTAGGAGCTCTGACAGAGAAGTACTAGAGATTAATGCTGTTATTTGGTTTGGCCCATCATTCCAAAAGACACAATCCTGAACAATACAATTCCAAATATTGAAATTCTGAAAGTCTAAGATCCCTAAATTCTAAAATCCTACCAAATAAAATCCTAAGAACATAATTCTGTCAAAAATTTAAAAAATTCTTGGAAAGATATTTAATTACATTTTAAAAAGAGAATTTATGTGAGAAATACATACAAATGTTAGAATACTTCATAGCCCAGGTTATATAATAAAGTAGACAATAATATGCATATTTTTGTAAGCATGGCACTTAGGTATATTGATGATAATTGCATGGGTATAACATGATCAAACAAACCACATTCATAAAGAAATAGGTAGAAAAGCAAAATACATAAAACAAGATACATAAACGCATATCACTGTGGTAGATAACTGTGCAGCCATCTTTATAACTAAGTTTATCTGAAATACTGTGATAGACAATCCAAGTCTTTTGATGGGATTATTTATTTATTTATTTATTTATTTATTTATTTATTTATTTGAGAGAGGTTTTTGCTATAGGGCACGTGTACTCGCCAGACAGACAGAGCAAGACAGAGAGAGAGAAAGCGAGAAATCATCCCCGGGGGGGATGGCCACGCCACAATCCCTTCCCCTCCATTCTCCTCTAGGGATCTTGGGCACGCATGCATACACAACCGGCGTGAGTTTAAGCCACCAGGTCTGGGACTTGAACCGTGGTCGACTACATGGGAATGCAGTGACATAGCAATCATGCTAAATGCTGGTCCCTATTTATTTTTTTTAAAAGAGAGATTTTTGCCATAGTGCACATATGCTCGCTGGAGAGACAGAGAAAGAAAGTGAGAAATCACCCCCTGGGAGGATATTCATGCTGCATTCCCTTCTCCTCCATTCTCCTCTCAGGATTTTGGGCATGCACATACATGTACCCAGCAGGGGTTTTAAGTCACAGGTCTTGGACTCGAACTATGGTCAACTACGTGGGAGTCCAGTGACATAACCATTGTGCCATCTGGTAGTCCCTTGATGAGATTTATTAAATGGGCTATCAGAGAATATGCAATCACCCAAAAAAACTGAGTTCTTGAGACCTTTTACCTTCCACAAATGAAGATGTATTAAGAGAAATCCTCTTCCTTTGCCGAGGAAGTTTCAATGTTTTTATGAATATGTATAGTACTTACATATAAAGTCAACATTGTGATAAACCACTTTCACAAAGTTAAATTTGAAAAAAATTGCATTAAATAAGTTAAAACTCTCTAAAAGTCTTTATACAATGTATACCTCCTATATCAGAAAAGATGTGAAGATAGCACAACATAGTAAGACATAAAAAAAAAGGCTGACAATTTAAAATAATGAAAAAAGACTTTAAAATGAAGCTATTATGAATAAAAATATAAAAATGTGTATTACAGAGATAGAATACAGGACATGCATGGAGGTAGTCCATCAGGGCTGGCTGATTTTCACAATCATTAACTTTATTTTGAAGTCTTACATAATGATGAATAGCTGCAATTTTTTCTGAGGGTATGATTCTCCTTGGAGACCTTCCCTTTTATATAGCCTTTTTTCAATGACAATTGCAATTTTTGAGATTTAACTGTCAAGGTATCAACATTTAGGATTTTAGTATTTCAGGGTTAGGATTATCAAGATTTTAGATGTTACAGTTACAGAATTTAGGGGGGTTTTTTTTAGGGATTTTAATACTTTGGATTATAATATTAGGGATTGTGTGTCTTTCAAGATTATAGTTGGCACTGGTTCTGTTCATGCCAGCTAACACAATATCCATTCTGTAGCCTATGAATCATTCTGAAGCCTAAAGAGTAATTTCAATATTCATATCTCATGATTTAAGAAATACATTTCATAAAGCTATTGCTGTCACAAACAGTAATTCCTCTGATAAATCAGGGCAAAGTAAATTGAAAACCTCTTGGAAAGGATTCACCATTCTGGATGTCATTGGGAACATTCATGATTCATGGGAGGAGGTCAAAACATCAACATTAGCAGAATTTTGGAAGAAGTCAATTCCAGCCTTAATGGATTATTTTGAGGAGTTGAACATTTCAGTGGAGGAAATAAGTACAAGTGTGGTGGAAATAGCAAAAGAAATAGAATTAAAAATGGAGCCTAAAGATGTTACTACACTGTTACAAGCTTACAATAAAACATGAACAGATGAGGAGTTGCTTCTTATGGATGAGCAAACAAAATTATTCTTGAGATGAAATATACTCCTGGTGAAGATGCTGTGAACATCGTTGAAATGACAGAAATGATGTAGAATATTACATAAACTTAGTTGATGAAGCAGTGGCATGGCTAGAGAGAATTGACTCCAATTTAGATAGTTGTACTGTGTTTAAGATGCTATGTAGGGACCAGCAGTTGGCGTAATGGCTATGTCACTGAACTCCCATGTAGTTGACCGTGGCTCAAGTCCCAGACCTGGTGGCTTAAACTCAACACCAGACACATGTGCGTTCATGCCCAAGATACCAAGAGAAGAATGGAGGAGAAGGGATTGTGGCATGGCCATCCCCCCTGGGGGATGATTTCTCGCTTTCTGTCTCTCTGTCTCTTTCTGTCTTTCTGGCAAGTGCATGTGCCCTATAGCAAAATCCTCTCAAAAAAAAAAAAAAAAAAAAAAAAAAAAAAAAAAAAAAAAAAAGGTATCTAAAAGCATCACCTTCTAGGGACCAGCAGTCAGAGTAATGGCTATGTCGCTGGACTCCCACGTAGTTGACCACGGTTTGCGTCCCGGACCCGGTGGTTTAAGACTCACGCCGGGCACATGTGCGTATGTGCCCAAGATCCCGAGAGGAGAATGGAGGAGAAGGGATTGCAGCGTGACCATCCCCCCTGGGGGGTGATTTCTCGCTTTCTGTCTCTGTCTCTCTCTGTCTGTCTGGCAAGCACACGCGCCCTATAGCGAAAAACTCTCCAAAAAAAAATAATGTTAAAAAAAAATAAAATAAAAGCATCACCTTCTAAAAGCATCATTTGCTACAGAGAAATATTTCATAAAAGGAAGAGTCAAACACAGCAAACTTCATCATGCTTCCAGTAATTCCTGAAAACATTCATTTTTTTCTTTTCTTTTTTATTTTTACATTCTATCACTGTACATCTTTACAGCTTACAAAGTGGATTTTCTCAGCATGAATACATTGTATGTTAGTCCAGTCAAAGATACTGCTATATACATTATCATCACCATTTTCCATTTTTGAGTTTGTTAAATGACTTTGCCTGTTCTTTTCCCTTTAATTCCCTCTCTCCCACCCACCTCTATTGTCCACCCTCCTCTTGCACAATCTCTGCTATCTACAGTTGCTCTCCATTCCTTTATACATTCCAATCTATCAGTTTTTGTCATAGAGTACAGACATTCAGTATATATTAAGTAGGGATATACAATGTTTCTCTTTCATAGTCTGGCCAGCTTCACTCAGTATTAAATCTTCCATATTCGTCCACTTTTGATCAAATACCAGGGTCTCATTATTTTTTATGGCTGAGTAGTATTCTGTAAAGTATATGTGCCACACTTTCTCAATCCATTCACCTGTTCTGGGACTTTTGGGTTGATTCTATGTTGTAGTAGTTATGAATAACGTTACAATAAACATGGAGGTTCAAGTACTGTTCTGACTGAGCATATTCTTTACCTTTGAGGAGATAGCCAGGAGTGGAATTACTGGATTGTATGGTAGTTTTATTTGTAGGTTTTTGAGGAATCTCCATATTGTTCTCCACAATGATTGTACCAATTTACATTCTCACCAACAGTGTAGGAGAGTTCCATGTTCACTGCAGCTTCAACAGAACTTGCCATTTTTAAAGTTTTATTTAATGTTAGCAATTCTGACTGAGGTTTGATGTATCTCATTGTCATTTTGATTTGCATCTCCCTTATGATAAAAGATGCTGATTATTTTTTCATATGCTTTTTGGATGTTTGTTATCTTTATTGGAAAGTTGTTTGTTCAGTTCATTTGCTCATCTTTTAATTGGATTGATCGATCAACTAATTGATTATTTATTTATTTAGTTCAGATAGGCTGCTTAAATCCCTGCATATTCTGGTTATCAGTCCCTTATCTGAAGCATTGTTTGCTGATATGTTCTCCCATTCTGAGGGTTGTCTCTTCAACCTAATTATTGTTTCTTTTCTCATGCAGGAGCTTTTTAATCTGATGTAATACCACTTGTCTATTTTCAAGGTTACTGACTGTGCTTTAGGAGTCTTATTTAAAAAGCCTTGCTAACTGGGATGTATCCAAGAGCTCTCCCTGTGTCTTCCACCAGTAGTTTTATAGTTTGAGGTTTTATGTTTAGATCTTTGATTCATTTTGAGTTGACTTTTGTTAATGGTGAGAGATAGGGGTCCAGTTTTATTTATTTATTTATTTATTTATTTATTTATTTTTTGCAGGTGGGTATACAGTTTTCCAGCATCATTTGCTGAAGGGATTTTCTTTTTACCACTGGATTAACTTGTTCCCTTTGTCAAAAATCAGTTGGCTGTATGTTTGGAGTTCATTTATTGGTTCTCTATTTTGTTTCATTGCATTGGTCTATGTGCCTGTTTTTGTTCCAGAACCACGCTGTTTTGACTATCACAGGTTAATAACATATTCTGGAGTCAGAGTGAGTTGTCTCCTACTCCATTCTTTTTGCACAGTATTGCTTTGGTGATACTGGGATTTTATTATTCCATGAAAAAAATTGTTTTGGAGAGGTTTTTGCTATAGAGCACGTGCGCTCTCCAGACAGAGAGAGGAGGAGAGACTAAAAGCAAGAAATCACCCCCCAGGAGGCATGACCACGCCGCAATCCCTTCTCCTCCATTCTCCTCTTGGGATCTTGGGCACGCATGCATGCGCACCCAGTGTGAATTTAAGCTGCTGGGTCCGGGACTCGAACCACGATTGACTACATGGGAATCCAGTGACATAGCCATTACACCAACTGCTGGACCCTCCAGAAAAATTTTATGACTTTTTTTTTTTTCAAATTCTGTTAAGAATGTCTCCGGTAATTTTATTAGGATTGTATTACATTTATAAATTTATTTGGGTAGAATTGACATTTTGATTATATTAATTCTCCCAATCCGGAAATACAGAAGGTCCTTCCACTTTTTGTATTATTTTAAATTACTTTTGTAAATTTTTCAGTTTTCCTTCTAGAAGTCTTTGATTTCTTTGGTTAGGTTTATTACTAGGGATCTTATTCTTTTGTGGCTATTGTAAATTGAGTTGCTTTTTCAATTTTACCTCAGTCTGTTCACTGTTGGTGTATAGAAATGCTATAGATTTTTGTATGTTGATTTGTGTCCTGCCACTTTACTGTATTCATTTACCAATTCCAGGAGTATTTTCTTTTGGAGGGTTGGGGCGTGCAGAGGGATTCTTTTGGGTTTTCTATGTATATAATTATGTCATCTACAAATAGAGATAATTTAAAATCTTTCCCTATTTGAATATCTTTTATTTTATTATCTTAACCTGGTTGCATTGGCTGTAACTTCCAGCACTATATTGAAAAGGAATGAAGAAAATGGGCAGCCTTGTCTTGTTCCAGTTCCTAGTGAAAAAACTTCCAATTTTTTCCTATTCAGTATGATGCTAGTTAGGAGTTTTTCATACATGGCTTTTATCGTGTTGGGAAAGTGCCTTCTATGACAATTTTGCTGAGAGTCTTAATCATGAAGTGGTGTTGTATTTTATCAAACATTTTCTGTATCAATTGATATGATCATATTTTTTTTACCTTTCTATTAATTTGATGTATGATTTATAGTTTTGCATACTTTTAACCACTCTTGCATTCTTGGAATAAAGCCAACCTGGTCATCATGTATATATAATATTTTTAATGTGTTGTTGGATACAATTTGCTAGTATCTTGTTGAGGATTTTTGGATCTGTATTCATCAAGGATATTGCTCTGTAGTTTTTTGTTTGTTTGTTTATATTTTTGTGATGGCTTTTTCTGTTTTTTTGGTATGAGGGTGAAGAAGGCTAAATAGAATGAATTTGGGAGGCTTCCTTCCTGTCAGACCTTCAGAAAGTTTGAGTAGAGTGGGGATTAGCTCTTTTTTAAATGTTTTATAGAATTCAAAAGTAAAGCCACTGGGGCCTGGGATTTTCTTTGTGATCACTATTACTGTTTTAATCTCATTGCTTGTGATTGGTCTATTCAGGCTTTCTATGTCATCTTGATTCAATCTTGTTAGATTACGTGTGTTCAGAAATTTGTCCATCTCATTCAGAATGCCTTTTTTGTTAACATATAGTTGCCTATGATACCCTCTGATGATGTCTATTTCTGTTATGTCTGTTCTAATCATGACTGCTTCGTTGATGATTACATTAACCTGATTCCTTTTTCTGTTTTTCTTAGTTTAGCTAACCAGTGTGTCAATTTTGTTTAATCTTCTCAAAGAACCAGCTTTTGGTTTCATTTATTTTCTGTATAGTTTTCTTATTCTCTATTTTATATATTTCTGCTTGAATCTTTATTATTTCTTTTCTCCTGGTATTTTTGAGGCTTTTTTTTTGTGTTTTTCTAGTTCCCTAAGGTGCATTGTTAGGTTGTGTGTTTGCCACCTTTCCATTTTTTTTTCTTGTGGGCACTAATGCTATGAATTTCCCTCTTTTGACTGCTTTTGCCGAATCCCATAGGTTATGAAAACTCATGTGCTCGTTATTATTGGTTTCAATTAATCTATTGATATTAGTCTTATTTTCATCGGTTGGTGAAGTCATTCAGAAGTAGGTTGTTTAGGTCCATGCTTTTATGTCTATTTGAGGGGTTTTCTTTCTGCATTAAATTTCAAGTTTAATTCCATTGTGGTTGGAGAACGTACTAGACAGAGTTTCTATCCATTTGAATTTGTTAAACCTTGTTTTGTGCCCTATTATGTGGTAAATCTTTGAAAATGTCCCATGCAAAAGTGAGAAAAATGTTTATTTTGTGGTTGTTGGATGGAAAGTTTTTGATGTCTGTCAAGTCCATTTGATTTACAGTATCCTTTAGATACTGTATTTCTTTGCTTATTTTTTGTCTAGGTGATCTGTCCAGAGGAAACAGTGGAGTATTGAAATATCCAACAATTACTGTGTTGCAGCCTATCTCTCCTTTCAGATTCAGCAGTCTATCTTCCATGTATCTGAGTATTCCAGTATTGAGTGCTTAGATATTTATAAGTGTTATATCTTTTTGATGAGTAAGGCCTTTTACTACTGTATAGTGTACTTCCTTGTCTTTTTGTACAGTTTTTGTCTTAAAATCTATTTTTTTTGATATCAGTATAGCAACTCCAGCCTTTTTGAAAATTTCATTTGCTTGGAATATCTTTTTCCAGCCCTTTACTTGTATTCTATGTCTGTCTTTACCTATGAGGTGCTTTTCTTGTTGGCAGCATATAAAGAGCTCCTGTCTTTTAATCCATTCAGCCAGTCTGTGACTTTTGTTTGGAGAATTTAATCCATTAACGTTTTGTGAATGTTTCTCTAGATTTGGAAAGTTTTTCTCCAAGTATTCAATGGAATATGTTTTTGGTGCCCTTATTAGATTTTTTCCCTTTTGAAATACTGATTATTCAGATTTGTGTATGTCTGTGTGTAGGTGTTTAACTATCATTACTACAGAGCAAAAGTAGCATACTTTATTTTTTATTTTTTAATTATTATTTGTACATTAACTCACTATACATCATTTAGATTGTGGAGAGACTTTACCCAGCATGATTTACAGCTCAGTCCACCCCAGTTGACACTATTATACACATCCTCATCAACAGATAATTATTTAGTGGTATCTAGTATTTCCAGTATGTTATACTCATTTTGGGGGAGTTATTTTTTTCATTCTTTTGTGTGATTTTTGTCCAGGTCAGAGATTTTGTCATCTAGATCAAAGATTCGATCTTCTGCATGGTCTAATCTGCTGTTAATATTTTTGAGGGAAGTCTTGATTTCCTGTATTTACCTGTCTTTATCTCTAGACATTCTGATTGATTCTGTTTTATGATATCTATCTACTCCTTCAAGTCAAGGAAGAACTTTCTCATCTCCATCTCTATGAATATTCAGAATTCTTTTTCTGACTTCCTTATCTCCATCACTATAAATATTTTTAATTCTTTTTCTTTTGTGCTGTCTATGGTTGAAGAATTGTCCTGTTCCCTTGAGGGAGAGATATTTTCCTATATTTCTTGTACCTCTGAGCTGATTTCTAGTCATCTGATGAATTTTACATTTCTTCCTACTATTTTGGTGTTGATTCTGCAGTGTCAGAAGAGAAGAGCTCTACCTCTCAGGAGTGTTCTTGGGAGAAGGTATTGTCTTCCAATGAGAGAAGGTTGTATGTAGCCAGCTTTAGATGTTGGTTCCTTCCCCACCTTTCTGAATCAGATGCACCAGGGAATAAGCTGGTGAGGTTCAACTGGAGCAGGGAGTAGAATTCATAAGCTTCACCATCTTGGGCAGTTGGTAGGGGGGATGCAGAGGAAGACTAGTGGAAGGATTTCCAGCTGTGCTCCTCCAGCAGTCAGCTCCCTCCATTTCTCCAGAGCTAATCAGTGGAACTTGGATAGCAATGGCAGATGGGGGACAGCTAAACATCCATTCCTAAGCAACTCACAATGTGACTAGTCAGCTGTCATCAACATTCAGCAAGGCTTTTCATCAGAAAAATGATTACAACTCACTGATGACTCAGATGGTTGTTACCACATTTTAACAAGAAGGTATTTTTATATTTATGAATGTGTGTGTGTGTTATATATACACACATAAATATATATATATTTTTTTAAAACACACGATTTTGCACACTTAATAGACTACAGTATAGTGCAAACATAACTTTTTCATGTACTGGATAACAAAAACATTCATATGACTCACTTTACTACAGTATTTTTGCTATATTGTAGTGGTCTGAAATGGAACCTACAATATCTCTGAGGTATGCCCATACAGGTCAATGGTATTTTGCGTATTTAAAAATAGAATTAAATTAAGTGTAGGATATTTAAATATACATAAAATATTTTCTACATAAATGTCTTGCAAGTAGCTATTATACTTACAGAAAAATATTTAGCCGGTGGCTCTTTTGTTTACAAATTTTCTTTTGTGAGAGAATAATTTTGAAGGAAAGCTCAATATACATATTAGATAGATGTATGTCATTTTAGATGTGTGGCTTATGAAATCATTTTGAACAGAATGGTCTCACATTATTGCTTACATTTTAAAAGAAAGAGTGTTCTTTTAAATCCAAAATATTTTTCTTGACAATTTTAAGATTTAGGCAACCGGGGACCAGCAGTTAGCGTAATCGCTATGTCACTGGACTCCCACGTAGTCGACCGCGGTTCCAGTTCTGGACCTGGTGGCTTAAACTCACGCCAGGCATGTGTGCATGCGTGCCCAAGATCCCGAGAGGAGAATGGAGGAGAAGGGATTGCGGCGCGGCCATCCCCCCTCGGGGGTGATTTCTCGCTTTCTGTCTCCCTGTCTCTCTCTGTCTCTCTGGCGAGTGCACGTGCCCTATAGCAAAAACCTCTCCAAAAAAGGAAAAAAAAAAAGATTTAGGCAACCAATATGGGACTTTTAGATAAAGTAGGAGATTTAATCCAATGAATGGAGATCAATGATGCTGAAAATGGGACCAGTAGTTAGCGTAATGACTATGTCGCTGAACTCCCATGTAGCCGACCACGGTTCAAGTCCCGGACCTGGTGGCTTAAACTCACGCTAGCCACGTGTGGGTGCGTGCCCAAGATCCTGAGAGGAGAATGGAGGAGAAGGAGATTGCGGCATGGCCATCCCTCCGGGGGGTGATTTCTCATGTTCTATCTCTTTCTCTCTCTCTGTCTTTCTGGTGAGTGCACACACCCTATAGCAAAAACCTCTCCAAAAAAAAAAAAAAAAAAAAGATGCTGAAGATGTATTCATTCTTATAATTACATTTTATCATATAAACCTTTCTCTTTCCCAGATTTCCAACTTCACAATCATAAACTCATTACATTGCTAAATACAGAAAGTTTAGTTTCTCTGTCATTCATAAAAAACACAAAAATATAATACAGATACTCACATATCCATTCTCACTCATATCACACCGGTTAGCATTACCTGCTATATAGCTTTCACCTCTCACTTCCCAAAATCATATTTGTTGTCTCTCTTCCCTACCACAACTTAAGGTTCATGAGGACAAAAGCTTTCTCAATTTTATATCTACTTCTGTATTTCTCATGCGTAAAACAGAGCATGCCATTATGAAGGCACTAAATAAGCATTTTTACATCAATGAATACATATTTCATTTCATCTTAACGAATAAGGATTGTTACTATTGGCTGAATGTTGACTAACACTCCCATGTACAACTATTGGATGTCAGATTCTTTATCTAATATAGGTAAAAGTTAGTTTCAATGGATTTGAATTATATAACTAAATTGCATCAATGTCAAATATTTAAATACTCACTAAAGGGTTTTTTTTCCTAAGTGGTGATTTGCTACATTTATATAGATACGTTTTCTGAAGTTACTATAAATGTTATCAAAGTTAGAAAATACAAAATGGAGTAAGAATTGTCTATATAATATGCCATGGAGCTCACTGTACTGAGTTTTATCCAGGATGACTCTTGCAAGGTCTTCTCTATGCTTTCTCTACAGAAAGGGCTCACTAACCCAATTAAAATCCCAATCTATGATATTCGAGGTGATTTCCTACTTAGTGGCTGATGGCCGATTTCCGTTGTCTTTCACACTACATTTGGTTTCTGAAGGAGAAAAAGAAATTCATATGGTTGAACATAGAAGAACAAGGGGACAAAATAAAAATGAAAAGTCCTTAGGAAGCATCTGACAGGAAGAATAATAAGAAAAGGCAGCAAGGTCAAAAGCAAGATGTCAGTTATGAATGATTATATCTGTCCCTTGGCACACTGTCGTTCACGAAGGTTGATAACCATTCAATGCAAACAGAAGAACAACATTTTATGATAAAATTATAGGACATAATTCAGTTCACTTGTCTTCCTTGCAGGGTGGGGATAATGAGAGAGAAGAATAAAACAAATATATACATGGGAAACAGCAGATGTGTACAAATGAACAGCAAACTTCAAGCTAATATTCTTGTACAAATTTCTCTTCCTAAAAGATCTGTATACATTGTATATAAAGCATAAATAAAAATCTTTCGGCAAGTGTTAAAAGTAAAATTCTCACCAGGAAATCATTTGAAAACCAATATTATTTAATAGTAGACATGAAATAAAATCTATAAAACTGTTATTATAGTTGCTCCTCAACTTACAATGGGGTTATATCTCAATGAACCCATCACAAGCTGATAATGGATTTAGTACCTGATAAACCCATCATAAAGTCAAAACTTGGTGAGTGAAATTATTGCAAATTGGCAATCATCCATGTTAGAAAAGTATATATTGTGTATGTGAAAGGGAATGGAAGGATTTTCTTACCTAAATGAATAATTGTATTGACAAAAACAGAAATATTTTTAAAGATTTCTTTAACAGATAAGCCAAAATATCCCAATTTTACCCCCAACATATGCTAACACAATAGAAAAACATATTTTAAAAAGCAGTACAAACTGAGACCAGCAGTTAGCATAATGGCTATGTTGCTGGACTCCCATGTAGTCCACCGCGGTTCGAGTCCCGGACCCGGTGGCTTAAACTCACGCCGGGTGCAGGTGCGTGCGTGCCCAAGATCTCAAGAGGAGAATGGAGGAGAAGGGATTGAGGTGTGGCCATCCCCCCTGGGGGGTGATTTCTCGCTTTCTGTCTCTCTGTCTATCTGGTGAGTGCATGCACCCTATAGCAAAAGACCTCTTCAAAAAAGATTTTAAAAAGCAGTACAAACTTAAAAAGGACCATAAATATGAAAAGACATAATAATAATAAGAAGAAAATTAAGTCAATAATAAAAGAGATAAGTCTAGCTATTAGTTTATACAGGATGGGAAGTAGGATAAAAATGGTTTGTTAATTAAACATTAAAACCCCAACATGGTAAAATGAAATTAAAAACTTTTTTTCTACTTACTCAGCCCATATATCATACATAGAGTATCAAATCTATGCTTGCTGATAAAATATGACAGTGATAGAAATAAACCTTAAAATTAATTTTATTTATACAAAATCAAAAGATATATTACTACATTTGCTCGCTACATTTTAATACTCCTTAATGTAGATGAAGACAAATAATAAAACCTGTATAAATACATTTCACATGGAGGTTGATTTTACTCAGATCAATTAGCATTAAGTAGTTTTTTTTTATTATTAATATATTGATGTGGGTAGCAGGTGGTATAGTGGTTAAGGCTCTGGATTCCTACATAGCTGACCACAGCTTGAGTCCTGAGCCTGGTGACTTGAAAATCACAAGGGGCATGTGTGCATGCATGGCCAAAATCCCAGGAAGAGAATGGAGGAGAAGGAATTGTATGTGCCCATCCTGCTGAGGAGTGATTTCTTTCTGTCTGTCTGTCTGTCTGTCTCTCTCTGGCAAGCACATGTGACCTATGGCAAAAACAAGAAAGCAAAGAAACAAACAAAACTTAACAGAAACAACAAAATGTATTGATGTGTTTGAAAGGAAGATTGATTTTTGACAGGGAATTACCATGTTGGGATCCTCCTGCTCCATCCTCCCAGTCAGCTAGCATCATAGGTGGGAGCCACTTGTGTAGACTGGGCTAGAACCAAACTCTGGGCTAGAACCAAACTCTGGGCTAGAACCAAACTCTGGGCTAGAACGAGACCCAGGCTGCCCTCCCTCTCACACTCCACCATGTGGCTCCAACTTCTGACTAGCAGTGCATTATCAGTATAAGCCAGTGGTGAGCCTTATATCCCTTTTGTGTGTCATTAATAGAATTAGGAATCAAGGGGGGAATAAGACGATATGATTTAAGAGACTTCCAAATTAATAGTAATGAAAATAATAACACTATTATAGTTGAATAAGAAATTCATTATATTACAGAAAAGAGAGAGAGGTAGGGTTGCATGGAAATGAAGGGTCTTCGTGAAATTAAGAAAGTGTAATAAAGTGTGCAGCACCTGAAATGGGCTCTGACAACTGAACAGGACGTCACCAAGATTGTAAAGTAAATGATATTCCACACTAAGAAAATGACAGAGTTGAAGGCACTGGGGTATGGGTGTGTTTGAATATTTTCAGAGACAGTGGGAAAATCAAAAGTGGGTTAAAGACTAAGGAGTTAAAACTAGGCACATAGACAAGGCCATAATATACAAGGTGTCTAACTGCACACTAAGGATTTGGGATTCGATGTCAGAGCTAACTAGAAGCTGACAGTTGTTAAGCAAGGGAGTAACAGAACAGACTGATTTAAAAAATATCAAGCTGAAGACATAGAATAGGGTCAATTCATGAAGAATAGAAATGGATCTAAGTCTGTAAGTGGGTTGGGCTAGGCTAGGTTTCCTCAAGAAGGCAGGAAATTTGGGAAGCAAAGGCTGAGGTGCCTGAGAATACACATTGCCTTGAAATAGGTGGGAGACCTAAAGGGTTGCACTAAAGGTCTAGATGAAATTGGATATCATCAATTCGTAATGGAACTGACTGACATAAGTACATCAAGAACTAGAAATCAGATGACAATAATTGAACATATGGTAGTAAAATGTCAAGGGTAAGGGTTGAAAAAATTTGGTGCTACAGCACTTATCAGAAGCAGCCAGGTGTTTGGAAGTTGGGCTCTCCAGCTCTGGATATTGAGTAACTCTGTTTGAATCCCAGTTACATTATTTAGTGGTTGTGTGACTTTGCTTAAGTCACTCTATTTATTTTGGCCCTGTTTACTCAAGTTGTAAAATAAAGATTATAGCAAAATTCATTCACAGTCACTTGAAACCTTTGTGATCAAATCTGTTTTAAAATATAGAATTGTTCAAATTTGGCACACTGCACACATATCATAAGTTAGGCATAATACTCCCAGCAAGCTTGTAGCAACAGTATATTAAAAAAAATATAAGAATACTTCCAAAATAAACATGACTATTTCTATTCAATGGAATGGATAAAACTCAAATCAGGAGTACTACATTAAAAAAAAATGTCAGAGCCTTGTAGATTTTTAATTTATGGTTTGGGGAAATATGTGGACTGTAACACCTACCTAGCAATGAACACGGCTGTGATGATTAAAGATGATTAAAAGAGATAATGATGATTAAAAGAGATAATGTACTATACATAAAGGGACATGGGAAGCTTTCAGTAGCTACTGTGATGGTGGTGATTATGATAAAGAAGTAGCAGAGATTAGGAGAATAAGGAGCCCTTGAGGTCACAATGAGCTAGACAATAATGTCAGTAATTTGAAAAAAGATAGAGAATCAAATTCGGATATTAGAATTTCCAAGTTAAAGAATTCAGAATTATGGTAATTTGGGGTTAAGAAAAATTTTCCATGGCAGTTGCCTAGGTTTGGAGTTGAAAAGAATCAAAAAGAGAACATCAGGTAAATAAGCATGTATGAGCTTTATGTAGATAGAAATATCTTTGGTGAAATTAGTCTAATAAGGAACATGCATTGAAAGCTAGGTAAAACCATGAGAGAACATCCTCTCCCCTCCTAATCACCAACACACATCCCAAAGCCTCTTTCCCTACCCAAGAAGAAATGAAGGCATTAGGAAAAAGTGACACTGGGTCAAAAAAAAATTTTTTTTAATTTTATCCACAAGGTGAGGACATTGACCTAGAACACCTGACGTTGGTCAGTGCTTCTAGACAGGTGAGGAGAAAGAAGTCATGTATAGCATTTGTGCTAGAAAAAGAAATGTTGTACTCTATAAAGATGTGATTAAATGTAAATAAATAAATTAATTTTAAAAAGAAGTCAGGTCTGTACAGCTCCTGCTGTTCTGTTTCTGGAAATGATTGAATGCAATTTGGTATTTGGTCTGCTTGCATATGAATATGTAGATATATATAGCATATAAGAGTATCTTAGGGGGATGACTTGCTTTGTGACAAATTCTGTCTTATTTCTCTGTGTTCCTCTATCAGAGATGCTAAGCACAATCAATGTGTCCCATACAGAGGATGCTCAATACAGCATAAAATACCTGAAACATTTCTGGCTTTCATGCAAGTGCATACTATACATAATTACAGTAACATTATCATAATAACAGCTGTCATAATATTGAGGTCTTAAGTACAATCTATGTAATGCTATTAACCTTAAAAAGTACCTATTAGTCACCTATTTTGCAAGTAAGAAAACAGACTCAGAGTGGTTAGGAAGCAAGACTGAGAACCCAGTGAGAAATGAGAGGATAGAGCAGAGACTGAGCGTTGCCTTGTCTGAATCAAATGTCCACACTTCCACCCACTACCCGGAGGCCATCTACAAGACATGGCTTCAGCCCTGGCTAGGGCAATTGAAATATTTCTCTTTAAAAACGCAATAACAATGCTCAGTTTATAACTTATCATCTGGACATTTTAACTGCTGAAGTATCAGGGTAAGAACTAAAAATGAGATTTTGATTAGGTTTAGCCTTCTAATTTATTATAAATATAAAAACTTAAACACCATGCTCATTAAGCTTTAATATCACAAATGAGCTGTGTATGCCCCTTAAAGCCTTAGGCAATAGCACTGAGACCCAAATGCCCATGAATGGTGGATTAATTATTCAGCAACAAATGGAAAGACATTTACAAGGGATAAGGATCCGAACTAGAAAGAATAATTATTACATTTATTTATTCTCATTTTTGCTCCAAGTATTTAAATGAAGATATTAGAGTATAACAAGATGAAACTAATTGATAAAACTGGGTAGAGAAAAACTCATGTAGTCATCTAGACAAAAAAAAAGAGACAAAGGATCTAAATGAAACCATAAATCAAATGGACTTAACAGACATCTATAGAACTTTCCACCCGAAAACCACTAGATACACTTTCTTCTCACCCTGACATGGAAGCTTTTCGAAGATTGACCACATGATAGGACACAAAGCAAGCCTCTATAGATTTAAAGGCATAGAAACTAAACCCAGCACCTTCTCTGACCATGATGGAATCAAACTTAAGTTTAATTCCATGAGAAATCCTCAAAAATACACAAATACATAGAAACTAAATAGTCTACTTCTGAATGACTACACAACTACTGAAGAAATTAAGACTGAAATAGAAAGATTCGTGGAAGCCAATGACAATGAGTACATGAATTTCCGTAATCTTTGGGACTCTACAAAAGCAGTCATAAGAGAGAAGTTCATAGCAATTAGTGCACGTTAGAAGAAGAAGGAAAGAAGGCAAATGAATCATCTAACATCATGCCTCAGAGAATTGGAAAAGCAACAGCAAAAAAAATCCAAAAAAACTCCAGTAGAAAAGAAATAATAAAGATCTGAGCAGAAATAAATGAAATAGAAAATAAACAAACTATACAGAAAATAAATGAAAATAAAGGCTGGTTCTTTGAAAAGCTAAACAAAATTGATACACCGCTAATGAGACTTATTAAGAGGAAGAGAGAAAAGAAACAGGTAAATCAAATTTGCAATGAAGCTGGAAATATAACAACAGACATTATAGAAATACAAAACATCACTAGAGGGTACTATGAATAACTATATGCCAATAAACAAGAAAATCTAGATGAGATGGACAAATTCCTGGACACATAAAATCTACCAAGATTGAGCTAGGAGGATGTAGAAAGTCTGACTAGGCCCATAACTATCCATGATATTGAATCAGTAATAAATAATCTCCCAACAAGGAAAAGCCTTGGCTCTGATGCCATCACTGCTGAATTCTACAAAACTTTTAAAGAAGAGTTAATCCCCATTCTGCTTAAGTTATTTCTAAAGAGCCAAAAAGTGAAACTCTCCCAAATTAATTCTTTGAATCCTCCATCACCCTTATCTATAAAACAGATAAGGACAGGACAAGAAAGAAAAAACTATAGACCAATATCTCTGAGGAATACAGATGCAAAAAATTTCATCAAGATACTAGCAAATCATATCCAACAACATATAAGAAAGATTATACATCATGACCAGGTAGACTTTATTCCAGGGATGCAAGGTTGGTTCAACATATGTAAAATCATAAATGTAATACACCATATTAACAGAAAGAAAGATAAAAACCATATGATCATATCAACCGATGCATTAAAAGCATTTGATAGAATATAACATCCCTTCATGATCAAGACTCTCAGCAAAATTGGCATAGAAGGGTCATTTCTCAACACAATAAAAGCTATCTATAAAAACTCATAGCTAACATCATTCTGAATGGAGAAAAACTTTTCCACTAAAAACTGGTACAAGACAAGGATGCCCACTTTCTCCACTCCTTTTCAATATAGTACTGGAAGTCCTCACCAATGCAATCAGAAATGAGAATAAAGTAAAAGGCATTGAAATAGGAAAAGAAGTGGTAAAACTCTCTCTATTTGCAGATGACATGGTTGTATACATAGAAGACCCAATGGTATCCATGAAGAAATTCCTGGAAGTAATACATGAATAGAGTAAAGTTGCAGAATACAAAATTAACATACGGAAATCTATAGCATTTCTGTATATGAACAGCAGGCCGACTGAAATAAAACTGAAAAAAGTAATTCCATTTACAATAGCCACAAAAAGTAAAAGAGACCTAGGAATAAATCTAACCAAAGAAGTTATAGACCTCCACAAGGAAAACTACGAGAAGCTAAAAAAAGAAATTGAAAATGACACAAAAAAGTGGAAGGACGTCCTGGATTGGAAGAATTCATATAATTGAAATGGCAATTCTACCCAAATTAATCTACATATTTAATGCAATCCCAATCAAAGTGCCAGAGACATTCTTCACAGATCTAGAAAAGACAATCATACAATTTGTCTGGAATCATAAAACACCTCATATTGCCAAAGCAATCCTACACAAGAGGAGTGGAGTGGGTGACATCTCACTCCTTAACCTAAAAATATACTACAAAGTTGTGGTAATCAAAACAGCATGGTACTGGCACAGAAATAGACAGGTGGATCAATGGAACAGAATAGAGTCCCCAGAAATAAAGTCCCAGACATACAGCCAACTGATTTTTGACAATGGGTACCAGTCAATTCAGTGGGGAAAAGAAAACCTCTTCAGCAAATGGTACTGGAAAAACTGGATATACACCTGCAGAAAGATAAATCTGAACCCCTACCTCTCACCTTTGCCAAAAATCTACTCAAAGTGGATCAAAAATCTAAACCTAAGACCTCTAACCATAAATCTGTGGCTGGAAAACACTGGGGAAACTTTGGGAGACATTGGGGTAGGCAAAAGACTTCTTAAATAAGATCCCCAAAGCACAGTCAATAATCCCAAAAATAGACAAATGGGATTACATCAGATTAAGAAGTTTCTGCATGGCAAAAGACATAGTAATTAGTGTGATGGACAGCCCTCAGAATGGGAAAATATTTTTGTAAATAATATGTCACAAAAGGGACTGATAACCAGAGGACACAAGGAACGCAAGCAGCTGTCCCAAAAAGAAAGATGATTAACCCTATTAAAAGATGGGAGAATGAGTTGAGAAAACCATTCTCTAAGGAAGACATATAAATAGCCAAAACGCATATGAAAGAATGCTCAACATCCCTCATTGTAAGGGAGATGCGGGTTAAAACCACAATGAGATACCACCTAATCCCAGTCAGAATGACCAAGATTAAAAAACAAACAAACAAACAAACAAAAACCAACAACCAGAAAATGATCATTGCTGGCGGGAGTGTGTAAAAGAGGAACTCTCCTACACTGCTTGTGGGAATGTAAATTGGTCCAGCCACTCTGGAGAACAATTTGGAGATTCCTCAAAGACCTACAAATATAACTACCATATGATCCAGCAATCCCACTTCCTGGTATCTATCCAAGGACAAAAGAATTCTTTTTCTTTTTTTTTTTGGAGATGTTTTTGCTATAGGGCGCGTGTGCTTGCCAGAAAGACAGAGAGAGACAGAGAGACAGAAAGCGAGAAATTACCACCCCCCCCCCACCCGAGGGGGGATGGCCACACCATAATCCCTTCTCCTCTACTCCCCTCTCAGCATCTTGGGCATGCATACACGAATGTCTGACGTAAGTTTAAGCCCCCGGGTCCGGGACTTGAACTGTGGTCGACTACATGGAAGACCAGTGACATAGCCATTATGCCAACTGCTGGTCCCCAGAAGAGTTCTTAATTGGAAAAGTGCTTGCACAGCCATGTTTATTGCAGCATTATTCACAATTGCCAACCCGAATGCCCACAAACTGATGAATAAATTGAAAAAAGGTAGCACATATACTCTGTGGAATACTACTCAGCCATATAAAACAAGACCCTGGCTTTTGACAGGAAGTGGATGAATATGGAAGATTTACTGCTGAGTGAAGCAAGTCAAGCGATGAAGGAGAGACACTGTATGTGTCCACTTAATATATACTGAGTGTCTGCACTCTATGGCCGAAACTGAATGTCTAAAGGTTATAGGAACTAAGTAAATTCTTGTGAATACCAGATAAAGAGAGGGAAGAGGGCTGGTGAAGAAGTAGAGTCTGAGGAAGGACATTAAGGAGAAAAATAGAGAGGCAAGGCATTTATGGGACAAAGAAATGGATTATTATCTATTGAAAATAACTTTCTAGTATGGTGAACTGGACTGGTGAGAAACGTACACATGTTGAAATATTTACTTTGTAAGCTAAGTAATGTAATTAAATGTATAAAAGGAATAGAAATAAAATTTTTTTAAAAATTAGGTCCATCTCAGTATAGTGACCCAAAGGTCAGTTGTAGATCTTTCTTCACAGCCACATTCATTAGTGAAAAGAAGCCGCAAATACTTTTAATTACACATATACATGTGCACATACATATGTGTGTGTGTGTGTGTGTGTGTGTGTGTGTGTATTGAAAAGAGGAAAGATAGTTAGAAAAGTGTTAGAGGGCCAGCTGATGGTGTGGTGGATAAGGTAGCTGGATCCCATATGGCCGACTAAGTGGTTCAAGTCTTGGACCTGGCAGCTTGAGAAATGCAGTGGGGGTTTGTGTGTACATGCATGTCCCAAATCCCAAACCAGGTGAGAAATCGAGAAGGGATTGGGGCATGACCATTGCCTTTAAGGGGTGTTTCTTCATTTTCCCTCTCTCTGGTGAGCATGTATGCCCTCTGGAAAATTATTTTTAAAAATTGTTAGAAGAGTCTATTAAAAAGAAGATAGAGTATATAAAACTCTACCCCCAGATTTGAGATGCCATTTATCAAGGTCTGAAAGTTTCAAAACTTCATGGGATCTTAGCAGGAAAAAAGTAGTGGGATGTCACTCATGAGAGTTGGATGTAAAGAGTGCTGCTCTATGTAGGTGTCCCCTATCCCAGAAACCTATGGTCAGTGACACATAAACTAAAATTTCTTACTTTTTTGCCAACCTGACTAACCTATGTTTACCTTACTTTGAGCTCAACAGACTATATTGGGTTGCAGGAAAAGTCATGACGTGTTTTTTCTGTCTTTCTATGCAAAAACGCATTGTGAGTTTTCTGTCAATCCGATATTAATTTGGTATGTTTTTAACCACCGTGACTGAGACTTCCCACATCTATCACATGAACACCTGCAGGTCTTTCTGAGTAGCAGAGATCACTGTTGAAAGTCTCTAAAATGATGCCTGGCATGTCGATGGCATTAATGTTTTACCAACGTACATTCATACATGAACATTTGTTATTAAGATTGTTAGCAAATTAAAAATATAGTTCTCAAATATAGATCACCGTGTATTCCATCAGTCAGACTGAAATTTTGTACTCTTTCATCAAAATGTCCCTTTTCCCATCCCTCACCCTCCCCTAAGTCCATGGTGATCACAGTAAATAACAATGCCTTGTATATTTCAGAATTGCTAAAGGATAGGTTTTTGGCACTCTAATCACAAAAAATGATAAGTTGGCAAGGTAATTGATATGTTACTTAACTTGATTTAAATTTCTGCAATACATAGAGCAAAATGTCACACCATACCACATGAATACATACAGTTGCTATTTTTCAATCAAAAATAAATTAAAAATATATATATATTTCTGGGATCAGCAGGTGGTGTGGTGGACTCCCACATGGCTGTCCTGGACCTGACGGCTCGCTTTCTCACTTTCCTTTTCTCTCTCTCTTTCTCTCTTTCTTTGGTCAAATTAAAAAATAAATAGTAATAACAAATAAATAAATAAATAACTATTTAAATATGTGTGTGTGTCTATTTCTAAAGTAGAAATCATAATTGTTTAAATGATATCATTCATCCTATTTTTTTTTCCAGTGACATATTTTGGGAGAGGAATAAAGAAAAGAAAAATAAGGGAGAAAAATCTGTATTTATATCATTTCTCATGGACTAGATCAGTGCTCTGGAATTCGAGAGGCAGGTAAGACTAATGAATGAGCTGGTAGCTTGTGGCTCAAGACCCTAAACACCAGCAGTTACCCTGCAATCATGCTATTCCACCATGCTCTGGACTTAGGGCTCCATGTTAAATCCATTTGTCCTATCGAGAACTGGAACTAAAAACCCTCTGCAGGTCTTTTTCATCTTTCCTCTTCAGATCTCACCATCTCAGGAAACTACATGGAGCCATCTTTATACCACAGTGAGCACAGGCACAGTGCTATTCACTTTGGCTTTGCCTTGCCATTCATTGTAGCCCACTGAGAACAGACACATCCTTCTTCCAATCCATACCCATCAGGCTTCAGCTTAAATATATATACAGGTATGTATGTGCACACAGACCACACAGATGTACGTGTATCTACCTACCATAAACAGTTCATTGCTAGTATTCCTTGAGTCCCAAAGGCCAGTCTTTTTTGTAGGGGTGACTCACCAATGATGAAGAAAGGAAAGGAAGGCAAATCATCAAAATGAGATCGAATGGCTAAAGAAAAGGCAGATTCTATGATTAGGGCCAGTACGGCAAAGACTGATGTTTATAAAATAATTATTTATTTAATTTTATTTATCATTATTATTTTCCAATTTGTTACAGGGCATAAGCATTCACCAGAGATAGAGAGAGAGAAAGAGAGAGGGAGTACTCGAATTACTGTCAACTATGTGAGAGTCGAATGCCTTAACCACCTTGCCACCTGCTGGCCTGAAAAGACTGATTTTTAAAGGCTAATAAAAGGGGTTGGGTTTATGTCAAATTGTTATTAAATACCTAGTTATGGATAAATTGCCACGCTGTTGGAAAACTGCACAGGCAGATGAAAAGATCGGGAAGAACTGGTCCCCATGCCCTTTTAAATAAGATTAGATATATGAATAGAGTTTTCCAAAAGGCAAATCCAGAAATAATTCAAGTCAATCATTTACATGGCTTTGGAAAGTGGTCCTTCTGTTCTAATCCCAACCTCTTCTTTGTTACATTTTTCTTTTTATTTCATTCTTTGATTTTCTTGACGTTTGGTTTTAAAGAGCCCCTCACTCTCCTGTCAGCTAAAGACCCAGAATTTTCTGGGATCTGGTGTTAATCTGATTACTGGTGTCTAATGCCAGGGAAACTCAGGTCAGAATTTTATTGCTTTTGGACAAAAGCCAGTTCAAGATTAAGAAAGCAAAAAATGAATGTGATTTTTAAAGCAAATTTGAATATTTAACACCAAACACAATTGCAGGAGTTTCTGAATTCAAAGTGTGTAACACTGAATTGTCCATTTCACAAAAGCACAAACACATTCCTGTAATATTTTTATTACAACATTAAAAATTACTTTAGCTCTGATATTTGAAATATCATGTATAAAGAGGCAAATCTCATATGTTTTCATATAAAAATGTCAAGATCACTCTTTTAGTATTGTCTTAGAGTTAAAAATAGTTAAGATTACATTAAAGAATAATTGGCATAATTAGAGAAACAGCTAGATTTGTACACTCTTAGTTTAATTCATTTAATTAAATATATATTCTGAACAAATTATTTTTTTCCTTTCCTCCTTTATTTTGTTCTAGACTGTATTATATCAATCTCACCAGTAATTGGCCTCATGTATATATTTTTACAGGTTATCCGTGTAAGATTAATATCCAACATAAATGATCCATGTGACAGATTCATTTCATTTCGTTCTTTATATATTTGAGTTGGCTCCTTCCTGTGTCACACAGCGTTCATTGTCAGGATGGCCATCCTTATGCCGACTGAAATCAGACTCCCTGCAGCATCTTGGCCTTCATGAACAGCAGAAGGAGATGCTTCAGGGAGACATGAAACTGCCAATTATACAACAACACTCTTTTTGGCTTTGTTAATAGGAAGGCTCTAGATATGATGTGGGGAAGGAACATAGACCTTCCTCCCAGAGCTTCAATCCCTTGATCTCTGCTCTCTCCATTACTGGCAGTTGAATGGGTTGTTTCATCTCTTTAAACACATGAACTGTCCTTGGTATCCCCCAATACCCCTCTATTCTTCCATGGGCACTCAAAGCATGATACTTTTGTTCTTGCAGACAGGGTGACTCATGTCTTAATGCATTGTGTTTAAACTTCCTCTCAACATCATTTGCTTAGAATCCTTCATTGTAAGTTTTACTTGGGGAATAGCATCATTTTTGCATTATATTAACTTTAAAGTGTATCATTCCTAAATCATGGTCGTTGGGTTAAAAAAAACTTTAAGAAAAATATAAATTTGTATAGTACTTGTTCATAGAGTCATAACCACTTTATTTCCCCAACAAAGAAATTTGGAGATGAATTTAGCAAATAGAACACATTCTACAACAGAATGGTGAGCATGTACAATATCCTAGATTTGTGCTTTGTTGGAAGAATTAAACAATTACAACCTTATAAAATCTTCTATGCACAATTTAGCTGAACCTCATGTAGCAGTTAGTAGGTTTCTCCAAACTTCCTCAATTAAAATGAGCACCTTTTTATTCAGACCCAGCAGCTGGCATAATGGCTATGTCACTGGACTCCCATGTAGTCAACCATAGTTCGAGTCCCAGACCCGGTGGCTTAAACTCACACCAGGTCCGTGTGCATGCGTGCCCAAAATCCCGAGAGGAGAATGGAGGAGAAGGGATTGCAGCATGGCCATCTCCCTGGGGGTGATTTCTTGCTTTCTGTCTCTCTGTCTCTCTCTGTCTTTCTGGTGAGCTCATGTTCACTATAGCAAAAACCTCTCTCTCTCAAAAAAAAAAAATGAACACCTTTTCTTTTGATTGATCTCAGTCTTTTGATTTTCAGGAGCTTCTTCTAACTTGACAGGATAACCTGGACAGCCATAAGTCACGGTGAGAACTGTAAAGGCTTTCAAAACTCACAGGGATTAAGCTTAGGAGGACAGTTATTATAGTCACTACAAGAGAAAGCAGAGCCTGCTTATGGATGGAATTGTCCTAAAGTGAGACAGAAAGAATGCAGACCCCAGCTATCTCTTAGGGGCATACTGAAAGCACAAGAGGGAAGAATGAAAATGCTATCATTATCTGGTGCTTGGCATTCCTCATTGAAATTTCCAGCTAAATTAGTGAGGCTTCATAAACTTCTCATACTGAAGGGAAAATAAAATAAAAAAAAGATCAAATAAACTTCAGGAAAAAAACTATAGACAGAACATGAAATCTAGCTTAGGCTTAGAAGATTATATAATGTAATTATTTTACATTGTTCCAGCAAACCACAGACCCAAGGTATTCTACATCTCATCCTTAGGTATAAATAAGCAATTCTCATTTGCTCAATTTTACTCTAAATCTATATCTTTGCACCAGAGAGCACTGATCCCATTATATGCATAAATAATATGGAATCATAATTATATTTGCTATTCTTAAATTCTAATATTTTATCTAAGAAACCTTCAAGTTTTTACATCATGACTTCTCCAAGGTTCTAGCCTATGTGTTTCTATGTTTTTTTTCTGTATGTTTCCTTTTTAATATCTAAAAGATATTTATCTTGCTCATATCTTTGTTATTGTTTTGTTTGGAATTCATTTCTCATACACTGATCATTATGTTCTGGCACAAAGGTGTTTTATTGATCATTAAATTGCAAAGATATTGCATAGTAGCATTCCCTACCAGGGCTTTGTAGTCGATTTACTAGATATTATGAATGCCAACGTGAGGTTAGGAAAGAAAAATTTATAAATGGTAAACAACCTACATAGGAACACTAAGACTTTTCTGAGAGATTTTTGCTATAGGTTGCACACCCTCACCAAAAAGACAGAGACAGAAAGTGAGAAATCATCCCCCGAGGGGAGATGGCCATGCCACAATCCCTTCTCCTCTCAGGATCTTGGACATGCATGTGCACACATCTGGTGAGATTTAAGCCGCCAGGTCCAGGACTCAAACCGTAGTCAAACACATGGGAGTCCAGCTACATAACCATTATGCTATCTGCTGGTCCCCAATAAGACTTTTGTAAAGATTAAATAAATGGGTTTTCATTTTCAAAATTTCTCCCTAGAAGAAATGTTGCACCAGCATCTTCATCAGTCTTCCAGAGGACTTTGTTCATTATTGGAATCATTCACTATCCTTTGTTGTGTTTTCACTATTTTTTGTTACATCATCAAGGGCAACTTACTACAGATGGGTCCAGTCACATGCTCCTTCCCCCCTTCCTCTTGGCACAGACACACGAACTTTGGCTCTGATCTTTGAAATCCCTGAACCTAAGCCAAATTCTCAACATGTCTTTCAAGATGAGGGTTTTAACTCTGTATTGGATGAAAAGTAAAAAGGTACTAGTGACATGCCTTTAAAGACTGGAGAGGGAAATGATGAGTTATCGAAATCTCCATTATGAACTCTTGACAATCCAACCTCTGAGAGTGGAAAACCAAAAATTATATTTTAAACATAGTAACATGATTAGAATATACAAGGGAGGTGGACTAAAGAAGAAATTAGTCATGTTGCATTTGGCTAAATTTGCATTGATAAATTGTACTTCTTATACTCTTCAAGTGTAGAGCTTTTAAACATTCTCTAACCTTGGGCTAATTATTTAGGGGCACAGTAATTACAGGACTTTGGTACCTTTAATAACTTATACTTATTTCACTGAAGTCTCTAATCAAGAATTGAAAATGCTCCCCTTTTATGATTTCTCATTGTTTCCTACTATGACCTGAAGTGAACTGAATATTATAATACTCGGTATTTCCTGTTTAAGTTACTGACTTAGGTCTCCAAAGCCAGCATTGCAATATCAGTGCTTAGAATAAGAGTGTATCAGAGAGCAAAGGTTTGAACCCTGGTGTTCACTGCCAGAATTCTGGAAATACAGTTTGTAACAAATTTGTGATTCTAAACATGTGTGTACCCATGAGCACACACATATACTTGTATGCACACATATCGAAGGCATCAGAATCATCCACCCTGACAGGAAAAGACAAAAGCGGGTATCGCCGTTCGGGCAGACTTGAAGGGAGCCCTAACCCTTTGAAGCAACTGACAACAGAGCAGCACCTCTCCCATTAGCTCAGCATCCCTGCCCCACGTACCGCTGGCAATATTCGCCTTTTTATTCGAAGTCTGTAATGGACCAATGGGTAGAGTCATTTTGAAATATAGCCTAGGGCACTCAGGCCAGTTACATGCCAAAATAAGAGAAATACAAACTCAAAAGAGAAAAGGAACCCCGCTTGTTTTGAAAATGAAATGTACATGTCGATACTAGTAGAAAAAACGATTTCACAGCCCTACCCACTTTACAGTCTCTCATTTAAAAGGTGTTGTGAACCTCTGACATGTCACTACCCTCTCTGTACTATATTTATTGTTTATCTATTTCTGGGTATTTTAATTAAGAAATTTTATTCTTTTTTTCCTTTCTTTCTTTTTTTTTTTTTTTTTTTTTTTTTTTTTTTGGAGAGATTTTTGCTATAGGACATGTGCACTCACCAGAAAGACAGAGAGACAGAGAGACAGAAAGTGAGAAATCACCCCCCCAGGGAGGATGGCCACACCGTAATCCCTTCTCCTCCATTCTCCTCTCGGGATCCTGGGCACGCACGCACAAGCACCTGGCGTGAGTTTAAGCCGCTGGGCCCGGAACTTGAATTGTGGTCGATTACAGGGGAGTTCAGCGACACAGCCATTATGCTAACTGCTGGTCCCGAGAAAATTTATTCTGTAAAAATATTTATAGAATTGTTATCCAGCGAGAGAGACAAAGATCTGATCTAGCCAGAATGTCCATGCGTGGAAGTTTCTAAGGGACACAATAACATGGCTTTAAAAACAACATACTCCCAGCCTTGCTGATACTGGATTAAATGGCTTGTAGCCCAGTGCTTGAATGTGAGGAGCTCTACGTAAATATGAAGATGACCTTAAGAGGAAATTTTTTCTCTTTTTTCCATAGTTGATGTAGGAAATAGTGATTAGCACAAATAAGACAATGCTGTGGTTTGAATCTCTCTCAAAAATTCATGTGCTGGGACCAGCAGTTGGCATAATGGCTATGTCACTGGACTCCCATGTAGTTGACTGTGGTTCGAACTCCAGACCCAGTGGCTTAGATTCACACCAGTCGTGTGTGCATGCATGCCCAAGATCCTGAGAGGAGAATGGAGGAGAAGGGATTGCAGCATGGCCATCCCCCCTGGGGGGGGAGATTTCTTGCTTTCTGTCTCTTCGTCTCTCTCTTTCTGGTGAGCACACACACCCTATAGCAAAAATATCTCTCTAAAAAAAAATTCATGTGCTGAAATTTGCTTGTTATTGTGATGGTATTAAGAGGGTAAAAACTTAATCTGACTATGGTATTAAAAAGTGAGGCCTCTGAGAGGTAATTAGGATTAGATAAGGTCATCAGGATGGTCCCCCATGAATGAATATTGGTGAGTTTATAAGAAGAGAGAAAGACTGGGGTGTACACTCTTGTCCTTTCGCCATGTGATGCCCTCAGTCACTTTGGGACTCTATAGAGAGCCTCACTAGCAAGAAAGCCCTTGAAAAGTGATCTTTCAGCCTTGGACTTCTAGTATCATAAACTGAATGAAACTTTATTCTTTTTGTTTTTTAATTTTTCTATAGTGTGTAAGTGCTCACCAAAGAGACAGAAAGGGAAAGAGAGAAAGCAAGAAAGCTCCCCCTCAGGGTAATGGCTACACTGCAATCCCTGCTTCTCCATTTTCTTCTTGAGATTTTGAGCATGTGTTCATATGCATGTATGAGCACCCTGTGTGTTTTCCAAGCTGCCAGGTCTGAGACTAGCACTGTGCAGTAGGCCATGTGGGACCTAGCCACCTTGATCATTATGCCACTGGCTGGCCCCCCCAAAACTTTATTCTTTATAAAACATTCAGTCTCATGGGGCCAGCAGGTGGCATGGTAGTTAAGGGTGCTGGACTCTCACATGGTCGACAATGGTTCAAGCCCTGGACCTGGTGGCTTGCTTTCTCATTTTCTATCTCTCTCATACTCTCTCACTCTGTCCTTCCCTGATCAAATTAAAATAAATGAATAAATTAAATTTAAATTAAAAAATAATATAATACCCAGTCTTGATACTCAGTTATAGCAATGGAAAAACAGACAACAGTTACCATGGAAACAAGTATATGATTGCTCTTCCTTATGAAGATGATTTTAATCTTTCCATTCCATAGAGGACATTGAAAATGATGCTTTAGTTTATGCCTTTTTTATTTACTTATTTTTCTTTCTTAATAGCAGGATGGTATTTAGTTCACTGATCCATTCAATAAATATCATGCCCACCTTTAAGTTTTATGAATAAGGAAAGTTCGCTGTCTTCCAAAATTCAGAGTCTATTGGAAAAGAGAGTCATAAAATACAGTAGTGTAGCTACTACAACGAAAGCACGGACGCAATATAAAGGCCGCTCTTTCTGGCTGGACTATTTCAGAGAAGTGGTAATACTGAATTCATTTTTGAAGAGTAGAAAAATGTTTCCATTTGAAGAAGGAAGATCATTCTATGAGGAGTATGTGGAAAGCTATAAAAATGTAAAGGAGTGTATATTGTTATGGGAAACTTAAGCATTCATAGCCAAGAATGTCTGGAATATAGATCATATAGGGGTTGGGTGGCAGTGGATGGAGGCGTGAAAAGAAGAGTAGTTAACTAGCGAAGGCTGTGCATATTGAAGTGGTTTGAGTTCATCACCTATGGTTATAGGGAACCACCAAATGATTTTGAATAATGAGATTAGATCATCTCATCTGTGTGTCAGCACTGATAAAAATGGCTTTACAAGGAGGTAACATAGTTACACAGTTTGGGGCTAGGTACTCAAAGAGATACAGGGGTAGAATGTAGGGAAAGCAATCTCAAGGCCACTATGTAATATATACCTGAGGTAAGAACTGGGCCAGTTCCATGGCACATGTGGTGCTCAAGAGAGACCAGATCCCTCATGGCAACTGTGGTTTGAATCTCCAGCTCAGTCAGCCTGAAACAACCCAGATCTATGTGTAAGTGCCTGAGATAAAACAGGGTGAAGGACTGGAGGAAGGTCACTGCAGTGTGACCAGAGCCTGTCCAAGGTGCTTCTCTCTCTCTCTTCCCACACCACAAACTCTCACTCATAGGCACACACTCTGTCATAAATAAAACTTAAAAATGTTTTTTACAAAGAGAAAATTGTGGAAGATGAAGTGTTCCTTGGCTTGGAAGCGATCAAACTGGTGGCTTTTTCAAGAGCAGATTTGGTGGAGCTGTAGGCAATGAATACAAGTTTGTTGAGGAGTGACTATTAGTTAAATAAGCAACCTCAAGATTAGTATTTTTTTTTTTTTTTTTGAGAGGTTTTTGCTATAGGGCGCATGCACTCACCAGACAGACAGAGACAGAGAGACAGAAAGCGAGAAATCACCCCCCAGGGGGGACGGCCACGCCGCAATCTCTTCTCCTCCATTCTCCTCTCAGGATCTTGGGCACGCACGCATACGTGCCCGGCGTGAGTTTAAGCCACCGGGTCCGGGACTCGAACCGTGGTCAACTATATGGGAGTCCAGTGACATAGCCATTACGCTAACTGCTGGTTCCAAGAATAGTATTTTTTAAATAGTTTTCCTGTGTAAGGAAGCAGACTAAAAAAATGGTAAGGAAGCAGACTAAAAAAATGGTAACAGAAGCAAAAAAATGAGCTAAATGATTTTTAAAACATTTTCTTGATCATTGTACATTCATTTGATGGTACAGTGAGAGGGCGAAGGAAGAGCAAAACAGGAAATAAGGTCCCTGAGCAGGAGTGAGGGATTACAATCCAGACATACATGGATGGTAACTGGGGATGATCTGTATGAGAGGGGCTGGAGAGCAGAACAGTAGGAAAGCATGACACACTGTGAAGCTGAGCCACATGGGAAGCTTTTGGTTTGTGTTCAGAGACCTCCCTGAGTATGCCAGGCATACATGGATATCATTCAGGGCTGAGTGAAGCTGGGGTGGACCATGGTGTCAAGACTCTGGTGGGGTGCTGTCTCTTTGTCTCGCTCATTCTCCCTTGCTCATGGGCATCATAAGTAAATAAAACTTAATTATTTTAAAAAGAACTATATGAGATACTTATAAAAAAGTTGGTTGGTGCCAAACTGTTGAGAGTATTATGCAAGGATGATAGATTTGGCTTTTTTTCTTTAGCTGGTAATGAGGAACTTCTGAATATATTTGAGCAGGTGAAAATTGTTAAAACTCAATCAGTGAAAATGAAGTGGGTGGTGGTGATCAGGCTGTTCCTGTGGTGACCAGTGTCCAAGATGGCCCCTCCTGGTATTCACAGAGCTCTAGCCTGTGGCACTCTGGTGTGGTCTCTTCTTGCATAGACTACTGTTCGCTTAGGCAACCAATAACATATTGTGGAAACAATGGCATGTGGCTTCTGAAGCTAGCTCATGTAAGTCATTGTGACTTCTAGCTTCTTCCCTTAGATCACTCATTTGGAAAAGCTAGATTTGATGGCCCGAGGATAGCTTGAGCAAGCCATATGGAGACATCCACATAGTGAAGAACCAAAAAGTCCTGCCAAGAGGCAGAATCAACTAGCCAGGAATGTGAGTGAGCCATCTGGAAGCAGGTCCTCAGCCCTGGTCAAGCCTTCAAACGACTGCAACCTTGGCCAACATCTTGACTCATGAAACATCCTGAGTCAGGACCACCCAGCTAACCCTCACTGAATTCCTAAAGCACATATACTGTTTCAGAAAATAAATTATCATTATTTTAGACTGCTAGGTGTTGGGACAATTTGATACATAACAACAGTTAGTAACTAAGATAGAAGAATCAGAGACCCAGAGAGTTTGGGATGGGAATGGAAACTAGACGTGTATGTGAGAACTGAAGAAGAAATTCATACACTCACTTTCCAGAATAATCCAGCCTTGTCTGGAACACCATGTCCTTTTGTTGGCCCAGTCACAGTAGCGTAGGAAGTAGGGTGCCACTGTGTGATACTGGAGTCACATGGGAGGTCTGGCTAGGCTCCTGAATCAATCTGAACATCTGGGCATGCCTGTAAACCTGTGGTCCCAGCTGACTGGGAGGCCACAGGGGAAATCGTAGCATAGAAAAACTCTGTGAAGAGTACTTCTTTGTCTCTCTTACATACTTGAAAGAAAGAAACTTAAAAAAAAAACGACATTAAAGGACTTTACATTGAAACTCATATTAGTTTGGAATAAGCACAACTGACAATCTTTAAAAAAATACACTTTAAAATATAGAACATGGTTAGGCAGTTGGCACAGCAGTAATACTACTGGGCCCACATGGGAGTGTGCTAGGGTTGTGCTTTTGGACTTCCCCGTGCATTCTGTGCATGTACACTTGCCCATGATCCAGGCTGACTGAAGCTGGGGTTGTATCATGGCATGAGGACTCTGTTGGGGGTGCTTGTATGTCTCTCTTTAGCTCCCTTTTTCATGGAAGAAATAAACTTATAACACACACACACACACACACACACACACACAAAGTGTTAAACATTACTAAGAGTTTTTCCAACATCTCCCATGATCTGTTTCTGTGTGTATATATGAAATATCCTTGAACCCTGCAGACCTCTGTTTTGTCTTCTGGTACACTCGTTGCTTTCAAGTCTTCAGCATTACCAGTTTGAGAAATTTTATTTATTTATTTTTAAGGTTTCTGCCACAGTATATATGTGCTCCCCAGAGAGAGAGAAAAAAGTGAGAAATCAGCCCCCAGTAGCAGATGGCAATCTCTTCTTCTTCATTCTCCTCTTGAGATTTAGGCCTTGCACACGCATATGCTCTGGCATGATTTTCAAGCCTCTAGACCCTGGATTCAAACTGCATTAGGCCATGTAGGAGTCCAGTGCCTTAACTACCATGTCCCCTGCTGGCCCCTGAGAACGATGTGTTTTTTTTGTTTTTGTTTTTAAGATTATTTGACAATTATTCTGATTCTCTCTACTGAACTATTCTCAAATAATTTGCAAGACAGGTTGCCCCCTTGTAATTCCTATTTAACAGTCGCACAACCATTCTCTTGCTTTGTCTGTTTATCTGACCTGATTCAAACAAAAGAGTCATAGAACTTCCAGATTCTGAAAACCTGACACACACTGTATGGATAAAAATAACTTCAGTGTTTTCTGGAAGTCAAGCTAATTAGTTGACAAGCACTCAGTTTTCTTAAAAGCCAGAGACAAACCACGAAACTGCCTTTACTTAGATTGTATTCTTAATTTTTTTTTTCTTTAAATGCCCGCTCCCCGTAGTGATTAATAATCGAGTGCTCCTCTTTACCGAGTCCCATGCTTAAATGCTTGGAATCCATGTGGGAATAACAAAGATAATTCATGACCACTTTTTAAATGATTTATTGCCCAGAGCTCACAAAGACCACAAACATATACTTTTCTATTGGTAGTCTTCGCCAGGGATTCTTACTTAGTAAAATATTTATGCTGCCCCCACTTAATACACATGCTATCTCAGGATTTTTAAAAAATAATTTTCACATGAAAATCTGCAGAAATGATTTATTCTCTAGGGCCTAACTTTTTTTTTTTTTTTAAAGAACACATTCATAAATTTCAAAAAGAGCTGATCATTAAAATGGTGTGGTAATTTGAATATGTCCAGTTGAAACAAGCCTGCTTTCCTGTCTTGTCTGCATGTAGAAATGGCATGTTGATCGTCATTTATCATGTTTATATATGCTAATTAATTTAATTAGCCAGAAGACAGTGCAATAATACATTGCTTATGAAAACAGAAATCATCTGAGCCAATAGATAACTCAAAAATTACAGGGATTATATCTTTAGATGATTGATTTTTGCCTAATAACTCAGAAGGGGGAATATTGTTGTCATGAACTATTCTAATGGAAAGTTTGCATAACCACCTTCATTTCTGTGACTGCTGATCTTACACAAATATGAAGGTTGGAGCGATGCCCAAACAGAAAAAGCCTCTTTTGGTTGCGTCCTGTTATCATGTGCCCTCAGCTGGTCTGCAGTCTGGCTGGATGGTATTGAAACCGTGCTTGTCCCTACTCGGGTCCTGCATACTGCACCCATTTCCCTTTGATTAGCCCTTTAACTCACCAGCCCTGATCACTCGCTCTTCCACGCACAGGGTGTCTGATGTGAAGGCCCGCTTTTTCCCATGCCAATCCTACATCTCTGGGTTAAAAGGTAAATTCTTTTGTGGGAGTCTATCATTCTCCATGACCAATTAGAACAAGTCACTAACATTTCCAACAAGTCTTATATACTGTAGTTTAGTTTACACTTCTGAGATGGAGAATTTGAATATAGATCTGGGAACTGCCAGGAGTCTGAATTTCTCTGGCCAATTTAAGGAGCAGTGGCATCAGTATAAAGACCCAGGACTCTGGGAACCAGCAGTTAGAGTAATGGCTATGTCGCTGGACTCCCACGTAGTCGACTGCGGTTCGCGTCCCAGACCGGGTGGCTTAAAATTCACGCCGGGCGCATGTGCGTGCGTGCCCAAGATCCCGAGAGGAGAATGGAGGAGAAGGGATTGCAGCGTGGCCATCCCCCCAGGGGGGTGATTTCTCACTTTCTGTCTCTATGTCTCTCTCTGTCTGTCTGGCGAGCGCATGCACCCTATAGCGAAAATCTCTCCAAAAAAGACCCAGGACTCTGAGCTTAGAGATCTGCTAGTTAAAAAATGGTCAAGCCAAAGACCTCCTGCCCCAGCTCAAAACTAGACTGTAGAGCTTACCTAGGCTATGTGGGATAATCCTATGGGACCATCTTCATGTACATGGTCTATCGTTGACTGAAGTGTCAGTTGGTGCATGACAGCATTTTAAGAGAATTCAGTTTCATCATGCATTTGATGGTGTATCTGTGCATAGAAGGTGATCTACAACTAGTTTTTACTTTAACTTTCTTTTCAGAGACTTCGGTTGTATAAAGTGGGTTCAGTTTGAATATATTATATTCCATAATGTATCATATAGAAATATTTTCTCCTTCTTTACGAAATGAAGTATTTGCATGGGCCAGCCCTGTGGCCTAGTGGTTAAGGGAGCTGAATTCCACAATTCAAATCCCAGCCCTGTGGACTAAAACACTTGCTGGGCATGTGTGTGTGCATGCCCCAAATCCTGCAAGGATGGAGAAATAGGGAAGGATGAAGTGTGACACGACCATACCCTACTGGGGAGTGCTTTCTCCCACTTTGTCTCCCTGCTTCTCTCTCTTACTCTCTCTGTCTCTCTCTGGAGTGTACACATTCCCTCTGGCAATTAAAAAATAAATAAAATGAAATGTTGCTCTACAGAGTAATAGCGTTTAATGTACTCAACATGTGGTCTACACTGAACATTACTATGAGGGAAAACAGTCATAGGAAAAGCATGGAATCCCACTGACAAAAGGGTATAATTTTCATAGAGATTTTCATGGAGAAAGATGACAAGATATGAGTTTGGGAGCAGAAATGAATGACAATTCTTCTATTTTATGGAGGCTAATCTTGCCTCCTGGTGGTCACTTCCTATACTGGCTTTCGCAAGGAGTCCATCATTACAGGAGAAGGTATGCTTAAGTCACGAATGTGTCCCCACAGTCCCCACAGGTTTTGGGATGCACCCAAAAGGGTCCACAAGTCTCACAGTTGGTTTGAGGCTAATTTCTTAGCTTAGTATTTCTTGAGCATGACAATAATAAACATTTTTATTTCCCACTGAATCCTTGTACAAATCTGGATTTGTGAGATATCTCAAGGACATTTTAGCTCCATGTGAAACTCCTGTCAGATGGCAAACTTTGTCTTTCTTTTTTCTTGCTATTTGATGGGTTTTTTTCTAGTACTAAGTAGTTCAATTTATACAGGGTATTTTGCCGGATCCCAACCTCATTTGCCCTTATTTCAGAGAATGGATTCTATTTTAAACTTTTAAATAGAGTTGCATATCTTTCAATTTACTTAAGCAATGATCAATGTGAAATTAAGATAGCAAAAACACAAGTGTATATTCCATTTCACACAAAGTTTTTACTTTCTTTAAACCTCTTTAATTCTATAAATAAATAACAAAATTTAAGTAGTAAAATTTATTAAACTCCAAATCATTGTTATGGTTAAAAATTCCAGGGAAATACTAGTGGCCCTAGAAAATGTTATGGAAATTTCTGTATGGACTTACATTTTCTTCCTTTCTTTCTTTTTTCTTTCTTTCTTTTTACTTATTTATTTTTTAGATTTTTGCCAGAGGGCACATGCACTTGCCAGAGAGAGACATATAGTGATCAAGAGACAGAGAAAGGAGAAAAGTGAGAAAACATCTGCTGGGGTGATGGCGATGCCACAATCCCTTCTTTATTCTCCTCTTGGGACTTTCAGGTGCATGGACACATACCTAACATGTTCTTCAGGATGATGGGTCCAGGACTTGAACCTCAGGGTTGGCCATATGGGATCCATCTCCCATTCACTGTTGCCTTAACCACCATACCACCTGCTGGCCCAATATATTGCAGCTCAACTACTTACTAACACTGGCAAGTTAAGTACTTGGTAACTTAGTTATCTCACCTGCATAGGTATAATAATAGTACTGTTTGCATGGCTATTCTGGAGAGCAAATGAAACCCTGTAGTTAGTTATAAAAGTGCTTAGTTCCTTGGAAGAGATGAATAAGATTTCACTACCATTCATTGTTCTAATAAACACACACTTATTAATTGTCTACTACATGGTAGATAGTGCTTAGATAATATGATGTTACCACTAGTTAAATGCTGACTGTTAATGCTACTATTGCTGGGTTTTAGTACTAGGTATATCTATTCACAAGCTCAGCTATTTTCATTTGTGCTCTTCATTTTTTAATACAGTTGACCTTAAAAAGGTAAGATGATAGAATCCAAACAATATGTCTTACAAACTTGAATTTTACATTTTAGAATTGGTTTGCACATCACTGTGGACAATTGCTACTGCATGCTTAAAAACATCCTCTCTCATTCACCGTTGCCTAAGACGACAGACCAATAGTCAACTGCCTCTTAATCAAAAAACTGCCAAAATTGATATCATATTAATCACATGTTCATTGAGAATATGTTTCTGAAAAAGAAAAGACAATGCATTTACAAAAAAAAAAAAATTAGAGTGAAACTAACCTGTAAAAAAAAAAAAAATCTTTATGATCATGTATCTTTTTTTTTTGGAGAGGTTTTTGCTATAGGGCACTGTGCTTACCAGAAAGACAGACGGACAGACAGAAAGTGAGAAATCACCCTCCAGGGGGGATGGCCATGCCCCAATCCCTTCTCCTCCATTCTCCTCTCTGGATCTTGGGCATGCAGGCACACATGCTGGGTCCGGACTCAAATCCCGGTCTACTATGTGGGAGTCCAGCGATGTAGCCATTACGCCATCTGCTGGTTCCTCTTTTTTTTTTTTTTTTTTTTTTTTTTTTTGAGAATCATTATTATTATTATTATTTTGCTATAGGGCACACATGCTTGCCAGAGAGAGAAAGAGAGACAGAAAGCAGCAAATCGCCCACCTCCCAGGGAGTACTGCCATCTTATACTCCCTTCTCCTCCATTCTCCTCTTGGGATTTTGGACACCCACGCACAAGTGGCTACAGTGAGTTTTAAACCACCGGGTCCAGGACTCAAAGCGTAGTCAGTCATGTGGGAGTACAGCACCTCAACCAACACAACACACCATCTGCAGGCCCCAATGGTCATACATCATATCAAAAGGGACTAGGTCCAAGAAATATCTACATCAAGAAGATTCAGTTGGGGGCCAACAGATGTTGTAGTGGTTATGTTCCTGGACTCCCATATGGCTGACTATGGTTCAAGTCCTATACTCGGTGACTTGAAAATCATGCTGGGCACATGTGCATGCATGCCTAAGATCACAGGCGGAGAATGGAGGAGAAGAGATTGGGGCATGACCATACCCCTGGGGGTGATTTCTCACTTACCCTCTCACTGTCTCTGTCTCTTTTTCCAATGAACACATGTACCCTATGGCCAAAAAACTCTAAAAAATTTAAAAATATAAGATTTAGTTATTTATGTTCTTATATACAGATAAAATTTTTGACATTGTCTAAATTTTAGAACTATCTCACAACTAAAAAAAAAAACTCTTAGAATATTACATTGATCATCCATTTGCTGCTATCATGCAACATTTATACCTAACTCTGACTGCTTAAAGTGTTTATTTCAGTAAAGACTTGAGAAAGCAAGGAAGGAGAAAAGAAGAATAGGGGAAAGAGTAAAAGAAGGCAAGACAGGAGGAAGGAAAGCAGTTCACTAGCTTCTGTCTGATTTTTCACTGTCTTATTATCTATTATCAAGGTTATGTCCTGAAATGCACAATGTTCACACCTAGCTAGGAGATTTTATCTAGATTTTCAGAGGCTGAGAACAAGGCTTGTGCTATGCAAATCTTTCAGTTTGAAATGTCTGACTACGACTTCATTTCAAAGTGTGAATTATTTCACCTGCCTGTTTAAAGTGGTGGGAAAAGTATGTTTTTTCTAGACTTGCCAGTCATGAGAACTGCTTCGAGGTTCATTTAGAGTGACTTGTTATGTGGTTAAAAAAAAAATCTGAACTGAACTTGGGTACTATCTTAGTCAGTTACTGCACTGCTAACAGGAAAATGGAGATTGGGTAATTTATAAAGATGGAGGCTTTATTTGACTCATGAATCTGGTGGCTGGAAAGCCCAAAGGTAACACAAAGTGACAGAGTATGGAATGTTTGGCAAAGTAGAGCCTGGTCTATATCCATGAGACCTCCATCTGCCTCGTTTCTTATAAACTCACCAGGGACTCAATCATGGGGGCCCCATAACCCTAATGACCTGGTAATAGCTTCCTAAATGACATATCTTGCAACACCATAATTGGATCAAGTCTTCATTTTCTTAATGCCATCAAAATGGCTAACACACATTTGGGGCAAGGGTGTATTCAAGGCAAGGGTGTATACAGCAGGGAAAAAAAAAGGAAAAATTTACCATACTACTAGACAAAATCCAAAACTTGACATGTGATAATATAGGCAATATGAAAAGCAGAAAGTGCAAGCATAATATATTTAGAAAATGTTTAAGAATTGCTTAAAGGGAGCAAAACTGACAAGAAATTGTAAGCAGCCAGGGACATTATGTATATATTAATTACAGGACATGGCTTGGGACAGACATCAAGAAATTGACACAAATAAGGCTACTAAGTCACTAAAATCTGGAGTACCATGAACTGTTATTTTGATGTCCACTTTGTGATAATATGAACTATGGATTCTATTGATCTAAATATAATGTCATGGGGCCAGCAGGTGGCGTGGTGGTTGAGGCACTGGACTCCCACATGGTTGACTGTAGTTCAAGTTCTGGACCTGGCCGCTTTCTTTCTCACTTTACCTCTCTATCTCTCTCTGTCTGTCTCTGGTGTGTGCACATGTCCTACAGCAAATTAACAAGAAAGTAATAATTCCTCTCTCTCTCTCTCATACAGAAAGAAACAGTACAGAGAGATACCACGATATCTTTTATCCAGTTCTTTCCATAGTAACATCTTGCAAAACTGTATTTAAAATATAATTAGGATATTGACATTAAAACAGTCAAGATATCAAATGTTTTTAATCACAAGAATTGCTCACATCCCTCATGGTGTCCTTTCATAGTTACACTCCCTTCTCTCCCTAACTCTTGGCAAAGATGAATATGTTTTCTAGAGGGGGGACCAGCAGATGGCATAATGGTTATGTCACTGGACTTCCACGTATTCAACTGCTGGACTCCCATGTAGTTAATCATGTAGTCCTGGACCCGGCAGCTTAAAACTCACCTCGCACTGTGTGTGTGTGTGTGTGTGTGTGTGTGTGTGTGTGTGTATACCCAAAAAATCCCAAGAGGAATTGGAGGGGAAGGGATTGCAGTATGGCCATCCCTCCTACTCTTAGGGGTGATTTCTTGCTTTCTGTATCTCTGGTGAGGGCACGCTCCCTCTAACAAAAAATCTCTCAAACTTTTTTTTTTCTAGAGGGCATGCACTCACCAGAGAGAGAGAGAGAGAGAGAGAGAGAGAGAGAGAGAGAAAGAGAAAGTACCTTCCCATAAGGCATGGTCATGCCACAATCTTTTCCTCTATATCTCCTTTTGGCACTTGGGGCATGCATGCACACATGCTTGGCATGCTTTTCAAATTGCTGGGTCCAGGACTCAGACTATGCAGTTGGCCATGTGGGATCCAGCTGCCTTAACCTTCTCACTACAAGTTGGCCTTTGTTACTCACTTTTAATAATTATGTCATTTCCAGAATATTATGTTAATGGAATCAAACAACTTGTAACTTTTTAGGATCATCATCTTTTACTCAGCATAATCCTTTGGAGATTTATCCCATTATAGATGTACTGCTCCTTGCTTAACCATTCACCCACTGAAGGACATCTGATTGTTTCAATGATAGTTTGAGGCTGTTACAAATAATACTGCTATAGGCATTTGCATACAAATTTTTGTGTGAACATATGTTTTTATTTTCATGAGATAAACAACCAGGAATACAATTACTGGACCACATGGTAGTGGTTATGTCACTGGACTCACACATAGTCGACCACGGGTTAAGTTCCTCCACAGAGTTGATCACGGATCAAGTCCCAGACCCAGTGCCTTAAAATGCACTGGATGCGTGTGTGTACATGCTCAAAATCCTGAGAGGAGAATGGAGGAGAAGGGATTGCAGAGATGGTCATCCTCCCTGGGGAGTGATTTCTCACTTTCCATCTCTCTGTCTCTCCAGCAAGCAACTGTGCACTATAGCAAAGATTTCTCTAAAAAAATAAAATCGCCAAACTTTATACAGAGTGACTATACAATTTTATATTCTTACCAGCAAGGCATGAATAACCCAGTATCTTCACATCTTTCCAAGCATGTTGTATTGGTGTTCTTCTTATTATTTTTTAAAATTTTGGTCATTCTAACAGGTATGCAGTGATATCTCCCTGTGAACTTAATGAAGTTGAAACACTTTTTTTTTGGGGGGGGAGAGATTTTTGCTATAGGGCGTGTGCGCTCGCCAGACAGACAGAGAAAGACATAGGGACAAAAAGTGAGAAATCACCCCCCAGGGGGGGTGGTCACACAGCAATCCCTTCTCCTCCATTTTCCTCTCGGGATCTTGGGCACGCACACACATGCGCCTGGCGTGAGTTTTAAGCCATCGGGCCCGGGACGCGAACCGCAGTCGACTACGTGGGAGTCCAGCGACATAGCCATTACGCTAACTGCTGGTTCCCGAAACACCTTTTCATGGCATTTATTTGTGTTTGCTATCTGTGTATTCTCTTCAGTGAACTATCCCGTTGTCTTTTGCCCATTTTCTAATTGGATTGTTTAATTTTTGTGTTTGTTCATGCATTTCACTAGTATATAATTTTCATTGCATGAATGTATCACACATTATTGAATGGAGTCTATCTATTCATTGGAAGGATAGAATATGATTCTTTGAAAAGACTTGTATGAAGGTCAAAGTGTAAACACAGGAGCAAAGCTGGAAACTGGTATGTGCTTATACAGAGAATCCATATGTGAAAGTTTGTGCTATGGGAAACGGCCATATTCAGTAATTCTCACATTGACTGATATTTGAGTAGGTCCTATTTGAGGGCTTTTGCAAATCCTTTGCTGTGAATATTTTTCTTCGTTACTGGAAACGCAACTAAGTCTCACTCTAGACAACATATGAAGGAGGAACGTAGCCAATATAATAGAGAATTGATGTTGTTTCTTTTTACTTACAATTATTATCTAATAGATATCTAATTTTACATCAGATTATCATCTAACATGATTATACCGATGATTTTCCCACCAACATACAAAATCTTCCACTGTTTGTTTCATATCCATGGCAATTCTCAGTATTGTTTTAAGTTTTGCTCAATACTTGGCTATGGGATACTTTTTTTTTTTTTTTTTTTTTTTTTTTTTTTTTTTTTTGAGAGGTTTTTGCTATAGGGCGCATGTGCTCGCCAGAAAAACAGAGAGAGACAGAGAGACAGAAAGCAAGAAATCACCCCCCTGGGGGGATGGCCACGCCGCAATCTCTTCTCCTCCATTCTCCTCTCAGGATCTTGGGCACGCACACACATGCACCCAGCGTGAGTTTAAGCCACCGGGTCCAGGACTCGAACCGCTGTTGACTACGTGGGAGTCCAGCGACATAGTCATTACGCTAATTGCTGGTCCCAGGATACTATTTCATTGTAGTCTTTCATTGCATTATCCTAATCACTATAGGGGCAGAGCATCTTTTTAACGTTTTGTGGCCATTTGCATTCTTTTAGGTGTAATGCTTATTTATACCCTTTGCCCATTTGTCTCTATTCAGTAAATTGTAGTTATCTATCCACAGAGGCAGTAGTGTATTGTGGTTACAAACACAGGTTGTGAAGTTTAAACCTTAGCATATAATCCTGGTTTATGAAAAGCCAGATTTTAGTATGGGAGGAGAATCAACAGCAGAGCTGGAGATGTTAGACTTTATCATTTTGATTCCTCCTCATTTAAGAGAAGAAGTAACACATGCATTGGCGGTGGAAGGTAGACGCAAAGGTCATAGATAGAAAACTAAAACAAAACGTTACCTGTGTCATATTTATCATTAGATTATTCTCCTTGAAGTTAATGCTTTTCTAGAGAACTGGCACTCTACTCGCAAAGTGAGGATGTATTTTTTCCCTCCGTGCAGAGCTACTAAATGAGTTGCGTGCAGCACTATGTCATGTTAATGTCCTTCTGTCTGTGAGATACGGTGAGCATTTGAACATTCGTCATGTGAGAGAAGGGGCATAATGTTTTTCTAATGGAACATGTCAATGGATCTCAACGCCCTTCCTTTGCTTTAAGAACAAACATCTTCGTTTTACCTGGGTATTTATTTGTCATGAATAACTCACCCCCTGACAACATTCTGCCTTTTTAACATTATCTCCTAAGTGACAGACATCCTCAGCCAGGTTCCGGGAAGCGAACAATCACAGCACATGCTCTAAGCTTTAATGCCTGACAGGATCTCATTGTGGCTTGGCTATCAGGGAACACAGGCACAAAGTTCGACCCATCCAAACAGAAAATGTGTGAGAGCAAACACACGGGATGACATCTAGCACCGAGGGGAAGGGCATTGAAAGGAAACACAATGAACACATCATTTAGAAAAGTAATGGAGGACGTATTTTGGGATGCGACATATATTAACATAGGCTATTTTTAATAAGAGCAAAATCAATACCCTAAATAAATTTCACTTTTCTTCCTTTTCTGCGCTTTCCTTTTATGAAAGGTAAATAGAAAAAATGTACTTCAAATTTGTTAAATGCTTTATAGTTTGAAAGCACATTCCCACTCATGATTATAGCATTTTATGATCTTGAAAATGATTCACACTTCATATTATCAACATCATTTTATATATGTAGAAAGAGCACCTTGCATAATAGATGCTAAATGATCTGCCCAAGATGTGAGTACTAAGGGGCAGAGCGGGATTTGGATCCTGGTCTCTCGCTCTGGTGATAGCCAGGGATCACCTGGCACACCCAGAAGTCTACAGTGATGCTCTGTTGGATAAAATGCACACTTTGAGAAATAAGCTGTGCAGGTCTCCTGACTGCCCTGCCAAAAAGAAAGAAAATGCACCCAAAGGCAAGAGTAATCCCTATGTTTAGGGGACAGTGTCATCTGAAGGTGGAGTCTTGTCTATGCATTGAAGAAAAGAACATGTGACTCCTTGAAAAGACTCGAAAGGGGTCAAATGGAAGCGAAGGGGTCCTGCTGGGGTGGTGGAGGCAGTGGGGCACCACTGCACGATGTTGCGGCCATGTTGAAGACCCCGAGCAGGGATACTGGGTCAACGTGAACACACAGGCTGTACCCTAGGGTGTGGCCGATATTCTAGCTGGCTGGAAGATTTGGAGGGTGGGGCAGGTTGCAGCATAATGAGGTCCTGTTCGCAGTGCCCCCCTCACAGACCCATCCGTCTTAATAAATATATAAATAACTATTTAAAAACAACAAAATCTGAAGCAAAGGAGTGATATTGGGAACTAGGATATGCACAGAGGGAGAAGCCATGCGTGAAAGTCTGATATTTAGTTTTCCTTTTGTACTCTGAGTGAAGTCCTAGCCCGATTCTAATTTTGTTTCTCTTCCTATGTTCTAAAATTCTAATTAGGCTCAATCCTTCTGTAAAATCTACGACATGCACATAAGCGTATGGATGTTTTTGTTTTGAAATAATGGATAGAACCAAAGGAAAATGTAGTCTTCCTCTCATCAGACCTTTGTTGAAACTAGCATGGTAATTATAACAGAGTATCAAGCCGGGGGCTCAGAGTCCCAGACAGTAACTAGAACAGAAAAATCAATAGCCAAAACTATTGCTGGGAGCAACAGGGAAAGCACACTGAAAAGCCGTTTGCTGAGAAGAAGCAGAGCCCAGCAAACAACTCAATAATGGATATAAAATAATCTCAAAGATACAGAAGAATGCTGGTACTTCAGAGGGGAGGAGGAAGAGGACTTTCTAGTTAAACCACCATAAGGGTAATAGTTTTGTTCAGGCCTCTTTCTATATTCTACTAATAGTTCTAACTTCTTTCACCAAAAATAATGAAGATGTTTTAAGTATTCTTATCAACTTAATATTAAGATCATTAGGATAATGTTGTACATATAAGCAAACCACCAGTACCTCATTTCAAATAAAAATTATTTCTATAAATTTTGCCCTTTGGAGAATTAGTTTTTTTATGCCATTATGAAATATGTATAGAATAAGATGCTAGTTATCTTCATGATTGCCTATATAGCCCACGTATTTCTGTGGATGTATTTGCAGGAAATTGAAAGTAAAGGGATTTAATAAGTTTGCTTTCTCTTTTTTTTTTTTTGTATTTCCAGAGAGATACCACATATGAGAAGGTACAGATGGATGAATCAAGTCCCCTTCTGATTCTAGATATTCAATTAACATTATTAAATTTGACAGAACTTTTCTGAAGTGCTGTCTTTTAAAATAAAGCAATTATTCATAAACAAAATTTTAAGTAACGTGTATTGTGTACAAATAAAATGTAGTTTTAGAGTGATCACTTTTCCTAGAAAGGTAAGAAAACAAAATGACTTCATGGTTTAGATCTGTCAGACTTTCTTTCTTTTTTGAAGAGGTTTTCGCTACAGGGCGCGTGCGCTTGCCAGACAGACAGACGGAGGCATAGAGACAGAAAGCGAGAAATCACCCCCCAGGGGGGATGGCCACGCCGCAATCCCTTCTCCTCCATTCTCCTCTCAGGATCTTGGGCACGCACGCACATGCACCCGGCGTGAGTTTTAAGCCACCGGGTTCAGGACGCGAACCGCGGTCGACTACGTGGGAGTCCAGCGACATAGCCATTACGCTAACTGCTAGTTCCCAGACTTTCTAAAAAAAATTAACTAGCATTTATAGTACTATTCACTGTCTGGCTATGTTTGCATTAATAAAATTTAACTACAAATCTAAGTGTCTAAGTTGCTTTTTTATTTCATATATTTGTGGCTAGAAAGTTTGGAGGAAAAAATGAGATATTTTCAAGCAAGCATCATATATTAGAAACTTTGACTATGAAATAGAAGATATTAGATCTTAGCCAAAGACAAATTACCTGAAGCTCCAGGTCAACACTCTGCCCTTAGTCATTCTATAAAGTACAAAAGCATTATAACTACTAATAGATCTCTTTAAAATTATTGTATGAGCTTTTCAAATGATGTTTATTATTACATGAATAGAACAGTAGCAATAAAAAAGCATAAATGCATTCTAAAATCACTATCTGTACATCTGTAAAAATAAAACTGTTCAAAATCTCTCCACATTTAAGTAAACACAGTAAATTGCCAAAGTTTCATTTATATGCTTCCATCATACTTAGTGTTCAAATGGAGAAACAAAATGAAGAAATTGCTTCTTTAAATTTTTGACTATTTATACTCTTAATTTATCTTCTGCTTAGACATTTAAAAAATACTCCAAAGAGGGGCCAGCAGGTGGCATAGTGGTTAAGGCACTAGATTCCCACCTGGCCGACTGTGGTTTGGGTCCTGGACCCAGCAGCTTGAAACTCACACTGGGCACGTGTGCATGTGTGTCCAAATCCCAAGAGGAGAATGGAAAAGAAGGGATTGTGTCATGGCCATCCCCCCCTCCAGATGATGACTTCTTTCTCTCTCTCTTCTGACTCTCCAGTGAGTACACAAGCCCGATAGCAAAAATCTCTCTAGAAAAAAAATTTTTTTCAAAGAAACAAAATTGCTTCACAAAAAGCTTAACTTGCTTAGTGCCATTTAAATTAGTATTTTATGGGGGACAGTAGGTGGCATAGTGGTTAAGGCACTGAATTCTCACATGGCTAACCATGGTTTAAATTCTGGACCTGGCCTGGCAGATAGAAAGTCATGTCAGGGACCTGTGTGTACATGTCCCAAAGGAGGAGGAGAATGGAGAAGAGGCTTCAGTGTGGCCATTCTATGTGTGGCGGGGGGAGTTGATTTCCCACTTTTCCTTTCACTGTCTCTCTCTCTCTCTTTCTCCAGTAAGGGCACGTGCCCTATGTCAAAAACATAAAAAAAAATTATGATTAAAAACATGTATGCATTGTTTTTATGCATGCATATATTCTTTTGACTACAAAGCAATTATTCTTCATTTAGTTCTAAAACAGTCAACGGAGTTGTTCTTCCTTACAATTTGAGAATTTTCTGAAAAATAAGGAAAATTCCCCAAAAAGACTAAGGAATTTTCTCTCCATTGTCTCATCCCAAAGAACTGTAGGCACCTGTAACTTTGGTAAAATTTTATTTGCTGAATGACCCCCAGTGAAGTCAAAAAGAGTCAAGATAACTCATTAAAAATATGACCCTTAAAATCCTTAGGGCTCATGAATGCTGATGAAAAGAAATCTATGAATTCACATAAAAAATATTATTTTACCCTTCTTTTTAACCTCTAGTCTCTCTGTCACTTCAATTGCTAGCACTCAGAATAATGATCCCTCAGCTCAGAAATCTGAAGCAGTATGCCTTCTTGCCACCCACAGGTTAGTAAAAAAGAGGAGAAAGCAATGTATAATCGTCATCTATGGGTTGTAGTAAATGGCACATTATGAATGGAAAATATAACTTATCAGTGTTGTTCATGGACTTTTTTTTTCTTTTTTTTTGGAGAGGTTTTTTTTTTTTTTTTTTTTTTTTTTTTTTTTTTTTTTTGCTATAGGGCACGTGCGCTCACCAGACAGAGAGAGACGGAAAGCAAGAAATCACCCCACAGGGGGGATGGCCACGCCGCAATTCCTTCTCCTCCATTCTCCTCTTGGGATCTTGGGCATGCATGCATACACGCCTGACATGAGTTTAAGCCACCGGGTCCAGGACTCAAACTGCGGTCGACTACGTGGGAGTCCAGCGACGTAGCCATTACGCTAACTGCTGGTCCCTTCATGTACTTTTTAAAAATTATTATTAATTTCCTGAGAGAGAGTAAGTAAAGGGAGAGGAATACCACCATACCTTGATCCACTCCTCTCCGGTTCTCTAGCCAGCCAAGATCATGAGCATGCCCATGGACCCACCAGGAGTGTTCAGGTTGACTGGGGATTCAAACCCAGGCCTCCTATGTGGCTCCAGTATCATGAACAGCACTCTACCATGTACAGCACCATGCTCAGACCCATTAATGAAATTTGCAATGGTAATGTCTTCACAGATATGGTCTAATCGATAAAGTAAATCCATAAATAGATTATCTAATTCATATAAAGGACAGTAATTCTGCCAAGTTTACTTTTAATAGCTTTCTCTTTTTCTATGTTTGAGGGATTATTATTGACCACAACATGATTTTAAATTAGGACCACAAAAATAGTCTTTTTATATAGAACTTACATTCTTTATAGATTATATAGGTCAGCCCATTATTAGCCTCCATTCAAAAATTTTCTATGGAGCTTTAACTTCTTTATAATTCTTTTTATTATATGTTTATATCTATTTCTCCCCATTTGTGTTTGAACTCCTTTAAATATGGGGAATTTGTCTTATTTTTTCTTACAGATATTTATGTCTATAGTGAACCACTTATTATAGAGGGAACAAAAATAGATTGTACCTGTACCCTACCTTCAGGACAATGGTAAAAAGAGGCAAGGGCCAGAAGAGAGAACATTTAGGTTGGGTCTACAAAAAAATTCAGAATGTGGATGTGCCAAAGGGTACGTGTGTGTGTGTGTGTGTGCACGTGTGTGTATGTGTGTGTTTGTGTGTGCGTGTGTCTGTATACTGGTGGAGAGAAAAAGATAGGGGTGGAGAGAGAATCAATCCAGGTGTCAGAACACAAATGGCTTTTAAAGAGACAGCAATAAGGAAAAGGTATGGATAGAAGTATAAAAGATTAATATGTATGGATAATGTGTGATTTAAATTTACTTGGTAGGAATTACCTTAAGGCAAAAACTAAGTTTAGCAATGGTGTTAAGTGGAAAATCTTGCTCTACGAGAAGGTAAAGAATCATGTCCCTAATAGGAGAAAGAGGGCTCTGAGCTCACCACAGATGGGACTTGGTGAGAGGCAAGTAGAGGATCTACTATTCATTGTTTTTTTAAATGAATTTTTAAAATAATTATTTAATTTTTATTTATCTTTTTTTTTTCTTTTAATTTGACCAAAAAGAGGCTGAGAGAGAGAAAGGGAAAGTGAAAAAGCAAGGCACCAGATCCAGGACTTGAACTGTGGTCGGCCATGTAGGGCCACCACCTGCTGGCCCTTTACTATTCATTCTTAAAGAAAGCCAGTATAGCCCCAAAAGTCCAAAGTTTGTTCTTAGTAGAGTACAATCTTAGATATTCTAATGGGGTGTGGCCTTCCAAGCCCTATGTTCCCAGAGAAAATCATATTCTTCTGCATGTAATCTTGTTGGCTTTTCTTGGGTATCCCATGAATAGCATTGACATGGAGTTCTTGAAAATTATATACATTGTATGGAAGATGACTGCTACCAAATGTTGACAGGTAGATTGCTGTGACTGGAGAACCCCCTCTTATTTGCTCGCTCAATCCAAGTCATATTGCATGAGGTAGCTAGTATGCACCTATTAAATTAGGACCACAAAAATAGTCTTTTTATACAGAACTTACATTATTTATGGATTGCATAGGTCAGTCCATTGTTAGGTTCCATTCAAACATTTTCCACAGATCTTTATCGTTCTTTTCATTATATGTTTATATATATATTTTTCCCCATTGATGTTTAAGCTTCTATTAACTATCTTGTCAATGCCATCCATTTATGTTTAATCCTTAGTGACTTCATGTGGAACTTGAGTTATGGGAATTAAATAAAAACTTTATATTTTGCTAATTCTACCAAAGTTAGTCAATACATCATTATATTCATTGCCAAAAAGAAAATAATACTGACGTATGACTGAATATCTAGAAGCAAAGTTAAAAATTGTTTTCTTACATCAAACAAAAAGTACAAGTTCATTTAAGTGGGGCCAGCAGGTGGTGTGGTGGTTAAGGTGCTGAACTCCCCCATGGCTGACCGCAGTTTGAGTCTGAGACCTGGCAGCTTGAAATTCACACGGGGGTGTGTGTGTGTGCTTGTGTGCCCAAAATTCCAAGAGGAGAATGGAGGGTAAGGGACTGTGGCATAGTCATGCCCTCCTGAGGGGTGATTTCTCACATTTTCTCACTCCAGTGAGCAGATGAGCTCTATGGAAAAAACCTAGGGAAAAAAAGTTCATTAAAGTAATCTCAGCATTTAATTTTTCAATTGCTTTTGTTCTGCTGTTTTAAATAAACAGTTTTAAATTACTTTTATTTATTTTTAAAAACATTTTAATAATCTTATTTATATCTTCCTTGAATGAGAGAGACAGAACCAAAGAGACAGTGAGATCATACCACCAGTAAGCTCTTGGTGCCATGATCCACTCCTAGCCCCAGCCAGCTCCAGACCATGGGCATGCACATGCCCCCTTATTCATGGAGGTCTCTGGATGCGAACCTGGATCCTGTCCATGTGGGTCAGCCTCACAGAGTGCAGTGCTTAACTGCTGTGCCACTATCTAGCCCCAAAATTGCAGTTATTACTTGTGTTTATATAAATTGCTAATTTCCATATATAACTTGATATGTTTAACTTACTTAATGTAAATACATTATAGGAGCTACTCAATAAAAATCATTATAAACCTAAGTGAAAGCTAAAGAGAGTAAGTAGAAACAGATAAAAATTAGAAAAACATAATTATATATAATGTATACATAAAAGTAAGCAATACTGTGTTAAATACAAGAAGAGAAGCATAATATCTATAATATCAGTTATCAAATGTATGATATAAACTGTAAAGTAAAATAAATGTTTATTATAATCAATATTCTATTCTTAATTACTATCTGAAAATTGGCAAATTCAGGGTATGTTCGGTGTACATGAGGCAGCTCTACCTTTATGAATTCTCTCTTATGAAATGCTCTCTCTTCTTTCCTCTATTTATCGAAACTGTACTTGTCTTTCTAAATCCAGTTCAGATTTCTCTTATTTCCTCTAAGCACTTTGAGTCCATAAATATTTTAATAGCTTTTGAATTTCTAGAATATTAGATGGTTTGTTCTATATAGTTGGTATTTATTTATGTACTATCTGTTCATACTCTTTCATCCAATAAATGCATATGATGTGCTTAATACCTGCTACGTACCAGGCATTATGCCATGTGTTAGAAAGAGGAAAGTAAACAAAGCAGATCCAGTGTGCACGTTGTAAAAGCTCCCTACTAATTGGAGAAAAGAACTTTCCACTGAGCCAATCATCATGCCAGGAGACAAAGACTCGGTGATATGGGAACATGCCACTTACCCCAGATTCATTCCATGAACCTCAGAGAGGTTCCAGTGCCAATAACACCGTACAGAAGTCATAAGACACTTCTCAAAATAAAAGATAATTCAGAAAGAGGACAACTAACTATCAAATAGCATTCAGATTCCAAAGGGAGAGCTCTTACAGTTCTGGTAGAAAGATAAACAGTTAAATTACTCTAAACTCAGAAGACTCGTGAGAGTAGGGAGTCTTTGGGAGTGTATCTGTTTGAATGCATTTATGGAAACAAGGGTGAGAAGAGCTGGGCTTGAACTAGAAATGCAATACTTGCAGACCTTAGTGAAAAAGGATAGTCAGAAATAGATAGTGTATGTACGCAAATGCTCAGCTTTTCTTTCTTTATAGCTTTACATAATCCTATCTACAGAGAAGGAATCACAACAAAATTTGCAAAGATCTTTACTGATACAAATAGAATATTATACTTTGTATACTTTACTAATAGAGTATTAGAAAATATTTCCAATTTATTTTTTTATTTTTATTTTTGTAGAGGTTTTGGCTATAGGGCGTGTGTGCTCACCAGAGAGAGAGACAGAGAGACAGAAAGTGAGAAATCAACCCCTAGGGGGAATGGCCATGCCACAATCCCTTCTCCTCCATTCTCCTCTCAGGATCTTGGGCATGCACGCACACACGCCCAGTGTGAGTTTAAGCCACCGGGTCCAGGACTCAAACTGCAGTTGACTACGTGGGAGTCCAGCGACATAGCCATTATGCCAACTGCTGGTCCCGAGAAAATATTCCCAATTTCTTTAAAAAGGTGAAAAGATACACTAATCTAGAAAATGTAAGGTTAACTCTAAATATTTCTTCACTGTTAAGAAGTTTTAAACATTTGTTTTAATTAAAATTCTCCCAAAAGGTTACAAATAAGATGGTTTTTACATAATCATCTCTTATATAACTAAGTCTTCTCTTAGGTAGTTAGCTAAGCTAATTGCCATTTTAATTGCTTTTTAAATCATATATATAAGGGTGAATCACAAGGATTTTCTCTCTACTCCATTGCAATCTATAATTGGTGCAAACAAGTCACCAATCTTATAGTGGCATCTGAGTCAATGATGTGATTCACTTAGAGCAGTCAGCCAATGGATAAGCAATTCTAAACTATTTTGGTTAATGCATGTGTTGAAAACTCCAACAGACACATGAAAAGGATAGACATTAAAAATTAATTGATGTGGGGACCAGCAGGTGGCATAATGGTTGGACCCCCCCATTTGATCAACCATGGTTCAAGTCCCAGACCCAGTGGCTTAAAACTCATGCCAGGCTTGTGTGTGTGCATTCCCAAAATCTCGAGAGGAGAATGGAGGAGAAGGGATTGTGGTGTGGTCATCCCTCTTGGGGGGTGATTTCTCACTTTTCATCTTTCTGTCTCTCTGTCTCTTCATTGAGCACATGTGCCCTATAGGAAAAATCTTTCTTAAAAAAATAATTGATGTGAAATTATAAATGTCATGAAGAGTTACTAGCATGTGCTAAAAACAATTACAGGAAGAGTAACCATTTTTAGAAATGCTTGGGACCAGAAGTGTTTTGAATCTTGCATTAAAAAAAAAAAGTCTTTGAAATGTTTGCATATATATGAGAAACTTTGGGGATGGAACCCAACTCCAAAAATAAAATTCATTTATGTCTCATATACACCTACACATACAAGGTCTAAGGTAAATTTATGTAATATTTGTGTATCGAAGTGTCGTGACTGCATCTTGTCTTATAAGGTCTGGTGTGGAATTTTCTACTTGTGGTGTTATGTTGGCATTTAAAAAGTTTCAGATTTTAAGCACTTTGGGCTTTTAAATTAAGGATGCTCTCAATTTTTATAACTTTCCAGGCAATGTATTAGAAAAAGGAGGAAAGAAGGACCAGCAGTTAGCATAATGGCTATGTCGCTGGACTCCCATGTAGCCGACCACAGTTCGAGTCCTGGACCCAGTGGCTTAAACTCATGCCAGGCGCATGTGCGTGTGTGCCCAAGATCCCGAGAGGAGAATGGAGGAGAAGGGATTGAGGCATGGACGTCCCCTCTGGAGGGTGATTTCTTGTCTTTTTCTGTCTCTCTGGCAAGTGCACACGCCCTATGGAAAAACCTCAGACCTCCCCAAAAAAAAGAAAAAGGAGAAAAGGGAATATTTTTGCCATGATAAATTTGTTTAAAACAGTTAAAATGCAAATATTATCAGTAAACAAGCAAGAGTTGAATTGAAATGAACTGTCTCTCAGGATTTCTCCATAGAACAGCTTTGTATACAATGACTACACCTAGGGATTTTCTGTGGGCAAATGAACAGTAACCATGTGAAGCAATTGGTCAATCATGTCTTCAACTAAGTAAGCTATAATACTGTTTTTTTCTTCTCTTCCTTCTCTCAGATCTCATAATACAGAAAGTCAATGGCTGCTAGGACTGCTTATGGCAGTTGGACAGACACTCCTGAAGCTGAGTGACAAGTTTCTCAATATATTTATTAATCCACTAGCAGCAGGTTTGGGAGTTGCTGACTCTGCCTGGCTGCAGGCCTGACATCTAGCCGGCTGAAAGAGCTCCTTGCTGTGACAGCACCTCGGCCCATTTACACTCGGTCTTCTCTAGACTTGGCTCTGATAGAACGTTGTCTTCAGTGATTTTACAGGTTCCAATTTTGGGGAGCTGAAGTTGCTTTTTCATAAAAACAAAACAAAACAAACAAACAAAAAACAAAACGCCTACACAGATAAGGCACATTGATTTTTTTTTTTTTTTTTTTTTTTTTTTTTTTTTTTTTAGAGAGATTTTTGCTATAGGGAATATGTGCGCACCACAGAAACAGAGAAACAGAAAGTGAGAAATCACCTTCCAGAGTGGATGGTCATGCCACAATCCCATCTCCTCCATTCTCCTCTTGAGATTTTGAGTACAAATGGACATGTGCCTGAAGTGAATTTTTTTTAATTTAAATTTATTTATTTGCATTCATTCACTGTACATCATTACAGCATACAAAATGAGATTTTTCCATCCAGTGTACACTGTATATTGTCTCAATCAAGCACATCAACAAACATGTTATTGTCAGCAAATAATTTTCCATTTCTTGTTTTCTGTATGTTTTGCTTTTTTCCCCCATCCTTGATTCCCTATCTCTTACCCTCTGCCATCTCCCACTCTCCTCCTACACTGTCTCTGGTATCTATATTTGCTTTCTATACTGTTTCCCCCCCACACATTTTATTGAATTACTAAAGACCTTAATTAATCTAAATATTTTAATAGCAAACACAGCTGATATATACATTTCCACGAACACAAGTCTAACGTTACGCATCCTATAAAGTAGCACCTAGCTGGGGCTATATATCTTACTGCAGTCATTGAATAGATATTTTTTTTCTGAAACTTCTTTTTTTGTAACTTAATTTACATTCTTTCCCTAAGCATCATCACAGCATACAAAATGTGATTTCCCACCCAGAATATACTGCATAGTTACTTAATCATGCATATTATAAAAAATTTTACATTTCTTGTTCCTAGAATTAGTTTTACCCCTGTTTCTGACCCTCTGTCCTTTCCCACCCTCTTCTCATACTATCTGTGGTGTCTACAATTGTCTTCCATTCCTTCCCCACCCACATTGTATTGATCACACAATTTCTTACATAATCTAACTACTTTCAATGGTGAGTTCACTCGTTACTATTAAGAAAACCAGTTGTAACTTAAATCAAAGAAATGCCAAGGAACTTTGTTTAAGCTGCCGGGTCTAGGACTTGAACCATGATCTACTACATGGGAGTCCAACAACAACATAATCATTATGCCTTCTTGGTCCCTCACATTGATTTTCTTAATAAATAATCACAAATACTGAACATACAAGAAGATACCTTTATAAAAACTAAAAAATCTCCAGGCTTCTTTTATGTAGAATATTGATTTTCAAGAGGCTTATAACAAGTGTGGGGGAAATACATCTTCAGTTTTACTAACTTTAGCTAAAGTTTGGTATTGTCACTATGTAAATTCAGCCAACATATCATAGGCACTGGAGGTAGCTGTGACTCTCTAACCGATAGGAGTAAATAATGTAAGATTACAGTTCTGTGACTATCTTAAAAAATATCATTTATACGTACTACTCTTTTGAAACAATAGTTGTTATTTCATCCTCCATTAGAATCTGCTTAACATATATTTAATGGGTCACAGTCAGTTCTGAATTTTTAACAATATTTTAATAAGTGGTATTAATTTATACTAATTCATTCTATCTTTGCCAACATTAAAATGCAGCTATTACATACGATTTTTGAATTTTGAATTAGACATGATGAAGAGTGATTTAGATAAATATGGTATCATTAATAGATGCTGGTAAGCTAATTTAGAAAACAAACAAAACTGCTGAAATTGATGAGCACAGAGAATCATCTCTCCTCTCTAATGTGTGAAACAGACCAGTGGATTTATTAATATGTAGATATGGAAATCTCTAATTTGTATAATTTCAAAGCCCTGGAAAACTTTGATGGACAAGAGTATCTCTGCCTCTAGGGTATAAGAATATCTTAAATTCGAATAGTTGAGTGGAGTGCTTAAGAGCATGGATATTGGAATTAGAATTGGCTTTTAATCCTGATTATACCATTTACTACTTATGTGACCTGGGTCTCAACTTAGTGGTCTGTAAAATTAAGGGGGGGAAAGAAACCCTTCAATGTAAATTTATTTTGAAGATTAAATGAGGTAATATAGGTAAAATTCAGCACACTATATACAAAAAGAAAGGATCAATTAATAGGTGGAAGCTATTCACCAAAATGGTAGCACTCGAAGAATAGCTTTGGAAGTAAAATAGAAGCAATAGTGGTGATCAGATTATTCTTTTCTTTGTTTTAGGTTTTTGCCGTAGGCACATGTGCTCACCAGAAAGAAACATAGAGACCGTGAGAGGGAAAGTGGCAAATTACCCTTCAGAGAGGATGGCCACACCACAATCCCTTCTCTATTCTTTTCCTGGAACTTTGGGCATGTATACACACATGCCCGACATGATTTTCAAAATGCCAGGTCCAGGCCTCAACCAGCACCATAATCACTGCACAACCAGCTGGCCCCAGTAAAATTAAAATTATTCTAAAGAACTGACCATAGGATTCTCTTGTAAAGTAAAAACTCCTGGGGTCAGCTAACTCAGAGGTTAGAAGCTTAGCACAAACCCATTTGTGTTTTTGCTATAAGGCGTGTGTGCTCGCCAGAGAGATAGAAAGAGACAGAGAGACAGAAAGCGAGAAATCACCCCCAGGGGGGATGGCCACGCCGCAATCCCTTCTCCTCCATTCTCCTCTCGGGATCTTGGGCATGCATGCATATGTCCTAGCATGAGTTTAAGCCACGGGTCTGGGACTCGAACCATAGTCGATTACATGGGAGTCCAGCGACATAGCCATTATGCTAACTGCTGGTCCCCACAAACACATTGTTTCTGCAAAAAAAAAAAAAAAGACTCTGGGGGCACTGGCTGCTTAGTTGTCCCTCTGGTAGTAGAAGAGGCACTGAGAGAGGTAAAGGACTGGGAAAAGTAGTTCAAAAGGAGACTCTCATTTAGTCAAAATTATACCTGGAACAAACATTGCCATATTATCCAAAAAGATTTTAAAAAATTATTGTATATAAACCAGGGCATAGTGATATCATGGCAATAAATTCTGGATGTATTAATATTTTTCATGACTACAGCTTAAAATGCAAAAATCAATTCATTAGCTTGGTCAAACGTAATAGTACAGTATAGCCAAAGTTGTGCAGACTGAATTATTATGGGGTTGAAATGATTCTTAACAAGCAAGTAAGTTTAAGGCACTACAATTAATTTTTTTTTTTTTTTTTTTTTTGGAGAGATTTTCGCTATAGGGCGCGTGCGCTCGCCAGACAAACAGAGAGAGACAGAGACAGAAAGCGAGAAATCACCCCCCAGGGGGGATGGTCACGCCGCAATCCCTTCTCCTCCATTCTCCTCTCGGGATCTTGGGCACTCACGCACACGCGCCCGGCGTGAGTTCCAAGCCACCGGGTCCGGGACGCGAACCGCGGTTGACTACGTGGGAGTCCAGCGACATAGCCATAACACTAACTGCTGGTTCCCAACTACAATTAATTTTAATAGAGTCCAACTATTTTATTTATACGACAGCTTGAGAATCAATTTTCTCTCTCCAGATCTTATGTTTCCCTTATATCTGTGTTCTCTGTATCTTTCTCTTGGAAATTAAGTAAAATGCCAACAATGTACCTAAAATAACGTTGAATATTCAGTGGATCGAAGAGATCAAAATAAACCTAAGTCTGAAAATCTATCTAACAGACATATGTAGTTTTAGCAACTTGTTATAAATTCCAGAGTAGCTTGGTGGTGAGCAGGTGGGCAGGTGATGACGTAGTGTTGGATTGGGAGGAATGGAGAGTCCCTACTGGTAAATTAGTTGACCTTTGCATCCAACTAAGGCTCACTGTTCACCAGGTTGAGAGTAAAAGCAGACTCAGAATGACCACAATAACCAGAAGCAATTGACCTTCTCTTAGATCATTTGACATTTTCTACAGCCTACTGGAAACAAAATCTGTACTGCCACACCCCAAATGACAAGTTTTAGATAGAATTTCCAGAAAGTCAACGAGATAAACACCAAGTTCAAAGTAAAACAAATTCATTTCATCTTCTAACTTTTTTCTTAAAATACCATGTGAGCCAAGGGAAGACATATAACCTGTTATTCTTACTTCCTTCATCTAAAAAATAAATAGCTTAGATTAAATGCATTTGGAAGGACCAACGGCTCTAAAATTCTCTCAACCACTGAAACAACATAAAGCAACGCACTAATTTAATTATGGTCTTTCAGCATAACTAGGTTGCTCTATCAGGAGGGCTCTCCTGAAATACATTATTTTTCTCCACTTCTGGCTTGAATATATTATGCTTTCTATCATGACTACATAAAGGATAGTCTGAATGCCTTCAATTAAATATATTCAAATTCCCTAGAGCATGCAGTCATCTTGATTAAAATATCAACAGTTTATTACAGATGAAGTAGTTTCAAAAGAGGACAATCAATGCTCTTCAGGTAGCAGGTGTTCCTGCATTTTGTTCAGAGAGCTAGCTAAAAAGATGCAAAGGTCTTTCATTTCTTGGAGAGGCTAAACAGACTTTTACCTAAGAAAACAAATCATCAAATACAAAGTAAATTTAATAATTTCAAAATTATTTTTCATGTATTACAACTATATTACTCATTGTTAATTAACCCTATTACAAAACAAATAACTAGAAAAATAAGTGAAATGGTGGGAGTAAAATTAAATATATTGAATAAGTTAACTTTATTATTGTAAAAAGTTTACTCCTGAGTACCTGGGGTATTTTTGCTTTTGGTTTCGGTTTTTTAGAGGTTTTGGCTATAAGGCATGTGCGTTCTCCAGAAAGACAGAGAGAGACAGAGACAGAAAGTGAGAAATTCCCCCCCCACCCCCCGCCAAGGGGGATGGCCACACCACAATCCCTTCTCCTCCATTCTCCTCTCGGGATCTTGGGCACATACACACACACACACACACACACACACACACACACACACACGGCGTGAGTTTAAGCCACCAGGTCCAGGACTCGAACCGTGGTCTACTTCATTGGGAGTCCAGCAACATAGCCATTACGCTAACTGCTGGTCCCCTGAGTACCTGTTTTATTTTTTACTTTAAATCTTAGGTGCTCTCAAAAGTAATGCATTTAAATTTGATGAAAAATTTAATACTGAAATGTAAATGAGTTAAAGGGGAGGTAAAAACGAGAAATGTTTTAAGAAGTATACTATTTAAAATATGCACTATTACTAAATTTAGAAAAGGCACAACTCACTTATTTTAACTTAGATGATTAATATTTACATTTCCTCCATAGAAAGAGAGAAACCAAACTGATTTGTGTATCATTCTAATCTTCATTTCAGAACACCTGAGTTCAAGCCCTAGCTCATCTGCTATTTGTGGCCTTCGATTTACCACTCAGCTCATCAGAGCCTCAATGACTCACCCCTAAAATAAAGGCAGCAGAATAATGGAGACTAGTCACCAGTTCCCACGAGCTGAATTCCACTCACAAATGTTCAGCTCAGCTCAAGGTAATAAGTGAGAACTAAACATCTGCTTAATAAACTCTTGGACTCCATAACAAATTAACTGTATAGTTTTTCAAGTTATGTTATTCCTCTTGAAAAGGTTTAAGTACATCATCTTAGAATTATTTTCATTTGTAACTAAAACTCCAAACTCACGCCAGGCATGAATGCATGCATGCCAAGGTCCCTAGAGGAGAATAGAGAAGGGATTGCTGTGTGGCCATCCCCCCGGGGGGGTGATTTCTTGCTTTCTGACTCTCTGTCTCTCTCTGTCTTCCTAGCTAGCGCACACGCCCTATAGCAAAAACTTCTCTCCCCTCCCCCCCAAAATTGTCAATTTCTCAATACAATGTTTTCTCACCTTGTTCTCACCTTGATTTAAGACACAAAGATCATGTTAGTTTCAATTGCATATCCTTGATAAAAAGTAGCTTTCATGTGACCGAAAGCAAGAACTATGAAGGAAAAGTACAATATACACAATATGTAAAAAGCTACCGATCTTTACTAAATATTCTCTAAAGCAACAGCTTTGCATTGTGAAGTTTCTCTGAATTTACTCATTTATTTTAGGAGTAGTTTAAGAATCATATATCTCCATTCTAAGAACTATTATTCATTTTGCTTTTCTTTAAAAAAAAGTCCCATACAATGTATACAGATCTCAGTAAAATCAATATCCATTTCATTATTAAAGTCAGTGTGGAAACATGGGAAAGGGAGTTGGGGGTGAACACATGAGTACTGGATATAGAGATATCTGTGTTCAAATTCCTACTTTCACAAACTACGTATTTAGCTGTGAGGAAGCTAGGCTATTTCTGTTAGGTACTTATTCTTTAATTTTAAAATTTTGTTATAGGGCATTTGTGTGCATGTGGGCAAGACAGAGAGAGAGAGAGAGAGAGAGAGAGAGAGAGAGAGAGAGAGAGAGAAAGCTAGCCACCAGGCCCAAGACTTGAACCATAAATTAGTCATGTGCGAATCCAGTGCCTTAGCCACCATGCCACCTGCTGGCCCCCTGTGAGCCTTTTTTTCCCCTTTGGAAAAATGAAGTTCACACTCTTTAATCCAGAGGGTTATGTAAAAATTACATAAAGCAATATAACTGTTGATATTCCATAGATGACATATCCCGGCATGTATCATTGTCATGATCTGTACTTGGTAATCCCTCATATAAACTATGCTACCATTAAATAACTCCTCGACATTCACATAATTTTTTGTCTGATTGCATGTGTATATTCCTATCACAAATTCTTCAGATTAGACAAGAATGCCATGCACATAACAACCATGCCTTCACAAGGGGTTTCCTTCAAAAGGAGTGTCTAGAACCCTGCAGTGGACTCTGGAGGTCACCATTTTCTTGGTGCTTTATCTAGCAGTCCCTTCTCTGAAGATCTGAGAGGGACATACAAAAACTAAACCTTCAATCTTGCTGTCAAGACCTTATGCTCCATTTGTTGAAATAAAATAATTATCAATTACCAGGCAGTGAGGAGGAATCATTTCTAGACCTATGAAAGAGACTCAGAAAAGGATTCCTGATGGTAGGCAAAGGGAATGAAGCAAAGTTTGGTGAAAGGCTGGATCTTCCACATAGTGTTGGACTCAGTGTGGAGGGAAAAGAGGAAAACATGCAGAATAGGCTTTCCTGGGGACAGGTGTTGCTCTGAGCCAGAACAACACAGGGAACATTTTAAAAGCTGAGGAGTAAAGAAAGAAAGAAAGAATAAAAGGCAGAATCCTGGTCCCTATTGGGTTTGCCATCTGGCTAGGATGCTTTCAAACTAATGAGCAGGGTGAAATCCAGCTTGGTTCCACACAGGCAGAGGCCTAAGGAGTACTTTGTAGTGATGATCAAGAATATGTATCGTATTAATCACCAAAATGAAATGATTGTCTTGAAATTCATGACTATGCAATAAATACATTATGAAAGATTTCTTTCCTTCACAATCCATATAATTAAGAATAAGTATATACTTGTTAACTATGTGGGGATTTTTTTTTATATGCAATAGGAAGGCAGATGCTGTTGAGTTTCCATAGGAATCAACTGGAGACACCACAGGAGTGCTACATGATTTGGTAGGAAGCCTAATAGCTCAAAACAGTTTAATTTTACATTTCATATTAATGAAGTTTGTTGCTACAAGATATATAACATGTAAATAAGAGTGAAGCAAATAAAAGCACAGCCCAAGAGCAATACCAAATCCCTCATGGTATGCCTACCATGTAGTCCAGTATCATATTCGAAGGGGACAAGTGGAAACTCCCTGTGAGAACGTTAGGTGTTAAACTTTAGTAAGTTTCCATATTTCAATATAAGAATAAATCATTGTGATCATTTGCTACATGCATCTTTAGGCAGGCCTTCCTACATCATTATAGAAGAGTCCTAAATTACAAAGTCAATCTGATTTCTGAGAACACATGGTCTATGCAGCCAGAAGCTGTTCTGACATCTGACTTCCATGGTATTCGGGTCAGGTATTTTTCATCGGTGCTGAAGCACTTCACCAAAACTCATGTGTGATAAAATGCAATGGCCTCTGCATTACGTTTTAAAGTAAGCTTTCTTGGAATTCCAACTAGATTCTTGAAATAAGCACACATTCACATTTCCTTTTTGCTGCTGGTTCAGCTTGCTAGAGTGAAGGTATTTGAACTAAGTCTCATTAATATTAATATTTACTTTGTTATTTTGTTCCCCAAACACTGTCACTTTGTTATACTAAATTAAAGCTCTGACAGAAACATCCAATTAATCCTCAGTAAGAAAATGCATTACCGTGTCACAGTTAATAAGCAGTTCAATGCAATCATACCTTGATCATTCTCCTGAGCGGTTCGGTCCTTTGCACGGTGTGCTTAGAACCAGAATGTCTATTATTAGTTCCCTTAATGATTGCTCACATGTGAGAAAAAAATTGGATAGTTGCTCTCCTTTCAGATGTACAAATCATCTATTTTCTTTTATTATAATAAAAAAAATTGGAAAGGAAACAGCTACTTAAGAGAAAAAATGTATATGTCTTAGATGAATTGTGATGGCAAAAGGAGTTTCTGGGACTCGGTCATACTCAGAGGGTGTGACATGGAACTCAGAGCTGGTTCCCATACCCCAAAGAGGGCTGGAGCCACAGGAACAGCTGCTTGGGTTGAAAGGGGGCTTCCTCTGACCCAATCAGAAGAGTTATAACAGACTCCCTCAGGCTATGTGCTACCTGTAGGAACTCTCATAAGGCTCAGAGGCACTACAGGCCGAGATCCTACCTTAATGAGAACCTGAATGGATCCGGTGGCTTTTGCAGATATGAAATACCAGAAGCTCATGGTGCAGGCAGCATGGGATTCTTGCCACACAGCGCTCTTGAAGTGTGCTTTGTCACCCCGAAGCCCCACTGGAGTAGCCTCCAGATACATGAAGTGTCCTAGGAACAAGGACCAGGTTCATACAGCAATGAAATAACAATGAGATTATTTTAGCTTTTTTATAATAGCTACAGTTTTTAATTGCATTTCATATCATCTAAGCTGCCAAAGGCGTTTCCATTGAAACCAAAAGGAAATCGAATAGCCTTGCCTCTAGCTCCCTGACAATACAATTTCCAACTGTATGTGCTTCTAGCGGTGTTTCCCTGTGTGCGGATGAACTGATCTGACAAGACATTTGTCATCAAATCTATAAAATAGTTACAGAAATCATTTCATGGACTCCCTGAACAGTCCAGTGATTGTAAAACAATGCAAATATTCCATTTGAAATTTAAATAAAGAAATACGACATGCTTTCAAAAATGCAGTCGTCTGTTAAGGGTATAAATAAAATACTGTGGATTTTTTTTTGTGCAACATGAGAGGAAAGATACTGAGTTTTATCCTTATGTATCGAAATGCCAGCACATTTCATATATGCAGGGCTGAGTGCTTGGTTGGGGTTTAGGTCTTCGTTTCCCTGATGTGCTGAGCCTGACTTGGTTGACTTGTTTTTCAAAGGCCTATAGAATTTCAATATTTAGATATCTTTATCCTACTCTGGAACATCCAGGAATTCAGGATCCCTTCATCTTGCTAATGTCTTTTGTTCCTTGACCAATGAATCTGAATTTTTTTTTTTTTTGGAGAGATTTTCACTATAGGGCACGTGCGCTCGCCAGACAGACAGAGAGAGACATTAGAGACAGAAAGCGAGAAATCACCCCCCAGGGGGGATGGTCACGCCGCAATCCCTTCTCCTCCTTTCTCCTCTCGGGATCTTGGGCATGCATGCACACGCGCCCGGTGTGAGTTTTAAGCCACCGGGTCCGGGACACGAACCGCGGTCGACTAGGTGGGAGTCCAGCGACATAGCCATTACGCTAACTGCTGGTTCTCTGAATCTGAATCTTGACCTCAGCTACTTTACTACAAAAAGAGCCATGCCCACCACCCTTCACATACGTGGCATACAGTTACGTCGTCACAGCCTTCAACAGGTTTCAAACTCTTCTCCCTTCACATACATGATCTCATTTGATTTCCACAACCCCTGTTAGGCACCCAGGGAAACGTTTATTACCTACACTTGACAGATGAAGAATTTGAGAGTCTGAAAGTGAAATGTCTGGCTACCGATCAAACGAATGGCAGAATCCAGGGTTATTGATTACAGTGTATGCCATTTAGGGAAGGGTAAGACGGCAGCTTGTGTCATCACCTAACTATCAACTCAATTACTTAAATAGTGATTGATATTAGAGTTTGACTACTCTCTGTTAGGAGCTGAGTTGTGTGCCTCCTATTTCTACCCCGCCCCCCCCAAAAAAAAGGCAAAACAAAACAAAACAAAAAAATCAAGCAACTATTAAAAAAATACAAAAACACAAAACACTGAAATCCTGACTCCCAGGTCTTATAAATATAATCTTATTCAGAAATAAGTTCTTTGCTGATGATCAAGATCATTAGGATGGACCCTATCCAACATGACTATATTCTAATCAAAAGGGAAATTTGAGACATAGAAACAGATATGCATAGAGAAAAGACAACGTGAAGAGAACCACCATCAACAAGCCAAGGAATGTCTGAGGCTGCCAGAACCTAGGAGAGAGGCATGGAAGAGGTGGTTCTTCCTCACGGCCTTCAGAAGGAATTGATACTGTAAACACTCTGATCTTGGGCTTCCAGGTTCCAGGACTGTGAGACAATAAATGGCTGCTCTTTAAGCCAGCACATCCATGGCCTTTGTCCTGGCAGTCCTAGAAAACAAAGTCCCTCCTCTATGTTTGATTGGCATAAGTGTCAACATGGTGCCCTCTCCAGAGCTCCCCAGTTGCTGTCAGGATAAACAACATGATGTGCATTGTGAATGAACATGGTTAGAGCAACTATACCAACCTAAAACCTACCATTTTCATTTCCAAGTGTGTGGTCTCTGGGAGGTCTTAGGCTTTGATGAGAGCCAAGTCCTAAAGCCCAGTCAAAGTTCTCAGCCAGGGAGTTTTGCCAGCCACACCAGCCTTTTTCAAAAGTACAGGAGCTACCACATTTATTTTCATCAGTATTATCTCCACAGTCATCTACAAAATTACAGCTTTGCTCTAGTCTATAGCATTTGCTGTTCCGACATTCCTGATAGCCATGTGGGCAGTGACCTACAAAATAAAATAAAAACAAAGAAAAGAATGAGAGAACACTTAGCACATTCAGTGAGGTCAAATGGCGGTAAGAATGAATTCATTTCAATACGTAAAAGAACATGGTATTCTCAGGAATTTGAATCCCTGATCAGATCTTTCTCTGAATCCACTCTAGAGTTCTGACTTACATACATCACACATGAGGATCATTCACAAATGAATAAACAAATACATAAGTAGATAGGTGATAGATACAATAAAGTGATATATATATATGTGTGTGTGTGCATAAATTTTATTGATATCTATAGTTTTATTGAATCACTTTATTGACCTAAGAAAGTACCCCAAGTCTCCCCAAATGCAGCATTTCTTTCTTTTCTTCTTTTTAGAGTTTTTTTTTTTTTTTTTTTTTTTTTTTGCCTTAGGGTGCATGTGCTCACTGAAGAGAGAGACAGAGACAGCGAGAAGGAAAGTGAGAAATCACCACTTTCACTTTCATCCCCCTGGGGGTGGGGGCCACATTGCAATCTTTTCTCCATTCTCCTCCCAAGACCTTGGGCACGCAGGCACAGTCACCCACATGAGTTTTAAGCAGCCAGGTTCAGTACTCAAACTGAGGTAGGCCACATAGGAGTCCAGAGATATAAGCACTATGCCATCTGCTGGCCCCAAATGCAGCATTTCTTATAAGCTGTGCCCAAATATATAAATTATATCTAAGACCCTAAGTGAGGCCTTCTTCTTCTTTTTTTTAATCTTGAAACAAAATTCTTAAGAAATGATGGGACATTTGGAAATATATTCCATGAGTGTCCATTCATTCCAATACTTTTGAGACACTAAATATATATTTCCTCAGTAGCATGACCATGCATAGGTAACTAATAACCACTTTAAAATGGATTTTCCTCCTAAGTGTATATTATTTGTCAGTTTAGAATTTTAGAAGGAATTTCTCTACCAAACAATTTCTTATATTTTGTTCACAACATATAAGAGAAAGAACAATACTATTGAGTACCCGAGTTGGACTTCTGGTGCTGATATTTATCAGTTATGTGACTTGGATCATACCAATAATAGATGAACTCTCTCATTTCCCTATTTAAAAAACAAAAAAAAAGCAAAATTCTAGAGAAAGTAAGCTCATTAAAGAAACTACTGTCAGTGCTTACAACAGTGAGTGATCCAGTTTTGCCGATCAGTATATATTAGACCAATAAATGAATTAGTGAAATCAAGTGCTTTGGAAATGATAAAGCAGTTTAGTATGTACACTTGAAGTATTATTATTATACTTGGCCAATATTACAATAGAACTTAACTCTTCGGGATATTAATATTTCAGTAGGAAACGTTCAGAAATTCAAACAGGATTGCTAACACTGTAGGATTAGAAATTTTCTTCCTGGGACCAGCAGATGGCGTAATGATTACATCGCTGGACTCTCACGTAGCTGATTGTGGTTTGAGTCTTGGACCTAGGGGCTTAAACTTCATGTCCCAAGCGTAGGAGAAGGGACTGTAGCATGGCCATCCCCGCAGAGGGGAGGGGTGATTTCTCGCTTTCTTTTTGTCTCTGTCTTTCTGGCAAATGTCTATGTCCTATATAAAAAAAATACCTCTCAAAAAAAAAAAAAAAAAAAAAAAAGGGAAAAAAGAAAAGGGAAATTTTCTTCCTTCTGGCCTTTCCCATCTGCTAGGCAGAGGAGCTGAAAACACCACTCCGTACTTCTCATCAAGGGTGGCAGCTCCCGTGGCTGAAGGGCAGGATGTCTGGTGGTTGAGAGCTGATGTGGGGCAAAGGTAGAAGGTCATATTTCAGGGATTTATTGTAAGGTCTTCAGCAACTGAAATGCCTGCTGATAAATCTTCATCTACAAACTGTTATGTTCTGGATCAGTCTCACCTTTTACATACTTGATGGCCAAGAAGGAAGAAAAGGAGAAGATAAATGTAATGCCACATAGAAACCAGTGGGAAGGAAGGAAATGTGTTTTCAAGTCTCTAGCCATTCCATGCATAATGCTGTTCCTGCAGGGCTTGTTTGAGGTTGCCTAATTAAATGTTTGTTTTTTTTTTTCTTTCTACTAGTAAAGCCTTTGAAAGTAAGTTTCAACCATGCATTCTGCCTCTAACAGAACTTTCTCGTCGAGGTTAATTGCTAACATTTTTCTTTCTTACAAGGTAGAATTAAATTATTTTTATTTAGTTCCTGATTCAGATTTAGTAGATTGGAGTTAAGACAGAAAAACCTTTAACATTTCAGAGCCTGACCCAGAATCATGATATTAAGGCATTTTTTGATATAGAAATGGAAATCACTTACATTAACCTCTCATTTATAGATGAAAAAAATAAGTGTTATAGGTATTAAATAACTTGTGGATTTTTTTCAAACACAAAGATATAATTTGGAGCCAGGTCTGTTGTCTTTAAAATGATTTTTTAAACTAATTGACTTACAAAGCAGCATCATGATATGAGATCAACACCACCAAGGAACTTTGGAAAAAGTGATGCTGACTACCAGATGCATAATTTTGCATGGGGCACTGAGAACCTGAGAAATTGCTAGATCATTTAATTTTACACATGTTGGCATTTGCATTGATTCTTTCAGTTATAATTTGTTTGGGGAAAAAAAATAAAAATAAAAATGGTCTCTAAGCTGCTTTTATCCAAAGTGACTGAAAAGCACCAAAATAGATCTTAACACTCATGGTCAACTAATTATCAACAGGGACACTGAGAGGTCACAATGGGAAAAGGATAGTTTACTTAGTTAATGGTGCTGGGAAAACTGGATTTCCACATGCAAAAGAATAAAACTGGATTCTCAGACCATAAACACAAATCAACTCAAAATGGATGTGACCAAAATATAAGACCAGAACTATAAAACTCTTGGAAGAGAACATATGGAAAAGCTCTTGGACATTGGCCTTAGTGATGATTTTGTGGATATCACACCAAAAGCAACAATAAATAAATGGAACTACATCAAATTAAAAACCTTTTGTACAGCAAAGAGAACTTAACAAAATAAAGCAACAGCCTATGGATGGAAAAAATATATTTGCAAACCTTATAACTAATAAGGCATTCATGTTCAAAATTTATAAGGAACTCATATAAATCGATAGTAGAAAAATAAATAACCCAGTTGAAAAACAAGTAAGAGACCTGTGCTAGTCCAATTTCTGACTACTAACAGAAGATACCTGAAAGTGGGCAAACTGTAAAGATGTGCAATGAGTAACAAAAATTTAAAAATAGAGGTTTGTTCAGTTCATGGTTTGGAGGTTTAAGGTCCAGAGCCCTTTCTGTTAGGGGTCTTTATCTTTGGCTGCATCACAACATGGCAGAGGGCAGGAGAGCATGGTCTATGTCCCATGTGTCTCTTTTTCATTTTCCTCTGGAATGAATCTCCCCAGAATATCCTTTACTGTCTGTTCCGCAATCAATATTCTGGTCACCACTGTTTATCATCTCTGAGGAGTTCCAAACTTTCTCTGTTCTTCTCATCTTCTGACTCTGTAACAAAATTGTCCTTAATATATTCTACCTTTTTTGTTTGTTTTTCCTGTTCTCTTCCTCCACACTCTGTTCTTTTGCTGATCTCCCAGTTTCAAAGTTCCTTCCAGATTTTCAGGTATCTGCTACTAGCAGAATAGTCCCTCTCTTGGTACCAATTTTTCTATTCTTGCCTGGTTTGTGGATAATAGCAGAAAACCTGAAACTGGGTGACTTACAAACATAAATATAGAACTGGGGGGTCCAAGGACGAGGGCCTTCTAGTGAGGTTTCTGCTGCATCACAACATGAAAAAGCAGGCAGATTTCGTCTGTGTTCCACAATGTCTCGCTTTCTTGTCTCCTCATCGAGAAACCCAGGAGTCAGTTATGGGTCTCTGCCTTGATGGTCTTAACCCCAATCGCTTCTCAAAAGCCCAATCTATCAACACTATAATTGGATCAAGTTTTCACCCTGTTAATCTCATTACTGTGGATTTGGGGGAGACACATGCAAACCACACCGAGACCTAAATAAAATGTTTGCCAAAGACTAAACATAAAAATATGCTCAACATAATTAATCAAAATGTAAATCAAAACCACTATGAGATACTACCTCATAATGTTTAGGATAGCTGCTGTAATAAAGAAGTCAAAAGACAACAAATACTGATGAGAATATGGAGAAAAGGAAACTTGTATACTGTTTGTAAGAATGTAGATTGGTACAGCCATTGAAGAACAATATGGAGGCTTCTAAGGAAATTAAAACTAGAACTATCTGGGCTGGCAGGTGGTGTGGTGGTTAAGGGTACTGGACTCCCACATGGCCAACTGTGGATCAAGTCCCAAACTAGGTGGCTTGCTTTCTCACTTTCCCTCTCTCTTTTTTTCTCTCTCTCTCACTCTGTCCCTCTCAGGTCAAATGAAAATAAATAAATAAATAAATAAATAAGTTAAATAATTCTTGAAAAAAGAAAAAGAACTATCATGTAACCCAGCATTCCCTCTTCTATGTATATAAGAAAAAAAATGACATCATCACTTTGTAAACATACCTGCACTCTTGGGGCCAGGAGGTGGTGTGGTGGTTAAGGCACTGGACTCCCACATGGCTGACTATGGTATGTGTCCCAGACCTGGCTGCTTGCTTTCTCATTTTCTTCTTCCCCTCCAACCCCCATAATTGCATGATCTCATGTATATGTAGAATTAAAAAAAAACTATTAAACACGCAGAGGTAGAGAACAAAACAATGACTAACAGGCAAGAAAGGAATAGGAGATGGAAGTTGGAGAATACAGAGTAGTAGATAAGTAGGCTGAACAAGTACAGAGATCCAGTGTACACGTGACAACTATGGGTAATAAAATTGCACTGTAGATGAGATTCACGCTAAATGAGTATATTTTAACTGCTCTTGCAGCAAACACAAAAATATGGGGAACTAAAAGAGATGATGGTTGGGTTTATTCGCTTCACTTTTTGCTCCATGATAGTCTCCCTATTTATATCTATCATACATCATTGTCTTATATACCTTAATATACACACAAAAAATTTGTGGAAAAAAAAAAGAAAAGCTATGAACTGAAATATTACTGGAGTTCTCAGAGAGCTAGATATCTTTGAGTTTTTACCAGTCAGAGTGGAGAGGACTTGATGAATATGTAGGACATTCAGTAGGAACTCCAGGGAGAGTATACTTTTGTAGAGGGACAAAGTAACTCTAGGAGGAAGTGAAAGGGTACTTCAAAAATTTGCAGAAATAAATAGAATTAAAGTATGACTTTATTCTAGTGCAAAAAAAATGAAGCTCATGCATGAATTTTTTTCATAATATATATTTTCCATGAAGTTTTTGAAGACCCTTCATGCACTCTAGACCATAGATTGGCAAAGTATAGTCTCAGGGCCAAATTGGCCTACCACCTGTTTGAGTAAAGGAAGCATTATTAGGACTTAGGCCCACTTACTTACATAATATCTATAGTTATTTGACAGACTTGAGTGGCAGGGGGGAACAGTTGTCATAGAAACTATATGGCCTGCAAAGTAAAAAATAGTCACTCTCTAGAACTTTACAGAAAAAATTTCCTTACTTCTGTTCTAAATATGCCCTTAAAAGAGCTTAAAAATAAGCCTCCAGAAGATCAACCAGAACTGTAAGCAACTTAACCCCCTTCCAAAACAAAATCAAAAGCTTTTTTAAAGTAATATACCAAATTTCAGCACGCAGCAACACAGAATTCACAGTCAAGCATTAAATTAAAAATGACTAGCATGTGAAATGACTGGAGAATATGATCTATAACCAGGAGAAAAACTTGTCACTAGAAGCAAATATAGATATGACAGAGGTGATAGAATTATTGTAGGGACAAAGGAATTTTCCTGTTCCCTTTGAAGGCTTACTGGAAATCACAACAGACAGATTAAGAAGAAAATAGGCAGACAGATTTTACTTATTATATGTACGTGGGGGCCATGGAAAATATAAACTCGAAGAGGGGTAGATGGTGAGAGCTGACATACCCTCATTGTAGGACAGAAAAGTGGGGGAATAAATGAACCTACTACTCAGACAATGGTTAGTAAATCATCCTCTTTGGGAGCTGGAAAGGACCAATAAGGTACAGAAAGGTGAGGGATGAAGGACAGGACTGCACAGGAACACATGTGGTCTTACTGTGCAGATCGTTTCTTAGGTTACTTCTCTGAGCTGTCCTCAGAAGAACACATAAAAAGTCTGTGTGAGCATGATGATTGTTAATCTCTCTTCATGTTTGGCTAATCTTTCCTGGTTATTTGATGAAGCCCCTAGGAAGGGATTTTAAGACAATTGCATTCCTCTTGGGAAGTTTCCTCAGACAGAAAAGTCTATTCCAAAGAGAGCCCTTCCTTCTGTTTGTAGTGAGAGAGCAAACGCCAAGGTTACAAGAACCTGGATTCCAACGTGACGTCTAGCCTTTTAGATCCCCAGTCTTCAGGGTATCGTTTTCTGAGCAGCAACATTATAAAAAATTTAAAAGTCATGAAAAATATGCTCAATGTGCTCATCTATCATTTTCTAAAATCTAGAAAAGCTACTAGCACTAACAAGTTTAATAACAATATCAATATGCAAAAATCAATGACATATTTCTATTATGTATGTTAATAACTATTATATATGTTAAAAATAAACCATTGCAATTAATAAAAAAAAATTGAGTAACATTCTTTCTTTCTTTTTGTGAGAATTTTGCTACAGGGCACTTAAGCTTGCTGGAGGGTCAGAGAGAAACAGTGACAGAAAGTGAAATCATCCCCTAGGGAGGATGGCTACACCACAATCCCTACTCTCTATTCTCCTTTTAGGATTTTGGGTAGGCACACACATGTGCCTGGCATGATTTTCAAGATGCTAGGTTTGGGACTCAAAGTGCAGTTGGCCATGTGGGAGTCCAGCACCTTAACCACTACACCACCTGCTGCTCTCCAAGTAGCATTCTAACACAATTCTAAATTCTAGGAATAAATTTGAGAAAATACATGCCAGCTTTTTACACTGAAAACTAGAAAACATTTATAAGAAAAAAATAGAGATCCCAAAGAAATAGAATCATAAATGTCAAGATTATGAATCATAAAACCCAATACTGGGAAGAACTCAACTCTCCTCAAATTTATCATTAATTTCAGTATAATTCCAATTAAAATTTCAGCAGTCTTTTGAAGAAATGACAAAATGATTCTAAAAAATATATATGTAAATGGAAAGCTCCTAAATCAGTTAAAAAGTTGAAAGATGTATGGTCCCTAATTTCAGGACATACTATAACACTACAGTAGTTGATATAGTGTGGTATTGACTTACAGATAGATGGTTCAGAAATAAACGCACCAATATGTAATCAACTAATTTTCAACAAAGGTGCCAAAGTAGAATGTAGTATTTTCACTAAAAATACATAAGTTGAATCTAATTATGAGGAGAAATGGGCAAGCATAAATTGAAGAATCTTTTATAAAATTAAATTCCTATGCTTTCCAAAAAGACAGATTGAGCAACCATTGTAGATTTAAAAAGATTAAAATATAATTTTTGAAGGTACAGGGGCCAGCAGGTGGCACAGTGGTTACGGTGCTGGACTCCCACATGGTCGACTGTGGTTTGAGTCTTGAATCCAGTGACTTGAAAATGATGCTGGGTGCATTTGTGTGTGTGCCCAAAATCCCAAGAAGAGAATGGAGGAAAAGGGAGTGCTAAATAGCCATCTCCCATGGGGGTGGGGGGGGTGATGTCTCACATTCCCACTCACTGTCTCTCTCTGTTTCTCTCTGGAGAGCACACACACCCTATGGCAAAAACCTTACAAAATCAATATTAAGGTATATAATCCTTGATGGAATTCTGAACCAGGGTTAAAAAGATTACATACAGAATAATTTTGGAATAATTGGTAAAATTTGAATGAGGTCTACAAATAAGATAATAATATTATATTAATGTGAAATTTCCTGAATTGATAATTATACATGTAAATCAAGGTTTTTTTTTTGTTTTTTGTTTTGTTTTTTTTTTTTTTTGAGAGAGAGATTTTTTGCTATAGTGCACATGTGCTTGCTGGAGAGAGAGAGACAGTGGGATAGAAAGTGAGAAATCATCCCCAGGGGATGGCCATGCCACAATCTCTTCTCCTGTTTTCCTCTCTTGGCCTCACATGCATATGTACCCAGCATGAGTTTAAGCCACCAGGTCCAGGACTCAAACCGTGGTCAACCACATGGGAGTCCAGTGTTGTAACCATTATGCAATCTACTGGTCTAGTGACTGTTTTTTAATAGATTCTGTCCCTCTGACTCTCTCTCTCTGGCGAGCACATGTACCCTAGCAAAAATAGCTCTAAAAAAAAAAAAAAAAAAGAAAAAATATATATGGCTTAAAGTAAAAGGTTGTGATTATTCCCAAACCTTTGAAATAATTTATAAAAAAGTAAAACTGTATATATGAAACAAATGGTAAGTCAGCCAGTGGCATGATAGTTAAGGCAGCTGAATCCCACATGGCCAACTATGTGGTCTAAGTCCCAGACACAGCAGCTTGAAAAACATGCTGTGTATGTGTGTGTGTGTGTGTGTGTATGTGTGTGCGCACGTGCGTGTGCATGCCCATAATCCTGAAATGAGAAATGAATCCCTTCTGGTGTGACCGTCCTTCATGGGGGTCTGATTTATCACTTTCTCTCTTTATCTGTCTCCAGCAAGTGGATATACTTTCTGATGAAATTGAAAAAGAAAAAGGATGAAAAAGAGGAGAAAGAAGAAGAAAGAGGAAGAGGAAGAAGAGGAAAGAAGAAGGAAGAAAGAAAAAGAAAGAAGAAAACAGACCAAACAACAGTATGTGTATCTGGGTGATGAATAGACCTATGTGTTCTACTATAGTTCTTGTAACATTTCTTTGAATGAAAACTGAAAACTGTTTCCAATATGTTTTTCTTTAAATTCAAAAATATATAAAGTACAAAGTAAAATATATATATACACACACACACAAAAAAAAAAAAAAAAAAAAAAAAAAACCCTGGACAAAGCTCCTGTGGCATCTCATCTCAGAGTAAAAACTCTTGGGTTGTCAGAAAAGTCATGTCACATTTTTCTACATGTTTTTCTATGCAAAAATGCGACTTTTCCAACAACCCAGTAGAATCCTTAAACTGCCTTATAGGTACTGTACAACCTTGAACTCATTTTTTCTCTTTTTCTCAATAGCTAAAGACTATCAGCACATGCTTGAAGTTGATCTAATTGGAGTTTATTACATGTTGCAGAAATGGAGAACACACACCATGAGAAACTGTGAAGCATTTCAATGAAATAATATTAAAAATGATTTGTTATAGATACCAGATATAGTGTGGGAAGAGAGTGATAGAAGGAGGATAGTCTGAGGAAAGACATTAAGGCGAAAAATAGAAAGGGAAAAGAAGACTCCTCCATGGCTATTGAGAACTAGTGTTTTCAGGGAAAAAAGAGGAACGAAGACTTTCTACTGATAATTCTGTCTCCAGCCCCCAAACTCAATTTGTAGGGAGCCCCTCTAGGCTTCTCTCTGTCTCTGTCTCTGTCTCTCTTTGCCTCTCACTCTGTCTTCTCATTTTTTGTACTTTTTTCTTTTTAAAATTTTTAAAGGGGGACCAGCAGTTAGCGTAATGGCTATGTCGCTGGACTCCCATGTAGTTGACCGCGGTTGAAGTCCTGGGCCCGGTGGCTTAAACTAACGCCAGGTGCATGTGCGTGCGTGCCCAAGATCCCGAGAGGAGAATGGAGGAGAAAGGATTGCAGCATGGCCATGCCCCCTGGGGGGCGATTTCTTGCTTTCTGTCTCTCTGTCTCTCTCTCTCTATCTTTCTGGTGAGTACATGCACCCTATAGTGAAAACCTCTCTGGAAAAAAAAAAAATATTAAAGGTAAAATATCTTCTTGGCTTTCAGACCCTCCTTTATCTTGCTAACAATCCCCTTTTCCCCTCCCCTCAAGGAGAGGCAAAGGGCAGGACTTTAGAAGAAGACTCCATGGCTACTGAGAACTAGCGCTTTTGCATGGCTTTTTATTTTACTTTATTTTTTTAAATTAATTTTTGATTGTTTTTTTCTTTTTTTTCCTTTTCTCTCTCTTTCTTTTATTTTTATCTCTCTCTCTCTGTTTCCTTTTCTTTTTCTTTTATCTCATCACTCTGCTCCTCAATCTCCATTCAATATGTTTCTATGTGGATCTAAGGGAACCATAGCCAAACATCCAAATACTATTAGGACGTAACATTTTCCTCAATACTCACTGAATCTGTTGCACAAAGGGATAAAAACAGAATGGCAAAGAGATTCCAGATCACCTTTTTCTGCAAGCTCCAGAACGCTCAGATTAAACTTCAAGAAGTAGGAAGAAACATACCATCCATCAGATGACTAGAACTCACCACAGTGACACAAGAAATATGGGAAAGCAAGAAAATATCTCTTCTCCAAGGGAAAAGAATAACTCTTTATCCATAGACAGTTCAATGAAAATCATGGAAATGTCTGATGAAGAGTTTAGAATATTCATAATGACGAAGCTAACAGAGATGGAAGTGAAGAGAGACAATGAACTGCAGAAGAGGCAGAAGAAAGGAGCTGACGAGTTCTAGGAAGTGAAGAAATTCTTGCAAGATCTAAAAGAGGAAATACTATAAAAAAAGAATCAAATGGACCTGTTAGAGATGACAGCTATAATACAGTAAGTCAACATCTCCCTTGAAAGTATTAAAAGCAGACTAGATCATACAGAAACTAGAATCTCAGACATAGAAGATAAAATCGCTGGTCTAGAAAAATCCACCATGAAGACTGAGAAAATTGTCCCCCAAAATGAGAATAATATACGAGAAATATTAGATATCGTCAAACATCCAAACATTGGGATAACTGGTATCCTAGAAGGCGAAGAGATTCATAAGGGCATTGATAATCTATTCCATGAAATCCTGCAAGAAAACCAAACCTAGAGAGGTACTCAAAGATCCAGTCCCAAGAAATACAAAGGACCCCAAATAGAATCAACCCAAGATCGTCTCCAAGACACATTATAGCCAGATTGACCAAAACCACAGACAAAGACAAGATACTAAGATTGACAAGAGAAAAATGGCAAGTTACCTACAAAGGATATCCCATCAGGCTAAGAGCAGACCTCTAATCATACATAATTTAAGTGAGGAAAGAATGGAAAAATATATTAAGTGTTAAGAGAAAAGCAATTTCAACCAAGAATACTATACCTGGCAAGCTTATCCTTCATATGGAAAGAAAAGACAAGAACATTCTCAGATAAACAAAACTTGAAGAATTTACCAACACCAGACCAGATCTCCAAGAAGTTCTCAAGGGAGTGCTATATCTGGAAAATTAAATACAGACACGCAGAAATAAGAATTCAAAAACTAAGAAAATGGTCAACTTAATCATAGGGACAAGTCTGGAGTTAAATATTATATCCTGGAACTTAATTGGAATGATTAAACCACAACAGAAGACAGAAGACAGATTAAATATATGAGACTGAACTGGTGAAATGACATTTTATGACTTTTGACTAAAACATTTCTGATTTTCTTCTAGGCTTTGTTTTCTGGTTTTAAGGATTTTTGTCCTGTCTTGAGTTGTCGATAGGTTCATGTACCTACTATTTTAACAGAATCCCAACCTGTTTCTTGGCTTTAAGTTTTGAGCAAAGTTCCTTAGCATTCCTATTATTTATTAAAGTTAAAACGGATTTTCTTGAAATTAAAAAAAAAGTTTTACTGCCTTTTATCAGGTTAAAATATATTAAGTAAGTATATAAATACTTACTAAAATAACCTAATGGCATGTCACCTAAATCCAAAATGGTATTGGTTAGATAAAAACTGGAAAGAATCAAAAATGTATTTCTTGGGACCAGCAGTTAGCGTAATGGCTATGTCGCTGGACTCCCACGTAGTCGACCGCGGTTTGCGTCCCAGACCCGGTGGCTTAAAACTCACGCCGGGTGCGTGTGCGTGCATGCCCAAGATCCCGAGAGGAGAATGTAGGAGAGGGATTGTGGCGTGGGGGGTGATTTCTCGCTTTCTGTCTCCCTGTCTCTCTCTGTCTGTCTGGCGAGTGCACGCGCCCTATAGAGAAAACCTCTCCAAAAAAAAAAAAAAAAAAAATGTATTTCTTTACATACACAGAAACACAGTTCCTGCTAACATAATAATGTATTTTGATATTTTATCTAAAAAAAAGTACTGACCTCATAACTGTAGATAGCTAAAATTAAAACTCTCAAGAAAATAATGTTTCTATCAGTGTGTTGAAAATAATCTGGTTAAATCAATGTGGTGACATTCTCCCCAAATTTATACTGACTTTTTGTGATGAATTATTTGAAGGATATACAGAAGTAGAAAGAAATGATTTGTATTAAGTAAAGACCAATAATCTCACAGCTTTGACTTGACAAACTAATAAAAAAATTAAAACATTAAAAAATAAAAATAATAAAAAATAGAAAGGCAAGGCATTTACGGCACAAAGAAATGGGTTATTATGTGTTGAGGATAATGGGTATAGTATTCTCAATTGGAATGGTGAGAAATGTATACATGTTGGAATATTCACTTTATAAGCCAAGTGACATATGTGATTGAATGTATAAAAGAAATTGAAATAAAAATTTAAAAAACTTATTTGTTATAGGATTGGGGCTCTGACTAGACTGTTTTGAAGAGGGTCCAAGAAAGTGAGGAAGTGGACTTTTGCTCTGGACTGGGTAATACAATAAGCAGGAATAGGGACCTGTAGGTGGCATGGTGGCTAAGGTGCTGGACTCTCACATGGCCTACCACAGCTTGAGACCCAGACTCAGCAGCTTGAAAATCATGCCAGGTGTGTGTGGATGCCCAAAATCTCAAGAGGAGAATGGAGGAGAAAATAGTATGATGTGGCTATTATCCCCACAGGGTAATTTCTCACTTTCCCTCTCCCTGTTTCTCTCCAGCAAATGCATGCACCCTATGGGGAAAAAAAAGAAAAAAAAAAAAAAAAAACCTAAAAAAATTAAAAAAGAGAAGCAACAGTGACAAATCTATGGTTTAGTATCTTGGAGAGGTTTTGCTATAGGGCATGTGCACTCACCAGAAAGACAGAGAGAGACAAAGAGACAGAAAGCAAGAAATCACCCCCCCCCAGGGGGGATGACCATGCCGCAATCCCTTCTCCTCCATTCTCCTCTCAGGATCTTGGGCACACACGCACACGCACCCAGCATGAGTTTAAGCCGCCGGGTCCAGGACTCGAACCATGGTTGACTACATGGGAGTCCAGCGACATAGCCATTACACTAACTGCTGGTCCCGGTTTAGTATCTTAATAAGTATTACCTGACAAAGGCAAGGCTAGACTATACTAAAGTTGTCATTGATTAGAAGCAGCTTTCAGTCCCAAGTCAAGGTAGGCAAAAGTTGGGTCATTTGTTTCTCTGAGACAGTGTTCTTGTTTGGTCTGTGTTCAAACACAATTAGAAAATGATCTTGTTTTTCTCCTGGCCCATCTCCACTCCAGAACGGATTTGTCTCTGACGCTGATGCTCTGAGGAATTGTTTATGCTCAACATGGAGACACAAAAGACTCACTGTGTATGTCAGGCCAGTTTGTCTCAGCATCAAGGCCTTGCTGATTACACCAGGCCAGGTCCTGGATGTCAAGGGCTGTTTTCTTTTTCTTACTCTGCAACCGTATTTAAGTGGAAGAGAGAAAGCTGAAGCAGCATACCCTTACAATCTGTATACACAGAGAAAATAAAACCAATGAAACTTTTGGCTATTTTCTTGAAAGTAGGTAAAAAATGATGGACCAGAGGCTTTAAAAGATCCAGAAACATTTTAAAGGGCTTCATATTTGTGATTTTAGAACATTCTCTTTATTTTCTCCCCTTAGTAATTTGCACAATAAACTTTAAAATATAAAAGTATTGTAGGGATCTATTTTAACATCGGTATGAAAGAAGATAGCATATAAAAAGGAACTTCATAAAATAGATCATAGTTGCCTTAAGAAATTGACAAAAATTAGGTAGAGAAACTATGATTTGCATTAAAGAAAAAGGAAGAAATGAAGGGAAGCCTAATGAAGAAAAGAAGCTTCAGGCTTCAAAGGAGAAAAACCTAATATGGGTCCCAGCTGGCTTGCAATTGCAGTATGTCTAAGGCTCTCATTCAAGAAACAGCAGGTTTCTGTGTTTTCTGGGCATGCTGACTAGCCCTAGGCTCAGACCGCAACCAGAACCAAACTGAAAATTGGTCTAAATATCTTTCCGGCAGCCTCCATCTTCTTCATTCTCAATCTAATAGCATCAATCTGAGTATTCAAATAACACTTTTTACAATCATGATCAGCATGACAAAATTTACATTAGCAAAGTTACCACTCATATTCATTCAAAAAGATATTGCTGGAAAGAATGGTGTACTTTATTTGGTTATCAAAATTTTAATACTTAACATTAAGAAAACCTTAAATGCTAATATGAAACGAATTCTAATTCTGTATTGAAAGAGTACTCATGTAAGAAATCTGAAAGTATTTGAAAAATAAATATTCCTTGGGGACAGACAGTGATGCAACAGACACACAGCTGAACTCACATGAGAAGGTCCTGCGTTTGTGTCCCGGGGCCTTCATGAATGTGCTGCAAGCCTGCGAGTGTGCCTGTCACCACTGGGTTTCTGGGGCTAAGGAGGATAAAACCCTGTTGGGAGTACCTATCTTTTTCTCTGTCTCTGTGTCTCTCTCACTGATGGAAGAAATATATACATCAACAAATAAATTTAAAATAAATCTCCCTTGGGGCCAGCAGATGGCACAATAGTTATGTCGCTGGACTACCTGTAGGCGACCGTGGTTTGAGCCCTGGACCCAACAGCTTAAAACTCACACTGGGCTTGTGTGTGTGCATGCCCAAACTCCTGAAAGGAGAATGGAGAAGAGATTGTGGCATGGCCATCTCCCCTGGGGAGACTTTTTGCTTTCTGTCTCTCCAGTGAGTGCATACAATCTATACAAAAATCTCATTTGTTCGCTCGTTCATTCATACATATGTACATACATACATGCATACATAAATCTCCCTTAATGATTCGGACATAGATGAAATTTCTGATAGTGGTAAATAATTTGTATACATTTAGTTTCTAGTACATCATATTTAGAAAGGCATGATAATGAAGTTGATCATTAAAATAATTACTTTCTGAAGTTTTGAACTCAAATATCTGAGATAACATGAAGACAGCCCAGTAGATTCTTTTTGCTGTCAAAGAATGTAAAATATGGTTTTTTAGTATACGTGATAGAGGCTTTGAGTATTTAAGAAGAATTGGTTTTCCTAAGACATCACAAATGGAGCTGTTGCTTTGAGACAGAGCTGAGCTAGAAATATGAGCTGGGGATAAATTTCAAAATCAAAACCATTTTAGGAAAATTATATTTTGTACTCTATACAGTCAAATTTGTCAATCTTCCCTTTTATGGTTTTTGACAATCTAGTGGGTCACTGGAAAAGCCATGACATGTTTTTCTATGTCAAAATCTGTCATGATTTTTCCCACAATCCAAGAACATTAAATAAAATTCTCCAGTATTTTTTTCTAGAAGTCTATGATTTCCCTTTTTCTTTAAAAAATTTTTAAACATTTGACATACTTGGTCTGTGGAATGAGAGTGATAAGAGTTTTTAAGTTTAAAATGAGAGATAAAGAGACAATATTGTTATCATTTGCATATCCCCAAAACAATAATTTGTACACAACATACATGTTGGCATGGTTATTGAATGTCCCTGGAAAAATGCATAAGAAATAAATAATTTCTCTGGAAATAAGAACATAAGGACAGAAGATGTCAGAAAAAAAAAATGTTGACCTAATCAATGACCCTTTTTCGTAATACCATGTATGTATATTTAAATAAATATTTGCTTTTATTCAAAAGTAAAAACATGAAGTTGGAAAAAATATCTATACGTGCTAAGGGCTCATCCCAGATTAAGAAAGGGTGGAGTAGTCACAGTTGGAGAGCCCAGGATGAGCTGGATCGTCTGATGGGTATTAATTTAGAATGGGTATCAAGAATGTTGACAGTTTTTTGGACACTGTGTTCCATGGAAAGTGGAAAATTAAACTCTACTCTAAATGGCTATGGAGAAAATGCTGACTTCAGGGAAAATGTTTCTAACTATTTCACTTTGGAAAAGGAGATATAAAGAATGGCATGTCCTGAAAATATCTAGGATCTATACTAAATTTATTGTAGAGTAGAAGTTTCAAATATAAAGCAAAATGAGAAGGTGAAAGTGATAAAAGAGAATTGAGGAGAACCTCAGTGTTTATCTTTGTTCCTTGTTTCTTTCTCATTTTCCATGTTTACTTAGTCACTAACACCTTCCCATTTTATGTCCTAAATCTCTCTTAAATCATCTGCTTCTCTGAAGGGACCTGAAGGGAGAACTAGTTTTCTCCTCAACTATTCTCATAGATTCCTAATTGGTTGCTCAGCTCCTAGCCTGGTTCTCTTGTCAACTGAGGTCCTACAGGGTATCCACAGTGATGGTTTGAAATGCAGATTGGAACACCACCTTGCCAGAAAGTCTATATAGGCTTCCTATCGGAGTTAGGGAACAAACCAAACTCATTAATGTAACATAAAATCAATTCAAGATCCATTGGCACTTCACCTTTCCAACATCACCTCTGAGCCTGCTCCCTCTCAACTCCTCACCATGGGCAAAATGGCTTCCTTTCAACTTATCTAAGCACAGATGAGCCACCTGCCTCTAGGACTCTGAAATTCTCTCAGATTTCAGCTTAATCAACCTCTCTGAGGAAGCCTTGTTTCGTTAAATGTCTCTATTGAAGCCTCTGGCACCACCGGCACCTTATCTTCATAGGATTTACATATAAGTGTTATACTTGATTGTGTAATTATTTGCATAATACTCTTTATACCATCAGTCTTCACAAAATCTTTACAGGCCCATGAGGGATAGAAACTGTCATGTACTTAGAAGCTGTTGACTATGTACTTAATGGACAAATGAAAAAAATAAATGAACAAATGAATGAGCTGAATAAACTGAGTGAGAGGGCACGTAGCAGCGAGTGAGAGCATCCTAGGAGATGGCTGACTGGAAGAGGGGTGCTGGACAAGGGTGACAGGGGAAAGGCTATATTTAATTAATAAACTTTGAAATACCAAGACTGAGGTGTAAATAGAGGCAATCACTAAGAACTAGTCACTGGAATGTAAATACGCCTTTGTTTTGAATATGGAAAGCAACTATTTAGTTTACTGAAAATATGTATCTCCAATATTTGAAGCAAAGCTTTTCCTATTATGTCCATAAACCTTATTCTACAGTTACAATTCCAGTTTAATAATACTTTTTGCGATTTGATTCTATAACAAGGCAATTTTCAATTGTAAGCCTTGCTGACCTGGTTAAAACAAATTCTGTGTAATGAAACTGAAGCAATTATCTAATACAAAGTGGAGAAATAAAAGAAAACAGACAATTTAAGGTAAATTCTATTAGTAGGAAGAAAAACAAATCCACATATTTGTATGCATAAACCCCATTCCCATTTATGTAGCATATTACGTTTTGAAATTCATTGGGATAAACTACGTTTGAATTTATTTCAGTTCACGTACTTGTGACTTATAATTCATCATAAACAGTGCAAAATTCTTTCTTTCTTTTTTTTTTTTTTTTTAAGTTTTTTGCCATAGGGTGTATGTACTCACTGGAGAAAGACAGAGAGAGAAACAATGAGAGGGAAAATAAAAAATCACCCCCCTGAGTTGGGGAGGCGGATGGCCATGCCACAATTCCTTCTTCATGCTTCTCCTGAGATTTTGGGCACACATGCACATATACCAGGCATGATATTCAGCCACCAGGCCCAAGACTCAGACCACAGTCAACTATATGGGAATCCAATGCCTTAACCGCTGTATCATTTGCTGGCTGCAAAAGTGAAAAAATCTTTTTTTCTTTTTTTTTTTTTTTTTTTTTTTTTTTAGAGGTTTTTGCTATAAGGCGCATGCGCTTGCCAGAAAGACAGAGAGAGACAGAGAGACAGAAAGCGAGAAATCACCCCCCCAGCGGGGATGGTCACGCTGCAATCCCTTCTCCTCCATTCTCCTCTCGGGATCTTGGGCACGCACGCACACGCGCTCGGCCTGAGTTTTAAGCCACCGGGTCCAGGACGCGAACTGCGGTCGACTACATGGGAGTCCAGCGACATAGCCATTATGCTAACTGCTGGTCCCCCCAAAATCTTCTAAAACAGAATTAAAACATGAATTTTCTTTCCTTAAAATATGCATTATGTAACACGGGTAAAATTATTTTTCAGTATTTATGTCAAAGTGTGTATATATTGTACAAATATATTACATATGTGTATATCACACAATGTACACTTGTTATATATACATGCAGGTATATGCCATGTATCTATGTGTAAAATTATAACAGATGTATATGAGCATCAGTATAAAGTATATAGTTAAAGCAATTAAAGAGCTTTTATTTTTTCTTAGAGATCTTTTTCTACAGGGCATGTGCACTCGCTTAAGAGACAGACAGACAGAAAGAGAGAAATCACCCCATCCCCAGGGGGGGGATGGCCATGCCATAATTTGCTTTCCTCCACTTTCCTCTCAGGATCTTGGGAACACATTCACATGTATCCAGTATGAATTTTAAGTGGCTAGGCTCATGACTCAAACCACGATCAACCACATGGAAGTCCAGTGAGGTAACCATTATGCCATCTGCTGGTCCCTCAAAAAGCAATTTTTGAGTGAATAATACAGTCAGTATTAATGCAGGCCGGCTGGGTCGCATGGTGGTTAAAGCCACTGGATCCTGCATGGCCAACAGTGCAGTTCAAGTTCTGGACTCAGAGGTTTGAAAAACACGAGGGGTGAATGTGTGCCCCCTAAATCCCAAGAGTGGAATAGAGTAGGGATTGCAGCATGATCATTTGTCCCCACCCCCGGGGGAGGTGATTCTTTCACACTTTTTCTCTCTGTCTCTGTCCCTCTCTCTCTAATGTAGAGTGCACGTGCCCCACAGCAAAAATGTGTTTAAAAATTAGTCATAATGGTAACTACTATTTATTCATTATCTCTTATACATTATATCTCATATTAGGCATTTTATGAATATTACATCTGAGCTTTATAACAATGTAAGAAATGTTAGCTATCTTCATTTTTTTAAGGTTTTTGCCAGGGCATGTGTGCTTACCCTTGGGGAGAAGATGAGAAATCACCCCTCAAGAGGTTGGCTCTGCCACAGTCTCTTCTCCATTCTCCTCCTGGGATTTTGGACATGCATGCACACATGCCTGGTGGGATTTTCAAGCTGCCAGGTCCTCCAACACTCAAAATGAGGTCAACCATGTGGAAATCCAGTACTTTAACCACTGTATAATCTGCTTCCCTAATTGTCTCTATTTTCAGATGTGGAATTTAAGGATATGAAAACAAAAATGAAATTTCCAAGGTTGTAATTTTTTATATACTTACTTCAAAGTCCCTATCTTTATTAAAACTGATCAAATGTACAAAAAATGAAAATAATAACTAAACATTGAGTGTTTATTCTGGTGGACCCTATTGTAGGTGTTTGCTGCGCATTACAACATATAATCTTTTTTTTGGAGAGGTTTTTGCTATAGGGCATATGCGCTCTCCAGACAGACAGAGAGAGACAGAGACAGAAAATGAGAAATCACCCCCCAGGGGGGATGACCACACTGCAATCCCTTCTCCTCCATTCTCCTCTCAGGATCTCAGGCATACACGCACATGCGCCCGGTGTGAGTTTAAGCCACTCGGTTCGGGACTCAAACCGTGGTTGACTACGTGGGAGTTCAGTGATATAGCCATTACGCTAACTGCTGGTCCCTACAACATATAATCTTGAAAGTCACCCTATGAAGTAGATAACATGGGTACATTTTATGGTGGTGTTCTTTTTTTTTTTAAACAGATGAAAATTTGATATTTATTTCTTACCTGAAGTATTCAAACATTAACATTATAAAGAAAATACATGATAAGCGCTAGGAATCTTACAGGAAAGGGCTAGGTGATTTATCTCATTTTATCAAACAGCTAATCTTATAGAACCACTCTATCCACTATGTAACAGGAAAAGCCTGAAAACTCTAATCTCACCTACTTTGGAGCTGTGAATTTCAAAACACTGCATCCCTGTTTTTGTTGTTGTGGCCACCAGCCACAACAATTCTCAGGATGAAGATGAAAAGACTATAATTGTTCCATCCCTTTGTGCAAGAAGTGAAAGACTATCTGAAACCTTTTGTTTAACTGTACATGAGCCGCACACTGTGGCTATAGGGGCGGTAGGTATGCTGCACCGTGAGAATCATCCAACAAGGGGTGAGCATAAACAGATCAAGGAATCAACATGGTTAAAATCACCAACTATTTCACCCGGCCGATGTCAACCTTTTGAATTTAGGGCAAATAGTTTAGTCACTTAAAGCATGAGGAGTTAATACACATGTCAAAGAATGGATAAATTGCAGAGAGACTGGCTTAGTAAATTTCAATATTTTAGTATTTTATTTCTGTTCAGTAGAAATGGCCAACCCATTGTATTAGTGGATAGAGAGAGACTAATACAATGAATCTAGATATAAAATTAGACCACAAAAATGGTCCTTCAAAGTTCTAAGAACTGGGACACGAGTTACTCTGAGAATATTACAGAGAGGAAGCATGAGGAATTATAAAAGTCAGTGTCTATAAGATAATCAAACTATTTGCTTAGAAGAAACAAAGCACTCTCAGACACTGTGCTATAAAGACATTTCTCTCAGGATGTTCAATAGTATGAAATATATGCTTTTTTTGTTTTTTAAAGAATAAGTAAGCCAAAGCTAAGAGAATTAAACTTTACAGGAAATATTTAACAGGCCAAAGGTATCAAGAGAGTTCTCACTATGTCAGTATTTTATGTATTCCTTTTTATGTTGTTCTGGCACAGAGTATATAGTGGTAAAGAAGAAAAGAATTGGGGACAGCAGATGGTGTGGTGGTTAAGGTGCTGGACTCCTACATGACCAACCACAGTTTGAGTCCCAGACATTATTATTTGAAAACCATGCTGGATTTTGGACCAGCAGTTGGCATAATGGCTATATCGCTGGACTCCCATGTAGTCGACCATGGTTCGAGTCCCAGACTAAGTGGCTTAAACTCATGCTGGGCACATGTGTATGAATGTCCAAGATCCCAAAAAGAGAATGGAGGAGAAGGGATTGCAGCATGGCCATCCTCTCTGGGGGATGATTTCTCGCTTTCTGTCTCTCTCTGTCTGTCTGGTGAGCGCACGTGCCCTATAGCGAAAACCTCTCCATAAAAAAAAGAAAAAGAAAATCATGGTGGACTTGTGTGCATGTGTACCCAAAATACCAAAAGGGGAGTGGAGAAAGAATTGCAGTGTGGCCGTTTCCCTGGAGGGTGATTTCTCACTTTCCCTCTCTGTCTCTTTCCAGTGAATGTACCTGCCCTATAGCAAATATCTAAAAACTAAATAAATAAAAAAGAAGACAGGTATTTATCCTCATGAAGATTGTTCTCTACTGGAGAGAGGGGGACAATGATCAAACATACACACAGAGAGAATACCAATTAAGGTTAATATAGGTATAAGAGGGGATGATCCTTTGTTAGGCACCAAACACTGCTAAGGAAATATTTGAGTTGAAAACTTGAATAAATTGAAGGAGAAAGCCACATGCAATAAATGATAAGTAAATGGATGTAAATACCAGATATAGTGTGTGTGAAAGAGTAGGATCTGAGGAAGGACATTTAGAAGAAAAATAGAGAGGCAAAGCATTAATGGGACAAAGAAATGTGGTATTATCTGTTGAAGATATTTTATAGTTTTATCAACTGGACTAGGGAGAAATGTACACATGTTGAAATATTCACTTTGTAAGCTAAATAATATAATTGAATATATAAAAGAAAATGAGATCAAAAAAATAAATAAAAACTAAAATAAGATAAACATAAAAAAATCTTCGGCTGGCACATAAAAACTAGACTGGTCAGGGCAATATCAATGTATGTAAGAAGACTGTTTAGGCCCAGTCATGGAGGCACATGCTGCTAAGATGCTGTGCTCTTGCAGCTAGGACCACACCTGAGGCCTAGGTTTGTTTCCTGGTTCAACCCAAAGGCCAGGTGTGGTGGCATTTGCCTATAAACCCAATAACTCAGGAAGGTTAGATAAGAGGATCACAAATTCCAGGGTGGCCTGGGCAATGTAGCAAGACCCTGTCTAAAAAAAATCCAGGAATGGTGGTGTACGCTTATAGTCCTAGCTGGGAGTTAGAGGCAGAAGGCATACAAAACAGTAAAATCCTGTCTTAAAAAGAAAAAAAATAAAAGGAAAAAGGAGGAGGAAGGAAGAGGAGGAGGAGAAGGAGGAGAAAGAAAACTATTTAGGGAGCTATTACAAGTGAAATAGTCCAGTTACACAATGAGATAAGTTCAGACTACTGGTATCAAAGGTATTATATAAAGTAATGCCTAGAACATAGGCACACATTTCTCTAGGATGTGTATTATTTTACTGCCTTCATCACAGGCCATTAGAATATCTAGTTCCAGTGACGATGGTGCAGGCTGCAGGGTGAACATCAGGGAGACAGTACTACAAATAAATCACAGCTGACCTCCTCCTGCACACTTTTAAACACTCAGAATTAACTCTAAGAAATTATGAAGAAATATATAATCCATCAGATGACCAGAAACCAGTGCAGAGGCACAAGAAATATAAGAAACCAAAAAAAAAAAAAAAAAAAAAGTCTCCCTCAAGGGAAGAGAACAATTCTTCATCATCCATGGACAGTACAATAGAAATTGTGGCAGTGTCAGATAACAATTCAGAATATTTGTAGTGACAAAACTAAATGAGATGCAAGAGAACAGAAACAATGAACTTCAGGAGATGAGGAAGTCCTTTCCCTATTTGAAAGAAGAAATGGATACCATAAAAAAAAATCAAATGGAACTATTAGAGATGAAAGGTGTCATACAGGAAATAAAAACTTCCCTTGTTTGGAAAAAAGATGATCAACCCTATTAAAAGATGAGAGAATGAGTTGAAAAAAACACTCTCTAAAGACGACATACGAATAGTCAAAAGGCATATGAAAAATTGCTCAACATCCCTCATCGTAAGGAAAATGCAGATCAAAACAACAATGAGATACCACCTAACCCCAGTCAGAATGTCTAATATTAAAAACAACAAAAAATGATAAGTGTTGGCGGGGGTGTGATGAAAAGGGAACTCTCTTACACCACTGGTGGGAATGTAAATTAGTCCAGCCACTGTGGAGAACAATTTGGAGATTCCTCAAAAATCTACAAATAGAACTACCATATGATCCAGTAATCCCACCCTTGGTATCTACCCGAAGGACAGAAGGATTCTTCATCAGAAAAGTGCTTGCACATTGATGTTTATTGTGGCACTATTCACAATCACTAAGACATAGAACCAACCCAAATGCCCCCATGCAGATGAATGGATTGAAAAACTATGGCACATATACTCTATGGAATACTATTCAGCCATAAAAAACAACAAAACCCAGGTTTTTGACAGAAAGTGGAAGAATATCGAAGATTTACTGCTGAGTGAAGCAAGCCAGTCTATGAAGGAGGACAGTGTATGTCCCCACTTAATATGTACTGAGCGTCTGTACTCTATGATTGAAACTGATTGACTAAAGGATGTACAAACACAAGAGATGGTGTGAATGTCAGATGTGGTGTGTGTGGAGGAGTGGGGGCTGGGGAAGGACATTTGGAGGAGGGATATGGAGGCAGAGAATTGATGGGACAGGGAGGTGTGGTGTTATCTGTTGAAGATATTTTGATCAACTAGACTGGGGAGAAATGTTCACATATTGAAATGTTCACTTTGTAAGCTAAATAATGTGATTGAATGCATAAAAAATTTTTTTAAAATTAAAACAAATAATTAAACATAATAAATAAATAAATAATGGAAATGCAAAGAAAAGATAAAGAAAAAAGCAGATTAGATCATGCAGAAGATTGAATCTCAGGTCTAGAAGATAAAACCTCTGACCTAGAAAAAAAAATCACCCAAAATAATGAAAAAAATAACTAAAAAAAATAAGGATAATATAGTGGGAAATACTAGATAGAATTAAATGCCTAAACATATGAATGGTTTCCCAGAAGTTTCTGCACAACAGAACCCACAGTGATTAAGTGTGAATAGTCACTCCTCAGAATGGGAGAATATTTTTGTAAACTATAACTCATATAAGGGACTTACGCCAGAATACACAGGGAACTCAAGTGGCTTAACTGAAAAAAAAGAAAAAAAAAAAAGATCAACCCAATTAAAAGATGGAAAAATGAGCTGAACAAACAACTCTCTAAGGAAGACATACAGAGAGCCAAAAAGCCTATGAAAAAATGCTCAGCATTCCTCATTATAAGGAAGATTCACAATTGCTAAGACTTGGAGCCAATCCAAAAGTCCACCAACAGATGAATGGATTGAAAAAGTGTGGCACATATACACTATGGCATACTACTCAGTCATAAAAAAAAAACAAAAACAAGACCCTGGCATTTGACAGAAAGTGGATGGATATGGAAGATTTACTGCTGAGTTAAGGGAACCAGGCTATGAAAGAAAGACATTGTGTTTCCACTTAATATACACCAACTGTCCACACTGAAAGATTAAAGAATATAGAAGCATAAAAAATGGTTGCAGACACTGGAGACATTGTGAGAAGAGAGTAGGAGATGGGGGGTAGTGAGAGGACAGGAATCAAGGGGAATAATAGGCAAGACATTTGAGGGACACAGAAATGGACAATTGCCTGTTGATGCTAACAGGTATGATAGCTTCAACTGGACTGGTGTGAAGTGTATTCATGCTGGGTAAATTTATTTTACAAGTTGTAGTGATGTACAGTGATTGAATGTATAAAATAAATTAAAATAATAATTTAAAAAATCTTTTTTTCAGATTGTCTGATGCATAATCAAAAGGCCAAGTAATTTTGATGAATATATGAAAATGCCAGATAGTTTCAGCATGATGAACTCCACTGTTGGTAAGACAAGGTTAATTGCAGGAAGAAAAATAGTCTAGTTAACTAGGACAGGATCTAAAGTCACCACATTAAGTTCAATTCACAGACCTTCAGTGACTCAAAGCTTGATCGTAATTAGTTCTTTTAACCTTTCTGTGTAAAACATTTTTCTATTACTAAATAGTTATTAATACCGGTCTCAGCTCCAAGGCTGTTTTGAAATAGAAATAAACTGTTATAAGATATTTTGGGAGACAATGGATCACTACTTAAATTACTATATCAAAACAAATCTAGGTGAACATATGCTTTAGTTACAAAAATAACAGCATTCATTAATAATCATCACTTCCATGAACATAGCTAAAATTAATTTAATGTCAACTAATATACCAGACATTTTATATGTATTATCTCTAATTCTCATAACATTGAAAAATAAATATCATCTTTATTTTATGCCAATATTAATTAAGTTGTGCAAATTCACATTACTGGCATAGGGTGGAAGTGAGATTTAGAATCAGATCTAACATTAATGTATGTGTTTTTCTTTTTTTTTCTTCATTCCAGCTCACTGCCTAAAACCTTAGGGCAAACAGGGGGAAAAAAAAGAGAGAGAGAGAGAGAGGAACCAGCAGATGGTGTAATGATTACATCATGGAGTCCCATGTAGTCAACGACAATTCAAGTCCTGGATGTGGCAGCTTAAAACTCAAATTGGACATGTGTGCGTTTGTGCCCAAAATCTCGAGAGGACAATGGAAGGGACTGCGGTGTGACCATCCTCCCTGGTAAGTGATTAATTGTTTTCTATCTCTTTGTTTCTCCCTGTCTCTGTGGCAATAGCACTCACAGCAAAACTCTATTAAAAAAAAAAAAAAAAAGAAAAGAAAAAAAATGTAAGAAGCAAAAGACTAAATCTCAGTCCTAAAAAAATGGGTTCATAAATTATCACCAAGTACACTGTTATAGTAAAGGCTCACTTATAATTCATGATGGGAGAACTGAATGATGTAAGAGAATGCTATAAAAGATCAATGATGCCAGGATATATAATTCAGGATATATAAACCACCAGTGATGGTTCCACCGAAGAACTGGGTACCAAACCATCTTAAAAAGAAGAGTGTGAGATGTGCTGACCTCATGGTCTACTCGTTAAGGGAGCAGGATTCTACATGGCTACAATGTTTTGATCTCAGCCCTGGTGGCTTGAAGGACGTCAGGTGTATGCATGTGCATGTCGCATGTGCATTCTCGCCCCAAGAGGATGGAGAAATGAAGAAGGATTGTGACGGATCATGCCCATTGGAGAATGTTTTCTCAATTTCTTTCTCTCTCTCTGTCTTTCTCTGGAAAGTGCCAATACTATCTGGCAAATTTGAAAGATAAAAGAAAAAAAAAAAGAAGAGTAGGATTCATTAGACAAATACAGGGACTAGAAAATACCTCTCCAGCAATTGAAAGCAGCATGAATAATGATTCTCATTGCATGCTGAGGGATGAGAACTGAGTCAGTCATGTTTAACATTCAAACTAGTATTTTTATAGTACTCTATAACTTACAAAAGCATTTTTATATGTGTATACATGTAGAAATTTACACACACACATATGTATATATAATCAAACTTGTTCTGCATGGAATTTTAAGAACTGTAGAGAATGTAAAAGCCAATACTGGAGCCAGAGCTCAAAATTCTTATCCTCTCACTCCAAAATTCTTACACAGAATTAGTGGAGATGTGATCAAGGTCTGCTACATGATTAGCATATGTCCTCATTCTCTATCTGCACTGAGATTTAGTCTAAACTTTGAGCATGTTATTCCGTCACAAGTTAGTCCCCGTCCATCTTTCCAAGTACTCACTACATCGTCTATTGCTCATTTACACCTCTCATTCCCCTAAAATATAGACCTTCACATATCTGAGCCCTTAATCGTGTTCTTAGTTTGGGGAATATTTTTCCTTCTCTGTTCCACCTAACTAAACTTTACCAGTTTTATTCACTCCTTAGCAAAAAAGAGATAAAGACAAAACTGGGTTTGGGGGCCAGCCTTATGATGCAGCAGTTGGCTTTAGCAGAAAAGTCAGATCAGGGTTTGAGACAAACCAGTGTTGGAGTCTCTGTTCTGCTGGTTTCATGCTGGGCTTGTGCACACATATACAGAATACTGAAGCAATGGAGAACTGAAGAAAAAAGGGTTGCAGTGTGACCAGGCTCTACTGGGGAGAGAGTATCTTCTGTATTTCTCTGTCATGCATGTGTACATGTTCTATCAGAAATAAAATAAAATAATAATTAAAAATAAAAAACAAAAAATACCTAGGTTTGGTAGACTGAATAATGAACCACCAAAGAGGTCCCTGCCCTAGTCCCTTGAACCTATGAATTTGCCACAGCATGGAAAGAAGTTGTGACTTGGCAAATATAATTAAATTTGAGGACCATAGGGAGGTAATAGTATTCTGAATTACCCAAATGGTCCTAAATATAATCACATATGTCCTTTAAAGTGAAAGAAGAAAACAAAAGAGGAATGAGAGAAGTATAAAAATTACAAAAGGAACGGAAAATATTATTTTATGAGCGGGACCTGACCCAGTATTGCTAGCATTAAAGATGGATTAAAAAGGCCTCTGACCAAGGAATGCGGGTAGTCCCTGAAAACCGGTCATGGTACTCGGCAAATATCCAGTTTGGAAATGAGGACCTCAGTTCTACAACCACAAGGAACTGAATTCTGCCAACCACCTTAATGACCAATGAAATGGGCTCTCCTATAACATCTGGAAAGGAACAAATCCTTAGCAACACCAAGATTTTACCTCAAGGAGAACCACATCAGACTTCTGATCTGCAAAACTATGAGATATTAAAATTGCTCCATTTGTAATAATTTGCTATGGAAGTCACATATAATCAATACACTGAGTCAAGGATGTTGTAAATAGGCAAGTTTGAATGTGAATCTCAATTTTCTTTACGTGATTTTGGGTAAGTCCTGTTTTCTTTGAGTTACGTCATTTTTGAAAGAGGATAATCCTACCTCTCAGACAAGGATTACACATACACAAAAAAGCATCTAAAATGCCTTATGATGCCCTGATATACCATATATAGCAGACTATCAATAAAAATGGCTATTATCACTATTCTTATTTCAAAAAAGTAAATTCCTATTGTTTATTTTTGCTTTTGACATCCTTATAACACATTTATCAAAATATTTTAGCACGTATTATAATTGGTTTTATAATAATTTATTTAAAAGGATGTCTCTTCTAAATCATAAGCTTCTTACAGAAGGGCAGAAAGTTTATGGTATTCATCTTTGCATTACAATAATATAGATCACTACCACTTATCCAGTCAATAAAAATGTATTGAATTGAACCAAAGTAGAAAACCAGCCTAAGAAATTTGAACTTTATCCTTCAGGCATAGAGAATCTATTTAGGGATTCTCAGCAGAGGAGTGGTAAAATCAGAGTATTGTTCTAGTAAGTTTAATATTTTATGATTGCAAAATGAATTGAAATTGGAAATGACTGGAAACAGCAAGATTGGTTAAGTCTCAATTAGTCTTTTTCATTTGCTATCTGACATTAGAAAACTGACAGAGAGAGGTGACTTACTCAAGGCTATGTCTCTAATTCTTAGGAAACAAAGCCCTACAACTTATTCTAAAAATTCAACTCCAGTATTCTTTCCACTAGATAGCATTGCTCCTTGTAGTTCTGAAGCCACTGAAGAACCTAATACAGAACCCTAAAACCAATATGACCTGCCAAACAGTATCCATTTGAAATTATGAGACATTAACCAAGGATGGCCTCTCTGGGTCCAGTTTAATTTCCAGGGGAAGCACTGATTCAGAGGGTTGAAAATGGGCAGGAAATCACATCAAGCTATTCCTATGTATCTATAACTGTAGTATTTACTGATTACATTAGGCCTTATACCAGTCATTAATATTAAGAATTACAAAGAACCAAGAATAAGGCCCAGTCACATGACAGAAGGTGTTAGGGCAACACTATGAGATACTGAGATAATATGGGTGGGCCTGGGATCCTGGTCAACCTGACACACTAGAGTTCACTGGAAGGTTGGGGTGGGGAGCTCATGGCATGAGACTCTGTTGGGAGACTTTACTCCTCTCCCTCTTTCTCTCTCTCTCTTTCTCTCTGTCTGTCAAAATAAATGAATAAAAAAAAGAACCCAGTATAAGAACAATGACAAGACAATAGCTATAAATGGGGATCATTCAACCTAATAGGATTCTCTGATTCAAAGAGATACATCTCAGGAGTCAACAGATGGCCCACTCCCAGCACATCTAATTGTGCCAGAGACTACATGAATTTGCACCAAGACATAATAGGGAGAATTTTTAATTCATCCTTTATGCCCAAACCTTAGTCGATGAAACAAATCTAAATATTTTTATTATATTAAGGTGAATTGTTGTGTGGCCTTGTTTTTAGAACAACCCATACTATCTGTTCCTCTAGTGGAATGTATTGAATAGAGCTCTTAGGGAAGCAGTGAGTTCAGTACCCAAACGACTCTCCAGGCAAAAGCTGCCTCCCTTTCCCAGAGGTTCAATCAATATAATGATTAGTTACAGATACCTGTAATTCAGAAGGATCCTTTGAGATTTTATTTGCAACCAGCATGCAAATAAACTGGATTATACGTTTTAAATACATAGAGAAAAAATTAAAATCTTTTTAAAAATTCAAGATTCAATTTACATTCAGCTACAAAAAATTGAACTAGGAGATAACTTTTACACGAAACCACTGTAATATAAGATCTGATTCCCGACTTCTATGAGCTTAAAGTCTTCCTATTAAAACAATATATCCCCATATGAAACGTAAAAGAAACCATAAAGTGTGGTTTGCTGATTGCTGATTTAAGGCAACAGTAATAGCTGGTCTTCCAGAGGTTTCCTGGGGCTGGATGGCTGCTGCCACCCAGTGGACACTATCAGCTTTTAGTTTGGCCAAGCCATCTAGAAACCCAGCCCATGCATCCTGGAGAAATTCCTGGAAGCAGGATAGGAAAGTAGTCAAAGGCTTCCCCTGTAATTTGCCAGTGGGAGGCAAAAGGCTTCCTAAAATGTGCCTCTGGCCTTTTTGCATAAGGGAGACACTTCTGTGAAACCAAACTGTCTTCACTCTTGAATCTACCTTCTCCATCTGAAAAGAACAGACTGTTGAGCCTTTCCAAGGTGCCTGATCTCCAAAATTCTTCAACAGCAGGCCAGAATCTGTTGATACTAGTAGACCTTTTAGGGAATAGTGAACCCAGTACTTGAAGGGACTATATAGGCACAAGTGGCTCCCTTTGGCAGAGGCCCCAATCAATGTAACTATCAGTAGATAACTACAATTCAGAAGGGTCCTTGGGGGCTTTAGACCCCAAGACTAACTGCTGCTGAGACAGCTTATGCTCTGCCTCTAGCACCACGTGCTGCTAAAGACTGCAGCTACATTTGGCAGACTTTCTGCTCAACTTGTACAAAATTCTTGACAAGGCCAATGCTGTCTCTAATTCCAAGCACTCTAATTAAGTGCTGGGCTTCCTTTGTGGTAATGGAGACCATAGGGCAATTATAATAAGGTTTCCTTTGCTGCTTTAGGGGTCAGTCTTTGAGCCTCACCCTACATTGATCCTAAAAATTTGACTTTGGTGTCACAAACTGTGAGAGGTCTCAGATTTTACCCCATCTGAAGACCAATGAACTAGTGTGTCACATTTTCATGGATGCCAGTAGAAGACACACAATTCCTGGGTTAGAGAGGAAGAACAGTTTGTTATTCACAGTAACAGTTATAGCCAGACTATCATCATTTTTGTTGTTGTTAATTCCCTGAATCCCAGTTTCCACAGTGTGATATGCAGCAAGCTAGACGACACCGCAACATGCATTGGATTGCATTGCATAGGAGAAATCCTGAGTTTAAAAATTAAATATTTTAAAATGGGCAGTAAGCATGCTTGCCCTTTGCTGCAGAGTGAGAAATTATCTCCACATTCCAGAGCTGTTAGCAAGCCTGCCCTTTGCTTGAAAAGACAAGTCTATATTTTTGAAAGCTGTTTGAATGCAAATATCCATAAAAAGATAGTCTAAAACAGAAGAGTCAGTGCCTTGCTTTGCAAAATGTACAGAAATGCAAGAGACACGTGAAAATTGTCTCCCAGTATTGAGTGGCCAGTCTCTATATCTTATTAGAATTAATGAGTCATCCCTGGCTCTGATGTGGGTTGGTATCTGCTCCACAGCCACTGTCACTTTTTTCTTTGTTGGAAGCTATCAGCATAATATTATGTCTATGTAATAGAGCCAATTAGCTCTTAAAAAAGATTTTTTTCCCATATCTAAGTCTACCGATTGGTGGCAAATAAAAGAATCGGGACGTTGATGGAGCAGCGCTATAAGTATGTTTTAGAGACAACAAGCAGAGAAAGGTAAAGAGATTGTTTCTGGCTTTCTTTTTTCTTTTTAAAGTTTATTTATTTATTCCATGAGTGACAGAGAAAGACAGTACCTCTGATAAGATTTCACTGCTAAGATCCACCCTCAGCCTGGATCATGGACACACACGCTGGGCTTACCCTGGAAGATCTCTGAATGAGGTCTAGCAATTTTCTCATGTGAGTCTACCATACATAGCAACAGATTTCACCATTATGCCACCTTTGAGCTCTGGAGCAAACAGAGTTTCATCTGGTGCCAAAGGGATCAAGACAAAAGCATGATGGTGTACAAGTTGACCATGATGGTGTGAACATTATCAGATTCATAATGGAGTCACTTGGGTCAAATCCTGAGAAAATGGAACTGAGAAAAACCATGCTGGGAGGTGATCTTACGCCTGTATGCCGGATATCACAAGGACTCTGCCAGAACCATCGCCTTGCACAGAGGCCACTGAAACTATACGAAGAAAATACTGTGAGAACATCTACTCAGGAATTGCCTGTCCAACCTTGAAATAATGCCACCCTTGTTGTTGATCCTTGTAGCGAAGGATACTTGTTCCAAAACAACATATATAATCACTTTTTGTTTTTCCTTTAAAAATCTGTCTTCCCTTACCTCCCTGAATACCGCCGCAGCTTACTGTGGCAATTCACATTCTTTCATTCTTTTTTTTTGGGGGGGGGGAGAGGTTTGTTTGCTATAGGGTACGTGTGCTCGCCAGACAGACAGAGAAAGACAGAGAGATAGAAAGCAAGAAATCAACCCCCAGGGGGGATGGCCATGCCGCAATCCCTTCTCCTCCATTCTCCTCTCGGGATCTTGGGCACATATGCACACATGCCAGGTGTGAGTTTAAGCCATTGGATCAGGGACTCGAACAGCCGTCGACTACATGGGAGTCCAGAGACATAGCCATTACACTAAGTGCTGGTCCCTATAAGCTATTTATGTGAGATAGGTAAATATTGATTATGACTATTATTAAAAACAAAACAAAACAAAACAAAACAAAAAACCTCTGCTGCCTGGAGTCCTTTACAAAAGCTGTGGTTTCCCTTTCTCCCCCTGCTCACTATATAGATTTTGTGATGACATGGGAAGCCTAGTTGGTGGTCTATTGGGTTCTAGTCCCATTATTACCCCTCTAAAACTGCTCTTTGCAATCAAGAAAGTCCCATCAAGAGAGGATGAACACTCAGTACAAGGAGGTAAAACTCCTAACTAGTTCTACATTCTACGGTGTTCACCCTGTTGGGAAACTGGGATCCAAGAGCTCTAACCTACATGGCTGAAGTTACTTCCCTTTCTTATTTTATTTCATTTTCAAATATAGCCAAGCAAATTGATAGCTCTCACCCACACAAGAAGCCTGATAGTAAAAGAGTATAAACATTTTTATCTACTGATACTGCTTTCCCTGGCCTGTGGCCCCACTCCCTGACTCCACTGTGCCTTCACTGCTATGTAAGGCCTTTCATCCTACAGGAGATGAAAAAGCTTCAAGTCTCCTTTCAGTCTCCTTTTTCTTACAGTCTGGAACCCAGGCTCAGATAAAGAAGGAGAAGGAAATGCAGAAGTAATGTGGTCTAAAAGTCACATATTGGGCTTTTTAGTTCAGTAGAAGAACACTGATCTTCATAGAAGGATTTGGTTCTACAGAGGCACTTCCTTTTCAACCTGGGGGATTTCTGTCTGTTTGGCTTGGGCTGCGGACTTTACCTAATTTAGGGAAGAATCTATTTTTATCCTGGATATCTTCTGGTTCAAAATCGTTATAGATTCTGAGTACTAACAACAAAGTTAGTGGGGGTTCTCCACATTAGAAAATAGCTAGGTATGGCAGATCTTAGAATTTATCAATTATTCTCTTTATGAGGGACTCATCACCAGGACTATCATTCTGTCAAATTATCCAGACAGTCTAAAGCAGCACTGACCAGCAGATCTTATTCCCATGGAATCAGAGTGACTTGAAAATATAAAGTCCTATCTGAGATGCCATTTGTGTTTGTAGAACATGATTGTTCTCATTCTTCCTTCTTATAGATAAGCCATCCAAGACTCTAACTTTGTTGTCTATTATCTAAAATGATCTTGGATTTCCCTTCTCCTTCTCTCATAACTCAGCAGCTCAGTAGCACAAATGCAGGCTGACATAAGGGATGATCCAGGATGTATGCATCTGTGGCACCCAGGTTGAAAGGCACTTCTTTCATAACAAGGAGCATCTAGGTCAGTCTCTCCCACAGGTAGGAATCAGTCACATGATAGTCACTCTGTGATCACCTCGACTGAGCTAAGTTCCTCCATGACTAGCTATAGAGACTGCTCAGTATTCAAGGGACCATCTGACCCACTCAGCAAGGATGTGAAGCAGGGCCAATGGCGGACTTTCTCTCCTCAAAATAGGTTAAAACTTGGGAATGGCGGTTGAATTACTTGTAGTAATAACGGTATGATAGAGTCAACTAGTATCATACAGTAAGTGCTATGATAAATCCTACTTTTCTGGATTTTAATATTAAATTGTCAGGAAAGACATGACATATTTTCTATGCAAAAATGCATCATGATTCTCCCAACAATCCAAAACTACCAATATATATTATCATTTAATATTATTTGTTGACCTTAATAAACTTTAAAATATCAGATATCAGTGTAAACCAACATAAATAGATATCTGTAGACTTTAAAAGTATTAATGTTGCAGTTAATAGTAAAGTGATTTAACAGGACTTTTTAATCTGAGGATACATAATTGACATAAACCAAAACCCAAGAGTACAAATGTGCTTCTTTGTCCTTGGGAATATTTAATCCCTGGATTTGGAAGATGTAATTATTTGACTACTTTTTTTTTTTTTTTTTTTTTTGGAGAGGTTTTTGCTATAGGGCGCTTGCGCTCGCCAGACAGACAGAGAGAGACAGAGAGACAGAAAGCGAGAAATCACCTCCCAGGGGGGATGGCCACGCCGCAATCCCTTCTCCTCCATTCTCCTCTCAGGATCTTGGGCACGCACGCACACGCGCCCAGCGTGAGTTTAAGCCACCGGGTCCGGGACTCGAACCGCGGTCAACTATGTGGGAGTCCAGCGACACAGCCACTACACTAACTGCTGGCCCTTGACTACTTTTTCATATGAAGTTCAACCCCAACACTTTTCTTGCTACTAAGAGACATAAATATAAACAGAAATGTCCTTAGTACTTTTCTCCATTTATTTTCTGAGATAATAGCTTAAATATAGCCACCACCTAAGCCTCTTGTCCATATTACCTTAAGAAATATGGGTTAACAGGTGGTATGGCGGTTAATGCATTGGATTCCAACCACATGGCCAACTATGTTTCAAGTCTCAGATCTGGTGGCTTGAAAATCCAGCTAGGCATGTGTGTGTGCATACCCAGAATCCCTAGAGAAGAATGTAGGAGAAGGGATTGTGTGATCAACCCCTGTAAAGTGTGATTTCTCACTCTCCCCCCTATTTTTAAAAATTTTTTCCATAGGGCACATGCATTTGCTGGAGATATAGAAATAGTAAGAGGGAAAGTGAGAAATTAACCCCCCAGGGGAATTTTTTTTCTATCTCTTTCTCTCTCTCTCCAGCCAATATGAGAGCCCTATAGCAAAAATCAGTTAAAAAAAAAAAGAAAAAATATATTGTATGTTTCCAATGTTTATACTGGGATCAGTAAGAAGAATCATCAAATACACAATGAAAATGGGAAGTGAAATGCAAAATATGTTTTGGTGGCTCATTTAAAACCAACATTTTATTTTTAATAGTATGTTGGGTCGCAAAAATCATGACGTACTATTCTATGCAAAAATGCATCATGACTTTTCCATCGACTCAATAATATCAAGAATTTGATAGTAATTACACCTCACAAGTGTCTCACACATATTAGGCACTCTAAATACTTGTTAAGTTAAACTTTAATTTGGTCCTAAGAAGATTTGAGATTTTGAAAAGAACTTATATAGGACCAGGCTGACCTTGGAAGACACAGCATATATTTAGAAAATGAATAAAATGAAACACAATGGATACTAGTCTAACTATCACAAAGTATGTTGAGTAGTGCTCATATACACCTAGAAATCCACATTAAGAGGTGCACTTTTTATTCCACTAGCAGTTAAAAATTCCTGGGGAAATGTTATGATTGATTTAGATGTGCTTTCAGCACAATTCCCTCAGTGGGTAAGGGCCATGATTCTAGTTTTACTGTCCACATAAAGTGTGTATTATTTAAAAAAAAAAAAAAAAGAGGTGAGGGAAGAAGAGAAGAAGGAAAATGAGGGGTGGGGTAGAGAGATGATTTTTCAAAATGTATTTTTAGCTCATTATTGCTTAAATAAATAGTATTAATCGAGAATAATGGTAACATGATATACAACCACACCCTCATTGATAATAGTCTTGTAATCCACTTACTTTTGTAACTTTTGCAGTTAAGGTTTATATTTTTTTTTCTTTTTCTTTCTTTTTTTTTTTGGAGAGCTTTTTGCTATAGGGAGCGTGCGATCGCCAGAGAGACAGAGAGAGACAGAGAGACAGAAAGTGAGAAATCACCCCCGGGGGGATGGCCATGTCGCAATCCCTTCTCCTCCACGCTCCTCTTGGGATCTTGGGCATGCACACACATGTGCCCGGCGTGAGTTTAAGCCACCGGGTCTGGGACTCGAACCGCGGTTGACTATGTGGGAGCCCAACGACATAGCCATTATGCTAACTGCTGGTCCCTACAGTTAAGGTTTGGTATTTAGAATTTTACGATTCCTATACTTCAGGCACACGAGGCTGCCTGCTCTTTCCTGTTATGTACTTGCTCAGGAGAAAAAGTTCTCTTCTATAAATATGCTCATCATTTAAGGGTGCTTTCAGGGAAGAGAATGAATAGCAGCACAACTTTAATGAGATCTTTTTCTGGAAGGCCATTGACTCGCTTTAGAGTAAAAGACAAACTATTCCATTGTATATGGAAAAAGTGCATCTCTGTGTTTTCATTGTCACAATGGAGCAACTCATTCGATGTGACGCTTCCTTTCTTATTACTTTACAGCAAATGAAAGTGCTCTTATTCCTAACAACAGATTGTAGAAAGAAAGCATGAAGCAATCTGTTGTCAGAGAGACTGGAATCGAGAGAATTTAGCTGAACCTGAAACTTATTTAAAGCTCTGATTGAGAGGTGCACAAGCGTAAACAACGATTGTGATAATTTGGGTAGGCTGTATTTTCATTTCAAGTCAGTTCATGATGTTTTTGAGTTTCCCTTGCAATTTCTTCTTTAATGATTGATTTTCAGTATGATCATATGTTTCTAAAATACGAGATACATTCTGAGAAATGTGTCCTTAGGTGTTTTTGACATTCTGTGAACATCATAGTGTATATTTACATAAACTGAGATAGTATAGCCTACAACACACCTATGTTCTGTGGCACAACCTACTATAATCTTATAAGACCACCATCATATATTCAGATTGTCATTGATCAAAATGTTATTATTTAGTTCATGACTATATTTAGAAGAGTATGACTTCATTTTTGTTTGTTTGTCATATTCTAGCTGTGGTAGTATTAATGTCTAATTAAATTCCATTGTGTAAGGAGCATATACCCTGCAGAATTTAAATTCATCTAAATTTATTAAGACTAGTTTAGGATTTAGCATGTAGTTGAATGTTCCATATATACTTAACACTGATTTTTTCTTGTTTTTAGTATAGTTATATATACATTTTTTTATTGTATTATAAATTGCTATGAATTTGGTCACTTACACTTTCAATTTGTTTTTACAGTTTTGCTTGTCCAACCTCTGAACAGGCTATGCTGGGTTCTTTGCTTAAGATCATAGAACATACTGAACTCAAGGTATTGGTCAGGCAGGGGTCTTTTCTGAAGACTTGGAAGAAAGTATTCTTGGAAGTTTATTCAAGTTGTTGACAGAATCTAGGTATTCATGAGTGTAGGTTTGAAATCCCACTTTCCTTCAGGGATAGCTCTCAGTTTCTGGGGAACACACTCTCAAATGGGCCCCTTCCTCTTCAAAGCCAGCTAGAATTTCTACCTCTGAGCTATAGAAAATGTTCTGCTTTCAAAAGATTTAAGAATTTCGATTTCTCTTTTCCATTCTGTCCACTTTTTTTTTTATAGTTTGAAAATTTCTTATAGAGTGCATACACTTTAAAAATATTTTTAGGTAAGTTGACTGTTTTATGCCTATGAAAATTACCTTTTAAATGCCTGGTAATATTTCTTGTTTTTAAGAATATTTTATGTGAAATTATTATAGCCTCTTCAACTTTCTTATTATCAGTGTTTATGGGTGTTGATGGAAATAACCAACTTTGTAGAAGTAACAATTAATATATGTATATATACAGTTTGATGGTAGGAGAATTGTCAATCAGCATTCAGTATAAGGAGCCTTTTACATTGGTCTGGCCCCAAAAGATGGGACATCTGGAAGCAGAAGCTTATAGGTTATAGGTGATTTCCAAAAGAAATCAGCAAAAGAATGTCTGTACTTTACTCCAAGAGATATGGCTGATGGGGGTTCAAGTCAAAAACCTGGTGGTGTGAAAAAAAATAAAATAAATAAAAAGAAAAATGGATTAAAAAAAAAGAAAAAAGAAGGTGGCTTACTATGCATCAAAAACAAAACAAGAACAACAAAACTACGTCTGAGACAGGATTGTAGCATCCCACTATCAATGGTCTACTAATGTTTGTAGGTGTGACCCTATCAGGTTCTTCATGAGAATCAATTTCAAATGGGAAAAAATAGTCAAAATTCTATACTCATGGGCTATGCTGAGAGAAAATAAAACAACACCCACAACAGAGTTTACACATCGCTGTCTACTTCCAGACTCAGTCAACTCTAGATCATGGGCCTACATGTGCCCAAGTTATCAGGGAGGCCTTTGGATATGAACTTATGAACTCCCATGAGGGTCAGCCTCTCAGAGCAGTGGGCCTACCACTGTGCCACTGTCCAGCCCCTATACGTTACTTTTTGGTATTGCATTTTAGGTCTTGCATTAACTTTCTTTCACTTTTCTTCCTTTCTTAAGCTTCTTTTGAGTATGTATGTGTGTATGTTTCTTCTTTCTTTAGTTTTTTTTTTTTTTTTTTTTTTTTTTTTTGGTAATGGGACCAGCAGCTGGTGTGATGACTAAGGTGTTGGACTCCTACATGACTGTGGTTCAAGTCCCAGACCCGGAGGCTTGGAAAATCATGCTGGGTACATGTGCATGTGCCCAAAATCCCAGGAGAACAATGGAGAAGGGACTGTGGCATGGCCATGCCCCTGGATGTTGATTTCTCACTTTCCCTCTCACTATCTCTCTCTGGCAAGTGCATGTGCCCTATGGCAAAAACTAAAATAAGAAAAAAATATTTGGGCCAGAAAGTGGTTGTGCACACATGTATGCATGCCTAGCATGTTTTTCAAGGTGCCAGGTATGAGATTCAAACCACTTAGTTGGCCATGTGGGATCCAGCACCTTAACTACCACACCACCTGCTAGCCCTTGAGAATATTTTTAAATTGATTTTATACCTTCTATTTTCTAATTAGTTTATTATCTTTTTATTATGTGAAATTGCTCTTTGATTTAAAATATATATTTCTAGCTATAATAGTCTACCCTTAAGCAATGTTATCTCTTTTCATATAACATAAGAATATTAAAACATGTATGTTACTTTGTCTCTCTTTGAAATTTTGTCACATTTTATTTATTTGTTGTTGATATAAAACCTGTAATATGTCATAGGTATTATGGTATAATTTATTTATACAATATCATCTTTAAAGATTTTTTTTAATGAGAAAAATCATCTGTATTAACCACACGTTAACATCATTTCTGGTGTTCTAACTCTTTTTGTCTAGACTTGATTTATGGATGATCATTTCTTTCCACCTGTAGCAATCCCATTAATATTTCTTAGAGTGTACATATGGTGATGAAGAAGTCTTTCAACATTTTAAAAGATTTGAGTTCAATGTCATGGCACTTATTTATTTATTTTAACTTTTGCTACAGGGCACATGCCCTCACCGAAGAGAAACAGAGAGGGAAAATAAGAAATCATGCCCCAGAGAGGGTGGCCACACTGCAATCCCTTCTCCTCCATTCTCTTGAGATTTTGGGCATGCATGGACATGTGCCCAGGGTGTTTTCCAAGCCACTAGGTCCATGACTTTAACAGCGTACTCCACCATGTGAGATCCACCTGCTTTAACCACTACGCTACCAGACTGGCCCAATTTTATGGCTTATTTTATGCTCTTTTTTTCATATTGTTTCAGTAATTTGATTGCATATACCTTAGGAGAATTGAAAAAATAACTACTTCTAGTGAGCACAATGATTTGCAGTAAAGATTCAAGAAACAAAAACAAAAACAAAAAAGGAACTAGGCAAGGTAAAATGATATAAACCATGAGTTGTGTTTTTTTTTTCCCTCTGCATCACCAATTTTGTATAGATTTCAGCACATAAGTGTTTTGTTTTTGGAGAGGTTTTTCGCTATAGGGCGCGTGCGCTCGCCAGACAGACAGAGAGAGACATAGAGACAGAAAGAGAGAAATCACCCGCCGGGGGGGATGGCCATGCCGCAATCCCTTTTCCTCCATTCTCCTCTCGGGATCTTGGGCATGCACGCACACGGGCCCGGCGTGAGTTTTAAGCCACCGGGTCCGGGACGTGAACTGCGGTCCACTACGTGGGAGTCCAGCGACATAGCCATTACGCTAACTGCTGGTTCCCAAGCACATGAGTGTTTCTTGTACTTTTAGCAAGAACTCTGCCTTTTTATCTTTATATTTGATGCCCTCAGCACTATTTTATGCTTATTTTCTTTGTGTTCCATTTCCAGACTACAGTTTTTCATTTATGCATATTTCTGGCACAATTTTTAACTTTAAATTATGACAATACTCCTATATTTAATGAAACTTACAAGAAGAAAAGTGAGGCGTTCATTAAGAATAATTTTATGTTTCTGAATTCACTCTATCATTCTTATGACAAACATTGATTTAGGACTTCTATTTGTTCAGAACAGTATTAAATATAATGGCTAACAATATAGGTGACCGAGGGCCAGTAGATGGCACAGTGGTTATGCTGCTAGACTCTCACATGGCCACCCAGGGTTTGAGTCCCAGACTGGTGGCTTAGAAATCACGCTGGGCACATGTGTGTGTGTAACCAAGATCCCAGGAGGAGAATGGAGAAGGAATTGTGGCATGGCCCTCTGCCCTGGGAGTGATTTATTTTCTCTCTGACTTTATTTTCTCTCTCATTTTTTTGCTCCCTTCCTCTGGCAAATGTACACACTCTATGGCAAAAATCTCGAAATATAGATAGATAGATAGATAGATAGATGAAAGAAAGAAAGAAAGAAAGAAAGAAAGAAAGAAAGAAAGAAAGAAAAAGAAAAAAGAACAAAACAAAACAAAAAAATACAGGTGAACACTCAGTTGTAAACCTGGATTTTCACTAGTGTCTTGAGGATTATAATAAGAATGATTTTTTATTCAGTTTCTTTTTTACACTTGGCCATAAACATTTCTTATGTTTCACAGAAATCTTTCATGTCTGTCATGAGATTGAAACATATGGCTGTATTTGAGTGGTCACGTTATACAGCTCCTACTGGACTCAAAATATTTCACTGATGGTCTCACTGAAAAGCTCAGTTTATAGTGGAAAAATGAAAGAAAAGAAGCTATAAAATTTAGCTGCATCTTGAGGTTCTGGTAATTAAGTCCTATGTGTATATTTTGTATGGCGTGTTGGCTGTTTTCAGCTTATTCTGTGGCTTTTATTTTGAGTCTCCAGTCAATTTTTCTCTGTCCTTCCAGTGATGCATGCCTTCATTAGGCGAATAAGTCATACAAAAACATTGTTTTTGTAAGTGTTTGTGGTTCTGTAATCAGATAAAGGTGAAAGTTCATTAAATTATGTCATCTCTTTTTTCCCCCATCTGCAACTCCGTATTACACATGTGTGCCTTATATAGAAAGCAAGTTTGTTTGCAGTAAGTCACATACATATGGCCATCATGAAGGTGACAGAATTAACAATCTGTTTTAAAAAAATATGTTTGGAGTGAAACGTGGCTTTATTTCTGCCTCACTCCTCTTCATCTCAGTTCCACACTCAGCAAAATGTCTTTAGTAGAACTTGAATGCACCGGATGGTATAAAGGTAAATTTAACACAAACAAATTTTCTAGCATATATTAGTATAGTAATTCCATATGTATTTCTCTTCTTTTTTGCCTCATGCCATTCTGTTGGGGAAGGTATATGCATATCTGTTATTATGTAGCCAATATTTGGTTGTCTCCAAGGACTCCAGATTTCTGGCTTCATTAATTCCTTCAGTATATAAAAAAGAGACCACATTAAACTTCCGTCCCAGGTACCAGGAAAAGCACAGGACCCTCCTCAAGGTTTCTCTATTACAAGCATTTGTAATTAGTGAGTTTTCCATTCACATAAATATGAATAATAATGACTACTTTGCTTTCAAGCCTGAAATGTAAGAATTATCTAGACTGTACCCCGGGTCTACCAGTCATCATGTCCCGCTGTCTCCCCAAGCGTGTTTCTCTTTGATCCATTCCTTACCGTAGTAGTCAATGACCACCTACTCCCTGGCCTATAATGTTAAGAGGAAGTATCAAATACCTCAGGATAAAACAAAAAAAAGGAAAAGAGGACAATATGCCTCCTTGGTATCATATTGAGGCTTTAACAGACCCATCCAGAGAGTATTTGATTTTCTAGGAGAATATACCATCTTGGGCTTTATTATTTACTCTTCAGGGATGAGAATTTATAACATTACTTAATAAGCCATAGACTTGTGACCAGTAGAGATATAAATAATTTTTCTCTAGAAAAATGAAAGCAAAAAGCTCTGAAGTTAGAGTTCATTGCCCTAGAGGACATTAATCAGATTTGTCTCTAACTTAAAAGATTTCCGTTTTTCGAATAGTAATTGAACACATTTTAAAAATCGTATGTGTTGTTCATGAATGTCTTTTTAAGAATTATTTATTTTAATTTTATTTATTCATTCATTTATTTTAATTTGACCAGAGAGAGAGACACACACAGAAAGAGAGAAACTGAGAAAGCAAGTCACCAGGTCTGGGACTCGAACCATGGTCAGCCATGTCAGAATGTCCAGCACCTTAACCACTATGCCACCTGCTGGCCCCATTCATGAAATAATTTTGACATGCATTCCTTCTATATTTCTATGAGAGTTGTGCTTTTAACTTTTGATAATTATACTCTGATGACTGTAGCAATCTCTGCTGCTTCTTTTTGTCTGGTTTCACACTATTGCTAGAGTAACATACCTAAAAAGAAACACAGAGAGAGACAGAGAGACAGAAAGCTAGAAATCACCCCCCAGGGGTATGGCCATGCTGCAATCCCTTCTCCTCCATTCTCCTCTTGTGATCTTGGGCACGCAAGCACATATGCCCAGCATGAGACTAAGCCACCAGGTCCGGGACTCAAACCGCAGTCAACTACATGGGAGTCCAGTGACATAGTCATTATGCCAACTACTGGTCCCTCAACCCACCCTTTAAACTTACTCTAGTATCATCCTTCATGTTAAATTTCCAGCCATGATGAAGATTCATTTTTTAAAGTTCACCATGTTAGCTCTTGCCTACAACACATGTTCTCCATCCTACCAGAATTATCATTCAGACTTTTGCTTTTCTCCTTAGGGTGGTCTTTCTTCACCATTAAAACTAAGGGAATTTCTTCTGCCGTGTATTTCCAAAATACCATATATTTTTCATATTATAGTATTAGGTCATTTCTGTGTTTTTCTATGCGAAACTGTGTCATGACTTCCCCAACCCAATACTTATCAGACCTTAATTTAATCCCTTGTTTAAGTTGTCTAACTTTTTTTTTTTTTTAGAGGTTTTCGCTATAGGGCGCGTGCGTTCGCCAGACAGACAGAGACATAGAGACAGAAAGCCAGAAATCACCCCCCAGGGGGGATGGTCACGCCGCAATCCCTTCTCCTCCATTCTCCTCCTCGGGATCCTGGGCACGCACGCACACGCGCCTGGCGTGAGTTTAAGCCACTGGGTTCGGGATGCAAACCGCAGTTGACTACGTGGGAGTCCAGTGACATAGCCATTACGCTAACTGCTGGTTCCCTAAATTGTCTAACTCTTGAAGTTCTATAGGCAGAATATACTATTTTCACTTTGCTATGGTTTAAGTCCTGAACCTGGTGGTTTGACATTCATGCCAGGTGCGCATGTGTGTGTGCCCCAAATCCCAGGAGAATGGAGAAGGGACTGCTGATGGCCATCCCAACCTAAGAGGTGATTTTTCACTTTTCCTCTCACTGTCTCTCTCTCTCTCTCTCTGTCTCTCTCCTGTGAGTGCATGCCCCCTATGGGGAGAAAAAAAAGAACTAAGCACAAAAATATATAAGTTTACCTGTCTTTGGGTTTTCATTTCTTCCTTTCTTTCTTTCTTTTTCTTTTTTTTTTTTTTAAGAGAAATTTTTGCTATACAGCATGTGGCTCACCAGAGGAGATTGAGGGACAGAAAGCAAGAAATCACACCCCAGGGGGGATGGCCATGCCACAATCCCTTCTCCTCCAATCTCCTCTCAGGACTTTGGGCATGCATGCACATGCTCCTGGCGTGTTTTAAGTTGCCAGATTTTGGACTCAAACTGTGGCCAACTACTTGGGAATTTAGCAACATAATCATTATACCATCTGCTGGTCCCTGGGTTTTCATTTCTAAAGGTTCACTATCACATAGCACATATGTGAAATATATTAGTATGCTTTTTTCATTCATCTGTCATTTGGTATAGGAGCCTCAGCCATGAACCAAGTGAAACTTAAGAAAAGATCAGGAAAGAAAAAGAAAATATAGCAATTACAGCTGCTAAATACACTGGGCATATATGAGACGAAAGCAGACTAAAGCACTGTGTCTCAATCTTTTTTCGCCTCATAACATATATCATATATCATATATATATGTAAAATATGTTAGCATTAATATGCTATATAGTACTACACTATATATTAAACTATATGTAACTATGGTTATTAATAGTTATATATTATGTGTATATATATATAAAACTATATGTTTTATATATAATATACAATATTATATATTAATGCTATATATTTATTATATATATTTATAGATAATATAAAGGAGTATATATTTATATATAATATAAAATACTATAATGATATAAAATATTGTATAATATAAAAATTATATAAAATATAATATAAATATTATCTAAAATATATAAAAACTATTACATAGTGTATAATATAAAATATATAATTAAATAGTATATAATAAAATAATATATTATATATAATATACCACATAACATATTACATAATATATAACATAAAATAATATATTATATATTATGAAATGTTATATAATATATAAAATATGCTATTGTATATAATACACTTTAGTATTGATATACTATATATCAATATACCATATATACTACGTAACTATACAGTTATTAAGAGTTTTATATGTATATTGCAAATCTATCTACATATACTTATGTTACATATCGAATAGATGTACATATAGTTAGCAATTTGTTGGCTATGATACATAGTTGATGCTGTTTACCGTTGGAAGCAATCGGCCTGGATGCTCTGGCTCTTCCAGTACAGTCACACTGAATGTTTGCATCCCTCACCTCCAACTCTGTTGAAACCCTTAACCCTACCATGACTGGATTCAGAGGTGGAACCTTTAAGATGTAATTAGATCAGGAGGGTGGAACCTTGTAAATGGGATTAGTGCATTTATCAGATAAAACCGCCATCTATTCTCTTTCTGCCTTGTGAGAACACAAGTATCCGTAAAGTAGGAAAAGAACCCTCAGGATGAATTAAATCCTGATGGTACCTTGATCTTGGTCTTCTAAGCTCCACAAATGTGAGAAAAAAAAGTGTGTTGTTCAGGCCTTGCAGTTTGTGGTATGTTTGGTGTAGCAGCTGGAGCTGACTAACACACCTGGTCTCCGCCCTGCAGCTCTGAGTGTTGAGGCAATCAGTGTTTCTGCACACTCAGCCCAACCCTGAAGCCACATTCCCTGCAGGGACAGTTGGGAAGCTTGGCCTTAGAACTCTGTAGTGCAGGGAGACTGGACTCAACCTGGGACCTGTGAAGTGTCAGGAAACTATAAAGAGACAAAAATATAAAGTTGGGGCTCAAAGAACCTCAGCTTGAAAGAAGAATAAAATGCAAATAAAAAAAGGAAGTCAGCATAGAAAATCATTGTGTGTCTTGTTCTTTGATCTAGGTGGGAATAAAAGTAAAATTCTTTAAAAATTTATGGATATTGGCTCTACATTGCAGATATTTTTGATGATATCAACACTATCTGGCAAGTTCTTCAGCACAGAAAACTGAGAACTATATTTAAAACCACTCCTGCTCCTGTATTGACCCCAGGTTCCTAGCAAAAACAAAATCATATCTACTGAGATAAGATTTTACACAACTGAAGTTCTAATAAATGTTAGCTTATGATCAAAATTCACAATAACTTATCATGAACTAATAGGAACAGAAACAAACTTCGATGATCTGAAATATCCTCACAAAGACTTTAAGACAGGAATTACTAAAAACATACAAAAGACATACTTTTAAAGTGCTTAAAAATAATAGAAGAAATTATAAACATGACCCTATTTGAAATATCTAGCAGAAAAATAAAATCGTAATAAAACTTATAGGGTCAGGCCCATAACAGCAGATAAGTACTGTGCATAGGGAGGCAGATCCAACATGACTAACTAAAGTTCAAGTCCTGGACTCCAGGTCACTTGAAAGACATACTAGTCATATGTGCACACATGCCCCAAATCCTGATGGAATGGAGAAATGAAGGAAAAATGACTGCAACATAACAGTGCCCCTTTGCAGGATACTTTCTCTTTCTTCTCTCTCTTTTTCTTTCTCTCTGTCGAGTATACATGCCCTCAAGAAATCAAAACATTTGCAAAATATTGGGCCAGCCAGGTGGCATGGTGGTTAAAGAAACTGCATCCCTTGGGACCAGCAGATGGTGTAAAGGCTACGTCACTAGACTCCCATGTAGCCGACCGCGGTTCGAGTCCTGGACCCAGTTGCTTAAATCCACACTGGGTGTGTGTGCATGAGTGCCCAAGATCCTGAAAGGAGTATGGAGGAGCAGGGATTGAGGCATGGCCATTCCCCTTGGGCGGTGATTTCTCACATACTATCTCTCTGTCTCTCTCTGTCTTTCTGGCGAGTACACATGCCCTATAGCAAAAACCTCTACAAAAAAAAAAAAGAAAAAAAAGAAACTGGATTCCACATTGCCAACTGTACTGTTCAAGTCCTGGACCTAATGGCTCAGAAAGTACACCAACATGTATGTGGTGCTTGCCCAAAGTCCTGAAAGAGAATGGAGAAGAAGGGGTTGTTCTGTGGCTAATCCCCTGGGCTGATTTCTGACCCCCACCGCAGTCTCCCCGCTTCATCTTTCTCCAATGAGCACATGTGAACTATAGCAAAACAGACGCATGCACACAAAGTAAACTGGCATTCGAAGATTCACTAGAAAGCAGACTGGACATACATAAATAACAAATTACAGAGGGCAAAAATATGGATATGAAGAAATATCTATAATAAAATGAGAAAAGAAAATAAAAATAAAAAACACAATTTAAGAGAAAGAGATGACAGAATGAGAATATATATTATATTGTATATTATATTATTATATATTATATATTATTATATTATTAATGTATATTATATTATATTATATTATTATATATTATATATAATATATGTTCAAAATTTCAGAAGGAATAAATAAAAATAAAAAACAATCTGTATTAAACACACCTTCCTATAAGTACAGAACACTGAAAGAGACCTAAAAGAGACTGAGAAAAAAATATCAGTAATTTAATTAGTAATAATACTAGTGAAGACACATGACACTACAATAGAATTTATTTTTAAAATTTTTTGAGAGGTTTTTGCTATAGGGCACTTGTGCTTACCAGAGAGACAGAGAGAGAGACAGAGAGACAAAAAGCAAGAAATCACCCCCCAGGGTGGATGGCCATGCCTCAATTCCTTCTCCTCCATACTCCTCTCAGGATCTTGGGCACGCATGTGCACCTGGCGTGATTTTAAGCCACCAAGTCTAGGACTCCAACCACAGTCGACTACATGGAAGTCCAGTGACATAGCCATTACGCCAACTGCTATTTCCCCATTACAATAGAATCTTAAAAAGAGTAGAATATCTTCTTTAAACCCTGAGAAAAATAATTAACTAACAATCTAGAATTGTATACCCATTAGAACTGCACTTCAAAAGTGAGGGCTTATTTATTCATTTATTTATTTAATGTTAGGGCACGTGTGTTTGCCAGGGAAAGTGAACGGGAGGAAAAGTAGGAAATCACACCCCAGGAGGAGGGCCATGCTGTAATCATTTCTCTACTCTCCTCCAGGGATTCGGGGCATGCACACACACACACATGCATGGCGTGATTTTCAAGCCATTGGGTTCAGGACTCAAATCTCACAACCAGCCATGTGAGATCCAGCTGCCTTAAACTTCACACCACCTGCTGGCCCTATGAGGGGTTATTTATACCATTTTCAGGTAATCAAAAATCAAAAGAGTTTGTCACCAAAGGATCCTACTAAGGAATTGCTAAAGAATATTTTTCAAGAAGTCAAATGCTCTTAGAAGAAAAACTTGAGCTGTTGAAAAAAAATTATGTAACAAAAAGGGTATTTGTGAGGGCAGATATTAGAAAACAATGAAAATTATAATTTTGATGAATATCAAAATAAAAATAAAGCACAATTAAGCAGCTACATGTAAGTGGATAGAAGGGAAGCTGAAGGCCAAACCTTGGATCTTGTAAAGTATCAGAGAACTACTGAAGGGTTATAAGCATTTAAATCTGAGCTTCAGAAGACCTCTGCCATGAAAGAAAGATAAAATAAAAAAAGAAAAAAAAAGAAAGTCCATGTGGAAATTTATTATGTATCTTGGTCTTTGATCTAGATGGGACTAAAAGCAAAATTCCTCAATATTAAAAAAAAAGTCATTCAGTATTCAAAAAGATGACAGAGATATCAAATAACCTTAATCCATATTATATTATGTATTCACATTAAAATTCTAGGGTTAATGGGACCAGCAGTTGGCGTAATGTCTATGTCGCTGGACTCCCATGTAGCCGAATGCAGTTCAAAACCATACCCGGTGGCTTAAACCCATGCCGGCGCATGTCCATGAGTGCCCAAGATCCTGAGAGGAGAAGGGATTGTGGTGTGGCTCTCCCTTCTGCGGGACGATTTCTCACTTTCTGTCTCTTTGTCTCTCTCTGTCTTTCTGGTGAGCACATTTGCCCTATAGCAAAAACCTATCCAAAAAAAAAAAAAAAAAAAAAAAAAAAAAAAAAAAAATATATATATATATATATATATATATATATATATATATATGGTTAAGACTAAACAAAGATGCATAAGTTTCAAAGAGAGAGAAAAATAAAACTTCAATCATTCAATCATTTTTAAAAGAATGAGGGGACCAGCAGTTGGTGTAACAGCTATGTCCCTGAACTCCCATGTAGTCAACTGTGGTTCAAGTCCTGGAGCCGGTGGCTTAAACTCACTCCAGGCACGTGCATGTGTGCCCAAAATCCCAAGAGGAGAGTGGAGAAGAAGGGATTGTGGCATGGCCATCCCCCCAGAGGGTGATTTCTCACTTTCTGTCTCTCTGTCTCTGTCTTTCTAGCAAATGCACGCGCACTATAGCAAAAGCCTCTCAAAAAAAAAAAATAAATAAATAAAATAAAAGAATAAGAAAGAAAGCAAAAAACAAAAATCAAAACAAAATAGCTGCACTCTGAGGAGAACAAAAATTCTTCCAATTCACTTAGAGCCAGATATTTAAATTCTATTCCATCAGAACAGAGAGAATAAGTAGAAATGAGAGCAAGGAATACTTCTACACACATACACACACACACACACACACACACACACACACATATACACACACACACACAATTCTATAATGATAAAAGGTCATGTAATCAAGAAAACCATTTTAAGTCTTTTTACATCTAATTACCTAAACTAAAAAATGGTGAATCAAACAGGAATAATAAGCAAATCAACAATTTTAGTTGGAAATGTTATCACTTCTCTTTTATTTGCTGATAGAATGGGTACTAAGGATATAGAGGACTTGAGTTCATTAAACAAAGTGACTGAAGTGACATTCATAGAACTTTATACCAAACAAAGCAGAGTATGTACTATTTTCAAGGACATGTGGAATAATTGTCTGGATGAATCACATACAGGGCCAAAAAGCCAGTTTTAATAAATTTAAAACAATTTAAATCATCCAAAGAATGTTTCCCAGGGTCTAGTCTAAGGACCAGCCCCTCCAATGTGACCTTCACCCCTAGCAAAGCTAAGTCACTGCCTTCACAAACACCTGCAGCTGAGGCCAGGGAGGCACTTGCAGTTTGCTGACATAGATTCCAGCCAAGGAAATATCACACAGAGACTGCAGTTCTATGCTGACCTAGACACAAAGCTAAAACACCAACTCAATCAACATCATATTTCTGTAAATGTGATGTATCCTATTTCTTGATTTGTATATGCCAAGCCACTTTTTATCCCTGGGACAAAGAACTAATACCAATTCTTCTCATATTATTTGGAAAAAAAAACTACAGTGGAGGGACTTTTTCCAAACTTGTTCCACGAGACCAGCATTATCCTGGTATCATAATGAGACAAGCATATGATAAAAACAAAACAAAACAAAAATGAACAAACAAAAACTACAGGTCAATATCCTGGATAAACAAAGAAGCAAAACTTATTTAAAAAAATACTAGTAAATGAAATCCTGCAGTACATATATAAAGATTATATGCAATGATCAAATGGAATTTATCCCATGAATACAAGGATGATTGAACACATATGAATCAATAAACGTCATATATCACATCAAAAAAATAAAGAACAAAAACCATATGATCACCCCAATAGATATAGAAAAAGCATTTGATGAAATACAATATCCCTTCATGTAAAATTCTCAACAAAGTAGGTATAAAAGTAACATATCTCAACACAATTAAGGTTATATATGACAAACTATTCATAGATAACGTTAGGATACAAAATCAACATACAAAAATTGGTAGTATTTTTATAGACCAATTATGAACTAGCCAAAAAGGAAACTAGAAAACAAAAATATTTCATTTACAACAGTAATGTAGTTCTTATCAAAATACCAATGGCATGCTGCAGAAAATGAGAAAAAAAAAAAAAAACCTAAAATTTGTATGGAAGCAAAATAGACCCGTAATAGCCTAGCAAAGCAATCCTGAGTAAAAAGAATAAAGCTGGAAAAATCATATTGCCTGACTTCAAAATAAACCAATAAGCTATAGTAATAAAAACAGTATGGTCCTGGTGAAAAAACAAACATAGACCAATGTAATAGAACAGAGAACCAAGAAATAAATTCATATACATACATACATACATACATACATACACACATACAACTAACTGATTTTTGACAATGGCACCAAGAACATTTATTGGAGAAGGACAAATCTCTTTGATAAATAATGCTGGGAAGATTAGATATCCACATGTGGAATAATGAAACTAAACCACTATTCTCATCACGTTTATAAATCAAATAAAGACTAAAATCTAAGACCCTAAACTCTGACTACTAAAAGAAGACATAGAGGAAACTCTTCAGAACATTGATCCAGGCAAGGATATTTTTGGATAAGACCTCAAAAACATGGACAACAAAATAAGAAATAAAATAACAAATTTGAACCATTGAACAGAATGAAATCTTCGACTGGCTGTATAAACTAGCAGTTAAGGAAGCTGGATTCCACATAGGCAATGGTGGTTCAAATTTCAGCCCCAGCAGCTTGAAAAACACACAGGGCATATGTGTGTGCACGCCCAAAACCACAGCCATGTGGAGAAATGGAGGAGAAGGGATTGAGCTGTGAACATTTCCCATTGGGGGGTGTTTTGTCTCTCTCCCTTTCTCTCCGTCTCTGCTTCTTTCTGGTGAGCACACACACCCTTTAGCAATTAAAAAAAAAAAAAAAGAACAAAATCTTGCTATTTGAGCAACATGGATGAGGCTAAAGGATGGAAGTTAAAACAAACCTCATAGAAGTAGACAGTAGAATAGTGACTACTAAAAGCTAATGAAGGGTAGCAGGGAGGAGATAGGAAAAAGAAGTTAGTCTCAGATACAAAAGTACAATACATAAAAAAAAGGAATAAACCCTAGTGTTTTCTAGCACAGTAGGATAATTAATACTTTATCTATTTCAAAATAGCTAGAACAGAGGATTTTGAATGTCCCCAACAGAAAACAATGACAAATGTTTGAGGTTATTGATATGCTTGTTATCTTCATTTGATCATTACACATTGCATACATATATCAAAAACCCAGACTGTCCCCTCTTAATATGTACAATTATTATGCTCAATAAAAATTAATAATGAAGGGACCAGAAGATGGCACAACGGTTATGTTGCTGGACTCCCATGTAGTGGACTGTGGCTTGAGTCCCGCACCTGGCAGTTTAAAACTCAGGCTGGGTGCGTGTGTGTGTACACTCAAAATTTCAAGAGGAGAATGGAGAAGAAGGGATTGCAGCATGGCCATACCCCCTGGGGAGATTTCTCATTTTCTTTTTCTCTGTGTCTCTCTGGTGAGTGCACACAACTTCTAGTAAAAAGTTCTCAAAAAATTAATGATTAAATGTCCTCACTTACCAAAAAAAAATTCTTTCACTTTTTTGTGCAATATACTAAATTGAAATGTCATGCTACATACTTTTTTAAATTTTTTTATAGGGTGCATGCAGTTGTCTCTGCCAGAGACAGAGGGGAAAATACTCTCCCCCCTGCACCCCGTAGGAAATGGTCATGCCAAAATCCCTTTTCCTCTCCTCTCCTCTTGGGATTTTGGGGATGCATACACATATGACCAGCATGTTTTTCAAGTGACTAGGTCCAGAACTCTAACTGCAATTGTCTATGTGGGATCCAGCTGCCTTCACCACCACACCACTGGCTGACCCCACATTGTTCTCTGCTCTTCCAGTGGACAGACATCTGTATGACCATTAAAAAAAATTAAACTTCCAAAAGCATTATAAGAGACAGCTAAAAACAATCTTTGTAGCTACGTACTTGCAGTTAAAGAATGAGAAGTAAAAGATATCATATATTTATCTGTCTTTCAATGAAATAGCTTACAAAGATATTCTTGGAGAAGCAAGATATAGAAATACTTTTAACTTCTCTGTGAACTTCCTGGAAAAGCCTGCCTATCTGCTGAGTCATGAGTATCTGCATTTTGCAGAACATGACTTTAGATGTATTCACAGTGAGAATGCTAGTCATCTTCAAATTATATTATAGCACTGTCATTTGTGCTGTAAAAATGAACTGGACTGTGAAAATTAGTGCCAGATTTCCCAACTCTTAAGTAGAACGACAGTAATAATAAGTTCATGGCAGTGAATAAAATATTTGGAAAAGTAAAAAAGAATATCGATCCAACAAATACTCTTCCATAAAAAAGAGGAAGAGGGAGAACTTCCACAGGCATTTTATGAAGTCATTACTCTAATGCAATAAGCAGAAAAAGACATTACAAGACAAGAAAATGATAGACCAACGTTTCTCCTGAACATAGGCACAAAATTCTGTGCTAAAAATTAGCAAATCAAATCCAGAGACATAAAGGACATTAACATTTCATGCCTAGGCTTGTGTTAGAATGTAAGTAACTTGTTTGAAAATCAATATGAAGAATCATAAATAAAATGAAGGGAGGAAAACACAAGATCTTTTCAATACATGCAGAAAAAAGAAAAATAACATTTGCCATGTCAAATATCTGGCAAATAGCAGAGGAAGAGCCAGTTTGATACCAAGTTTTATGTTCTTGTGACTACACCCAAAAACCATGAGCACACACGTCTTGTTCCTTGCTCAATGCATATCGCTATTTCTTTCCATGGCAAATGTAGGAATGTTATTTCAGTCTGGAAAATATTAGTTGATCAGGTGATATAGAAGAGGTTTAGACAGTATACCTAATCAAGTAAAATGGACTTCTACCAGCAGATTCCACTCTATATCAACATTATAATCAGAAAATCTATCCGATCAATTACACGTCTTATCTTTAATGAAGCTTTGGGAAATTCTAAACTAATTCCCTCTTTCATTAATTCAGTACTTACTATGTAAGCTTTAATATAGTTCTAGTTCACGATACAGAGGTGGCTTTCATGTGGTATAAAACCCAATACCTGACTGCTGGGAATTATAAGTTTAGAGTAAAAAAAAAGCAAACAAACAAACAAATTCAAGAAGCCTAAACAAATAATGTCTTCTGATATTTACTGGGTGATAGGGACAGAAAATGTCAATTAATCCAATTATGTTTTAAAAGTGGAATATCAAATTTACTTTTTCATGGAATCCCTGATGATTCACAAGTTGACAAAAATGCAGAAAGTTGTAAATTAAAAAGTACTGGGATTTTATTGTTGGCAATCATCAATGAAGTCGTATAGCTTGGCAAACCTTTGCACACAGCATATTTTATAATGCACTAAAAACCATAGTTCAATTTTTATCAATTTTGCATTTATTAATTTGATTATAGAATACTGGTAATGCAAAAGATATATTTATCTCCTATAATCTTTTGGAAGGTTTTGTTTGTTTGTTTTTCCCCTTTGCTATAGGGTGCATGTGCTCACCAGAGAGGGGGAAAGAGAGAGAGAGAGAGAGAAAGAACGAACGAACACCCCCCGGTGGGGTGGATGCTCATGCCAAGTCCCTTCTCCTTATTCTTCTCTCCAGATTTTGGTCCCATACAGGCATCCAGCATGTTTTTAAGCCACTGGATACAGGACTCAAATTGGTCAGTTGGCCATGTGAGATTTAGCTACCTTCACTACCTAACTCACTATATATTCAGAAATATTAACCTATCATTTTCTGAAATCACCTCATTTTATATCTGATATTTTCCTTTAACTTATATCCTCATAGTAACAAGCTTCTTCCTAATTCATCGATGGTGAAGAGACTTGTGTGACAATAACAACAATAACAGAACAGTACTTATGTCTAACTCTTATAAAGACTTTCCAATTGTTCATCACTCTTATAAGTATTTTATGTACCTTATTCAATCTTTACATTAACAATATGAGCTATCTGCTTAATAAGCCCATTTTACAGGTGGAAAACCCTGATGAAGAGACAGTAAAGCTCCATGTTACATTTCTGAATAAAGAGAAGAAATGAACTTCGGGTAAAAACCATATTATTATTTTGGGGGGATAGGTTATGTATTTCTTCTATGAGTGAGACACACACAGAGACAGGGATAGAGACAGAGAAACCGTATTCCCAGTTGAGACTTGTTGCAGTGATCCTTCCATCCTCAGCCAGTCCTGGATAATGAGCATACACATGCCTAGTGCAGTCAGGGAGATCTCCGGACACCAGCTAGGAACCTGGCCCTCGTGGGCATTGTAGTGTAAACTGTTCTTCCCTATAATCTCTTCTCCACTTCTGCTTCACATTTATTGTTTAATTAGAGAGAGAGAGATACTTTGGACAGGGTCTTGCCATGCCACAATCCTTCTGCCCCAGCTTCCCAGTTTCCTAGGACCACAGAGGCATGCCACCAAGCTTAGCCTATTTAGGTCGGGGTGAGAAAAGAACCCGACCTCCCATGTGGCCCCAGTCACCATGTAATGGTGTCTTCTTGGTGGGCCATCGTGGTTGGGCCTGTTTCGCTTTTGTTAGCCAGATCCATGGCTGCCCAGAATAGAGTCTGCTTCTAAAAATATTTTAGTGTGATCCTGTGGCTATGCCATAGCCAGTATTATATAACAGCAAATGCTTTATGGCAATCTCTGGAAACATCCCTTACGGACAACAGGCATGGATGTGGGAGCTATTTACTTTATTCATGCACCTTGCTACTCGTAAGTGCAGACCATCAGCCTGAATCATGAACACTGACAACTGTGAAGGGCAGTCTAATGCGATGAGGTAGGAGAATCTAGGGACCATAAATCCTTAGTTGAAGAGCAAATATACATATGTGCATATGTATGTGTATAAGTATGTATACACTTAACTACGTGTATACATATATGTTACTTAAGGACTAACTCAAATCACTTATGAAAATAACATGTAAAACTAGATTAAAAACACTTAACTGTCTCAAAAAATTTGCACAGAGTTTCAGAAGTTTTACTAACTAGGTTTGTCAGAGCTGGAGAAAGCAATCTTATAATAATTATGCTACTGGGTTTTATAGCAATCATCAAACCTTTAATGTGAATATTTATCACAAAGACTATACCTTTGAAATTTTTAATTTATCTGAAATAGGTTATAGTATTAATATAAATTGAAAACCTGAGCTGTATACTAGGGCAAAATTATACAATATAATTCCTAGAATATTAAAATATTCCATGTATGACAAGAAAATGGATTTCCACATTAGTATTTTATTAGTCCCATGCATGCGGTCTAAATTACTAATGTATTTAAAAAATAGTGGTGTGTTTACACATTCCATCTAAGTCATCAAAAACATTTTAAAAAGTAGCTAGTGTATACACATATTTAAATGGACATTCTTCGGAAAAGCAATAACGATGCCAAAATTAAAATCCCTTCACAAATAGATGCTCAAACAATTTCCCAGTACAAACAATAATTTATGCTAAGCGAGCAGTAAAAACCTGCATTTCATTCAGTTCAATTGCTTGTGCACTATTCAAGGTGAGAGAGAAAGAGGTTAGTCCCAAACTGTTTTGAATTGATAAATATGTATTCTTACTTAGTCAGTGCAAATCTAACCAACAGAAAAATCCCAATTTTTCAATTTCTAAGGTGACCTGTATTTCCACTCTAAAGTCTGGGTCATAGCCATAAAACTGTGTGAAAACCACCAATGCTTCTTGGTTAGCTGACCTTTATAACTTTAGGGAAACATTTTGAATAATGTGCAGCGAATGGACCAAGGGCAATTCTAAGTGAGGAATAGCACATGTGAAAGTGTAAATGTGGGTCAAACTTGCAATGACGAGGCATGTCCTTTGAAAGCCAGAAAGTTAGATAGGAAAGTTCTCCCTCATGCTTTATGCTGTCATTCTTTATGTCGTCGTCTTCTTTTCTTTTTTTTAATTTAGTGTGTCCTAAAATGCAAGGATGAAACCTTCTGAAAGGAAATGAGATCAATTTTTATCTTTCTGCTCTGTCCACTGAAATTTCATCTATGGCTTATTCCTCTGCCTCCCAAAATTACAGATTCATTACTTTATAAGATTTTTCATTTTTCAAAGTTCACATGAAAATAAGCGTGGTCAGGGAACTTCAATTCGCAAGAGCATTACTTCTTTACATCATTAATTATCTTAATATATTTGCAGATTACTTGTGAGAACTATAGTAAAGGTAAAAAGATACACGTGCTGACTGATATTTCAGTTTTGAGAAACCTGTTGAGTTTTAGAAACTACACCAGTCTATTCATTATATATAACTTATCTTACCCAGATACATTTTCCTTTAACCACATTTTTATTTTTATTAAAATAATACAGGTATGAAGTTTTTTAAAAAAGGAATATTACTTCAAGGAGCCCATATCTCATGCCACAACTCTTTGGCACACATCTTATAAAATCATTTTACTTCCTTTATCTATTCTTCCTGGTACTTTCTCCATGTCTCTAAATAAGAATTCAATGCTGGGGCCAGCAGGTGGCATGGAGGTTAAGGTGCTAGATCCCACATGGCTGATTTTGAGGTTCGTGTTCCATACCCAACAGCTTGAAAATCATGCCAGGCACATGTGCATGTGTGCCCAAAATCGTCAGAGGAGACTGGAGAAGGAGGGAATGTGGAATGGCTATACCCCCCCCAGAGGGTGATTTCTCACTTTACCTCTCTCTGTCACTCTCAGTCTCTCCATGGTGAGCACATGTGCCAGATAGCAAAAACAACAAAACAATTAAATGCTAATTGTGATTTTTCAGTCTTAGGTATAATAAATTATCTCTTTCCTATTAAAGATAAAGATAAAAGTCATACTTTTCTCTTCTCTAGTACATATACTTTTCTTCTTCCAAGTGTTATTATAACTCTCTGCTAAGTTTATATTCAATGTTCATATTATTATTATTATATAAATATTCCTTGGCTTAGCCAGATAGTGTATTATATTTAAGTTCTTATAATATTATAATTTTTGCTATATTTCCCACTTTTTCTAGTTAAGTCCACAACTGAGTTATAAAACTCCTTTACATACAGTCAATCTATGATGTCATTGCTCATATGTGTATTTTCTGGGACACATTACATCTACAGTTTATGCCTCATGATCGAATCTGGATGGGCTGTTATGTAGATCCATACGTATGCATGTCTGAGAATTCCCTTTGCCTTTCTCATTCATTTATTTAACAAATATTTATTAAACTTCAATCATGTACCAATAAGAGGAAAACTTTTAGTAGATTTACTATGTAAGTATGCATGTATATAAAATAAAAGATGATGTCATTATCAGAAAAGTTATAAGATATTTACAATGTCTTTCACAATGATAGATGCAAAAATTTTGAACAAAATACAGTAAGCTAATATTTAACAATATATGGAACCAGCAGATGGCATAATGATTATGTTGCTGAATTCTCATGTAGTTGACCGCAGTTCGAATCCTGGATCTGGTGACTTAAAACTTACACCGAGTGCATGGGTGTGCATACCCAAAATCCCAAGAGGTGACTGGAGGAGAAGGGATTGTGGCATGGACATCCGGGGATGGTCATGATTTCTTGCTTTCTGTCTGTCTGTCTCTCTCTGGTGAGCATAAGCAAAAAAAAAAAAAAAAAAAAAAAAAAAAAAAAAAAAAAAAAAAGTAACAATATATAGAAAAAATGATATATTCTGACCAAATAGATTTATTTCTAAGGTTGCAAATCTAGTTCAAGATTGGAAATCAGTTAATATAACACTCACAGCTAGATATCAAAGGAGAAAAATTACATGATATTCTTCATATATTTGATAAGCACATTTGACAAAATTTAATATTTGATCATGATAAAATATCTTATAAGATTAGGAATAGGGAAAAACTTTATCAAACTGATAATTCTATGCAAAAGCATACAGCTAATATACCCCATGGAGAAAGACAGAATAGGTCCCTGTAAAATCAGAAAAAAGGCACATTGTGTCTGCCTACCTCTTCTTTTTGATATTATTGTGGATATTCTAGCCAGCAAGAAAAGTAAAGTCCTGAAGTTTAAATAAGGATAATAACCTCATTCTTTATCACAGCTTACATCCTTAAAGTTCTAAAGAATTTATGAAAAGGTAACTATTAAAACTAATAAATGAATTTAGCAAAGCTATAAAATATAAAATTATCATATGCAAATAGATTTTAGATAAAATTCATTATTTATGTCCTGTGAGAGAGAGCAAAAGTCTTATATTGATACTATTCTCTTCCTTCAAAACAGTTTTGCTCCATAGATTTAATTTTATAATAATAATAAACAACTGTAAAATAAAATTTAAAAAGAATTACTAATGCTAACAATAGGATTAAAAATAAAATAGTTGGAGATAATTTTTTTTTAAGTGGAAACTTCCAAGTAGTAGAAGTACTGAGAGAAAGGAAAGAATACCTGCATTATTGGAGAGATATCCCATATCCATGGAGACATTTTTACAAAATAGTCCATCAATGCAGCAAACTTTATGTATTATTTTAAGAAATGACCACAGCCACTTCAGCATTCAGCCACCACTAGCCTGATCATGATATGGTGGCTGAATGCTGAGCTGGCTGTGGCAATTTCTTAAAATAATACATCATAAAGTTCACTGCATCGATTGACTTTCTCGTAAAATTTTCTCTGTTGTGTGCAAGGTTGTTTGATAGTATTTTCTAGTTTGTTTATTGATTTATTGAAAGCAAGACAGAGACCAAAAAAAGAGGGGGCATACACTTGACAGGGCTCCGGATACCAGCCCCCCTTCCCCAGCTTTCTGGTAAGTCAGGATCATGGGTATGCCACTGCATTCAGGTTGACCTGGGGTCTGATACTGGGGCCTCCCATATGGTTCCAGCACCATGCACTGGCTCTCTACCACCTGTACCACTGTGGTTGGGACTGTTCAATAGCAGTTTATTCATTGTAGAACTTTCAAAATTAGAATCAAAACCTTGCTGCTACCCTATAACTAAATTTACCAGGAGTAGATTCCATTTCAAGAAACCACTTTACTTGCATAGTTAAAAAAAGAGGGAGAGAATCACAAAAGCAGAAGAAAAAATAAACTTGACTTATAAGTACTGACAATTAGAGTAAGAGCTAATTTTTTTATCGCAACAATAGAAACCAAGAGACAATGATAAAACATTTGTCGAAAATACCCAACAGAGACTGCCAACCCACTAAACCTGTCTAGTGCAATTATCTTTCAAATATTATTCTGAAATAAAATACTTTTTATTTATTTATTTTTTTTCCTTCAAGGCATGTGCACTCACCAAAGAGAAGGAGAAGGAAAAAGTGTCTCTTATGAGGAATGGTCACACATCAATCCCTTCACCATCATTTCTCCCTCCTTTCAGGATCCTGGGCATGCAAACACATGCACCTAGTGTGCTTTTCAAGTTGCCAGATCCAGTACTCAAACTGTGAGGCAGGCCACATGATATCCAGCTACCTTAAGCATCAGACCACAGAGCTAGCCCAATAAAAGCATTTAACTATCCAGAGACCATCATTAAAGGAACTTATTACAGATATATTTTAGGAAGGAAGAAAATAATCTTAGAAAACCAGTGATACAAGCAGGCAAATAAGCAAGAAAACTGGATCTAAAAGCAATAAGTTGTTTTCCCTTTAACTCCCTTTAAGTACAAGATTCCAAAGAATTAACATATAGTATATGTTTTTATATGTTTATGTTTGTAATTTACCACAAAAATTTTATATAAACAATTTTTGAATTTTAATTTTTATAAAGAGACTTTAAAAACTGTGGGAAAATTGAAAGGGTAAGTTTAATGCAAAAATAAAAGAAAAGTGAAATCTATGCACAGCTTTTTTTCAATGATATGCACTTCCCATGAATTTTTGGGTGACCTTACACTGTGATTAGATCATTTTATCTTGGTTTTCTATCCATATGTATGTTAATGCATACAACATGCTAATGAGTTAGAAAGATCAATTATTGGTTAAAGTAATAGCACTCAGATATCCTAATTCCCAATTTCTTTTCACAAATGAAAGACTCAACTCATGTGGAAAAAATCCTAAACTGAATAAAGGACATTTTCTTGGAACAATGATATAGTTAAAAATTGAAGTATTTTAAACTGCATGTCTCATCACTATTATGCAGTAGGGTACAGCCAATTGGCATTTCAAGGAAAGCTGAAATTTTCCAACATATTCAGTTCATTGGAACACAAAATACATTGGATTTCACACGATCACAATTTCTTCCAAAAGAAATGTAATGTGTGTTGTTTCACTTACACTCAACTATTCAAAGTAGCTTATCATATGACCTTTTTCTGTTTTCCTGACAGAATATTTTTGGGGGTTCAACAGTAAAAGTATTTTTATTTTAGCTTGATAACCAAGACAATGCCAAATCATGTCAAAATACTATAATATCGATAACATAAATATTTCAGTATGGATCAAGTTTATTTGAAATAAAAGCACATATATTATTCAAGAAATAAAAATGTAATATTGTATTTTTTAGTATTTCTAAGAAAGAACCAAATTATGAATGCTAAAAGTCATATTTAGGACATAAAAACATATTTTTGAAAATGATGCCATGATAACACTCTTACCGATCATTTAACAGGAAGTGAGATAATCATTTAAAACGTCTATGTTACATAATAAAATGTAAATCCTTTCAATAGTTTTTCAACAAATAGAGTACAAGGTGCTACCAGTGCCACATTTAGAGAACACTGCCCTTAGTTAATTCCATCCTTGAGTTTGGCCATTATCATTCTTCCACTTTATCCAAAAACAAGTAATTTCTAGTTCCTACCTTTTCTTATTCTCTCAAACGAGAAGTGGTTTTTCCTTCCATTTCCCAGGATCATTTTTGTTTTAAACTTCTGCATCCCTTCCTAATCCTTTCTACCATGCCCTTTGAGTCTGTGTGTAAACAAACTCCTCCATATTGTCAAGGCCTTCACAGAACACTACTTTATTTCTTTTACCCTAATTCAGTTTTTCTCAACCCTGGTCCTATTTAGAATTACCTGATGCTCAGGCATTCACCTCAGAAATACTGATTTATTGGATTTGGGAAATGGGAGGCCTTAGGAGTTAGTAATTTTTAATAACTTCTTGATAATTCTAACTGGAAGCCAGGGTTAAGAACCTTGGCAGTAGCCCCACTGCCAGAAGGCCTACCACTCACATTATGTCAAAGAAAAAAGGACTGAGTGTGAGAAGAAAAGACAGCCTACATGATGAAAATCTTTTTTGAGACAAAAGATGTATTCCAGCTAAAAGACGTGGAGAAGATTGCCCCAAAAGAGTAGGGCATTACTACCATGTCAGTAAAAGAAGTCCTTCAGAGTTTAGTTGATGCCAGCATGGTTGACTGTGAGAGGATCGGGACTTTCAATTATGATTGGGCTTTTCCCAGGAAAGCTCTTCATGCCAGGAAACATAAATCGGAGCTTCTGGAATCACTGTTTTCTGAAGGAAACCAAAAACATGAGAACCTACAGAAGAGCTAAAGTTGGCCACCATGAGACGGAGGAGCGTATCGTGCTAGCAAAAGAGCTTTCCTTACTTTGGAACCAAAGGGAACAGCTAAAGGCAGAAGTGGAAAAATATAAAGAATGAGACCCACAGTTGTGAAAGATATACATCAAGCAAATAAAGTAGCCAAAGAAGCTGCTAACAGATGGACTGATAACATATTTGCTATAATAGCTTGGGCCAAAAGAAAATGTGGGCTTGAAGAAAATAAAACTGATAAAAATTTTGGTATCCCAGAAGACTTTGATGACTATATAGACTGAAATTTTGATGGTGATAAAGAATCCATGAGCTTGTGAATATGTACTGCGAATATGTACATTTTAAAATATTAGCCAACTAAATGTATTGAAATCTCACTTACCTGCTACTGTGTTTATCATTTTATAAATTTTAATAAAGTTAAAAATACAGGAAAAAAAATAAAAAGAACCATGGCAGTATATCCTGACTCTTTTCATGTGATAGCATCTCCTTGTATAATCTCTACTCTCACCAGAACTCCTCCACCTTGGAAGCACAAGCCATGTACTTGTAGAACTCCCAGAAACTGTTTATTTACTGTCTTCTATCAATCTCCTGGGCACCTCCTGATGCTCTCTAAAAATGTAGGCCCTTGCTCACCGTCTTCCATCATACCTCAACTCCTGGCATTACGTAGGGATTTCAAGGTTGAGGAGGAAGATGTACACAGTGCACCAATCAACCCTGCTGTCATAAAAGTCATAGGACTACCATTACATATGTAGTCTACTGCTGACCAAGTTGTTAAGTGGTGCATGACTGTACAAAAAAGCCGGACTCCAGAGAAATTTCTTGTATTTCAAAGAGAGAAGAAAGTCTGTGGGATATTAGAATTGTAAACAGAAGACAGACAATTTTTTCAATAGACCCAAGTAACACAACAGAAAATTTTCAGACTTTAAAGGTTCCAACTCATCCCTGGCCACTTAGATCTGATGTCTAACAAGTCCAAATGCTGGCCAAATATGTCCCATTGAAAACCTAAAGCTAAGTAAAGTCCCCTCCCCCATATTGTAAGCAATATATTTTTTTTTCTTTCTTGTTTTTTTGGAGAGATTTTCACTATAGGGCGCATGCGCTAGCCAGACAGACAGAGGGAGACATAGAGACAGAAAGCGAGAAATCACCCCCCCCAGGGGGGATGGTCATGCCACAATCCCTTCTCCTCCATTCTCCTCTCGGGATCTTGGGGACGCACACACACGCACCCGGCGTGAGTTTTAAGCTACCGGGTCTGGGACACGAACCACGGTCAACTACGCGGGAGTCCAGAGACATAGCCATTACGCTAACTGTTGGTTCCCAGCAATATATTTCTGAAAATGAGATGTTATGTTTGAATACTATATCCTAGAGGTAATTTCCAATTATTTAAATGGAAATAATTATAATGTATTGCACATTTAGCCATCATCCTCAACTAAGCTCTTAAAATGCAAGCAAAACACAGTAAAATAATAAAGATGTAATATTAATCATTGCATTTGCAAGACTTATATAAACTCTTTCAAACCAGTGGTGTTTGTCAGGTTAACGACTTGTTCTGTTAGGTCTTCGTTGTTGTCTTTTCTAGACTAGCATTACATGTGTACATGAACAAACTCATTGGTAAATTCCTAAGTAAGATATTCCATGAGCGCTTCAACTATTTTTTTTTAAATTGACTTCTTCAAAGCCATCTCTCTTTGGTCAAAATGCTTTATTCTTACATCTTTTCTTACACTGTAATCTTTTATTTTCACTAGCTTTGCTTTCCTCTACTCAAATTTCTCTAACCCTTTCTCAACTTCCAGGGTGATTTATTGTTCAACTAGACAAAAAAATAATGGTATACAAATGACACCCAAAGAAATATGCTGGGGAGAAATATATAATGAAGAGATAGCATACAGTGCTTTGTAGTTGTGCTACTTTTCCTAGCTTCAGCAACTTCCTTGATGAACGCCTCCGTTTTGCTAGTTCATAAAGTTTTGGAACTATTTTTGTCTTGCAATAGTACTTGAAATGTAACCTAAGATCTTACCTGTAAAATATATTGAAAAAAGTATTCTGTGGGTTTTGGGTGATACATATATATTTTTGCAATATAGATTTGAGTGAAAAAACTCCTGGAATAAGTCCACGGCCTGGTGATTAAGGTGGCTGGATTCTACGTGGCCAACCATGCACATGGAGTCTTTGACTCCAGGGCTTAAAAACACCCTGCATGCTTGTTTGTGCCTCAAATCCTGAAAAACTGGAGAAATGGAAGAAAAGAGATTGTGGCATGACCATTCCTCACAGAAAATGCTTTCTCTCTTTTTCTTTGGTCAAGCACATGTGCCCTCTGGCAAATTAAATATAATAATGACATAGGATAAGAGAAATACCACGTTCTCCTTAATATATGGAAATTGGAAAAAATAACCTTATGGAAGTAAGGACCAGCAGTTAGCATAATGGCTATGTCGCTGGACTCCCACGTAGTTGACCGTGGTTTGAGTCCCAGACCCGGTGGCTTAAACTCACGCTGGGAGCATGTGTGTGCGTGCCCAAGATCCCGAGAGAATAGAGGAGAAGGGATTGTGGCGTGGCCATCCCCCCTGGGGGGTGATTTCTCGCTTTTTGTCTCTATGTCTCTCTCTGTCTGTCTGACAAGCGCACGCGCCCTATAGCAAAAACCTCTCCAAAAAAAATAATAATAATAACTTTACAGAAGTAGAAAGATGAAGAATGACTACTAGAGGCTGGAAAGCATAGGAGAATAGAAGAATAGAGCAATATTGATTACGGAAACAATTTTAGGTAGATAAGAGGACCAATGTCTAGTGTTATAAAACATAGCAGGGAGAATGTGATTAACAATAACTTATGATATATCTCAGAGTAGGTTAAAAAAAAAGAGATTTTGAATATTCCCAACACAATGTAATAACAAATGATTGCAATTATGAATATAATAATAATTACTGTGGTTTAATCATTACACATTATATTCATGTATGGAAAAATCCCATTGTACCACCCAAATACGTATAATTATTGTATGTTTAAAAGAAGTCTTAACAAAGAAAGTGAATATTATTTGTTTCTTATTTTGCTGCAAAGCTATCTAAAATAGCTTCTTTATATTGTCTTTATTTTGCTTCGACTGTATAAAATAGAACCAGTAAATGCAGTATATTGCAAAACTAAAATAGTACTATTCGTTAGCACTACACGACTAACAAAAACTTTTCTCTACTCCCGCTTATGTCCACTAGGAAGATCATTAAGTATTCTGACCCAAATCCAAGGTTGGATATAAGTAAGATACAGTGTTACATAAGGCTTTGAGTAACAGTGCTATCACTAATTACATCATTTTATGGCTAGTTTTTATCACAGATAATTTCATAAATTCTGAATTCCTGAGCCTAGTCTAAGAATCATAGAATATCGTGGAAAAGATACATTTTGTGTTTATTAGAAACATGATCATGAGAAAGTTAAGGGCTATTTCCTTCCAGTAGTGGTGTTCAGAGTAGTTTCTTTTTCCACTGGTATTGCTTAAAGTTGCTATTTTAAGTCTTTTATCAGCCACAATTTAAGACAAGTACACTGGATGAAGTTATTTCACACTACTTTATTTAAGGGTTCTACTTTCACTCTTCAACAGACTTGAGGTATTCCTCAGACACTTTTTCACTCATTAGTTCATCTAGTTCTGAAGGGTGACTCGGTGTCATCTTGGTCAGCCCATCTTCATAACAAGATTTGTGAACAAGCCTTGAATTTTCTGCAAGAACTTCTTTAATCTTAGTTATTTCTGACAGAGGAGAATAGAATTCACTAGCAGCTTTCACACTTTCCAAACTAAACTCATCTTGTTTGCTCAGTTTTGTCCCAACTTCAGGCAGACTACAGTAAAATCTCCCAGAGCTTCCTGTGCAAAATTGCTGATTCCCATCATTCCAATACCGTTCTCTGTTGTTATCCATTCATGTTTCTCTGTGAATTAATCTAATACCACAGCCGATCACGTGCTCAGCATCTGGAAGGCACCTGCCCTCAGCCACCAGGACCGCTTGTGGGAGTTGGTGAGGGGGAAAGGGGCACTGGGGCAGGGAACAGTGGGCGCCGAGGCTGCCTGCAGGCTTCAGGCCACCTGTGGGCCATGGCTCACAGACCTATGTCCACAGGAGTACAGAGGGTCATAGCCCTGTTACAGGGGATGTGTGTGAGGTGGTGTCAGAGGGGAGATATGTTTAAAATATTTAAAAACGAGGGGACTGGGGACCAGTAGATGGTATGATGATTATCACTGGACTCTCACATAGTTGACTGCAGTTTGAACCTCAGACTCAGCAGCTTAAAACTCATGCCAGGCACATGTGTGTACATGCCCAAAAAGCTGAGAGGAGAAGGGATTGCTGTGTGGCCATGCCCCTGAGGGGTGATTTCTCACTTTCTATCTCTCTGTCTCTGTCTTTCCGGTGAGCACATTAGTCCTATTACAAAATTTTTCTCTTAAAAAAATAAATAAAATATGGTGTAATAGTTCTGTCTCTGGACTCCCACGTAACTGACTACAGTTCAAGTCCTAGATCCAGCAGCTTAAAACTCATGACAGACATGTGTGCATGCATGCCAAAGATCTGGAGGAGAATGAAGGAGAAGAGATTGCTGTGTGGCCATCCTCGCAGGGGCTGATTTCTCACTTTCTTTCTGTCTCTCTCTCTGTCTCCCCATTAAGTGCACATGCTCTATTGCAAAAAATCTCTCTCTCTTAAAAGATAAAAGCCCAAGAGTTATGCTACTCAGCAAATATTAACTTGGAAAACATTTCGTAGTGTTTAACTATATATTTAAAAATTAACTTCTTGGGGTCGGCAGGTGGTATGGTGGCTAAGGCATTGGACACTCCCACATGGCCAATCACAGTGCAAGTCCTGAACCTGGTGACTTGCTTTCTCTCTGTCTCTCTCTCTGGTCAAGTTAAAATAAATAAAAATTAAATAAAAAATTCTTTTTGAAAAATGAACTGCTTTCGTTTTCCAACCATTCACATCATATTCAACCAGGTCATCACCTTCTGTGACTCTCAGTACTATTTTACATGGGTTTCTGAGTTCAAATCATGAAGCCACTTTAATCTCTTCTTTGTCTCTTTCATCCTTCAATGGCTATCATATCAATCCTACTTCTGGATCTCTCTTGTGATCATTCCTCTCTACTTCTGATTGTGAATAATAAATGAAATGAGAACAGCCAGCAATTAGAGATGTTGAGGCTTTTGTGAGAGGAATTTCTTTGAAAAACAAGAAGGGCAAAGGAGATCTGATCCCTTGATTTGAGTGATGAACAGAATGTAAAGAAGGAAGAGAGACAAGTAATAATATGCTTTTTAAAAGATTCAACTATAGTCAAATTTCATAATTTCCTTAATAGAGATAAAAGGACAGAAAAAAGGTAAATAACTTGGAACAGATTATACACCAGTCGTTGTTTAAAACATACTATTTGTTATTAGCGCAAATAATTTGGAAGTAAATTCTGATTGTCCCAATTTTACAGGAGACAAAGAACTAGAGCAGTTAAGCAGACTGGACGAATCACGCTACTGGTGCGCAGTAACGAGATCTGAGCTCGGATCTTTATTTTTTTAAGGTTTTTGCCCTCGGGTGTGTGCACCACTGCAGAGAAACAGAAAGAGACCGTGAGAAGGGAAGAGAGAAATCACCTCCTGGGGGGATGGCCATATCACAATCCCTTCTCTCCATTCTCCCCCTGGGATTTTAGGCACACATACAACTGGAATAATTTTCAAACTGCTGGTCTGGGACTCGAACTGCAGTCAGTTAGATTGGAGTCCTCGCCGTAACCACTATGCACCTGCTGGCCCCAAGCTCATGGTTTTAAATATTGGAACACATGCACTTACTGCTAAGCATCATGTATGCGGGTCTCTAAGTTACTGAGTCAAGGACAATCAGCCAGATTTCCCCAGTTTAGGACCCCGAGCTGCTGTGCCAGCATTCTCTTCAGCAGGTAGCAGTCTTTTGAATCACTGCCAAATATTCCAGGGAACTGAGTGACCTGAAAGAGGAGCTAATCCATTCAGTCCCCATTGTTTTACATATATATATATAATTTTTTTTTGGAGAAGTTTTCACTATAGGGCGTGTGCGCTTGCCAGACAGACAGAGAGAGACATAGAGACAAAAAGTGAGAAATCACCCCCCGGGGGGGTGGCCACGCCGCAATCCCTTCTCTTCCATTCTCCTCTTGGGATCTTGGGCACACACACACACACACACACATGCCCGGCGTGAGTTTTAAGCCACTGGGTCCGGGACTTGAACCACGGTCGACTACGTGGGAGTCCAGCGACATAGCCATTACGCTAACTGCTGGTTCCCTACATATATTTTTTTGAAAACCAAATGTCGATTACCATGTTCTATCTCAAAATGGATTTATTGTATAAAGCCTATTTGGACATAACTGATCATTAAAGACATTCACATTCACACACACACACACACACACACACACACACGACTTAACCCCCGCCCTCATTATATCTACAGTTTATTAAATATCTCTCAATATGTAGAGAATATGAGAGTGGTTGAATTTGCATCTATATGCATTTAGAAGGCGAATACTGGTTGTCTTTTTTCTTATTAAAATTCATTAAACAATTATTTTTATCTTTCATCATTTAGCAATTAACAAAATTGCCATCAAGATAAGCTCTTAACTATGACTTCTAAGGACTCAATGATAATTTAATATTTCTCGTGCTAATAATGCCCTGGGTCTATTTTGATTAATTAGAATCACTGATTCTAGATTCAGTTCAATTACATCTTCCTAAGTATATATGTTTTGCCTCTTCTCTTTTCTATTTTAAGCCATGCTTCATAGTTAGCCTATGCACATGAATATAGATGAAAAGACCGTGTGAAGTAGAATCATTTCCAAAAATGTAATGGATATTGCTGCTGTTTGTGGAACATAATGCCATTGACACCTTGTCCAATCTGTGAATATTCCAAGTGTAGTGTTTGGCAGGAATGAGAAATTAAGACTCATTAAACTTTGAAGACACACATCTACATACATTATTTGTGAGATGTCAAAAATAGAGATTTCAACAAATGATAAGATTAAATGTTTATAATATAATTATACTCAGCAAGAAAAATAATTTTGCTAAAACAAATGAGAGAAATGAGTTCTTAATAAGCTGCAAATATGAGGTGTGCAAGGGACAAAGCCAGCTTAATGTACACCAAATATCTACACTTTATAGCAGAAACTGAAAGATTAGAAGGTATAAAAATGGGGAGAGCAATTGTGGATACTAGAAACAGTGTGTGTGTAGAGGGGTAGAGAATAGGGGGTGGGAGGGAGGCAATCGAGAGGGAAAGAAAAGAAAAACATTTAATGGACACAAAGGTGAAAAATTATCTGGTAATGATAATGTATATGGTATTATCTTTGACTGGACTAATATGTAGTATATTCATGCTCAGAAAGTCTATTTTGTATTCTGTAAAAATGTATTATAATTAAATGCCAAAAAAAAGAAATAAAAAATATACTGCAAGTAATGAAGGTTTTACTCTCAAAAGTTTATATCATCAAAAGAATACTAGTAAAAATGACAAAACTATAGCATAATATAAAATGAGATTATTTTATTGAATAAACACCTATCATACATCAGACTAGGCAAATTATCGGACATGCAATATTATATATACTAGGTATATGTGTGTGTGTGTGTGTGTGTATATATATATATATATTATATTTTATAATTTTATATATAAAAGATGTAATATATTATAGGGTGTGTGTGTGTGTGTGTATATATATATATATATATATATACACACACACACATATATATATATATATGTATAATATATATATATACATATATATATATATATATACACACACACACATATATATATATGTATAATATATATATATATATATACACACACACACACACCCTATAATATATTACATCTTTTATATATAAAATTATAAAATATAATATATATATATATATTTACCTCTTCTAAATTTTAAGAGTTAGAAAACCTGAGGAATAGGCGGATATTATCTCTGTTTTACAGATGAGGAAACTGTGTCTCACATAAGTTGTGTAAAACACAGCTAATAACAGGGGAATCTGATATCTAGTCTAGTGGTTTTAGTGTGTTAATACAGAACTTTATTCCCTCACTACTTGGATGCTATGAGTTTTTCTTTCTTTTTTTAACTATGACCAAAAAATGACTACTTAAAAGACCAGACCTCTAAAAGGTTTCATGATTTCTACTCAAACGTCCTATGTTTACATCATTGAAAGTATACTGGTAAAGATGCCAAAACTATCACAGAATATAAAATGAGATTATAAAAGTAGATTATTCTGAGTTATTTGAAACACTTTTGCATTAAGGCTATATAAGTATACTCATCTCTCAACATAGTCTTGAAATGTTTGCTTGTTTTCCTCAGTACTGTTTTTTTTTTTTTTTTTTTTTTTTTTTAATGTCTTTGCCATTGTCCGTATGCACTCACCAGACAGAGACAGAGAAAGAGAGGGAAAGTGAGAACTTGCCCCCTAGAGGCGTTGGCTGTGCCGCAGTTCTTTCTCCTCCATACTCCTAGGATTTTGGGCATGCATGCATATGTGCCCAGTGTGAGTTTCAAGCCCCCAGACCTAGGACTTGAACCAAGGACAGCCATGTGAGAGTCCAGCACTTTAATCACACACCCCCTGCTGGCCCTTGAATTATTCTATACAGTGTTAGAAACATGGCAGGCAAAGAGCCTGTTTAACTAATTGTCAAATGAGAAATCTTCATCTTTCCTAGTAATCAAAATACTCCTTTTGAAATGAATGGGGAAGTAAAGAGAGAGACGATAATGTTTACCATCCCACCCACCATGCTAAACTTCTACAGCAAACAAATCAGTTTCTTACTAAAGCATTTTGTTTTAATGACAGAAGATTTAGGTGCTGATGGTACTATATTTCTGTTTTCTAATAAAACTCATGGTTAATATATAACAGCATCATATTCTCAATTGACAAAAATTCACTCTTGTCATTTTAATAACATATACTGCATTTATTTTCATCTTATTCCTTTCTATTTATTTTAAAAGAATTATTTACTATTATTATTTAATTTTCATTCACCAGAGAGAGAGAGAGAAAGTCAAAGTTAGTCACAAGGTTTGGGACTCAAACTACAGTCAGCTATGTGTGAGTCCAGAGTATTAACTACCAGACCGCCTACTGGCCCTCATCTCATTCCTTTAATAAATTATGTAGATTAATGTTGTTTGTTGTTTCCCATTTGTACAACATTGTGACCATATGTATTAAACTGACCACACAGTGTGATATAATTCTTCAGACAAATTACTAAAGGATATTTTAGGTTAAAAGGACATGTAGACATGTTTAATAATCTAAACTCTTTCAGTAAGTAAACTCAGTAATTGAAATTGACATGGCCATGATTCTACAAAGAATGAGGCCAATGACATAACTAAAATAATGTTTAACTAATATTTAGTAACTCTGCTCTTGACATCCTCATATTTTATTAAAAGCGAACAGATAATTAGGATTGAATTCTGAATCAAAGTTTGCAAACTTCTTTTACTTAATTGATCTAAGAAGTTTATTTATTTTTATTTATTTATTTTTTTTGGAGAGGTTTTCGCTATAGGGCGTGTGCACTCACCAGAAAGACAGAGACAGAGAGACAGAAAGCGGGAAATCACCCCCCAGAGGAGATGTTCATACCGCAATCCCTTCTCCTCCATTCTCCTCTTGAGATCTTGGGCACGCATGCACATGTGCCCGGCATGAGTTTAAGCCGCCAGGTCCGGGACTTGAACCGTGTTCGACTACGTGGGAGCCCAGCGACATAGCCATTACGCTAACTGCTGGTCCTGATCTAAGAAGTTTATTAAACAGAGAACTCAGAAATTGTTTTTTCCAAAACTTGGGAAAAAATTGGAAGGTATTCTTACGAACAAAGGACTAAAAGAAAACTTCTGCAGCTCCAAAAACATTTGACTGTACTTTATGAAAGCAATAACTTTACTAGACACTTATGTCATTTTTTTTCAATTTCCTTCCTTCCTATCTTCCATTCTACAAAAACACCAAGTCAACACAAATTAAAGTGTACCTGTTGGAAGAGGTACTGCCAGTTCTTGATGAGAGAGCAGACAATTTTTTGTAAGCACAATGTCATCAAGTGCGATATCACCTTGGTGGCCTTTCCCAACCCTTCCTTCGAATTTCAGTTGGAAGTCTTCAACACCAAACAGTGACAGTTCTTTCCTCTGCCAGAAATTGCCTTCTTCCACAGTAAGGTTTAGTAGGACTTTGGTTTGGTTTGAGACTGACACCTGGAGCAAAGTGAGGGCTCCAATACCATTTCCATACAGGTGATAATGAAAAATTATCTGTAGTCAAGAATAGAAATATTACACATAGTTAGAACAATGAATCCCATTTTATTTTCAATTATATCACATTGCAATATCCTATCATTCTGTGAGCACTTTAACATTGAATGAAGTCAGGTCAGACTTGAATCAGATATTGTGATATAAGGAAGATGGCGCATTGAGGATCAAATAGACCTGTAATAGAGGGATCAGCAGATGGCGTGGTGGGGAAAGGTGCTAGACTTCCACATGTTTGACTGCAGTTCTAGTCCTGGACCTGGCGGCTTGCTTTCTTACTCTCTCTGTCTCTGTCTCTCTCTGGTAAAAATTAAAATAAATAAATAAAGTTAAATAAAATTAATCCTTTAAGTTTCTTTTTTTTTTTTTTTTTGAGAGGTTTTCACTATAGGGTGCATGTACTCACCAGACAGAGAGAGAGAGACGTAGAGACAGAAAGCGAGAAATCATCCCCCAGGGGGGATGGCCATGCCACAATCCCTTCTCCTTCATTCTCCTCTCAGGATCTTGGGCACGCACGCACACGCGCCCGGCGTGAGTTTTAAGCCACCGGGTCCGGGACGCGAACCGCGGTCGACTACGTGGGAGTCCAGCGATATAGCCATTACACTAACTGCTGGTCCCTAAGGTTTTTTTTAAAATAGACCTGTAACAGGAAAAATGAACTGAGTTTACTCTCTGTGACATTTAAAAGCAGAACTCCTTGATAATCTCTTAAAACCCACTGTAAAATGGATAAAGTATCATTAAATAGTAATACGTTTTATAAAAAAGACTTTTCCTGATTAAGGAAGAGGAAGAAATAAAGATAATTTTCAACCTTATAAAACTTAAATCATTTTCTTCCAGAAAATAGAATACTCTCTTCCTTTTTCTACCACATTCTAATACATGAAACACATTTTCACATTTTCTGTAAGATCTTCAGAGCTCCATTATATATAGTAAAATCACTAGAACAGCAATTATCCCAACATTACTGGGAATGCTAGAAACGAGGCTTAGAAGAGCTGTTTGGGAGTTTTTCCCTGATTAAAAATTAATAAAAGTACTTTCAAGGATTAACACTGCAGTGTTTCAAAAATGGAGTTTGCTGGATTTTTAGTGATTGTTACCCAGCAGGAGCAAGTCAGGGAAAATTCTTGGAGAAAGAACAGTGCAAGTTAGAAACAACAGGCATTCAGAGACTTCAAATTTTAGTCTTGCCATTTGTGTGAAGGAGAAAAAGCAGTGACAGTGGGTGACTGTCACACAAGACAATGACATTACTGAAACACCAGCACTCATGTATATCATACTCTAGGAACATTAATATGACTAAAGGGTAAAACATGCTATTAAATAATATAGGCAGAACATTATGTCAAAAATCATCAATTACGAATAGTGAGATACATGGGACCAACAGATGGGATGATGATTACATCGCTGGATTCCCACAGATGACCACGGTTTAAGTCTGGATCCCAGCAGCTTAAAACTCATGCTGGGCTTATGTGCACATATATATATATATATATATATATATATATATATATATATATATATATATTCTAAAGAGAGAGAGTGCACACTATGTAAAGTGGTTACCCAAATTTCCTAGCTGATGAAACCTTTACATATTTATTTAATTTATTTGTTTTTAAGAGTTTTTTTTGCCTTAGGGCATGTGAGCTCACTGGAGAGAGAGACACAGTGAGACAGAGTAAGAAACCATCCTCTAGGAGGGATGGTCATACCACAATCCCTTTCCCTCTATTCTCTTCCTGGGATATTGGACACACATGTACATGCACCTGGCATGATGTCCAAGCCCCTGGCTGCAGGATTTGAACCAAGATCAGCCATGTGGGAGTCCAGTAACATAACCACTATTACCTGTTGGCCCTCAAGTATTTAGTCTATGGTCCCCAAATACTCTTGATTAACCATTCTAACATGAGCTCTATGACTGCAGTGAATTGTCCAGGAACTGGATGAAAGCTCAGCGTCATGGATTCATTCACGTGAGAACCCTGCAGGGCCTGGGCCAGCTTCTTGGCAGCATCTACAGATAGCTGCATGTACAGGAAGCTGGTCCAGTGGCATCACATCTTCTGTGCGGATTTCTTGCAGCCATAGACATGGTCTGTTCAACTTGGCCTTTGTCCTCTTATTCATATAACAAGTCTGAGGCATATGTTTTATATATTAGTAAATTCTCCTCTCTATTGTTCAGGTCATTATCTGAACGCCACCATCAGGTTAACATGCGAGTACGCCAACATCTCCCTTTCTAGGGAGAACACCCAAGGACAACATACCCTAATCACAGGGCAAGGAGAGTGGAAAAGTCGGCTAAGTGTTAAGTTTCCCAAAGAGGTGTGTTCACTGAACATTTCAGTGACTCAGAATTCTTACGTCTTATCTACCAATCTTTAAAAGGACAAAAAGTAAAAGAAAAAAGCAGCAGCCCAATTTGCTGAAAGGTATTCAACAAGGTGAAGGGACAAAGACGATTCTCATGAAAATTTGGGAGGTCACTCTGCTTACTTGATAAAGATAGTTTTTATACGAGCAATCAAACCATTCCCAGTGTGACCTTCCCTTACTCCTTTGTATTAGATCTATATCATAAATATTCATAAAATGAGCCACTCATCATTAATTTTTTGACATTTCTACTAGGCATATTTCATTATTCTCACACACATGTTTAAAAAAGTGGGAACTATATTTTTGGAACCAAAGGAAAAATAGAAGTGAATGAAATCCTTAGTCATGTTAAAAGAAAAAACTGCACATTTTCAGAGGAAGTATAAAAGCTTAGAAGTCAAATTGAAATTTTATAAATTTCATGTTTAATTTCTAAGACTAACACTAATTTGTGATTTTCAAAATACTGATATATACAGCTAGAATTACAGATACCAATTCAACATCTATTAAAATCTTGTGTATTTGAATTTTATTTTTGAGAAAGCATAAAGTAATTCAGAAATTAGCAAAAAATAGAAAAATATCACATCTTATTAAAACTTGAGTTTTCCAACTTAATCAAATACTGTTTAATACTCTATAGGATTTGTTACTTCTAGATCGCTGACAGAGCTTTCTCTCCAAAACACTCATCTGATTACATTGCTTCCTGCGCAGAAAATTCTTACTATCTGAGAGATAATCAACAAAATCAAGATGAGATAGAAAAATTCCTAAGACAAACTAAGGGTTTAGTGCATATAGAGACTATCACAGAGGCAGGATGCTGAAGCCTGGCCGCTTTGTCTCCCTGTCAGGATTATTCCGCCCCCACCTCTTTGCCCACGTAGAAAAAGATACTTCAGACTAATATAGTTTGAACACAATGTATTAGGTTTACGTCATATAACTGTCTCCAAGGCTGACCTGATCTTCTAACACAGCTCTGAAAATAACTCACTTTCCTTTCAGTGTCCAAATATTGGGGAACACCCTAGTCAGAATCCTAAGATCTTAAGGAGATTGCATTTCTCACTGTAAATATAAAGAAATTCCATGTGTTTAGGTATCAGTTTGTTTGTTTGTTTATTTGTTTGAGACATTTTTGCTATAGGGCACATGCACTCACCAGAAAGAGAGAGACAGAGAGACAGAAAGTGAGAGATCACCCCCTAGGGGAGATGGTCACGCTGCAATCCCTTCTCCATTCTTCTCTCAGAGTTTTGGGCACACATGCAAATACATCTGGAGTGAGTTTCAAGCTGCCTGGTCCAGGACTTGAATCGTGATCAGTCATATGGGAGTCCAGTGACATAACCATTATGTCATCTGCTGGTCCCCCTACAGCAACATTCTTATGAAGTCATATGTGAGTGCGTAATTTATATTATTGAGTTGTTGGAAAAGTCATGACATATTTTTTCTGTGTTTTTCTATGCAAAAGTGTGTCATGACTTTTCTGACAATCCAATGTGTGATGTATAAAGCTCATTTTAGTTCCTGGTCTGGCTGACTCAAATCTTTTATGGACTATACACAACCAAGCAAACAATAAAGAAAAGAAAGTGGAAACCCTGACATATTTGTAATCATAAAATGAGGTTGTTTGACCCAAAGAGTTATACAACTCTATTTATAATTTTCACACTCCACAGATGTTTTCTGAAATTTTCACAGGCTGGGACACCAGATGGCATGATAGTTAAGGCACTCAACTGTTGACTGCAGTTCAAATCCCAGACATGGTGACTTGCTTTCTCTCTTTCTGTCTCTCTATCTCTCTATGGTGAGTACACATGCCCTATAGCAAATTTTAAAATAATAACAATAATAATGATAAATAAGATAAAATAAATAATTCTTTAAAAAAAATTCTTTTCATAAGCTAAGGGCCAAATCATCTTTTTTTTTTTTTTTTCCCCCTGCCTAAAGAAATTTGACTTTTGTAGAACCAAGTTCAGTCATTCCTTTTTCAGGAAGACTTCTACCATTTTATTGTGGCTCTAACTATCTCTAATATATGATCTAGAAGATATTTAATGATACACTGACTGCTATTGTTTATTTTTTCTGTTGGTAAACTTTCCATCATTCATTAGGTGTTAAACTCCTTAAGGGAAATAAACTGGTATTTTATTTGTTTTGTATTATCCATGGCTCTGAACAACAACCACAGAGTTTTTCAATCGTTTCCAAAATTCCATTACTCATGAAATTTATATGTAGGATAAATTTTTCCAACATGTTTAACCACTCTTTTCTTTCATTCTTTCTCTTTTCCCTTCCTCATTTATGGCAAGTGGAATAAATTCAGACTTAGCTGTGGTGTGATCCCAGCCATTTTAGTTGATCAGTATTTGACTTTATCACAGTAGCTCACAGTATTTCTGGTTCTTCCCATACCTTGCAGTTTTTGCTTCTCTTACTTATCACCGGGCTTGAAATTCTGGCTGCTCTCATGGGCTGCTGTGGGAACAAACTCTTTATAAAGATGTAATGACCCGATGAATTTCCCAGGGTGTGGTCTGCGGCTGGCTCTGTGCCAACTATAGCGGGAATGCCACTAGCTTTCAGACTCCAGTCAAAATCATCATCCTGTTCCTGTTTCCAGGAACAAAGATCAAATTCAAAATCACAGCGTTCACTGGAGGCACCTGGAAGACATTTCCAAATTTATGTTAGAGAGAAAAAGGACTTTAGATAACTTTAAAGCATGTAATTTAAAATTACAGTGACCTTGCTGTATCACATAATAGGTGAGCAAAACCTTACAATACTTTTCCTACAGAAACATTTAAGTAGGATATTTCAGTTTGTTATATGCAACTATTTTCATTGCTTATATCAGTTTCTTCAAAAATCTGGTCCCAGTCTCCCAGCAGTTGATGTAATGGCTATGTTGCTGGACTTACATGTAGTCTACCATGGTTTGAGTCATGGATCCAGTGGCTTAAACTCACACTGGGCATATGTGCGTGCGTGCCCAAGATCCCAAGAGGAGAATGGAGGAGAAGAGATTGTGGCGTGGCCATCCCCCCTGGGGGGTGATTTATCACTTTCTGTCTCTCTTTCTGGCAAAGCACATGCACCCTATAGAAAAAAAAAAAAAAAAAAAAAAAAAAAAACCAAACCCAGAAAATAAAAAATGGAACTCCCCCAAAATAAAAAAAGACGTTCATCCAAAAGGATGAATTAAAAAAAAAACATCTGGGACCAGCAGTTAGTGTAATGGCTATGTTGCTGGACTCCCATGTAGTCAACCACCGTTCGAGTCCCGGACCCAGTGGCTTAAACTCATGCCGGGCGCGTGTGCATGCATGCCCAAGATCCCAAGAGGAGAATGGAGGAGAAGGGATTGCGGCATAGCCGCCCCCCTGGGGGGTGATTTCTCGCTTTCTGTCTCTCTGTCTGTCTGGCGAGAGCACACGCCCTATAGCAAAAGCCTCTCCAAAAAAAAATCTGGTCCCAGTTTCTAAATCGATGAGAACATATTTTAGCATCACACACATTTTCCTCCTCTAAACACTTATTTAGCCCAGGTGATGTATTTCTACTCTCTTCTCATCTCCATCATGCCTTGGTAGAGAGAATTAAGAAAGTATATTGTTCTGCAATACAGTTTAGCTTAGGAAATCTTGCCCAAAGCAAAAGTTATCATTAATCATTATAATTATTTTTAGAACAGTTTCTTATTTTTAGAGGTGAGAAAATTATGAAACAAAAGAACAGTAAATGGCATGATATTTTGAATTAATTTATTGTAATGAACTGCAGAAATCAGACATGTTAGTTTTCTTTAAATACCAAACTATCTTTTAGGTGTCCTTCTAAATGTTTATTACTAACATTGCTTACATCGTCTTTTCTTCTATTTCTAAGAAAGTAGGGATTACATAGACATCTTTTCATAATATTGCAAGAAAATTATAAAGCTAACAATGGTAGTGAAGATGTTATAAAATACTGCAGTGATAAGGAATCATATCTTACATACTTAGAACACTTTTGATACTCTTTATTTTTAAGTACATATGCATGATCTTGTATAAAACCTGTGACTTATTTTTGATCATAGAATGATAAAATATGGCATTTAGATTTCTTTGATAACAATACTTTATTATTAAGTTCTATTTGTATATTATAATTAAAATGAAAATCTGTAAAATCATAATTACCTGTGAAATAATGTCCAAAAACTAAAAATATTTGAAAAGAAATAGTTGTATTATGTCAGTGCCTATGCAAATAAAGATTTCTCAAGTAAAGGAAGATCATTTGCAAAACTGCTCTAAAATTTTTGGGTTATTTTATCTAAATAAGAGCTAGAAATGATCTTGCCATCGAAACACTCAGGGATCTGTTCTCTAGTGCACTGGCCAAAATACGGTAGGTAAACAATCCTGCAGAGCCATGCCAGTCCTAGATGAAGCACCTATGTTATTACTTAGAAACCGTAACGAATGTCTAAGTTCTTGGTTCAGGCTCTGTGGCATAATTGGTTGTACGACAGACTACAGAGCTGGAAGCCACCTGCTGAGCCCTACCTGGTCGCCTGAAAACACTGGGTGTGTGCACGTGGGCCCAGGATCCCAGGTTGGAGGATTAGTAAAAAAGGATTATGATGTAACTGCTCCATGGAAGGTGATATTCATTTATTCATTCTCTCTCTTCCTTTTGCACATGTACATGCTATATTATGGGGGGGGGGGGGAATACATTCTTACAGTTATCACAACTGACATGTTGTTTAAATGGACATAATCGACACTATGTCCTTCACAGTTAATGAGATGAATACACACACAGATTTTTACCATTATTTCTATACTATGTTAGGGTACATGAGACTACTAAAATGAATAACTTTTTTTTTTTTTTTTTTTTTTTTTTTTTTTTTTTTTTTTTTTTTTTAGGTTTTTGCCATTAGGGCACATGCTCTCACTGGAGAGAAACAGAGAAATCATTCCTTTGGGGAGATGACTATGCCACAATCCATTCTCCTCCATTCTCCTCTCAGGATTTTGGGTATGCATACAAAGACAGCTGGTGTGATTTTCAAGCTGCCAGGTCTGGGACTTGAACTGCAGTTGGCCATGTAGGAGTCCAGAGCCTTAACTACCACATCACCTACTGACCTGAAAGCTAATTTTATCATATTTCCTAGCAAGAAACTTATGTAATAATTTTTTTAAAAGACTTTAAATTATTTTTAGCTTTCAAAGAACTAAAAAAATGGCAAATTTTAAGAAATCATCAAGATGAATATGCTTCTTTAAATGGTTTAACAGGCTAATATTGATTTCTAGTGCTTTCAAGGACAGAGAATTTTTCTATCATAATTTTGTTATCAAATCAGCAAGATGACATTCTATCCAATCACTAATTCAGTTTTAAAATTGTATCAGAGGGGCTAGTAGGTGGCACTCTGGGCTAGTTGGGGCACTGGATTCCCACATGGCCTACCGTGGTTTGAGTCCTAGACCTGGTGGCTTGCTTTCTTACTTTCTCTCTCTCTCTCTCTCTCTCTCGTCTCTGTCTCTCTCTGGTGAGTACACATGCCCTAGTGTAAACTTAAAATAATAACAATAATAATAAATAACTTTAAAATTATATTAGAAACAGGATTATGCCTACCAAAGACCATCTGCCCAGACTTCATCCTCCTGCCCCCCAGATCTTGTCAGGAGCCAGACTAGAGCACCCTACATATTTTCTCTGTCCCTCTCCATCCCTATTTTTAATTAAAAAATTTTTTCTGAACTTCTCAGCTCACTGCCTCTCTTTTGTCTTCCTAATTCCTACCTTCCTGCCTCCCCCCCATAGGACAAGCCAATCAGTAGCCATCTATATTTGAGTTCTGAGTGGCCCCATTCACTTGGTGTGCTAGCGTGGTGTGCGGTATTAATTTTTTGACAATTTTTTTCTTTTTTATTGCTTTAGTCTTTTTTTCTCTTTTTTGTTTTTGTTGTTGTTGCTTGTTGCTTGTTTATTTTTTTTCCTATCCCTTTTCCTTTTCTTTTTACCTTTCTTTTCTGCTCAAACTCCACACACTGATTTTCTAGACAGGTCTAGGTGCTCTGTAGCCAAATATCTGAATACTTTTAGGGTCAGATTAATCCTCAATTTTCATTGAATCAGCTGTGCAAAGGGAGAAAAACAGTACTGTTTACAGACTGCAGGTCACCTCCTCCTGCATTCCTCTCAAATGCTCAGATTTAACTCCAAAAATTAGGAAAAAATGTGTGATCCATCAAATGACCAGAAACTACCACAGAGGTACAAGAAATATGAGATACCAAGAAAATATCTCTCCTCTAAGAGAAAAGAATAACTTCTCTTCCTCCACAGAGAATACAAGGGAATTCATGGAAATGTCAGATAAAGAATTTAAAATATTCATAGTGACAAAGCTAACAGAGATGCAAGAGAATAAAGACAATGAACTCCATAAGATGCAGGAGAAAAGAGACAATGAGTTCCAGGAGGTGAGGATGTTCTTTCACAATCTGAAAGAGGAGATACAGGAAATCAAAACTTTCCTTGACCATATCAAAAGAAGATTAGATCATGCAAAAGATTGACTCTCAGATGTAAATATAGAACCTCTGACCTAGAAAAAATCACCAAAAAGACTGAGAAAATAACCAAAAAAAATGAGAATAACATATGAATAATTCTAGATACCATTAAACGCCCAAACATCCAGATCATCGGTATCCCAGAAGGTGAAGAAACTAGTAAGGGTATTGATAATCTATTCCATGAAATCTTGGAAGAAAACTTTCCAAACCTAGAGAGGCATTCAAATATCCAAACCCAAGAAATACAAAGGACCCTACATAGATTCAATCTAAGAAGACCTTCCACCAAGCATGGCAGAACCATATTGACTAAAACCACAGACAGAGACAAGATACTAAATTTTGCAAAAGAGAAATGTCAAGTTACTTTCAAAGAACATATAAGGCTAATGTTGGACCTCTCATTAGAAATAATGCAAGCAAGGAAAGAATGGGAAAATATATTCAAAGTGTTAAATGAAAAACAATTTCAACCAAGAATACTATACCCAGCAAAATTATCCTTCATATGGGAAGAGAAGACAAGAACATTCTCAGATAAACAAAACCTGAAAGAATTTATCAACACCAGACCAGCTCTCTGGGAAGTCCTGAAAGGAGTGCTATACCAGGAAAACTAAAGTCAGATGCACAGAGATAAGAGTACAAAAAACAACCAAAAGAATGGCCAGCCTAGTGGTAGGGACAAGTCTAGAGTTGAATGTTAACTTCCAGAGTTTAAATGGAAAGATCAGACCACAGTAACACTGCAAATTCAATAGAAGAGAAATTAATTACATGAGTCTAAACTAGTGAAATCGAATTTTTTTTTTTTACTTTAGACTAAAACATTACTGATTTCCTTTGATTGCCATATTTAAAAATTTTGTCTTCTTTTAAAAGGCTGACAGGTTCATCTACCCACTATTTGAACTAAATCATTTTCCCTGGCTTTAATTTTTGAGCAAATTATTCTTAACTTTTTTTAATTTTGATCTATTAAAACTAAAATTCTTTTTCTTAAAATAAAAAATGCATTAAAAACCCCTATTAATACCTATTTAATGACTAAAGTAAGCTATATAGCCCCAGCGAAGTGCTACTTTATAGTATGTTCACTTTACTCTCTGAGGTTTATGCTTGAAATCAGACATGTGTTCATAGATATGTATATATCAACTGTACTTGCTATCAAAAGTTTTTAAATTAATTAAGATCTTTAGTGAATCAATAAAATGTGAAAAAAAAAGGGCAAGGAAAACAGTATACATACCAGAGACAGTGTGGGAGTAGGTGAGCAATAGGCAGAAGGTGAGAGGTAGGGAATCAAGGGGATAATATAAAAAAAAAGAAAAATACATAAGAAACAAGAAATAGAAAATTATTTGTTGATGATAAGATATGTGGTTATATCCTGACTGAGTCAATATACAATGTATTCTGGATGGAAAATCTAATTTTGTGTACTGTATTGATGTACAGTGAATGACTGTAAATAAATAAATAAATAATATTAGAAACAGATTTTATATTCCTTTCTAGACTAGACTATAATTCTTTTTTTTAATAATTTTTTAAAGAATTATTTATTTATTTATTTCCATTTGTTATTGTTATTTTTTTTCTTTATTTGACGAGAGAGAAAGAGAGAGGGAAAGTGAGAAAGCAAGCCACCAGGTCCGGGACTTGAACCATGGTTGGCTATGTGGGAATCCAGTGCCCTTATCCACCACACTACCTGCTGACCCCTAGACTGTAATTCTTACAATCTATTTTAGATCAGGATGCTAAGACTCTTCTAAGTATCCTGTCAGAAAATTGGGAAATATAGCTCAATAAAATAATAATGAACCCCAACTATTCAGCATCTAGTTTAGAAACTCAACTATTGTCTGGGGACCAGTCCAGGAGCACAGTGGTTAAGTGCAGAGGAGGCCAGATCCTATATGGCCAGCCTAAGGTTTGAGTCACAACACCACAGCCTGAAAAATACACTCAGTATGCATGCATGTGCCCAAGATCCTAACAAAACGGAGAATTGGAGTTGGAAAAGGGATCACATTGAAACCAAGCCCATTGATGATTTCTTTCTCTCTCTCTCTCTCTTTTACATGTGCATGCACTTTCTGACATAGAAAGAAAAGTAAAGAGAGGACAGGAGAGGAGAAAAGAAAAGAAAAAAAAAAGAAACATAAAATGAAGTAATTCAGTTATCTTTGTGTTGGAAAATTCAGAAGCCTATGAGGACCAGATTACCATTAGACCAGTAACTAGAGAGGTCATTTGTACATGTTTTCCTCTATGCTAGAGAAAAACAAATTTTAGCTATTTTTTCCTTTTTTTTTTTCTTTTAAATCACAGAAACACAGTTAAGTGCTCACTTCAGTGACACATATACTAAAACTGGAAGGATGCAGCAAAGATTATCATGGCTCCTGCACAAGGATGACATGCAAATTCATGAAGGGTTCCATATTTTTTCTCACAAGACTGACTGGTTCAAGTCTCAGACCTGGCGGCTTGAAACTCATGCTGGATGTATGTGTGTGCATTACCAAAATCCTGAGAGGGGAATGGAGGAGAAGGGATTGCTGTGTGGCCATTCCTTCAAGGGGGTGATTTCTCACTTTCTGTCTCTCTGGTGAGTGCACGTGCCCTACAGCAAAAATCTCTCAAAAAAAAAAAAAAAGAAGAAGAAAAAGAAAGAAACACAGGTAAATAAATCTGTACCATGTAAATCATATATTTCCTTTGATGTTTTATATAGTTTTGAAGATAGGCTTCCTTGGAAAGTTTTATTTTAATGTATCAGTAGGGAAAATAGAACAAGAGATCGTAAGTTGTTTGAATTTCACATCACTGTGGTGAGAAGGGACAACTTGCAATTTCCTATTCCATGATTTCCCGTAAGTGCCAGGTGACAAAAGCAGCATAGTCCTCTGAACAGATGACAATTCCTGGCATTCCATGGTGCAATTAACGCCAGCACTGGATGGGTATGTCATCAGGAAGAGAATGATCACCTTGGTCTACAGCGGTATCATCAATCAAACCACTTTCCACCTGTCCACATGCTATAATTTGTCCATTGATCCTTATGTTTATAAGCACAAATTCTGATTCATTTAAAAAGACATCATTTGAAAGACTATAACTTAATTTCTTTTAAGATCCTAAAATCAAATTTCTAAAATTAAGATCTCACCATTCTACTCATGTATTCATTCAATATAGATTATTGAGTCTATTCTATAAATCATGCACATTTAGGAAAATAGGATACAGACTTGGAAAAGGAGTCCACTGTACCGAACATAATGTGTGTCACATATTAGTAGAGTAGATATTATTGACCTGCCCTTGATCTGAATGGAAAAAAATTCCATTGTTTCCTATGTTAATTTAATAGGTTGTCTTTACCATGTTAAAGCAATAATTTACATTAGTAATAGTCCCTTAACTTAATTATTTTCAGTATCTATCAGTTTATAATCCTTTTCAGTGATTTGGTTAATTAATAGATTGTTACACCAAGACTCTTTCACTTTTTTTTAAAATTTCTGTAGGGGATATGCACTTGCTGGAGAAAGAGAAAGCACCCCTAGTGCAGGGAGTGGCCACATTACAATTCCTTCTTGAGTCTCCTCTCGGGATTTTGGGCATGTATGCACACGTGCCTGGCATGTTTTCCAATCTCTGGTCTGGGATTTGTCCATGTAGTCAGTCATGTGGGATCCAGCCACCCTAACTGGCTGGCCCTGAAGCATTCTTAAACTGCTGTGAAATCTTCATCCTAAAGCACATGATAAGACTTTTATATTACTGAATTTAGTTTGCTAGTATTTTAAACCTTTGTGCATCTATATTCACAGGGAGTCTGAACTACAGTTCTCTTTTCTAATTTTTGGAAGCTTCATTATCAGTGATATATTAGCTTCATGAAATAACTTCTATCATTTCATATGGTTGGGATAGTTTCTTTGGGCATTATCAGTTCATTAAAATTTGATAGAATTCAGCAGTATCTATCCCAGGAGACAAAATTGGAGGATGTTAGTTGATGACTTTATTTGGTAGTTAATGATCTATTCAGGTTTTCTACTTCGTTAGTTAATTTTGATAATTTTCTCTTAGGGAATTAACCATTTCATTGACAGTCCCAAACCAGAGAAGAGTTCTTAGTCTCATATGGTTATTAGTTTCCTTTTAGCAAAGCTGCATTTATATGCAATTTTTCTTCATTTTTAAAACTAGTAAGAGGTAGAACTTTATTATCTGAATTTTCTGATTTTTCTGTTTTCCAAGTTAGTAGTTCTTCTTCCTGATTTCCTTTTTCTTTCTTTCTTACTTATTTTTTTTGAGAGATTTTTGCTATAGGGTGTGTGACTCACCAGAAAGACAGAGACAGAGAGACAGAAAGCATGAAATCACTCCCCCAGGGGGATGGCCATGCCACAATCCCTTATCCTCCATTCTCCTCTTGGGATCTTGGGCATACACGCACATGCACTGGGCGTGATTTTAAGCCACTGGGTCCGGGACTCGAACCGTGGTCGACTACGTGGGAGTTTTGCAACATAGCCATTACGCTAACTGCTGGTCACTTCTTCCTGATTTTCTTAACACTACTTTATTTTCTATAATATTTTTATTTTAAATATGTTCAAACTTACAGAAAATTTGAAAAGATAGCAAGTATCTCCCAACTACTCTTTAATCCAATTTACAAAAGTTTATATTTTTCCTGTTTGCTCCTTACATGTGTATGTGTATACATACACACATATATATGTATATATATATATCTATATATACACACATACATACACACACACACACACACACATATGCATTTTCAGAACAACATCAAGGTAAATTGGAGACCATCTGCCATGTAATCGACAAACACTTTCAAGTTTCTTTTCACAGATTAATGTTTTCCAATGTAACCGCAGTTAAATCACGAAGCCAGACTATATAGCATTAGTGTCATGTTATCTAATCTACAGTCCATATTTAACTTTACCAATTACCCTACTTATGGTCTTTATGTTTCTCCTGGGTCAGGATCCAGACCAGGACCACACATTACACTTGGTTGTCACTAATCTTTCATCATTTCATCTGTGAGAGTTCTCCATTCTTTTTCTTAGCCTTGATGTGTGCAATGAGGACAAGTCAGTTATTATAGAAAGAACACTTGAATTTGGGTCTGAGTTATCCTTCTGATTATGTTGTGCATTTTAGTAGGAATACCACAAAACTAATAATATACATTCTCAGCACATCATATCAAGAGACACAATATTGGGACCAGTAGTTAGCATAATGGCTATGTCACTGGATTCTTACGTAGTTGACTGCGGTTCGAGTCCTGGACCTGGTGGCTTAAACTCACTCTGGGTGCGTGTGCATGCGTGCCCAAGATCCCAAGAAGAGAATGGAGGAAAAGGGATTGCGGTGTGGCCATCCCCCCAGGGGGTGATTTCTCGCTCTCTGTCTCTCTCTGTCTGGAGAGCGCACGTGCCCAATAGCAAAAACCTCTCCAAAAAAAAAAAAAAGAGAGACACAATATTGATTTATACTGATAGCCATGGTGCTTACTTTGAACATCTGGTATGGTGGAGTCCATTGTATCTCCCCACTATAAAATTATGCTTTCACCTTTAATTAATGATTAATTTGGTGGCCAGAGGTGGCGTGGTGGTTAAGCTGCTCTATTTCCACTTGGCTCACCATGGTTGAAGTCCTAGACATTGTGGCTTGAAAATCATGCTGGGCCCATGAGCCTGCGTGGTCAAAATCACAGGAGAATTTGTGATTTGCCTAATTTGGGTTTTTATTATGGTCTCATTTGATTTTCCTAGGTGACTAGTACACCTGTTCACTCTGGGTTGGAACTTCAATGGTCCCTGAAATCATGTAGCATCTTGGAATTACATAGCATCCCCAAATTATGTAGCCTCTAAAACGGTGGTTCCCTAACCTTCGTAGCATCAGGGACTGGTTTCATGGAAGACAGTTTTTCCACAGATCAGGGAGGGGACATAATTTGGGGATGACTCACGCTCATTACATTTATTGTACACTTTATTTCTAGTATCATTACATTGTAATATGTAATGAAATAATTAACTCACTAATTTAGTATTTGCCACCACTCCCCAGTGCTAGCATCACTGCCTGGGCTCCACCTCAGATCAACAGACATTAGATTCTCATAAGGAGCACCTAACCTAGATCTCCTGCATGCGCAGTTTACATTCTCCTATGAGAATCTAATGCCCTGGCTGATCTGACAGGAGGTGGGACTCAGGTGACAATGCAAGCCACGGGGAACAGCTGTAAATACACCTGGAGCTTCCTTAGCTGGAGCTCTGCTCACCTCCTGCTGTGCACTGGGTTTCTTACAGGACACAAACTGGAACCCGTCCATGGCCCCAGAATTGCAGACACCTGCTCTAGAATAAGTATTCAGCTCTCTGCGCTGCCTCACGTCATCCGGCCTCAAGAGGTCTCATCTGCGCATGTGCAGTCCACCACTCAGGCAGCCTTGTTGCTCAACTCTCTTTTCTCAAGTACTCAGCCACTTTAGAAAATGGAAAGTCTGAACTCTCTTAGCTTATTGGCACTGCTACTATTTGGGGGCTCTCTCTCTGCTCTACTGCCTAAAAATTGCTGCAGGCAGAAGTCTTCGACAATCAGGAGACAATCGGGAAGCTCACCTTTTGTATTCTCATTGTTCAGAAATCACCATCCTAGACCACCAGTTCTTTAATGCTTGAAAACTCATCCCTCGGGTCTTATGTCCTTTTTGGAGTTGTTTCCGACCATGGACAAGCCCAAGTACCGATTTCACTGTCACAGATAGAAACAGAAGTCCTTCCTAATATTAATTTCTGTTCTGATTTTTTTTTTGAGAGGTTTTTGCTATAGGGGCACGTGTGCTTGCCAGAGAGAGAGAGAGAGAGAGAGAGAGAGAGAGAGAGAGAGAGAAAGAAATCATCCCCCAGGGAGGATGGCCATGCCACAATCCCTTCTTCTCCATTCTTCTTTCCAGACCTTGGGAATGCACGCACACGCGTCCGTTGTGAGTTTAAGCCACCAGGTCCAGGCCTCGAACCCCGGTCGACTACATGGGAGTCCAGTAACATAGCCATTATGCCAACTGCTGGTCCCAAGTGTTCTCATTCTTTTATTATTAATTTTTTATTCATAATAAAAAAGACCATCTGAGATACTTACCCATACACCTCTCTGGATAAAATGAAGGCTTCAACTCTTATGTTTTGATATTTAAATTTTTCATTGCTATTTTTTGTCTTTAAATATGCTTCCCATTGTACTAAATTAAATATACTTTTATTCAGTATTTATTTAAAAATCCACAAATGTATATACTGCCTTAGTATATTAGCTTAGCCTTTTAAATTAATACATAGTTTTAATATATAGTTTATAGTTTTACTGTATTTTGGTTAAGTAATACAACTTCTACTATATGAAATGTATTGACTCCTAACTTGTGACAAATTTATAAACACACCTAATATAGTTGAAAGAAATACATTTTTAAGGCTCAAAGTTCCATGTATGTATATTGATTTAACCCTATTGATCTTTTTTTTTTTTTTTTTTTTTTTTGCCATAGAGCGGGTGCCACCACGCCCTCTATTGATCATATTTTTAAATACACTATGTCTTTATTTATGTTTATCTGATGAACAAAATCCTCTATCAAAGTATTTTGAAATATGCCTCAATTTTCATACTTTTTTTGTTTATACTGCTAATAGTTTAAAAATATATTGGTAATTATTATTTGAAGCAGAAAACTAAAACTTATATCTTTATCTAAATTCTACCTTTGAATCTTCAATTACTGTGATTCAAAAATTCATGTTTAATTGATTAACTACTCTTTCATCATAAATCTCTGTTCATCTTTTTAATCTGTTTACTAGCTGTTTGAAGCTCACTAACAATATTTTCATGTTATGAGTCACTGATTAGTTTCCTAAGTAGCTTAAATACTTTTAATTTTATAAAAGCTATCTTTCTTATATGTATGGACAACTATTGATATTTCATATGCCCTGTTTTAGTCGTAATTACTATGCATAAAATTAATTTTCATTCTCTCTCATCTTTTAATTTTCTCTGTCTTTCTATCTCGCTGAACTTTTTATTCTTTGTCCTGATAAATATTTATACTTCTTGCAATGATCCACTCTTCCAACAAAAAAATCATTTCTGCATAAGATTTTCTTTAGGAATGTAATTGTTTTTCTAATAATGCTTCCTTGTCTTATTTAATTCCATCTTAACTTTTCTCTCGTATGGCCTCTACCCATATTTCACACAATCTCCAGTTTCTTACAATATGTTGAGTATACATGGCATATATATTTATCTGATTTACTATAATAATTACATTTCAGCAGAATTAGATCCTTCTGACGTCTGCAATTTTTGTTGTTATTTTACTGGTCTCTATAAATAATATCCCAGAACTCATTTTGCCAATGTGACTTTCCTTCTGCTCATTCAATATTATTTCTTGCTTTGTGGAAGTCCAGAAGTATACCTGGAGGTCACGCACTGTTCGTAGTCCAATTTCCAGTACATCGCAGATTGCAATTAAGGTGACCTTTTCTAATGAGGTGGAACTATTTCTCATTCCACTTCCTAGTCCTATGACTCTCAATCAATGAAATAAAAAAACAATCACAACAGTAACAACCCAACACATTAAAAGCCCCCACATGAATCAACTTGTATCAATTTCTAGAATCTCCTAGACTATACCCTACCCTACCTCTGTGCTTCAATTTCCAATGTCAGTTCACTATTCCTGTATAAGCCAAAATGCAGGCTCGTGCCTAAGTTTATAAAATGTCCTTTTTAATTTCAGGGAAAAATTTACTTGGGAAGAAAGGAAATGTAAACAGATCTCCTTATTTATTAAGAGATAGCATACGCTATAGAGTGTATGCACTCACCAGAGAGCAGAGACAGAAAGTGAGAAATCATCCCCCTCATGGGGAATGGCCATTCCACAGTCCCTTCTCCTCCATTCTTTTCTTGGAATTTTGGGCATGCATGCACACGAGCCCGGCATGAGGGTTTAAGCCACCAGGCCCTGGACTACGTGGGAGTCCAGTGACATAACCATTATGCCATAATATCCCAGAATTCATTTTGCCAATGTGACTCTGCCGTCAACTACATGAAAGTCCAGCGATGTAACCATTATGCCAACTGCTGGTGCTAAGATCATTTTGGTTAAAATTTAAGTGGAAAATTGACTCTAGGAAAAATCTAGATAACTTTATATTGATCAGCGAAAATGAGGAGCTATGCATATATGTACATCATATTTTTTCCTCTTTTGTATGGGTAGAAAAAGCCCATTTGACTTTAAAAATATATATTTAATGGAAGGAAGACTTTTGGGTGGATATGTAACCACACAAGTAGATTTTCTGTTTATCCTAACTGTATTAGTTTAGATAGGCTCAACGATTAGTAGAAATGACCACAATTGAATTTCAATATGAACAAATGGCAGGTCATGCCTTTCAGGTTATGACCATTTATATTGTGGGCCAGGGTAACTACGGTGGGGTAAAGATATGATACCGTTATATGTGGAAAGTAATTTCCAAATTTGTTTTTCTATCACTTCCTAAAACCAACACGTAGTGATTACCATTTCTTCCCTGGCTATTAAATCTAACCGTGATTTCTCAGTACTCATGTTTTTTGATGTTTGCACATATGAAAATATCGACTACTATTTCCTTTCAGGGCCAGCAGATGGTGTGGTGGTTAAGGTGCTGGACTCCCACATGCTAACAGTGGTTCGAGTTCTGAACCTGGTGGCTTGCTGTCTCACTTTCTTTCTTTTTCTGATGAGTGCATGTGTCCCATAGTAAGTTAAAAAAAATAGTAACCAAAATTTAAAAAAGAATTCTTTTTTAAAAAGAATGATAACTTTCCTTGTTTTCTATGACACCAATTTTTTTTCCTCTTTTACTTCTACTTACTCTCTGACTCCTTTGTAAGCACTTTCCTCTTAAATATGGGAGTTATTCAGCCCCCGACTTAGTCTAATTCTTCTATTCCCATTGTAATTCTCCTATTCCCTGTGCCATACAATATACCCAATGTGTTTATTAGCAGTATATACTTATGGTTTCTATTTTATGTCTCCTGTAGAAATCTCCCTCTCAGGCTTTCAGATCCATTGGACCAGCCATTCATCGGGCACACCTCAAACTCAATAAAATAGAAATTTAAAATCATATTCTTTAAAAGCTCCTTGCCTTCTTGTTTCATGAATTAAAAAAAGAGTGAATTAAACCTCCAGTTATTTGTTTGCCCAATCCAGAACTCCTCTGTGGTTAATTAATCATCAAAATATATAGTTTCTTGGGACCAGCAGTTAGCATAATGGTTATGTCGCTGGACTCCCATGTAGTCGACCGCGGTTCGCGTCCTGGACTTGGTGGCTTAAAACTCACGCTGGGTGCGTGTGCGTGCATGCCCAAGATCCCAAGAGGAGAATGGAGGAGAGGTGACTGCGGCGTGACCATCCCCCTAGGGGGGTGATTTCTCACTTTCTGTCTCTCTGTCTCTCTCTGTCTGGCAAGCGCACATGCCCTATAGCAAAAAACTCTCCAAAAAAAAAATATATATATATATATTTTAAATTTTTGCTATCAGGTGCATGTGCTTGCCAGAGAGAGGCAGAGAGCGAGAGAAAGAGAGGGAGAAAGCAAGAAGGTACCCTACCATTGGATGACCACACTGGAATCACTTCTCATTCCTTTCTCAGGAAGTTGGGTGCACACATGAGTGTTCATGCGCACTCACACACACACACACGCACATACACACATGCCTGTCTGCAGGGTCCAGCAGTCGAATTGAACAGTCAGCTATGAGGGATCCAGCTGCTTTAACTTCCACATCATTTGCTGGCCGCAAACATCTAGATTCTTTTCTGTAAATATTTATTTACTTCTTTGAATCTTCATTTAAAGCAACTTGACACCATTATCTTTTTTTTTTTTTTTTTTTTTTTTTTTTTGAGAGGTTTTTGCTATAGGGCATGTGTGCTCACCAGAAAGACAGAGAGAGACAGAGAGACAGAAAGTGAGAAATCACCCCCTGGGGGGATGGCCATGCTGCAATCCCTTCTCTTCCATTCTCCTCTCTGGATCTTGGGCATGCACACACACGCACCTGGCGTGAGTTTAAGCCACCGGGTCCGGGACTAGAACCATGGTCGACTACATGGGAGTTCAGCGACATAGCCATTATGCTAACTGCTGGTCCCAACACCATTATCTTTTTAGCAGAACACTGAAATTGTCTCCTGGTGATTCCCCTCTCCCCAAAATTGCTCCCATCTATACTGCTGCCAGAGTAGTTGCTCTAAAGCCCAAATTGGAGTATTAATCCTCTACTTCTCTGTTTAAAATCCTTAAATTGTGCCGCATTGCTCTCAAGTTAAAGCACAATTTCTTTTTTCTTTTTTTTCCTTAGAATTTTGTTATCAGGTGCATGTGCTCACCAGAGAGACAGAAACAGAAAGTCAGAAATCACTCCTTAGAAGGGATAGCCATGCTGCAATCCCATCTTCTCCATTCTACTCTTAGGATTTTAGACACACACGCACATGCACCCAGTGTGTTTTAAGCTGCTGGGTCCGAGACTCGAACCATGGTCAACTATGTGGGAATCTAGAGATGTAACCAATTATGCCATCTGCTGGTCCCAATGCATAATTTTTCTTTAATTTTTTTTTTGAGAGATTTTCGCTATGGGGCGCATGCACTCACCAGACAGAGACAGAGAGATAGAAAGCGAGAAATCACCCCCCAGGGGGGATGGCCATGCCGCTATCCCTTCTCCGTTCTCCTCTCGGGATGTTGGGCACACACGCACACGCGCCCGATGTGAGTTTTAAGCCACCGGGTCTAGGACGCGAACCATGGTCGACTACATGGGAGTCCAGCGACATAGCCATTATGCTAACTGCTGCTCCCCCCAATGCATAAATTTCTTAACACACACTACAAAGTTCTCCTGTTTGTCTCTTTGGACTCATCTTGTTTGTTTGTTTGCTTCTTTCTTTCTTTCTTCCATTGGGGAAGAGAGAGACATAGACAGACAGACAGACAGAAGTACCTCCAACGAGGTCTTTATGCCATGATCAACCCCAGCCTCAGCCCGCCTGGATTATTATGAGTTTGCACATGCCCACTGTATATAGGGATCTCCTTTAAAGAAAATCTTGGGACCTTCCCATGTGAGTCCAATATCACAAAGCATCATTCCACTGTGCCCCTGGCTGACCCCGGGACCCATTTCTATCTATTCCCTGCTTATAACCCAGAAGCTCCAGACAGGCTAGCCCCATACTCACCAGGAGCCCTCTTGCCTACCACCTTTGCAATTATGCCACCTGGAATAGTCTTTATTCTTTATTCAACCAACTCTTCATCTTTATTTTTTTAAAGACACGATCACCAAAAGATTAATTAAAAGAATATAAACTAAACTACTAAAATTCTTAGGTTATATGAATTTCCTAGGGTAGGCAAAAATAAATAAATAAAAAAGACACCAAGTAGTCTAACAATAATGGGGATACTGTGGCATTTTCTGAATATTTAATTTTCGTATTTGAGAACTGAAACTATTCAATGAGAGGAAAGACTAACAGAGGTCAAGGATTGTGTACATAAGATACTCTTAAAAGGATTCAAGAATATTGATACTTACCTCATCATTAAGAAAGAGAGGTGGAGGATTGGGAAGAAATGTGATAAGCAAGATCAACAGTATCTACTTTCTAATATTTAAACAGCTATTTACTCCCATGGAAATATACAAATAGCAAGAAACATTATCACCAAAACTGGCACTAGGAAAGTATGGAAACACTGATTAAGTATTAGGGAAAACATTATTATGACATGGGTGTATGATACTTGTCAAAGCTTTTGATGGGAGGCAGTAAAGTCTTCCTTATGAAAGTGTTCAAGCAGAACTAAATTCTTCCTTCCCACCTGCATCATCTGCCAGGTCAGGGAAATCATCAAAATTATTCTTTTATTGGTTGGTGCTTCATTTATCAAGTCATTCAACAGCAATTTAGATGTTGGAACTGGTTCACCAATAAGCATGTCCTAGTGTAATTCTCTCACATTTTTATAGAATAGAATAAGTGCTAGAATAAAGATTTAAGAATTAGGATAAATTATAATCGAATAAATATAAATCTTTCTCAGAAGTGTTAGATCCTCGTTTCAAAGAGCTTGAACTAACTTCTATAATCCTCTCCACCTCTACAACTCCTTGATTTTTTAAATTGAATTATGTAAGAGTCCAGCATCCTTAACCACCATGCCACCTGCCAAACCCTCAAGTAATTTTTTTAAAGGTGACTACATTATAAGAAATCACTCTATCTAATTCAAGATGTATTATATAACTTTAGTTACTGAGACTGATTGATGGAGAAATAAGACAATTGAGTCAATAGAACAAAGAACTCAGAAAAAGCACTACAGAAGTACATCCAGTTAAGGTTTCACAAAGGTGTAATAGCAATTTAATGAAGAAAGGACAATATTGTTCATGATGCTAGAGCAACTGGATAGCTATAAGCAAAACAAAGAAAGAAGAAATACTGATTTAAATTTTAAATCGTACTTACACACCAATTTACAAAAGTGATCATAAAATTAAATGTAAAATGTAATACTATTCAACTTTTTGAAGAGAGCATAGAGGAAAATCTGAGATCTAGGACTTAGTAAAATATGCTCAGACATGTTTCTCAAAAGCATGATTTCAAACGAGAAAGATCAATAAATTGGACTTCATCAAAGTTAAATCCATTTGCTATACAAACAATCTTTTTAGGAGAATTTTATAAAAAGACAATCTAAAGCCTAGGAGAGAATATTTGCTTCTCACATATCCATCTAGGACTTTTATCTTTAATGTATAAAGAATTCTCAAAACTGAACATTTTTAAAAAAGTCCAATTAGAAAATAGGCAAAAGACATGAAGAGATATTTCACCAAAGAGAATAACAGATGGCAAAGAAATGCATGGAAAACATTCACTATTCCTAGCTATCAGGAAAGTGTAAAATGAAATCATGATGAATTACTACTCCACATTTAAAAGATCACCAGAAATAAAAATAAAATTATTATAATGCCATATGCACAGACGGTCACAAAGAAACTGGACCCCTCATCTATTATTGGTGGTAATGTGAAATGATACAGTGGCTCGGGGAATCGGCACCATGGCATGTTACATCTATACATGACGCAGAAATAAAAAGGAACGAATGACTTACACCTACAACAACATGGATGGGTCTTAGGCTGAAAAAAATGTCTCCAAAGGTCACATTCTGCATGTTTGCATTTATACACCTATCTGAAATGACAAAATAGAAAACAAAGTAGTAGTTTTCCAAGGTTAGAGTGTTTTTTATTAAAAAAAAAAAAAAAGTAGCTCAAAGGAGAGTTTTGCAGGAACAGAATGTCACAATTGTGGTGATGATTCACCAGTTTACACATCTAAGAAAATGTCATAAGCCAAAGTGAATCAATGTCCGCTTTCTGGTTTCGATGCTATACTATAGTTAAATAACCACTGAAAGACACTATGTGAAGGGTACGTGGAATTTCTCAGTATTATCTTTGTAACTTTTCATGACTTTGTCATTGTTTTAAAATTAAAAGTTAAAGAAGGCAATAGGCTCTCCTGCAAGCCTCTGGCCGGCAAGGGACACTGAGGGAGGGTCACCTCTGACCCCCACCTCACTTCCAGACCCCCAGGCCCCAGACTCCACCTTCTAGACTATCCAGGACTGCCAGAAGGCAATAGGCTCTCCTGCAAGCCTCTGGCCTGCAAGGGACACTGAGGGAGGGTCACCTCTGACCCCCACCTCACTTCCAGACCCCCAGGCCCCAGACTCCACCTTCTAGACTATCCAGGACTGCCAGAAGGCAATAGGCTCTCCTGCAAGCCTCTGGCCGGCAAGGGACACTGAGGGAGGGTCACCTCTGACCCCCACCTCACTTCCAGACCCCCAGGCCCCAGACTCCACCTTCTAGACTATCCAGGACTGCCAGAAGGCAATAGGCTCTCCTGCAAGCCTCTGGCCGGCAAGGGACACTGAGGGAGGGTCACCTCTGACCCCCACCTCACTTCCAGACCCCCAGGCCCCAGACTCCACCTTCTAGGTAGGTAGCCAGGATTTCCTTGAGGCGGTTTTTTGTTCTCTCTTGAAACCCCTGCACTCCCTTGTTAACACCTAGCTCTCCTTCTCCCCCCAGACTATCCAGGACTGCCAGAAGGCAATAGGCTCTCCTGCAAGCGGCGCGCGACTTTTTCTTTATTTTTCTGTGTTGTCTTTCCTTTAGTTGCATATTGTCCTCTCCTCCTTATTTTTTAACGTGCCAGACAGACTAGACAGGTCCAGAATCATATATCTGAAATTTCCTAGGAAGGTAAGTGTCTCTGGGATCCTCCCTAGTACTGATCCCCTTTGAAAAAGGAGATACTGCTTGTTAGACCCTTCTGTAGAGTTCCGCTCCTGAAAACACATTGGTAAAAACAACAGAAGAGAGACTTCAACAAACAGCTATTCCCATCAAAAAGGAAAGACTCTTACTTCTCGTGGGACAAAAGTTCTCCTAAGAGGTCTTTAAAAGGGAAGTAATCTTCCAATGGCTAAAAGTAGAAAAAGAGCCCCAGGTCTGAATAAACAAGAAAATAGGTCTCCAACAAAGGAAAATGCCCCTCCATGTCTCGTAAATATGGAGGACGTTACCAAAATGACAGACACAGAATTTCGAAAATTCATGGTGACCAAATTCTGTGAATTGGAAAAAAAAAAGAGACAACGAACTACAGGAAATTAGGAAGTCCTTCCAGGATATGAAAGAAGAAATGGATACTCTGAGAAAGAATCAGGTGGAACTATTAGAGATAAAGTCTATAATACAAGAAATCAAAAACTCTCTGGAAAGTATTAAGAGCCGATTAGACCATGCTGAAGATCGAATCTCTGATGTAGAAGATAAAACCTCTGATCTAGAAAAAAACTACAAAAAGATCGAGAAAATAACTAAAAAACATGAGGATAATATACGGGAAATACTAGACTCTATTAGACGCCCAAACATCAGAATAATCGGCATCCCAGAAGGTGAAGAAACTAATAGCGGAATGGAAAATCTATTCCATGACATCTTGGAAGAAAATTTCCCAAGCCTAGAGAGGCACCGAACCATCCGGACCCAAGAAATACAAAGGACCCCAAATAGAATCAACCCCAGAAGATCTTCCCCAAGGCACATCTTAGCCAGGCTGTCTAACGTCACAGAAAAAGACATGATACTAAAACTGGCAAGAGAGAAACGAGAAGTAACTTACAAAGGCCATCCCATAAGACTAACACCAGACCTCTCATCAGAAACAATGCAAGCAAGAAAAGAATGGGAAGACATACTGAAAGTGTTAAGAGAGAAACAATTTCAGCCAAGACTATTATACCCTGCAAGATTATCCTTCATTTGGGAAAAAAAGATTAAAATCTTCTCAGACAAACAAAACCTGAAAGAATTTGCCAACACCAGACCAGCTCTTCAAGAAATCCTGAAGAAAGTACTGTTCCAGGAAAACTAAAGACGCAACAGCCAGAAACAAAGAAATAACAGGCAACTAAGACAATGGCTAACTTAAATGTCGGTACAGATCCTGTAACATCGATAATAACATTGAATGTTAATGGGTTAAATTCTCCAATCAAGAGACACAGACTGGCTGAATGGATAAAAAAACAGAAACCCTCTATCTGTTGCCTACAAGAAACCCACCTCATGGAAAAAGACATACATAGACTGAAAGTGAAGGGTTGGAAAAAGGTTTTCCATGCAGTTGGGAACCAAAAAAGAGCTGGAGTTGCGATACTAATTTCTGACAAAATAGGCTTTAAAACAAAAAGTGTCCGAAGAGACAAAGAAGGGCACTACATCATAGTAAAAGGCTCTATAGATCGAGAAGATATAACGCTTATTAATATCTATGCTCCTAACACAGGAGCACCCAAATATGTGAAGGAAAGATTGTTAGATCTGAAAGGGGAGATAGACTGCAACACACTAATTGTTGGAGATCTCAACACCGCATTATCCCCTCTGGACAGATCATCTAGGCAAAAAATAGGTAGAGAGATCAAGGATCTAAATGATACCATAAATCAATTGGACTTAACAGACATCTATAGAACTTTCCACCCAAAAACCACAAGATATAGTTTTTTCTCACCCCGACATGGAACTTTCTCGAAGATTGACCACATCATAGGACACAAAGCAAGCCTCTGCAGATTCAGAGGCATAGAAACTATTTCCAGCATCTTCTCTGACCATGATGGAATTAAACTCGAGTTTAATTTCAAGAGAAATCCTCAAAAATACCTAAAAACATGGAAACTAAATAACCTACTCCTGAATGACTCCACTATTACCGAAGAAATAAAGTCCGAAATCAAAAGATTCATGGAAGCCAATGACAATGAAGATACAAGTTTCCATAATCTTTGGGACACTGCCAAAGCAGTCATAAGAGGGAAGTTCATAGCAATTAGTGCACATAAGAGGAAGACAGAGAAAAGGCTAATGGATCACCTAACATCAAGCCTTAGAGAATTGGAAAAGCAACAGCAAAAAAATCCAAAAAATTACAGGAGAAAGGAAATAATAAAGATCCGAGCAGAAATAAATGAAATAGAAAATAAACGTACTATACAGAAAGTAAGTGAAAGCAAAAGCTGGTTCTTTGAAAGGATAAACAAAATTGATACCCCACTAGCGAGACTTATTAAGAAGAAGAGAGAAAGGAACCAGGTGAATCAAATCTGCAACGAGGCTGGTAACATAACAACAGACATAGTAGAAATTCAAAACATCATTAGAGGATACTTTGAACATCTATACGCTAAGAAACAAGATAATCTGGATGAGATGGACAAATTCCTGGACAAATATAATCTACCAAGAATGAGCCAGGAAGAAATAGAAAGTCTGAATAGGCCCATAACAAGCCAGGAAATTGAATCAGTAATAAGTAACCTCCCAACAAAGAAAAGCCCTGGCCCCGATGGATTCACCTCTGAATTCTACAAAACTTTCAAAGAAGAGTTAACTCCCATTCTGCTCAAATTATTTCTAAAGATCCAAAAGGGTGAATCTCTCCCTAATTCATTCTATGAAGCCTCTGTCACCCTCATCCTCAAAACAGATAAGGACAGGACAAGGAAGGAAAACTATAGACCAATATCTCTGATGAACATAGACTCAAAGATTCTCAACAAGATACTAGCAAATCGTATTCAACAACTTATACAGAAGATCATACACCATGATCAGGTAGGCTTTATTCCAGGAATGCAAGGTTGGTTCAACATACGCAAAACCATAAACATAATACACCATATTAATAGGAAGAAAGACAAAAACCATATGGTCATATCGATTGACGCAGAAAAAGCATTTGATAAGATACAACATCCCTTCATGATCAAGACTCTTAGCAAAATTGGCATAGAAGGGCCATTTCTCAATACAATAAAAGCCATCTATGAAAAACCCATAGCGAACATCATCCTGAATGGAGAAAAGCTGAAAGCTTTCCCACTAAACACAGGAACAAGACAAGGATGCCCACTTTCTCCTCTCCTTTTCAACATAGTTCTGGAAGTCCTCGCCAACGCAATCAGAAAAGAGGAAAAAATAAAGGGCATTCGAATAGGAAAAGAAGAGGTGAAACTCTCTCTATTTGCAGATGACATGATTGTATACATAGAAGACCCAATGGTCTCCATGGAAAAACTACTGGAAGTAATACATGAATTCAGTAAAGTTGCAGGATATAAAATCAATATACAGAAATCGATAGCATTTCTGTATACGAATAACAGGCAGACTGAGATAGAACTGAAAAAACTTATTCCGTTTACCATAGCCACTAAAAGTATAAGATATTTAGGAATAAATCTAACCAAAGAAGTTAAAGACCTCCACAAGGAAAACTATGAGAAGGTAAAAAAAGAAATTGAAAATGACACAAAAAAATGGAAGGACATCCCATGTTCATGGATTGGAAGAGTTAATATAATCAAAATGGCAATTCTACCCAAATTAATCTACCTATTTAATGCAATGCCAATCAAAGTACCAGACACATTCTTCACAGATCTAGAAAAGACAATCTTAAAATTTGTCTGGAATCATAAAAGACCCCGTATTGCCAAAGCACTTCTACACAAGAAGAATGGAGTGGGTGGCATCTCAATCCCCGATCCAAAAATGTATTACAAAGCTGTGGTAATAAAGACAGCATGGTATTGGCACAGAAACAGACATGTGGACCAATGGAACAGAATAGAGTCCCCAGAAATAAGTGCCCAAACATACAGTCAACTGATCTTTGACAAGGGGTACCAGTCAATCCAGTGTGAAAATGAAAGCCTCTTCAGCAAGTGGTGCTGGAGAAACTGGACTTCCACTTGCAGAAAGATGAATCTGAACCCCTACCTCTCTCCTTTGACAAGAATCAAGTCAAGGTGGATCAAGGATCTAAATCTAAGACCTCAAACTATAAAGCTGCTCCTGGAGAATGCTGGGGAAACTCTGGGAGACATTGGTGTAGGGAAAGACTTCCTAAAGAAGACACTCAAAGCAGAGTCCATCGTCCACAAAATAGACAAGTGGGATTACATCAGACTAAGAAGTTTCTGCATGGCCAAAGACACAGTAGTTAGTGTGAATCGACAGCCCTCAGAATGGGAAAATATTTTTGTAAATGTTGCATCAGATAAGGGACTGATAACCAGAATACACAAGGAACTAAAAAAGGTGTTTGGAAAAAAGATGATCAACCCTATTAAAAGATGGGAGAAGGAGATGAAGAAAACACTCTCTAAAGATGACATACGAATGGCCAAAAGGCATATGAAAAAATGTTCAACCTCCCTCATCGTAAGGGAAATGCAGATAAAAACAACAATGAGGTACCACCTAACCCCAGTCAGATTGTCTAATATTAAAAAAAACAAAAAATGATAAGTGTTGGCGGGGGTGTGGTGAAAGGGGAACTCTTTTACACTGCTGGTGGGAATGTAGATTGGTCCAACCACTGTGGAGAATAATTTGGAGAGTCCTCAAAAATCTACAGATAGATCTGCCATATGATCCAGAGATCCCACTCCTCGGTATCTACCCAAAGGACAGAAGAATTCTTCATTGGAAAAGTGCTTGCACATCGATGTTTATTGCGGCACTATTCACAATTGCTAAGTCTTGGAACCAACCCAGATGTCCCCGTATGGAGGAATGGATTGAAAAACTGTGGCACATATACTCTATGGAATACTACTCAGCCATAAAAACCAACAGAGCCCTGGCTTTTGACAGAAAGTGAAAGAATATGGAAGATGTACTGCTGAGTGAGGCAAGCCAGACTATGAAGGAGAGACATTGTATGTCCCCACTTAACATATACCGTTTGTCTGCATTCTATGTCTGAAACTGATTGACTAACAGTTGAACAAACACAAGAGAAGGGTGTGAATGTCAGATGAGGTGTATGTGGTGGAGTGGGGCCCAACGAAAGACATTTAGAGAAGGGATACAGAGGTAGAGCATTGACGGGATGGGGAGGTGTGGTGTTATCTGTTGAAGATATTTCGATCAACGGGTCTGGGGAGAAATGTTCACATATCGAAATGGTCTCATTGTAAGCCAAACAATATGATTGAAAGTATATACAAAAATAAATAAATAAAAAAAATAAATAAATAAAAGTTAAAAATATCAATACTGTGGGACCAGCAGGTGGCATAGTGGTACAGTGGGTAAGGTGCTGGATTACCATGTGGTTGATCACAGTTTGAGTCCCAGACCCAGCAACTTAAAACCAGACAAGTGTGCATGCATGCCCAAAATGCCAGGAGAAGAATGGAGGAGAAGGGAATGTAACATGGCCATCCCTTCTGGGGAGTGATTTCTCACTTTCTATCTGTCTCTGCCTCTCCAGCAAGTCCACACACCCTACAGCAAAACTCTCTCTCAGAAGAAAAAGAAAAAAATCCATGATGCTTGCCAGTTATCATTAGAAATTTATAATACAGTCAATGGATTCCCATGTTGCCAACTGCAGTTTGAGTCCAAGACCCGAAGGCTTAAAACTTATGCTCAGCACATGTGCATGCATGTCCAAAATCCTGAGAGGAGAATGGAGGAGAAGAGACTGCAGCATGGCCATCTACATGTGACGTACATTGCAGCATGACCATCTATACACCCAGGAGGTGAGTTTTTACTTTCTGGCTCTCTCTCTGTCTCTCTAACGAGTGAACACACTCTATAGAAAAAAACTCTCTTAAAAAATGAAATTAATAATACAGTAATTTCCTTATTCTACATAGTAATAATAACACAAATACTTTAACAAAACATTCTTTTTTTTTTTCTCTTTTTTTTTGGAGAGGTTTTCACTATAGGGCGCGTGCGCTCGCCAGACAGACAGAGAGAGACATAGAGACAGAAAGCGAGAAATCACCCCCCAGAAGGGATGGTCACGCCACAGTCCCTTCTCCTCCATTCTCCTCTTGGGATCTTGGGCACGCACGAACATGCCCGGCATGAGTTTTAAGCCACCACGTCCGGGACGCGAACCGTGGTAGACTACGTGGGAGTCCAGCGACATAGCCATTACGCTAACTGCTGGTTCCCAACAAAACTTTCTAAACTGTTTCATAGAATTGTTCTATGGAGATGTTTGTTTCCAAACATAAATGGTTTGGGGGGGGTAATTTAAAAAACAAAAACCCTGTTTATATCAACCTTTTGAACACTCATAATGGATGTTACATGTACAACATTTAGAAAGATTGGGTTTATCCCATGAGTGATCTGGAGAAGTATTTCATTTGTAATTTTTTCTGCCCTGTTAAATACCTGATTTCATAATTTGTAAAATACTACCCTAACACATGTGATTTAAAACCCTGCTATAGATAGCAGGGACCACTGCTAATTATCATTAGAAAACTGATTATCACCAGTTATCATTAGAAATTTATAATACAGTTGCTGGACTCCCATGTAGTCAACCGTGGTTCGAGTCCCAGTTTGGAAACTCTGTGACAGCTTCCTGAGCTCCAGGTACCTCTATGCATTGCACTAATGAATTCCAGAAGCTCAGGAGAGCTGATCCTTCACAGGAAGTCTGGCTTATTCACGTTTCGATATCATCCTGCTTTCTAAAGTGAGCTCTCAAAGAAAGCAGAAACTATTCACAATCTATGCTTAATAAAGACCCTGAAAACATACTAGTTATTTTGGAGGTGACGTATTACTTTTATAAAAGCCTATGTGGGGGGGACCAGCAGTTAGCGTAATGGCTATGTCGCTGGACTCCCACGTAGTCGACCGCGGTTCGAGTCCCGGACCCGGCGGCTTAAACTCATGCCGGGCGCGTGTGCGTGCGTGCCCAAGATCCCGAGAGGAGAATGGAGGAGAAGGGATTGCGGCGTGGCCATCCCCCCTGGGGGGTGATTTCTCGCTTTCTATCTCTCTGTCTCTCTCTGTCTGTCTGGCAAGCGCACGTGCCCTATAGCAAAAACCTCTCCAAAAAAAGAAGAAAAAAAAAAAAAAAAGCCTATGTGGGGAGGAGTATTTATATATGACTAAACTATCTCCCTTCCAAAGTATTTTGCACTCATGCCAATTGTTACTCAAAAGGTGAATATTTATGTACCCACTTCTTTTTCTACACAAAGAGCTCCAAAATAATTCAAGTCGTATCTTGTTTTGGCTTTTGCTTCATGTTCACCTATACTGGAAATGCCCGATGTTTACCAGGTAAATAAACATAAAGGCACTCTAGTAGTAATATGTCAGGTAACATGGGTTTTAGTTATAAAATGCTTATTTTTAAACATGACTGACTAACAACAGTGTAATTATCAAGGTTTTCAGAAGTCAGGATAATGCTCACTGGCGTGTCACCATCCTTCTGAAGGGGAGCTCTACACTGTACTCTTCATTTTGCTCACAATTGATGCAAATTCTGATACGATCAAAGGTTTCAGGTGTAACATTGGAAACATATAACAGAAAAATAACATATAATGTAATCAGCAAAAAGTATATCAAACTATAAACACTTCTCTCTCTCAAATTCATCTGTTAACTTAAAAATTAGAGAATTCTGCTACAACAGTAAGAGAAGGGAGTGGGGGCCAGCAGTTGGCATAATGGCTATGTTGCTGGACTCCCATGTAGCTGACTGAGGTTTGAGTCCTGGACCCAGTGGCTTAAACTCACGCCGGGCGTGTGTGCGTGCGTGCCCAAGATCCCGAGAGGAGAATGGAGGGCAAGGGATTGTGGTGTGGCCATTTCCCTGGGGGTGATTTCTCGCTTTCTGTCTCTTTGTCTTTCTGGAGAGCACATGTGCCCTATAGCAAAAACAAAAATCAAAAAACAAACAAACAAAAAAAAACCTCTCCAAAACAAAAAGAGGATTTGGAACGTTTACTATCCAAGTCCTGACAAATAGCTGAGATGATGGGTTTACTAATTATTTTGTTTTACTCCTTACACACTGCATTCTTATACTGAAAAATCACATGGTACCCCGACAAATAGGCACAATTATTATATGCTAATAAAAAGTACACTGTTTAGATCAGTGCATCAGAAATTTTACTGCACATTTGAATCATTCAAGTATCTTGTTGAAATGAAGTTGATTCAGTGAGGCTGAGGCTGAATATTGACAATGCTGTTTTTTATGGACCAAGATTCGACTAGCCAAGTTAAATTTTTCAGCAATGTTGAATTTGGTAGTGATATGACATAAAAAGTAATGACATTTTGAGGAACATTTCATCTAGTAGGAAAAAAATGAATTTAAAAAATACTTTTAATGTTTTTATTAAGGCTGCCATAAAGTAACTGAGCCTGGGTTTGCTTCGCTGTTTACCAATCTTTCCCCTCCTCCTCCCAGCACAGGTAGGGTCCCTTCCTCAGCCCACGCTTTGGGACCATGACTTGTAATGGCCAATGGGAGGGTTAGAGGCATGACACAGGTATGGTATAGACATGTACTTGCGTGGTTTAGTTTGTTTCTTGTGATCCTCTTTTTTGCCATAGAAAGAACATGCCTTAGGTACCTGCTGGTCCAAGGAGAATCAGAAATGTTAGAAAGAACCCTGAGCATTACCGTGCTGTTGGGGTAAGGAGGCTTAGCTAAACTAGACCAAAATTAAAAGGCCTAGCCAGTACAAAGAGAAAATATATATTTTTTAAATCACACTGATTTTTTTCTTTTTTTTTTTTTTTTTTTTTTGTACAGGGCATGTGTACTTGCTAGAGAGAGAGAGAGAGAAAGAGAGAAGGAGAGTGAGAGTGAGAGAGTGAGAGAGTGAGAGAGAGAGAGAGAGAGAGAAATCACCCCGAGAAAGATGCCCATACCACAATCCCTTCTCTTCCATTCTCCTCTTGGGATTTGGGGCACTCACACACACATCCAGTGTGCTTTTCAATCCACTGGGTTCAGACTCGAACCAGTCAACCTGTAAGAGACCCAGCTGCCTTAACCAACATGCCACTAGCTGGCCCAAGATGACACTGAATTTTGCTGAGAATTGTTACACAGAATTATTGTAATATACCTGACTACAGAGAAATTAGAACTTAGGGTACTGACATAAAAATTATCTAAAATTTCTGAGAATGGCTTTGGATCTCAGTGATGGACAACAAGGGAACTGTTTATAAGAAACTGATAACATGGAGATGTATGTTATATAACATCAAAACCTTTAACAGACTTGTTGCCTAAAAGATTGGAGGAAAGTAGAAAACGCACTTCATTAAATTACAAATTTCTATGAAGAGATTTCCAGGCAATATGATGAAAACATGAACTGGATGTTAATTGATATATTTCAAAAAATATCACAAGGAAAGTGTAAGTTCAGCAAAGACATGATCAGTTAGCAAACATAATTAAGAAAGCAAAGAGCTCAGAAATTCCGCAATTTGAAAATCTGGAAAAAGAAAAAAAAAACCATAGCTTTATTATTTCCAAGGTGTGACTATTGAAGCACGTCCTCAAGGCAAACCCAAACCTCTAGCACAGAGGTGTGACCTCAGGGTAGAGCACAAATCCAGTAAACAGCTGTACATACTTTTTCAGAACTCAGAAAAATAGGTTCTCCTAGAAAGATTGAATGTATGGGTTAATTAGTGTCTGGCGCACCTCAAAGACTTTAATTAAGTTTAGAGAAAGCAGTAGGTCTCAAAAAGCATTTTAGGGTGGGTGAGGGCATAATAGACTAGAGGTGTGTAAGTGGGGAAGCAGTTAAAAAGTCAGGAGTGCCGTCTATAAAATGGTAGAGCAGGCAGCTCCCTGCTCTGTTCAGCCACAGAAGCATGAAAACAGAAATGTCAGAATCCATTTTTTCAGAAGTCTGGAAAGCAGTCTGAAGTTTATACCAAACACACAAATGCTGAATCAAGAAAACAGTAACCAAAAATATATAGAAGATTCTTTATACAATAGGTTCTCTACAGTCTCTCTTCCAGAAGATAGAAGACAGAAGAGGAGGGAATACTTATTCATTCTACGAGGTCAGCATTTCCATAATACCAAAATTGAAGACATTATAAGAAAACTAAAGGCTAATATCTTGGGACCAGCAGATGGCACAATGGTTACATCGCAGGACTCTCAAGTAGTTGATCACAATTTGAATCCTGGACCAAGCGGCTAAAAACATGTGCCAGGCACATGAGTGTGCATGCCCAAAATCCTGAGAGAAGAATGGAGGAGAAGGGATTGCAGTGTGGCCATCCCACCTGGGGGGGTGATTTCTCGCTTTCTGTCTCTCTTTGTCTCTCCAGTAAGCACGCATACTCTATAGCAAAAATCTCTCTTAAGAAAAAAAAAAAAAAAAAAAAAAAAAAAAAAGAAAACGAAAGGCCAGTATCTCTAATGAACACAGATATAAGATCCTCAAAAGAATATTAGCAAACCAAATCCAACAATACACATACATGATTATTTGCCACGACCAAGGGGATTTACTCCAGGTTCGCAACACTAGTTCAACACTTAAAAGTCAAAATAGTAAGATTATTTAATCCACCACATCAACAGGAGAAAGAAGAAAAATAACACAAGCCTACAAATTCATGAAGGAAAAGCAATTGACCAAATCCAATGTCCATTCGTGATTAAAACTCTCAGAAAATGTATGTTTATGATAGTCCTTATTTTTTATTTTTCATAGTATTGATCATTTAAACAAGTGATATAATTTACTTACATATATACAAACATATGCATGTATATTTTTGTGTAGTCATGCATGTATATGTGTATTTGTGTGTGCAGGTATGTGTATATGTACAGAGAATATTTTCTGTTTAATATGAGAGTATGTGCTCATGTGGAATAAACTTTTTTCTGTTTCACTTAATGATGTATACTAGGTATTTCAAACATTGCCTGATACATAATAACTACTTAATAGACATGTAGTAAATTAACTTGATTTCCTGTTTTCTAAACTTTTCTTGATTATTAACAGGATTTTACAAATTTTTTATGGAGATTTTTGCTTTAGGGCATGTGTGCTCACTGGAGAGACAGAGATAGAAAGTTTTATATATACACACACACACATATATGTATATATACAAACACACACACATATATATACACACATACATATATATACACATATATACATATACATATATGACTATTTTTCTTTAGAAAGATTTTTGCTATAGGGTGCATGCACTCACCAAAGAGACAGATACAGAAAACAAGAAATCACTCTTGGGGGTTGGGGAGGGGTGGCCATGCTGCAATCCCTTCTCCTCCATTCTCCTCTTGGAATTTTGGGCAGGCACACACACGCATCCAGAGTGAGTTTTAAGCCATTGTCTAGAACTCAAACTGCAGCCAACTATGTGGGAGTCCAGAGATGTAAACATACACCATCTGCTGGTCCCTAAAAATATAACGTCTTAAAAAAGCGTATTTCCTGGGGCCAGCAGGTGGCGTGGTGGTTGAGGCACTGGAGACTCCTACATGACCCACTGTGGTCTGAGTCCCGAAACTGGTGGCCCACTTTCTCTGTTTCTCACTCTCTTATTCTCTTTCTCACTCTCTTATTCTCTCTATCTCTCCCTGTCTTTCTCTGGCAAGCTCATGTGCCCTGAAGCAAATTTCAAAAATAATACTAATAATACATAAATTAAGTAAATAACTAAAATATGTTTCCTATGTATGCTTGAATAGAACAGTTGTCTGTAGTTGGTGAGTAGTGTCACATACATCTAATATCTTTGATTGAGCCAATATACAGTGTATTCTGGATGAGAAAATTCATTTTGTAAGCTGGAATGATATACAGTGAATGAATGCAAAATAAATAAATATAATAACAATGTACAAAAATAACAGGTTTAGTTCTGTTGACAAAATATCCTGTATCCTTACTTATCATTGTGCATAATTAACACTTTTTACATTTTTTCTTTATTTGTGATAGAGCATATATGCATGCATGTGAAAGACAGAGAAAGGGGAAAAACAGAGAGAGATGAGCACCCTCCACAGAGTCAGATCACACCACAGTCTCCTTCCTCCAGTCCTCCAGCCCATCAGATCCTGGATGCTTGTACCTGAGCCTTGAGTGCTTCAGGCCAGCCAGATAAGGGATTCAAACACACGGGATCTGGCTCTTTTTTTTTTTTTTTCTTTTTTTGGAGAGGTTTTTGCTATAGGGTGCGTGCGCTCACCAGACAGACAGAGAGAGACAGAGAGATAGAAAGTGAGAAATCACCCCCGAGGGGGGATGGCCATGCCGCAGTCCCTTCTCCTCCATTCTCCTCTCGGGATCTTGGGCACGCACGCACATGTGCCCGGCGTGAGTTTAAGCCGCCGGGTCCGGGACTCGAACCGCAGTTGACTACGTGGGAGTCCAGCGACATAGCCATTACGCTAACTGCTGGTCCCGGGATCTGGCTCTTTTTGATCACAACATCACTACTTTGCTATGGAGACAACCCTAGAAATAAATTACTTTCAAAATGCTTGAGATACCCTGAATTCTAGGTCAACAACAAATATGCTAACTAGCATGTACAGAAGAACAAAAACTAAGATTGTTTTTCCAAAGGAACCTCTATAACAGAAGAATTATGTTCAAATAAGAGTTTAGAGTTCTTAGATAAACCAATCACGTTCTTTGACTATGTCCCATATTTTAAAAATGTTATTTAAATTATAAAGTAATAAATAAAACTTTTATTTATCAGATAGATTTTTGCTTTCAGTCTACATTGATTTGCAGAAAATTAAAGGAACAGTTATTTTTGTATTATAAAGCATTATTTCCTTCTTCTCCATCAGAGATGGTCTATGCTTTTAAAAAGAGGTGGTTCTTTTTCTTTCATTCTGCTGTTCCTAGATGGTGTATTTCTACTAAATTATATTTCAAAAGTGTTCTTAGAGTTGTGATACATGTTCCACTGTTACTTAGAATTTTCAAAACAAAACATAAAACAAAGGCTGTGGAAATTAAGCCCAAATACTTGGTTGGTTGCAGCCCAAACTTCTGAAATGAGTTGCTATGGTGATCCTTTTAATTTTGTCTTCCTATTCTTCTGGGTCTAATTAGAGCATCAAAGTTTACAGCATATGTAAGCTTATACCACTCATAATTCATATAGTAAATTCTAGCCACTCTATAATTAAAATATAACATTTAAGACAGGTACACTGGGAATACAGTTGATTTTTTAAAAATGAGTAAATAAGTTATTATGTAATAACAAATCATCTCCATGTAATTAGAACCAAAGCCAAATTCAGATTGCTTCAAATTTTCTGTTTATCTGTTCAAAGATCTGAAAAGAGTTCATTTTCCTCTATTCTATGTGGAACTAATTCAGCTTCCTTGATCCCCCACTACTGATATAAATATGCTTACTCAAAATTGAAATAATGAGATTTGGCAATCAGCTCACCAAATGGCACCTTCTGGTACAACTTAACCATCCAAAGGCTTATAATTAGTTTTGTCCTTAGGTTTCATATAAAACTACCAACAATATTGTATGTTGTTAATAGATTTGTGATCTCCTCAGCATATCAGCATCCCTTCTCAAATACAGAAAGAAAATTCCTACAAATATTTATGGTTTTGGAGCCTACATACAAAGCATTTGAGAAAAATTTAGGTAAAACTAAATTGATATTTTCAGTTCTGAAAAAATTTGCATTAAATTATATCCCGGGGAAAGAGATACATTGGCAGCATGACAAATAAAATTCAAAGCATTATATGTGCTCTATTTAACTGAGAGTCTGATCTACTTGAGCAGCATTCAAATGAAAATGGCAGTGAAGAAAATATACAACCATTTGATTCAGAAACCAGCTAAAAGTATAGCAAAAATTTTTATAAGGTCAAGATAAATATTAATAAATACAGAATTCAAGGTTAGCCAAGTATTCTTGCTTGATATAGATATGATAAAATAGGTATAAAATATTCTACTTTTGAAGAAATATATGTCAATCGTTATGTAATAGAAAAAAGACTTCTTTAACTTTTTTTTTAAGATTTAGTTTTACACAGAAATTGTATAGTAACTTGGGCAAAGCAATAGATCATAAATCATAGTAGTCGTTTTCTAGTATCAGCTCTGTTAATACTAGTTTTATGAATTTGACCAAAATCTTATCCACCCTCTTGGTAGCTTTATCTGTTGATCACATGAACAGCATCTGCTCCACTTACCTTTCAAGATTTCTGTGAAGATCAAGTGGAGATTAGTCAATAAAAGACCTTTAAATGTTAAAAGCTCTATATAAATATGAGCTCTTTTTATATTGAAGTTGGTCTTGACGTTCTAAGTTTGGCTTCAAGAAACAAAGAATAGGAAATGGTAATATTCTAGCTCAGTGATTATTACAAATAATAGTGGAATAGCTTGTCAGATTTTATTTGACAATTTATATTCACCTCATTTGCAATGAAGTGAGGCCATGATTGGTCTGTGTTGCACAATTTGACAGGTTTACCCGGAATAGTATGTATGGTCCATTTAGCTAAGGATATTTTAATAGGTGCTGTTTATTATGAGCTGATCTCCTACAACATGATATAGCCGATATACATGCTTCTCCTTTGAGAGACCACTCTATTTTTTATATATGCAGGGTGCTGATATTTTTGTTAACAATTTATCACATCTGACAATTTACACAAAGGAATGACAACCTTCTGAAATGCATCAAAGTGTAGAGGCTGGCAAACCCCACATGAATTGACTTTGATGGATGTTTTGCTTATCTTTTCCAAAAAAAAAATCTTTCATATGGTAAATACTTGTCTTTATTCTGCTTGCCTTTGAAGACACCTGTTTTTGAATTTTTCTCCAATTACTTCACTCACATACAAAAGTTCCTTGACTTGTTTTCAATGAATCGTGGTTGTAAATTAATAATTGAGGAGGAGAAAAGAATGCATTTAAATATTTAAATTACCTTACCCACCTCTAGGATGTAGATATATGAATACATATTCTATAGGTTTCAACAGTTAACACATAATATGGAACCAAATTGTGGGAGACCAAGGCAAAAGTAAGAAAGCAGAACTTTTCCACTTACTGCAAATGAAAGTGGTCTCATCTGAATTATCAGCGCAATCATTCACAAAATCACACAGCTTGTCTTTTGCGATGCAGTGCTTGTTAGCACATGTGAATTCTTCAGCAGTACACTTTCTGTCCGGGCTGGGTAAGGGGGAACAATCTTGAAAGGAAATATCATCCACTGCTACATCTCCTATGTAACTGACACCACGTTTTGCCCTGAAGACAATCTGGGGGGAAAAAAAGAAGAGAAAGAGAGAGAAAAGCCAATTATAGTTAAGCCGAAATCATAAGGTTCAAAATTCGTGCAAATGCTAAATATCAAGCACATCAAGCTTGAATGTGATTTTTAAAAAAATGTCCTGATAATGAAAAAAATGAAAATGACCCAGGAAAGTTGAGGATTATCTAAGATCCGTCCAGAGGATCAACACCTAAGAGCGTGAGCGTGATGATACCACTGCCTCATGTCCAGATTTTAGGATATGGCAAAACACTGACAGGAATCACCCACCCATGGCTGTTGTCTCTGGCAACTCTCACATCTGAAACAGACCTGCTCACTGAACATGTTGAAGAACTTGTGTGTGTGTGTGTGTGTGTGTGTGTGTGTGAAGTAACTGGAGAAGAAGGGAAAAACAGGTGTCTTCAAAGGCAAACAGAATAGAGACAAGTATTCACCATATGAAAGACTTTTTTCATTGGCTCACACATGGAAGCAGGAGATCAACCTGGTGATATACAAAGTACTGAAAGAAAGCAGGTACAAGTGCATCCTTTATTTTGCTTTATCCTGGCTATTCCTGAGATCTATCTAACTCAGCTATTCGGGAGCTAGCAAATATCAAACCTCGCTACCATGAGTCTTGTTTTGTTTTGTTTTTAATTGGCCACATTGTTGGTATTGAAGTTATTTTGACTTGCCTTTGATTGCAGAGTGTTATGAATAGAATCCTCCTCACATGCCCTTTTGTTTGACCATGCTTTCCCACCTTATAGACCTCGGCAGAATCAGAAATGAAGAAAAATAATAACAGCAGTCACTAGGATTTTTCAGAAATTTCATCTTCAACGTGTAACAATACTACCTAGCTTGGAATAACAATGACCACCTTTTCATAAAAATTAAAAAGTCACCTATTGTTTAGTTTTAGGTTTCTGGTGAAACCAGTTCAGTGCGTCTATTAAGTTTCACTGTAAGTAATATGAATAGGTTAAGAAATATTTATATATTTCAGGGGGCTGGTTGGTGGTGTGGTGTTTAAGACACTGGACTCCCATGTGGTCAACTGTGGTTTGAGCCCTGGACCCGGGAGCTTGCTTTCTCACTTTCCCTCTCTGTCTGTCTCTCTCTGGTCAAATTTAAAAATAACAATAATAAATAAATAAAATAAAATAATTATTTCAAAAGAAATATTTATATATTTTAAAATAAATTTAGAACAATGAGAAGTGAATTTATAAGAAGTACATATTTACCCATGATTTTGAACAAAACATTCATTGTACTCGTCTTTGAACTCCTTTTGACCAGTTCTGAACAATTATTTCTCTTTAAAGAAGTAATTACTGTCTTCCCTTAAGATGCAGTATGATTTTATAATGTGGTGTGAACATCACTATTTTCTTTTTAAGGTGAGAAGATAGAACAATTAAAATTATGCCTCTCTTATTATCGAGAGAAAATTATAACACTTTTTGTGTTTAAATTACATGAAAGGAATAAATTGTTTTTCATAGCAGATGTACTGGTAAATAAAAATAAATGTGTAAGACAGATAAAGAACTTAGAGATGATTAAGAGGAAATGATACTAGAAAGAATAGTAAAGACTACAACTTTCTCATAAGGGAAATTGAATGCTAGAAACAAACTGATGCATAAAATAAAATGATATTCTATTAATAGACAGTCTAAATTTTTAAAAAATGTATGGGACCAGCAGGTGGCGTGGTGGTTAAGGCACTGGACACTCCCACATGGCCGACCAGGGTTCAAGTCCTGAATCTGGTGGCTTGCTTTCTCACTTCCTCTCTCTCTCACTCTCACCCTCTATCTCTCTCTGGTCAAATTAAAAAATAAATGAATGAATAAATAAAAAATAAAATAAATAATTATAAAAAAAAAAATGTAATACTCTGTGAATAAGAAATTGTATAACTCAATGCACATTTCGCTCTTAATTTGTTTATCTGCTATCATACAGATATAATCTCAGTTGGTTGTCATGTCCAAATGGTCAAATTATCACTTATATCTCAATGTTTCATACAGTGCTGGTTGGGATTTCATATATTATAATATTAAATATGATGAAAGGTTCTTGAAAAGGAGGTAATTGTAATACATCTTTTTGCAGGTAGAATGAAGGCAAAAAGAATTATTTTTGTGAAATCTGAGAGGCAATATAGCATAGCAGTTGGATTGTGGACTTGTAGGTGGCCTGCCTGCGTTCAAAGTCTATCTATACAATTTTGTACTTATGCAACTAGGGCAAGTTATTAAATGTCTAGATATTTCTGTATTTGAATCTATAACTGCATATGGAAAATAATGTACCCTCCATACCTCATAGGCTTACTGTGAAAATTAAATGAGTAGCTATTTATAAAACTTAGAGTGAACCCAGGCACTGAGATGCTGTGCTCTGCAGGCTGAGACCACAAGGGAAACCTAGGTTTAAGTTTTGGTCCAAACGAAAGGCCAGGTGCAGTGATGTGTACCTGTGATCTCAGTGACACAGGGGAGCTGAGCCAGGAGGTTCATGAGCTCAAGGCTGATCTGGGCAACATTACAAGACCCCTTCTAAAATGAAAGAGTTGTGCACAGTGGTGCACAGCTGTGGTTCCAGCCATTGGGAAGGCTCGGGCAAGAGGATCACAACAAAATGAGAGCCTGTCTTCAAAAAGAAAATCATGAAATAATACTAAGTACTAAGGGAGTGCTGTATATGCGATTGGTGTAATTCTAAAAATTATTATAATCCAAGATTTTGCTTAAGTGTCAGCATTCCCAAATAAAACCAAAGCATTCCCAATCCTGCTTTGGCATACATTTTCTAAAAATACCTTATGCTTCTTCTTCAAGGGTTAGAAGCACTCATCTTTTTGAGGTTATAAAGATGTTGTAAGATGGAAATATCATGAACAATATTCCTGTCTCATCATTATATCTCTAGTGAAATGATTTGTTTTGCACACAGTAGGTGCTCATTTGTTTTTACTGAAGGGATGGATAAATCACACAAAAAAGCAAATGCTAACAGTCATTACTATTTACTTTTAAGATTCAAATGTACATATATTTTCATCAAATTTCAATTTGTAAAAAGGGAGAATTAAAGAAGACTAAATTAATAAAGATTGTACTTGCTGAAATCTCCCTCAAAGTTGTTTGCACATATTCTAAATGCATAGAACTAGTCAGAATTCATTGCCAGGGGTAGAAGTCTGTGTCTAGCAAAAGGAGAACTTTCTACCTATTCTCATTGAGGATTCTTTACACCTCAGTTTAAAGACCTTGGAGGCTGAACAGTTGGCAATCCTTCTAATAATAAATGTAATATTATGAAAGATCATTAAGTTGCTGTCCAGTCTACTTCTTCAGGTTCAACTTCTTATCTCTATTCTAAAGTATCTACAAGTGATTAAAAGAAAAACCAGATTCCAGTGAGAGAAAAAAATGTATATGGGATTTATTACACAGATCATTCTAAGAAATTGTGAGTAAGGCAGTATCAATGCCTTTAAATAGCTGTACCCAGCCTGTGTTTCCACTGGAGTCGGGACACACCGATCTATCAGAAAGAATACATGGTCTTTGATATATTTACTGAATGGGCACATCAGACTCAGCTACTCCTCCTGTACACGCAGAAGACTGGAAATATGAAAATTAGCTAAGATCTACCACAAGACAAGTAGTTCTAGCTTCATGGAATTAAGCTGTGGGTAATTAAGAAGAAAATGTTCTATGTAAGGGTTCTAGGTTCTTACTCTACTTTTTCAAAACTTTAGAGGATCTGAAGAACTAGGCATCATCTTCTGAGAAAATTCCCAACTAAACCATGTCCCGTGGAACTCTTGCTTTCTTGAAAATTCAGAAAAAATGAAGTTCATATAAAATATCTAGACACGTAATTTTATTTTATTTTTTTAGGTTTTAGGTTTTTGCTATAGGGCATGTGTGTTCACCTGAGACTGAAAGAGAAAGAGAAAAAGAAATTATCTGCCCAGGGTGTTTGCCCACATAGCAACAATCCCTTCACCTCTATTCTACTCTTGGGATTTTGGGTGTGCACACACATGTGCCTGGTGTGATTTTCAAGCTGCAGCGTCCAAGACTCAAACTGTGCAGTCAGCCATGTGGGACCAAATCATCTTAACCTCCATGCTGTGTGCTAACCTGGCACATAATTATTTTCAGTTTAAATGTTTTAATCTTGGGGTGGTCCTCTGCCCCAGTGGTTCAGTGAGCCAGATCCCACATGGCCAACTGTGCTTTGAATCCTTGCCCAGGTAACTTAAAAAATATACAGAAATGGAGGAAAAGGAATTGCAGCATGACTCTGACCCATTGGGAGGTACTTTCACTCTTTTCCTCTAGCTGTCTTTCTGTCTCTCTGTTGCTCTCTTTCAAGCTCATGCACGCTCTAGGATATTAAGTGTGTCTGTGTGTGTGTGTGTGTGTGTATGTATTTATCAATGTACTACTTGGAATTTTCTTCAGTTGTTAAGGATATACATATACGTATATATAATATACATATTACATATATACATATACCTATATAAAGAATTATTTCACTTAACTTTATTTATTTATTTATTTTAATTTGAGCAGAGAGGGACAGAGTGAGAGAGAGGGAAAGTGAAAAATCAAGCCGCCAAGTCTAGGACTTGAACTGTGATCGGCCACCCTCAACCACCATGCTACTTCGCAGCCCCTATTTTTTATCGATGTATTACTTTTTTCTTTTATTGTTAAATACGTACAAGTCTTATCCTTCTAATATGATGAAAATCTACCTGAAGACAAATACAGCATCACACAACACGTAGGGTCTTTAAAAATTAATAGAAAATGCATATTATGAAAAAACTAAGCTCAGATTAAAAAAAAAATGTACCACAATGAGCTCATACTTTAAATGGAGTTTTCCACAAATTTTTGAAGTCCCCTCATATCGTGCCTTCTCTAAATACTTTGAGTTAAGTAAAACTATTACCTAAAGTAAGGTTCAATCATTGAGGTTTTGAGTGCCTTCTTCTTTATTTTTTAGAGAGACTTTTGCTATAGAACAAGTGCACTCACCAGAGAGACAGAGAGAGACAGAAAGTGAGAACTCTTGGTTATGCATACACACAAATGCCTGCTGTGAGTTTTAAGTCACCAGGTCTGGGACTTGAAACATGGCCAGCTATGTGGGAGTCCAGCAACGTAACCATTACACCACCTGCTGGTCCTTTGAGTGTCTTCTAAATCAGGTTTATCATTTATTTATTTCCTCTGTAGTCTCTGAGAATATATTTGCAAAATAGAGGAAGATACTCTTTATATGTAGGAAGCTAACTGGGAAGAAGAAGGTTGTCATTCAAATGAAATGTTCCTAGAAATATGATTTTCTACTTGGGTAAAGTTAGGACAACCTAGAATAGCAAAATCCATATGGAAAATGCCATATGGGGTGTTTGGTGCCATGTCTATGCATTCATACAACACATGAAAAAGGGAATGGGGGAGCAAGAAGACTAGGAATGGAGGAACTAAATCAGGATAAAAAGTAATCACCATAACCTCATCACATAACCCCTTGGAATACAAACCTGTGTATGTGAATGAATGCCTAAAAACACTTCCACTCTCTTCCACTGTGCACCTTGCTGTCCAGTTTGGGCCCACAATTTAGACGTAACATTGCCTTTCTTAACAAGCACCTGTAGAGATAAAGCAAGTGAAAAGACACTGAAATGTTTTGCCTTGAAAAAATTTAAGCATGTAGAATTTTCCTAATGACTTTTTATGAATTTTAACATCAATATGAAGTCCCGGAGAGAAGAGCTGAGCCATTTTCATTCAATACCTTCCTTTTCTATTATAAAGGTACAGTGCTGTGCCTCAAGGGTACCTCACAAGCTTTGTGCAATAAAGGTGAGAGTGAATATCTGTCAAGCAAGTCCTAAAGTATCTGAGCTATGTTTAATTAATAACTCTACTACTGCGTTTTAAAAATATGGAAGTAGTAACAATTGATATTTTATGTATTAAATAATATTCATGTGGTTGAATGAAAAGGGATGGTATTACTAAAACATTCTTTTAAAAATGGCCTCTCTTGGGACCAGTAGTTAGTGTAATGGCTATGTCGCTGAACTCCCATGTAGCCGACCACAGTTCAAGTCCCAGACCTGGTGGCTTAAGTTCACACTAGGCGTGTTTGCGTGCGTGCCCAAGATCCTGAGAGGAGAATGGAGGAGAAGGGATTGTGGCATGGCCATCCTCCCCTGGAGGGTGATTTTTCACTTTCTGTTTCTCTGTCTCTCTGTGTCTTTCTGGCGAGCGCACGCTCTCTATAGCAAAAACCTCTCTCTAAAAAAAAAAAGAAATTGACCTCTCTCAGGTCAACAGATGGTGTAGAGGTTACATTGCTGGACTTACACATGGCCAATCACGATTCGAGTCTTAGACCCTGTGTCTTGAATTTCATGCCAGGCATGTGTGCATGTGTGCCCAAGATCCTGGGAGGAGGATAGAGGAAAAGAGATTGCAGCATGGCCATTCTCCCATGGAGCAATTTCTCACTTTCCCTATCACTCTGTCTGTCTCATTCGCTCCAGTGAATGCATGCACCCTAAGGCAAAAAACTAAAAAAAATTTAAAAATTACAAAAAAAAGATCTTTCTCTTGAGACCAGCAGGTGACATGGTGCTTAAGGTGTTGGATTCCCACGTGGCTAACCCCAGTTAGAGTTCCAGAACTGGTAGCTTAGAATCACAACAGGCACATGTGCCTATATGCCCAAGATCCCAAGAGGAGAATGGAAACGAGATTGTGACATGCCCATTACCCTGGAGGGTGATTTCTTACTTTTCCTCTCTCTGTCTGTCTCTCTGGCTAGCAAACACGCCCTAAGGCAAAAAGCCAAACCAAACAAACAAGGGCCTTTCTCACCCCTGTAGTTTCAGGGAGGCACTAAGACTACAACCTGAGTCCATTCCATTTTAACCGCACAGATGAGAGATGTGAGTGGACACCCACGTGCTGCGCTACTAAGAGCTCCCTGCCCCACAGCCAGGAAACCAATAACCTCATCAGTGCTGTGGCCTTGCTCTTAAACAGAATTCAGACTAGTCTCATCAGACAAATTATCATGGCTCTTCTTTTTAATGAAATTGAATAAGCCATCAAGAGAGTAACTGATAATAATAAGAAAAAGCAGAATCATTCCACATTTTAAAATAACTGAGCTAGATGGTGTATTTAAAAATCACAAAATTACTTCCTAAAAATGGAATTTATACAACCAAAGAATTACCCAAATGAAGGATTTGAGCATGGTAGCTTATTTAACTTTTTTTCTTTTTTTAGAGAGATTTTTGTTATTGGATACGTGTGCTCACTGGAGAGACAGAGAGACGGAAAGTGAGTAATCACCCCTCAGGGGGGATGGCCACACTGCAATCCCTTGTACTACATTCTCCTCTCGGGATCTTGGGCGTGCACGCACATGTGCCCGGCATGAATGCATATACACCTGGCCTGAGTTATGAGCCACCATTTCTGGGACTTGAACTGCGGTTGACTATGTGGAGTCTAGCAACATAACTACTACTCCATCTTCTGGTCCCTAAGTCCCACCCATCATAAAGGACAATTCTTTAAGAATTAATCCTAAATTAGGTGTGGAAAAAAGAGAAAAACAGCATTTTTGAAGGAAGATACATTTTTATAAATTACTTAATTTTATTTCTTCTCCTTCCTCAATTTAACCAGAGAGAGACAGACAGTGAGAGAGAGAGGGAGAGTGAGAAAGCAAGCTGCCAGGTCTGGGACTCAAACCTTGCTTCGACAATATGGGACTCCAGCACCTTAACCACCATGCCACCTGCTGGCCCCCAGGAAGATACATTTTTTAAAAAGTTATTTGGAAATTTTGTATTTAATAACAGCCAGGAAGATCTTAGAAGAAAACAGTAATAAAATTGGGGGGGTAGAATTAACATTAAAATCACAATCTAACTATTGGTAAAGAAGAGTTTAAGCAGCTACCTATAGTCTATTTCTTTTTTATTGTGGAAAAAGAAGTAAGGCTCATCTTGCTGCAAATATGCTAAACAGACATTCTGGCAAACAAACTAATGGCATTTGAAGAGCAGAGTCTTTATGGATTGATTCTAGTAAGATATTCCTGGCCTAAAACTGCTCATTGTAAATAATTCTCGAATTTTTGGGTTCATTTTTCAGATATAGCTTCCTGGAAAACATCACCTAAGCTATCGAAATGAGTATTAATGGAGGTGCTTCAAAATTGACTTGGCTTCATCTGAGTAAGGGATGTTCCTGTATGTGTTACTTACGAAACTTAACATCATTCTCAACCAGGGCATGCACAATATGAGAAGACAGGAATTGGGGCTCTACATTAATATTCTAGACCCTCTCTCTGTTTTGCCACTATATCTTGATCCTCTGTAAGAAACTAGGATTCCCTGCAAAAATACTTAATTCCAGAGATGGGATAGGACACAAATAAGATTATTTCATAACATCTTGGCCAGAAAGAAAGGAAATGCTGAAAAATATTGTGGTTTGTTAAAGAGACATAGAAGTTAGATGAAAGGCTATCTAATGATCAGATCTGAGACCATTGAAGAACCAAATAAATAATAATATTAATAGATTATAACACGGAGTGAAATAAAAACTCATGAGTCCACATGAATTTGTCCAACAAATAGACAAATAAATGGAATGGTAAGAATTTTTTTTTCTGGGACCAGCAGGTAGTGTAATGGCTATGTCGCTGGACTCTCATGTAGTCAACCACGGTTTGAGTCCCAGACATGGTGGCTTAAACTGTTGCTTGGTGCGTGTGCATGCATGCCCAATATCCTGAGAAGAGACTGGAAGAGAAGGGATTGTGGTGTGGTCATTCCCCCATGGGGGGTCATTTTTTTGCATTCTGTCTCTCTCTGTCTTTCTGGCAAGCACACACACCCTATAGCAAAACAAAAACAAAAACAAAACCTCTCAAAAAATAATAGAAATAGAATAATGTAAAACCAACCTACAAATGGAGATAGAATAATTGATTTAGAAAATCATAACTAGGCAATTGTCACAGTAAGCTAATTCAGGCAAATAAAAGAGAGAACAAACACAAACACAGAGAAAAAAACACTAGGTAAAATTGAATTGAGATCAGGATTTTACATAACTTTAAAATAGCTCTTCACAACGTATCTATTGGTAACAAAGGGAATAAAAATAATAGAAGACTGAATTGATAGATGCAATATAATGAGCACAATATTGGGGATAGTACAACAAAAAGAAAAGCTTAACAGTGAACAAATCCAAATTGAGGGACATTCTCCAAATGACTTGGTTATAAGCTTTTAAAATATCAAGGTCTCATAAAAGCCTAGGGAAGATTAAGGAATTATTCTAGCCTGAAAGGTACTAGCGAGAAATAACCGGGTGCAGCTATTTCTATCAGGAGATTTCCGGGACAACTGGCCCAAAAATAGGATCTCTGAGTAAAAAATATATTGGGTCTTTTATGCCATGCTTGCAACATTTTGTAAATGTGAAACATCTTGGTTGTTTTTTAAATAAATAAACAATTTGAGAAAGGCTATTGAGAAATATGGCACTACTACCATCGAAGACAAGTACACATTCAAATCTCACGAAAGTGTCTGTATTTGATTGTGAACCTCACTGAGGATGAAACCAACATGATGTGTTTCAAGTACAAAATAGTGCCCAAGAGTACTTCACAGAAGCTGTACCCTCGGAAGAGAGAGAATCGTCATACATTTAGTAGAGAAAAACATTACCTCTTAGACATTCATGTCCAATTCTGGTAAAGTGTTTTTCCAAAAATATTATTATATAACTAGTGGCCTGTTGGTAATTGGCCATTATTCTTTTTAATAGATTACACTTTAAAGGCACTAAATTATGCAGTGTGAATTTTCACAGAGAAAATTCCGAAAATGCGATTGTTCAAGTCGTACCTGGAGGGAACCAACTGTGGCTCCATTCATGTGCGTCCAGAACACCAAGGTACATCTTGGTCCCGTAAGTGAAATGACAGGGGTGAGAATGTCAGCCATGTCCGCAAATTTCCCGTTAGAGCTATCAGCATACAGGTACCAGCCATCTGTGGTATTTCTGCAGAAAGTGTTTATCAGATTAAAAAAAAGGAAGATGAAAATCATAGAATACATAATAGATTACACGTTGTATTGCCCTTCCATTTTTCCTAAAGGTATAATATTTTATAGCACAATTATGGTCCATAACCTTCATCAGAAATAATAATTCTAATATTTTGATTTTGACCCCAAGGTCCTTATAGTGATAAAAACTGGTACTAAGTGTAGAAATAATGACAAAACATAAATAACCGAACCTGTAATAATTGGTTGACCTTTGTTTTATATTGATACTACCTGATTAGCTCTTTAGAGCTTAGTTTATGTGGGCAAAATGAGACCCTAACACATTAAATGCCTCTAGAAGAAGCATTAAACAAAGAAAAAAATTATAAATAAGAAGCGTATAAAAAATAGAAATGAAATTAGCCTGGAGTTTAACTCTGGGTCAAGGCTTACAGTTCCAATTTATTTTCTCTATATTAATTTAGTTTTTCTTCAACATATTTGAATAAATGTTAATAGATCATTTTAGAGCATATTTTTCTTTCCTAGGTCTAAATTAAACCAAATTAAAGAGGACAAATTATGGAAACAATTACATATCAATGTTTCCTGGCCATAAAAGACAGAGTTTATGATCCTACATTACCTATCAATTCAGAAGAAATATAATAAAACATTAAAGACATGTCAGATTGTGTACAGCTTTTAAAAAAATTTAGCAAGGAAGACAGAAAGAGAGAAAGCTCTCCCCACAGGTCTCGCACCACAATTCATCCTTGGCATCAGCGGGCCCTGGACTCTGGACATGCGTTTGGCTTTCTCAGGGAACTGCCCTGTTGCAAACTGGACACCATCCCATGTGGGTCAGCTGGGCTGCGGCTTTACTGCTGCTCCACTGTCTAGTCTACACAACTTTTGGAAGTATGAAACAAAGAAAGAATTCCTCACAAACTGAGCATTCTAAAACTCTTTTTCCGATTAATCTATTCTTTCTTTTTTTTCTTCCTTTTTTTTTTTTTTGCCACTTTTAACATAAATACAGATGCTAGAGACTACAGATTGTAAGCTTGGTACTTATGGAAAACATTTTATTCTGAAATTTTTTATCAGTTTTCCAGAAAAAAATGTGAGTTATTAATAGCAAGTACATGGAGAGAGAGAAGCAGTCCTTCAGTTGCTACATAGTTACTGACTGCTCAATCTTTTCAGTCCTCAGTTTTGCCAGTGTTTCTCCAAGGCACTAGGAGTAGAATTGTCCGCAAAAAACACACAAGGTTTTATGGCTGGCCTCATTATTTACTAGGTAGACAACTTTGGGAAGATTATTTAATTCCTCTGAACATTTCAGTTTGTTCATGTTATAAAATGGGATAGTTCTGAGCACGGTATTAATAAAAACTGGAAATAAAGTACATGGAACATCTAACACTGAACCTGGCTGATTTTACATACTAAGTAAGTGGTGGTTGCAATTTGTGGTTATGTTTAAATCATTAGTTATTGCTCATGAAATAAGAACTTTAGTGTCCTGGAGACCAGCAGTTAGCGTAATGGCTATGTCGCTGGACTCCCACGTAGTCGACTGTGGTTTGAGTCCGGACACGGTGGCTTAAAACTCACACCAGGTGCATGTGCATGTGTGCCCAAGATCCTGAGAGGAGAATGGAGGAGAAGGGATTGCGGCGTGGCCATCCGCCTTGGGGGGTGATTTCTTGCTTTCTGTCTTTCTCTCTCTCTCTCTGTCTGTCCAGCGAGTGCACTCACCCTATAGCAAAAACCTCTCCCCCCCCCAAAAAAAAAAATAAAAAACTTTAGTGTCCTGAAACTACAGAAGTATGATTGGGGCTAGCAGGTGGCATGGTAGTTAAAGGCGCGGAATACCCACATGACTGACTGTGGTTCAAGTCCCGGACCTGTTGGCTTGCTTTCTCCCTTTCCCTTTCTCTCTCTCTGGTCAAATTAAAATAATAATAATAATAAAAAGAACTAAGTAAATATTTTTGAAAAACTATAGAAATATAATTCAAGGTAGGCTTTGGTTTTTTAAGGTTTTTACTACAGGGGGGTGTACACTTGCCAGAGAAAGACAGAGAGAAAGCAAGAAATCACTCCCCAGGGGAGTTGGCCATACTGCCATCCCTTTTCTCCCCATTTTCCTCTCTGGATTTTGGACATGCACACACACACACTCCTTGATTTTTAAGCTGTCAGGTCTAGGACTCAGACTGAGGTCAGCCATGTGGGAGTCCAGCAGCTTAACCACTATACCATCAGCTGGCCCTCAAGTTAAGGTAGTTTTTAAGGGGCAGGCTTATTATATTAATGTGTCTGGATCATATCTCAATGAAACAGCACTTCTGAGTTTGGTCTTTATGTGCGTAATATTCCAGGATCACAAGGATCCCAAGAAGAAAGATGAATGCATACATACATTCATACAAGCAACAGTGAAAACAGCAAGGAAAAAGAACATGTGCATTGCTATGTGTATAGGCTTTCATCTGTGAATCCTTCTTTAAGCTACTTTCAGGATTAGAGTAATTTTAGTATACGTAATCATAAAATTATTTCAGTGCATCTAAATGTTCTCGAAGCAATTGGATTCTGAGATACAGCTTGAGTTGCACATTCCTCTTCAATTTTAATGCCACCACATTAAGTCAACTTCTTGTCATCTCTTGCCTAAGGTAATAAGCCTCCTAACTGGTCTTCCCACTTCTATGTTGACTCACTCTGCATATTCTCCAATATTCTGCTAAGGACAGATATTGGATCATATTATTTCCCCAAATCTACTTTATGAGACTTGCTAGAAACCTCCTAGTACACTTGGGATATAGCAGTAATATTTAGTATTCCATATAAATCTCTATATAACCTTGCCTCTCTCTCCCAGTGGGAATGAGAGCTGGGAACAGCTGCACCCAATCAGCTCTCCTGAGCCAATACAACCTAACCCCAGCACATCACTGTGTATGTGAGTTGTAGGACTCAGTATCTTATACCAACTCTTAACAAATTGATTTAAATATACGATGAAGTCCCAACACATTCCCTATAGACCTATTTTTTTCTGAAATAGGTAAACAAGTCCTAAGCTTCATATAGAAGTATCAAAAGCCAAGGATAGACTATTTTATTTTATTGGCCTGATAAAAGTCATGAATATTATTCTCTGAGCCAAGCAGCTTATTTAGTAGGTCAGGAAGAACTCTTTCTATACAAAAGTGATTTTTCTTTGGGGTTTGCTGAACTTGTGTGTTGGCCAGAAAGCAGAAGGCATGGCTCCAACTACCTAACCCTGCAGCAAAGGTGGACTTTTTCTCTAAAATCAGCTGATATGAATGAAGGACTTTGACCTACAAAAAAAATTATGGATACTAAAGATTTTCCCAGGCATGGTGCAGGGCCTGAGGTCTCTAATGTAAGGATGAGGTGGTTTTCTGACCTATAGCAAAGCATTAGACCATTAGCATTTTATAACTCCTGGAAATATTTTCTCTCAAAGTGTTGTCTTTGAAAAAAAGAAGGAAGGAAAGAAAAAAAGAAAGAAAGAAAAATTAAAAAAAAGAAAGGAAGGAAGAAAAGGAAACTCTTTTGAGGCATGTTTTGACTGCTGCTTCCCCCAGCTAGATGAGGGTTAGATGAATGATGGCAGGAACGACTTACTGATAACCTGCCCGTGGACAGGCTGAAGGAGCAGCACCACCAGGCCATGCAGTTCACAGCCAGGGTGCTCCAACTGGTAATGCCCACCAGCCAGCCCTCTTCTCACACCCTGCTGCTCTGTGGGAAATCTGCTCCCTCCACCTCCCTTCATGATGCTAATGACCATCAGAAATCCTCCCTGACCAAGGTGGTAAGGCTGTGTGATAATGCGGAGGCACAGCTGACCTTCAGGTACATGTTTAGAAAATCCATGTGCCAGCATTAACATAGATCGAAGGAAATAAGTCCTTTTTTCTACGTAAAGCAACTCCCAGGGCTTCTTAGAGCCCTGCAGCTCCCTATATGTCACCACCATCATTGGAGTCATAATAACCCACTATGGAGTCCCTTGGGAACTCAAAAAGGCCTTTGTGTGTGCTCCTATTCATACATTTTATGAGATCATTCACGGAGGTAAAGTGACTATTATCATTTTCTCCCATCTTATTTATGTATTTATTATTGAACAATCAAATCAAGAATATAACCATATACATCATTGTCAAGAGATAATTTTTACCAGTACAATTAACCCCAGCAAATCACTGTGTATGTGAGTTGAAGGACTCAGCATCTTAAAGATAAAAACTCTTAACAAATTGATTTAAAGATCTGATAACATCTCAACACAGTCCTTATGAAGTTACTTTTCTGAAATTGGTAAAATAATCCTAAGCTTCATATAGAAGTACAAAAAGTCAAGAACAATTTTATCATGAAGGAGAACAATATGGAGGAACTTAATGAGATATCAAGGCTCATGAAGGTTTCATCATCAAGTGCTATGATCCAAATGTTTGTATCCTTTCAAAATGTATACGCTACAATCCTAAACCCCGACATGATATATTAGAATGTAGTGCCTTCTGGATGGTAAGTCAGTCACCTTCATGGAATCAGTGCTCTTATAAAAGAGACCCTAGACAGCTATCTAGCCCCTGCCACCAGTGAGGAAGCAGTGAGGAAACGCCATCTGTGAACAAGGAAATAGGCCCTCAACAGACCTTGGGAGTTACAGCATCTTGGTCTTGGAATATTATCTTGACACAATGTTAAGTGAAATAAGATAGAGAAAGACACATATATCATTTTGTTTTTAGTGGACTCTCACAAAGTTAATTTTAGGTCCAGCTGGTGGTGATATAGTTAACGCAGCTGGACCTTACACGGCTGATGTCACAGTTCAAGTCTCAGATCCAGTTGTTGAAAACACACATGGGCACATGTGAATACATGTCCAAAATTCTAAGAAGATAATGAAAGAGAAGGGATTGTAGCATGGCCATGACACCTTGGTGGTGGTGGTGAGGGGGTGATTTCTCATTTTCATTCCTTTTATGTTTCTCTCTTTATTTTTCTCTCTGAGCACATGTATCCTATAGCAAAAACTTAAAAAAAAAAAAAAAAAAGAAAGAAAAAAAACAAGTAATTTTAAAGAAGTAGAGAGTAAAACAGTGGTTTCCCCCAGATACTGGGGAAGGGAGGAAAGAAGAGACACAGGGAAAAGTTGGTCAACAGATACAAAGTTACAATTATATAGGAAGAATAGGATTTATTGCACAGTAGGGAGACTATAATTAACAATAATGTATTGTAGTTTTAAAATAGCTAGATGAAAAGATTTTGAATATTTTCACTTAAAGAATAATAAATGTATGAGGTGATATGGAAATTACTGATTTGATCTTTATACAATATATACCTGTATTGAAACATCACATTGTAGCCCATAAATATGCACAATGATTGTACGTTAATTAGAAAAAAAGAAAAAACAAACAAATGAATTTGCTATGGTATGAATGTCTATTGGTACCCCAAATCTGTATGATGAAATCCTAGTGCTTAAGGTATTTGTATTAGGGGTTTGGGGACCATGAGAAGTGATTAGGTCCTGAGGGCATATCCTCATTATTGGGGTTAGTGTCCTTCAAAAGAGACCCAAGACGACTAGCTTAGCCTTTTCACCATGTGAAGACAGGACCACAAAGTGTCAAACATGAACCAAGAAACCATCACTAGGCACTGAATTTGTTCACATCTTAATCTTCGACTTCCAGCCTCCAGAACTGTGAGAAATAAATATTAGTTGCTTATAAGTCACCCAGTTTATGGTGTTTTGTTGTACCAGACCAGATGAACCGAGGCAACATTTGATAGTACTAGTGTTCTGACATTTTTCACAGTGCTAGTGGACTTCAAAAAGTTCACAGAAAATAGATAATATGGAAAAAAAAAAAAAACTGTGTATAGATTTTTGAAATTTTTGATATAGGGCACGTGCACTCACCAGCCAGACAGAAAGAGATAGAAAGATAAAAAGCGAGAAATCACCCCTCAGAGTGGATGGTCACGCCTCAATCCCTTCTCCTCCATTCTCCTCTCAGGATTTTAGGCACACACGCACATGCGCCCGGTGTGTTTTAAGCCACCAGTCTGGGCCTCAAACCATGGTTGACTATGTGGGAGTCTAGCAACGTAATCATTACACCATTTGCCCCAAAAAACTATGCATGGATTTTAAACCTCGGAACAAAATAAGCTTGCATTTTAATTCCATTTTTATGTAAACTTTACAAAGTACCTTCATATTACCCTAGTATCTGTAGTGGGCTCTCCCTGCTGAAGTGGAATTGTCCTTAACATCTACCAACAACTTTACTGTGTGTAATGAACAAAATTTTTTACTCAAGAACTTTGGGACTGAGTAATCATCGTAAATAATCCAGAACAGAGTTACTATGTGGGATTTTAGAAAATAAAGAAAAAAAAATTTCTTATGTCAAATACCGGTATTCATCTAACCGGATGACTCCCCAGCTTTGATCCCAAAAGTCTCCACATGCCCTCTATACTTTTGTGTAGTATTTCAGAAGACACATACACAGACACACACACACACACACACACACACACACACACACACTTCTATTTGACTTTATTGGTGCTTTCTGAAATACACATCTGATCCTATCATTCTTAAAAATCTCTAGTACATCTTTACTGACTCAAAGTGAGGTCCTTAACCTAAACTACAATATGTTATCCATCTGCAAGTAAATAAAAAGCTTCACTCTATGTACATCAGTTTATAAAGCTTTCCATCAAGATCAGCTGACACTGCTTTTTCATAGAAAGATTTTCTTGATAAAATAAGCAGTGAATTAATTTGCATTCAGTGAAAGCTCCTTATCTTGTCATTTACTTGTTAGGAGCAATCAATAGACTGGCACTTTTTACTGTATTAGTCTATAACAAGTCAGAGATTTTTTTTTTTTTTTTCTGTAACGGTCCAGCCTGGAAATATTTTAGATTTTGAGCACATCTTCTCTGTTACAACAACATAACTCTGACTTTGATTCACAAAAGCAGAGCATGGACAATTCTTAGCTTAAGGGTTATGGCCATGGCCCCAGAAAACCATATTTACAAATAAATGGGTATCAGGTCATGTTTTGTCCATAGGCCATACTTTTTCTACCCCTGTTCTATAGATCAAGTCTCAACTCATCAGGAGCTGAGGAATAACTATCTGTACTAACAATTGGCCTTAACTTTTGTGAATTACTTTTCTCAGACACAGATTTATACCTGTTTCATGGGCTCATGCAACTTAAATGCCGGGTTATTGGAAAAATCATGACATATTTTTCTATGCAAAAATGTATCATGACTTTCCGACAACCCAATACATCAGGTGCTTTCTCTTCTCTGTGCCTTTTTTTGATTGGTCTTTTTTGGGGCACACTTATAACCTCTGGCATTGGTTCTCCCTTGGACAGTGTCTAATTCACCCTCCACAATCTATCTCAAAGAAACTCTCACCTCTAAGCCTTCTTAGATTTCTAGACACCAAATTTCTAGACTCGCTTTCCTTCACTTAAAATTGCTCCCACACCTCAGAATTCTATAGCATCTTCTTAACTTTTTAAGTGCACTTATCGTAATAGATTTCATTTATTAACTAAGGCTGTATAACCCACTGTACTATTGGGTTATCGGGAAAGTCACGATACATTTTTGCATAGGAAAAAAGGTGTCATGACTTTCCTGACCACCTAATATTAACACATCAAGGCACACATTTTAACTTTTTAAATTTATGGTATCTAGGATAGCTTGAAAGATAGCTTAAATTCAACTGGAACATAATAAATATTTGCTGAATCTGTTGCTAGACAAAAGTGGTAGAGAATTCTTACTTTTTTACACAAAATTCACCTTTACAAATGGCAAAGGAGATTAATCTTTAAAATGGACTTATAATTTTGATAGAATGCTTTTGAAGTTTTCTTTCCTAGTCTCGTAAAATAAAAAGGAAGTAACAAACATTCGTTGAAAATTTATATAACCAACTGAGGTTTTACTAACTAAAAATTCAATAACAAAGGTATTGGAGCCAACTATTTTAATTAGGAACACCCACAGTTCCTGTTCTAATATTGTATGACACTCACTGGAGAGCAACACTAAAACAAGCATAAAAACAATCCTAAAAGCTAATAAATAAAAAGTATAAGATATTATGCAATGTAATATAAACTTATTTATCTTCTAATTTCAAATATAACGTCAATTAAGTATCAGAGGGTATGTGTGCTTGCCAGAGGGAGAAACAGAGGGACAGAGAGAAAGAGAGAGAGAGAGAGAGAGAGAGAGAGAGAGAGAGAGAGAGAGAAAGCACTCTCTGATGGGCTGGAGTAGCAGACTCGGTGACTGGAAAACTAAACTGGGTACATGCGCATGTGTGGGTGTGCCCAAACTCCATTTGACAAAATGGAGGAAAAGAGATTGTGTATGATCGCACCCATTGGAGGGTACTTTTTCCGCTCCCTCCTTCAGTCTCTGGGGAGCACACCTACTCTTATAAACAAAATTAAAGAACAAGTTTTATTTTGGCACGAGAATTTCAAAACCTACACATACTTATTTTTGTTATGCATTTTCCATGAACTGTTTCAAAACTCTTCATATACATATATATATACATACACACATACAAATATACATATATACACACACATATATATAATACACACACACACACACACACACACACACACATATATACACACATACACACAATAGGCTTTTAGAAATTTGAAATCCAGGTTGGCCAGTGACATTGTTTTTTAAGGCAGCTGAATCCCACTTGGGCTACCAAGTGCTTCAAGTCCTGGATCCAGTGACATGAGAAAGATGCAGAGTGCTGGTGTGTGCATGCTCAAAAACCAGAAAGGAAGAAAAGATAGAGAAGAAGGGAACAGTATGGCATTCTCTTATGGGAGTTGCTCCTTGCTTTCCCTCTCTGGTAAACACATGTACCCTTTGGCATGCATACATAAATAAACAAATAAATAATAAAATCCATACATAGATCCCTCCCGCACAGTACACAGTTCCATGAACTTTTTGAAGACCCTTTATATAAAATAATAAAAAGACAGGTTTTTAGATTGACCTTTAACTTAGGAAATCTATAAACTAGAGAGTTTTTAAAAAATGGTTTACTTCCAACAAACCAGAGAAGGTAGAATTATAATCATAACTATATACCATGTGAAATAACTAAAATTAAATAACTTGCCAGTGGCTATTCTATGGCTCAGTGCTGAAGCTGAGATTTGGACTTAGATGGTCTTCCCACGTTTTCATCCTCCAAACCAGTCATCCTTTAGGTATAGAACCTAAGCCAGCAGCATCGACATTACCGGGGAGCTTATTTAAATGTCAGTGTGGGGGCCCAATCATATCGACTGAACCAAAACTTCTGGGGTTAGGCTTCAGCAATTGGTTTAACAAACCTTGCAGTTTATTTTGGTGCATGCTACAGTTTGAGGACCATTTATCCCCATCAGCACACTAACGGTTAAATTTGTATTTATAATTCCAAACTGGTAAATGAAGATCTAATCCAAAAAGAATAGCTAGCAACACAGAGAATCCACATTTATTCTTCTCTACAAAATGAATACTCTGGGGAAAACAAATAGAAATAAGATTGAAGAATGTTTTTGATACTTGTTTGTACAACACCTCATTTTCCATTATGTACAGTGTGAAAAACAGTGCTATGTGACAGTAAAAACAAACAGAAGATGGTTAGGAGAAATGGGGTTTGGATTTCTCAGCCAAATGTTTTTGAAAAACAGAACTGTAGCAATACGCAATACCAGCGTACCATTTGCACACATGTGCACACATGCACACACACACACAGACACACACACACACAACAGTTCAACAGAAATACTTCTTCTGGATTTGTATAACCAATTGCCCATTATATTCTCTTTTAGATATATTTATACATTTTACAAGCATGTAAAAGACTTAATAAACTAGGCTTTTTTTTTATTATCTTTTTTTTCAATTAGAATATACCTAACATATTTGACCAAAAAAAAAAAAAAAAAAGTGCCTGGCACATGGTAAGTACTCAATAATTATTTGTCAAGAGAGTGAATAAAAAGTAACTAATGACTTAAAAAAAAAAACTAGGATAATAGGATAACTATTATCTTCTAAAATATTTTAAAACTAGTTTTCAAAATAGATGAAACTACTTTAAACCTTTCAAACTTTTTGAGTATTATATTTCATTATTATTATTCCTTAGTTTTAGTTTTACTATGTGGCATGTGTGCTTGCCAGAGGCAGGGAGAGAGATAGAGCATAAGAGAGAGGAAGTGAGAAGCCACTGTCCTAAGGGGTAAAGCCATGTCACAACCTCTTCTCTTCCATTCTCCTCTTGGGATTTTGGCCATACATGCACATGCTCCAGTGTGATTTTCAAGCCGCAGGGTCTGGAACTCAAACTGTATAGTCAGTCATATGGGATACAGTCTTAACCTCCACACAACCTGCTGGTCCCAATTTTCAAATATTTTTAAAAATAATTTTAAAAACTAATGATTATTTGCAATGACTTGCAATTATGCCAGAATTTATTCACATAATACTGAAAACCAGAATCCTGTTTGTCAAATTCTTGCTTCTGCTTAACATAAAGAAAGCTGGAAGAGAAATCACTCCTACCCTAAATGAGAAAATACTTGGAAACATAAAAAAATCACAACTCTTTATACTCCATCAAAAATAGGTAATAAACCAAAAATTTAAGAAAAAAATTTGCTCCTGAAGGGAGACATAGGATGTAAGTGATTGCTTACTGGGACTGACACCCAAGTATCCCACAATATGTTGAAACTTCCTCCAAATTTTTAATAACTGGACCAAGGCTAACAGCGTGCTTTGTGTGAGAACACTTGGGAGCCAATTCCAAGAGGGAACTTGCACTCACTTGCAGCCTCTTTTCCATGACTCTAACTGGGCATTTATAAAAACCATAAGGCTGAAGTAAGAAATTAGAAATACTTTCCTAGATGGTACAGGCTGAAGGAGAAGAACGGTGGTTATTCAAAGGAAATATACAAAGAAGGCTTCTTGGGGCCAGCATGTAGCGTGGTGGTTAAAGTGCTGGACATTCCCACACGGCCGATTCCTTAAAAAAAAAAAAAAAAAAAAAAAAAAAAAAAAAAAAAAAAAAAAAAGGCTTCTCTCCCTAGAGAACAAAATACTTAACCCACTAGGAGAGGAGCAGTAGAGAGAAAGGAATAGGAAAAAGTAATGGACTCTGGAAAGATATAGGAAAGCATCCTGAGCCCAGAACATGGAAGGTTATTATTATTGTCATAGTCGGATTTACTCAGAGTCCTAAACTTATTACCTAGAGTTATCACGTCTGCATAAGAGGAGAGCTGAACTAGATAAAGAACACACCCTGCTTTTTATTACCAAGATGGAAAACACAGAATGGACAAGTAACAGGTCTCCACACTACGGGGATGCAAGAACATAGAGAAAGCTTCTCTGAGGTACAAACTCACAGGAAATCCTTCGGGTGAAGCAGCATAGTAACACTGAGGAAAACACTACAGAAGTTCAACAGGAAGAGTTGGAAACCTATGATGGATGGAGAGTAACCACAACAGCAACCAGACCCCAAAATGTTCTACTGACTAGATGAGCACCATATTCCATATTACAGACTGAGCTGAAGAAAAGTCATGCCCATTTCTCAGCATAAATACTGTTTACATCAGAACTTGATGTTTTACAAAAGATGGGTGTCTTTCAGATAAAATACACACACACACACAATATACACAACGAAGCTAGAAAAATGCACACAGAGTCCAGAGATAAGCAAGCTTAATTAAATTCCATAAACTTTTGACTAGCAGATGGCGTAATGGTTACATTGCTGGACTCCAACATGGCTGACTGCAGTTTGAGTCCTGGACCCAGCAGCTTGAAACACTCTAGGTTCACATGTGTGTGTGCCCAAAATTCCAGAAGGAGAATGAAGGAGAAATGATTATGGTGTGGTCATCCCCACAGGGGGTGATTTCTTGCTTTCTGTTGGTCTCTCTGGTGAGTGTACATGCCCTGTAGCAAAAATCTGTCTTAAAAAAAAAAAAAAAAAACAGAAACAAACAAAAAAAACTACAAACTTCTATTGATGTGAGGTCTGCTTTAAATACAGACTTATATTTCTCATACCAGGACCAGGGCTCCTTGACCTAGTTTGCAGTTACTATCTTCTCCCAGGGCCACACTGTAGTCAGTTGATACCTGCCTTACACTCCTGCCTTCTGGTTACCATTTCCCTATGGGAAAGCTAGATACACCCTACTGAATTTGCCCCACGACTCCTCATACCCTACATGGGCCATGCAGATATGCTGTAATAACCACTTCTAGTTAGTGTGGCCCTGGTAACACCCTAACCCCAGTAAAGACAGTCCCACAGGTCCTATCTCTCTCACTGTCTTACCATTCGTGGGTTGAGGGTACATGTCCTGGAAAACTCCTTTCTTTCTGTTAGTCCTACAAGGCATGCTATCTTCTTCCTTCAGGATTAGTAACTAAAAAACTACCTGTTATTTTATGTGTTTTGTTGAGTTGACCTCATGTCTCTCACTTGACCTATACACTTGAAGCCAACTTATTTCTTGGCCAAGGTTCTCCTAGAAAGTGGCTTCTTGATAGGAATAAACTGGACACAGGTTATGTAAGAGTGACAGGGGCATCCTGTTAGAGGGACACATGGCAACAGGTTAAATACTTAGGTGTTAGACCACCCTCCAGGATAAAGAAGTATGCAATGAGGGGCACATTGTGATCATCTACTACCAAATCCTCTGGAGCCCCATCATTGCTGAGAGAGAGTTTATAGCCACTGTATGGAGGGAAACCTCAAGATCAAATTGGAGGAAAATACAGCTGCAATGAACAGAATCAGAAAAAGATCTGCCCACATGTTAAAACCATCAAATAGAAAAGTTAGTATTGAATTATAAATAATGTGTAATAGTGACACAAAGCATGATATAATCAAATATCCTCTTGATTAAAAATAAATAGAGTCTGAAAATGACAGAGCAGAAATAAAACAAAGAAGAAATTCCTACCAGGCAAGAAACCACAAAGAAGATGAACTATATCTCTGACAAAATCTTTGCCTGATCACCAAATTGCCCAAAAAGCAACAGTGAAAAACCACATAAATAGAGAGGTTAACAGTACATCCTGCAGAGTAGCTAAAGTTTACAATGTGAATCCAGTCAAATTATTTCCCTACAGAAACAACAAAAAACTCCCAGATGAACATGGCAGAATTCAATCATTATAATCTATTATCAACAATATTCAATTTTCATTCAATTTTGTCTCCCAGACAAGCAGAGAGAGCGGAAAGTGTGACTATTGTAATGGAAACCACTACAAGTGGGATATTATGTTGTATGAATCTGACAATTTTATAGCACCTTATTATACATACATTTAAAAAATAAAGAAAAATATGTAAAAAAAAAAAAAAAACAGAAAAAACTTATAGTATCAATGAATGCACAGATATAGAGACTTAAAAGTAAAATGAAGTTCTAAAACAATCAACCAGAAATTCAGAGTCTGAGAAGTACAATAATAAAAACTTACAAAGTGTAGATGTGTTCAAAAGAGTAAGATATGGCCAAAGAATAAATCAGTGAGCATGAGAATGCATTAGCAGAAACTGAAAAAACTGAAAGATAAAAGCTTGAGGAAACATAAACACTACTTTAGAGGCTTGTAAGATGATATGAAACAGTCCTATGTTAATACAAATGATATCCCAGAAGAAAAGACAGAGATAAAATATTTGAAGAAATAATAGTGAAAACTTCCCCAGCTACGTGGAAAATAATGTTTAGATCCAAGGAGATTAACAATAGTTCACAGTCAAATCATGGTAAATCAAAGACAAAGAAAAAAAAATCTTGGAACCAGCAGGTGGCGTGGTAGTTAAGGTACTACATGGCCAACTATGGTTCAAGTCCTGACCCAGTGGCTTGCTTTCTCACTTTCTCTCTCTCTCTTTCTCTCTAACAGTCTGTCTTTCTTTCTTTGGTGAGTGCATGTGCACAATAGAAAATCAAATAATAATAAAATAAATATTTTTAAAAAGAAAAAAATCTTGTCTGCTGACCAAGAAAAAAGGACATATTACAGGGAGAGACATATTGCTATAACTAACAATATATGTCTTGTTGGAAAATATTGATAACATCAAAATATTAAAAGAGGGACCAGCAGTTAGCATAATGGCTATGTCGCTGGACTCCCATGCAGTTGACCGCGGTTCGCGTCCCGGACCTGGTGGTTTAAAATACTCACACTGGGCGCGTGTGCATGTGTGCCCAAGATCCTGAGAGGAGAATGGAGGAGAAGGAATTGTGGCATGGCCATCCCCGCTGTGGGGTGATTTCTCGCTTTCTGTCTCTCCATCTCTCTCTGTCTGGCAAGTGCATGTGCCCTATAGCAAAAACCTCTCAAAAAAATTAAAAGTAAAATAAACATATACAGTAAAGTTGCCTTTCAAAACTGAGGGGAAAATAGAGACATTTTAAGATTTAAAAAAAGAGAGAGACCCACTTGCCAGCAAACTTTTATTGCAAGAAATGCTAGAGAAATTCCTTCAGGAAGACAGAGAGAATGACACAGACTGAAGCAATGACAGTATGTGTGTGTAACTAATATGTATTTTATTTAAAAACTGTTTTAATATTTTATATATAATATCTAATAATGTTAAAAATCTTAAGATTGAGCAATGCAAAGTTATAGCATTCTATTTATGGTTTTATAATATACTTTGATGTGATATATATAACAATAACACTACGACTAAGTGGGGGTAAATGAAAATAAACAGTGCCAAAGTCCTATATTTTACCTTGAGAAATTTGATATTAACACTCAGTACTTGGGGTAAATGTAGCATGCTTATTATAATCCTTAGAGGAACCATTATGCGAAAGGAAGTAAGCCAGGCACAAAAAGACAAATATTATATGATTCCAGTTATATAAAATAGCTATTATCAGGAAATTCTTAGAAAGTAACTTAGAAGTATCTAGGGGTTGGGAATGGAGGAAACAGTGAGTTATTGCTTAATGGTTGAACGGTTTTATTCTGTTCATAAGAATGAAAAAGTGTTGGAAATAGCAGTGATGGCTGCATAACACTGCAAATGTAATGAATTCCACTAAATTGTATGCTCAAAAATGGCTTAAAAAAAAGAAAGCAAATTCCTATCACAGATCTATCCTACCACAATAAAAAGATAAAAAAGATTTGAAGCACTTTCAAGTTTCTCATATTTTTGAACAAAAAGCAATAGTTCCATTCAAATCCAACATTCAACATCTTCCTTTCCTTTGCTTTATTTCTCCCACCAAAATGACAATAATCCCACATCATTTGTAGTCTTGCTTTTTGCAATTTTAGTTACCTATGGTCAACTGTGATCTGAAAATACTACATGAAAAAATACCAGAAATAAACAACTAATCAGTTTGATTTTGTTTTTGCTTTTTAGGTTTTTGCCATAGGGTGTGTGTGTGCATTTCAGAAAGAAAAAGTGAGAGAGAGAAAAAGTGAGAAATCACCACCCCCCCCCCCCCCATTCCCCAGGGGGAATGGCCATGCCTCAATCCCTTCTCCAGTCTCCTCTTAGAATTTTGGGCATGCAAGCACACATTCCCAGTGTAAGTTTCAAGCCACTCAGTCTGAGACTTGAACCACAGTTGGCCATGTTGGGAGTCTTGTGCCTTAGCCACCATGCCACCTGCTCAACCCACAACTCATCAGTTTTAAATTGTCCACTATTCTGTGTTACCTGATGAAATCTCTTGCCATCTGATGTTTTCCTGTGCAGGATGTGAACAAGAAAAAAAAGAGTGAGTACAGAATAGTAAAAGACTTAGAGATAAAGAAAAAACATTACAAGAGTTTCATTATAGTATATTATTATAATTGTCCTTTATTATTAGTTGTTGTTAATCTTTTATGTGCCTAATTTATAAATTAAATTTTTATCATAGGTCTCTGTGTATTTATAGGAGCTCCCACAAATAAGATGTGACTACTGTATAAGAACAATGTAAAGACCTTGGGACCAGCAGATGGTGTGGAGGTTAAAGCGGCTGAATCTCACACGACTGACCACAAGGTTTGAGTTCCCGGACCTGGAGGCTTGAGAATCATGCCAAGCACATGTGCATGCATGTGCAAAATTCCAGAAAGAGAACGGAGGAGATGGGATTGTGGCATGGACATTCCCCCTGGTGGGCGATTTCTCACTTTCTCTCTGTCTCCCCAGTGAGCACAGTGCCCTATGGCCAAAACCTTATAAAAAATAGATAAATAAAAAAGAAAAAATTAGAAAAATATGCCAGATGCACAAATTCCCAAAGTCCTGAATGGAGAATGGAGCAGAAGGGATTACGTATGGCCATTATCCCTAGGGATTACTTTTTCACTTTCCCTCTCTTTCTGTCTTGATCTACCTCTGGCAAGCACACACACTCTATTTATTATTAAAATAATAATAAAAATACTTTGTATCCTAAACATGATATATTATTACATCCTTGAATTCCCTAAATTCTAGTGTACCTTATTATATTATTATTATTATTATTATTATTATTATTATTATTTTAGAGGTTTTCACTATAGGGCGCATGCATTCGCCAGAAAGACAGAGAGAGAAAGAGAGACAGAAAGCAAGAAATCACCCCCCAGGGGGGATGGCCACACCGCAACTCCTTCTCCATTCTCCTCTCGGGATCTTGGGCACGCACGCACACGCGCCCATCCTGAGTTCTAAGTCACTGGGTCCGGGACACAAACCACGGTCGACTACATGGAAGTCCAGCGACATAGCCATTATGCTAACTGCTGGTCCCCATACTATTATTTTTAATAGATTTAATGACATGAAAAAATTGAGAGGCACAGCAATATTCAATTCTCCTTTCCTATACGTAGGCCAGTTATTTTCACTGTAGGAAGACAGGAACTCAAAGTCAAAGGAGAGTGGCCAAGAGCTGAAAGGTAGCTGTCTCAAAAATATATCAGTAGTTTATACTGTGTACTGAAGAAAAAATCATTGCCTATAGTTTTTATTTCTATTTCTTGGTTCAGGTAACAGAGGAGGGAGAGGTAAAATTTTCTAATTTTATGTTAAGCTGGCAAGTTTACTCCATTTCCAGAATGAAACCACCAGTAAACCACGACTCCTGCCACTGGGGGTTGGTTTCACTGAGGCCTTTCCTCTCAGGATCTTGCAATAATACTGTATTATTTGTGTGTGTGTGTGTGTGTGTGTGTGCGCGCGCGTGCGCGCACGTGTGTTGAGACAATGATTTTATTTCTCATTCTTACTTCATACTTGTTTTAGTCCAAAGTTGATGAACAACCAGACAGATACAATTATTATTCTGCTCCCTGCATATAGCAACCTATTCCCCTGAAACACTCATGCTTGGAAGATATGCACCTTTTACAAAGATCTGCATGGCTGTCTTTTTTTTTTTTTTTTTTTTTTTTGGAGAGGATTTTTTTTTTTTTTTTTTTTTTTGCCATAGGGCGAGTGCGCTAGCCAGACAGACAGAGAGAGACACAGAGAGACAGAAAGTGAGAAATCATCCCCCCAGGGGGGATGGCCACGCAGCAATCCCTTCTCCTCCATTCTCCTCTCGGGGTCTTGGGCACGCATGAACACATGCCTGGCGTGAGTTTTAAGTCACTGGGTTCGGGACGCGAACCGCGGTCGACTACGTGGGAGTCCAGCAACATAGCCATTACGCTAACTGCTGGTCCCAATGGCTGTCTTGTTCAGGCACTGTAGATTCTTAGCTTTCTCTTCTACCCATGTCTATAACTAATGCACTTATTATTTCCTAGATACCTTTATTTGAAGGGCACTTTTGCTTATTCTATCATTTAATATCAGCAGTCCACTATTATAAGGGGCAAAAGAAATGTCTTAGCAGTTTATTGGGTAATATGCTTGCCAAATGAAAATGATGATTACGAGTATGCAATTAAGTCAAATCAAGGTTTTCTAGTCATAGTCTTATTCTTTCAGTATTATTAGGATCAGAAAAAATTGAGGAAGGTGCCCTATGCTCAAAATTGAAATGGTTTCTATATTTGAATCTTCATATATTGCAACACCTTTCTGGATTTTAAAGACTATGCTGTTTTGAGATTATTAAACACATCTACCTCTGCACCATTATAAACACAAACAAAGGAACAAAAGCTATGCTGTACTGAGTTAGGGATTAATTTAGTAACAGAGCATGGGTCAGTACTAGCCATGATACCTAAAACTCTACTCTACTGTGTTATGCACAGAAAGCTGACCCTAGATTTCCTACGCTGTTGAAAGGACAGATATGTTGGTTCGAGTTCTTAACCTCCTCACAATCACGTTCTCGTGAGGGGATTCACCTTGAGCCATTTCTTCCCTGTGCTTTGGCACCAAAGTTCAGGATCAGTATTTTAAAGCCTTGTATACTCTGCTACAGATGATCATGAATTATCATTCTGTGACCTTTACATTCTTCTACAGCTTTGCTCCCCAGCAATGCTGTTACTGGTTATTTATAGCATCAGGGCCTGTGATAGAAAGGCCAATCTAAATTCTGAATATGTAAAAGATGTGTATCACGTTAGAAGTACTTTAAAATGTAAATAAGCACTGCCACAGTGTTGTCTGGCTGAGTCCCTGTTTTTACAATAACATGAGTATAAAATGTCACAACTGGAATCAATTCTGAGGCAACGCTAGTAATGAGGTGGAAACAGCATAAGCTATAACAGTTTAAGTACTATTAAAAGCAAATCTTTTTTGATTTAAACAGGAACAGTGAAGGGGTCTAAACTAGAATAATTTAAGAGCAGACTTTTTCATTTCATAAAAAATAAAGCATTTCCTTTCACTTTACCCCGAGTTTTGAAATGATGTTGAGTATACTGAGGAAAATATAGGATGTTCATATTTATGTTTTATAAATTTCATTGAAAACATAGTGAATCCTTGAGTTTAATAATTTGTTAAAATTTAGTAATACATAAAATAAAAAATAACAATTTTAAATATCTGTCTTTTCTAATTAACTCATTTAACGCTTTCTCAGAATACGATTTTAAGTTTATGGCATCCTAGCCAATATTTGGCTAAAAAGCTTTATATTTAATTTAAAAGAGAATCCCTGGCAAGGGAAATCCCTGACAAGAAATTTAGATCTCTATTTTGAAGAGAATATGAGAAAGTTTAATTTTAAACCTAATGATTTCCCCAAAGAAATTCTAGCTTAAGACATTTTTCTATGTTCTTTCTTATAAGAAACTTCATGCTTGAGTAAAAATATAATCAAAGATAATACAGTAATATATTTGTGCATATGAGAATACAATAAATATATAATCCATGAAAGCATTAATAACTATAATTATACTAGCTTAGAGAAGAGACTCTGTTTTTTTTTCTTTTATAATTATTTTATTTAATTTCATTTATGCATTTATTTTAATTTGATGAGGGAGAGAGAGATAGAGAGAGAAAGAGAGAGAAAGCAAGCCACCAGGTCCAGGAATAGAACCATGGTCAGCTATGTGGGAATGTCCAGCACCTTAACCACCATGCCACCTGCTGGTCTAGAGAAGAGACTCTTTGGGGCCAGCTGATGACACTATGGTTACGTCCCTGGTCTTCCACATGGTCAACCATGTCTCCAGTCCTGGACCAGGTGGCTTGAAACTTGTGCTGGGTATGCGTGCAGGTGTGCCCAAGAACCAAGGAAGAGAATGGAGGAGAATGGACTGTGGCTTGGCCATTCTCCTTGGGGGTGGTTTCTCACTTTCCCTCTTACTCTCCCTCTCCAGCCAGCACATGTGCCCTAAAGCAAAAATCTCTAAAAAAAAATTTTTTTTAAGTATCATATGTGCAAGATGTTATTGCCACCAATCTTTTTTGCTTTTATCTTCAGCTTTTCTTTATCTTTTAATTACTATCATCTTTTGTCCAAATAGTATTTTTTAAAAGAATTATTGTATTTAACTTTATTTATTTTTACATTTTTGACCAGAGAGGTACAGAGTGAGAGCAAGAGGGGTGGGGTGGGGGGGGGGGACTAAGAAAGCAAACCTCCAGGTCCGGGATTCAAACCATGGTCAGCTATGTGGGAGCCCAGCACCCTTAACCACCATGCCACTTGCTAGTCCTGTGTCTAAATAGTAGTTCAACTTTGTTCTCTTATGTCCATATTTCCTAATAGTCATTTATTATGAGACCAGTGCTGACAGATGTTGATTAAAACACTGTAGGGATCATTGAGTATCACTTGAGATACTTAGAGAATCATGAAGAAATTAGTCAAGGAAATTAATTTTGATAGTATTCTGGGACATGCTTTGTGATGTAGATAATACCCAGAACAGCATCTGCTCAATGTAGCACCTTTAACAATAGTGGTACACAACACTTCCAAGAATAGGCTATAGAGGACCCCACACTTAATAAATTTCAATTTAAGAGTAATAAATATGACCAGGTAAACTGGTATATTTTGGGAAAAAAAATCTTTCTCATGTTTTATAAAAATGAAGTAAACAAAGCAAATCAAGTAAATATTATAAGCTGTTAAATGTGAAAGACTATTTTTCTTTGAAGGCCCTAGCCAAAGAGTTACAGCCACTACATTGGAGAAAGCCCGAGTTCTACTCTGATTACTCTGTCTTCGGAAGAGAAAAGTTTATGCCCCACATATCTCTTCCCTCCGAATCCATCTCCACTGAAATCCATTTGGCAAGCAAACACACAAAAGAAATTCTGGTTCATTCGACAATGATATAACACTATTAAATTTAGACTTATGAAAACAGGACAAACCATAAATCCTGTCATTTACAATGCATTTGTCTTTCTTAATCCTGATTTTTCAATGCAAGCTCGAAACCCAGATTACAAAGTGGAGCATCCTTTTTTGGAAGATCTAAAGCAAATAAAAGCAATTGTACTCCATAAAATGTTAATCTACCCTAATACCTTCTCAATTCCATTGCCCTTGATTTTTCACATTCTTAGTACAAAATAATTATTTTATTAAGATTTAATTACATCCCTGCTTTATCTAAATTTGGAGGTTTACATTAGTTATTTGTTCCAAACATATAAACCTGAGGTGCTTGAGATAGAAAAGACGAACCTCTCAGTGTAGTAGGAGAAATGTATTCTTAGACCAGTAATTTTAACAGGACAAGCCCTGTCAGCTATAGTATTCACTTCTATGATGTCATTATAAACTGCACATGGGGAACGAGTTATTAGGTAACACCTGCAACACTGTCTTAAAAGAATAAAACAGATTGCAGAGACTATTGTCTGGACTGGATTAAGCTTAAAATGACTGCAGTTCAAATTTATTCTACTGACTCTGTCCACTTCTACTAATCATTCTCTACTCTATTACTTACTGCTAGCTAGAATCAATGTACAACAGATAATCTGATAATAGGTATAGGCCAGTTCAAAATGGCAAGATGACAGCTGCATGTGGACCATGTGCTACTGAGGAGAGGGGTGGGCTGTAAATGGAATGCCCAATTTATTTATTTATATAAAGTCTGCAAAAGCCTGAGAATCTTTTCCTAATTGAATATAGAGGACCTCCTATATACCAGAAATTACAGTAAGTATCATACACATGCTTTTCCACCATCACAAAAATGTCAGGCAAATACAGTTATTCTTATTAGATGGAAAGAAACTGAGCATTAGACTAGGGATGGTTACTAGTAGGTGGTAGAATTCTAATTGTCTCTTTTCTTTCAAACCCAATAAATATTTTATTATATTTATTTATGAATAAATAAATAAATAAATAAATAATTTGACCAGAGAAAGAGAGAAAGTGAGAAAGCAAGCTGCCAGGTTCAGAACTTGAACCTTAGTCCAGCATGTGGGATACCAGTGCCTCAACCACCACGCCACCTGATGGCCCTTCCAATAAATATTCTTCCTTCCAGGATAAAATTAGCTTTAGCATCTTGTTTTCATTACCAATTCATATCAAAAAGCCATGCCACAAAGTTTGCAAGCAAAATTATGCCGCAGTCTGTTTCCTTAAGAAATTATCATCCTCTGCACTAATATCTCATCTGTACCTCTGGTGAGTTGTGTATTACTAAAATAGTATTTCATGACTGAACATGACAAATTCTCATTAATTTTTTACATCTCCTGAGCTAAAAAGTAGAATTACTAGCTGCATTCAGCTCAGCTCCTCTAAATCTGACAGTCTCCTGACTGTTGAGCAGTTCATAGAAACTGTGTCTCAGCAGAATCACAGCATATGCTACAGGCGAGGCAGTGGAGTTGGGCCGAACTAATTCATCACTTTACCTCTCACTGTCTCTTAATGACAAACTAATGAAATAGAGATAAAGATACTTCAGTTCAGAAAAGCAAGTTGGATGTTTCAGTAGGTGAGAGTCATCCTATTAAACCAAAATTTATCACGGACACACAATCTTCCACAAAGACTGCGTGATTCATTTTAACTCAAGAAACAAAAACATTGTCTATGTCATAAGTGCAGGTCCATGCCACACAATAGCAAAAATGATGTCCCCTAGCAATTTCATTTTCTGAATTATACTAATATACTGTCTGTTTAGCATGAGTTGATGGTCCTCTTTCATTTCATTTCATTTTAAATATAGAAATAATTATTTGCATGTTGATCGTGCTCAGCAGTGTGCTTAGAAAAAAGAGTAGGATAAAGTTGAACTCCGTTCTCAAGAAGTGAGTATGTGGCAAAATGGTGGCACAGCAGTAAAATGCAACACTCTGTGTGGCAATCCCACATGGAAAGGTTCCTGGCTGAAGTCTGGATACCTCCCTGTGCACTGCAGGCACTCGCATATTCCTGATGTGGGACTGACTGAAGGCGAGGGGTGGATTGTGGCACTGAGATCCTACTGAGAGTGCAGTCTCCTCCTTTCATTAATGGAAGAGACAATTCAAAACTCTAGTTTAAAAAAGTATGTATTATCATCAAACAGGGTAAATACAGAGATGATGAAATGAAGAAGGAGGTAAGAAGAGACATGAAAGGTCATTGACTAAGCCACAAAATAAAAATGGGGGATATAAGAGCTTTCTAACAATGAAAAATTGGTTTAGAGATTGAACACTAGGGAATACTCTTCTTTAGCTTTGAGTTATGCTCTATCAATAACAGTGCCTAACACTTTAGTACATTAGTTTTCAAAGTGCTTCAAAATTTACATAAAATTATTAAACCGTAGGCTGAAAAAAAATAAAACTGAGGCAAAGATATTTTTGATTCATATGTTTTTCAAAGACTAACTTCTGTTACATGAGAAACCATTGCTTTATGCTTTATGTCACAACAGATAGTATTCTATCAACGTTAGGTTAAACATGATTTATTGGAATTTTGAACGAAAGACTAACGTTTCCCTATGGATTCATTTCACTGTAAGATACACATTAAAAAGACATGTGGAACCAGCAGGTGGTGTAGTGTTCAAGGCACTGGACTCCCACATGGCTTACTGTGGCTCTAGTCCTGGACCTGGTGGTTTGAAAATTATGCTGGGTACATGTGGGTGCATGCCTAAAATCCCAGGAGGAGAGCGAAGGAGAAGGGATTGCCATGTGGCCATCCCTGCCAGGAGGTGATTTCTCACTTTAAGCCTCTCTCCTCTTTGGTGAGCACATGTGCCCTATAGCAAAAACCTTAAAAAAAATGAATAAATAAATGTGTTCAGATACCGAAGCAAACTCTAAGTAATGTTTCATGGATTTGATTGTTAAAATGGTTTAGTGCATATATGCTCATGCTATGAATCATCTCCAGCTTATAAAACCACTGAAAGAAGTAGAAGGTAATGACTTTAATGACTGTGTGTTCTCTGTCAATATTATTGGTTGAAGAGTAAATGTGATCTACAAAGATTTACTGTATTAATTTCTATATAAGATTTTATTGGAAGAAGAGCAATACTTGCCAGATCATCAACAATCAATTAAAAAAACCTAGAATATTTTTTCTCAGCATCATCCTGTGCTTAAACAAACTAAATTTAATGCTTTAAGGAACAAAAAAAAGAAAAGCTTACCTGTGACATTGGTCATAATGGTGACAGATATAAAGATTATGTTGAAATCAAAACTTTTCATAACACAGATCAATAATAATGATATATACTTTTCTAATATAAATCAACATGCTAATTTAAATACAACTGATAGTGTTATTTCAACTGGCAAAAAAATTACAAAAATAAATTCAAGAATGCTTTGATCAATTTAAAGTTGTTTTTAAATTTATGAGATATCCCTTTGAAATTAATGTTGTTTTTTTTGGGGGGGGGAGGTTTTTTGCTATAGGGTACATGCGCTCGCCAGAGAGACAGAGAGGGACAGAGAGATAGAAAGCGAGAAATCACCCCCTGGGAGGATGGCCACGCCTCAATCCCTTCTCCTCCATTCTCCTCTCGAGATCTTGGGCATGCATGCACATGCACCCGGCACGAGTTTAAGCCGCCGGGTCTGGGACTCGAACCACAGTCAGCTACATAGGAGTCCAACGACATAGCCATTACGCTAACTGCTGGTCCCTAAAATTGATGTTAATAACGCTAAATTGATGTAAGAGTTAGAGACCTTATTTAAGCTGCAAAAATATAATTTTAAAACTGATAAACTATGTGAGTCATGGTTCCTTGGAGAAACAAAACCAATAGAAAGATGGATGGACAGACAGATAAATAAGAGAGGATTATAAGAACGGGCTCATGCAATGATGAAGGCTGAGAAGTCCCACAGCATGCCATCTGCAAACTGAAGAATCAGGAAAGCCAGTGGCAAAGCTCAGTCTAGGTCTAAAGGCCTGAGAACCTGGGAGGCTGATGTGCAAGTCCTGGGATTTGATATGCCAGTAGATGGATATACCACTTTTTGTTTATCTGTTTATAACATGATGCAATAAAGAGATCACTGCACTTTATCATGAATAATACTGTTATGAACATCCATGTACAAGTTTTTGTGTGGACACATTTTCAATTTCCTAGGTATATACCAACAAGTGGAGTTGCTGAGCTATGTGGTAATTCTGGTTTGTTTGTTTCTTTGGAGGCCCTGCCAGACAATTTCACAGCTGCTCATCTCTTTTTACATCACTGCCAGCAATGGATGGGAGTTCTAATAGATCCACATCCTCACCAATCCCTGTAATTGCCCATTTCTTCTCCTTATTCTTCTTGCCATCCAAGTGGGTATAAAATGGTATCTCGCTGCGGTTATAATTTGAGCTTCCTATTGCTAATGATGTTGATTATCGTTTGTGTGTTTTTTTTGCCATTTGTAGAGCTTCTTTGGAAAAAATATCTATTCAAACATTTTGCCCAATTTTGAAGTTGGTTATTTGCCTTTCATTGTTTAGTTGAATATATATCTGTACTTAAATATTCTGAAGACCAGGACCAGCAGTTAGCATAATGGCTATGTTGCTGGACTCCCATGTAGTCAACTGCGGTTCACATCCCGGACCCGGTGGCTTAAAACTCACGCCAGGCGTGTGTGTGTCCTTTAAAGCATAAAAATTTTTATTTGTTTAAAGAATCACATTATCTAACTTTATTTATTTATTTGTTTTAATTTGACTAGAGAGGTATAGAGCAAGAGAGAAAGAGAGAGAAGAAAAGTGAGAAAGCAAGCTGCTGGGTCTGGGACTTGAACTTCAGTCGCCATGTGGGAGTCTAGTGCCCTTAATCACTACAGCACCTGATGGCACCAATAAAGTTATTTTTAATGAAGTTCAAATTGTTATTCTTTGATTGCTTATGCTTATGCTATAATGCTATCTTAAAAATGCTAATTCAAGGTCACACAAGTTTTCATCTATGTTTCTTCTGAAGAGCTTGTGGTTTTGCCTCTTTTTAAGTCTTTGATCTGATTTCAGTGAATGTTTGTGTACAGTGTGAGGTGAGAGTCCAACTTCATTTTATTTATTTATTTATTTATTTATTTATTTATTTATTTATTTATTTATTTGTCAAAGGGTGAATGCACTTGCTAGAGAAACTGGTGGTGGAGAGTAATAAAGCTTGCCCAGTGGGGTGTGGTCAAGTCACAATCCTTTCCTCCCCATTCCTCCTTCTTGTTGGAATTTTGGACACATGCACACACACACAGATGGTGTGTTTTTCAAGCTGTGGTCAACTATGTGGGATCTTATTCTTTTAACCAATAGGCTAGGAACTGTCCCCCAATTTTATTCTTTTTTAAACTTAGTTTATTTGTATTTTCCATGAGCAAAGGAGGCAAAGAGAGAGAGAGAAATACCCACAGAGACTTTATACCACAGGGCTATCCCTCACCTCAGTCAGCCAGGATCCTGGGCACACATTTGTGTGCTTACTGTGAACAGAGAGACCTTGACACAAAACATTGACCCAGGACCCTCCATATGGCTCAGCATCGTGGAACATTGCATTATTCCTATGTCACCACAGTTGGCCCCAAATACATTCTTTTGCACCTGGATACCCTATTATTTCAGCACTATTTGTTGAAGAGGCTATTTTTATTCCATGAATGGTTTTAGTGTCTTTGCCAAAAACTAATAGTCTATAAACATCTAGGTATATTTCTGGGTTCTCAGTTCTATTCTATGAGTCTATATATCTATCTTCATTCATGTGCCGCATTTTTTCATAACTATGAATTCATAGTAAGTTTTGAAATTGAAAATTGCATCTTCCATCTTTGTTTTTGAGAAAAATGTTTTCATTTTTTTTACAATTTTTATTTATTATTATTATTATTAGTTTTTAATTTACTACAGCATACATGAACTCACTACAGAGAGACACAAAAAGACAGAAAAAGTAATAAAAGCTGTCAGGTCTAGGCCTCAAACCATGGTTGACCATGTGGGAGTCCAGCACCTTAACCACCACACCACCTGCAGGCCCGAAAACATTTTCTTCTATGTTTTACAGTTATTAATGTATGAGCCTTATACATCTTCTCTTAAATGTATACCTGTCTCTATTTTTGATAAGTTTATATTTATAAATGGAATTATTTTCTTAATTTTGCATTGTTTATTACAATGTATATGTAAATACAATCAATATATGTATGTTGCTCTTGCATCCTATAATTGCTGAGTTCCTTTTTTTCCAGTAGTTTGTTGCTGATTTGAGTATGGATTTCTCAAGTTTCTCTATATCATATCATCTATGAATAGAGATAGTTTTGCTTCTCCTTTTGCAATGTGGGGCCTTTTTATACAGTTTTCTTGACTAATCATTTTGGCTAGATATCTAGCACAATATCAAATAGAAACAAAAAGAAGATTTATCCTTCTCTTGTTCCTGATCTTGGAGGAAAAAATAATCTTTCATGATTGATACATTATCTGTATGTTTTTATATTTGATGCATATAAGGTTGAGGACATTTTTCATTTGTTCCTAGTTTGTTGAGTGTTTTATCCTGAAATAGTATTAAATTCTTGTCAAATGCCATTTCTGCATGTACTGAAATAGCATGTGACTTGTATTCATTATTCTATTAACACAGTATATTAGTTGATTTTTGTATGTTAAATCAGCTTTGTGTTCCTTGAATAAATTCCCCTTGTTCATGAGATATAATTCTTTTTATGTGTAGCTTGGTGAATTTGCTAGTATCAATATTTGTTGAAGGTTTTAAAATATATATTCACACAGAATATGGATCTATAGTTTTATTTTCTTGGATATCTTAGGTTTTGGCTTCAGTATAACACTGGCTTCATGGAATTAATCAGGAAATGCTCCTTGCTCTTCATTGTTCTTAGTTTCCAGAGAATTAATTTAAATAATCTCTAAATTTTGGTAGAATTTACCAGTGAGGTTTTCTGGGCCTGGGTTTTTGCTTTGTTGGAATTTTTTTACTATAAACTTAACCTCTTTTCTTGTTATGTATCTATTGGGATTTTCTATTTATTATTGAGTCAATTTCAATAGTTTTTGTCTTTCTAAGAATTATGTATTTCATTTATGTTATGTAACTTTTGGGCACGCAGTTGTTCATAGTCTTACCTTTTAATCATTTCTATTTCTGGAACATTGGTAGTTAGGCCCTCTTTCCATCCTCATTTTAGTAACTGGAGTCTTGTTCCTTTTCCGTGGTCAATCTATAATAGGTAATCTTTTTAATCAACCAAGTTTTGCCTCCACTTGTTATTTTACATTATTTTTCTATTCTCTATTTCATTTATTTTTACTGTAGTGGAATTTTTCAACAGGCTGACATACAGGTCAAATACTTATAATTATCTGAGAAGTAGCTCTAGGGATATCCAAATCTTTTCTGCCCTCCCACTATCTGGTAAGCTGCTGGTTTTCACAGCAACTGAGACTGCAACACTGTTGGTTTTCAAGTCAACTGTGGATGTGAGAAAATGAGGATGGGATCAAGGGAAGTAGAGTCAAATAAACAGCATTTTTACTGAATACTTTTGGATAATTATAAGCCTTTGGTTAATTCCAGGGTTCGAAAAAAATGTGGTGGTTTTTGCCAGTCATTACAGAGAAGGAGATTTCCACAGGTACTTACCATGTTATGTGTCCCATATTCTTGCTTTTAATACTATTAATTGTGTGTACTTTAATTAATATTTTATATATGTTATATATATTTAAGTGCTAAAGATGATTATTTTATACAGTCTCTGTTTATTATTTATACATGTACCTTTTAGCTTTTTATTTATTAATAAATTCCTTATTTCCATCTGGGATAATTTTCCTTTTAGCTATAGAATTTTCTTTAGTGTGAGTCTTCTGGTGACATATTATCTTGGCTTCATTTCTCTGAAAATGTCTTTTGGCTGCCTTCATTTTGGACAAACATTTATACCAGGTATAGAATTTTAAGTTCGCTTTTATTTTTTTTCGCCAGTACATTGTATCTGAACATAGGCAGAGAAAGTGAGGGTCTAGATGATGTTATCTTCCTCCTAAGAAGTTAAATGTTTGTTTCTGGCAGGCAAAATGTCTAGCAGCTAATCATCTCAACTCAAATATTGATTGAACCGATAGAAGCTGGGCTTCAAGGTCCCCTATCCCTGCGAGCCAAAAACTCTTTTTCCTTCTTAACGTCTCAGCTAGTCATGCTTCTCAGAATCTCAGCCTCTATACCAAGATACTGTTTATTTTTCTGTCACTTGTCTAGTCCTGCTAATAGTAAAATATGTACTAAGAATCTGTAGCTGTGGTGTTCTCTTACAGTTAAGTGATTTCTTTTAACATCAAAGTTTTCTTAGACACACACACACACACACACACACACACACACAAACACTCAATGGTCCGCAATTTCCAATACAATACAATGTTCCCCTTGAATATATTTTTTCTTCCTTGCCTTTCTTATCAGTTCTCTTGCAAAATCACTTCCTTCTCATGAGATCTTCATTTCTGTTTTCAGTACCCGCTTTTCCAGGCATCAAGTCACTGAGTCAGGAAACCATCTATTTCCCTTCTAAGCACTTGCTCTAATTTACTAAATTTTTCCACAATAAATCTTTGACTTACCACTTCTCCATGTGGTGTGTAACTATCACTTTACTTTGCTTGATGAAATTCTTTGTTGCTCTTTTAAGCCAGTTCAAAAATTACCTTCTTCATAGTGGTTTTCTTTCTTTGTATATCATCAAGCCTCCCTCTCTGTGCCATTCTAACACTTTGTACTTTCTTTATGGTCCTTATATTCCTTGTATTCCACGGTACCTAATGTTTTATTTGTCTTACCTAAATTTTAAGATCCTTGTATCTCCTTCTGTCACTTGCATAAAGTATTCCTTATAATTCTCTGGCAAAAAATAGCTATTAAATTTTAACATGCTTTCAAAGGTAACATTTCTTAGGTAATATTAATAAGGTTTTATATATATATATATATATATATATATATATATATACACACACACACACACACACACACACATATATACATATATGTCATATATATATATGCGCACACAGACATTTATGAGGCTGTGTATGTAGTTATTATGTTCTTATAAAAATATAGCAAGATATATAAAGAAAATTCTGAAAAACAGAATTGATGATTCCACTACTAAAATCTAGAATTTGACCCAAAATTCATTGTTCTAGAAACTAAGTTACTTGTACTGTCATGCCCCTAATAAAATATCTAAGTGTTTTTAAGTTACCTGAAGAAGACTCCATCTAGGGCTGACCTTATAGCTCAGTGGTTAAGTGCTGTACATTGTCCCACCAGGCAGACAACAATTTGAATCTTGGCCTGGCAGCTTGAGAAAGTGGAAAGTGAAGTAGAGGAAAAGGACTGTGGGTTGTGGCCACACCCCATCAAGAGATTATGAGTGTGTATGTTTGTTTGTGTGTGTGTGTGTGTGTGTGTGTGTGTCTGTGTGTGTGTGCGTGTATGTGTATATATATATATATATACACACACACACACATATATGTCTTTCTATATATATACGTAGATAAAGATAGAGACAGAGAGAGCAAATGCATGTGTGAGTGCATGAGTCCTCTGGCAATTAAATAAATAACACACCATTTATATGTACACCCTCTTTTAATCCTGTAATTGTAGAATTTTAAGAGCTCTTTTTAATTACTTTATAGTGAATAATAATAATGAGGAAACTAGAGTTATTTTGTAGAAATGAAAACAATTATACGTAAATAATAAATTATTTCAATTAAAACAAAGTCCACAAAAATAGTATGCCTCTAATGAGATCATTAACATTGCCTGCATTTTCTTACTTTAATTTTTATTTAGTTAAATTTCACCTTGTCAAAAATTAATGTTATTTAGAAAATATATACACTATAGTACAATATCACAGAATAAAACATACACACAAATATGTACATATACGCATACTTATATAAAGATAAGACCAAAAGAAAATAAGAGTTGAGACACTGATGGGGCCATGCAGACAACACAAGCTGGTAAAGAGGCTGTCTCCCATGGCCTGGGCTGGGAAGAAACTGCGAGTCAAAGACAGCAGTTTACTAACCCTCCTTGTGTCCGTTTTACTGGCCTGTAGTTAATTTCTCTGCCGTGAGTTTTACTGTTATTATGGTACCTTGCAAGGGTAAAATATCACCCCCAACCATTACAATAAAGCCAATTAGTGATCTTGTAGGAATGTGGTTCCCTAAGACAAGGGAGGGAAGTTTGAGACTCCCCCACATGTCTGTTTTAGCCAAAATTAACATATGTTAAGGTTAAGTTATTATAAACCAAATTAGCGTTAGTAACATATGTAGATTAAGTTAGTTTAAGGCTAGTTTTATGTAAATACCCCTTGTTAAAGCTACAGGCCAAAGTTAGCTCTTGCTAGGCAAAGTCAGCACATTCACCCAGAGATAAAACAAAAGAACTCACTAATTGACAGACACAGAAAACAAAATACAGAAACCCATGGGTTTTTTATAAAGAAAGGAAAAAGCCTGACTGGCGAGGACAGGATGAACAAATCTGAGGGCTCCAGAAAAAGATTAACTACCTTAGCTGGGAGCTCTTATCTAAAGCAACAGGTAGCTTTCAACTACAAAAAGTTTCTCATCTATGTGCTGTTGACTATGAAAAACTGCTAATAAAACATCCTGTGTTGTCTCCTGAGCTACAAAATCATCTTCCTTTTCCATATGGGTAATAGAATCACCGTCTTTTGATGTAATATATAGATAGTCCATATATTAACTGTGTCTTTACTTAACAAGACAAGATTTCTATCTAGGCCTTTGCAACCAGCAATGTTACCGCCCTGACCTGGGACTAAAGTTATCAAACTGGCCTGGGACTGAGGCTATCAAGTATCCTGCAAGCCCCCTCTTCAAAAGACCCTTCCCAGTAATCAAGATCTAAGAAGAAGATATAACAGACAAACGGACTTCCTCATCCTAAAAACTGCAATTGGGGCTGGCAAGTGGCATGGTGGTTAAAGGTGCTGGACTCCCACATGGCTGACCACGGTTCAAATCTCGGACCTGGTGGCTTGCTTTCTCACTTCCTTTCTCTCTCTCGCTCTGTCTCTCTCTGATCAAACTGGAAAATAATAATGATAATAATAATAAATAAAGTTAAAATAAAATAATTCTTAAAAAAAAAAAAAAAAAACTGCAATTGATTTTTACCTAATCTGACAAGACAAACAGCATGTTTTATAATTACTGCTTCCATGCTTTCTATACCCTGTTTCTTAGAGTAGATTTTTTTTACTACCCCTCACCCCCTTTACTTCCTAAACCTCCCTCAATAAATACACATGTTTTAATAGCCACAGGGCTGCAGTCTGGAGTTTTGGCTCTGACTGTAGCCGGCTAAAAACATGCTAAAAAGTATTGAGGTTTTAGCCTAATTCTGTTCACCTGCACTGCCTCCAACGAGTCAACCCACCCCCGCCGAGGCTGGACCCCAGCAAGACACAGAATGGACTCAAGGGTAAAACTAGATTTCCAAATGCATTCTATAAGTTTCACAGACTGACTACCATTAGATCAGCAATATGGCGCTAAGCTTCCTATGAAGTATTGTGAGGAGGGGAGCAGAACCAGGGATATAAATCAGATCCTTAAGAAAACACAAATCCAAACCCATTAGTCACTAAAATACATCATATGTCTGTGATAGGCTGGTGTGACCAGCGACATAGCCATCATGCTAACTGCTGGTCACAATGGCCTTTTTTTAATAAGCCAATCCCAACTTATCTTTCTATCATAATGCTGGTAGGTTTTGAGGTGAGCATATGCCTTAAATATCATTCCTCTGAACACCTGTGTGCTGAGGAAAAGGAGATTAAAAAGCTCTAAATAATGTTAAATTATTTCTGAATGTCCCATGAGATGATGAAGACCTTGGTATTTTTCTATATTAAGACAATCATGCTAAAGCTTGCTTGCTACTCACATAAAACCCCTAACTATGAAGCCAAACTATCAATTTTAGGAAAACAAATGATTAGACACTTTAAACAAACAAACGAATGCATAACCTGCAATGACTCTTGAATGCTCTATCCCCAGCCTCTATCCCTGAATTCCTACATGTAATATGTAAGGTTCTCTGCAATGATTCAACCAACATCCACTCTGCCTCACCTCCTAAAGGTCCTGCCACCTGCCAATGTCATTATACTGGGGACCAGATTACAACACATGAATCTTTGGGGAACAATTACCCAAATCATAGAAGACCTGAAGTGCAATAACAAATGGGACCATAAGAGAGAGGCAGAGGGACATGTCACACCAACAGAGGAGAAAAAGGCAATGTAACCATAGAGAAAGGGAATGGAGTGATGCAGTCCCCAGTCAGGGGAAGCTGGCAACCACCCGAAGCTGAAGAGAATGGATTTTCCCACAAAGCCTCTGAAGGGTTGCTGCCATCTGGCCCAAATATGGATTGCTGACTTTTTGCTTCTAGACTCAGGAAAAAATGGATTTCAGTTGTTTAATGTCAGCAAGTTTGCAATAATTTGTTACAGGAAACTAATTCAGGTACTGAACTCGGCCCTATACTGCCCAATACAAGCAAATGTCCCCAAACAGAATCAGTATGAGTAGGAATTAGACTAGGGTGATGGCCATAGAATTTGGTTCAAGTGCATTACTTACAAGTCTATAGGAGTTTAGATAGAGAAATCAAACAACTTGAAGTAAATGGGGTACCCAGAGGCTGGGAAATCTCTTCCAAATGAAGTCACATGTCAAAGTAGGAGAAGTGGTAAAAAAGACACACAGGGGGCCAACAGGTAGTATAGTGGTTAAGGTGCTGGACTCCCATCTGGCCGACTGTGATTCGAGTCCTGGATCTGGTAACTTGAAACTCATGCTGGGGGGCGTGTGTGTGCATGTCCCAAAATTAATGCCAGAATGGCCATTCCCCTGCTGGGTGATTTCTCACTTTCTCTCTCACTGTCTCTCTCCAGCAAGTGCACACACTCTATGGAAAAAAAAAAAAAAAAAAAAAAAAAAAAAAAAAAAAAAAAAAAAAAAAAGAAGAAGAAAACAGGCTGAAAATAACCCTTGGCATTTAGGTCAGGTTCCCTCAGTTTTCTCATAGTGAAAGAAAAATTAGTCCTTGAACCTGTGCAGGGGAAATCCTGCAAGATGGCCATACTGGTTGCATCGAAGAGGGAGGAGCCCATTGTAGCAGCTGGCTAGTAAAGTAGGCTGGGTTAGTGCACAGGATTCACTGCCCTGTGAACAACCACAAGCAGGTGTAGTTTAATTAAACAAGTGGCATAAAAGCTGATGTGGCTCCACGTGACAGGACTTCGTCTTTGACTAATGTGTTAGTCTGCTATGGTGTTACCTGAGACTGAGCGATTCAGAAGTTTAGCGCCAGCAGGTGGCATGGGGGTTGAGGTGCTGGATTCCCACATGGCCAGTCACAGTTCAAGTCCGTACCTGGTAGCTTGCTTTCTCTTTCTCTCTAGTCAGCACACATGCCCTATAGCAAATTAAATAATAATAATAATGATGACAAAAAATAAATAATTTTTTTTTTTTTTGAGAGGTTTTTTGCTATAGGGCGCGTGCGCTCGCCAGACAGACAGAGAGAGACATAGAGACAGAAAGCGAGAAATCACCCCCCAGGGGGGATGGTCACGCCGCAATCCCTTCTCCTCCATTCTCCTCTCAGGATCTTGGGCACGCACGCACACACGCCCGGCGTGAGTTGTAAGCCACCGGGTCCGAGACGCGAACCGCGGTCGACTACGTGGGAGTCCAGCGACATAGCCATTACGCTAACTGCTGGTTCCCAAAAATAAATAATTATTTTTAAAAATAGAGTAGAAATGTATTTGGCTCATGATTCTGGTGGCTAGAAAATCCAAAATCATGAACTCAGCATTTGGCTAGTCTCTTGGGCGAAGTCATGACTTGGCTAAGAGAAGAAGGTAGGTCAGCAGCTAAGTACAGAACAAGAGAAAAAAAAATGTTTTTTTCACTTCCTTTGGATGTCCTTCCCATTCTCTCATCTGACTGGATGGTGCCCATACTGAAGGTTGACCTTCCTTTCTCAGCCCCCTGACTTAGGCCAATCTTGTCTGGCAAAGTGCCCACTCACCTGTAAGACATATGGGCCTCTTAAATGCCTCTTCCCCTCCCATTGCTTTTACAGTAGGGACCAAATTCCAAAACATTGAGAGACAAACCACAGCCATGGGTTCTACTAAACATTCTTATCATAAGGGTTAGCAACTTAGAAAAACATCAGAATCAAGCTAAACATTTCACCGTCTAGAGTTTAAAGTCTCTCAGTGAAAAAGGATAGTTAATTGAGCAAGACAGCATCTTTCAAAACTGTTAAGTCAACTGTCTAAACATTAAGAAACAAAATATTATTTTTCTATACGATTCATCAAAATTAACTGCCAGATGAAATAACAATATCATTGCAAAGCACCAAAACTATTGAAGGACAGTAGAAAATGCAGGAAAATTGTATACAACTTTAGACAGGAAAAGGTCTTTCTAAACATATCAGAAAAATAAACAATAAAGGATCATGTTGGCAGACAGAACTACATGTATACAAGCTGAGTTTTGTTTTGTTTTGTATTGTTTTGTTTTCTAGAGGGTGTAAGCACTCACTGGAGAGAGTTGAAAAGTAAGAAAAAGAAAGAATGTAAAAAATCATCCACCAGGGATGATGGCCACACCAGTCCCTTCTCCTCCAGTCTCCTCTTCGGACTTTGGGCACACTCACACATACCCAGCATGATTTTAAAGCCCGTGGCCTGGGACTTGAACTGCACAGTCAGCCATAGGGGACCCAGCTGCTTTAACCTCCACGCTACCTGCTAGCCCCAAACATAAGGAACTATGACAAACTAATAAAAGGCCAATAACCAAATTCAGAAAAATATCTTGCAACATTCATGTATCTTTTTTTTTTTTTTTTTTTTTTTTTTGAGAGGTTTTTGCTATAGGGCACGTGCACTCGCCAGGAAGAGAGAGAGAGACAGAGAGATAGAAAGCGAGAAATCACCCCCCAGGGGGGATGGCCACGCCGCAATCCCTTCTCCTCCATTCTCCTCTCGGGATCTTGGGCACGCACTCACACGCGCCCGGTGTGAATTTAAGCCACCGGGTCCAGGACTCGAACCACGGTTGGCTACGTGGGAGTTCAGCGACATAGCTATTGTGCTAACTGCTGGTCCCTTCATGAATCATTTTTAAAATGCCTCAATACTTTTAAAAAATCTTAGAAATCAATGACTAAGAAACAAGTACTGCAATTCTCAAACCAAGACAAGGGTGCTAATATACTTATACACACACCCATATACAGAAATATACTTGGATAAAGTGTAAAGAAATAAAAACAGGTAGATCTCATTTATACCAATAAATGAAAAAATATATAATTAGATGCTATTTTAGCCTATACAATTAAAAAATTTAAAAAAATATTTAAATATTAGTGTTAGTAAGTATACAGAAAAATACACTTGACCTTGGCCAAAAGGCTGAAAAGCAAAAGTGTATACATAAAATAGACACCATCATGTACTGCTTCAAAAATGGTACATTTTTGGAGAGTAATTCAGATGTATAAACTAAAAGCCTTGAAATAAAAATGATCATTCACATGGAAATTCTATCTAAAGTTACATTATATATTTTTGTCTCCTCCGTTTATAATCTGAGACATGTACAAAGCTACATATTGTTCAATAAAGGCTGATTAAAATTGTTTATCACCAAAGCAACTCATAACTTGAATAGCAAGAAAATAAACTAGTTTATTATGTTACAGTTTCAATACTTAACAGAATTGTATAGGCCTATTTTAAAGTATTGGTAAATAGTTGCTTACTGATTATATACAAATTTAAAAGCAGATTAGAGAACAGTATAATTAATATGAATGTATTTTTATTAAAAATATATATGCTTAAATGCATCAATCTATCGGCAGCTCAAGAGAGGACAAAAATCTTTAAAACCGGAAAACAAAGCCTAGGAGAAAATCTGCAATGTTTTAGCCAAAAGTCATAAAATTCAATTTCACCAGTTCACTCACGTATTTAATCTATGTTCCTACTATTTGAACAGAATCCTAACTTGTTTCCTGGCTCTAAGGGTTTTTTTTTTTTTTTTTTTTTTTTTTTTTTTTTTTTTTTGAGAAAGGAAGAGAATTTTTAATTTTCATTATGGTTCAATTCTACATATTTTAAATTTTCATCTAATTTTTTTATAACTTATTTGATGAGTAAGAGATACAGAGAGCGGCTCTAAGTTTTAAGCAAAGTTCCTTCGCATTTCTTTGATTTATTAAAGCTAAAACTGCTTTTTTTGAAATTAAAAAATATATTAAATAATACTTATTGACCATAGTAAGGTATATAGCATCAGCTATGTACTATCTTATAGTATAATTATTCTACTCAGTTTCACACCAAAAGTTAAACATGTATTCATAAATATGTATATACCAGCTGAACTTGCTATTGAAAGTAGTTAGATTATTTAAGAAATTTTATGAATCAATAAAATGTGGGGAACAAACAGGAATGGAAAACAACTGTAGACACCTGAGATTTGGGGGGAGGATGGTGGGAAATGGCAAAGGGTGAGAAATAGGGATGAAAAAAAAAATACATATATATGAAACTAGAAATGGAAAATTATTGTCGGTGACATGCATGATTAAGCCACTATGCAGTATATTCTGGATGGGAAATCACATTTTGTATGCTGTGAAGATGTTCAGGGAATGAATGTAATTAATTTAAAAAAAAGTTTCAGAAGAAAATTGCAGGGCACTTGTAACCAGATTCTAGCTTTGTCCATATTTTTAGCTTCAGGTATTTTGTGAATCAATAAAATATGGAAAAAAAAGTTTAGTGTGGAAGGGAAAGAGGGGAAGGGGAAGGAAAAAACAAGTAAAAGTATGCTTAATTGACAGAAAAATGAGAAGCTATGTGCTGATAAGTTATAGAGTAGTATGTTTGGCTTGACTGACATGCATAGTATTTGTGCTGAAAAAGAAATGTACATTGTAAAGATGTGATTAAATGTAAATAAACAATTTACATATATATGCTTAAATGCACAATGTTTTTACCATGGTACTAGGATTATAGTTGATTTCGATGTCTTTCTTACCTATATTTAAACATTTTCCTATATTAAAAATGAATTTCTTCTCTTGTTTTAAAAGTAAAAGATTTTTGTAACAATAAAAGAATTAAGAAATTCTTAAAGCGGGACCAGCAGATGGAGTAATGGACTCTCACGTGGACTCTCACGTGGTCAACTGTGGTTCAAGTACTGGACAGACATGGTGGCTTAAACTCATACCAGGTGCGTGTGTGTGTGCGTGTGTGTGTGTGTGTACCTGAGATCCCAAGATCCCAAGAGGAGAGAAGAGGAGAAGGGACTGTGGCATGGCCATCCCCCTTGTGGGGGTGATTTCTCACTTTCTCTCTCTCCTTCTTTCTGGCAAGCACATATGCCCCATAGCAAAAACCTCTCAAAAAAAAAATAAAAAAGAGAGAGAGAGAAAAATTCTTAAAGGAATCAGTAATATAGTCTTTACATACAGTGTTAATTTAGTTACTCATAGCATACATTTAGTTCATTTTAGCCAATAAATTCCGAAGATAGAGAATCCCTTCGGGTATTACTAAAGATTGACACATGACCAAATGTGTCAATGACCTGACAGGCTGTTATCTGAGTAGACAGACCCCTTTCTTTAGCATGTAAGATTTTCTGCTGGGTATGACACAACTACCAGTGTGTATGCTGTTTCCATGTCTAATTAAGCTTACAGAATTGGGGCTCATAAAATATAATTCTAATGTAAGAGTGCATTGTGGTTCAGTCAAGTCTACCTACTACTCTTCCAGGCCATAAAGATCTTAGATTTTAGTGATAAAGCTACATAAATCTGTATATCAGAAGATCATACAGTTGTGAAAATAAACTCATATGTTATTTAGTATGTTCACACTTTTGATTTCATGTCAGAGGGTATAAAGCCTGATTTACCTTGACCCAGTTAAGTAAATGTTTTTCCTCCCAACTTTCTGCAACTATAACAATTCTGACAGGAGTCTGGATACAAATATATTTACTTAATTTTAATATAGCTAAAGGAAAAGTATATTCTAAAATAATATAATAAAATAAATTTTAATTTTTAAAAGCTGTAACCATTTGTAGAAGTTATTGTTTTATTATTATATAGGCAAGATGCTTTGATCTTTGGTAACATACCATAAAATCATATACCTTATTATGAATATTTTCTTGAAACTTTGCCTCATACGGCAAATATGCCACCTAGCCACTGTCCATACATAATATGTTACTTTAGGTAGGGCTTACAAATATTTTCAGCATCGATTCCTCTTAAATCCCATGCATTGAGCCACTAAAGTTAATTTTTTTTAATTACTTACTTAGGGACCAGCAGATGGCAAAATGGTTACATTGCTGGACTCCCACATGGTCCACCATAGTTCGAGTCCAAGACCTGGTAACTTGAAACTCGTGCCAGTTATGTGTGCAGACATGCCTACAATTCCAAGAGGAGAATGGAGGAGAAGGGAGGGCCATCCCCCCTGGGAAGTGATTTCTTGCTTTCTGTCTCTATGTTTCTCCCTGCCTCTCTGGCAAGAACATGTGACATATAGCAAAAATCTCTTTAAAAATAAAATAACTTATCTAGCTAAAATACCCTGGAGTAAAATGAAAATTTAAGTGATTTAGTTCACTTAAAAGAAAGCAAAATATTGATATGTATGAAAATGTAAAAAAATAAGTCCTCAGCACAAGAACATTCTAAAATAAGACCTTTTTTTTCTTGTATAGAGGTATAATTATGCTTCATTATTATGCTGCCAGTATGCCACTTGCCAACTATTAAAACAGTTAAGAGAAAATTACTGCAGTTAATTTAAATTTTGACTGTTTGCACTTTTATTTTCATTGCAGTAAAACTATTTCTAAAGTCTTCTATTTAACCATTATTTTAGATTTAAAAATATGAACCTGCTACAAATGATGTTGAGAGACTGTTAAGGCATCTAAATTGGTCAATAAAATACTGGCTTATCTCCTTAGCAGAGAAAGCTCTGGAGAAAGCAATAATTCTGATATTTAAAGTTTAAGAGATTATGCTTTGAAAACTGTTAACACTACAAAACAAGAAAGATTACCATATTTTCAAAGGACAAAAGCTTCTATCCACATTTATATCCAGCACTAGATATACAATAAATGCAGAGTTACATTCAGTTGCATGACCCATGTGGCTTTTAGTCTATAATGATGTCAAGTCTATACAAATATATCCTCTAGGTAGAAATACAGACACATGTGAAAAAATGGGGACTAGAACTCATTTCTACCTGAAAGACAATGATCAATGTTATGAAAGAAAATGAAAATCTGGAAGCGTCTTCTTTTCAAATAAGTAGCACACTTAAGACATTGTGTTCTCGTCTGTTTAGCACTTTTAAATGAGATAATTTGTATTCTAATAGTTTCTCAACAACCTGTAAGCAAGTCTTAAAATATAAATGTTTAAAAATATCTGATATCTCCAGGTAATCACAAAACTGGGATGTTTGTTTTATTTTGATCCAACAGAAAGATAAAGTGTGGGAGGCTGCGCACCAGAGAGTCTGCCGAGGTTTCTCAGAGAGCAAACAATTGCCATGATTGGTTCCCTCAAAAAACCTGACCTTCAAAACCTTGCTCTGATTGGCCACTAGAATCCCTCAGATTTGCATATCCAGCACTTCATGATTGGTCCAAAAGCAACCAATCATAACCCACCGTTTACAACCAATCACGGCCCACTGTTTACAACCAATCATAACCCACCTTTTACGATCCTTCATTCAACCAATCATGGCCTACCAGCGTGTATATAACCACATGCCTGGCCTACAATAGCCAGATGACCAGGAAGACAACGAAGACGACACTGACGACCAGGAAGACAACGAAGACGACACAGAAGACCAGGAAGACAACGACCCTGGAGAGCCTGAAGAGTTGTAACACTACATCGTCTCCGGATGACCCTAAAGAGTTGTGACACCGCGTCATCACCGTGCTGCCCACAACAGACGACGCAACCCTAAAGAGTTGTAACACTGCGTTGTCTCCGTGCTGTACCGTGCTGCCTACAATAAACAGATGACACTGAAGACACTGTGTTGTCTCCGTGTTGTGACACTGCGCCGCTTGTCCCGGCTCTCACTCTTTCCCTCAGGAAACCTATTCGACTGTCCCCCTGGGTCTGGACATGTGGCGCCCGAACAGGGACCTGAGTACAAAGGATCCAGTGAAGAGCACCCAAGGAGGGGATGGCAGAGAATCGTCCCGAGATAGGATGGCAGAGAATTGTCCAGGAGGGGACGGCAGAGAATCGTCCCGGTGAGTAACAAAGATCGCTTACTTATAAGTAATAAGGGTAATAATGGAAAAAGAGCTTAGTCAGCACGAAAAAGAGATTAGTCAGCATGAACAAGAGCTTAGTCAGCACAAACAAGAGCTTAGTCAGCACGAACAAGAGCTTAGTCAGCACAAACTATTCGTTCAGGGCTTAAAAGAAGCCCTTGCCACTATGGTCGATCTAACCAAGGATTCTAAAATTGAAAAAGAACAGGGAGAGGATCTTATTTCCCTAGATAGTGAGGGAGAAGTTAAAAGCCCTGAAGGCGAGACAAAACCCCCAAAATCCAAAAAACTAAAAAAGAAAAACAACCTTAAGGCTCTACAAGAGCCAAAGAAAAATGAGTCAAAAACTGAGTCAGTTTTTTTGGACAATGTGCTGCTGTCTATCATATTTCTATATGGTCTCTGCTTGGGGTGGTTATGTGTTTATCATCAACCATATTCCACTGCATGTGTTTGTGTTGTTACTGATGCAGAGATATAGCAAAAGAGTCTACATAGCATATAGCATTTTCTACATTGTGGGTTTAATATTATCCATACAGATACCTTTAGTATCACAATTAGAGAAACTAAAAACTAATACAGACAAAGAAACAAAATTAGTTCAGGGATCACATATGACAGACTTTGAGACATTCCCTGTTATGGAAACTATAGATCCCCAAGGACAGGTTTGGCGCCGTCACAGCAGGTTTATGGTAAAAGAGATTAAGGCGGCAGTTGCCCAATATGGAGCTACTGCTCCATATACCTTAGCTATAGTTGAAGCTATCACTGAAGGCTGGCTCACACCGTCTGATTGGCAAACATTAGCCCTAGCCATCCTTCTTAAATCTAAAACACTCAGCCTTTATGTTCCCCTAACTGCAGCTACAGCTGCCGGCTCCACTGGCTTGGGTTATTACACCAAGTCACTGAGGGTCTTATCTCAGACCAACTAGATTCTCCGACTGAGGTGGTTCTTCAAAACAGATGAGATTTAAATCTCCTCCTGGCAGAACAGGGAGGTCTCTGTCTTGCTTTACAGGAACGCTGCTGCTTTTATGCCAACAAGTCCAGCATCGTTCGTGACAAGATACATCAACTCCACAACTCACTGATGGTCTCCCCCCTTTCCTGCTCCCCCTACTTGGCCCATCCATTGGCCTTTTAATTGTTTGCTCACTGGGACCTGTTATATTTAATAGGCGCATGTCATTCCTCAAATAGCAAATTGACTTGCTTTTGGAAGACCAACACCTCATACTGGTCTCACCTGAGGCGCTAAATCGGTTAGCCAAAGACGGGTAAGAGAGTCTGATGAACCCAATAACTGTTCAGTCCTTCCACCTAAGACAGGAGGCCCATTATAGCTATGGGACTCTCCAATGATGGGTAAGAATGGACTTAGGGTTCCATAAACGACTCCAACCTAAGACAGGCACGATTTCCCCAGGTCTTTTCCTCATCTCTCAAATTAAAACAGAGAAGCGGGATATGTGGGAGGCTGTGCACCAGCGTGTCTGCCGAGGTTTCTCAGAGAGCAAACAATTGCCATGATTGGTTCCCTCAAAAAACCTGACCTTTGAAACCTTGCTCTGATTGGCCACTAGAATCCCTCAGATTTGCATATCCAGCACCTCATGAGTGGTCCAAAAGCAACCAATCATAACCCACCATTTACAACCAATCATGGCCCACCGTTTACAACCAATCATAACCCACCTTTTACAATCCTTCATTCAACCAATCACGGCCCACCAGCGTGTATATAACCACATGCCTGGCCTACAATAGCCAGACGACCAGGAAGACAATGAAGATGACACAGATGACCAGGAAGACAATGAAGACGACACAGAAGACCAGGAAGACAACGACCCTGGAGAGCCTGAAGAGTTGTAACACCACATCATCTCCGGACGACCCTGAAGAGTTGTGACACTGTGTCGTCTCCGTGCTGCTCACAACATAAGATGCGACCCTAAAGAGTTGTAACACTGCGTCGTCTCCGTGCTGTACCGTGCTGCCCACAATAAACAGACGACACTGAAGACACTGTGTTGTCTCCGTGTTGTGACACTGCGCCGCTTGTCCCGGCTCTCACTCCTTCCCTCAAGAAACCTGTTCGACTGTCCCCCCGGGTCAGGACAATAAAGGTCTTTTTTTTTTTTTGAGAGTTTTTTTCGCTATAGGGCGCGTGCGCTCGCCAGACAGACAGAGAGAGACAGAGAGACAGAAAGTGAGAAATCACCCCCCGGGGGGGATGGTCAGGCCGCAATCCCTTCTCCATTCTCCTTTCGGGATCTTGGGCACACACGCACACGCACCGGCGTGAGTTTTAAGCCACCGGGTCCGGGACGTGAACTGCGGTCGACTACGTGGGAGTTCAGCGACATAGCCATTACGCTAACTGCTGGTTCCCGATAAAGGTCATTTCGCTAGAACAAAAAATTTAGAGAATGTGCAGTCAAAAGGTTTGAGCAAAAATGTTGGGTGTTATACAATGAATGAGGCAATGTAGAGGATGCCCAGAAACTACATGGTTTTGTTTTGGGTTTTTGTTTTTAGTTTGACTATGGTGTGCTTGAGACAGAGAAAGATGGAGACAGGGTGAAAGAGGAGAAATCACCCCCCAGGAGGAATGGCCACACTGCAATCTTTATTCTTTCAATCTCTCAGGATTTGGGGCATTCACGCACCCACACCAGCATGGTTTTCAAGCTGCCATGTCTGTAACTTAGCCCACACAGTCAGGCACGTGGGATCCAGCCAGTTTAACCACCGTGCTACCAGCTGGCCTGTACATGTTTTATAGGTCAACTCAGGGTAAAAATAAATTTTCTCCCAAACTATTTTTAAGTTACTATAGTTACTTTACAACACACAAATTTGATTTGCTAAAAGTTCACTTATTTATTTCATGAAAGAATAAGTGAAGACAAGACACACACACGCATCACTGACATGGTTTCGTCATGTCACAATCCTCTTCTCAGGGCCCAACCAGCCAGGATCACTGGCGCATGTGGGTGCACTCAAGGTGCTCAAGCAGACCCAGAACGTGAACTTAGGCCTCCCACGTGACTCCAGTATCACACAGCAGCACCCTGCATCTGATTTTATTTTAAAACGCAATGATCCCAAAGCAATTTTTTAATTCTTCCGAAACATTTCTGCTCTAAGAGTATTAGCCACTAGATTTAGAGAAAAATGAATCTGCTCTGATAAAAATTGGAATTAAGAGGTGAGAAAAATCACTCCCTCTTTTTTAGCAATATCTTTCTCCTTCTTGCCATAGAAGTCCTAAGAACGAGGTTCTAGAACCTTTTAAGAATTATACTAAAAATATACATTCCTGGCTTTATTACTGAAGGTTTTTAGCAATGTGTCTCAAAATCTCCATTTAAATATGTGTGTGATGAAGTGTGAAGAACTTAATTTTACCTGAGAGAATTATTTCATACTTTTTAAATTAACTAATTAATTTCAGGTTTTTGTCATAGAATGAGTGCACGCATGAGAGACACACACAGACAGGGGGAGGGGAGGAGTGGGAAATTACCCTCCAGGGAGGATGGCTATGTCACAGTCCCTTCTCCTCCATTCTCACTTTTTTATTTTGAGCATGTACACACACATGCTCAGATTTTCAAGCTGTGGGATCCAAGACTTGAACTGTGGTCAACCATGTTGGAGTCCAGCACCTTAACCACCATACCATCTGCTGGGCCCATGATTTCATACTCTTAAGAAATCTTAAAATTAAACATTATTTAATGAATAGATGGGCCTTCAGTCAAATAAAATGAATTTGAGGACCAAGTACTAAAAATATTGCTATATTTGGCTTTGAGCTGTAAAAATAAATTGGGTCAACCAAAGCCTTTTCCTAGAAGATAAAAATTATCATAAAATTCATAGTGCTTAGCTATGATCTAATTTACATACTATAGTAACATTGTTGGGGCTAAGAGATTTGGCCAACTGATTGGATATGTTGGAGCACAGAATTCTGAGATCATATGAATTTACAAACTGGGAGGAATCACTACACAGCATTTTTAAATCTACAGTTTTCTAAGCATATTTAAAGATAAATTAACTATAAGCTCAGATGTTAAGTGACCCAAATATCTGGGTTCAATGAAAAGCAAACATCTAAAAAATATTATCAGCTCAGGACTTACTTCTTTTCTGTTCTTTTTTAAAGGTTTTTGCCATAGGGCATGGGGAGACAGAGAGAGACAGTGAGAGGGAAAATAAGAAATCACCCCCTCAGGGGGAATGACCATGCCACAATCCCTTTTCTTCCATTCTCTTCTTGGTATTTTGGGCATATACACACAAGTGCCCAATGTGAGTTTCAAGCTGCTGGATCAGGGACTCGAACCACTGCTGGCCATGTGGGAGTTCAGTGCCTTAACTACTACACTACCTGCTGGCTTGAGGATTTAAGTTTTTGCCAATTGCCCTTGCATTTGTTGGAGTAAACTCCTTTTGTTTCTGTGTTCGTTTGTTTTACTAGATTATTGTTCTATTTTCCAAAATACTGAGGGAAAAACAGTCTTCATACTGCAATCCACCCTTAGCCAGGCTGGATCAGGGACACACATGCAAGTGTCCGGCATATATAGGGAGGCCTCAGGACAGGAGCATGGGGCCTTCCCATGTTGGTACAGTTGCATCACTGCTGTACTACTATCTGGCCTCTCATTACACAATTTAAAAGAAATTAAACTTTATCTAAGACCATTCTCAAAAGGACATGTAAATTATACTATTTATATTGAATGAATCTTACTTTTTGTCAGATTATAGTTTAGAATAGTATTTATTGGTATATGCTCTGATTGCAATCCCAGGAACAAATCACACCAGGTGCCCCAGTTGGGATCTTCTTAGCGGCATAAAGAGGGAACCCATTTACTAAGTTCTCCATTGTATATGCCTCACCTTAGAAGAGAGGTGACTTTTTCTACTGCACACAAAAGTGTTGAATGAACTAGCTGCATGGGACGGTGCTACCCTTCCACAATCCAACAAATAAAAAATAAAAATGCAGCTCTAATTTTATATCATGTATTTGCTTATACATGATATTGACCAAACTAAGCCAGAAGCAATCTTTGCCATTAAAGAGATCTGGGATCATGAAATGTGAAAAGTAAGAAAGTATTGGCATAAAGCTTTTAGATGTTCAAAAGTGATCTTGAAAACTATTTCAGAAACAATGATCTTAAGAGTTAGCTTTAAATTTCTAGAGCCAGAAATCCAAAAGAGAAACATTTTCTAAATTAGAAAAGCTTCCTTTTAAATATAAAAAGAAAAATTTAGAAAACTGAGCTTGGGGTTTTACTGTAAGCCAGAAAATAAGATGTATGATAAAAGAACTGCTTCTTACCACAAAGTAAAAAAAATCAAATCTTCTCTAGGAGAAGAAAACTCAGAGGCTGTTTCCTTTCCCATGATTCACTGTCATATAGAGCATGTGTTAAATATTATTGCCAAGTATTCCTACTTAAGACATACTTGATTTTTTATTCCATAACCTTTTTTTTCATATATATATATATATATATATATATATATATATATATATATATATATAAATTTTTTTGAGAGGTTTTTGCTATAGGGTACGTACACTTACCAGAAAGACAGAGAGCGGCAGAGAGACAGAAAGTGAGAAATTCCCCCGGGAAGGATGGCTATGCCACAATCCCTTCTCCATTCTCCTCTCAAGATCTTGGGCATGTATGCAGATGTGCCCTGCGTGAGTTTAAGCCACCAAGCCCAGGACTCAAACCACGGTTGACTACATGGGAGTCCAGTGACAGCAATTATGCCAACTCCTGGTCCCTTATAACCTATAACTTAAAGGCATAAATATATTTATCCCAATCTTCAACTAATTCATTCAACAAATAATTATTGAGACTTATATACCAGACATCTAAAATTAATGCAAAGAAAATTAGGAAATCATAGTCCCAGAGATTTCTTGGGGAATCTGCAATCTATTGGAGGTGGGGGGGGATGTGGGGGAGGAGATAAGCTTTGGAATAATCTATTGACATATTTCTATTCATACTTTTGTCACTTACTTGTGAGATTCCAGTCTATCTTTTTCTTTATGAAATATATTGGGTCAGTGGAAAAGTCAGGCGTATTTTTCTATGCAAAAATAGATGATCAGTGAGCTGGTTTTTATTTACATAAGCCATAGAAATCTTCTGCAACTACCCTTTGCTTTTTTGTGAGTCAAAAGCAGCCCAAGGAAAATCTGGATATAAAAACTGCAAAAATTACTTGCCAACTGACAAAACATGATCAAAACAAAGCAGTTGCTAATATGCGCTACTCTAACTACTTTGGGCAGCTATACTGCTAACATTTCTATCAAATAATGGAAAAACAGAACTGATTTAATAGAACGAAAACAATGACAAAGAGAGCTAAGACAGTAGGAGAAAAAAATCAGCCTAAGAAATAACTGGAGGGGGAAGATATTGTGACTCCCCCTGAGGACAGACTGTTTTGGTCAAGGTAATTAAGGATCAAGCAGCATCTATCCCATTAGTTTGCACTGAAGCAACACCCATAGATACTGCAGGTCATGAAGCTCATTGTGGAGAGGAGTGCAAAAGGTATAAACATTTCTTAAAAGGTTCTCTGTAATATAAAAGGAGATTCTCTTGATTGTTTGCAGTAATGTTCTCGAAATCATTAGAATGAAAGGAGAAAATCTGGGATCGTGTAAAACCTGAACACTGAATACATGTGTAGGCTACACAACAGGAAATGCCATTAGTTACTGAAACTTGAAAGAAAAGACCAAAATAGATGATGATAAATAACAAAATCCCTCGATTCAAATCATCCTTAGAATAAAAATGTGAGAAGGAAATGAATATGAAAACACTGTAAAAGGTAAGGAAAATAACAGATAAAGAGCAAGCCAAAGAAGAATGAGTACTTTAAAGATGAAGTCTGAAGAATCAGAACACAAATTCATCAATGTTGCAAATTACAATTATCATTGTTTTGTATGTTATATTGTCTAAGTTTTTTAAACTCATAATTCACTTTAGTCTGTGTCAATACATTCTTTTTCCCTGTCTGTTAAAATGCAACAAACATCCTTCTTCCAAAGTAAAATTAGCAGTTCCACCAGTGTCTTAAATTCAGTCCTTTATAAACAGGCCCTAATAAAAACCAGGTTGAATAACTATATATAGTTACAGTTTTTCATGTGTGTGCATGTTGTGCATATGTGCACAAATATGTTGACTAACTATATAATTTTTAAGGTAGAAAAGGATATCTAAATATAGCATGTGAGAAAGAAAATATTAAAGACTAATTTGACTACTTAAAATTGGAATATGTCAATATTAAAAATATTATGGAGTTATGTCATAAAGCATGGTGAACTTACTACCTGAGTGTGAAGACTAAGGGTACTCTTCACATGTATAATATATAGCTCCAGAGACCCAAGATCATCAGACAAATGAGAAAAATCTCTAGTACACAAAAGAGACAGGAACCAGGAGTAAAAAAGCATAGAAAAAAGAGAAATACTATAGAGAATAAAGGCCTTCACCAAGAAAGAAGTCACAGTGTTTAGGAAATGGGAATTCAATACCATAAATAGCTAAAGAAATGTATCAGGAAAACTGTGCAAGAGGTTTTTTGTTTGTTTTGTTTTGTTTTAATTCGCCAGAGGTTGCGCCCACTAACCAGAGAGAGAAAGAAAGCACTCCCCCTGCTCCCCTGTGAAAAAATCATGCCACAATACCTTCTCTTCAATTTCTCCTTCCTTTCAAGATTCTGGACATACACATACATGTACCTCATGTGTTTTTCAATCTGCCTGGTCTAGGGGCCATATAAGATCCAGCCACCTTAACCACCAGGCTATGGCTGGTTCACCCTTCTCATTCTGTAACTTAAACATGCATCTTAATAAAAATTCTTGTCTATGAAATGATGTGAAGCAGGAATTAGGGATTCAATAAATAGTTTCTAAGAGAAATGTTCCACAATAGTCTCCCAACAAAGAAAAGCCCAGGTCCTAATGGCTTCACTTCTGAATTCCACATAACTTTCATAGAAGAGTTAATCCCCAATTCTATTCAAACAATTTCTAAAGATCCAAAAGGAAGGAACACTCCCAAATTCATTCTATGATGCTGCCATCATCCTGATCCCAAGGATATAACAAAATAAGAAAACTACAGATCAATATATCTGTTTAATATAGAAGCAAAAAGTCTTCAAAAGATACTAGCAAATAGTATTCAACAGCACATTAAAAAGACTGTTACACAGTGGGGCCAGTAGATGGTGTAGTGGTTAAGTCACTGGACTTCCATATGGCTGAATGAGGTTCAAGTCCCAAACCTGGTGGCTTCAAACTCACATGCATGCCCAAGATCCCAAGAGGAGAATGGAGGAGAAGGGACTGTGTAGTGGCCTTCCCCAGGTGGGTGACTTTTCACTTTCCCTCTCACTGTCTCTGTCTCTCCCTCTCTCTGGTAAGTGCACATGCCCTATGGCATAAACCTCTAAAAAAGAAATTATATGCCATGACCAGGTAGGCTTTATTATAGGGTTGTAATAGTGGCTCAACATATACAAAGCAATAAATGTAATACATCACAATAACAGAAGGAAAGATCAAAAAACACATGATCATATCAAACTATGCAGAAATAACATTTGTTAAAATGCAACATCTTTTCATGATTAAGACCCCTGCAAAATCAGCATAGGAGGACATTTCTTAACACAATAAAAATTATATATAAAAAGCCCATAGCTAACATCATATTGAATAGGAAAAAGCTAAAAGGTTTCTCATTAAAAACTTGACAAGACAAGGCAGTCCACTCTCTCCTCTCTTTTTCAATATAGCACTGGAAGTCCTAGTCAATGCAATCAGACAGGAGAATAAAATAAAATGCACTCATATAGGGAAAGAAAAATTGAAATTATCTCTATTTGCAGATGACATAATTATATACATAGAAAATCCAAAACAATCCACAAAAAAATTCCTGGAAATGATAAATATATACAGTAAAGTGGCAGGATGCAAAAATCAACATACAAAAATCTATAGCACTTTATACAGCAATAATGAACAGACTGAGGAAGAATCAAAGAAAGCAATCCCATTTACAATAGCCGTACACACACAAAGATACATAGGAATAAACCTAACTAAAGAAGTGAAAGACTATGTAAACTATGAAAAACTAAAAGAAGAAAATGAAAATGATACACAAAAGTGAAAAGACATCCTACTTTCCTGGACTGAGAGAATGAATATAATCAAAATGTCAATTCTACCTAAAATCATTTAAAAATTCAGTGCAATTTCAATCAAATTACCAGAGATATTCTTCACAGAAATAGAAAAACAAACAAACAAACAAACAAACAAACAAACATAAAATTTGTCTGCAATCAGAAAGGCCGCATTTCATCAAAGCATTACTGTGTGAAAAGAATAAAGTAGTAGGCATCTCACTTTCTTATCTCAAAATATATTGCTAAGCTGGGGCCAACAGATGGCACAGTGGTTTATAGTGCTGGACTCCCACGTGTTCGACCGTGGTTCAAGTCCCAGACTCAGGGGCTTCAAACTCATGGCAGGCATGTGTGCATGAGTGCCCAAGATCTCAGAAGGAGGATGGAGGAGAAGGGGTCACCCTGGGAGATAACTTCTCACTTTCCCTCTCACTGTCCCTGTCTCTCTCTGGTGAGCACACATGCCCTAAGGCAAAAACCTGTTAAAATAGCATCAGGCTGGCACAAAAACAGGCCTCTAGACCAATAGGAAAAAAACAGGCCTATAGACCAATAGGAAAAAAACAAACAAACAAACAAAAAGACAGAGAACTCAGAAATAAACCCCAAAATATACAGTTAACTGAATTTTGACAAAGTATACAATTTAATCAACTGAGGAAAATAGTCTCTTCAGCAAATGGTACTAGAAAAACTAGATATCCATCTGCAGAAAAGTGAAATGTCCCCTATCTCTTACCATTAACAAAAATCAACTCAAAATGGATCAAAGTTCTAAATGTAAAACCTCAAACTATAAAACTACTGGGGGGAAACACAGGGAAAACTCTTGGAGACACTGGCATAGATTAAGTAAGAACCCCAAAGCACATGCAAAAATCCCAAAAGTAGACAGTGGAACTACTTCAGGCTAAAGAGCTTCTGTACAACAAAAGAAACAACAATTAGAGTGAAGAACCAAAATCAAAATGGGGGAATATATTTGCAAACTACGATATGACTCAGTGGTCACACTCCTCGGTATCTACCCAAAGCATGGGAAAATACTAAGTTGGAAAAACACTTGCACATCTATTACAGCATTATTCACAATTGCTAAGACAGAGAATCAGTCAAGAGGACCAAGAACAGATGACTGGATTGAAAAAAAATGTGGTATATATACTCTATGGAATACTATTTAGCCATAAAACATGAGACCCTGACTTTGATACAAAGTGGATAAATATGGAAGATTTAATGCTAAGTGAAGAAAGCCAGACTATGAAAGACAGATTTCTGTATGTTCCTGCTCACTATACACCAAATATCTTCACTTTATGGCAGAAATTGAAAGAAGGGAAGATACGATAATAGGGAAAGCAACTGTAGGTATCAGAGACTGTATGGGGGGGTTAGGTAATGGGAGGTGGGAAGGAGATGTTGGGGGAAAAAGATTTAATAGACACACAAATGAAAAGTTATCTTTTTTTTTCTTTTTTTGGAGAGTTTTTGCTATCAGGCGCGTGCACTCGTCAGACAAACAGAGAGACAGAAAGCGAGAAATCACTCCCCAGGGTGCTGGCCATGCCACAATCCCTTCTCCTCCATTCTCCTCTCGGGATCCTGGGCATGCACACACAGGCGCCCGGAGTGAGTTTAAACCACCGGGTCCGGGACTCGAACCGTGGTCCACTACGTGGGAGTCCAGCGACATAGACATCACGCTAACTGCTGGTCCCAAAAGTTATCTGTTGATGACAATGTATATGGTAATGTCTTTGACTTGACTAATATGCACTTCATCCATGCTGGAAAAAAATATTTCATACACTGTAAAGATGCACAGTGATTAAATGTAAAGTTTAAAAGTATAAAGATAAATGAAAAAATAGGCACGTTCGAAATATGTGATCACTTACTTTGTATGGTCCACCAATGGCCTGTGGTTTTCTTCCCCATAATGAATGCTGATCCCATTACCAAGTTCCCATCTGAAAATGTTTGAATCCCGAAGTAAGTTTACTGGTATCGACTGATACCACTTACACAGGTTACCTTTTTCAAAGCTGCAAACTTCCTTAACTTGAACAAGATGGAAAAAAGAAAAGATGTGTTAGTCACAATATGTTAAATGTGGCAATTTCTACCTATATCAGCACTTTCTTTCTCCTTTTTTTTTGAGTTACAGTCTCGTTTTTAAACATTATTAAAGTAATTAGGCAAATGGTTAGGATAATCATGAAAGTTTTAGAGAAATCTAGGTGTATTCTATTCAAGTACCTATAGTAACTGAAGTATGGGAGCAAAAGTATATGCTAATAATCTACTTTCATGAGGTAGGATTCTAATTAGCTCCTAAAGCATAAATTGAAGCATTTCCATTCCTTTCTGTCATAACACTTCATTGTTTTCATGACCTCTGAGTTCTTAAAATTTCTGGGTTTTCACCACAGTAATATCTTAGCTCTGTCCCTGAAGGAGTTACGGCAAATCCCAAACTACTTAAGTTCAACGTGATAAAATTTACGATACTTTTGCTGGTGGATCTGTTTCCTTGAAAGTCTTAGGATTCTTATAATGATTATACTCTTTTTCTTTTAAAAGAATTGTTTTATTTAACTTTATTCATTTTAATTTGACCAGAGAGGGCAGAGAGAAAGAGGGAAAGATGATTATATTCTAATATCACAGGAAGTTAAAAGTCTAATGATTTTTTTAATATATAGGCATGTTACACATATAGAAAAAATTTTATGAATTCTTTCTCTCCTGTGTTCATATGTCTATCTTAAATCCGCCACTCTTTAAATTAAAAATAAACATTCAATTCAATGAGTTTTTGTGTCTATTATAAAAACCTGGTGTGTGCTCTAGCTTTTAAGTGACATTAATAGCAACAATATATCACTACCACCGTTTAGAAATTTGTGTATATGAGTTAATGTAAAATCTGAGAGGGAAATAATCCATTGAAAAAAGTGCTTTTTAATCCTGACAGGTGTGTTATTAAATGTCTGATAGTAATATAGATTATATAATTAAATTTAACTTATGAAGAGATTTAGGATTCAATAGAATCTTATTCTCTATATCACTAAAAGGATAAGAATTACAGACTTAAAAAACAATTAGAGGGCATAATGTTATAGTCAATCAAGATGAACAGGCTCTAGATATGGGCTACACAGCACTGTCCCTACAGTCAATGATAATGTGTTATACAGATTTCATGTTATCTTATCACTATAAAAAATTGGAATTTTAAGGCTGTATGCTACAAGCAGATTTATGACACTATTTCATCTTACAAAGAGATAGTGGAAGGAAGACCACACACTGTGTTCATGCTTGATTTCGCAATAATTCGATTCATATTTACTGAAAAAATTTTTAAATCCTCTGTGACACCAGAAACTGTATGGGAGAGGAGAGGATAGTAGAGGATGGGTGGGAAGGGATCAGGGAAAATATTCCTATCAGATACAGATTGCAAAGCTCTCTGCTGAAAATGATGCTTATAGTACTATCCTTGATTTGATGACTGTGTACTGCATGCATATCTTGAAAGACATCATGTGTGCTATGGAGATGTATGATAGCTGAATATAAATAACACATAATGAAAATAAATGTAAAAGTCATTTAATAGTAGGCATTCATGCAGGACACTGAAAGAATTTATCATATTTCCTTTGAAATCATAAATGATACTACAAAAAGTGAAAGATTGAACAAAGAAATTTAATATTTATTAAAGATTGTCATTAGCTGTAATTTTAATTAGGTTTTCTATATACTTTTTTTTTTTAAGGTTTTTGTCATAGTGTGCTCACTATGTGTGCTCACAGCGTGTCTGGTATGCTCACCAGACACAGAGGGGAGAGAAGTGAGAAATCACCCCCCAGAGAGGATAGGATGGCCACACCACAATCTCTTCTCCTTCATTCTTTTGGGATTTGGGGTGTGCATGCACATGTGCCCAGCATGATTTTCAAGCTGCTGGGTCCAGGGCTTGAACTGTGTTTGGCCATGTGGGAGTTCAGCACCTTAACCACTATACTACCTGCTGGCCCCTTATATAATCTTCCACAAATACTAAAACTTACATATGATCATAAGGGATATTAGTGTCTTTCCAAAAGAAAGTCTAAATATCACAACCTCTTCCACTGTATTATGTTTATTTTTTTGGAGAGGTTTGTGCTATAGGGCGCGTGCGCTCGCCAGACAGAGAGAGACAGAGAGACAGAAAGCAGGAAATCACCCCCCACGGGGGATGGCCATGCCGCAATCCCTTCTCCTCTATTCTCCTCTCGGGATCTTGGGCATGCACACACACGCGCCCAGCGTGAATTTAAGCCACCGGGTCCGGGACACGAACCGCAGTCAACTACGTGGGAGTCCAGCAACATAGCCATTACGCTAACTGCTGGTCCCTCCACTGTATTATTTTATATGGTGAGGCACAGTATAAATCTCTGACTAGCTTGGGTTAATTATTGCCCCATCTTATTCACAGAGTGAGTCAGCTTTGATTTTATAATTTTTTTTTAAATCTAGATGAGATAGTTAACTGGTGGTATATTGGTACATTAAAGAGCAAATTTTAGAAGGGAGAAGGGTGTTTAAAGGATAAACATAAGAAGCCGGCAGGTGGCATGGTGTTGTTAAGGGCACTGGACTCCCCATGGCCCACTGTGGTTCAAGTCTCGGACCTACCAGCTTGCTTTCTCACTTTCTCTCTTTCTTCCTCTTTTTCTCTCTCTCTCTCGCTCTGTCCATCTCGGGTAAAATTAAAATAAATAAAGTAACAATAAAATAATTCTTAAAAAAAAGAAAGGATAAACAGGAACCTATTGGATGGCTTATGTGCTTGAAAAGCCTGATGTAAGAGAGTTTCATTGTTCTGTTATCTGTATGTTCTCAGCCCGTAACATTACAAAGAGATTTGAGAAATATTATGGTACTGTAAATTCACTTACGACTCAACAAACACAGGGTGGGGGGAAACATTTTAGTGCTACTACTTCTGAACTGGTGCTTTGTCCTTTCAGACTCAGATTATTATTATTATTTTTTTCTCTCAGACCGTAACTCTGACTGAGAAGTTCACTTTTGATTCACTTAGGAAAAAGTCGTGGGCGACCAGGTATTACTATTTGGATAAACGGTTTGCTCCCTGAAGTTTCATGTTTTGGGATTTGGTCCTGATAAGTGGCGAGGCCTGGTGGGAGGTGATTGGATCATGGTGATTTGACCATGATGACTGCACCAGGGAAGCAACGCTTTCGTGATAGACTAATGATGTCTCATGTTACCTAGTGAGTTCTAGCTCTCTTGAAAACAGGTTAGTTCTTCTGAGGGTTGTCTGTTGTAATAGAGAGAGAGCTGTCTGTAGCTTGTCCTCTCTGCACGTACTGGCCAGGCTCTGTGCTTCCTTTAGGCATGCTTAGGACTGTGCCTGTGGACTTTCTAGTTACCAGAATCATGAGTTTTTCAAATAAACCTCTATTCTCTTAAATTCTTCCAGTCTCACATAGTTCTATTTGCAATGTGACAGTGGTCTAAGACACCAGGTACCAAAAAATAAAAGCTATCTTTTACAAGAACACAGGGGTTGATGGTATTATCTGTATTAAAATTAGTTTTCTCATAAACTCTGTGTATGTAATATAGTATTCATGTTATATGAGAATTTTGACAATGACAAAATTTGAATGAATTACTTTGTTTTATAATGCTTCCTCCCCTAAAAATTCCTTATTTGATAGTGTGAAAAATAGAGACAAAAAGGAAGATAGATAGAGAAGAATTAATAAATGATAGTATCAGAGTCAAGTCAAATCCATGAAAACAATAGTTTTCAAATTCAAAACACTAAAGTCCCTGAAAAAAAATTGCAAGGGATTATTCTTCTGTAATTTTCTATACAAAAACTCTTCCGTTCAGAAATGGCTCTAAGCCATGTTTGAAAATTGTAACTATGAAAATAGGCTGTGATAATTTGTATTACACTAGTATTTTCTTATCTATTTTATGGCTATATTAAATATGAAATGTAGAAATTAACCTACCACAGGATGATTCATCTGATTCATCAGGGCAGTCATACCTAAAATCACATTTCTGAATACTTTTAACACAGTGGCCATCAGCCCTGCAGACGAATTCATGGTCTGTGCAATTGTGTGGAGGTAATGTTACTGGAACTGAAGTTTCTGGTGGAGTTGGAAGATCCACTGGCAAAGTACCTTGATAAAAAAAATAAAATACAAGTATCATTTAGCAGGTTTTCTATTTCTTTAAGGATTTTTGCATATGAAGACTTTCTAAATATGCTTTAAATGTAATATTATAAATATTTGATAGTATTCACTAATTTGCTAAACTCCACAATCTAAGCATATAAACTGGAGTTCCTGGGTTGAGCAATGGCAAATAACTCTGAATATCTTTATTATAAAATAGGGAAGATGCAGATGGAAATTTTTAAAAAGCTATTCATTCTTTATCAAAAGAAAAGGAGGCTCAAGCATAGGACTAAAAGATATGTAGAAACCAAGGGAGTTCCAGATGCTGGCATGAAGTCTGAACACATCTAGTGCGTTAGTAGATAAACATTTTCTTCCACTGCTACAGTCAATCTGACATCTCTTCATCTTTGTCTCACATATTATCACATATTGAAGATGCAAGGTTGCAAAAGAGATCAAAACCAGAAGTCATCATCCAGAAGTTTTGAACAACTATATTTATAATCTGAAATTATATAATTTGCAAAATATTGATAGAAGTTGATTTATTTATACATTAAGTTACTCAATAATCATATATTGGGGCCAGCAGGTGGCATGATGGTTAAGGGCACTGGATTCTCACATGGCCAACCGTGGTTCAAGTCCCAGATCTGGTGGCTTGCTTTCTCACTTTTCCTCTCTCTCTCTCACTCACTCTGTCCCTCTCTGGTCAAATTTAAATAAGTAAACAAATGAATAAAGTTAAATAATTTTTAAAAGATCATGTATCTATAACATCCCTGTGCCATTCAGATAGTAGGTATAATGAATCTAAGGCCAAATATGCCATATCTGCCATGAAATAGTTTACAGATGAATGAAAAAGGCAGTCAGATCTATCCTTCATTACAGTTCTATGGGATAAGTTTATTATAGAGATTATAACTCTATGGAAGCAAGTGTGATTCCCTTCTTCCTACCTTGTATTCATAATTTGCAGATCATGAGATATGGTAGATATACAGCCATCAGTGAGTGAATGAGAGGATAGATGAATGGATGAATAACAAAAAATGAGTAAATAAATGAACAAATAAAAGATGTCACAGTGTATTAAAACATAGAGGAAAGGCATGTATGAGATGGATGTCAGGGAAGACTCTTGGCAAAGTAATGCCTAAACTAACTTTCTTTTTTAGAGGTTTTTGCTTTAGGGCATGTGCACTTGCTGGAGAGAGAGAGACAGTGAGACATGAGAGGTATAAATGGAAATAACCACCTGGGCAGAAATAATAATTAATGTGGTTTATTTCTAAACATGAATGTGTGTGACTAGGTCCAGAGAAAAGGCAAACATGCCTTTCTAGGGTGGTACAGGGGTTCCTTTTATTTGATTTTGAGAGTGAAAGACAAAGTTTGGAATTTGGTGAAAAGAGTTCTTTCATTGGTCTGGCCCCAAAAGGTGAGACATCTGGAAGCAGGGGAATGGAGGAGCCTTGGAGCTTCTAGGTGTGTTTTACAATCTTTAGGTTGGTGATTAGAAAGGGAAGTCTGTGTTTTGGGAAGTGATTAGCAAAGAGTGTACTTTAACAGCGATAAGAGGACTTGTATACCTCCTAAGATACTGTTCTAAGAACAAGATGTAGGAAGAGTCCTATTTCCAAATGGGTCAAAATGGTCTGTTAATGTCTGTGGGCATGACTCACCCCAGGCCCTATGGAAGGGATTTTGGAAATAGGAAAAAGCAGTCAGACTTCTGTCCTCAGGGGGAAAGTGAGAAATCACCCCCCAGGGGGGATGGCCACACAGCAATCCCTTCTCGATTGTCCTCCTGGGACCATGGGCAGCACTTTCTCTCTCTGTGTCTCTGCTAAGTGCATATGCCCTGTAGAAAAAAGTCTCTCCTTAAAAAATTAAAAAAAAAATAGTCATAGAGAAATGCCAAGATAGAAAATTGACACATCATGAAATTTTGGGAGGCAGATAGAAGGCAACTCTAAAATGGGAAGATAAAAAAGTTAAGCTCTTTCTTTAATTCAGGCAACTAATAATCCAAAGTAAAGATGGTTTAGAGGGAAAGCAAAGTCCTGAGCAATGTTAAACACCCAGAGCCTAGAGGACTAGGGATTTGATTGTCATATAGAATTTCAAGATATCCAATAAGCAAAAATTTATATCTAACTGCAAATTCTGAAGTAATTGAAAACTAAGATTGAAGTGCAGCAGGCAATAGATCAAAATACCAACTTCCTACAGAGGAAGCTAATAGAGGAGCCAATGGCCTATACTGTAGACCGGTAGTTCTCTTAAGTGTGAAACCCAGAAATAAACAGACTCTTCATGTTATGATCTATGCCTGCAATCTTTCAGCCTTCCTAGTGTAAAATATAACAAGAAGAGTTGACTAGATCTCATGCTTCTTATAGCGACCTAGTTCTACAAGAAGAGAAGAAATTAGAAACAGGGAAGCAATTTTGAATCATTTCTGTATGCTTAGAGTATCTTATATCCCCAGAATAATTTATAACCAAAGTTTTAAAAGTATGAGCACTTCCAAGACTGTAATTATTCAACTGGCCAAGACCTTGAAAAAAATATTATCCATATGATCAGAACCCCTCCTTCCCCTTCCCCCACCCTGACCCTACCTCTATCCCAACACATGTAGACGTGTCTGATCCAATATCTATTACTTTTCACTTATGTGTAAAATAGGAACTTACCACATCCCTCATTATTTTAGTGCTTTATGGCCAAGTTAGAAGCCACCTCAGAAAATCTCTTTCATACTCACACTTCCCTTAATCAGATTTTCCTTGGTCTCAACTCTCCTGTTTACCTGGGACAAAATACCAATCTATTTATTCTACGTTTTGCTTTCTTCTCCTCTGTGATTCATTCCATTTTTAAGTTAAAAGAGAGCTTAATCCTAGCTGATAAACAAGAGAACCTAAAATTAATTATATATTTATTTAAAACATAATATATTGTGGAGTGAAATCATATAGTATAATAAAGCCATTTAAATATAAAAAAATAAAAATAAAAACAGGTATGCATCCTTGATTTCTTCTTGCAAAATTAATCAATCCATTGCTGCTCTTCCTTCTCCATGGGAGGAATGAATAAGAGAATAAATAGAGACCAGGATTGTTAGGCTGGTCTAGAGCTCAATGTACATAACAAGAGAGAGACTAAGACCAAGAGGAAAATTTCTGTCCCATTAGGATTGAGTCAAAAATGATGAAAGACCAGCAGTTAGTGTAATGGCTATGTCACTGAACTCCCATGTAGTCGACGTCAGTTCAAGTCCCGGACCCGGTGACTTCAACTCACGCCGGGTGTGTGTGCGTGTGTGCCCAAGATCCTAAGAGGAGAATGAAAGAGAAGGGATTGTGGCATGGCCATGCCCCCTGGGGGGTGATTTCTCGCTTTCTATCTCTCTTTCTCTCTCTGTCTTTCTGGTGAGTGCATGTGCCCTATAGTAATAATAATAATAATAATCAGTGAAATGGTAGGTACATTATTATTATGGTAGCAGAAAATGGTATTCTCTGAGATCAGATATACATTAAATATATATGAGTTGATTTGTAGGGAAAGAAGTATTTTCTTCTCTGGAATAGGAAGCCAATGAGAACTGCTAAAAAACAAAAACAAAAACAAAACACCCTAGCAGGTCAGAATCTACCCTCCTGAAGTTAGATATACCTACATCTAAGTGACTCAACAACAACAAAGCCAATTAGAGATGAAAATGATCACTTCCCACAGAAATCTGATACATATAATATTATAAAATTTGAAGTTTATTATGGAGAATTATTCCATTACTTTGAGTGCTGATAATTATAAAAATCTTAAAGAGCGTAGTTTAAATCAGATAAAGGAAAAACCACTAAACTTGATGAAAAAATTACTTCAAAATAAAGTTACAAAATTATTATATAAGTCGCTTTTGAGGAATTTGCTGAGCACTGTAAAGCATTCAATGGCCAGTCTGATGTGGGATATTTTGTATGCCTCAATAACCTATACAGAATGAATTCCTGGGGGTATAGCTCAGTGGCAGAGCATTTGACTGCAGAATGAATTCCTTTGAAAATAATTCCCCAAAAATGTTGAAATACAAATTCTTAAAAATCACCTTATAATGAATATGAAATTTGTTATGACCTTTCAGAACATCATTCCCCTACATAGTAAAAACACAATACATAATTAAAATGCATTATTAGAAGATGCATGGAGGCCCAGCTATGGTGGTGTGGGTAGTGTATACTAAAATGAAGTTTTGGAAGTCAAATGGCAAGACAGGTATAGATCCCAGGTTGGCCTGAAAACACTCTCAGTATGTACACACCCAAGATCCTGAGTAATTGGAAGTCTAGGGAAAGGAGTGTGGTGTGTAAGACTCTGTCAAAAGTGCCTATCTCTGCTTGTCTGTCTCATACATGCATACTTGCTCTCTCTCATGAATAAAATAAACTTAAAAGAAGATACATGAAAACTTTTTGTTTCTGAGTCTTTTATTAAGACTGTCATCCATACTTTGAGTACTTTGGATGAGTTAAAATGATTGTTTGCCTAAAGCAGGATGGCATGTTCTTTTACTTCAGCATAAGCTGATCTAATCTGGTTTATCCCATATGTTATAAAATATGGTTTTAGTTTAAGACCAAAGCTTCAGATTGGAGGTCCACAGGGATGATTATCATTTGTATTGAGAAATATGTTCTATGCTCGAATTGAGGTAGCCATTTTGAAATGTGTCAATTTCAAGAGAGAATTGGTAAATTTCTGCTCTGTGCTCAGAGCAAAATACACATCACTAGGAGTATATAAAGCTTAAAATGGCCCTACCTCACAAATGTCTTCATATTATTGGAATTGTACATTGTACATATTTATGATAAGAGATTTAAAATTAAATATCTTGTCTTAATACATAGAAACTGCAATGAACAGTTAAATGCAAACACATCCAAAATGTCCTACATTGTACTACTTGAACACTTATTCCATAATGCACTTCTAGACACAACTACATAGTACTTATTAACTTCTAATTTTATTGTTTTTCACTTAAAAAAATTTGGGGACCAGCAGTTTGCATAATGGCTATGTCACTGGACTTCCATGTAGTCGACCGCGGTTCAAATCCTGGACCCGGTGGCTTAAACTCACGCTGGGCACATGTGCGTGTGTGCCCAAGATCCCGAGAGGAGAATGGAGGAGAAGGGATTGTGGCATGGCCATCTCCCCTGGGGGGTAATTTCTTGCTTTCTGTCTCTCTGTCTCTCTCTCTGTCTTTCTGGCAAGTGCACACGCTATACAGCAAAAACCTCTCAAAAAAACAGAAGCCAGTGGACTGAGTGTCACTAACTGTGGACAAGTTCAGAAAGATATCTGCTTGATACAAAATAAATTTAAAATAAAATGTTCAGATTCAGCTACATTTTATTCCTTTCTTTTCTTTTCTTTTCCTTTTTAAAAGAGATCTCTGCTATAGAGTATTTGCACTCACTGAAGAGACAGACAGAACGCAAGAACTCACCCCACCCAGGGGGATAGCCATGCCTCAATCCCTTCTCCGTTCTCCTCCTGGGATCTTGGGCCCACTTTCACATGTGCCCAGCATGAGTTTTAAGCCACTTGGTCCAGGACTTGAACCATGGTCCACCATGTGGGAGTCCAACAATGTTACTACCCCATCTGCTGGCCCCAATTATTTTAAACATTTAGAAAACTTAAGAAAATATCATAGGCACATAATCCAATTACTAAGACTAAAGTTTTGCCATAGCATTGCTTTAGATTCTTATGCTAATAAACACATAAATAGAGGAAGGATGGAAGGAAGGGGGAAAGGGAGGAAGAAAGGGAGAGAAAGCCTTTATATAAAATCTATATTCATTGCTTGTCTTCCCACCTCTCTCCCAATGTCTGCAAGACGGAGCCCTGATCTAAATACCAGTTTGCATTGATTTTTTTCTCACACATGTTTTCTAATTATTTTTATTATTATTTTATTATAGTTAAAACATGGACATTAAATTTACCATCTTAATCATTTTTATTAATTCACAAAAGATCTTAATTAATCTAAATACTTTCAATAGCAAGTGTAGCTGATATAAACATATCTATGAACACAAGTCTAACTTTAGGCATAAAACTCAGTGAGTAGAATGAACATACTACAAAGGTAGCTTACTGTGGTCATCAAGTAGATATGTTTTTGTTTTTTAATTTTTTATTTCAAGAAAATAAATTTTAGCTTTAATAAATCAAAATTTAAAAGTTGTTTAAGACAGGGAACCAGCAGTTAGCGTAATGGCTATGTCGCTGGACTCCCACGTAGTCGACCGCGGTTCGCGTCTCGGACCCGGTGGCTTACAACTCACGCCGGGCGCGTGTGCGTGCGTGCCCAAGATCCCGAGAGGAGAATGGAGGAGAAGGGATTGCGGCGTGACCATCCCCCCTGGGGGGTGATTTCTCGCTTTCTGTCTCTATGTCTCTCTCTGTCTGTCTGGCGAGCGCACGCGCCCTATAGCGAAAAACCTCTCCAAAAAAAAAAAAAAAAAAAGTTGTTTAAGACAAAGATGGGAAAAAATGGTTAGGATTCTGTTCAAACAGTGGGTAGATACTAAAATCTCAAAAACAGAGATGGACAGATCTAAATATTTAGTAACAAGTACATTGTAATTTTCTTCAGAAACATTTTTTTCTCTCTCCATTTCCCCTTTTATCAAAGAGAGGCATAAACTTATTTGAAAAAAATACATAAGTTTAGTCTCAATTTGGTCTGTATTTGCACAAAGCCTGATAAGAATACTAACTGATTTAGTTGCTTTCCTGAAACCGTTTAGAAGGAATTTCAGTTTAGACTCTTTAAAAAGCCTCCCAAAGCTACTGAGCCATGTCAGGAATATCCCAACAGATTGTGCCTTTAAGTACCTATACTTGAAAGCTTTTTGGGCCTGTCAGGAACTAACATTCTTTATTTACCTGTCAGGCAGAACTGTTTATGGTTCCAAGCAATCTTTCTAAGAGTTTCTGTTGGCTTTCTTGAGACCTGCTTTAGTTCCTTAGCTTTCTGGTTATATCTTCAGATTATAACATTCCAGTCAAAGCCCTGGCAATAACCAGTATTCTCAATTTCTGATGGAAGGCAACAGAACTGACAGAATTTTTGCAAATAAATTATTCTGCCACAAAATAAGAATACTCACTGATATTGGACCAGAGGATTCAAGGAGTGAGAAAAGTTTATGTTTTAATTTCAAAAAAAAAAAATGAAGAAGAACAAATTGCTGAAACTATCGACAGCTCAAAAGAAAACAAAAATTCTTAAATCTGGAAAACAAAGCATAGAAGAAAATCAGTAATGTTTTAGTCAAAAGCCATAAAATTCTATTTCACCAGTTAGTTCTCATGTAATTAGTCTCTCTTCTGTTAAATTTACAGTATTACTGTAATATAATCTTTCTGTTTAAATTCTGGAATTTAAGATTCAACATTATTATTGATATTTCTGAACTTGTCCCTACCATTAAGTTAGCCATTTTCTTGGTTGTTTTTGTTCTCTTATTTCTGTGTGTCTGTCTTTAGTTTTCCTGGTAAATCACTCTTTTCAGAACTTCTTGAAGAGCTGGTCTGGAGTTAGTAAATTCTTTCAGGTTTTGTTTATCTGAGAATGTTATCTTTTCTTCCCTTATGAAGGATAATCTTGCTGGGTATAGTATTCTTGGTTGAAATTGTTTGTCATTTAACATTTTGAATATATTTTCCCATTCTTTCTTTGCGTGCATTTTTTCCCAATGACAGGTCCAATGTTAGCTTGATGGGATATTATTTGTAAGTAACTTGATGTTTCTTCTCTTGTCATTTTTAGTATCTTGTCTTTGTCTGTAATTTGGCCAACCTAGCTAGGATGTAACTTAGAGAAGATCGTCTTGGGTTGATTTTGTGTGGGGTCCTTTGTATTTCTTGGGTCTGGATATTTGAATGCCTCTCTAGGTTTAGAAAGTTTTCTTCAAGGGTTTCGTGGAATTATCAATCAAATAATTAATTTCTTAACCTTCTGGTATACAGATTATCCAGATGTTTGGGCGCTTAATGGTACCTAGTATTTTTCCTATATTATTCTCACATTAAGGGGTTATTTTTTCAGTCTTCTTTGTGATTTTTTTCTAGGTCATAGGTTTTTTCTTCTACATCTGAGATTCTATCTTCTGCATAATCTAATCTACTTTTAATACTTTTGAGGGAGGTTTTTATTTCCTGTATTACAGCCTTTGTCTCTAACAGTCCCATTTGATCCTAATTTATGGTGTATATTTATTTCAAATTGTGGAAGGACTTCCTCACCTCTTGAAATTCATTTTCTCTTTTCTCTTGCATCTCTGGAGTTCCTTGTCTTTCTTCTCTTGCATCTCGATTAGTTTTATCACTCTGAATACTCTGAATTCTTTATCTGATATTTCCATGAGTTCCCTTGTACTGTCTGTGGATCACGAGGGGTTGTTCTTTTTCCTTGGGGGAAGAGATATTTTCTTGGTTTCTCATATTTCATGTGCCTCTAAAGTGGTTTCTGGTCACCTGAGGGATTATATGTTTCCTTCTAATTTCTTGGAATTAAATCCGAGGTGTGAAGGAGGAGGTAATCTGCAGTCTCTCTGAAGTTCCATTTCCCTGATGTTCACCAAGAAACCTGCACTTTTGTCATTGGAACTGGATATTACAAAGGCCTCCCCTCCCAGTTTCTAGAGAACAAGTGCACTTGGGCTGAGCTGCAGGGTTTCAACTGAGAGTTCAGGGGCATCAGTGAGGAGATGACCCACACTTTGCAGCTCCATCCTTTTCCCTGCTGCTTACTCTGCAATCTACTCAGATGTTTGGCTACTGTCCACATAGACCTGTCTAGACACTCACTGTGTGGAGACTGTCTACATTTTGGGGTCTGGAGGATGAAGCTGGAGTAGAAAATCTTCAGTTTCCCTACTGCTTGAAAGGGGCAGGACACAGCTCAGATTGTTGATGGCTTCTGAAAGGGCCTGTGATTTCCAGATACATCTTTTACAAATATTTCCTGTGCCTTGCTTTCTTGTTCTCTTGACAGTGTCTTTCACAGAGCAAAAGTTTTTAATATTAATCAAATCCAGCTTACTAATTATTTTTTCATGGATTGTACTTTTGGTATTATATCTAAAAAGTTATTAACAAATTCATGGTCATCTAGATTTTTCTCCTGTTATCTATATGAGATTAATATTTTTGCACTTAATTTTAAGTCTATGACTTACATCAAGTTCATTGGTATGAAGGTTGTATGACCTGTGTCTAGATTCTTTTGTTTTCTTTTTGCATGTGGATATCCAGGCATTGTAGCATCATTTGTTGAAAAGACTCTCTTCTCCATTACATTGCTTTTGTTTATTTATAAATATCAGTTGACAACATTAATATGTATTTTTCTACTATGTTCCATTGATCTATTTGTTTATTCCTCCACCAATACTATAGTGTCTTGAATACTGTATAGCTATATAATAAACCTTGAAGTTGGGTAGTATCAGTTGTCCCACTTTGTTCTCTTTCAGTTTTGGGTTGACTATTCTGGGTCTTTGGTCTCTCCATCTCTCTGTCCATATATATCTATTTGAGTTCTTTGCATATTTTGGCTAAAAATTATTTATCAGATACAGATACATTTATATATATATATATATATATATATATATATATATATATACACACACACACACACACATACTATATATATATAGTATATATATATATACACACACACACACAAATTACATATAAATTTATGTGTGTATATATATGTGTGTTTGTGTATATATATATATATATGTGTGTGTGTATATATATATATATATATATATATATAGAGAGAGAGAGAGAGAGAGAGAGAGAGAGATTGATTTTACTAGGATTTGACTGGCATTCCATTTAATGTATACTTCAAATTAAGAAGCACTGAGATTTCTTCATGCATGTTTTTGAAATTTTTTTTGAGAGGTTTTTGCTATAGGGTGCATGCGCTTGTCAGAAAGACAGAGAGAGACAGAAAGTGAGAAATCACCCCTTAGGGTGGATGGTCATGCTGCAATCCCTTCTCCTCCATTCTCCTCTCAGGATCTTGGGCACACATGCACACACACCTGGTGTTGAGTTTAAGTCACCGGATCCAGGACTCAAACCGCAGTCAACTGCATGGGAGTCCAGTGACATAACCATTACACCAACTACTGGCCCCATGTTTTTAAATTTTTACCTCAAAAATATTTTTTCACTTAAAATATACTCTATTATTTTGTGTTTTATAACAATTTATATAAATATTATTTATTATACATTTTTTGGAATTTACAAAATATATATATGAATAAATGTTAGATTGCATGTGTATACTCATGAGAAAGAGAGAGGGAGAGAGAGAAAGCTCCCTTCTAATGGGAGCTGGTCCTGTTACAATCCTTTTTTCTCCAATTATGCCTCCTGTTAGCAGCCTGGACACATCCACACGTGCCTCACATGAAACTGATGGGGTTGGGACTTAACCCCCAGTGAGCCACATGGGATTCAGCTTCTTCTGTTTAGTACCTAACCACTTTGTTAAGAGGCCAGACTCCAGCATATTTGTGACATTTATGTATTGATTTATGAAGAATTAGTCTATTCATTTATAACTGCTTAGGGGAATTCAATCAAAAGAATATCCAAAGTTCAAGGGCCAGCAAATGGTTTAATGGTTGAGGCACTGGACTCCCACATGGCTGGCTGCAGTTTGAGTCTCAAATCTGGCAGCTTGAAACTCATGCCAGGTTCATGTGCATGAGTGTCCAAGACTCCAAGAGAAGAACGGAGAAGAGGGAATTGTGATATGGCTATTCCCCCCATGGAGGGGCATAATTTATTGCTTTCTGTCTATCTCTCTCCAGCAAGTACATGCTCTCTATAGCAAAAATCTCTCAAAAAAACAGAAAGAATATCCAAAGTTCAGTATTTATTACATGAATAGTCTGCAACTGGTCCATCTATTCCCAAGCAGGACTGTAAATTTATTTATACACTCATATTGTAAAGCATGCTACAGTGGGTGTTATGGTACAATTTTTCTTTGTGAAAAAATACCAGAAAGATTTTAAGAAAAGGCACCTTCAAGTGAAACTGTACAACTAAGATGATTAGTTCATTTAAATATCAATAGTTGTTCTCAAAAGTGGTTGTTGTCCTCATCTACACCCAGAAATGTAGGACTCAACAGTCCTCATATTACCAGTAACACTTTGGCATTATAAAATTTTAAATGTTTGCTAATATAATGGGCTTAAAATGATACTTCCTTGATATTTTAATTTTAATTTTCCTAATTTTTATAGTATTTGACCTATTAATCTATTGTGCAGCATAAGCTTATTCCATTTATTATATTTTTTGAGAGGTTTATACCTTAGGGCATGTATGCTCGCCAGAGAGAGAGACAGAGAGACAGTGAGAGGGAAAGTGAGAAATCACCCCTCAAAGAAGATGGCCACATTGCAATCCCTTCTCCTCCTTCTCCTCCTGGGACCTTGGGCATGCACACACATGTGCCCTGCATAAGTTTCAAGCCACTTGGTCCAGGACTCAAACTGCAGTTGGCCATGTGGGAGTCCAGCAGTGTAACCACTATGTCATCTCTTGGCCCCTCCATTTATTATTTTTCACTTTATTACAAAATGTGTTGTACATCTATAAGAATAGATAAAATAGGGGCCGGCAGGTGGCATGGTGGTTGAGAGCACTGGACTCCCTCATGGCCGACTGCAGTTCAAGCCCTGGACCTGGCAGCTTGCTTTTTTCTTCCCTCAACACACACTCTGTCCCTCTCTGGTCAAATTAAAATAAAGTTAAATAAAATATTTTTTAAAAAATATTTTAAAAAATTAAAAATAGTTTAAAAAATTAAAAATAGTCAAGAACTTCCTATCTAGCTTATGAAATCAAACTTTACAGACAGTTTTGAAAACTCCATTGTGTTCTCTACTGATTCTGTCCCCTCACTTCTCATTTCTGTAGGTTATCAGTTTACTAAATTTTATGTTTTCATTTCTTTGCATTTGTTTCCTTTAATCACTTTTCTTATTTGCGGGGGGTACCGAACAACCTTTTATAGTTCCTATTTCATTAGGTTGTTATGTGATTAAATGAATAAAGTTCTTAAAATTCTTAAAACAGTGACTAAATGCATGAACATCATGTAGGCTCCTTTTAAATAAATAAAATGGTGTTTAGTTTTTGAACTTCAGATGAACAGAAACTTCCTATGTATATCTTTGCAACTGGATTTTTTTTAAGATTGTGCATTAATTCATCCATGTTAATGTGTGTATTGAATTCAGTCATTTTGACTGCTTTTAATATTTCACTCTATAAATATAAAACAAATATAATTTAGCCAATCTAACACTGTTTTTTTTTTATTTTTTATGTTATTCTTTGGGGGGTTTTGTTTGTTTCGTACATTTTCCTGACATAGCTAGGAGTAAAACTGGTCACAGAGCTTGCCCAACCTCAACTTTAATAGATAATGTCAAACTGTTTTCCAATGTAATTTCATCAGTTTATGTTCTTCCCAGCTGAATGGAAATATTCTGGTTGCATTACATTCTCACCATCCCCTGGTACAATGACATTTACTGCTGTGTTTGCCATTTTCTTTGCTGCCTGCTCCCTTTTGCATCACAGCCTTTGTTGAGAGCGTTTTGTCTCTATCTGAAGTTCACATTTACATAGCTCATTTGGTGAGTCTCTGTTGCAGTAAAATTATTCTGTGTGTGTGTGTGTGAATGTTATTCTCCAAATGCCCTTTTATATATTCTCATTCCTGAAAGAGTTATGCTTTCCTCTAGACGAATATTTAATATTTTTCAAAACTTTGAAAATTATATTCAACTATCTTCTGACTTCCACTCTTGCTGTTAAGAAGTCGGCTGTTAGCCTAATTATGGTTCTTTTGCAAGTGCCCCACTTCTAGCTCTCCTCTTATGTTATGCAGTCTGCCATCTTATTAAAACTAGTAGTACTAAGTATATCTTTAGTTTTGATTTCAATTTAACTAGGATACAATCCTCTTTCAAGAGAAATCATGGACATGAATTGGACATCATAAAAAAAGAGGTTGATGAGTTCATACTGAGAAAAATACAGGCAAATCATTCCTATTTTAGGAAGTATTCAGAGAGTGATAGGCAAGAGGACTACAATTCTAAAAGAAAAATTTTATGATTCTACAATGTTGGACCTTCATAATTACTTCTCTACTTATTATTCCAGAAGAATAAGGAAATATTAAAAACCAAATAAGCACAGTGTGTTTGTATTTGAGAACACCAAAAGAGAAAATCGAGAAAACTGTTTCTTACTCTGGAGCCAGACTTTGTAAACGGTGGTGCTTGTGACTGGAAAGATGGAGTTTCAGCTGATTCTTTGGATTATTCCATTCACTTCTTTGGAAGTAAAACAGAATCCAGAAACATGATTAGGTCAAAATATCATCTAGGGACTGAAGCACTGCAAGGACACTAAGGTTCCAGACATATTCTTTCATCTTCACAGGTTATTTTAAGTTTCATTTAGTGTACATGATGTCAATTTGTTTAACCTTACAATGACTTAGAGCATAGTTCATAAAGTGACCTGCTCTTAACTTGGGCGATGATAGAAATAACTTTATGCAGTACATGGATAAACTTCATTTGTATAATTATGAGTTCTGAAGAATTTTAATAGTAAAATGTATCCATAACAAGAAGCCTATCTTAGTTGGGAGCTACAGCAGAACATCATATACTAGGTGACTTAACCGGTAACTATATCTCATGGTTTTGGAGACTGGAAGTTTGAGATCAGCATGCTAGCATGGCTGGATTCTTGGTCAAGGCTCTCTTCCTCATTATGTTCTCACAACCGTCACATATCAGAGAGAGAGCATGAGCTCCTATTTATCTTTTGAAATGGGGATTAATGTTATTATGAGGGACCTATCTCATGACCTAGTCTAGTCCTAATTACCTCCCACAAGCCATACCTCCAAATACTACCACAATGAGAATTAAGTTTTCAACAAATAAATTTGGGGGAATACAAGCATTCCATTCATTGTAAGGCTTATGATTTTTGGTTGGGGGGGGGGACTATGTGATATACAATAATTGCTTAGAATAAGACTAAAATTGACATCAATAATAGACCTCATTCATTAAAGAAACATACTGAAAACTTTACAGAGCAAACAAAATTTGCAAAGGTGATATTCAAATGACTGAAATTTGCACTGACTAAGAAACAGAGATTAGTTTGATTTGATCCACAACCTTAAGCCACTGGGAAACCAAACCACCTGCACATCTGTCGCATGAAGAATTCCCAGGGAGATGACTCAGGCTCCAGATGGACTCAGTGTGCTAATTCCTTACTCTGTGAACTCATTTTACCAAATATGATAAACTTCATGCTATGGTAATATAATCTTCCTGATAAAACAGATTTTCCAGTTTGTTTTATACTAGCCTTCCCTCCCTGCAGCCATTCCTGCCTGATAATGAATCAAATAAAATCACTATTTTAACATTTCTAGTCCTTGATAAAAAAACATTTTCCCAGTATTAGACATATGATAACTGTATGAACTGGCCAATATGCACAATTGCTCTTTATATATATTTCTAAGTAAGAATAAATATGTTTTTCCTGTGAGTTATTATGTTCAGAAATGTACTTAATTTAAAAATAAAAGATGTGTACTTTAGGTTTAAATGTAATCAATCTTTGGAAAATTGAAAATCTTAAAATATATACAGCTCCAGAGGAATAGCGTACTTTTTTTTTTTCTCTATTGTACTTAACTTAGAGGTCTTTTATAAGCTAAAAGAATGACATTTAGAATGATTGTATTGAAGGTCTACTTTCTTTCTTTTTTTTTTTTTTGGAGAGCTTTTTGCTACAGGGCACATGCACTCACCAGAGAGACAAAGAGAAACAAAGAGACAGAAAGTGAGAAATCACTCCCCAGGAGGGATGGCCACACCACAATCCCTTTGCCTCCATTATCCTCTTGGGATCTTGGGCACGCACACACACGTACCTGGCTAAATTTAAGTTACCGGGTCCGGGACTTGAACCGCGGTCAACTACATGGGAGTTCAGCAACATAGCCATTACGTTAACTGCTGGTCCCTTGAAGGTCTACTTTCTAGTTGAGAAGGTCTAGCAAAATCTAGGCATTCTTTTGAATGATTCATAACAAACTATGATACAGCTGTTTGCTACATATTATTCAGGTTTTATTTCTGTTTTCAATAGAAAATCAACTCTTTTAGAAATACTTCTGCCTGAAACCATGAATTTAATGACATTTTCTATTTATATAGACATTCTACTATGTTTGAAGTGACTACATACTGAAATAACTACTGGATAATTTTTAAGCTGAAGCTTAAGAATTATAACAGTTTTTAACAATCTTCTGCTTTTTGCTTTTCTTTTTTGCTATAGGACACAGGCACTTGCCAGAAAGAAAAATAAATCACTCCCCAAGGAGGATGGACACTCTGCAATCTCTTCTCCTCCACTCTCCTCTTCAGATTTCAGGCACACAAACCTGGAGTGATTTTCAAGCTACCAAGTCCGGGACTCAAACCACATAGCTGGCCATGTGGGATCCGGCTGCCTTAACCTCCATGCCACCTGCTGGTCCTAGTCTTCTTTTTAATGAAGTATTTTCCTCAATATTAGAGGCTATAATGAAATTTAAGAATTTAAAAATTATTTTTCATTGCCAGAGAGTATATGTGCTTGCTTGCTAGAGAAAGAGACAAAGTATGCCCTAATAGGGTGTGGTTATGTGAATATTCTCTTCCTTCCATTCCTCCATTCCATCAGGACTTTGGGCACAAGCAATGTGTACCTGCTATGTTCTTTAAGCTAATGGGGCCATGATCTGACCCACAGTTGGCTACATAGAATCCAGCTCCTTATGTCCAGTGCTTAATTACTATGCTATTGGGAAATCTCATGAGTTTTAACCTTAAAAATATTAGTTATTTGTCCAATTTAGTTAAATTAGCTATTCATCTAATTTCATTTTCTATAAACATTAAATTGCAATGCATGTACAGAGATTCTGACCAATTTTTTCTTTAATCTTTTTGCCATTATTATTTTTCTTTCCTTGACTAGCCAAATAAAACTTAAGCAAAACAAAACAAAAGAAAAACAAAAAACTTGTGGCATTATACTTCCTGGTTTTAAATTATATGATAAAGCTAGTAATCAAAACAGTATGCCACTTGCATAAAAACATACATATTCCAATGAACTAGAATGGAGCCCCCAGAAATAAACCCACACATATACAGTCAATTACACAACAAAAATGCTAGGAATATACAATGAGAAAAAATCATTATTTCAATAAATGGTGTGGGGAAAATTACATAACCACATGTGAAATAACAACAAAACAAAACAAAATAAATGAAATTGGATCCTTATTTTATACCAATAACAAAAAAAAGATCAGCTTAAAGTGGATTAAATACATAAACACAACACCTGAAATTATAAAGCTCCCTTTATGTCATTGGCCTTTTTTTTTTTTTTTTTTTGAGGTTTTCACTATAGGGCACATGTGCTTGCCAGAAAGAGAGAGACAGAGAGACAGAACGCGAGAAATCACCCCTTGGGGGGATGGCCACACCGCAATCCCTTCTCCTCCATTCTCCTCTCGGGATCTTGGGCATGCACACACACATATCCAGCATGAGTTTAAGCCACTGGGTCCGAGACTCGAATCGCAGTTGACTACATGGGAGTTCAGTAACATAACCATTACGCTAACTGCTGGTCCCTATGTTATTGGTCTTCACAATGACTTTTTTCTACATGACATCAAAAGCACAGGCAACAAAAGCAAAACAAGTGTGACTACATCAAATTAAAAATGTGAAGTTTACTAATAGATTGTATACATTCTTACCACACAAAAAACACACGCATACAAAGGTACTAAGCAAGGCAATAAATATGTTAATTATCTTGATTGCAGTAACTATTTTATAATATATAAATATATTAAGACATCACACTGTACAATTTAAATATATGTCATTTTACTTGCCAATACACATGAAATTGATAAAAATAAGAACATCATCAAAGTATTGAATCAAAGGAAGACCCATAATTGAGAGTGATTTGGAAATTAAATTAGAAACTACTTTACATTAGAAAATTGGGGACCAGCAGGTGGTTAAGGATGTTGGGTTCTCACATGGACCTGGTGACTTGCTTTCTCACTCAGGGGGCAGCAGGTAGTGTGGTGGTTGGGGGCAGTGGATTCCCATATGACTGACCAGGGTTCTAGTCCCAGATCTGGTGAATTGTTTTCTGGCTTTCTCACTTTCTCTCTCTCTCCCCTCCTCCCTCCGTCCCTCCCTCTCTGGTCAAATTGAAATAAATAAATGAATGGATAAAGTTAAATTTTAACTAATAATTCTTAAAAAAAAAAAGAGAGAAAGAAAAGAAGAAAGAAAGAAAGAAAGAAAATTGAAGCATAGACCTGAAAGAGCAAATGATGATGTTCTAGGACAAAGTGAAAAGAAATTAAGTTTATGGTATAAAAATTACTGGGTAGAATTAATAAACATTTGTAGTAAAAATGTTCCATTTTAGTCAACATTATCTTGAACTAGGGTCATGGCAGAGGTAATGGGAAAAAAACAGAGCAGATATGTGACGTATTTTGAAGTTAAAATCAGCAGAAATTGCAACTGGAAAAATTTAAGGGGAAAATCAAAGATGATTATGGATTTCAAACCTGGATTACTGAAGAAGACTAATGTCATTAAAAGAAATTAGGGAGGCAAAGTGCAAAGAGAGGTAAAAGTAAAATACATATCTTTTTTCAGTCATTTTCTATAAAATAAAAGTTACAAGTAATATAGAAATCTACACTTTTAAGGATTAGGCCAATATTTTGGGCTAGTGTGCATGTGATTTCTAGCTTTTATTTTATTTTGCTTTGTTTACCAAGGAGGAAAAATGATATAGATAAACAAAATAGTTTAATAATGAAAAGCAATTGATGTCTATCAGTGAACCTATAATCTCTAGTCTCACCTGAACTAACATGGTACCATGAAAAATAATTTAATAAGCATCAAGAACAATATTTTTATTGAGTCTAACTTTTGTTTTTATGCTTCGTCTTATGGAAAGATTACATCAATTCCTTTCTGAAAGCTATGACTTCTACAGGATTTGTGGTTTTGACCTGAGTTTCTTTTGTCATGAAGCCTATACAAAAAATATACAGCTCAGACAGTTTTTAAAGTTTCCGTTTTTTTCTTCCAAAACTTGAACCAGAATATTGGAACTAATAATCTGTAACTGGTATCTCGCGCCTCTGGCCTATGTATCTGGCAGCTCTTCTGCTTCCGCCATGAAACCATAAGCCACAGAATCGATCTAGCAGGGTATCTGGGACAGAAACAGTTGCAATAGTGTCTTGGGTTCCCTTTCTGTACTTTTTTCTTTTCTGAACCTGCTTGTCTGTTGGTTTGTTCTGTAGGAGTGAGAGGTTTCTCCCAGACCAGGCCCTCGTGCTGCAATCCACCCTCGGGCTCAGCCAGCCTGGATCACGGGCACACCAGTACATGCCAGGCACACACTGGGAGGTCCCAGGCTGCAAACCCATGATCTTCCCATGGGGACCAGCCACTGTCTGACCCTCTTTTGTTTTCTCCTCTGCCTCTGTGGTTGCATTGATTATTTTTATTTTTAAATTTGCTATAGGGTGTGTGCGCTCATCAGAGAGATTGAGAGAAGGACAATGAGAAATCACCCCCAAGGGGAGATAGCCACAGCCACACCAAAATCCTTTCTCCTCTACTCTCCTCTTGGGGTTTTGGGTACATACACACACACACACACACACACACACACACACACACAGGCCAAGTGTGCTTTCAAGTCACCAGTCTGAGACTTGAATGGCCATGTGTGATCCAGACACCTTTACCACCACAACATCAGCTGTCCCTCACTTGTACTCTTTAAATTTAATTTTTTCACATATGTAAATTAAAAATTGAAACGTTTTTTCTTGCATGTTAGTGCATTTGATGAGCTGCATCATACTAGTGGTTAATATTATAGACCCAATAAGTAGATGATATGTTCTGCCACATTACAGCTAGTTATCCTTGGGGAGGTCATCTTCTCAGACTTCTCCAAAAAATTGGAATAAAAAAGACATCGATCATACTCAACATTCAAAATCTATTTACCCATGATAAGCCAGGCACTATTCTAGATTCTTAAAGGTTATAGGATTATATGAGACAATACATATGAGTGGTCAGTTGTACCACTGTGCCCACCATCAGTGCTCTCTTGCAAGGCTTTTCTACAGCTCTTACCATTGCCAAGCTCCTTGTAAGTGGAGAATAATTTCCTGCCCCCCTATTAGGCTTGACCACATGACTTTCTCTAATAGACCATGTCCCAGTAAAAGTTTTAAGTACTTTTTATTTCCCCCAACTTGACAGCAGAATGCTTCAGATAAGGACTTGATCCTTAAGCTATGGTATTAGGCAGGACATATGGTACAGAGATACATAGCTGTAAACTACAGATACGTAGATATTAGCTCTGTAACTAAGTATGAGCAAGAAATAGATATGTAGCTGTTAGCTCTGTAACAGAGTATGAGTAAGAAATGCACATACCATTGCTATTGCTATTCTGTGTCAACCCACACACTTGAAAATGAGAAATAGATGTTTGTGGTTTAACACCACTGAGATCTCTTTAAACAAAAGCTGACTTACATGACATTATATGTTGCACATAAATATACTTAGTACTTTAGTAATAATAAGAAGCTAAAATATATAGTTAAAGTATATAAAACACACTAAAATATGAACATATTTCTATCTTTCTATTTACTTACCTTTCCACTCACCAAATATTTATTGAGAACTACCATGAGCCAGACACTTAGCTGCTAGAGGTCAGTGAGTGGGTAATATGTCTCTCACACACCGCAAACATTATTATGAAAATAAAAGCTTTATAAGTGTTACACGTATTCTTTAAAAAGTATAATAACCCACATAATGCATGGGTAAAGAAAACTCCAAATAAGGAAGACATGACAGGTGTTCAGTGTTCCAAGAAGGCTTCACTAAAAATGAAACTTTTGAGCAGAGCCCAAAGGAAGTAAGGGAGTCAAGTGGCATCTGAGGAAAGCATATTTCAGGTGGAAAAGCCTTGATCCTAAACTGGCTGGAGTTCTTAAGGATTATTTAAGATAACTTGGTAGTTGATAGAAGTGAATGAGGGGCACAGAGGGGAAAGTGGAGTCAGGAGGTATGAGGGAGACAGACATTTATTTCTTGAGAGCTATTAGAAGTTTGATTTCTGCTCTGAATGAGATAGAAAGTCACAGAAAAAAAGCTCAATGATCAGGTAACATGATATTAGCTAAGTTCAAAAGGATCATTTAGGCTTCTGATAATACAGTGTTGAAGGGTAGAAGCCAAGGAATCATTTCAAAAGAAATTGTGATAATCCATGCAGAGACACTTCTGGCTTAGACCAAGGGTAGTACTGAGAGTGATGAGGAGTGACTCATTCATAGATCTCAAGCTAACATCTCATCGGATTTGCTCATATGGCATAAACAACTAGGAAAAAAAAAAGAAAAAAAAATTGTCATTTGCTAAAAGAGGGAGGCATGAATGAGTGGTGGGATTGGGGGGCAGTTGGTAATCATGAATTAGCTTTTAGACATTGAGAAATAAGGGTAAACTTGTTCCTTTTTGGCTTCCTTTGTGTTGACCTTCCAGAGAGGGATTGGACTTCCTGCAGTTCTGTGGAAACCACTAGACAGAATGGTGAATGTAATCAATCCTGCCAGACTACTGCAGTGGAATGGAGGATCAGAGGGGAATTACCCAGCTACAGTCAAAAGGATTGAGTCCCCTGATTATGCCTGGGGAGAGGCTAGTGCTCCTCTGTCCTTGATACTGAGGTGATAAAACTGGCCTGAAGGTTAGGTTTTCATCAACTGAGAATGCTGCTGGGTCCCTGATCACTCTAGAAAGAAGACTGTGCTCTTTCTTGATGTGCAATTTCAGAGCCTCCAGTCTGAATGCTGGGTCATAGTCCAAGAGTTTGATATCTAAATCTAGAGTTTATTAGATCCCTGTGTACTGACCCGAACAAAATTTCCCCAATAGTACTAAATCCTGGGCTGTGTTCATTGTAGTTATTTTCCTTTATTATCTTTGAGATGTCTATTTGACACCCAGGTTGAGACATAGATTGTTAGTATTTAAGTCTGGAGTTCTAGAGAAACATTGGAGATGGAGATATAAATCTGAGAAACATGTATTAGTTGTTTCTTTGCTTGTTTGTTTAAATTGACAGGTAAAATTGTGTTCAATTTCTGAACAAAACATGTGTCTTGAAGCATATGTACATTATGAAAGAACTAAATCTGCAAATTACCTCACATAGCTACAATTTATGCATTTGAAATGTGTCATGACGAGAAGACTGAGTCTGCCATGAATGCTGATATCTAGTGCTTTCAGGGAATAAATAAAGATGTTCTGCTGAGAAGACAGCAGAAGACCCCAGAAGAACGCCCTCTATCTTTCTCTCTGTCTCTCTCTCTCTCTGTCTCTGTCTTTCCATTTTCTAAATTTTTTCTTTTTTTTAAATTTTTTTAAGGTAAAGTATTGGCTCTGAAATTCTCCTTTATCTTGGTAAGAATGCCCTCTACTTTCACCCTCCCATTTAGGAAAGGCAAAAAGGGCAAGCCAGAAGATTGAGTCTGCTATGAGAGCTGGGATCTAGTGCTTTTGTGTGGCATGCATTTTCATTTTTTGTTATTTTAAATAAATAAATAAATAAATCATTGTTTGTTTGTTTTTCTTTTCTCTTTTTTCTTTCTCTCTTTCTCTGATTTTTTTTTAATCCTTTTTCTTTTACCTCATCACTTTGCTGCTCAGCCTCTGCACACTGAGGGTCTAAACAGGTCTAAGTGAAAATTAGCCAAGCATCCCAATACTATTAGGGTCAATATATTCCTCAATTACCACTGAATCTTCAACACAAAGTGAGAATAATGGAACGCCAAAGAGTTTGCAGAACACCTCCTCCTGTGTACCTCTGATCGCTCAGGTTGAACTTCTAGAAATTAGGAAGAAATGAATAACCAATCAGATGACTAGAAATCACTGCAAAGACAGAAGACATATGAGAAACCAAGAATATGCCTCTCCCCCAAGGGGAAAGAATAACTCCTCTTCATCCACAGATAGTACAATGGAACTCTCATGGAAATGTCCGATAAAGAATTTATAATATTCATAATGACAAAGCTAACAGAGATGGAAGAGAAGAAAGACAATGAACACCAGAAGAAAAGAGCTAATGGGTTCCAGAAGGTAAAGACATTCTTGAGAGAGCTGAAAGAGGAAATACACACCATTAAAAAAAAATCAAATGGGACTGTTGGAGATGAGGACTATAATATAGGAAGTCAAAACCTCCATTGAAAGTATTAAAAGCAGACTAGATCATAGAGAAAATTGAATCTCAGATGTTGAGGATAGAATCACCAGACTAGTAAAATCCACCACAAAGAATGAGAAAATAGCCCCCCAATAATAAGAATAATGAAAAAGAAATACTAGTTACCATTAAACATCCAAATATCTGGATCATCAGTATCCCAGAAGGAGAAGAGACTAATATGAACTAATATTCCATGAAATCCTGTAAGGAAACTTTCCAAACCTAGAGAGACATTCAAAGATCCAGACCCAAGAAATACAAAGGACCCCAAATAGGACCAACCCAAGAAGATCTTCTCCAAAACACATTATAGCAAGATTGACCAAAACCACAGACAAAGACAAGATACTAAGATTGGCAAGAGAGAAATATCAAGTTACCTACAAAGGATATCCCATAAGGCTAAAAGTGGACCTTTCATTGGAAACAATGTGAGCATGGAAAGAATGGAAAAATATACTCAAAGTGATGAGTGAAAAACAATTTCAATGAAGAATACTATATCTAGCAAGATTATTCTTCATATGGGAAGAGAAGACAAGAACATTCTCAGATAAACCAAATCTTGAAGAATTTACCAACACCAGATCAGTTCTCCAAGAAGTTCTGAAAGGAGTGCTATCTCAGGAAAACTCAAGTCAGATACACAGAAATAAGAGTTCAAAAACAACTAAGAAAATGGCCAACTTAATGGTAGGGACAAGTTCAGAGTTGTATGTCATCTTTCGTAATTTAAACGGAAAGATAGAGCCACAACAGAAGATAGATTAAGTATATGAGTCTGAAGTGAAATAGAATTTTATGACTTTTGACTAAAACATTACTTATCTTTTTCTATGCTGTATCTTCCAGAGTTAAAGATTTTTATCTTCTCTTGAGTTGTGGACAGGTCCATATACCTACTATTTGAACAGAATCCTAGCCTGTTTCCTGGCTTTAAGTCTTAAGCAAAGTTCTCTTAACATTTCTTGATTTTAATTTATTAAAGCTAAAAACGCTTTTCTTGACATTAAAAAATATATTAAAAAATAAATTAAATTAAATGTGTCATGACTTTCCCTAGACCTAATATTTTTATGATGAGAATACTGCATAGGCACTTTTTTAAGACTTTTCAAGTATGGCCTATATTGTTAACTATAATTACCATGTTTTATAATACAGCTATTGCACTTAACTGTTATTTGCCCAAATATGTTGTATTCTTTGACCAACATCTCCTCAACTATCACTCCCTCTCACCCACCTCATCTCCTGGTAACCATCATTCTATTGTGTCATCAGTAAAGTCATGCATTTTTGCATAGAAAAACATGTCATGACTTTCTCAACAACTAATACTTTCTATTATTCTATGAGCTCTCCTTTTTTAGATTCTACATGTAATTGAGATAATGCAGTATTTGTCTTTCTGTACCTAGCTTATTTCATTTAATACAATGTCATTCAGATTCATCTTTGGCTTCACAAATACCAATATGTTTTTTTCTTTTTTATGAATAAATAGTACTTCACTGTGTATATTGAACACATTTTCTTATCCATTCATAGACATAAATTGATTCTATTTCTTGACTATTGTGAATAATACTACCATAAACAGGGGACTGTAGATATCTTTTTGACATACAGACTTCATTTCCTTTGGAAATATTCAGTAGTTGGATTGCTGGATTGTATGGTAGTTCTACTTATTTTTTTTTTTAAAGAAGTTTTTGCATTGGGGTGTGTGTACTCACTGAAGAGAGAGTGAGAAGGAAAGACAGAAATCACCCCCCAGAGGGGATGGGCACAGCACACTCCCTTCTCCTCCATTCTTCTCCTGATATCTTGCGTATGCGCTCACAAATGCCTAGCATGTTTTCAAGTCATCTGGTTCGGGACTCGAACCGTGGTTAAACATGTGGGAGTCCAGCAACAGAACCACTATACCATCTGCTGGCTCCAAGTAATTATTTTCTTAATATTATGAGAACTTTCAGGGACCAGCAGTTAGCATAATGGCTATGTCACTGGACTCCCATGTAGTAGACCGCGATTCTAGTCCCGGATCCGAACTCACTCCGGGCACGTGTGTGTGCATGCCCAAGATCCCAAGAGGAGAATGGAGGAGAAGGGATTGCGGTGTGGCAATCCCCCTGGGGTGATTTCTCGCTTTCTGTCTCTCTGTGTCTTTCTGGCGAGCGCATGCGCCCTATAGGAAAAAACTTCTAAAAAAAAAAAAATATGAGAACCTCCATACTGCTTTTTATAATAGTTATACTAATTTACACTCCCACCAACAGTGTGCAAGGGCTATTTAATGGAAATAAATTAAAAATATGGAAATTGTTGAAAGCAATTCTTGGGAATATTTGAAGTGTAGCCCAAGAGCAAAACATCACTAAAGGTAATTGAGAAATTAATAAAGTTTCTAACACTTGTAATTATAAGACAACCAGATTGATTATTACAATTCTTAAATATGATGAAATTAGAGTTTAAATTACAACCTAACATTTGCATGTAGTAAAACACAACAGATTCAAACTTCTTTACCATGTTTATAAAGACCTTAAGACTAATTACAAGCAAGGATTGGGACTAGCAGGTGGCATAATGGCTATGTCGTTGGACTCCCATGTTGTATATCATGGTTCAAGTGCCGAACCCAGTGGCTTAAACTCACGTGGGGCACATGTGCGTGCATGCCCAAGATTCTGAGAGAGAATGGAGGAGAAGGGATTGCGGCGTGACCATCCCCCCTGGGGGGTGATTTCTCGCTTTCTGTCTCTCTGTCTCTCTCTGTCTTTCTGGTGAGCACACATGCCCTATAACAAAAACCTCTCAAAAAAACAACAGCAACAACAACAAAAAAAAGCAAGCAGGAACCAGCAGTTAGTGTAATGGCTATGTCGCTGGACGCCAATGTAGTCAACCACGGTTCCAGTCCCGGACCTGGTGGCTTAAAACTCACGCCGGGCGCGTGTGCGTGCGTGCCCAAGATCCTGAGAGGAGAATGGAGGAGAAGGGATTGCGGCATGACCATCCCCCTGGGGGATGATTTCTCGCTTTCTGTCTCTATGTCTGTCTCTGTCTGGCGAGCGCATGCGCCCTATAGTGAAAATCTCTCCAAAAAAAAAAAAAAAAGCAAGCAAGGATTTACAACAACGTTTTCCAAAGGTAATAAACTTGAGAAGCAGAATAGAAAGAAGACATTTTGGAATATTTATAGAAATAAAATATTGATTTCCTTGTCAGTTCTTCTGTCAGTTCTTCTAAATAAACAGATTTGGAAATATTAGCATATTGAAATCTCTTACCAGGGTAGAGAGTACAGTCCATGAATGACAAATCATCAATTGCAATATCTCCAGTGAATCCATTTCCAACTGAAGCCTCCACCAAAATCTAAGACAAATATAAAAAATTTGTTGATATTGTGAAGGAAATTTATTATGTGACCATTGAGCTAAAAAAAAAAAAAAAAAAGTCAGAATTGACCTAAAAGCAACTTTTTAATTATTATAAAAACACATTGCAGTGGGACTAGCAGATGGTGTAATGGTTACATCCTTGGACTCCTACATAGTCAGTCATGGTTTGAGTCCCAGGTGTGGGGGCTTAAAACTCAAACCAGGCACATGTGCATGCATACTCAAAGTCCCAAGAGGAGAATGGAGGAAAAGGGACTGTGGCATGGCCATTGCCCTAGGGGTGATTTCTCACTTCCTGTCTCTCTGGAATGTGCATGTGCCCTATTGCAAAAAATCTCTCTCTGAAAAATAACACATTGCTATCTTCTCCAGAAGGATTATTTCGACTCTTCTTGAATGCCTCCAGCAACAGGAATCTCCATGCCTTACTGGGCTCATTAGACCTGTGTAATTCATTCTTTCTGATGAGTTTCAATTTTCTGAAATTTCAATGCCAGATAGATAATTAATTCCCTGTAAGTTTCTTTTTAAAAACTGTTCATTTTATTTACCATTATTATTATTATTTTTTTTTATTTGCTACAGGACATGTGTGCTTACCAGAGACATGGAGGCCGGGGAGGTGGGGGCGAAGAAAGAGAAAGTGAAAAAACAAGCAGTCAGGTCTGGGACTTGAACTACAGTTGGCCATGCGGGAGTCCAGTGCCTTAACCACCAAGCCACCTGCTGGTGCCAGCTTCCCTATATGTTTCAACATTTAGTTCTAGATTTGCTTTGTTTCCTTCTGATCTTTAAGTATTGGAAGGCAAATGATTGCCCCTATTCCCGCCATTGCCTTTGCCCACATAATTCATCTGCTTCCTAAATTAAACTTCCTCATGCTTCTGGAAACCCAATTTTCTACCAGAGTTACGTGCTAGGATGTGTATTTTCAAAGGCTTTAAAATTTTTCTCACACACAGACCTTATTCTCTAACACTTTATGAAATTGGCTAATCATTATTAGATCCCTTTCAGAGCCACATTAATCACAGTGAACTCGGATGACAATTGTGCTGTTACAAGGATGCAATTCCACCAAAACTCCAGTAAAATATGAAATACTGACAAACCACTACAGTAGATGGCAGATTGTGATTAGGGCTGAGATTTACTATAATAGAATTAATCATGATGAATTATTTTAATACTTATGCAAATGTGTTGCATACTTACTAAGACTCTTGCTGTAATTTAATAATAAAGAACTTCAAGCAAACTCTGACTTAAGAGAAATGCATGTTTTACCACTATTATATGAACATGTGTTTTCACTTAATTTTTCCTCACCAGCACTTTATGTAGGATTTAAAAATTCTATTTCATTTTTTAAGTTCTCTCCCTCCATCAAAAGTTATCCCAGACATGGGGCCAACAGATGGCATGGTGGCATGGACTCCCACTTGGCTGACCATGGTTCGAGTCCTGGACCTGGCAGCTTGCATTCTTGTTTGTCTGTCTCTCTCTGGTGAATGTACGTGCCCTGCAGCAAATTAAAAAATTATAATAATGATCAATAAAATAAAATAAATAATTCTTTTATTTTTTAAAAAAACTATCACATGCATTGATGCCCTAGTTGAAGGAGAGAATTTTTAAAGGTCAAATTACTGACCTCAAACCTCTTGACATCTTCCTCAATTTTGCAGTCTTTATTGAGAACTACCAGGATTTTCTCACTGATTTGTCAATTAAAATTGGAAAAGGTATACGCATCTGACTATTGGGGAGAGTCTACCTGATATCGTCTGAAGGCCATTTCATGGTTATATACAGAAAGTGCCCTGCTGCTTTACAATGAGCAACTCCAAATACAAATTGTGCCCTCCTTTTCATTGTTATAATTGAAAGACAGAAAGAATAAATACAATTGTAGAAAACAATGCTCAGTAAAAAACATGTACTTAGTCTCTGTAGACAAAAAACAGAAGTCTAAATTTAGCAGAGCATACTAAAAGAAAATATCTTTTGCATTATAGAAGAAAGACTAATTTGGTAAACAAGGGAAAAGGCATAAGAAAAGATAAATTAATTCAAAATAAGTGACTTGCATCAATATGTGTATATCCCACTGTAATACACCACAGGACATGCTAATAATCAGCTCAGCAAAAGCTGAAAGATAAAGGAAAAACTAGAGAAAACAAGAATAAGCACTATGGTATAACCATGTTGCTCGTGATTATCCCTAGTTTATTAATAGAGAGAACACTGATATCACAATTCCAAAGTTTATGGAAAGTACAATTGTTGTACATATAAACATATGTAAGCTAACCTGAAGAATAGATACACGTATATAAATAGCTCCATTCTGGTACATCAGCTCAATTAGTATATTCCTTTTTTTTTTTTTTTTTTTTTTTTTAATGGTCACACATTAAAAAACTGGCTATTTATGAAATTACAGATGAAATTCTGTAACCCAGAGTAGATCATACCTGTTTACACTAAAAGGGTGTAAGCATAAGATTTATTTCTTTTGAGAACCAGCAGTTAGCGTAATGGCTATGTCGCTGAACTCCCACGTAGTCGACTGCGGTTCGCGTCCCGGACCCGGTGGCTTTAAAACTCACGCCAGGCGCGTGTGCGTGCGTACCCAAGATCCCGAGAGGAGAATGGAGGAGAAGGGATTGCGGCGTGGCCATCCCCCCTGGGGGGTGATTTCTCGCTTTCTGTCTCTCTGTCTCTCTCTGTCCGTCTGGCAAGCGCACGCGCCCTATGGCAAAAAAAAAATTCTCTCCAAAAAAAAAAAAAAAAAAGATTTATTTCTTTTGGAATTTACTTTATATTACATGACAAGCATTTTTTTTTTGTTTTGTTTTGTTTTGTTTTCTATTTTTTCTTTTTTTTTTTTTTTTTTGGAGAGGTTTTCGCTATAGGGCGCGTGCGCTCGCCAGACAGACAGAGAGAGACAGAGAGATAGAAAGCGAGAAATCACCCCCCAGGGGGGATGGTCATGCCGCAATCCCTTCTCCTCCATTCTCCTCTCGGGATCTTGGGCACGCACGCACACGCGCCCGGCGTGAGTTGTAAGCCACCGGGTCCAAGATGCGAACCGCTGTCGACTACGTGGGAGTCCAGAGACATAGCCATTACGCTAACTGCTGGTTCCCCATGACAAGCATTTTGATACTGCTTCTATTAGAATTCTGTGTCAACTATTTCAAGGAAGAAGACAACTGGGTCTTGCTCTAACGCAATGTAATCCTAATTTTAATAAAAATATCTTTAATGTGCCACGTTTCAAATGTTAGCATTCTTGAGACTTAATGAACAATAATTATTATTTATTTAGAGAGAGTTTTGCCATAGGGCACATTTGCCTGCCAGGGAGACAGAGAGAGAGAGAGAGAGAGACAGAAGGCAAGAAATTACCCCCTGGGGTGGGTTGTGGCACAATCCCTTTTCCTCCATTCTCCTGTTCAGATTTTGGGCACACAAGCACACGTGCCCAGTGTGAGTTTTAAGCCTCTGAGTCCAGGACTCAAACAGCAGTCAGCTCTGTGGGAGTTTAGTAACGTAACCATTACGCCATCTGCTGATCCCCAATAATTACAATTTAGATATTAAACTATAAATTTCTACTAATAACTGTGGTCTTTTGTATACCAAGTCATTTTTTAAAAAAAGTTTTTTTAATAACAAATCATACCTCATGTACAAAGTTGTGAAAGCTGAAGTTTAACTCTACTTTTGCTCTATAGGCATCTAATTAAGCATTATAAACTTATCATGAGAAACTAGTGCTAAGAAAAGGATCCCCAAAAAGAACAAACCCAGGTCGCTTTATTCTGGGAAATTCGCTCTCATTTCTGTCTCTCCCCCGCCCCACCCCCACCCCCCTTAAATAGAAGGATATTAAAACAGAAATGCTAAACACTATATGCAAGACAGTATTGCCATTCTGAACATTAGGGAAACCACATTTTATCCCTAAGTTCCATTAGTACCTTACTGAATGGCTTTAATGGGTAATTGAAAATTCAGTTTAATCTAAACGGCCTGCCTTATCTTAGAAGCCAATTCTACTTACATTAGAACTATCACTGGCTTGGCAATTTTATGAAGTAAAACCAGCTCTTCTTTGTTGTTCTTTTCATGAACTGCTTCAAGCTCCAAATAAAGATGGAGTGGTCTCGCCAGCTACAATATATTAAAAAGTCTAGGCTCACACATAAAGCTCTAGGGACTTGTCTGATCTCAATCTCCCATATATTTAAGAAACTGAATTATTGACCCAAAATTTTAAATGATATGGAAACTATTGTCATCACACACATATTCACTCACACTCTCATTTTAGGCCCTGTTAAGTCATAAGGGAAATAAAATTACTTCAGCTTGTCACCTACTTTCCAACTAACTACTATGTATTTAAATAAATGATACAAAATTTCAATATATCTATTCTTGATATTAATGCATCTTCATAAAGATACAAAAGAAAGAAATTCTTGTTTATCATTTGTAAGTGTGTATATTCTATATGGAGCAACTGGCTGGTGGAAAGCCAAACTGGAAAGCCATTTTGGAAAGTGATTTGGCAGTTTCTTTTCTATGTAATTATTTATTTTATTTTATTTATTATTATTATTTTTAGTTTGCTATAGAGCACATGCACTCACCAGAGAGAGAGAGAGAGAGAGAGAGAGAGAGAGAGAGAGAGAGAGAGAGAATGTGTGTGTGTTTGAGTGCAAGGTGCCAGGTCCAGGACTCAAACTGCAGTTGATCATGTGGGAGACCAGCAGTCCAACCACCAGACCACCTGTTGATCCCAGCAGTGTCTTATAAAATTAAACACACACTTTCAAATAATGTGGCAATTATACACATAGGCATTTTGCTTACCTAAAAGAAATGAAAATGTATTTGAACAAAAATCCATTTATGAAGCTTGTACAAACTTTACTTATAATCACCAAAAGATGGAAATAACCCAAATATCCTTCAAGTAGTGAACAGATAAGCAAATCATGGTACACCTGCATAATGGAATATCACTCAGCAAAAAAAGAGAACAAACTAATGACATATAGAACAACAGCTATGAGCCTAAAATGTCTAGATGAAGTGGAAGAAGCAAGACTCAAAGACTATATACTTTATTAATTTACTTATATGACATTCTAGAAAAATCAGAAATAAAGAAAAAGAAATTAGATTTGTGTTTCCAAGGGCTGAGAGTACAAGTAGGGTACTGACTAAGTAAAGGAATGGGAATTTGGGAAGAAGGACGACGGGAATATTTTCTATCTTGGTTGTGATGGTAATTATGCAAGAATACATAGGTTTTAAAATTTGTAGAACTGCACACCTAAACGGGATGACATTTACTTATGTAAATTATCCTCAAAGAATAAAGAAAAAATCATTTAAGTTATATTTACTACTATTAATAGATATGGTTACTATTTTTTAAAATATATTTTAAATTTTCCAGAAGGTATGTGTACTCACCAGAGAGAGAGCAAGCAAGAGAAAGTGAGAACACACCTCCCCATGGGGGTGTGGTGGTCACCCCACGATCTCTTCTTCTCCACCTCTCCCTCCTTTTTGAATTTTGAGCATATAGGCACATGCACCCTGCATGTTTTTCAGGCCACTGGGTCTGGGACTTAAACTACATAGTTAGCCATGGGGAATCCAGCTGCCTCAAATACCCTGCCACTGGCTGGTCCAGCTTATTTACTATTTCACTTTTTTTTTCTATATTGCTAATTTATTGCATGACATTTTATAACTAGCAGAAGTAATCTCAAGCATCTCAATATTTTTTAATTCAACTATGAAAAAAACTTCCCTTGTTATCCATTACTGATTTCCAGAAAACTAGTATTTATGATTTTCCTTACACTCCTCAATGAAGTCCACTTTTTACTTTTTTTTCATAATTAAAAGTGAAGAAACAACGTGAATTAAAAGAATCTCTGTTTTAGCCTGTTTCTACAAACCTGACTAAAAAGTGAAACAGTTACATTATTAAAACACATTCAGACAACTATCCGGTTTTTTGCAATATAACCTACAATTTATTTTTTAGCGATTTATTTACATTTAATCATTTTATGTCTTTATAGCATACAATATGATTTTTCAAAGCATACAAGCATAGCATGTCAAACAAGTCAAAAATATTTCTGTATATATCATTCTCAACAGATAACTTCTCACCTGTGAGACTGTTAGAATTATTTTATATGCTCCTTCCTCCCACTCTGTTTCCACCACCTCCTGTACAGTCTCTGGTAGCTACACTTGCTGTCTCTGCTATTCATATCTTTCAATCTGTCAGTTTCTGCCATAAAGTACAGACATATAGTATACATTGAGTGGGGAAATACAATATCTGTCTTTCAGAGTCTGACTTCCTTCACTTCACATTAGATCTTCCATATCCTTTCACTTTGGATCAAATGTGAAGGTCTCAGTTTTCATGACTGAGTAGGATTCCACATTGTATATGTATCACATTTTTTCAATCCAGTCATGCCTTTGTGATCATTTAGATTGATTCCATGTCTTAGCAACTGCGAGTAATGCTTCAATAAATACAGATGTGCAAATACATTTCTGACTGTTTTCCTATCCTTTGGGTCAATATGCAGGAGTGATATTACTGGGTCTCATGGTAGCTCTATTTGTAAGTGCTTGAGGAATCTCTATATTGTTTTCCACAGTGGCTGTGCTAATTTACATTCCCACCAAAAGTAAAGGAGGGTTCTCTTTTTACCACAGCCTCACTAACACTAGTTCTTTATTTTTTGAACATAGCCATTCTACCTGGGTTAAATGATATCTATTGTTTTCATGTGGTTTTGATTTCCATTTCCCCTATGAAAAGAGATATTGAACATTTTTTTCAAGTTTTTTTGGCCATTTGTATGTCTTTCTTGGAAATTTTTATGTTAATTTTATTTGTCAATTTTTAATTGCATTATTTGTTTTTTCCAAGTAAGCTTCTCCTTTTTCTTTTTTTCTTGAGAGATTTTTGCTATAGGACATGTGCACTTGCTAGAAAGACAGAAAGCAAGAAATTACCCCCCAGAAGAATGGCCACACTGTAATCCCTTTTCCTCCATTCTCCTCTCAAGATTTTGGGCACACACGTGCATGCACCTGGCATGAGTTTTAAGTCACCAGGTCCGGGACTTGAACCACAGTTGACTATGTGGGTGTCCAGTGATGCAACTATTATGCCATCTGCTGGTCCTGCAAGGAAGCTGTTTTAGTTCCTTATGTATTCTGGGTATCAGTCCTTTATCTAAAGCAAGTTTGCAAATAGTCTCTCCCAAATATTCTCACCCAATATAAGGATTATATCTTCACTCTGATTATTGTTTTCTTTCCTGTGCAGAAGCCTTTTAGCCTGATATAGTCCCTTAACCTACAATTCTTGTAGGCACCTAGAAAGGCAGCCTGAAATATCAAACTTTTCAGGCTAATACTTAAGGAGATATTAGCTAGACTCAATATAAAATGGTTTTAAATCATCTTTTAAATTGTTTAACCATCTTTTGAACTGACTCACCCTGAAACCAATTTCTATAAAATAAAACTCAGATTTTGTCTTAGTAATTTTGTTTCTGTGTTCATATTACCTACACAAAACAGAGAAGAATAACAGGTGCTTTTCAATTATTATAATAGACATATGAAACCATCTGTCATTAAACATGGGCTATAAAAGCCATAGTTAAACTGTGCAAGAAGCTGGGAACAGAAATAGATAATAAAAATAAAACTTTGGTAGTAGGAAAGATGAAATAAAATTCTGGGATAGATAAGTAGGTCAAGTCCTATAAGAGGATTACTTTTTAAAAATCTAATATTTACCTAATCTGACTGAGTTCTTATTTGGGGGGGAGGAAGCATTGCTTTTTCAATTTTTTGTGGATCATTTGGCATTATATTTCTTAGCTAATTTTGTCCTTATGAAATAAAGCTTGCTACAAATTTTTGAATCCTAAAATTAAAATGAATGTCTTCTTAGGCATTTGGGTCAAGTGTTTCCATGTTTGCCAAGAAAAAAGTCATCCCATCCTTGAATATCTCACCACTTAGGCTAAAGACTGGACTCGGCTCACAATTTAATTTAGCCTAAACAGTACTCTCAAGTTACATAGGAGCCAACATTTAGTTTTAGAATTATTCAATTTTATTCATTATTATTTAATTTGCTATAGTGCATGTGCACTCACCAGAGAGAGAGAGACAGAGAGAGAGAGAGAGAGAGAGAGAGAGAGAAAACGAGAGAGAGAAAGAGAGAGAGAAAGTGAAAGAGAGAGAAAAAAATAAGAAAGTTGAGTCCTGTCAGGCCTGGGACTCAAACTGTAGCTGGCCATGTGTTAAGTCCAGCATCTTAACCACCACACCACCTGCTGGACCCAGTTGTCACCTTTTTAAAAGTAGGACAGTTTACAAGATACTGCTCCTCAGTTGCCTCAGCCCCCAGTATTCTAAAGCTAAGGCTAAATGCCAATTGCCATTTCTTATTTTACATTGGACCTAGTACTCTCAATTCATTCCCTTTGCCCAATTCCCATTGACATTTAGGTCAGAAACTATGGAAGGTCTGAGATTTTACTCTACTCTCAGGCTGACAAGTTAGCTTATTACCATTTCATACATATTGTCCCTCAGTATGTGCAGGGACTGATTCCAGAAACCTGCTGTAACCAAAATCCATGATGATTGGGTCTGTTATAAAAATTTGTAGTATTTGCATATAACCTGAGCACATCTTTCTGAATACCAACCCTCAGAGTGGGAGAATAGACTTGCAAACTCTCCTTTAGATAAGGGATGGATAACCAGAATATACAGGGAACTCAAGCAGCTTACTCAGAAAAAAAAATAATAATCAATCCAATAAAAAGATGGGCAAATAAGCTGAATGGACAACTCTCCAAAGACGATGTATAAACAGCCAAAAAGAATATGAATAAATGCTCAACACACCTTATGATAAGGAGATGCAAATTAAAACCACAAATAGATACTACCTAAGGGAGAATGACTAAGATTTTAAAAAATTAAAGAATGATAAGTACTGACAAGGCTGTAGAGAAAAGGGAGCTCTACTACACTGTTAGTGGGAATGTAAATTAGTATGTTCACTGTGGAAGAAAGTATGGAGATGTCTCAAAGATCTACAGAACTACCACATGATACACAAATCCCACTGTTGGGTATCTACCCAAAGGATAGGAAGGCACTCAGTTGGAAAAACACTTGTGCATCCATGTTTATTGCAGCATTATTCACATTAGCTAAGACATGGAACCAACCCAAGTGTCCATGAACAGATGAGTGGATTGAACAAGCGTGGCACATATACACTACAGAATACTATTCAGCCATAAAAAAAAAAAAGCGATCATGGCATTTGATACAAAGTAAATAAATATGGAAAATGTACTGCTAAGTGAAGTCAGCCAAACTACAAAAGAGAGGCACTGCATGTCCCCATTTAATGTATACCAAATGTCTGCACTTTATGGCAGAAACTGAAATATCAGATGATATAAAACCATGGAGAACAACTGTGGATACCACAGACAGTGTGGGAGAAGGGTGGCAAATGGCAGAGGGTGAGAAGGAGGCAATCAAGGTAGAGGGGAGTAAAATATATATATATATATATATATATATAAACACAAAAAAGTAATTCATTAGTTAAAAATAATTTAAAAGGACATACAAGTCAAAATTACAATGAGATACCATTGAACCCCAGTCAGAATTGCTAAGATTAAAAAAAAAAAAAATTAATGATAAGTGTTGGAAGGTTGTAGTGAAAAGAGGACACTCCTACACTGTTGGTGGGCTTGTAAATTAGTATGGCCACTGTGAAGAACAATATGGATGTTCCTAAACAACCTACAAATAGAACAATCATATGACCCAGTAACCCCACTCCTGGGTATCTACCCAAAGGATAAGAATACACTCAGTTGGAAAAACACTTGCACATCTATGTTTACTGCAGCTTTAAGAATTGATAAGATATGGAATCAACCCAAATGTCAAAGAACAGATGAATGGATTCAAAAGTGTGGCACATGTTCTCAATGGAATACTACTCAGCCATAAAAAGAAAATAATGAGACTCTGACATTTGATTGAAAATGTACGAATATGGAAAATGTAATGCTAAGTGAAGCAAACCAAACTATGAAAGAGGCATTATATGTCCCTAATTGATAGATACTGAATGTTTGCATTCGACGGCAGATTGGGAGGTATAAAATCATGGAGAGAAACCATGGGTACTAGAGACAGTGTGGGAGGAGGGTGGACAATGTGGAGCAGGAGAGAGGGGATTAAGGGGGGAGGAAAGCAAAACATTTAATGAACACGAAAATGGAAAATTATCTGTTGATGATAATGTGTAGGGTAATATCTTTAACAGAACTAATATGTAGTGTATGCATGCTGGGAAAGTTCATTTTGTAGGCTGTAAAGATGTACGGTAATTACATGTGAAAAAATAATAAAGGGAAAAAAGAAATGAACGCATTGAGAAATATCTGAGAATAAAATCATAAACAATAAAAACAAAAAAAGATCACCTCTAGATTTCTTATAATACCTAACACAATGCAAATGCTATGTAAATATTCACAATGAATTTTTAGTGAATGATGGCAAGAAAAAAATAATAAAGACTGTATACATTTGGTGCAGATGCAGCCAATATTTTTCACTCCAAATATTTTTGATCTATGACTGGTTGAACCCCCTGATGTGGCATCTGCAACAGGAGGGCAGATTGTACTTACAGAACAGACTAGATCCTGATTTAGAGGAAGAGCAAAAAGCAACAGCCAAAGAAATACATTCCATAATTCCCACAGGGCAACATAAGGAGGGCCAGATATTTACCCACTTGTGTGGTGGTGCACATGAGAAAGGACCATAGCCTGAGGAGGCTTTGGTTGTGGCAGGCACTGGCATATCTACCCGTCTTCTCCTCCAGGAAGAGGGAGATGGGTGGGAGGAAAGCTAATCTTTACCCTAGAATGCAGCAAATGTCTCAAGGTAAAGGCATTTATATGTGCCTTTCACTGAAAGGAGATACTATAAAGCACAAGAAATCCACAGAGAATTATCTCCCAACAGTGCAGTTAGATGGTGCTCCATTCATGAAATATTCCATTTGTGGGGACCAGCAGGGGACCTAGCAGTTAAGGCACTGGACTTTCACATGATTGACTATGGTTTGAATTCCAGACCTGGTGGCTTGAGACTTACACTTTGTGCATGCGTGCCCAAAATCCCAAGAGGAAAATGAAGGGAGGATGGTTTCTCACTTTATTTCCAGTGAGTACATGCAGCTTATAGCAAAAAAAAATCTCTCTCTAAAAAAGAATGATATATTCATCTGTGAAAGCACAATGGCCCCTTAATTCATTCCTAATGCATCTATAAGTAAAAATGTTTTGGTTAGTTCAGCCTCTTTTCCCCTTACAAAATGTCTCATTTCACATTACTCTAAACTGAAGAAGTCTCATTTGTTAAATTTTTCCAGAGACAGTCACCAACCTGCTGCTCACTCGGTTCCTGTCCCACCATCAAATCTTTTATTATTAGGCTTCTGCTGTGTGAAGAACAAACCAAACAAATAAATAATAAATGAAGACCATTGATATAACTGAGGAAATAAGGTCATTCAAAAGCTCACACGTATTTCTTTCTTTACATGTAATTCTTCCTGCTATTCTTGAGTGAAAGACAAACAACACACACACACACACGCACACGCACACGCACACACACACACACTCACCATCATCTCTAAGTATCCAGGTCAAATGGAGTTTTCAAAAGGTTTGCAGAACATAAAGATTATTTCAGCTACTTTTCTCTCTACGTTGTTCCATGCTCACGAAGAGCCAAAATTGGGATGTGTTTTGTTTTGGTTCCAATATATAACAGGATCTTTATGAAACTTGCCTAAGTGGATTTTTAAAAGGGATCAATGTTGATCAATTTGAAATGTATTTGCTATGTGAAACTCTGTAAATTCACATGCTATTTTAAAGCATTCTGTGGAACTCAAATACCACGTAACCTGTTTTACTTCTCATCTATTATTTGAATGAGAACAAACAGTTCTCAATTTCTCCAATCCTAATAGTCTATACCAAATGGTTTTGACTGGGAGTTAGTTTCAACTAAAGAAGAATTTAATTGAAAAAAGTCTGATCGAATTAGAGGAAAATGTGCAGAAAGTAAAACTACTGATTTGTAAAAATTCAGAAAATTTTATTTTATTTTTAATATTTACAAGTGATATAATAGGTATAATAAGATCTTTTTTTTTTTTTTTTTTTGGAGAGGTTTTTGCCACAGGGCGCCAGACAGAGAGAGACAGAGAGATAGAAAGCGAGAGATCACCCCCCAGGGAGGATGGCCACGCCGCAATCCCTTCTCCTCCATTCTCCTCTCGGGATCTTGGGCACGCACGCACACGCGCCCAGCGTGAGTTTAAGCCACCGGGTCCGAGACTCGAACCGCGGTCGACTACATGGGAGTCCAGCGACATAGCCATTACGCTAACTGCTGGTCCCAAGATCTTTTCTTTTTTTAAGAGAGATTTTTGCCATAGGGGGCATGTGCATACCAGAGATAGAGAGAGACAGAAAGCAAAAAAAAAAAAAAAAAAAAATCACCCACCAAGGGGGATAGCCATGCCACAATCACTTCTCCATTCTCCTCTAGAGATTTTGGGCATGCATGCACATGTGCCCGCATGAGTTTTAAGTTGCTGGGTCTGGGACTGAAACTGGTTGACTACATGGGAGTCCAGAGATGTAACTATTGCGCCATCTGCTGGTCCTGGTGTAATAAGATCTTAATGAAGTACCATATAATATTGTCCAAGTGACTGACTCATATATACCGGAATTAAATTCTCATTAAGAAGCATAGGTCTAAAATTTTAGGGAGAGGTCATTTTTTTTTAATTGCCAGAGGGCATTTGTGCTTGCCAAAGTGATACCAAGGGAGAGAAGAGGGAGAGAGAGAAAGGACCCCCACAACAGGGTGTGGTCATGCTGCAATCCCTTTCCTTTCCCTTTTTTTTTTCTTTTTTCTTTTGGTTTGGGATTTTTCTTATTTATTCATTTTTATTATTATTCACACTTTAAATCACTATACATCATTTAGATCGTGAAGAGACTTTACCCAGCATGATATACACCTCAGTCCGGCCCAGTTGAGACCACCACCCGCATCCTCCATTTCTCTATCCTGTCAGGATTTGGGCACACTCTCAAAGGTGCCCACGTGTTCTTCAAGCTCTTTGGTCTGAGATTTGAACTACAGTTGGCTACGTGGGATCTAGCTCACTTACCCACGAGAACAACCAACTAGGGTTGGGCTCTAAAATTCTTAAATGCCCTGTTTTTCAATCAATAGGCTAATTTTCATCCTCCATATCATTAAGATCATATTTAGAGAGAAAGGACTAGAATTCTATTGGGTTGTCAGAAACGTCATGATGTCTTTTTCTATGTTTTCCTATGCAAAAATGTGTCACGACTTTTCCAACAACCTAATATTATTTTAATACTCTTTTTACAAAAAGTTGTCGCATGTCCCTCAGTCTTGTGAAAGAAGGGAAAAGAGGCACCAAATCTACCTCTATGTGGCAATTTAAAACTGAGAACTAAACCAAAATACAAACAAAACAAATAGGCGATAGATTTAAATCCTAACAATAATCCACATTCACTCCTTGTTCTAGTTCAATATTCTATACTACCTACCCATTAGTGAGTGTGAATTAAAAATACCATTTGAAGTATTAGTGTAGATGCTACTTCCACAGGGAAGCTTGCCTTGACCATTTAAACTGAGCTATGTTCCTTGACAAACTTTTCATAGTTTTTAATTACATAAGTATTTGTACATTTAAATGTTTCTTTTCTCTAGGAGACATTAAGGAGAAGCTCCATGAGAATGCTCTGAGAACACACAGTCAGATGCATATAGGACCCAGTACAGGAACTAGCATACATACATATATGTATGTGTGTGTGTGTGTGTGTGTGTGTGTAAAAATGAAACATCAAATTAAAATCATTGATATTACTCTTGATGCTATATGTAACTTCCATGTGTCCCATAGCACACAGTGATCAGATAAACAAGTACGTGCAAAACATACTGATTTATCCTAGTATTTCACACTACCTTCCATCGAAATTACTGACAAATCTGCTTCTTTCTGCTTTTACAACTCTTCTATGGCTTCCAGCCCTGTCCCTGGATCCCAACTCAATTTCTACCTACATGCATATAGTTCTACCATGTTCTTCCTCCTTTTGTCCATTCCTAAATTTACGTATGTTTGCATTTCTATTTCTTTCCTTCAATCTTTTGCCCTTTCTGCAGCAGCACTTAATACCTGGAATAATATCAATTTCATAGTCATTTTAAAGATGAATGTCAATTTCATTATCAATTTCAAAGAGTGGTTCAGGTTCAGAGATTAGTCAGCAATGAGAACCAAGAGACTTTCAGAGAGCTCTATCCAGTCACATGGGTAGGCAGTATCAATATACAGGGGAAAAATTACACACAGGGATATATATATGTATATATGTATAGCCCTCTACCAAACAGTATGTGAGAGGACTTCAAAAAGTTAGTGTAAAAATGAAATTAGAGGGCAAGTTTATTTTGGTGCAAAATAATGTTTGAAATCCATGCAGTTTTTTTATAATACACATTTTCTATGAACTTTCTTGAAGATCCTCAAAATATAAACACATTTATTTACAAAAATAAGCATGTGTATGTATATGTGTGCATGTGTGTGTGTATATAATTAGCTATCTTGTTTGTAGGTAGCGTTTCAACACATTTTTTTAAAAAATCTGTCATTTTAACATTGAATAGAGCCTTAGGGAGCACTTAGAATCCAATTTATTTCATATTTGAATAAATAAGACCCAGAAAGTTTAAATAGTCATTCATAAGTCCACAGATAGAGTGTTGGTAAAATAACATCCAGAACTTGAAAAAAAAATCTAATTTTTGACTAGTTTAAAAAGTCCAAATACTTCTGTGTGGGGTTTTTTTGTTTTTTTTTTTACTTTTGTGTACTTTTTACTTCTTCCTATGCCTCCAAGTTTTCTTACTGATCATGTAGTGACTGATAAGAGCTAAATGACAGAGGAAGATACAAATAGAAAACTCATTAGGGTGCTGCTTGTATTTAATTATTCTTATTACAAAAACTAGAACATGTACTAAGTACTTAGCACCATATTATTATGAAAATATTTTCATGTGTCATACTTTTTAAATGATACATCTATACTCATTTTTAAATTATTTATTTATTTATTTTAATTTGCCAGAGGGCGCATGTGCTCACTCGAGACAAAGAAAGAGGGAAAGTGAGAAAGCACCTCCCCCCATAGGTAGAGAGTCACACCACAGTCCCTTCTCCTCCGTTTCTCCATGCCCACACTCCCAGTATATTTTTTTCAAGCTGCTTGGTCAGTATCCAAACCATGCAGCCAGCCATGTGGGACCCAGCCACCTGGTGGCTCCTCATTTTATAATTTTACATACTTTGAAGTTTTAATGTAAATGAGATTGTCTTATATACTAAATTTGCTCCCAAAATAAATACTTTTACCAACTTAGATTTTAAATGATCTCTTTAGTGAAAACAGTAAGTGCTTCAGAAACTGTTAGATTAGATTTGACTTAAAGCTTTCTCCAGGCGTTGTACTTTGAATCCCTACCCAGTGATCTTCAACGTATGGTGGTTTCTAAACAAGATGCATTAACAAGAATATACTCTTGTGACACACAGCTGAATCTCAGCCGGTCACAACAGTGAATCACAGGTTGACACTTGAGCACACCACACCCAAGTTAGGCAGACTCTGAGCTGTAAACAAACTAGCTGTTTCAGTATTCACACCTTTTGTTTGTTTGCTATTTTGCTATAGGATGAAAGAGAGACAGAGAGAGGAATCATCCCCCAAGGGGTGGCACGCACCGCAATCCCTTCTCCTCCATTGTCCTCTTGAGATTTCAGGCACACAAGCACATGAACCCAGTGTATTTTTCAGGCTGCCAGGTCTAGGACTCAAACTGTGATGTTGGCCGTGTGGTATCCAGCCGCCTGAATCACCACACCACCTGGCTGACCCCAAAGGCCCTTTTTCTGTCTATAAATACTGCCTTTTCACCTTTTTGGGTATGGCTCTCTGAATCCCGACTGTTTTGACTGCCTCCTGATTCATGAATCGTTCTTTGTTTAAATAAATTTGGTCAAATTTGTCTAGTTTTTCTTTAAATAAAACTAACGCTTTTAAGGATGGTCTGTTCTTTTAAAAGTTGGGGTATACTATTTGAAATATAGCTTTGAAGAATGTGCTTGTCGGGTTCTTGCCCATGCTGTAATTACTCTTTAAATGTGACTTCCTTAAAATAAAAATCTGATTTCACTCTAGCCATTGGTTTTTCAAATGGTTCTTGAAGGTATTTTGGTCAACTTTAACATAATGAAGCACAGTCGGAGGAATCTAGCTCAACAAAATCCAGGACTTAACATATATTTTTGCTAAGGATAAAGTCAAAGTATGTAACAGAACTTACTGGACCACAAAATAACAGGGACACCACGTAGAAATGTTCATACATGTTGCACACCCTTGGAAAAAGTAACTAAAATTCCTTCTAAATGGTTTGGAAAAGAATAGATAATTATCATTATAGACATGTAGAATAAAATCTACTCAGTAAAATGTAAGTACTCTGGGATGTCTTTGCAACCCAGTCAAGCTTGAATATTTGAGATTTTTATGAAGTTATATAATTTCATATTATGCAATAAAGAGACTACTTTTGATGAAGCTATTAAATTTTCAGTCATACCAAGTCATTAATTTCTTAAGGTTGTCTGCATTTTCTTTACTCTCGGTGAAGATGCAGCAGCTAGTACGACCAACTTTCTTTTCTTATGAAACGCTGGCTTTTCTGTGGAAAAGTCCTTTATTCAACTATTCCATTTGCAAAAGCTTTAGATCTTGAGTCTATGAGATTAGATGTATTATCTAGACTAACGGTGCAAATTAAAACATCTTGCTTATATACTTGCTCAAAGTTTTACTAAAATAAAATTTAATAATAATTTCACCAACTAGGTGGTAGCCCTTTTCATCACACACGTTTGTATAACAGAATTCCTGATGTTAAACAATATCAAAAAAGAGAGAAACACACAATTGATAGGAGGTCTCACTTTGATGTTAAACTAAGTGATAGAGAACATGCCTGTACATCGAACTGATGATACCGCTCAAAACACTTTTCTCAAACTCACCAAGCATATTTTCATATATACCAAAAATAAAAACCAGGTATTTATCAATATGTCTAACAAATCAGTATATGCCATCATCCGAAAATGGGGATTTGGGTGTCAAAACCTCTCTCAATGGCACCTCATTCTCTGGCAACTCAGTGGACTAGGCCTTGAACCCAATTCTACCTGAGAAAATTACTCTGGCACATTCACCTCAGCTTCATCGCCACAAGCCAAGCCTGAGTTGTGCTGTTGTTGCTGTCATTGTGCTTGCTCACTGGTGTCCGGTCACTGCCTGAGGCTCCTATTTAAGGCGATCAGCTGGTCTCAAGCAATGCCTCAAGTCAGAAATCCCAGAACAAATTACACTGGGTTTTTCACCGTGTCCATCCATTCCACGGCAGTACAAAATACTGTCTCATGCCAGCCTTTCCCTGACGTAGCCACCTTGGGTCTGGTCTTTCGAGATCCACCAGTTTTCCATGAAAGTGAATGGGAGCATAAATGCCAGCTGATTATAAAAAATGGAAACATGACAGCAGGTATGCCTGAATGCTTGTGTCAGCTTCTCAACAAATTATAATTATCGGGAGAGAAATTCATTTGAACAAAATTAAGATGAGACGTACGTTAGGTAAGTAAAGTAAAAGGAAGGTGATATGTTCGGGAACATTCCCAATGACTCGTATCCGTCATGATTTGAATGTGTCCCTCTGAATTTTGTGAATTAAAATGTGGTTGTGATGGAATTAAGGAGGGGAAAACTTAATCCAATTATAGTGCTGAAGGTGGGACTTTGGGAAGGTGATTGGAACTGACGAGGTCGTCAGGGTGGAGTGCCATGAAGGACTTCTGGTGGCATTAGAAGAGCACACACACACATGCTCTGCCCTGGTTCTGTCTCGCCATGTGATGCCCCAAGCTGCCTCGAGACTCCGCAGTGAGTCTCCACCAACAAAAAAAACCCTCTCCAGATGAAGTCCCTTGGTCTTGGGTTTCCAAAACTATGAGCTAAATAAACCCTGGTCTTTATAAACCACCCAGTCTCAGATATTCAGTTATTAAGCAACAGAGAATAGACAAAAACAATCAGCAAACTAAGATAATCAGTTGCCGACTAAGTGGAAAGGAATAGTTTATCAACAGCCTCTACTATAGCCAGAAATAAAAAGACATAAAATCTCTACCATGAACTCCAGCTTTTAGGAAGAGTATAAAACACTACAATTTATTATAATCTGCTATCTTCCTTTAACTATACTTAAGTTGGTGTCGTTTTAATGCCATTTAAAGGAAGAACATAGGCCCCTTAGTGCTATTTAGGAGATAAGCTAGGATGAATAGTCACATTTACAATTCATTACCAAGGTAACTGTAAAATAGATTCAGACATTAAATAACTGTGGCACCTAATTCAGGCATTTAAAAATCGAATATATCCCAACTAGACTTATCGTGAAAATTATCAAGGGCTTCAGTTAAAAATACAGATTTGGGGGCCAGGTGGTGCATGAGTAACAAATGAAACTAGACTTAGGTGAGAAAGGGAGTGGGTATGGGCTCCGGGATCTCCCTGGGCATGCGAGGCACATCCGTGCATACCTAGAGTCTGGGCCGGCTGAGACCGGGGAGGATCGTGGCATGAGGACCCTGTGAAGGAAACCTGTCTCTTTCTCTCTCTTAAAATAAATAAACAAACTTTTAACATATGTAGATTCTTAGGACTACCCTCTGAAGCCTCTGATACCGTGTATGTCAGATACAGGAAGGGAAACAATACATATATTTTTAAAACACTAGACAATTCTGATAATTAGGGAAATTTAAACCAGTGAATATAACCCCAAGTTCTGTGTTTAAAAGAAAATATGTACAGAGATATAAAGTTTTTTTCTCTGATAACTGAGATCTTTATACATACACATACATACATAAATGTCCTCAGAATGTGTATTATTCCACCTGATAACTGAGATGAAAAATAATATGTCAATATGTCTGAAACTCCATTTCTGTCAACCCCATCATGCTACCTGGGGAGTAACTATTATGTGAAAATTTATTTTATTGCTCAAAAGGAAATTTTTGCTGGCTTTTTCCTAGATTCTGAAGGATCCCTAGTTGTGCCTTGTAGTCTCCTATATACCAAATAAAACCTCAACAAAAAAAAACCTAATTTTTATAAATTACCCATCCATTTCTTTCTTTTTTTTTTTTTTTTTTTTTTTTTTTTGAGAGAGACTTTTACTATATCTCAGATGTACTCACTGGAGAGAAAGTAAGAAATCACCACCCCACCCCCCATCCCCATAAGATTGCCATGCTACAACCTCTTCTTCTCTTGGGATCTTGAGCATGCACACATTCGCACCTAGCATGAGTTACAAGTGGCCAGGTCCAGGACTCAAACCACAGTCAGCAGTGTGGGAGTCCAACACTTTAAACACTATACCACCTGTTGGCCCTCCCTGTCCACTTCTACTTCCTAAGAATGTTTAATTTTCTCTAGTCCTCCATATTACCTCTCATAGCTAAAAATAAGGCTACATCTCACTTGAACACTGAATTTCAGTATTTAAACTCGTGTGGAATTTAAGACATCTTCTACAACAACACTTTGAGGTTGAAACAAAATGAGCACTCTCACAATTTGGAAGTCACTTACTACATGATTCATTTATACCTACTTTCATCCCCAGGATTCTCAAGGATACAGCTGTGCAGTGCTGCAAGCTCACTGACAAAACCATGGGCATGCATGCCCAATATACAAGAGGAAAGTGGAGGAGAGGGGATTAGGGCATGGTTAACTCCTTGAGGGATGATTTCTTGCTTTCTGTCTCTGTCTCTGATGAGTACACATACTCTATAGCAAAAATCTCTCTAAAAAAAAAAAAAACTAGTGGGACCAGCAGTTGGCTTAATGGCTATGTCGCTGGACTCCCACATAGCCAATCATGGTTCGAGTCCCAGATCTGGTAGCTTAAACTCATGGTGAACATGTGTGCGTGCTTGCCCAAGATCCCAAGAGAAGAATGGAGAAGGGATTGCAGCGTGGCCATCCTCCCTGGGGTGTGATTTCTCGCTTTCTGTCTCTCTGTCTCTTTCTGGCGAGTGCACATGCCCTATAGCAAAAAAAAAAACTCCCTCCCCCCAAAAAAGACTAGTTTATGTTTTATCTGGTAGATGTTCTCTTTAATAATTATCTCTCGAAGCCAACCTAAAAATCCATGCATGCAAATATTAAACAGCTTTTTTTTTTTGAGAGAGAGAAATGTTTGCTATTGGGCAATTGTGCTCACCAGAGAGACACAGAGAGAAAAAGTGAGAAATCACCCCCAGAGGGGGATGGCCACACTACAATCCCTTCTCCTCCATTCTCCTCTCAAGATTTTGGGCACTCATGCGCACACACCCAGAGTGAGTTTCAAGCCACCTGGTCTTGGATTCAAATCATGGCCAGCCATGTGGGAGTCCAGCACCTTAACCACTATGCCGCCTGTTGGCCCCAACAGCTTAGTTTTCAAAATGCACATTGCCATAGATGCCAACACTAAAAAAATGGAAGTCACGATGGACATGTTCAAAAGAAGTCATTCACTCTGGAGGTCTCCTACATGGAAATCAAAGTTTTATTTCTCACTAAACTCTTAGAAAAGAGTTTTACATAAAATTATGTAAGCACACAAGAAAGGATAAGAAACCTGAGTAAGAGGTTAGTGGGAACGGCTTAGTTTCAGGGTAGGATATTCACTCCACATATAGTCATGTGCCATATAACGATGGGTCAGTCAGTGACAGACCATGTACGTGACTGCAGTTCTGTAAGGTTATAACAGGCTGTACATTTAGCCCAGATGTGTAGCAGGCTGTACCACAGAGGAAGCATACTCTGTGAGGATCACATGATGGAAAATGGCTGGATGATTCATTTTCAGAACATATTCTTTCATTAATCAACACATGGCTGCAATTAAATAAGAATCTTAGGGTTCAGCCAGCAGGTGGCACGGTGGTTAGGCGCTGGACTTCCACATGGTCAACCACAGTTTGAGTCTCGAACCTGATGACTTGCTTTCTCACTTATCCTCACTCTCTCCTTATTTCTTTCTCTTTGTTCTATAGCAAATTAAAATAATAATAATTTTTTAAACAAAAATAATCTTAGAGTTAAAAATAAGGTTTTTCTTCCCAAACTCATACTTTCATACTCTTTTGTATTTCTTCATCTTTGTCTTAATGACCCGTTTTCTAATCTATTTTATTAAGCCTTTTGAAAACATATATTTTGCTTTCAACATCATCAGAAAACCATTACTCTATCTTCTAAAGCAGAAGGCTAATGAGGTTGGTATTTATTATACATTTCTAAAACTAAAAAATCAGGAAGAATTGATACCATCCTACCTTTCAGTTAATTATTATTGAGTGTTATGTCTTCAGGGTAAGACAGAAAAGACCTGAGAGTGTTGGCTGTCTAAATAAAAGATACTTATGCAAATCTTGATGCTTCAAAAGGTCTAAAAGTCATACTCAAATTGGTAATTGACAATTCTGTGTGGAAACGAGAGCAAGACAAACGACAACAAAAAGAATCATACCTGACTGTCCAATGCCAACAACAACACAACAATCTTACATCCATGATGGAAAAAACACAGTAATTTTGTGGAATTAATTATTTTGTGAGAGATTTTTGCTATAGGGTACATGTGCTTGCTGGAGACAGAGAGAGAAAGTGAGAAATCACCCTTAGGGTGGGTGGCCACGTCACAATCCCTTCTCCATTCTCTTCTCAGGATTTGACACTTATGCACAAGTGCCCAGCATGACTTTCATGCCACCAGGTCTGGGACTTGAACTACAGCCAGCCATGTGAGAGTCCAGAGCCTTAACCACTACGCACCTGCTAGTCCCATAGTGCTGATTTTAAAATCAACGTTAAATATCGGCTCACTTGTGAATAAGGTTGATTTTTAATAGGAAATCCTAAAAAAATGCTTTTTTTTTAATTGGAACATGACCATACCAATTTATTTTCATGTATTTTCTGGGTTGCTTTCATACCACAATGACAGAATTAAGTAGCTGTGATAAAGACCCTACGACCATGGTGCCTAACACATTTACTACATAGCTCTTGATGGACATAGTTTGCATGTGTTTAGATTAAAATCTTTCCACTCTCCAAGTATATAAAACAGTTAAAAGATCTTTTCACAACTTTTAATTTTTAACTAGATAATTTTTAAAAAGTATCTCAACGAATCATTTAATATTAAATAATTAGACTAAAATGTTTCAAAGTTACCTTTTATTATAAAAACCATATTTCTTAATCTCTGTGGTATGGTGCTAGCCCAGAAGATTTTTCCAATCATTTCCACTCTAAGACTGGAAAGAATTTTGTTAGGATATTTGTAGCTCCTCTCCTTTTAAAAGAACTCTACCAAAACTTTTGCACACAAAAAATATATTTATGTAATATACTCTTAGGTATACTCTGGGGTGAGGCCTACTTTTAGATGAAGCCTATAAAAAGGAAAGGCATCTCTGTGATGATTTTTAAAAATATGTGGGAAATTACAGTTTAATCTTCAAAGACAAATTTTCTATAAAATAACCTTAGCTTTTATGTGCTTTTGGTGATTTTATAGGTTGGAGCCTAGGTTTTAGAGGTATACATGGAATATTAAAATATTTTCCCTGATGTGAGGGAAATATTGAAAGCAGGTATTTTATGTGAGAAGTTAACTCAGAAGGAAGAGTAAAGAGCAGAGGAATAAGGTAGGGAAGGAAGGCTGACTGTCAGGATGTCTTATCAATTTGGCCACTGCTGTGTTGGAAACGACCAGGTTTTCTCAGGTGTCCTATGAAATAGAATCTGAAAGCTGTCAATCTGGGAGGAGAAAGGGCTTATCCTCCATTAGTCACGGGTGGCCCCATCATCACATAATCTCCCTTCCTTCTGGGTAACACCGGCATCAGCATCACACTTGTGTAAGTGGGAGGAGCCATGAGCTGTGAGCAGTCCAGGTAAATGTCCTATCATACCTGTACCAACTAGTCAAAGTCTGTGCAGAACTGGTTGCTACAGCAGAGACTAAATTAAAAGGTGAGGCTGAGACAGTAAGTGATATCCACATGGTATCCAAAATAGGGTTCAAATCTCTTCAGGTAAGAACTGAGAATTTTTAAAATTTGTGTTATAAGAAATGTAGACATATTTCTTAGAGTCATCAATGAATAATTCTGCTATCTGCTCTTCGGTCTTCACAATTTGCATATTCTCTTATAGTTTTGTTTATTACCTATACATTGATAATCCCAAAGCTCTCCTTACTCTGGACTTCTCCATGAAACTTCATACTGTTTGGTTTGTGTTTTTGTTTCCAATTACTGGATGGACATTTTCACAATGGTGTCTTCCGGAAATCTCCAGATTTGAAATGTCTAAAAATAACTCCTCTTTCTCCCTAAAACTTCTCCTGCCTCTCCCTCTTCTAGATTTCAACTGATGGTTCTGACTGATGTTCCCACCAGGGTCCTTAGTTACCCTTGTATCCTCCTCCTCAGTCACTCCACACATGAAAGGTTCACTGAAAACACTTTCTGATATTTCTTGAATCCCTTCCATGCCATCTGAACTAGGCTGTTTCCAATTTAGCCTCTGCTCTTCTATTTCTGGGACTAACTCTCTATATACGTATCTTTAATACAAACCCTACTTTAAACATGTTCTCCTCACAACCAACAGAACAATCTATATAAAGGCTATTCTGACCAGCTCACCTACCTGATTAAAATCTTCAATGGCTCCCTATCACCTGCAGTCAATACCTCAATTCTTGACCATAACATCTAACATATTCCCTGATCTCCCTTCTAGTCCAACTTTGCCTGCCTCAGACTTTATGAATCACGAATTATGAAAATGCTTAGTGGTTTTCCACATCAGCATGCATGCTGCTTCTCATCTGTGTACAACTGCATAATCTTCCACATCATCTTAATTTCTTACCCTACTCTTTAGGGACCATGATCAGCTACTGTTTGTGTTTATATTCTCACCTACTGGCAAAGGGCCTGAGGCAACAGGAAGATCCATTATCAATGAACAAATGAATATATCCCTATCACAGACATAAATTAGCCCTGAAAAGAAAAAAGCTCCCTTTGAAATAAGTGAAAATTTATATGGGGAGATTATACTCAAAAATTTAATTTTTCTGTTCATTTTGCATTTCTTTAGGGCAATTAATTCATTGTTTACTTTTGACAAATTAATACTTTTTGTGGATACCAAAAAAAGAGACAAGAACTAATGGATATCTCTAAAATTTATAATAGTGGAGCTGTTGATATCAGTAAAAGTTTAATTACCCTGAAGTCAATTATAAAACATAAATTGTTATCTTAATTGCTTTTCAGTGACTCAAAAATCATAGGAATTCATGGCAGCTTATACTACAAGTTACAGAAAGTTTTTAGAAGAATGATAAAAGTAAATTTTATTTTCTTATGAAGAATTTTAAGATTCTCACATCTAAGAATTATAGGGTTCAAGAAGCTGTGAATCTAAAAATGAAACTTATAGAATATTGTTATTAAAAAGAATTTATGGATAATTTCATTATTTCAAAGAGGAAATAGGTCATTAGTAATGTGTATGATAGCTATAGGTACCCTGGCCTGGATCTGTCAGTAGAAAACGAAAACATTCCAGGGATTCTAACTCCTGGATTGATATTTTTCCATTTCATCCTGGGATATCCTAGAATTTTTAAAACAGGAGTTTGGAAATTGCCTTTATTTTACACGTAGAACATCAAACTCAGCATTATAGTAGAATGAACATGTATCAAAGCAAAACAAAACAAACTAACAACAAAAATTTCCTATTGAAAGCTTCTCAAAACAACTGACTATAACTAATAGGCTAATCTAATAGGAAAACATTTTACAAAGACAATTTTCCCCCAAATAGAAGCAAATTTAAAAAAAGATAAATTGCCTGTGCATGTGTGTGTGTGTGTGTATGTATGTGTGATGGATATAAATGAATCCATTTTAATACAATGCTTCAAATTGAAGCAAATTGACTTCAGAGTTTTTCTTATTTTTCATTACAATCTTGTTTTTCATTACATTTTGTTATGTTTCATACTAAATAGAAAATCAATTTTTCATTTTAAGACATGCTGGAAATACAGACTCATCATGTTGGAAATCAGTAAGAAGAGTATCTTTATGCCACCAAATTTATTTTTAAATCTTCTTTAAAATTTTTAAAATTGATAAGTCTTATTCAAACAAAATGCCTTCCTCATCCTCAGCATTGGGGGATATGAAGAAAAATGAGAAGCATCTTAATGATAGCAAAGATTCTAAGGTAAGAGATTGTCTCCCTGGAAAATTTGTTCTGTCTTTAGAACACTGAAAGAGCAGAAGGAAAGGAGTCAGAGTCACAGATTCATCTATCTGAGCATCGGCATCTCTATTTCATTGAAATTCATCTGCATGCTCGCATATGTAGTTTTCATTCTAGCTGACACAGTGAAAATTATGTAAAATTGTTCCTTATTTTTTGGGTAATTATCATCTAAGTACTAATACTAAACTGATAATTAATGTAAAATACTTATATCTATAACAGAACGTTTTACCTGACTTTCACTTGAATAAACATATCATCTCAGATTGAACAGAAAGGCCCACGTTCACATCACTTTCCCAGTTTATGTTCGAGTACTTAATTTTTTTTTTAAAGGAAATTTAGGTCAATAATTAAGAATTTGTACTCTGGAGTTACCTTGAAAAATCTTAACAATCTGGTTCTACTGATCAATATTTTTTTCAAATTTTTACTTTAACCTAATTTTAGACTTATAAAAAAGATAACACAGTGTCTCCTCTGTCCTACTTCTAATGTTAACATTTTACATAATAATCCTCTTTCTCTCCATGAAAGAGGAGAACCCTCCTCTCAGAGGTTTGGGGAGATTATAAAACAATAATGCAAGCCAGCTGAGGTGATTCAGCAGTAATGCAATGCTCCACATGTTCAAGTCATACAAGATGGTCCTGGGTTTGCTTCCTGAGGTCACCCTGTACATGTTGAGTACACACATGCATGCCTGTAATTCAGGCTGGCTGAACTGGGAGCAGAACAAGGAATGAAGACCCTAGTGTGCGTGTGTGTGTGTGTGTGTGTGTGTGTGTGTGTGTGTTTGCATGGCAGGAGGTAGGTCTGCCTCTCTCCCTCTCTTATGGAAGAAATAAACAGATTGAAAAAGAAGATAATGATATACAAAACACAGCACTTCCAACATACAAACTGTTAAATCCTTATTAGTCAAGGCTAATTATCCTGTTATATGACTACATAAGTAAAGTTTTGCTAAAATATAGGCAGGATTAGTCATGAAAACAGTTGCCTTCTACATTGCCAATGTTAAATTAATGAATGAATAGGAATCCAAGAATTGTATTATTAAACATAGGCTAGACACAAGCAAATTATGAAATATTTGATAGATAACTGTTAGTATATCTTGGTATAAATCTTTTCTCAAAATCTTTCAGAAAATATATAAAGCTATATTCAGCTCCTATCTAGAAAAATGTACCTTTACTATACTAGTTGATTTTATTTTTACCATTATGTTCTGGTACATTTTATTTTATGCATCATTATTGTTTTTTATAATTTTTTTTTTTGAGAGGTTTTTGCAATAGGGCGCGTGCGCTCGCCAGACAGAGAGAGACCGAGAGACAGAAAGCGAGAAATCACCCCCCAGGGGGGATGGCCACGCCGTAATCCCTTCTCCTCCACTCTCCTCTCGGGATCTTTGGGCACACACAGACATGCGCCCAGCGTGAGTTTTAAGCCACCGGGTCCGGGACACGAACCGCGGTCGACTACATGAGAGTCCAGCGACATAGCCATTACGCTAACTGCTGGTCCCTGTTTTTTATAATTTGACCAGAGAGAGAGGAAAACTGAGAAAGCAAGCTGCTCCCAGGTCTGAGACTTGAATCATGGTCAACCATGTGGGAATCTAGTACTCCAACCACCATGCCACCTGCTGCCCTTTGATATATTGTTACATACAAGTATCTTCAAAAAGTTCATTAGAAATGCATATTCTCAAATAAACTATGCATGGATTTAAAATTTCATTGTACAAAAATAAACTAGTACTATAATTCCATATTTTCTGAAATTGTTCTGTCCCACATAGCTAAACAGACACAAGCTTGGAGGGGGGGGGCGGGAGGGCAGCCATGGATTTGAAAATAAAAATAAAAAATAAACATACAAGCAGAAAAAAGTGGGGATCTAGTGGTCCCAACCCCTCTGATAGAGGCAGCCATAACTCTGAAATGTTCCCAGGTTTATTTTTTTAAAGGGCAGAAAATGGGGGAAGGGAAGGTGGGATGAAAAGTCAGTTGTTTTCAGATGTTAATTGGCTGAAGATGCTAAGACACCTAGAGCCATGTAGTTTTATGTAAGTTTTCTCTAATCTTGTTGGATGGATTCTGACTAACACATGTGGCTTCCTTTCACCCAAACTGAATGCAATTTCGGAAGCACAGAGGCAGTTAGTGTATTCACATGTTAATGGAATTCATTGCTTTGTATAGGACTGCCCATGAACCGCTTTTCTGCATTGTTTAAAGGTCCCTATGTTTACTCAGATTTGGGCTGCTCCCTACAGGCAACGTTCTGAAATCTCTCTCAGGTTAAAGATATCCAATTTATGCCATCATGAAAAACACTTAATTTAGGCGATGATATAAATTCTTTTCACATGCACACAAACATACAAGTCCCACAGATTTTTTTTTTTTTTTTAAAGTAAAGTCTTAAGGAAGTTGTTTTGTGTACCCTGTATAGGAAGGGACAGAAAGAGAGAAACAGCAAGAGGGAGGGTGAGGAAGGAGGGAGAGAGAAAGAGAGAGAAGGAAGAGACAAACATTGACTATAAGTGTATGTTGGGTATTTAAAAACATGCTAACATTGTTAGAGATATAAAGTAATTTGATTAGAGACTATGACATAGAGAACAGCCATAGCTACAAGCTAAGAAAATTTTCACTGAAATGTAATGGAAGAAGATGCTACCCTTTTCTGCAACCCTTTGAAATTTGCTCCTCTGCAGATTTCCACTGTATAAAATAACTCCTGCTCTTCAGGTTACATTCACAGAAAAGCTCTAAACATTGTTATAGTTTATTTAGATATGACTTACATGTAATAAAATTCACTGTTTTAAGGGTATAGTTTGATGATTATGGCAGATAAATATCATTACCTGACTATTACCAAGACACAGAAAAGTTACATTATCACAAAATGTTCTCTCCTATTAATGTGCATTTAATCTTTTCCACTATCCCTGGCCTTAAGTAGCCACTAATCTGTTTCTGTCCCTATAATTTTATGTTTTTTAGAGTATTCTTAGAGGAATCATATACTTATGTCTTTGATGTCCTTCAGTGAACATAATGTTTTTGAGACTCATCGATAATGCTATTAGATCAGTAGCTTATTCCTTTTATTCCTGAGTGGTACTCCAATTAGGCACTTAACCATATTGCTTTATCCATTCACCAACTGATACTCTCTGCTGTAAAGTTCATATCTCTTGCGTAGAAATTACATTGTTTGCTCATAGAGTCAGTAGTAAGTGTAATGTTATAATTAGATGCCAAATTGCTTTTCAAAATAGCTGTACCATTTTGAAGGTCCACGTGGCACCAATGTGTGTCCCAACTGCTTCACATCTGCACAAATACATGGTATGGTCAGTTTATTTCAACCATTCCGGTTGGTGCTCAATAGCACTTCAATGTGGTTTTAATTTACATTTTCCTGATGATAAGCAATGGTAGGCATCTTTCATTTCCTTTTTGGCCACTCACACTTTTTAAAATGACAATATCTGTATAAATATTTTGCCCATTAAAATTTTTTTTTTTAAATTACAAGGCAACTGATGGCCTCACCAGAAGAGAAGAAGTACCTCTCAATGGGGCATGGTCATGCCACAGTTCTTTTCCTCCATCTCTCCATCTTGTCAGGATTTGGGGCATGCGTGCATACACATTCAGTGTGTTTTTCAAGTGCTGGGTCCAGGATCAAATAGTGGTAGGCCATGTGGGATCTCAAGCCCTAAACATAGTACTTAATTGAGGCACTATAGGGCTGGCCTATTTGCCCATTTTATTAGGTTGTTTTCATTATTCAGTTGTTACACGTATTTATACATTCTGGACGCATGTTTTCATTCAGATAAATCTGAAATTATTTTCTCCTAATCTCTAGTTTGTCTTTCATTCCTTAAAAAAAAATTTTTAAGTAGCAAAACTTTTAATGTGCTGTGCAATTTATAATTTTTTTCTATTTTTATCTGGTTTTCTTATATAGAAAATTGTTGCTATATTAAGACTAGAACTAAAAGTCCTTGTTTTTTATTCAATAAGCTTTATAATCTTTATATTTATATCATTTATATGAAATAACTTAAGCTACTTCAAGGGTATGCTATGAGGTAAGTCAAGTTCATATTTTCCATTTGATACTCAATTTTAATACTATTCATTTATGATAAAGGGAGAGAGAGAAAGATAAGCATCTTCGATGGGATACCACCATGTCACAGTGTTCTTGCTCCAGCCTCCCGGTTAGCTAGGACCACAAGCGTGAGTCACCAGGTCAAGCCTACTTAAGTTCATCTGGGAACTGAACCCAGACCTCCCATGTGGCCTCAGTTACAGTTCAGTAATGCCTGTGCAAGAAAAGTCTTGCACCACAATTGGGCCAATAGCACACGTTTTTTAAAAGACTAGTATTTCCTTACTGAATTACTTTGGCAACTTTGCTGAAAATCAATTAGCTATATAAGGATCGATTTCTTCCCTAGTGTTTTTATATTTCATTGATATGCCTTCTTTATGTCAATACTATACTGTATTGCTTAATTTAGCTTTATAATATGTTTTGAAATCCGGAATGCTAAATTCTCTAACTTTGTGCTTATCCATAAAGTGTGCTTTGGCTATTCTAGGATCATCTTATTTGATTTGAAAATACATGTACAGGGAAAGTTCATATTTATTGATGTTTATGCTACACCCTTTGCTAAGTCTACTTATGACTTTTAAGGATTTTCTGTTACACATTCAGATGACCCAAGAATATGTTCTCTTTTTTCTCCCTTTCCAATGTGGATACTTATATCTTACTTTCTTCTTTCCTTCCTATATTTCCCTCTTCCCTCCTTCCTTTACCCTTTCCTTTATTCCTTTGTTTAGGGCTGCCAATACAATATTTAAAAGAAGTAGGGGAACCACCCCAGGCCATGGCATGATGGTTAATGTGTCTGGATCCTACATGACTAACTGCGAGGTTCAAGTCCCAGACTAGAAGCTTGAAAAATATGCCAGATGTGTATGTATGTGTGCCCAAAATTCAGAAAATAAGCTTAAACAGAGAAGCAACTGTGGCATAAACATTTCCCACAGGGGAGGGGTGCTTTCTCACTTCTCTCTACTTCTCTCTGGCAAGTGTATGTATCCTTTGAGAGAGAGAGAGAGAGAGAGAGAGAGAGAGAGAGAAGTCATTGTATTTTTAATAATCTGTATAGAAAGCATTAAGTCTTTCACCATTAAGTATAATATTACCTACAAATTTTTTGTAAAGATATGTAATCTGTTGAATATGTTCCCTTCTATTCTGAGTTCAAGAGTATTTTTAATTATAAAATGACATTGCATTTTGCAAATTCCCTTTTTCCATCTATTGAGATAATCACATGATTTTCATCTTTTACTCTATTAACATCACAGATTCTCAGTTATAAAATCAGACTTGCAATACTGAGATAAATGCCATTCAGTCAGTACATGTTATCATTTAATATTGCTAGGTACTAAAATCTACTAACATTGCATTAAGAATGTGGCATTTATGTTCACAATGGCCATTGTCCATTGTTTTGAATTGTGGTTCTCTATTTGGTTTTGGTATCAAGATAATGCACTTAAAATACTAGCTCTGTCATTAGTAGTTATCCACAAGAGAGAGCACCAAGAATTTCTATTATCTATTTATTTGTTTGTTTACTGTTAAGAGGGTTTTGTTTTGTTTTGTTTTGTTTTTTGCCTTGGGGTGTGTGCACTTGCCAGAGAGCAAGAGAGGGGAAAGTGAGAAATCACCCCCAGGGGGGATGGTCACGCCACAGTCCCTACTCCTCCTTTCTCCCGCAGAGATCTTGGGCATATACACATCTAAAGAGATTTTCAAACCACTGGGTCCAGGACTCAAACAGCAGTCAGCCCTGTGGGGGCCCAGTGATGTAACCTTTACTCCATCTGCTGGCCCCAGCACCAAGAATTGTTAAGGAAACTGTCATTACCTATGGCAGTAGAGATTTCACAGATGCCAAGAAAGAAGCAAGGATAAATCTTCAAATGTAATCAAGAGAAAGACTGGAAAGTAACAGAAATAGAGTAAAAAAATTTATTTTTCACACATCCATATGTGAATAGAACCACGAATTCAAAAACACAGAAGGATGGAAACAGCCTATGCCAGTAAAGATGTACTTACATGCAGTAATACACAGCAGTGTAAATACAGGTTTTAACCACAACACAGAATTCTCCAATAGCTCTTAAGTTTGGGGTTCTGAAAACTGACATCTGGTTTTATCATTGTTTCAGGACTTATCTTCATCTTACTCTCTACTCCCAACCCTCCTGGAGACTGGCCCAAAGATCAATAAACTTCCTCACCTTACCCATTTCAGAATGGCATCCATTCATATTTTTCTTTTGTCTTCCTCCACTTACAGAAGTTTTACGTCATAAAATACAAAACACAATTTCTATGCAAGTACAAAGAGGGCCTGATGATACTTATGCCCAATAATACCAACAAAAAAACCCCTTCAAAATGGGAACAAAAAAATATTGTGTTTCCAATACAATTAGTGACATAATGAAGTAAGCTACAATGTGTATTTGGGTACAAAACAAACAAAATAAAACAAAACGAAAAACCAAGAAACAACTATCTAGAATATCCTGAATTTCATTCCAAGAAACTAGCTTTTACAAGTTTATAACCAGATTTTAGCTTGGCAAAAGTTGGCACTGCTGTTTTGAACATAATTTCAGAAATAGCCCCTAAAGCAGTTTCAAATGGCAGTTCTGTCAGAAGCAAAAGCAATTTTGTTATGACCGGGAGAGCTGAGTTTCTTTGCAGACTGGTCTTTTCTGGCCAGTACTAGAATAAATAAAATGGAAACACTAGAATAATTTCCTAGTATCATCTTCTAATTTATAAAGGAACATTTTTACTAAAAAATTTAATATAAAAATTTGGATCTGAACTGCCATCATCGATTTGACACTTACAAGAAAGAAGAATGCATGTGTCCCTGATCTACGCTGAGCTGATATGTTCCATAAACAATTCTGGAAGGAGGTTGCTCGCAAAGTATAAATTGGTATAGATCGCGTGGCTCTCACAGAGAGCGACACAATCTTTTCTGCTGAATGAGGGAAAGTTTGAAGGCATAAATCAAGATAAAGCAATTATCTGACAAGGAATTACAAAGAGGCCCCATGCCTTCTTCGGAGGGAATGCTATGGGACACATCGATTTCCCACTGAAGAGAAAAGCCAAAATCATAGGTCATCAATATAAGCAAGCAAAACTATTGGGTTCAATATGTTACAGCGCTTTAAAAAAATTGAAAAAAAAAAAACGTATAGAAAAGGCAAAGTTAAAATGTTTCAGAAGATTAAAACAAGTTTGGATCAACAAATAAACACATTCAAGAGATATTTCACAGGGTTCATTCCTAGAGAGTGAATACATCAGAGAGAAATAAACTCCTGCTTCTTTGTCCACCTAGATCCAGAGATACTGCCTGTTTAAGAAGACTCAATCAAGTGTGCTATTTGAAAGCAGGTTTTGTTGGCTTTGTTTGTTTTTTTTTTTTTTTTTTTTTTTTTGGGGGGGGGGGTTGCCTTCGGTCGGCTGCATTCACGAGAGAGAGAGAGAATGAGAAATCACCCCTCCGGAGGGATGATCATGCCACAATCCCTTCTCCTTCATTCTCCTCCCAGGATCTTGGGCATACATGCACGTGCACCTGGCATGATTTTTCAAGCCACCAGGTCTGGGACTCGAATCATAGTTGGCTTTTGGGGAGTCCAGCAATGTAACCACTAGCCATCTGCTGGCTTCTGAAAGCAGTTTTTAATAAAATACTTTAGCCCTAATGATCTAATGCAGTTTCCTTCTTGCCACATTGTCACACTGTATTTGGAATTACTTTCACGCAAAGTAGAGACTTTGGGCAGATGTTAGCATATCTAGCTTCTTCATGCAAATACTAAGATGACAAATCAATCCCACACTTGAGATTTCAGCCCCAAAGCCCCTCACCTGAACAGGCTTGTCACGGCTGTCTCTGTAAAATCAGACCTGGCAGCCCCAGACGCAAGATCAGCGTTTCTCATTCCATTCCACCGAATTTAACCAGAAAGTAGGGAAAAGGGATTTGACAGCATCCATGAGCAAACAGGGCCCAATGACTGGTATTTGTGATAGGCTCAAGAAAGAAGAAAGGAAGAAAGAGACAAGGAGAGGGGAAAAAGAGAGAGAGAGAAAGAGAGAGAGAGGAGGGAAGACCTAGTTACCCCGATTTAGAAATAGGCCACAGACTGGGACCAGCAGTTAGCGTAATGGCTATGTCGCTGGACTCCCACGTGGTCGACTGCAGTTCGAGTCCTGGACCCGGTGGCTTAAACTCACGCCGGGCGCGTGTGCGTGTGTGCCCAAGATCCCGAGAGGAGAATGGAGGAGAAGGGATTGCGGCGTGGCCATCCCCCCTGGGGGGTGATTTCCTGCTTTCTGTCTCTCTGTCTCTCTCTGTCTGTCTGGCGAGCGCACGCGCCCTATAGCAAAAACTTCTCCAAAAAAAAAAAAAAAAAAGAAATAGGCCACAGACTGAAGGTGAAGAGACACCAGAATTAAAGTCTTTACACGCACGCTCCCTTAGTATTTTTCTTACCTCTTTTGTCAAAAAACTTACAATTAAAAAACAAACAAACAAACTAAAAACCTGTTTTGGGGACCAGAAGATGGTATAATGGTTACATCGCTGGACTCCTACATAGTCGATCACAGTTCGAGTCCCAGACTTGACAGCTTCAAACTCATGCTGGGCACGTTATGTGTCTATGCCAAAAATCCAGAGAGGAAAATGGAGGAGAAGGAACTGTGGTATGTCCATTCACCCTTGGGGGTGGTGATTTCTCACTTTCTGTCTCTCTCTGTCTCTCTGGTAAGCACACATGCCCTGTAGAAAAAAATCTCTCTTAAAAATAAACAAACGAAAAAACCTCATACTGGATGTATGTGCATGTGTGTCCAAAATCTCCAGAGGAGAACATAAGAGAAGGTATTGTGACATGGCCATACTCCCTGGGGGGTGATTTCTTGCTTACTGTCTCTCTGTCTCTGGTGAATGCATGTGCCCTATAGCAAAAATCTCTCTTAAAAATTCTGTTCACAGGACCAGCAGTTAGTGTAATGGCTTTGTCGCTGGACTCCCACATAGTTGACCGTGGTTTGAGTCCCAGACCGGGTGGCTTTGAACTCATGCCGGGCGCGTGTGCGTGCGTGCGCAAGATCCCAAGAGGAGAATGGAGGAGAAGGGATTGCGGTGCAGCCATCCCCCCTGGGGGGTGATTTCTCGCTTTCTGTCTGTCTGTCTCTGCCTGTCTGGTGAGTGCACACTCCCTATAGCAAAAACCTCTCCAAAAAAAAAATTCTATTCACAACAAATCAACTTTTTCTTTTGCCTCTCTTTACTTTTTCTTTTCATCAGAGATTATATAAATATTAGGATAGTACCATAATTACGTATTAATTTTTATGATTTTCCTGTGTATTTCCAATTAAGGTGGTCCATAATAATAGTCTATTGTAATTTTGGAAGGTCAAAATTATTAGGTGCCATCTAGTATTAAGGAAATTATAACAAGTCTAACAGGATTTAAATAATAAATTGGAAGATCAGCAGGTGGCATGGTGGTTGAGGCAATGGACTCCCACATAGTTGACCATAGTTCAAGTCGCAGGCCTGGTGACTTGCTTTCTCACTTTTTTTTTTGGAGAGGTTTTTGCTATAGGGTGCATGTGCTTGCCAGAAAGACAGAGAGAGACAGAGAGACAGAAAGTAAGAAATCACCACCCAGAGAAGATGGCCATGCCGTAATCCCTTCTCCTGTATTCTCCTCTTGGGATCCTGGGCATGCACGCACATGCACCCGGCATGAGTTTAAGCCACTGGGTCTGGGACTTGAACTGCAGTAAACTACATGGGAATCCAGCAACATACCATCATGCCAACTGCTAGCCCCATCTCATTTTCTCACCTTTTCACTTTCTTTCTCTCTTTTTCTCTCTCTCTCTCTCTCATGAGCACATGTGTCCTATAGTAAGTTTTTTTTAAATGATAATGATAAATAAAATTAAATAATTCTTTTTAAAAAATAATGGACTGGACATGTTTTCTGGTCCATACACTCTTTTAATTACCTATGATTAACTCTTCCTTCTCTCTTAACCCTCCTTTCTCTCTAGTTACTGGTTCGTACCACTGAGAACCCAGTTCATCCCTTTGCACCACAGTTTGAGGAAGGGGTGACACGATAGCTGTGATCATATTCTAAACTCAGCCTTGAGGAGCCTACGAGAAACTTAAGATCATACAAGATTTAACATGTTGCTCAGTAAGTAACGAAGCTATAAGTATGCTCACTCTGGGCTGGGGCCAGCAAACTCCATCCAAAACCTTCTGATGCACACCGTACCTACTCAGAAAAAACGTGTCACATGAATAGCATATATGATGTATACTTTCACATTATGTATAAAATTTGTATATAATTTCAAGGAAAATGGGATTGACTTAACATTGTTAAATATGGTCCTTCTTTATTGACAATAGGACTTCAGAAATATTTTTCCTAGAAGTACTGAAAAATGGCACCACTTGGTATTTAAAGACACATCCCATAAGTGAAAAATCAAATTATGATTAGAAACAAGGGGAAAAATTTCCTTTTTCTTTTTTATTGAAGGATGTTACCAGAACACAATAGAATTCTTTCAGAATGAGGGAGGAGGTTCTGTGGAGTTGAGAAGTCTGCTGAAGAATCTGTTTTTTTTTTTAAGGCCCACAACCTTTCCCACATGCTATCTTTTACACAAATTAGAACTGAGGGAGGGACCAGCAGTTAGCATAATGGCTATGTCGCTGGACTCCCATGTAGTCAACTGCAGTTCGCTTCCCGGACACGGTGGCTTAAACTCACGCTGGGCTTGTATGCGTGCGTGCCCAAGATCCCGAGAGGAGAATGGAGGAGAAGGGATTGCAGTGTGGCCATCTCCCCTGAGGGGAGATTTCTCACTTTCTATCTCTCTGTCTCTCTCTGTCTGTCTGGCGAGCACACGCACCCTATAGCAAAAACCTCTTTAAAAAAAAAAAAAAAAAAAAGAACTGAGGGGAAGATTATAAATCCTGGTTCTTGTAAAATCAAAGAATTAATTAATTGGGGTAAGCTGGGGTTTTGTAACTCTCATTAGTGACCACCATTGATACTGAATCCGTGCCAAGAAGTGTACCTGAAGGTAGAATAGAAAACTCCCATGAAGTAAGGGTCTTAATACTGTAGTATTAGCATACACCTGTGTCAGATTCTTGTTAAGACAGTTCTTGAGCTAATTCTAATGTTCTGTAACTTAAAACACAATTCTGATATAATATTTATGGTGAACCATGAATAAAGGGAACTGAAAATACCACTTGTGGGATCTTCAACAGGTTCATGGAAAATATGTATTATGAAAAAAGTATGTATGGATATCAAAATTTTTGCACCAAAATAAATAAATGGAATAATTCCACTTTCCCCAGACTTTTTTTGAAGTTCCTTTATATAGTAGATACTTGTGAAATAGTTATTTTTCTTTTGTTTTAAGGTTTGGTTTGGTTTTGCCCTAGGGCATTTGTGCTTGCTGTTGAGAGACAGAGAGATAGTGAGAGGGAAAGTGAGAAACCACCCCCCAGGAAGGATGGCCATGTGCAAACCCTTCTCCTCCTTTCTCCTCTTGGGATTTTGGGTACACGCACACATATGCCAGGGATGGTTTTCAAGCCACTGGGTCCAGGACTTGAACTGTGGTCGGTCGTGTGGTAATCCAGCACCTTAACCACCACGCCACCTCTTGACTCCAGTTATTTTTCATTATGTACCTAGACCTTCATTTAACTGTAAGTAAAACTATGACATATAGATGAGGACAGATCTTATTGTTAGACGTTTTTCTTTTAGGAGATCATATATAAGAGTTGAAACCTCTTCAGATGCTTCATTTTTAAATAGTGAAAAATATATATGTGTGATGATATGTCTCTTCCCTCTCATTCTCATTCAACAGCCTCTAAAACAGAGCATGACTCAAAAAAGCCTTTCCATGTTGACATGTGAATTCCCCAGGCTTCTTACATAAGAAGTTCACAACTCATTTTGCTGGATTATTTTTCATGGCTCTTTCATGCTGGTGGTGCAAAGTAGGAGAAAATGAGATGTCTCCTAACCAAAAAGCAGGCTGGAAAAAGAATTAGCAGTGAGTTTTAAGAAATTCTAAATAACTCTTTTTTTAAAAAATGAAGCTTATTGAACACATTAGTTAAAACCAACTTAAGTAATGCAATGAGGATTATCCAAAAGGAAAAAGTAAATACTATTTAGGATTTAAAATGTTAAGGCTGCCTATCCAAGAGTCATCCTGAATGAGAGGGAAAACGGTCTGTACTGGGCTGAGAGTCTTAGTAATAGAGTTAGTTACGCTCTTCTGGCGGTAATATTCTAAAATAAGCAGAGCGACTGCTTATCACATCTGAATGTAACCCACAATATTACTATGTAAGATCGCAGATCTACAGGCACTATCTCATCCTCAGATCTACACTTCCAAGATTACATCAGATGAAATGAGAAATATCTAAGAAAATAGCTCTTGGAAAAGGAAACATTTTGTCGTGCCCTATAATGTTCATACATTAAACCATTTCTCTGCAGTATTCTTTATCATTTTACTAAGACCAATGTGATATTTAAGACATTATGTTACTAGAGTTAGCTTAGCATGTTATCATATAATTAGCACAAATGAGTAGTTTTGCAACAATAACATTCTCAAAAAATCTTGAGAACTTCAGAAGTTTACTGTCTAAATGTCATTATGTTCCTTTATAGGGCTGCTATCCCATAATTGTTTTTACAGCATGAAAATCTGGAAATGCCCCATAAAATATATTTAGAACAAGCATTGGGAAAATCAGTAAAATTTTACAAGATTCATATGTTTTGAAAGTTAGCCTTTTGGAATAAAGAAGTCATTCTCCATGGCACATAGACATTTTTTTTCCAGGTTATCAGAGTGGCATTAGAAGCAATTGAGATGATCAGATTTCTAACTTGCAATTTTACTGAAAAATTGGTTTTCTCAAGGAATCAATGGAATTATTAGTCGTTGAGGTGCTACATATTGAATTAGAAAGTCAAAATATTCAAGATAATATCACATTGTAAAGTAAACTAACACCTTAGTATTTTGGCTTATTCAATATGCAATTATGCTTAACTAATTATATGAGTGGATCGAGAATGTTAGTGTCAAAATCAGTGGGTTGAGATCCAGAAAACCTATGATCTCATCTTTGATATTCAATACCTATAAGATATTAAAGAAGACAGAGTTTCTGAACCTTAATTTCTTTATATGTATAACTAATGAGTTAGGCTAAATAATCCTTTTCTGCTTTTAAATTTTCTTTTCTTTTTTTTTTTTTTGGAGAGGTTTTTGCTACAGGACGCGTTCGCTTGCCAGAAAGACAGAGAGAAAGAGACAGAAAACAAGAAATCACCCCCCAGGGGGGAATGGCCACGCCACAATCCCTTCTTCCCTTCTCCTCCATTCTCCTCTCGGGATCTTGGGCACGCACGCACACGTGCCCGGCGTGAGTTTAAACCACCGGGTCTGGGACTTGAACCACGGTCAACTACATGGGAGTCCAGCGACATAGCCATTACGCTAACTGCTGGTCCCTAACTTTTCTTTTTTTGACAGAGAGATTTTTGCTATTTGGGCATGTACACTCACTGGAGAGATGGAGAGAGACAGACAGAAAGTGGAAAATTATTCCCCAGGCGGGTGTCCATGCTGCAATCCCTTCTCCTACATTTGCCTCTCAAGACCTGGGGTATGCATGCACATGCACGCAGCATGAGCTGTAAGCTGCTGGGCCTAGAACATGAACCGCGCTCAACTATGTGAGAGTCCAGCGAGGTAACCACTATGCCAAATCTGGTCCCAGCTTCTAAATTTTCTAATTTTTTGACTGGCCTTCTACCTGGAAAACAAAGTCTATCTTCTGTACAGATTAATGATGGAGGACCCAGCAGGTGGCATGGGGGTTGAGGGTGCTTGACTCCCATATGGCTGACCGCGGTTCCAGTCCCAGAACCTAGTGGCTTGCCCTCTCAACTTCCCTTCCTCTCTCTCTCTTACACACACATACTCTATCCCTCTCTGGTCAAGTTAAAAAACAAAAAAATAAAAAAAATTCATTCAATCATTTATTCAAATAAAGTAATTCTTCAAATTAAAAAACAATAATTATGGAAATGAAGATTTCTGTGTCTATTGAAGTTAGCCACATAAATGTTAACGTCAACTGCTCTAAGGAACTTAAGTACATGTACTTCAGGAACACTGAAGCACTACTGAACTAAAAAGAAGAAATTGAGCAATATTCACATTTTCTAAGATTTATATGAACACAGTGGCCTCTTCACCAGAAAGGAGGAAAACAGACTCCTAACTATCAAAATCTAACCAAATCTTTACTACTTTAATGTAAATACAAAATAATACTTACCTGTCATAATAGGAATGGATAATTTTTAGATGAAACACAGATTCATTTTATATAAAACATAAATTATAAGCAAAAGCATAAGAAATCAATAAATTAATCAGTTATTGAAACTGAAATAAAAAATGTGAAATTATTGAAGAGGTTTTTGTGTGTGTGTGTGTGTGTGTGTGTGTGTTTTTTAACTTTTACTTTTTCATTGTAGTTATTAGTTTTGCTATTGGGCACATGCACTCACCAGAGAGAGGAAAAGTGAGAAATCACCAACCCAGAAGAGATGGCCACACTGCAATCCCTTTCCAATATTGTCCTGTCAGGATTTTGAGACCACACACATGTGCCCAGCATGTTTCTCAAGTGGATGGGTCTGGGACTTGAACTGCACCACTGGCCACATGGGATCCAGCTGCCTTAACCACCACACAACCTGCTGACCCTGAAGACACACACACACACACACACACACACGTCAATCAATATCTCCATGACCTGATATACCAACTTTACAGTTTTAAGTCACTAAAGAACTATTAAGAATTCAGTAAATAAACCAAAATGAAGTACAAAGAACAATGGACTGGAAAAGACTGCTAGCTTGCTTACAATACAAATTCAATCATTTTGCCTAACAATCATGCAATAAACATTTACTGTATACCTTCTAGTTTCTAGACAGTCTTCTAGGTACCAGGACAAGGACAAGGTCCCTAAATTCAGTGAGTTCGTAGTCAAGTGAACAAGCGTGAAAATGATGTGATAAACTGCATCTACAAGGGGCATAGGAGTAGGAGTGGTCAGTCTCCTGAAGGAAAATGGAACAGTCAGGAAAAGTTTCATGAGAAGGTCACATAAACGGAAGTGAAAACCAATTTTCCTCTGAAAAAGGTAAGTGGGTATTTTCCCAGTATGTTTGGGGAAGAGAAAATCCAGAATGCAGAAATCTTTCCATGTCTGGGAAGAAAATGAGTTTAACGCACTACTGACAACTTTCGGCACACGGGAAGCAGAAATAGACACGGAGATGAGAGGCGAGCAGAAATATGGGAAGAAATGTAAAAATGTGAGCCTTATCCTACAGGTTATGGAAAGCCACTAGCAGCTTCTCTGAAAGTAAATAGCAAGACCAGATTTCCATTTCCAAAAGGTCAATTTTGCTTCAGTATGTGCAAAAATATGGCAGCAAAGCCAGCTGGAAGGGCCCGTTGCACCTACCTAGGGATGAGAGGAAGACGCACAGTAAGGTGAAATGAATGAGAAGAAATACTTCTGTTGCTACAATATTCACATTTCCAAGGAAGATTCAAGTAATTATCTGAACACAGCAGCCTCTTCACCAGAAAAGAGGAAGGGATGGGGCCACCAGGTGGTGTAGCGGTTAAGGAGCTGGATTTCCACGTGCTCCACCACAGTTCAAGTCCCAGACCTGGTGGCTTAAAATTCACACTGGGTACATGTGGGTGTATCCCCGAAATCCTGATAGGAAAATGGAGGTGAAGGGATTGAGGCATGGCTATCCTCCCTGGGGGGTGGAGGGGTGATTTCTCACGTTGTATCTCTCTGTCTCTGGTACGCACAAGTGCCTTATAGCAAAAATCTCTCCAAAAAAAGAGTAAGGTATCTTCTTAACATAATCAAGGTTTACCGGTTAAAACAATTATAATTCAAGCTAAGCTATTACTGTGACCAAAAGCTTAAACAGATAACATAATTGAGATAACATTTAACATACAGTAACGATTCACTAAGTCTTAAAAACAGAAGAGAATGAAAGGAAGAAAGGAAAGCAGTGAAGGAAGAAAAAGAGAATGAGGGAAGGAAAGGAAGAAAAGAATAAAGGAAGGGATAAAATGTTTGGAATTTCCTAATCAGTAGAGGCCACCCCAAGGAAACCACAGTTTTTAATACTCTACCTTTCTCATGTCATTGATGTGAAAAGAAAACTTTAATAGCTGACCGAAGTCAGTCAGTCAGATCAGGCAAGGTGTTCCTCAAGAATTTGCAGGGAACCAGCAGTTAGCATAATGGCTATGTCGCTGGACTCCCACGTAGTTGACCGCAGTTTGCGTCCCAGACCCGGTGGCTTGAGACTCACGCCAGGCGCGTGTGCGTGCGTGCCCAAGATCCCGAGAGGAGAACGGAGGAGAAGGGATTGCGGCGTGGCCATCCCCCCTGGGGAGTGATTTCTCGCTTTCTGTCTCTATGTCTCTCTCTGTCTGTCTGGCGAGCAAAAGCACCCTATAGCAAAAACTTCTCCAAAAAAAAAAGAAAAAAAAAAAGAATTTGCAGAGAATCTTTCTAAAATATTTAGTTGAGTACTCATTACTGCAGGCACATGAGGAAAGCATGTGAGGTAGGGACAGAATCATCAGAAAAGAACAGAAGTAAGAGTACATGTGCTCACGAAGATCCAGTAACAATGCCCACTTTTCCAACCAAAGTAGTAAGCTTTCAAGATTCATCAGGCATTCGCAGAAGGGTTTTGCCTGGGTAGTGGGAAACAATAAGCCCTAATCTGAGTACTGATCTGATGCCACCTAATACATTTTAAAAGCAAGACCAGAAAGGATCAAACTCTTTCCAACTAACTTATGCATACAACAGTACAAAAATCAGTTCGTTCGTTCGTTCGTTCATTCGTTCGTTTGTTCTATCTATCTATCTATCTATCTATCTATCTATCTATCTATATTTGTGCTCAATAAGTTAAAATTCACCCTATCTGATATCTAGTACTAATTTGCAGGGATGCATGGGAGAGAAAAGGCAGGAAAATATGGCCCATACTGAAAGGAAAAATTATTCAAACAAAACTGACCCAAAATAGGAACCGATGTCAGAATAGTATGTTAAAAACATTAAAACTGTATTCTATGGGGGCTGGCAGGTGGTGTGGTGGTTAGGGGAGCTAGATTCCCCACTTGGCCAACTGCAGTTCAAGTCCCAGACATGGAGGCTTTCTTTCTCACTTTTTACCTCCCTCTCTCTCTCTCTGTCTCTCTCTCTCTCTCTCTGAACCTCTCTGGTCAAACTGAAATAAATAAAGTCAAATAAAATAATTCTTTAAAAAACCTGTATTTTATATGTTGAAAAATAGAAACATAGAAAATACAATAAAGGCTCAAATGAAAACATATCTTTAGAGATAAAATTTGTAACATATGAGGTTTTTTTTTTTTTTTTTTTTTAATGTAACAGAGGGGATTAATAGTAGATTAGGCATTGAAGAAGAAAAGATAAAAACCATTCACGGGACCAGCAGTTGGCGTAATGGCTATGTCGCTGGACTCCCATGTAGCCGACCGCGGTTCGAGTCCCAGACCCGGTGGCTTAAACTCACATCGGGCGCATGTGTATATGTGCCCAAGATCCTGAGAGGAGAATGGAGGAGAAGGGATTGTGGTGAGGGCATCCCCCCGCGGGGTGATTTCTCGCTTTCTGTCTCTCTTTGTCTTTCTGGCGAGCACACCACCCTACAGCAAAAACCTCTTAAGATAAAAAATATCACAATAAAATGCAGAGAAAAATGAAAATTAAACAAAAAAAAAAAGAAAAAGAAAGAAACTGAACAGCAAGAGTAAACTGTGGGACCAGCTCAAGAAGCTTAATTCACATGTAATTTAAGTTCCCAAAAAAGAGAAAAGAGAAGAAAACACTTTGAGTGATTTGAGTTAGGCAAAGCCTTTTTTTGACATGACCCAAAAATATAATTAAAAAATAAATATATTGATAAACTGTACTTCATCAAAATTTTTAACAAATAATTTGCTTTTTGAAATAATATATGAAGAAAATGTAAAGACAAACTGTAGACTTGAAAGAAAACATTTGCAATTTATATATCTGATGAAACAATTGCATCTAGAATATATAAAAACCATTCAAGATTCAATCGTAATAAAATATAAACAACCCAATGTAAAAATTGGGCCAAAAAACTCAATAAATATTTTACAGTCGACATTCATTTGGCAAATATGTACACAAAAATATATTCAACAAAATTGCTTTAGGCGATGGAAATTAAAACCACAATGAAATGTCACTATCTACTTTAGAAAATCTGAAATTAAGAAGACTGACAATTATAACTGAAAATGGAGGAACTGGAATTCTCAAACATTGCTGACAGGAATGAAAAATTAAAGTATGCCTCTTAAAAACTTGAACATGTTTCCACCATATGATCCAGGCCTTTCACTCCTAGATATTTATCCAAGAGATATAATAGTAGATGTTCAGGGGCTGACAGGTGGCATGGTGGATAAGGCACTGGACTCCCATACGGCCATCAATGGTTCGAGTCCCAGACACAGAGGCTTGAAACTCACACCAGGCATGTGTGTGTATGTGCCCAAAGCCCCAAGAGGAGAATAGAGGAGAAGGGATTGTGCCATGGCCATCTCCCCTAGGGGGTGATTTCTGTCTCTCTGTCTCTCCGGCAAGCACATGCAACCTATAGAAAAATCTCTCAAAAGAAAAATAATAAAAGTAGACGTTCATATAAATACATAGATCAAAATGTCAATTGCAGATTTGTTTATAATAATCTACATTAGAAATGGGTTAAATATCAATAAGTTATTAAATAAACTGTGCTTTCTCAAAATGAATTATTGATACATGCTGAGCCATAAATAAATTGTGCCTAATAAGCCAGACCCAAAAGTAAATTGCATACTGTACAGTTTCACTTATGTAAAATTTTAAGATGCATAAATTAATGTATGGTGACAGAAAGCAAGTCAGTGATTGCTAAGGGCTAAGAGTGGGAGGCTGCAAGGATGTATTATAAAGGGACAATGAGAAACTTGTGGAGGTGAGGTGTATTTTCATTATCCTGACTGTGGTGATGGTTTCAAAACTTTCAGTATATGTAATTTATTATATGTCAGTTATACCTTAATTAGGCTCAAAATAAAAATCAGTTAGAATGCTGAACTGAAGTTATATGTGTAATGATTGGCTGAGGCCTACTGACCATTCCACATGGGAGAGGTTGGCCTGATTGTTTCAACTGACATTAACAAGCTGAATGATTTTTTTTATACTACATGGACAGTCTAGACTTATCTGATTTATTTCATTTTAAATTAGTGATCCTCAAAAATATCTGAATTTTTTTCTTAAATAAACATTTAATGAGTACCTGCTATTTCTTGGGCATGATGCTAAGTAATTGCATCCAAAATATCATACTCATTTTAAATGACGGTGTTACTAGGCTAGTTCTCAGTAGAATAGAAACTATGTATGACAGGAGTTCAAAAAATTGGGGGAAAATAGAACAAAGTGTGAGACTAGCAGATGGTGTAAAATCCGGTTACATCACCGGACTTCTAAATGGTCAACCATGGTTTGAGTCCTGGACAGAGAGTCTTGAAACTCATGCCAGACGCATGCTCAAGATCCAGAGAACAGAATGGAGGAGGAGGGACTGTGGCATGGCCATCCCTCCTAGGAGGTGATTTCTTGCTTTCTGTCTTTCTCTGTCTCTCTGGTGAGTGCACATGCCCTATAGTGATAAAAATCTCTCTCAAAAAAAAAAAAATTAAAATATGAGTTTATTTTGGTGCAAATAAATTTTGAAATCCATGCACAGATTTTTATAATACATATTCTTGTATTGATGACCCCTGTGATATCTATTATTTGATGGAGAAAAGTATCCTGTCATTTAAATTGAACCCTCGTTTTACTGTCTTGATTAACTAAGCCACACAGCATGCAGAATCTCTGATTTCATCTTTTTTTTTTTTCCTTTGGAGAGGTTTTTGCTATAGGGCATGTGCGCTCGCCAGACAGACAGAGAGAGACATAGAGACAGAAAGCGAGAAATCGAGAAATCACTCCCCAGGGGGGATGGCCACGCCGCAATCCCTTCTCCTCCATTCTCCTCTCGGGATCTTGGGCACGCACGCACACACACCCAGCGTGAGTTTTAAGCCACCGGGTCCGGGAGGCGAACCGCGGTCGACTACGTGGGAGTCCAGCGACATAGCCATTACGCTAACTGCTGGTTCCCTCTGATTTCATCTTTTCAGGTCTGAGTCTCATTAGGAAAATTTTTAAAAAGGCTAATATAACCCTCAGATAAAATCGAACAGAATACTTTATGTGTATCTTAGGGTGTATTCAAAACCTTAATTTCATGTTTAATATTCATGACCCAAAGGGTTCCTGGACTACTCCTATGTTTATCTGGTTATAAAGCTGCTTCTCCATAAACTTGACTTTCTCCCAGAAACCAAATCTTTTGTAACTATTGGGTGGTTGGAAAAATCATCATGCATTTCTGTAGAAAAAATATGTCATGACTTTTCTGACAACTCAATGTAAGAACAGTTTATTTGCTAGTACTAGTTTGTTCCAAATTACAATTGACCTGATTAACATAATTTGATTTGGATGAGCCATTATTAAATAAAAGTCTAAGAACCACTCTCTAATCTCTACTTTGTACAAATCCAAAGTTCCAACGTGTTCTTCACTGAGTTGTGCAATATACATTTTTGGTTATAAAAAGCCTGAACCAGGGAGACTGGGCCTAAGTTCCCGGTTATGAAACTGTTAACTGGATTTAGACATTAAGATAGTGATAGGACTTTATATTTGGGTACTGAAAGAAGCTCAGTGTAGGTAAAAATAAAAACATTTAGCCAGGGACATTTTTTTCTAGCACATTATATATATGTCTATTTCACTAAACAGAGAAAGAACAGATATTCAAGGGCCCTACATGTTATAGGTATATGTCATTATATTATACAATCTATATTCATCCCCTTATATAAATGTGAATGAATTAGAAACTGAGTTTTATTCCAAGTCCCAATTTTGCCAGTCACAAGCTACCTGCCAAGGGGTAAACAATCGCCTTTCTGAGCTTTTTTTTCCATAGCTACAAATTGACAAAAATGATCTCAGGTTTACCCACTTCAAGGAATAACTGAGATAATAAAATATGTAATATGAAGGGTCTCTAAATGATTCATGGAAAATATATATTAAGAAAAACTGCATGGATTTAAGATTTTCCTCAAATAAACTTGTGCTTTAACTCCATTTCACCAACATTTTTTTCCTTTTCCATAAGGAGCATTCACTCACCAGAGAGAGACAGAGAGAGAGAAAAAATCACGCACCAAGGAAGATGGCCACACCACAATCCTTTCTCCTCCAGCCTCCTCTTAGGATGTTGGGCATGCACACACATGCACGTGACATGATTTTTAAGCTGTCAGATCCAGGACTCGAACCACGGTTTGTCATGTGGGAGTCCAGTGCCTTAACCACTATACCACCTCCTAACCCCTGACAAGTTTTCTGAAGTTCTCTCACATATGTAAAAGTCCTTTGTAAAATTGTAAGAGTCACATATGAATTTGACCTTGATATTCCAAGTCTGACTTTTAGAAGAAGACCTGTGAGATTTAGGGGAAAGAATATTCCATCCAGAGTAAGAACATCTAGATTCATACCTGAACTCTTTTTCAGAGTAACTATCTGATTTTTGAAGAAAGCCTGGATTTCAATTGCTTACCTGTAAAATGTTAAAAAATCAAATAAAATATTCAAATCACAGACTGAAGAGTCCATGCTTTTCGCAGAATATCAGAGTTTGTGTCAAACTTTTTTTTTTTAACCTTCTAGATTGTTTATTTCAGTAGAACAAGTGCTTCAAATGGAAGGGACCTGCAGCTGTTCCAATGCCACGTGTTTATGTATAGAGATTCTAATTACGTTTTACTGGGGGTAACCAAGAAGGAAAGAGCTTTGGCATACTCTTAATTAAATGATGAATGTGTATCAAGTAAACCATGATCAAATTCCACTTGCTTATAATTCAAGAATACAGTGCTCTTTCCTATTCCTTAGATGTTGATGCATTTCAAACACACGTCATGATAACCCATTACTCATACCTGAAAAGGCTGCCTGCTGGTTATGTTGAGGTGTTTCCTTATCCATCTGTTGCCTTGATTCCCAAATATCTCCCACAGCAGCTGTCCCCTTGTGTTGCTCCAGATTCGTTGGTAGATGGCCAGCCTATAAATGTGCTTTCCAAACATGTGGTAATACAAGCGGAAGGTGCAGCCCTTTGTATCAGTGGCATTAAGGACTGGGCTGAGCAAAGAAGCCTTGTTTTGGAAAACCTGTGGCTCCGAAGATTCAATGTAGAGATAGTGTCCTTTAGCGGTGCCCAAGGTATTATCCTTCATTGGGCCTGTGTTGAGTGTTGAAGTTGGACCCTGGTTCCTGGTCCAATCAAAGTCATCTTCTGTATCTTGTGTCCAGTTACAAATTCCATTTTCAAAGTTACACTGCAGTTCAGGTGCTGAAATTTGCATTAAACAAGAAAAAAAAATTAAAAAAAAGGAAATGTGATTAAAACAAAAAACAAACAAACAAACAAAAAAACAAAACACTAGTTGATACTTGAAGCCTGTCAAGGTAAATCATTTTAATTTGAAAGTGCAGTATTAGGGAACCAGCAGTTAGCGTAATGGCTATGTCGCTGGACTCCCACGTAGTCAACCACGGTTCGCGTCCCGGACCCGGTGGCTTAAAACTCATGCTGGGTGCGTGTGCATGCGTGCCCAAGATCCCGAGAGAGAATGGAGGAGAAGGGATTGCAGCGTGACCATCCCCCTGGGGGGTGATTTCTCGTTTGTCTCTATGTCTCTCTCTGTCTGTCTAGTGAGTGCACGCGCCCTATAGCAAAAAAAAATATTCTCCAAAAAAAAGAAATGCAGTATTAGAGTTTTAAAAAGAGTGAATATACTTTAGAAAGTGCATCAAGTAATAATACCTAATGAACGGAAACATGTTGAGCCATTATTTTCTAAATAGTTTTACTCCCCAGCCTTTCTGTTTCTTTTGCAGTACTCTAGACAAATAATAACGCCATGGCTGGCTCACTGTGACAAACTTCTGGCTCAGTGGATGTCATGCTCAGCTGAATGTTCCAATCACCAGGGAGCAATAAAAAAATAAGAAATGAAAAACACTAGAGCCTAGAATTCACCTACGGAGGGGTTGATTCAATTGGCCCATGTGATTAAGCCATATTTCAGAATTTCTTACAAGCTCCCTGAATGATTCTACAATAAGAGGCAGAATTGAGAATAATCATATTTTAATGGGTCTCAGTATATAAGGAGCATCTGGAGCTCATAGCAAAATTGCTTACTCCAGGGTAAAACTCCAGAACACATACTTGTGCATAGATATCAGATGAAGCTCAGAAACGCACATGTTATCAAGCACCCAGAATGATTCTCATGTAGGTGCTTTCTAGACCTCGCTTTTAGAAACCTCTTTTTGGTTTCATCCTGCCTCATCTCCAAGTGTTTCCACATACCAGTGAGGAAATGACAATCCTTCAGAGGCAGCACCTACCATTTGTTTATTCAAAATGCTTTAGTACATTCTTATGTTCTTATTTAATTTAAACTTAAATCTAAACTTCTGGAGCATTCAAATTCCACTTTCTCCAAATTAAAATGACTTCCCCTCTCTGCTCTTAGTTAAGTGATGGCAAATATCCTCTTTAGCACGCACTACCCTCCCCACATGTACTAAACATCTCATCCCTTCCTCCATCTGTATTTATGTCTAATGTTGTGCCACAAGCCTTGCCAATTTTTTGCTGTCTCAGCAGTGGTGTCCTTTCCTCTCACTGGACTGTAGCTTTTAAACTTCTTTTAGTTGCCAGAATAATTCAAAGACTTCAAAAGAATTGAAGAACCAGCAAAAAAGGAAAAAGGATGAATCTCTTATCCATTAAATTAGTCTACCTAAATTTCTATAGTAATTTAGGAAAACACATTCATTTTTCAAAAGGCAAGGATTTTGTCAACACCACCGGATACTTGCTGCAAAATAAATAAGATAAAATGGGCATTTGACAAGGGTTGGAGGGGACAGGATTTAGAATAAATGGATAGTCCCACATTTTTGTTTCATTTTCATGTGTTAATATATTTTTTAAATGACAGCTGTCCTTTAACTATTCATGTTAGTAATGGCAGTTTGTGCCAGGGGTGAAAAACTACTCTGAAACAATAAATAAAAGCATACATGAATAAATGCAACCAGGCGAGAACAAATCATCTGTCTCAGAAAACCACAGAACAGGAGCTTCGACCTCACAACGGGAACCAAGTGAGGAAATGTCAAATGGGAGAGGAGCTTTCATTTAATGTTTCCTCACTTGTGACTAATCAAGCCCAGCTGTGACATGAACTGAGGACACCCAGACACTCTCCAGGTGTTAGTCTTTGTCTGTGGAACAGAAGGAGAATGTCAGGTTACTGAGTTTTTAACATAAAACTGGCACTAAAGCCAACAGGTTTTTATGTGGCTGTCTTAACATTCACTGCATACTTCGTATTCATTTCTGAAGAAAATATGTGTAGCCCCACCCTTCAATGAAAGACCACATCTCTCAATATATTGGGGGAACTTTGACATGGGTTTCTGGATGTCTAATACATACAGTGTAACAAAGTAATATGCCTTTACGCCAAGCTGTGAGAGAAACTAACATTCTAATGCCACTACCATTTCTTCTCACCAATATAGAACCATGAGAAGTATTTTGATACATCATTGTACTACCCTAATCACACCCAATGGAGTTAATATTATGAGTTTGAAGGATAATTTGCTTATTTTTAGCAGTAGATCTTTTTTTTTTTTTTTTAATGAATGGGATTTAGAGAGCTTCAATAACATGAAAACGCTCTCTAAATTTGCAGAAACAAATTAGCTTTAGGACAAGTTACACATCTTATGATGGTCACTGTGAAAACCATCAGTTCTAATTATATCCACTCAAATATTAGTTGTGTAAATTTCATGATATGCATAATAATTCTAACTTTCATATACTTGACTTTAATATGTCTTTGATAAATTGTATACCAAAGATCACATAAGCAAAACTCCATAATGATTTACATGAAAACTTCTTTTCTTTCTGTTTTTAATACCATGCCCGTTTGTGCCTTTGCTCTGCCATTTTCAAGATGTCAGCAATGTCCTTTTTTATCTAGTTAGTGGTACCGTATCCTGTCAGAAAGGCAACAGGTATTTTATTCTAAATTTACTTTATTTTTATAACTTCTTATTGACATATGATTGTACATCTTTATGGCATACAATATGGTTTTTCAAATCATGAGTGTAGTGTGTGATAATGATATCAAGGATATTACCATTTACATCATCTTCAACAAAGAACTTTACATTCTTGTCTGTTGAATGCTTTTTTTTTTTCCCTAAGCCCCTCCTAAACTACCCTCCCTCACACTTCTATCCATCCCTTTCCCACATGGACACTAGTACCTACACTTGAACTCTCTACTATTATGTCTTCAAATCTTTTAATTTCTGCCATAGAGTACAGATGTTAGATATATACTGAATGAAGATATACAATGTTTGTCTTTCATTGTCTAGCTTATTTCACATAGCATTAAATCTTTTATCTTCAGCCTCTTTGTATCAAATGAGAGATTCTTGTTCTTTAAACCTGAGTAGCATTCAATAGTGTTTATGTACCACATTTTTTGCAGTCCAGTCACAGTTTTGGGCACTTAGGTTGATTCCACGTCTTAGTAATTGAGAATAATGATGCGGTAGACATGGAAGTGCAAGTGTCTTTCCAGCTAAGTGTTTTCCTGTCCTTTGGGTAAATACCAAGGAGTAGGTTTAATAGCTCATATGGTAGTTTTATGTAAACTTTTGAGGAACTTCCAAATTGTTTTCCACATGACTGTACTAATTTACAATCCCATCAATAGTGCAGGAGAGTTCTCTTTTCACTTCAGTCTCTCCAGCATTTGTCATTCTTATTTTTTGATAAGAGCCATTCTTTAAAAAAAAATTATTATTTTATTTAACATTATTTACTTATTTTTAAAATTTGACCAGAATGAGAGAGAGAGAGACAAAGTGAGAAAGCAAGCCTCCAGGTTCAGGACTCGAATTGTGGTCAGTCACGTGGGAGTCCAGTGCCCTTAACCACCATACCACCAGCCATCCCAATCATAGCCATTCTAACTAGGGTTAAATGATGTCTCAGTATAGATTTGATTTGCATGTATTACCCTTATGATAAAAAGAGGGCAGAATTTTTTTCATATGCTTGGCCATTTGCAAGTCTTTAGAAAGCTGTCTGTTCAGCTCATTGGCCCATATTTTCACTGGATTATTAGGTTTTGTGCAGGTGAGTTGCTTGAGTTGACATATTCTGGTTAATAATCTCTTATCTGAAGTGCTGTTTGCAAATATTTTCTCGCATTCTGCAGGTGTCACCTCACTTTTTATTGTTTCCTTTGCTGCATGGCTTTTTAGCTTGATAAATTCCATTTGTCTATTTTTGGAATTATTGTTTATGCTTTGGGGTCTTATTTAAAAAGTCTTTGCCTAGTCCAATGCATTCAAAGTTTCCTCTGTGTTTTCCTCAAGTATTTGTTTTTTTTTTGTTTGTTTTTAAAGGCTTATTGTAAACGATTATCTGAGTAATTGCCAGTGCCGCTATGTATAGACAAGAGACGAGGAGCTTTATTTCTTGGTCTCTTCCTCCTTGGACAGAATCTTGATGATCTCTTCCTTCTTGGCCTGGAGGCACTCGTCACAACTCTTGTGTACTTCCTTGGTCTGGGACCTGGGGGCCTCAGCCTGGTCTGCTGGGACCTTCTTGTGGATGTGCTCCATGAGAGTCCACTTGTTCTCAAATACATTCCCCCTTCAACTTCAGGTACAGGCTGTGATACATGCAGCGATCAATCTCTTAGACTCATGCTATTTTCTGAGCAGCTGACTCAGGAGCCTCATTCTCCTCATCCAGGTCACCTTCTCTGGCATTTTAGCATTGACTGTACTCTTTCACTTACCTATGTCCATATGCCGGCCCTTCCAGCAGGCCAACGTGTTTTTCCAGCATCAAGCCCAGGAATGGACGGTCACGGTCTTGGAGATGATCAACCCATCCTTGATCAGCTTCTGGATCTGCTCACAGGAGTTGGCACTGGCAACTTCATTGGTCTCATTGGGTCCAACCAGACCTTGAGGCCACAGCAGAGGACACTAGAGGCAAGCCTCTTCTGAAACCTGAGCATACTCATGGCTGTGGCCTCAGTGGCAAAAGGCTCAAGTAGTTTTATAGTTTGAAGCTTTACATTTAGATCTTTGATCAATTTTGAATTAGCTTTCATTAATAGTGAGAGATAAGGGTCCAGTTTCATTTCTCTGCAGGTGGATTCAGTTCATACAGCATCATTTACTGAATAACTTTCTTTTCTCCATTGAACTGTCTTGTGCCCTTTGTCAAAAATCTGTATGCATTGGGCTTTATTTCTGGATACTTTATACTGTTCCATTGGTCTATGTGTCTGTTTTTGAGGTCAAGTAGTGAGTTATCTCTAACTTCATTCTCTTTTTCACAGCATTGTCTTGATGATACAGCATCTTCTATGTTTCCAGACACATTGTATGATTGTTTTTTTCTATTGCTTTGAAGAATGTTCCTGACAATTTATTGGGAATTTGTAAATTGATTTGGATAGAACTTATATTTTAATTATACTGATTCTTGCGATCCAAAAAAATAAGACACCTTAAAATATTTTGTGTGTCATATTCAATTTTTTTTCCTTTTTTTTTTTTTTTTTTTTGAGGTTTTTGCTATCGGGCACATGCGCTCACCAGAAAGACAGAGAGAGAGACAGAGAGACAGAAAGCAAGAAATAACCCCCGAGGGGGGATAACCATGCTGCAATCCCTTGTCTTCCATTCTCCTCTTGGGATTTTGGGCATGCACGCACATGTGCCCGGCATGATTTTAAGCCACTGGGTTTGGGACTTGAACTGCAGTCAACTACATGGGAGTTCAGCAACGTAGCCATTACCCCAACTGCTGGTCCTGCAATTTCTTTTTTTAAATTTACATTTGATGTTGTACATCCTTAGGGCATATAATACGGTTTTTCAAAACATGCATTCAGTACATGTTAATCAAGTCAAAGATATTACCATATATATCACTTTCAACAGATAATTTTACATTCTTATGTCTGTTACTTAGTTTTTCTTCCTGAGCTCAGTGCTCTGACACCCTAGGGGTCACCCCCTCCTACAGTCTCTCATACCTATACTTGCCTGCCTGCTATTAATATTATATCTTTGAGTCATTTTTTTCAGTTTTCATAATTTTCCTTGTAGAGATCTTTCACCACCATGGTTAAATTTATTCCTAAATATGTTTTGTGTGTGTGTTTGTGTGGCTGTTATAAACGAAACTTCTTTTTTCAATTCTCCTTCAGTCTGTTCATTGTTAGTCTATAAATATGCACATCGATTTTTGTAGCCTACAAATTTACTGAACTTATTTCTGAGTTTTTTTTCACGAATCCTTCTGGATTTTCTATGTATCTCATTATTTCATCTAAAAATAGGGACAATTTCACTTCATTTCTATTTGCATGCTTTTTATTTTCCTCCTTTGTCTGCCAACATGAACTAGGACTTCTAATACTATATTTAAAAGGAACGGAGAAAGTGGACAAACTTATCTTATTCCAGTTTTTAGTTTCCCCCATTCAATAAAATGTTAGCTATAGGTTTGTTAAATGTGGCTTTTATTGTGTTGACAAATGTATCTTTTATACCTATTTTATTGAGAGTCTTTTTTTTTTTTCTTTTAGGTTTTTGCCATAGGGTGTGTATACCTCCCAGAGAGACAGAGAAAAGGACAATGAGTGGGAAAGTGAGAATTTACCCTCTGTGGTGGAGGGAGGGGGTAGCCAAGTCACACTCTTTTCCTCCCAATCTCCTCCTGGGATTTTGGGCATGCACACACACGTGCCCAGTGTGGGTTTCAAGTCATTAGGTCCAGAACTCTAACCATCATCAGTAATGTGGAGTCTAGAACCTTAACTACCATGACACCTGCTGGCCCTTTGTTGAGAATCTTAATGTGATGCATAATGTGATGCTGTCCTTGCATCCCTACAATGTGATGTATTACATTTAGTGTTTTGTCTATGTCGAACTGTCCTTGCATCCCTAAGATAAGGCCTACTTGGTCATGGTATATATTTTTAATGTATAAACTGGCTGATATTTTGTTGAGGATTTTTACATCTGTATTCATTGGGAATATTGTTCTGTAGTTTTCTTGTTTGTTTTGTCCTTGTCTGTTTTTGGTATCAATATGATAAGCTACATAGAATGAGTTTGGGAGAGTCCCTTCTGTTTGTATCTTTAGAAATAGTTTGAGAATTGGGGTTAATTCTTTTTTTACAAATTTTGTAGAATTCAGAAAGGAAGGTTTCAGAACCTGGGCTTTTGTCCTTTGGGGAGCCAATTTTTTTAAAATTTCTTTGTATTTCAATTTCTTTTGTACATTCAATCTCATGCTACTTAGGTTACAAAGTGAATATTCCACCATGTGTACTGCTTCAGTCACATTACTTGTTATTCGTCTATTCAGATTTTCTACTCTTTTTAAAGAATTATTTTATTTGTTTATAATTAATTAATTTAATTTAATTTGACCAGAAAGGGACAGAGAGAAAGTGAGAAAGCAAGCCACCAGGTCTGGGACTCAAACCATAGTCAACCATGTGGGAGTCCAGCACCCTTAACCACTGTGCCAACTGCCAGCCCCCAAATTTTTTATTTCTTCCTAACTCACTCTATATATATTGTCTTTGTCCAGAAATTTGCCCATATCATTTAGGTTTTCTCGTTTGCTGGCAGATAGTTGCTTATAATATTCTCTCATTATAGTTTGTATTTCTATGATATCTGTTTAATATTTATTGCCTGTTTCATTACTGATTTTATTTTCTGTTTTTTTTTCTCTGCTTTTCTTGATTATTCTAGCTAATGCTTTATTACTTTGTTTATCCTCTCAAAAAAACAGTTTTAGTTTCATTGATTTTTTTATTTTTTTATGCTCTACTTTATTTATTTCTGCTCTAATATTAATTATTTCATTTCTTTAGTATGTTTTTGGGAGGGGAGGTTGTAGTTGCTTTTCAAGTTCCTTGAGATTTATTGTAAGAGCATTTATTTTCCATCTGCTTTTGTTGTTGTTATTTTCATTTTTGTTTTGTTTTGTTTTGTGAGTGCTGAATGCTATATAGTCTCCTTTTAGGACTTTTTTGCTATGTGGCAAAGATTATGGAAAATTATGCCTGGATTAACATTTGTTTCAAGAAGTTTTTTTAATATTCACCTTAATTTCTTCAGTAGTTTTGAAGTTGTTCAGGAGTAAATGGTTTAGTTTCCATGTACCCGTGTGTTTTTAGTTGTTGATTTCAAGTTTAATTCAATTGTGGTTAGAAAAGATGCTAGAGGGGCAAGCAAGTGGTGTGGTGGTTAAGGCACTGAACTATCATGCGGTCAACTACAGTTCAAGTCCTGGACTTGATGGCTTGACAATCATGCCAGGCACATGTTTGTATATGCCCAAAATTCCAGAAGGAGAATTAAAAAGATGATACTGTGTCATGTCCATTCCCCTAAGGAATGATTTATCACTTTCCTTCTCTCTTGTATCTCTCTGGTGAGCACGTATACCCTATGGCAAAAATCTAAAAAAAAGATGCTAGATATAGTTTCTATACTTTTAAATTTATAAAAGCTTGTTTTATACCTTAGAATGTGGCACTCTTCAAAAATGTCCCAAGTGGGTGAAAAAATGTGTACTTTGTAGTTGTGAGGTGAAATGTCCTATAAATGCCTGTCAGTTCCATTTGATTTATGATGTTGTTTAGCTTCTTTCTTTTTTTTTTCTTTTTCTTTTTTTTTGGTATGTGTGTCTAAGTGACCTGTCTAGTGCTGACATTGGGGAACTGAAGTCCCAACACTTGGAGTGTTGCAGTCTGTCTCTCTCATTATCTCTAACAGTCTTTCTTTTATTTGTTTGGGTGACCCAGTGTTGGCTGTGTATTTATAATTGTTATATATACTTGATGAATAATACTATAAAATATAGTGTTATTATAGTGTTCTTCTTTGTCTCTTTTTACAGTTTCTATTAAAAAAATTTTGTCTGATATCAGTATCATGATTCCAGTCTTTTTTTTTTTATTTTGTTCACATGAAATGACTTTTCCAGCACCTTCAATCTATGAATGCCATTATAAGTGAGATGTATTTCTTGTAAATAGCATACATAAGGTTCTTTTTTTTTTGGAGAGATTTTTGCTATAGGGCGTGTGCGCTCGCCAGACAGACAGAGAGAGACATAGAGACAGAAAGCGAGAAATTACCCCCCAGGGGAGATGGCCACGCTGAAATCCCTTCTCCTCCTTTCTCCTCTCGGGATCTTGGGCACGCACGCACACGCGCCCAGCATGAGTTTTAAGCCACCGGGTCTGGAATGCGAACCACGGTCGACTACATGGGAGTCCAGCGACATAGCCATTACACTAACTGCTGGTCCCAGGTTCTTGTTTTTTTAATACACTCAGCCAATCTGTCTTTAAATGGGTGAACTTAATCCATTAACATGCAACACTATTATCAATACCTACAAGCTTATCCTCTTCTTTCTTGACATTTTGAGAATATTGGCTTTGTTTTGACTTTTGCTAATTTGGCTATGGAGAGAATTTTCTTATGTTGAATATATCTGGTGTTTTTGTATTTCCTGGATCTGGATGTCTTTGCATCTTTATGGATTTGGAAAGTTCTCAGATAGTATTTCATGAAAAAGATTTTCTATGGCTTTACCTGTCTTCCCTTTGCCCTCTGAAATACCTATTATGTGGCTATTTGGCCACTTAATAGTATCTAATATTTCTCATATATAAGCCTCATTTTAATGGATATTTTTTCAATCTTTTTGGTGGCTTGAAGACAGAGATTTTGTCTTCAAGGTCAGAGATTTTTTTTCTTCTGCATTGTCTTATGTGCTGTTACTAACTTCAAGAGAGATTTTTACTTCCTGTATTATTAAAAATAATATAATAATTCATCTCCAGATGTTATCTTTAATTTATTTTAGGATGTCAGTCTCTTTAAAGAGTTCCTCTATTCTGTCATGGAATAATTTTTCTCATCTGCTGGAATTGATTGTCCATTTTCTCTTTCATGTCATTGAATTTTATTATGAGTATTCTGAATTCCTTTTCTAACAGTTCTGTGATGTCCTGTGTTTTACCCATTGTTAGTAAGAACCTACTGTGTTCTTAGAAGGAGACTCCTCCAGTTCAGGGAAAAAAGAGAAATGAAGATTTTCTACTGATTACTCAGCCTCCAGTCCCCAGACTCTAGTGATGGATCTAAGGGAACCATAGCCAAATATCCAAATACTATTAGGCTTAACATATTCCTTAATACCTACTGAATATATTTCACAAGGGGATAAAAATAGAACAGCAAAGAAATTCCAGATAACCTCCTTCTGCATGCTCTTGAATGCTCAGATTGAACTTCAAGAATTAGGAAGAAACACACCCTCTATCTGATGACTAGAAATCATGCAGCATCACAAGAAATATGGGAAAGCAAGAAAATACCTTTCCTCCAAGGGAAAAGAATACTTTTCTTCACCCACACACAGTTCAATGGAAATGTCTGATAAAGAATTTAGAATATTCATAATGACGAAGTTAACAGAGATGGAGAAGAGAGACAATGAACTGCAGAAGAGGCAGAAGAAAGGAGCTGATGAGTTCCAGGAGGTGAGAAAATTCTTGCAAGATCTAAAAGAGGAAATACACACTATAAAAGAGAATCAAATGGACCTGTTAGAGATAAAGGCTATAATACAGGAAGTCAAAACCTCCCTTGAAAGTATTAAAAGCAGACTAGACCATAAAGAAAATCGAATCTCAAACATAGAAGATAGAATCTCTGGCCTCGAAAAATCCACCATGAAGACTGAGAAAATTGTCCCCCCAAAATGAGAATAATATATGAGAAATATTAGATTCCATCAAACATCTAAACATCCATATAATTGGTATCTCAGAAGGTGAAGAGACTCATAAGGACATTGATTTTCTATTCCATGAAATCCTGCAAGAAAACTTTCCAAACCTAGGGAGACACTCAAAGATCCAGTCCCAAGAAATGCAAAGGACCCCAAATAGAATCAACCTCAGAAGATCTTCTATAAGACACATTATAGCCAGATTGACCAAAACTATAGACAAAAGCAAGATACTAAGATTGGCAAGAGAAAAATGGCAAGTTACCTTCAAAGTGTATCCCATCAGGCTAACAGTGGAGCTTTCATCAGAAACAATGTGAGCAAGGACAGGATAGGAAAATATATTCAAAGTATTAAGGGAAAAGCAATTTCAATCAAGAATACTGTACCCAGAAAGATTATCTATCCTTCATATGGGAAGAAAAGACAAGAACATTCTCAGATAAACAAAACCTGAAAGAATTTCCCAACACCAGACCAGATCTCCAAGAAGTTCTCAAGGGAGTGCTATACCAGGAAAATTAAATACAGACACACTGAAATAAGAGTTCAAAAACTAAGAAAATGGCCAATTTAATGGTAGGGACAAGTCTGGAGTTGAATATTACATTCCAGAATATAATCTGGAAGATCGAACTACTACAGAAGATAGATTAAGTACATGAGACTGAACTGGTGAAATAGCACTTTATGACTTTTGACTAAAACATTGCTGATTTTCTTCTAGGCTTTGTTTTCTGGTTTTAAGGATTTTTGTCCTGTCTTGAGCTGACAATAGGTTCACATACCTACTATTTGAACAGAATCCTAACCTGTTTCATGGCTTCAAGTTTTTTTTTTTTTTTTTTTTTTGAGAGGATTTTGCTATAGAGCGTGTGCGCTCGCCAGACAGACAGAGAGAGACAGAGAGACAGAAAGCAGGAAATCACCCCCCAGGGGGGATGGCCACGCTGCAATCCCTTCTCCATTCTCCTCTTGGGATCTTGGGCACGCACGCACACGCACCCAGCGTGAGTTTAAGCCACCGGGTCCGGGACTCGAACCGCCGTCAACTACGTGGGAGTCCAGCGACATAGCCATTACGCTAACTGCTGGCCCCATGGCTTCAAGTTTTAAGCAAAGTTCCTTAGTATTTCTTTGATTTAATAAAGTTAAAACTACTTTTCTTGAAATTAAAAAGTATAGTAAAAAATACCTATTTAATGACCATAGTAAGTTATCTGGCATCAGCTAGGTGCTGCCTTATAGTATATTCATTCTGCTCAAGAGTTTCATGCCTAAAGTCAGACATGTATTCATAGATACGTACATACCAGCTGAACTTGCTATTGAAAGTAGTAAGATTATTTAAGAAATTTTGTGAATCAATAAAATGTGGTGGAGAAAAGAATAGAAAACAACTGTAGACACCTGACATAGTGTGAATAGTGTGAAAGAAGGGTGAGAAATGGCAGAGGGTCAGAAATAGGGGATATATATATATGTATATATATGTATACACACACACACACACACACACATATATATATATATAAAACTAGAAAATTATTGACGATAACATGTATGATTGAGTCACTATGCAGTATATTCTGAATGGGAAATTACATTTTGTATGCTGTGACGATGCTCAGAGAATGAATGTAAATTAATTAATTTTAAAAAATGTTTCGGAAGACAATTACAGTATACTTGTAACTATATTCTAGTTTTGTCCATATTTCTAGTTTAAGGTATTTTGTGAATCAATAAAATGTGGGAAATAAAAGAAGTTATTGTGTTCTTTTAGGGGACAGATATTTCCCTTTTTAAAAATATTTCTTGTGTCTCTTTGTTGGTTTTTAGGCATCTTATAGAGTACACACTTATTCCTAATTTTTGGAGTAGGTGCTATACTACCAGGGGAAGAACAGCCTGAGATCTCAAGTGTATCCCTGGCAAAGCAGTCCTAGGGGCTGGAGTCCAGTTGCAGCTTTCAGATCAGAGCATGGCTGATAAAGCAGATGAGTTTCTCTGGGGTCAAGTCAGTTGGAGCAGGTAGTCATTCTCTGGGAAAAGGGGAAGTGCAGGCCATCCCTGACTGCCAGACAGGAGGTAAGGACCAAATTCTTCAGTTTCTATTGGGATGAGAGTGCTCTCTTTTGTATCCTCTGCTCCCACCAAGCTTTGGAGTCACGATTGCAAATGAAGCTCTACTTGCTGGTCAGCTTGCAGGATGCTGCGGAATTCTTGCCATGTGGGGTGGGGGTAGGGGAGAGGGTGAGAGGTCCTTATCTTTTTGGAGCTGCATGTTCATGCACTTTCCTAAAATGGGTGATAGCTCCATGCCAGTTTTGGAGTTCTTCAGTGGGTTGGAAGTGCTAGAATCTGCGTGAAAGCCTAGGGCTCAGAGTTTCCGAGGAGAGTTTCTCTTGTTTTGTCCTCTGGAGGGAATGTGAGAGGGGAGCTACCCTGGAGCTTCACTGACTTCAGACAGTTGACTCTTCTTTACATTTATGAGTAGGAATTATGTGTTCCAGAATATTCTGCCATCTTTTTTATGTACCACGTCAGGCTCACTTCACTCCTAAGGCATTTATAAGCCTTTCTACTCTGAGAGATGCTAGGGTGGGTATTTCTGGTCAGCTATCTTTATCCTTATTCTCAAATGAGACAACAGTGGGGATGCTTGCTCCATTCTCTCAGTTGAATCTCAGAGTCAAGGCTCCAGTGCCTTGTTCCCATCACAGCCTCTGCAGCCAGCATTGACCTAGCTGCCTCTCTTTGCCCCCTGTGTGCTCCTGGCCACACCACAGCCTGCTCACTCTCTGGCTCCAGCATTGGTTCCAGCACTGCCCAAGGCCAGGGATGTGACAGCTTCCTCCCCGGCAAATGCCACAGTCCCTGTGCCCTGAGTTCCAGTGGCAGAACTGTGTGGCCTGGACTGATATAGAGGGTGATGGTGGCAAGATCAGGCACTCAGGGGGATGAATCAGAGCAATTTGTTCCTGACAAAGATTTTGTCAATCTCACAAGATGGCATACTCCAAGCCTATGCAGCAAGAAGCACCTTGGCCAGGCAACAGCAGTGTCAGCAGGGGCTCCACCCACTAGACTGGGTATTTCTAGTTGGCCATCTTAATCCTTCCCCTTCATTGGGACAACAGTGGGATGTTCATGCCCCTCCCCCAGTTCAGCCTTAGGCTTCATCACCGTGCTCCCACCACAGCCTCTGTAGCCAGAGCTGCCCTTTCTGCCCCTCTTTCCCCTGGAGGAAGATTCCTGGTTCCTGGCCATGCTGCAGCCTGCTCAGTCTCTTTCCAAATCTCATTTTCAGCTGTTCCCAGGGCCAGACAGGTAACAGCCTCCTTCCTGGCAGATACCAGTCCCTTCAGACCCTGAGTCCTAATGGTGGAGCCATGAAGCCTAACCCAGCATGGATGTCGGCAGTAGCAGGCTGAGACCCACTGACAGCTGGTCTTAACAACTTCTTCCTGATGAGGATTTTGTGACTCCCATAAAATGTCACATTCCAAGCCTGCACAGCAAAAAGCACCAGGGCTTAGCAGCAGTGGCTCTACCCACTAGAATGGGTGTTTCCACGCAGCCATCTTGATCCTTCCCCTCTAGTGGCATGATGGGAGGGCACTTGTACCACTCCCTCTTGTGAGTCTCAGCTTTGGGCTTTGGTACTACGCTCCACAGCCAATATTGCCTCAGTCACCTCTCCACCTCGCGTGGGGTGCTCCAACTCCTCGCCATGCTGCAGCCTACTCAGTCTCTCTCTGACTCATGGTTCCAGTGGTGCCCAGGGAGGCAATACCCCCTTCCCTATCAGATACCACTGTCTGGGAACCCAGGTCTCAATGGTGGGTTGCACAGCCTGACCCAGTGTAAAGGGCAGTGGTGGCAAGGCCAGGCACACTGCAGTTGCTGCTCATGAAGGCTTCTTCCTGAGGAGGATTTTGTAGATGACACAAAACGATATGTGCTCAAAGCCTATATAGTAAGAAGCTCTAGGGTCTGAGTGAGATTGGCCATTCTTCCACCATCAGAGCCAGTCCCTAGTCCTCACACAGGCGGATAGCTGGAAATTTATTAATGTAATTTTCCTTTGAAATATCACGCATTCTATGGCCCTACTTTGGTTAATAATTTGCTTCCCAATTTTATTTATTTATATGTATGTATGTATATACGTATATGTGTGTGTATGTATGTATGTGTATATGCATGTATGTGTGTGTGTGTCTGTGTGTGTGTATATATATATATATATATATATATATATTTAAGAATTGTTGCTATTTCCTTGGATTTGAATTCAAGGAAAGATATAAACTTGTTTTTTCCTGATGTTTTTGTATAAAAAAAAAAAAAAAAAAAAAAAAAAAAAAAAAAACCTGGGGCCAGCAGGTGGCATAGTGTTTAAGGCACTAGACTCCCATAAGACTGATCACAGTTTGAATCCTAGATCTGGTGTCTTGATACTCTTGCTGAGCATGTGTGCATGACGTGTGGCCAAAAATTCCAAGGGGACGAATGGAGGAAAAGGGATTGTGGTGTGTCTCTCCTTTGTGGGAAGTGATTTCTCACTTTCCCTCTCACTGTCTTTCTCTGACTCTCCAGCAAGTGCAAATGTCCTATAGCAAAAGCTTATAAAACAAAACGATTGGGCTGGTGGCAGGGTGGTTGAGGTGGCTGGATCTCACATGACTGTGAAGTTTGAGTTCCAGACCCAGCAGCTTGAAAAACACACCGGGTATGTGTGTGTGTGCCCAAAATTCTGAGAGGGAGAATTGGAGGAGAAGGGATTAGGGTAACTATCACCCATGTGAGATGCGTTCTTTCTTTCCTTCTCATTCTCTGGCAAGCACACATGCCCAATGACAAAAAATAAAAATAAATAAAATAAAAATTAAAACTAAACTACTAACTTCTAGCATCTTTTTATACGTGTATTAGGCACTATGGGAGCTGGATTCATTTCAATGTAAGACATACATAGTCATCAGCGATCACAAACTTTTTGGTAATTTAAACCAGAAATCCAGAACTTTTCTTTGATACCTAACTCCTGTCCCTAGAGAGCAAAACATCATCAATGTCCCTTCAAAATATTTCCCCAAAGCCTAGTCCCTCATCTCCATCACTGTCACTATGATTTACTGCCAGCCACTCTCCCGTGAACTACTGCAATAGCTTCCTAATGAATGTCCTGAGTCCACTCTTCTCTAATCCATTCATTACACCGTATCCAAAATGACATTTTAAAATATGCCAATTTTGTTATATTTCCCTTCTTCTTAAAAACTTTCAAAGATAAAAACTTCTTTAACTCGGACAACAAAGATCTGTGAGTCTGGCCTTCCCCACCACCCATCCCTAGGCTGAGTCATCTTTCTAGTCCATCTCCTCGCTCCAGCCATACCAGCTATCTTCATACGCCTTGCAGTCACACATTACGACTTTGACTTGTTAGTTTTCAGATTCCAACTTAGCCATCATCTCTAGAAAGTCAATGCCATTCTTATAAAGTCATAGCACGCCTCTTTCTAGCTGCCATTTTATACTTCTTCAGTATATACTGGAATATCTATCTTCTCAATGAGACTCTAGTTGTGTTCATCATTGTATCCCTGGTACCTAGCTAATAAACCTACTTAATAAATGCTAATGGCCTTATTAATTTATATACTGAGCACTAATAACATTCATCAATATTGGAACTACGCTTAAAATCATTGGCTTGATTGGCTAGAAAATAGTAAATTGATCAAGGATATCACTCTCAAAATGAGTGAGAGAGGGAGCAGGTGCCACACAGTGGCTGAGCCACAAGAAATGGTTCTAGATTCACATCTAGAGACTTCCCTCACTATGCCAGGCATGCTCAGGCCCGTGATTCAGGGCTGGCTAGAGCTGGGGGTACAGGTAGGTCACAGTATCAAGAACCTGTGGGACAGGGCTGTCTCTTCCCATTTCTCTCATTCACAGAAGAAATGAATTAAGGGACCAGCAGTTAGCATAATGGCTATGTCGCTGGACTCCCATGTAGTTGACCACAGTTCGAGTCCCGGAACTGGTGGCTTAAAACTCATGCCGGGAGCGTGTGCATGAGTGCCCAAGATCCCAAGAGGAGAATGGAGGAGAAGGGATTGCGGCGTGGCCATCCCCCCTGGGGGGTGATTTCTCGCTTTCTGTCTCTCTGTCTGTCTGGCGAGCGCACGCACCCTATAGCGAAAACCTCTCAAAAAGAAAAAAAAAAAAAAAAAAAAGAAAAAGAAGAAATAAATTAATAAATTTAAAGAAAAAAATCAGTAAAAGTGGCAAAAAAGAAAAAAAAGAAACTTACCACAGCCAACCTCATCAGTATGATCACCACAGTCATCGACCAGATCACATAACTGAAGTTTTTGTATGCAAGCTTTGGTGTGTCGACACCAGAAGTGGTCTGCCCCTTCGCAGCTCTCAGCAGGAAGAGGAAGGGCACAGTTTTCGAATCTGATGTCATCCACAGCTGAGACGCCGTCATAAATGCCAAGACTAACTTTATGAAGTGACAAATGGAAGGGCCGAGTAAGGCGCCCGAGTTGAATGGTTGCCTCTGACCACTGGTCACCCTGGTTGTATAATACTCTCCAGAGTACTGTCGTTTCTTTGGATTCTTCCATATTTAGCTGCAGCTCAGCTGCTCCCACTGTCAGGCCATAGTTATAAAACCTGAAAAAGAGCACATACATGAATTGGAAATGGGATAGACAAAATATTTAACCTTCAGACTCTTCCACTCAACAACAGTCAATTAATAATTAGTTCTTAGAATGGATGCCTTTCTTTGCTGCAATAACTGTGGCTGCCCATTGGTAAGAGCTTATCTGCTGAGATACATGCACTGTGACTTTACAACCTAAGAGACTTTCTCAAGGAGCTCAGTACAGAACAGAGGAAGCAGCCTTAATTAAATTATAATCCACTGGTGGAGGGAGAGTACCTCTTTCATCTTCAGAAAGAAAATAAACACTGATAACATGCTCCTAACTAAAATGCAAATTGTGTGAATTTAATGCAATAGCTATTTTTAGAGGAAAATCAGGGGTAAACCACAGGAGCTCCTAATGCAGGGATATCCCTGTACCCACTAGGCCACTGGAGTCATGAACCACTGTTTTAATATTTACCAGAAGGAAAGTGTACATCCAGGTCCTGCCTGGCTGAACGTTGGGCTCTGGAGTTTAGCAACTTGTGACAAACTGTTACTTTTCTTCAGAATGAACATGAAATGTCCTACCAAGATACAAAAATAAATTGTTAGTTAACCTACTAAATTCTAAAATAAGACATCTATCCAAGAATACTGCACCCAGTAAGTTCAATGGGCAATTAGAGCTATACGCAACAACAACAAAAAAATCGAAACAAGTGATTATCAGTCAAATTGGATGTTACATACTCTAAACTATTATCGACATCTAGGTCTAAATGATGCCAAGCAATGGTCATTTAGTTAATTCAGCCCAAACTGTATCTGTACTCCATCTAGTCCATAAGGCAGTTGCTTCATGCAGACAATGTAACTGGAACTGACAATAGTCAACTGTCCTATGGTTGATTAGAGTAACATAGAACTCTCAACTGCTTCGCTTTCTCTTCTCAGACATAAATGAACTGAAACTAGAAGTAGTCATAGCCTCTACTTGCTTCATACCTTGAGCGGTGTTGTAGGTATGATCCTGAGGTGGGGCCTGTTGCTTCAAGTCAGCAGAAAGGTCACTTGGGGAGCTCCATGTCCAGTCAAAATTGTCACCACTAATCGCTTCAAACCAACCACAGCTGTTTGCTTCAAAATCACAAGTAGAAACTGCAGAACAAAAATGTAGCTTTTACAGTCTCTGCACAGTGCTCCCACACTTTGCAAAGGTAGAGTCCAAATGGATATCACCTTGCTATGTTTCTCTAACATATCAAGGGACACACTTGAGGGAATTTTTTTCTTTTCTGATCCAAAAGATGGAGTTTTGCTTTTCACATTGAAGAATAGAGAAGGTGGAATTGTGCTTTTCATACTAGAGAAGTGAGAAGGTAAAATTCTCAAAAGGTTTTTCTTTGAATATTCTTTCAAAGAAACAACATCCTCCAATCATTGCTTATAGAATTGCCAAGGTTTGCCTAATTTATTTTGCTACCCACGTTAGTTTCCCTGCTAATATTAAACCAGCTGAAAGGTTCAATTATTCCTACAGAGTCTTTTACATTAAACCATGAAAAGCAGTTACTTCAGGGACCAGCAGTTAGCATAATGGTTATGTCGCTGGACTTCCACGTAGTCGACCACAGTTCGCATCCCGGACCTGGTGGCTTAAAACACGCTGGACACATGTGCACGCTTGCCCAAGATCCCAAGAGGAGAAAGGAGAAGGGATTGCGGCATGGCCATCCCCCCTCGGGGGTGATTTCTCGCTTTCTATCTTTCTGTCTCTGTCTGGCTGTCTAGCGAGCGCATGCGCCCTATAGCAAAAACCTCTCTAAAAAAAAAAATGCAGTTAGTTCTAAAATAACTTTATATTTAAAGAATCCCAGGTCTACCATATTTAATACAATGTATACCATTGATTTTCAAACAGCCTACTATTTCACAAAGGATTATATGTATTGCCTAATTTGCTTTGGGAAAAAAATAATTTGATTTTTTTTTCAAGTAAACATGAAGAGAAATATGTTCCACAACAACATTCTGAAGGAGGAAGGGAAGGGATAGAAAGAGTAAGAGAAGGAAGTCACAGTAACAATGTATAGTGTTATAGCTAATAGTGACAGAGTTCCATATGCAACCAACCCTGGGCTGAATGTTTTATGTTTTATGTTGATCTAACTTTCACAAGAATCCCATAGGTAAGGTATTATCATGGTTCTTATTATTTTACAAAACAAGAGAGGGAGGTTTAGAGAGGTTATTATTTAACCAAAGTCATAGAGGTAGGATAGAGTAGGATTTGAATCCAAATACTGTGATTCCTAGTCTAATATTCTTTCTGTAGCTGTTTACAATAATGATTCATTGCAATTAGGCAAAAAAAAAAAACCCTAAAACTTCATAATCTGAGTTTGTCGAGGGGGATGTTCAGCAATTATCATGAACACCAATGAAAAATGAGTTTCTTTCTCAATGACAATGATTACACAGGGATCATTGGCCACCGGCTATTTTTATCCAAGGATATAGTAATAAACTACATAGATATTCCCTTGTAAAAAGAAATAAGAAATAAGCAAAACACTTAAGGACAGAATGTATAAAGTATTAGTAAATCACTGAGGTTTTAAATTTCAAGGGCATTTCAATCTAATTTCAAAATTTTCCGTTTTGAAAATGCTACCTCTACACAGAATTGTGAAATGATACCTTCTAATTTTTTATGTAGTTTCTATGAAACATGTAATTTCAAAAATATATTTGCTTTCTTTATTTCCTTCATGAAAGCACAAGAGAGAGAGAGAGAGAGAGAGAGAGAGAGAGAGAGAGGCAGAGGGAGAGAGCCACCATCGACATGGTCCTCATGCTGCAATGCTCCCCCCAGCCCTACAGCTGGCCAAGATCATAGATGTACCCACACCCAGTATGCCCAGGTGGACAGGAGACTCAAATCCTAAATCTTTCCCAGACAGCCTCCAGCATCACGCGGTAGTACCTCATGGCCTGCACCACTGCAGATGGGTCTGTTTGGTTAATTTTGCTTGTTGTTCTCTTTTCATTTGCTTTTTATCAATTTTCCTTGCCCCAAATCTTATCAAGAGTCAGTGGGGGAGACCCCAAGATCCACCAGGCTGATAGGAGAGGTAAAGCGCAGGCCCTTTGAGAAGTCATCTGCATTTGAGCTGGGAACAATCCCTTTCAGAGGCTAAGACAACAAAAGAGTTTCTGCTCAGACTTCTCCCTCCAGATCCCAGGAGCCACCAGACTGATAGTAGAGGTAAGAGCAGGCCCTTTAGAAGTCATCTGTATTTGAGCTGTGAGCAATCCCTTTCAGGGGCTAAGATAACTGAAAAGTTTCTGCTCATATTTCACCCTCCAAACCCCAAGATCCACCAGACTGGGAGAAAAATGGAGCTGGAAAGAGATTGTAGATCACCTCCTCCTGCATGCCTCTGAATGCTCAGATTTAACATCAAGAAATTAGGAAGAAACGTATACTTCATCTGATGACCAGAAATCACTACAGAGGCACAAGAAATATAAGAAGCCAAGAAAATATTTCTCCTTTAAGGGAAAAGAACAACTCCTCATGCACAGATAGTACAATGGAACTCATAGAAATGTCAGATAAAGAATTTAGAATATTCATAGTGACAAAGCTAACAGAGATGGAAGAGAAGAGAGACAATGAACTCCAGAAGAAGCAGAAGAAAAGAGTCAACAAGCCTCAGGATATGTAGAAGTTCTTTCATGAGCTGAAAGAGGAAATACACACCATAAAAAATAATCAAACAGAACTCTTAGAGGTAAAAGCAAGAAATGAAAATCAAAACCTCCCTTGAAAGTACTAGAAGCAGATTAGATTATGCAGAAGATTGAATATCAGATGTAGTAAACATAGTCTCTATCCTGGAAAATTTCACAAAAAGACAGAAAATAACCCAACAAAATGAAAATAATATACAAGAAATATTATATACCATTAAACATCCGAACATCCAGGTAATCAGGTTCCCAGAAGGTGAAGAAACTAATAAGGGCATCGATAATCTATTCCATGAAATCCTGGAAGAAAACTTTCTAAACCTAGAAGGCATTCAAGTATCCAGACCCAAGAAATACAAAAGATCCCACCTAGAATCAATAAAGAAGATCTTCTCCAAGATACATCATTGCTAGATTGATCAAAATCATAGACAAAGACAAGGTTCTAAAATTGGCAAGAGAAAAGTGTCAAGTTGCTTACAAAGGATATCCCATCAGGCAAACAACAGATCTTTCATCGGAAACAATGCAAGCAAGGAAGGAATGGGAAAATATATTCAAAATGTTGAGTGAAAAACAATTTGAACCAAGAATTCTATAGATGGCAAGATTATCTTTCATATGGGAAGAAAAGATAAAAACATTCTCAGATAAACAATACCTGAAAGAATTTACCAACACCAGTCCAGCTCTCCAAGAAGTTCTGAAAGGAGTGCTATACCAAGAAAACTAAAGACAGACACACAGAAATAAAAGTCCAAAAAACAACTAAGAAAATGGCCAACTTAATGGTAGGGACAAGTCCAAAATTGAATGTTGACTTCCAGAATTTAAACAGAAAGATCAGACACAACAGAAGAGAGATTATTTACATAAAACTGAACTGGTGACATAGAATTTATGACTTAAAAAAATTATTTATTAATTTTATTTGTTATTATTATTTAATCTTTTTTTGAGAGGTTTTTGCTATAGGGCGCGGGCACTCATCAGACAGACAGACAGAGAGAGACAGAGAGACAGAAAGCGAGAAATCACTCCCCAGTGGGGATGGCCACACCGCAATCCCTTCTCCTCCATTCTCCTCTCGGAATCTTGGGCACGCACGCACAGGCGCCCAGCGTGAGTTTTAAGCCACCAGGTCCGGGACGCAAACTGCAGTTGACTACATGGGAGTCCTATGACATAGCCATTATGCTAACTACTGGTCCCAGTTATTATTATTATTTAATTTGGTGAGAGAAGAAAGAGAGGGAGAAAGTGAGAGAGCAAGCCGCAAGGTTCGAGACTTGAACTGTGGTCAGTCATGTGGGAGTTCAGCACCTTAACTACCATGCCACCTGCTGGCCCAAATTTATGACTTTTGACTAAAACATGACTTATTTTCCCCTATGCTTTGTTTTCTAGATTTAAGGGGGTTTTTTGTCTTCTCTTGAGCTGTTGATAGGTTTATCTACCTACTCTTTGAATAGGATCCTAACCTTTTTCCTGGCTTTAAGTCTTAAGCAAATTTCTCTTAACATTTTTAAATTTTGATTTATTAGAGCTAAAACTGCTTTTCTTAAAATTAAAATATACATAAAAATTACCTATTTAATGATCAAAGTAAGCTATATAGCCTTAGCTAGGTGCTACTTTATAGTATGTTAATTCTACTCACTGGGTTTTATTCCTAAAATCAGACATGTGTTCACAGATTTGTATGTATCAGCTGAACTTGCTATTGGAAGTATTTAATTAAGATTTTTTGTAAATCAATAAAATGTGGGGGCAAAACAAGAGGCATGGAAAGCAACTGTAGATACCAGAGATAGTGTGGGAGGAAGGTGAGAAATGGCAGTAGGTGAGAAGTAGGGAATTGGGACCAGCAGTTAGCATAATGGCTGTGTCGCTGGACTCCCATGTAGTCGACCACGGTTCACGTTCTGGACCCGGTGGCTTAAGACTCACGCCAGGCCCGTGTGCGTGCGTGCCCAAGATCCCGAAAGGAGAATAGAGGAGAAGGGATTGCGGCGTGGTCATCCCCCCTGGGGGGTGATTTCTCGCTTTCTGTCTCTCTGTCTCTCTCTGTCTGTCTGGTGAGCGCACACACCCTATAGCAAAAACCTCTCAAAAAAAAAAAAAAAAAAAAAAAAAAAACAAGTAGGGAATCAAGGGGAGAAAATGTAAAATATACAAGAAACAAGAAAGAAAAAATTATTTGTTGGTGATAGCATGTATAGTAATATTATTGATTAAGCCAATATACAGGATATTCTGGAGGGGAAATATAATTTTGTATGCTGTACAGTGAAAGAATGTAAAATAAGTAAAATAAAAAAAAGTCAATGGGGACAAGTTGGTGGCATAGCAGTAATGCAAAACTCTGTGATGCTGAACCCACATGGGAAGGCCCAGGTGTGCATCCTGGGGTTTCCTTCTACATTCTTGCTGGGCATACACATGTGCACATAATCCAGGATGGCTATATACTTTTAAGATGTATTTTAATAATCAACATATAGCTATATTTTAGTACATAGAAACACTTAGAAAAGCAAAATGGGGGGGGGGGCAGTAGATGGCATGGTGATTAAGTTGGTGGACTCACACATAGCCAACTATGGTTTGTGTTCCAGACTTGGCTACTTGAAAATCACACCAGGCATGTGTGCATGCATGCCCAAAATCACAAGAAGAGAATGGAGAAGGGATTGTGGGGTGGCCAACACTCTCCACAGTCAGGATGTGATTTCTCACTTTCCCTCTTTCTGTCCCTTTCTGGCAAGCATATGCACCCTATGAAAAAAACCTTAAAAAAAAAAAAAAAAGATGAAAGCTTTGCTATATTTAGAATAAATATTTCTCAAAAAAAATTTAGAGATTTGTAGTAAAGCAAAGTTAAATGTTCCCCAAAAGTAAAACCTAATAATTATAAGCATTATAAATTAGAAATAAAATAATAAGACTATTTCATTTTGTACTTCTAAAGGCTATTTCTAAGTACATAATATATAAATAACATAAATGTACAAAGTATATAGATATCTTTTCAAAGAAGGGTTTTTTTAATTTTTTAAATTATTTACTTAGTCATTTATCTATTTATTTGTTGTGTTTTTTAAGCTGCTGGGTCTGGGATTTGATCTGTGGTAGGCCACAGGGGGATCCAGCACTTTAATCACTACAGCACCTGCTGGTGATTTTTAATGTATGATTATGCTGCTAAAATTCAAATACCCTGTCTAGTATATTTTGCTCCTACTATATATGTAAATGTCTCTACACATTTAAAAATTTACCTTGATTGTTCATAAATATAAAAATTAGTGAAACTAATATTCTGGTTAGTTGTTAATTGAACATGTACCTCATCAGAATGAATTTGGGAAATTATGTATGTCCTTTGCTGACTTAGAAATACTATACTCTGGGTATGCTTTAAGAATTGAGGCTCAAGAATTTTCTATTATTTCTGGAGCATTATTGACCTTCTCAGTTATCATCATCAGAACCAGCATCATTTGCAGTAACAACTACAGTTACCACTTATCAGGGTTTAGTGTATACCAAGCTTGTTCTAGGGACTGCTATATTCCTAACAGAATGCTTTGGACACAGAATTTCTAAAAGTTATGCTTCTTTAATCTATAGCTATAGTTCTAAGAGGTAGCAGCTTTTTTTTTTTTTCTTTTTTTGGAGAGGTTTTTCCTATAGGGCGCGTGCGCTCGCCAGACAGAGAGAGACAGAGAGATAGAAAGCGAGAAATCACCCCCCAGGGGGGATGGCCACGCCGCAATCCCTTCTCCTCCATTCTCCTCTTGGGATCTTGGGCATGCACGCACACGCGCCCGGCGTGAGTTTAAGCCGCCGGGTCCGGGACTTGAACCGCGGTCGACTACGTGGGAGTTCAGCGACATAGCCATTACGCTAACTGCTGGTCCCGAGGTAGCAGCTTTTAATTACTGTGAGAAGAACTACCTAAATGGCCTCTCTTGGCTATATGAATGTAATTATACTAGTTGCCCCTGGGGAAAGAACATTAGGGGCTATTTAGTGAACTGACAAATAGGTCCTTCACTGTCATTTTCAGAGCCTTAAACCAAGATGAAAGGAGATGAATTTATGTAGGAGTCAGAGAACCTTGGAGGAAAACAAAAGAACAAGTACAGAACTAGATCTTGCGTCATTTCAGATGGACTCTCTTAGAACTTCTCTGATAGTTAAGGATGATCCTACTGAGGTTTATCAGTAAGGAAAAAGTGTACAAAAGGGAAGTCTGGACTGATAACTAGCTCCTCACACAAAGATTTTAAATTTAGGGAGGCAATGTATGTTCACACCTTGTGTAGTTTGAACTTCAAATCCCTTTGGCCTCAGTCGCAAAGCCAAGATGCACCTATGTTGAATAAAAATTTTAAAAAAAGATTGAGCACGGGACTAGCAGTTAGCGTAATGGCTATGTCGCTGGACTCCCACGTAGTCAACTGCGGTTCGAGTCCCGGACCCGGCGGCTTAAACTCACGCCGGGCGCATGTGCGTGCGTGCCCAAGATCCTGAGAGGAGAATGGAGGAGAAGGGATTGTGGCGTGGCCATCCCCCCAGGGGGTGATTTCTCGCTTTCTATCTCTCTGTCTCTCTCTGTCTGTCTGGCGAGCGCACGCGCCCTATAGCAAAAACCTCTCCAAAAAAAAAAAGAAAAAAAAAAAAAAAAAAAAAAGATTGAGCACATAAGCTAGAATTTAGAGCCCAGCTGAAGGCCACCACCATGGCTGAGAAAGATCTGAACCAGAAAGACATAAATTTTGTATGAAAAACATCTATGATCTTATTTTATTTATCATGAAATATCAAAGAAAATATTACTGTCCTTATTTCAGAAATTAGAAGTCTAAGGTTGAAAAAGGAGTAACACAGTTTTGGGTACTCATTCCTATTGAAACAATTTCAGCCCAAAACTGATGTCACATCCTATGCTCTTAAAAATCATACTGCTTTTGGACCAGCAGGTGGCGTAATGGTTACGTTGCTGGACTCCCACGTAGACAACTGTGGTTTGAGTGTCAGACCTGGTGGCTTAAAACTCAAGCCGGGCATGTGTGTCTGCGTGCCCAAAATCCCAAGAGGGGAATGGTGGAGAAGGGATTGTAGTGTGGCCATCCCTCGTGGAGGGTGATGTCTCATTTTCTGTTTCTCTTGGTCTGTCCTGTGAGCACATGTGACCTATAGCAAGAATCTTTCTCTTAAAAAAAAAAAATGTATTGCTTTGTTAAATAAGTAATAATAATTATAATAATTTTTAAACTATTATATGGTACTGTGCTATGTATACTTAATGATACAGAATCTAACTGTAGATCACAGGACATGCTCTGGGAGTACATTTTAGACTATATAATAATCACAATAGCTATAGTTCTATTTACAGATTGATTTCCCTTGCTTCTTTGCAATTTTTTTCTCTAGATTTTATGACTTCTGACAACTTCATGAAGGAGGACTAAAGTAATTAAGTATTCTAGTGTGCTGGCTTCGGTTCATTGAGGTTGTACTTTGTTTGATTAAGCAGTGTTAAAAGCATATTATAATATATTAATAGTGTATTCTTCATTTTAGGACATTCACTACTATTACACTGCTTTTGAGTTTCAGGTTCTTCCATGCAATCAAATCATTTGTTTGGAGTAAAGATAAGGTTGAAATAATTGAACTCTAGACTTCATCAATAGTTAATATTCATAAACTATTTAAAATATATAAATGGCAGGGAGTGTTTATAAAAGTACTACAAAATTTAAAAAGATGCCAATATAAATAAATAGAAATAAATAAATCTTTTGAAGGAATACCAAAGCATAAATAACTAAATAGTTTTTGAAACCTAAGATTATTGTAGTTGAAAGAGGAATGATGAATTACATAATTCTAGATACTATGCTTTTAAGTCTCTCTTGTGATTTATATCAATGTAGATACTATTGGGAGAAAATTCTCTGTGGGTCTCTCATAGTTCTGCATAACTTAGAGCTGAGCCATTAACTGTCCCTTTGTCCCAGCCTGTCCTTTCAGTCCTTTCAAAGATATTTAAATAGCAAACATTGATGGAACAGATAGTGACTCCTCTATAACAGAGGGCAAGTTACCACCTTGCCTAATAAAGATAATACCTCCTTTCTAAAGCAAAGTTCAGACAAGCTTACAGCCCACTATAGAAACAAAACAAAACAAACAAACAGAAACAACTTGAGTTACATAAACTCAGGCTTCCTTAACTGTGATGCAAATCCTCTTATGGAGACCCCCTACTCCGATGAAATGAGGGTTAAGAAGAACTAAATGCAAAGATTATGGTATACTATTTTTCTATGCTATTAGTAATGAAGTCCTTTCTCTATGACTCAGGACTCTCACCTCTTCTGCCATCATTCATGACACTAAGACAGGCAAATGTGTTAGCTTTCAAGTAGATTAAAATTGCAGAATCTTCACAGTTCTTGACACGCACTACATAAAATATTATATGTATGTTGCCACCATCAAGAAATTTAGAATCTACCACGGGAAATTTATAAGTATGACATTTATGATTAAGCAATAACTATCATGTGCTCATTCATTCATTATTCACTAATTCATTTGACAAAAATTCATTAAGTACATGCTATATGTCTGCACAGAACACAGAGGTGGAAAGGAGTAAGAAATCAAACAAACAAAAATCTTTTTGTCTTCATAAATTTTACATATGGGAGTAAGGCAGTGGGGTCATTAAGAGAAATAGTAAAAAAAAAAAAAAGTAAAATAAGATAGATTATCCATTAAGTGCTACTAAAATTCAGAAAGAAAAAATAAATTATCAGGAGAGTTAGAGAGAAGGTGATCAAGGATATCTTCACAGAAGAGTTGGCAATTAGATAAACACCTGAAGGGGGTAGGCCAAAAGCAAAGCCATGCAAAAATGCATAAAGAATATCCAATACAGATGGCACACTGAGGGCAAGTTACTCACTGAGAGATTAATAACCAGAACAAAGAATCCAAATGGTTCTCTGGAGGAACAAAAGCAATAATAATAATCTGATTAAAAAGTGGGCTATCAGGGTGAGCAGGTGGCATGGTGGTTAGAGTGTTGAACTCCCACATGATCAACTGTGGTTCAAATCCTGGACCTGGCAGCATGCCTTCTCACTTTCCCTTTCTCTCTCTTTCTGTGTGTGTGTGTGTGTGTGTGTGTGTGTGTGTCTGTCTCCCTCTGGTCAAACGGAAGAAGAATAATTAAATAAAATTAAGTAATTCCTAAAACAAAGAAAGTAAAAGTGGGGTATCAATCTGAACAGACAGTTTCCAAAAGAAGATATGCAAGTGACTGACAAGTACATGAAAAAATGTCAACATCCCTAAGGATTAGGGAACTGCAACTTAAAGCCACAATGAGGTATCATTGCAACCTGATTAGAATGACTATTGTCTGAAGAAAAAAAGAGTAACAAGTGCTGAGAAGGTTGTAGAAAAGAGAGAACGCTCAGGCACTGTGATCAGAGTAAATCAACACAGTCATTATAAGAAACAGTAGAGTGGTTCTTCAAAAAACTAAGGCTAGATCTACTTTTTGATCCAGCAACCCTGCTACTGGGTATATTTTGAAAGGAAAAGAAATCAGTATGTTGAATGAATGCCTGCATTTCCATATTTATTGCAGCAGTATTTGCAATCACTATTACATGGAAGCAACCTAAAGGACTGAAACCTGGTGAATGGATAAATAAAATGTGGTCTATATACACAATAAAACAAAGAAAATGTGGCCTACATAGACAATGAACTATTATTCAGCCCATAAAAAGAATGAAATTCTGTCACTGCTACAACATGCTAGACCTGAAAAAAATAATGCTAAGAAATAAACCATTCACTGAAAGACAAATACTGCATGTTCTTACTCATTAGCGGAAGTACGAAGATTTGATTACCTAGAAATGGAGAACGAAATGGTGGATACTGAATCTGGAAAGGAGGGGAGAAAGTAAGAGAGATGAGGGAGACCTTGATTAACAGCTGTAAGAGTATAAGCAGATAAACAGAATGGCTCCTTGAGTACCATCCACAGCAATTATAATTGGTGACAATTCAGTGTACATTTCAAAATAGCTAGAAAGAATTTTGAGTGTGCACAACACAAAGTAATGATAAATGTTTGAGATGATGAATATGTTTGTTGTCCTGATTTGATCATTAAACAGCTGCTGTGGGAGACAGTGTGGCAATTTCTCAAGAAGTAAAAATAGAATTACCATATGATCCAGAAATTCCATTTCTGGGTACATACACCAAAGAATTGAAAGCAATCTGCAAAAGATATCTGTGCATCCTTGTTCAAAAAAGCATTACTCGTAATAGCTGAAAGCTGAAAGTAATCCAAGGCTCCATCAACACAGGAATGGATAAGCAAAATGTGAAATATATATGCAATAAAACATAATTAATCTTAAAACGAAAGGAAATTCTGACATATGTTACAACAGAGATGAAACATGACATTATGCTAAGTGAAATAAGCCAGTCATAAAAAGACAGTTAACTACACAATTACACTTAGTACTTAGAGTAGTCTACATTGTAGAGAGAGAACTAGCAGAATGTTAGTCACCTGAAGCTGAGAGAAGCTAAGGGCAGAATGGGGAGCTATTGTTTAATGGGTATAGCATTTCAGCTTTGTAAGATGAAAAGTGTTTTAGAGATGAATAACGGTGACAATTACACAATTTAAATGTTCCCAATACCACTGAACTGGATACTGCAAATAGTTAAAACAGTTAAGTTTTATGTGATGTGTATTTTATCACAATAAAGAAAAAGTGGAGAATGAGCTAGGAAACAGATTTTCTCCAATAGCTTCTTCATGACTTTTATTACAGACTTGAGTCCCTAACCAGAGAACCAAGTCATGCCTTCCTAGACTTCTGACCTACAGAACCATGACATGAATGTTAAGGCACCAAGTCTGTGGCAGTTTGTTACACAGCCATGGAAAATTAAGAGACACTAACAGAAGACAAATGCACTGTGTAGCAATAGGAAACTAGGGGCCAGCAGGTGGCACAGTGGTTAAGGTACTGGACTCCCACATGACTAACCACGGTTTGAGTCCCAGACCTGAGGGCTCACTTTTTCACTTCTCTCTTTCTCTCTTGCTCTCACTCTCTCTCATCTCTGGTGAGTGCACATGCCCTATAGCAAATTAATAATAATGATAATATAGATAATTTTAAAACTAAAAAAAAAATAGGAAATTAATGGCACCTACCTTCTTTCAACACCCTAGAAGTAACGTTTGTTTTCTTGTGATTTTCCTTGTTTGTATTAGCTAAGCCTAAAATTTGTTCTCTGAAGGTGATGAATACCTTTTTCTAGTTGCTTTTAAGGTCTTCTCTTTGTTAAAGATTTTTGGCAGTTTTGCTAGAGTATATGCCCTATGTGGGTTTTTGTTTTATTTGTCCTTTTGTGACCATAGAACTTTTGAAATAGACTGTATATTCTTTTCAATTTTGGAAATACTTAAATATATTTTTCAAACACTTCTTCACTCCTGGAAATATTTTAAGTCCTATAATGATTTCTGAGAGAAGGCCAACATTGGGACGAGCAGTTAGCGTAATGGCTATGTCGCTGGACTCCCATGTAGTCGACTGCGGTTCAAGTCCCAGACCTGGTGGTTTAAAACTCACCCCGGGCACATGTGTGTGCATGCCCAAGATCCTGAGAGGAGAATGGAGGAGAAGGGATTGTGGTGTGGCCATACCCCCGAGAGATGATTTCTCGCTTTCTGTCTCTCTGCTCTCTCTGTCTGGCGAGCACACACGTGCCCTATAGCAAAAATCTCTCAAAAAAAAAAAAACAAACAAACAAAAAAAAAAACAAAGAAGGCCAACATAATTTTTACAAAATAATCAACTTATAATTGTAAAAGGCAATGGGATGCAGTCATAAAATAATTTATAGCATCAGCCATAACCAAGAAATAAAAGGGAACCATTAATGCTGCAGGTCTGAGAGTACTAATGAAATTGGATTTGACCTAGGTCTTAAAAATTGGTAAGACTGGGACCAGCAGTTAGTGTAATGGCTATGTCACTGGACTCCCATGTACTCGACCGCGGTTTGAGTGCCAGACCCAGTGGCTTAAATTCATGCCAGGCGCGTGTGCGTGTGTGCCCAAGATCCCTAGAGGAGAATGGAGGAGAGGGGGTTGCGGCATGGCCATCCCCCCCAGAGGGTGATTTCTCGCTGTCTCTCTGTCTCTGTCTTTCTGGTGAGTGCATGTACCCTATAGCAAAAACCTCTCAAAAAAAATTGGTAAGATTAATAATATGAGTGATTTATCAGGATGGGGGAACAGGATAGCTTAGGTAATAGTAGATCCCTGTGGATTATAACCAAATAATATGAGTTTCAGCTTAAAATACTCTTATTTTATCTCTAGATAATTGGGCTATTACCAAGAAGTACAAAACATTTGAGATCATTAGCTTTGTCTGAGGAAAGATATATATTAACTATACAGAGATTATATGAATAAACATTTAGCAAGATAGAAAAAGTTAAGCCTTATAAAAGCGTCATTTTCTTCCTACTCTCAGACAAAGAATAGTAATCTCTTTGACAAATCATATCGCCTGTTCATCTATATTACTGTAGAATACCTGTATTGTAATTATCTTCAAAATTAGTATTCTCCTTCTCTAATAACAATCCATTTCATGTCACCAGCACACTTACATTCTTCTCATAAATATAAGCATAGCAATGGTAATTATTAACATGAATTCATTAATACACTTTCACAATTCAAACACAATTGTGGGTGTTATTTAGAGTCCTTGATGAACCTAAGCCAACTGATACTTACTTTTAATGTAACTCTGAGAAAATAAAGATAGGTTCTTGATACATATGTAAAATTATAATATCAGCGAATACACAGCTATCACTCATCTTCCTGAAATAACTGCGACAGCCTATCACCTCAACCTAGAGGTGCAAGGCCCCTAAGTCAGTGTCATTAAGCCAGTGACTTGACAATGTTCTCTTCTTTTTTCACAGCAGAGTTTCCAGTACTACCCGGGTGATCTCTATTTCTTCATTATTCTGTTTCTAAAATAAAATATCCACAATTACCTATACCAGTTCTCTTCATTTTCGAGCATCTGTCCTCGCATACTCCCCCTTTATTACCACAGATGAACTGTCTGAGCTCTTAGATTCTTTCCACTAATGCACCAGATTTCAGCCTCTCTTGGCTGTCCACAGCATCTCTCCTGCAAAGCCTACCTGTCTTGTCTCTCTTTGTTTTGTTACTCCTAAGCCTAGTTAGACATTCTACTAAACTCTTGCAATCCAATGTCATATAACTGCTATGACCTTACTTCCTAATTTTCCTTTATTACATCTTAGAAAGAGGTTGACAAGTTATCCTGGGGCCAGCTGGTGACATGGTGGTTGAGGCAGCTGGATCCCACACAGTCACTGCATTGTTCAAGTCCTTGGCAGCTGAAAAAGCACTAAAAGTACGTGTGTGCACTCCCAAAAGTATGAGAGGAGAATGGAGGAGAAGGGATTGTGCCATGCCCCACCTCTGCCGCCTTGGGCTGGAGTTGGGGGGGATTTCTCACTCACTGTCCTGAAAGTATGCACACCCTAGGGCAAAAGTAGTGTTCTCTCCAATTTTTTCTTGAATTCTCTCCATTCAGGTTTTTATTTCTCTTATCACAGTCCCAAATTATATCATATTGGTATATCTGCAGGTCACTTCTCAGCTATCATCCTGGTTTATTAGAAATTTTGAACATTTAGCCATGTTTTTCACCTCCTTGAAATATTGTATTCTCTTAGCTTCCAAGAAAGCAAATTCTCTGGGTTTCCCTCATTCTTCCTTGGTTGTTCCTCTGCATCTTCTTTGCTGGTTCTTCCTTTTACTGTGATCTCCATATCCTTAACTCTTTTATCTTCGTGACTTTAGAGATCTCATCTAATCTCAGGCTTTAAATGCCATCTGTTGGGTTGTCAGAAAAGTCACAATGCATTTTTGCATAGAAAAACATAGAAAAATATGTCATAATTTTTCTAACAACCCAATACATGCCAATGTCTCCCAAATTTATATTCGCAGCTTGAACCTCTCCCTTGAAAATCTAGACTCCATTCTAGCAGAGAGATGTAACTCTTTATTTGACATCTTCTTCTGGATACCTAATTGGTATCTCAACTTTAACACACTCAGATGTAAGCTCCTGAAGTTTACCTCTAAAGCTATTCCTCTTATAGTTTGCTGAAGGTTAAAACGGTAACCCCATCCTTCCAGTTAGTACAGACAAAAACCTTGGGCTCACATTTAACTCACTATGCTTCTCATACCCCTCACCCAGTCAATAAACCTTTTCACTTCTGACTATTTTCTAAATAGATCTAGAGTCTTCCCACTTCTTACTCTTTTTTTTTTTTTTTTTTTTTTTTTTTTTTTTTTTTTGTGAGATTTTCACTATAGGGCACGTGCGCTCGCCAGACAGACAAAGAGAGACATAGAGACAGAAAGCGAGAAATCACCCCCTGGGGGGATGGCCACGCCGCAATCCCTTCTCCTCCATTCTCCTCTCGGGATCTTGGGCACGCACGCACACGCGCCTGGCGTGAGTTTTAAGCCACTGGGTCCGGGACGTGACCCGCGGTTGACTACGTGGGAGTCCAGCGACATAGCCACTACGCTAACTGCTGGTTCCCCTTACTCTTGATACTTCTATTTTTCTTACCCTGGTTCAAGTCACAATCATTTCCTCAGTCAATTTTGGAATATGTTCCAAAATTGAACTGATCTTCCTGCTTCCATGCTCGCCAATGACAGCCACTAGCTGGCGGCTCTCGGACACTGTCATCGAAGCTTCGGTGTTACTAGAAGCTAGACTAAAAGTTCCCTTATTTTTTTATTATCATTATAACTCTTTAACAGCTCAGCTATAGGACTGCTGTTGAATACAAAGATTTTCACAGATCAACAACTGCAAATAACGTTATTCTGCAGAGAGAGGAAAATAAAAGAGGACCTCTCTATCTAGGTGCAAATACAGACAAAAAGATCACTGCGCAAACTCAAGAGTGCTTGGTGTTCTTTCAAGGCTGACTTGACTGCCTGCTAAACTTTAAGCAATAATAACTTTTGTCCAATTTCTCTTACTTCCTAAATGAAATCTGTTAAGTACATAATCATAGAATTATCCTATTTCTTGAAAACACTCGATTCACAGCAAATTCCTACTTCCATGAAATACCCAACATACTGGCAACAAGATATTATGAAGACTGATAGATGGCATACTGGTTATGTCACTAACTCCCAAGTAGTTGACTATGGGTTAAGTCCCAGACCCGGCAGCTTAAAACTCATGCTGGGCATGTGTGCGCGAGTGCTCAAAATCCTGAGGGGAGAATGGAGGAGAAGGGATTGTGGTGCGGCCATACCTCCTGGGAGGGGGTGATTTCATGCTTTCTGTCTCTGTTTCTCTCTGTCTCTCTGGCAAGTGTATGCAACCTATAGCAAAAATCTCTCTCAGAAGCAAACAAGCAAAAAAACCCCATTATGTGCTTCTCACACGTAGCCAAGTTTGAAAGCTACTGCTCTCAATGGACTGCTCTTCCCAGTCTTATCTTACTTCTCCTACCTCATTTCCTATCATTTTTCTCTATAACCAATTTTCTAGCCATATCTGTCTCTTGCTACTGTGAAATTCACCAGAGTTGCTCCTGTCTAGACCCCTTAGCTCCTTCTTTCTGCCTAGAATGCTTTCCCCTGGGATATCCTCGGGCCTGCGTCCTCACCTGTAGTCTGTGATTTAAGGTCACTTGGTCATTGAGAAGTACTTTGAGCACCCTATCAGATCTTGCAAAGGGTCCCCATCTGCCATTGGTCTATTGTATTTACCCTGCTCTATTAGTTTTCATAGCATTTATACTCTTTTTTTTTTAAGAGGTTTTTACTATAGGGCATGTGCACTTGCCAGACAGAGAGAGACAGAGAGACAGAAAACGAGAAATCACCCCCCAGAGGGGATGGTCACGCCACAATCCCTTCTCCTCCATTCTCCTCTTGGGATCTTGGGCACACACGCACACACGCCCAGCATGAGTTTTAAGCCACTGGGTCTGGGACGCGAACCACGGTCGACTACATGGGAGTCCAGCGACATAGACATTACGCTAACTGCTGGTCCCCATAGCATTTATACTCTTAAAATAGTACACAATTTATTTATTTGTGATAAGCTTTGGCCTCTCCCCAATTAGAAAATAAGCTCCAACACGGGAGCTATTTTACTTACTGTTGGACCTTAAAGTATGTAGACAGTGCCTGGCATGTAGCGGACACTCAATACACACTTATCACAAACACCAGTGGTCTTATTTTTTTGCCAAAATAAAATGTTCTTATTTCTCATTCCTATTTGATTTCTTGGCAATATTACAGGATCAGTCTTACTTCTTAGGTGGTATCCCAACATAATCCTATTTACCAGTCCATCCACTCCTAGTTTTTTCCAGAGATTCCTCCTGTCACATTTATTAATTGTGAGTTTCTTCCTAGGTTCAGTATTTGACCATTTATACATTTATATTTAATTATCTCTCTCAGGGAAATAATTAAATAACTTCTCTCAGTAAGAGGTTAAATATGCATACTTTATCTGGAATGAAAAACTTTGAGTGGTGCTATCATGTCAGAAATTTAGTACAGGGACCAGCAGATGGCATAGCAGTTAGGTTGCTAGACTCCCACATGATTGACTGCAGTTTGAGTCCCAGACCTAGAGGTTTGAAACTCATACCAGGCGTGTGTGCATGTGTGCCCAAGATCCAAGAGGACAATGGAGAAGATGGGATTGTGGCATGGCTGTCCCTCTTGGGGAGAGGGTGATTTCTCACTTTCTGTCTCTCTCTGTCTCTCCAGCAAGTACATACATCCTATAGCAAAAATCTCTCTAAAAAGAAAATTCAGTACAAAACATTGGATTTTACACTATGCTCCCACCTTGGCAAACCCCATCCAATATTAAAGTTTCCTTTACGTTTCTTATTTTCAAAACTGAATCAAGTATTTCTTTTTTTTTAAAAGAATTATTTTATTTTTCATTCATTTATTTTAATTTGAACAGAGAGAGAGAGAGAGAGAAAGAGAGAAAGTGAGAAAGCAAGCCACCAAGTCCAGGACTTGAACCATGGTCAGCCATGTGGGAGTGTCCAGCGCCCCAACCACAATGCCACCTGCTGGTTCCTCAAGTGTTTCTTTATTCTGTCTCATAAATATTTATTATGAAGAATCACCACACAGTAGTTTAGACCAAAGAAATCTTTTTTTACAGAATTATTTATTTTTCCTTATTTTTTTATTGTCATTATTATTCTTTAATTTGACCAGAGAGAGAGAGAGAGGGAAAGTGATAAAACAAGCCACCAGGTATGGGACTTGAACAGTGGTCAGCTATGTGGGAGTCTAGCACCTTAACCACCATGCCACCTGCCGGCCCTGACCAAAATAAATCTTATCGTCACTCATAATTTCTCACAACTGAAACTATTATTTCAATACTCTCTCCTTCAATTTACTCTATGTACTACAGTCAGAGTTTAAAAATTTAAAGAATTTAAGCATTCAAACTTGATTATATTATATAACTACTTAACAGATTCTTTAACGGCTTCCTCAGTATTTAGGATAATGTCCTAAATCTTCAACAGAGTTAGAATGGGCTCCAGAAATCATATCTATACCTCCCTCACCCTTATACTATGCTACCTTTATTATTTTAGTTTCTTTAATAAGTCAAGGGCACTTTCCTCCTCACTCATTTTAGTGCCTTAATGCAGACTACTTCTGTCGTTTGAAACCCACCATTCAATTTCATGTAGCTATCCAAATTGATTCTGTTACTCCCCTTTTTAATGCATTATGAATTCAGATGATGGCACAGTAATATAGCTGGACCCATGTGGGAAGGTCCTCAGTTCATATTCTAAGACCTCCCTGCACATGTGGAGCACATGTGTGGTTGCGCATGACTAGACTAGCTGAGACTAGGGGTGAGAACAATGTGAAGATCCTGTTAAAGGATTCCATTTTCTACCTGGAAACACTCATCCCTAACCTTGCTGAGTAGAGCCCTCTGAATCTCTTCTGGTTTTCCATACTGCCTAATCCAAGCACTGTTTTTTACTCAGATAAATTTTGTTTAATATATCTAAAGTTTTTCTTTTAGTAATCAAAATTGGAATTATGTATGTATTAATGTAAGGTAGGTCTCCCCACCAGATTATAATCTCGAAGGCAGGGACCACATAATGCTTATTTTACTTTATAAGTAGCTATAAAGCCAAATAGAGCATTTGATAAATATTTATCAAATGAACCAACCTGAAGACCACGTTGTACCACAGCTTTCAATACCATCCTGCTACTTGAGGTAACCTCTCAAAGTACCTCCTCCTTTACTCCAGGGATAAACTAACTCCCAACATGAAAACTTTTCTAGCAACTTACCTCATTCATAGTTTTATCAACAATTCTACCATCGCAGATGTCCTTCTAGTGAACTTCCCTTGTGCCTTATGAAACTTCCAATTAAAGTCAAGAGATGTCTTTTATTCTCAAACTTTTCATTAACCTCCTTCTACTTCATCCACTTGACTCTTCTCTCAGGGTTCTATCCACACCTGTCCCAGCCTTTCCTTTTTGTTCATGGGGCAAAGCCACCTTTTCTACTGGCAGCATTGGGCTGTGCCTCTTCTGTCTTCTCATAGAGATTGGAAACTACTCTCCACAACAGGGTAGATATTCTAAGCTGAACCTGTTTGCATCCTCCTCATCGTTTCTTTCAGCAAGTGTTAAGTAGTCACAGTCAGCAATACCATTGCCATTAAGTGAATTTAATTAGCAATAGAGTAATGAATGTCTTATTTATGCATATATTTCTCACCAGATTGTTTTCTACAAGAGAAAATTTCTCTCCTATAGCTATCATACAAACCTAGCAAAATGATAGGAATACTCTTGAAATGTAGAATCACTGGAGTTTTAAAAATATGAAACTATTTTAAGACCAGCAGATGGCATAATGGTTACATTGCTGGACTCCCACATACTTGACTGTGATTCAAGTCCCGGACCTGGCAGTTTAAAATTTATGCCAGGGACCAGCAGTTAGCGTAATGGCTATGTCGCTGGACTCCCACATAGTCGACTGCGGTTCGCGTCCCGGACCTGGTGGCTTAAACTCACGCCGGGCGCGTGTGCGTGCGTGCCCAAGATCCCGAGAGGAGAATGGAGGAGAAGGGATTGCGGCGTGGCCATCCCCCCTGGGGGGTGATTTCCTGCTTTCTGTCTCTCTGTCTCTCTCTGTCTGGCGAGCGCACACGCCCTATAGCGAAAAATCTCTCCAAAAAAAAAAAAAAAATATTTATGCCAGGGGTGTGTGTGTGGGTGACCAAAATCCCAAGAGGAGAATGGAGGTGAAGGGATTATGGCTTGGGCATACCCCTGTGGGATGATTTCTCATTTTCTGTCTGTCTCTCTCTGCCTCTCTGGTGAGTGCACATGCCGTATGATGAAAATTTCTCTCTCTATATATATATCTATATCTATCTATATATAGATATATATATAATTTTTATATTTTAATATATATTTTAATGTCTTTCTTTTAACTACTCGTACATATGAAGAGCTTTATACTATTTAAGAACCATAAAATTTAATAACCCTAAAAGATTTAGCAGGAAAAACAACAATCAACCCTAAGATTCACTTTGCAATCCCACTTTTGACCAAACCCTGTGAAAGGCCTTAATGTTCATTCTCTTTTGCCTTATTTAATTTAGTTACAATTAGTGTGTGTGTGTGTGTGTGTGTGTGTGTGGCAAACAGTGTCAGGTACAAAGAAAGTGCTCATATATATAGTATGTACATATCATATATACATACATACATACATACACACACACACACACACACACACACGGCAAACACTGTCAGGTACAAAGAAAGTGCCCATATATGCAGTATGAAAGTGCCTTAGAAGTGTGTGTTAGTATTTATGTTACTACTATACAATCTTTTAGTTCTCTTAAATCTATATCCCAAAGAGAGAAGTTTCTTCTTTAAAATCAGAGGAAAGTATAAATTTCACTATGTACGGTGGCAAAATTTGGTAACACAGAGAAACACAGTTTGCTTTGAAAACTTAGTGTACAATAGGAAAGGATTGTTATGAAGTAATTTGTGTCTACACAGAGAAATGTATTATAGAAAGCATTTAGTTTTATAATAAAGTTTAAATATTTCCTTTATACTTCTCACCACACTGCTAACCTCAACACAGAAACTAAAAAGCACTGTAGAAGGCCTGGAAAAAAAGAGAAAAAACAAATGGTTTGAGCTAAGAAGTAAAAAAATACCTCTTATTCTTCTATTTCATAATTCATACATTTTGTAAATCATAATTTGTAATTTTAAGAGAGAACAATGACATTGTTGAAAAATTATATCCCAAATGAGCTCAAAGTAATGACAAAGATAAATATCCCACACTCTCCATAGACACTATTAAAATATAACTTATTAAAATTTAATCTTAAATAATCACAGAAAAAGACTTCCTTGTTAAATATCCAGATTTTATTCTTAACAGAATTTTCAACTGAGAAGGAAGAACCACTTTCTCCTGACTTTCCCTAATTTAACAACATAATTATCTGTGGCAATGATTGATCAAAATATCACGGGTTATTTACCAGATTTTACTTGTCGACAGAATTTTTAAAAACTTTTTTCTCAGTGATCAATGACTTCCATAAATGAAAATTAATGGACTTTTTCTCCACTTCTTGGTTTTATGTCACAGAAATGATGAGCCTTCACCAGAAACAACTTTCTCATTAGAGTCTTTTACAATTATGTCTCTCTAGTGAGGTTTTCGTGACTAGAAAATAGTGTCTAGAATTTAAACTTAAGGACAATGAGAACAAGAGAATGAGAATCCAGTTTACTAAGGAAAAATAACTAGATAACCTTTCTTCTACAAGGGTTTATTTACCAATATGTGTTGAATAAAAAAGAAAGATCCTCAATAATGTGCAAATTTAGCTTTATTTCAAGACACCCTTTTCTCCTTATATTCAGGTCTAAAGAAAAGAACATAAGACAGAACCTAAAAAATAGTTTATTTCCTCACCTTTTGTTAAAGAGTAATTTGTGGCTACACAGAGTGATGTATTATAGAAAGCATTTAGTTTTATAATGATGTTTAAATATCTGCAGTCTCATCAAAAAGACTTTCTGAAGACTATTTTTCAGAAAACATGCTGAGAAAACATGGCCCTAATTCAAAGACAGACACACACACATACACACACACACGCTAAAAAACATAAAGCAGAAGAAACATGGCTATGAAAAACCTAAGCTTTTTCCCAATGCATTTGTGTGATGAAAGGAAATGTGTAAGTCTCTTGGCAGACTAGAACAATTACTATCGGTTAGTATCGAATAAAAATACCTGGAGCCGGAGATTGTTTCCGCAGCATCCACACACATAACATCAATCATGCTTACTTCCACATCTCACTGCAGAAATGCCATCAGTGAATGCACACATTTCTGCATTTAGCAAATAGAGCAGTTTGGGGCAAACATACAACAGGCCTCTAAGTTTGAATAAATAAATCAGAAAAATAATAACTCATTCCTTCCTGTACTGCTCAGCCTGACTACTCAGGTTTTACTGCATTCAAGTACTGAGTAGAGACGTGGGTAGTTTTTCCTTTGAGCTAGCAGAAAATAGGAAATGATTTGGATCTATTTTATTTTAAAAGCACATGCATTTTAGGCCCAATAGTTTTTAGACAGACACAAATTAGAGTGCTCAGAAAATGTTTGGAAATTCAGAGCTGTTTAAGTCAGTTTGGACTTTCTCACCTACACCCCACAGCTAAAGCTATAAGAAAATAATGTATATATGTCTTATTCCTGCAAGGTAGACATGAGAAAAACATAGCACTGTTCTAACTAGTATTTGACACATTAAATTTTTATTTTGCAGTATATAAGATATTTTCTGTAAATAATGCTTTCTAACAAGATATAAAGTACTATTAATCTACTTTAAACTCTGAAAAAAATATTTGTTTAAAAGCATAGGAATTTATAAATAGTTATCTTCATAATCTATAAAAGTAAAAGCAAATTACAAAGGGGTCTTTTGGTACAGCAAAACTGTAACCCTTCTGCTTTGTTGGTATGACTCTTCATTAGTAGAAATCTTTTAGGAAAAATTTGGTAAAATGCATCAAGTGTCATTAAATAACAACATAAACCAAAATTTTCACTTTTTATAGTCTACCTTAAAGTAACAATTTTGAGCTAACAAAAATAAAGAGATGTTCTCAGAAATAATGATGATGGCATTTTGCTAATCTTAGACAACACATAACCTGTCCAGGAACATTGTACTTTTCAGAGCATTGGAATTACTTGAACACACCTGGTCACTATCCCTGCTCTATGCCACCCACTCACACACTGCTCTTGTTAGGATTTGTCCTACAGATTCCAAGTTTGACTTGAGAGCTGAAATGCACAGACCATTTTAAACATTCCTTTAAATGGCAATGTATAGATTGTGTGTCTAGTTCTTCAACAGTGACAGTGTAAGTGCAGGTACAAAATCACTCAGGCATGAAATCTTCTGATACATTATAATCATACCATGTCCATGAAAACTCTTGCACAATAGTGCTTCACCCTGCAACCCCTGGTTTCAGAAAGCCAAGAGAGGTTCTGTTGAGATATGATGTAACTGTCCCAATAGGTGGTACTTCAATTCCTCAGTACCATGAGAGAAATTTAATTTAATATCATATTCAGTATGCAGTGTTTTAACTGGCAGAGAGAGAAAGAGAATCTTCTTGAAAATTATACATCTAGGTTGTAATTTAAGTCACTATATTTTAATATCATAATATAAATGAATATAAGAACAATTTATCTAAGGTTATCAAAATTCTATAAAACTTCCTAACCCTAGGGCCAGCAAGTAGCATAATGCTTAAGGCACTGGACACTGCTGACATGGCTAACAGTAGTTTGAGTCCCAGATCCAGCAGAGTGAAACTCAACACTGGGTACATGTATGTGCTTGTCCAGAATCCTGAGAGGAGAATAGAGGAGAAGGGATTGCAGAATGGTCATGCCCCTAGAGGGTGATGTCAGCAAGCACACACACATACTATAGCAAAAAACAAAAAAAGAAAACTTCCTAATCTCCACAAATCCCAAACATTTCTCTTCCTTTCAGAATTTTAGGCATGTATACACTGCACCAGTACGTTTCTCTAGTTACCAGTTTGGGACTTGAGCCATGTAGTCAGCCATGTAGAATCCAGCTGCAACTGCTCTGATCTGGGAAACACGTCCCTCCTAAAGGAAAATACCTGGGGACTAAGGGTGAAATTTCCTCTTCCAATACTACAGAATCTACTCCAATAACTAGAAAAAAGTGAATACTATATCAGATGATCACAAAATAGTGCAGATCTTGAAGAAATATGAGAAAACCAGGGGTTAGCTCTCCTCCATATGAGCACAGTAACCTCTCACTAATAAGAGATAGCACAGAAGAATACACAGATATGTCAGAAAAATAATTCCAAATATTCATAGTGACAAAACTCAATGAGACATAAAAGAAAACAGACAATCAGTTCCAGGAAATGAGAAAACCATTTTAGGATATAAAAGACAACTTTCATAAAGAAATAGATACCCTGAAAAAGAATCAAACAAATTCTGGAAATAATGAATACAATACAAGAAATTAAAATCTCCTTAGAAAGCATTAACAGCAGATTGGATCATGTAGAAGAAAGAAGTTCTGACCTTGAAGACAAAATCTCCAACATAGATCAAACCACCAAAAAGAATGGAAAACAAATAAATAATAAAAAAAAAAAAATTGAGGACAACATACAGGAAATTCTAGATACCATGAACTGCCCAAATATTTGTATAATGCATATGACAGAAGGTGAAGACTCTCCAAAAGGCATGGAAAACCTTTTTTCTTGAAATACTCACTGAAAATTTTTCAAATATAGAGAAATATGGAGAAATTCAGACCCAAGATATTAAAAGGACTACAAACAAAATAAACACAAAAAGATCCTCCCACCAGCACAATGGCAATATTCTAAAAATGGGAAGGGAGAAACATCAAGCTACTTATAAGGTTATTCCAGTTCAGGCCTGTCAACTGAAACAATGCAGGCAAGGAAAGAATGGGAAGATGTATTCAAAACATTAAAGGAAAATCAATTTTGGTACCAGTAGATGGTGTAATGGTTATGTCACTAGACTTCCCCATGGTCGACCACAGTTTAAGTCCCAAACTAGTGTTAAAACTCATACCAGGCTTGTGTGTGTGCATGCACAAGACCCTAAGAGGAGAATGGAAGAGAAGAGACAGCAGCATGGCCAAACCCCCAGGGGAGATTACACGCTTTCTCACTCTCTGTCTCTCTTTGGTGAGCGCATGCACCCTATTACAAAAATTCTCTCTTTAAAAATAAATTAGAACAAGTATACCACACCCAGCAAAGACAAAGACAAGATACTAAAGTTGGCAAGAGGGAAACGTCAAGTTACTTACAAAAGTCACCCTATCAGGCTTACATCGGATCTCTCGGTGGAAACAATGCAGGCAAGGAAAGAATGGGGAAGCATAGTCAAAGTGTTGAATGAAAAACAATTTCAACCAAGAATACTATACCCGGCAAAATTATCTTTCATATGGGAAAAAAAGATAAAAACATCCTCAGATAAACAAAATTTGAAGGAATTTACCAACTCCAGACCAGCTCTTCAAGAGGTTCTGAAGGGAGTACTATACCAGGAAAACTAAGAAATCAGACAGACAGTTATACGGGAACAAAAAGCAACCAAGAAAATGGCTCACTTAATGATAGGATCAGGTATGGAAATATCGATAATTACACTGAATGTCAATGGATTAAATTCTCCAGTTAAGAGACATAGACTGGCTGAATGGATAAGAAAACAGAAGCCCTCTATCTGTTGCCTACAAGAAACTCACCTTATGGATAAAGATAGACATAGACTAAAAGTAAAGGGCTGGAAAAAGATATTCCATGCAAATGGAAATCAAAAAAAGGCTGGAGTAGCGATATTGATCTCAGACAAAATAGATTTCAAGACAAAGACTGTAAGAAGAGACAAAGAAGGGCATTATATAATAGTAAATGGAGTAATATAACAAGAAGATATAACCCTTGTAAATATCTATGCACCCAACTCAGGTGCGCCTAAATATGTGAAGGAAAGACTGCTAGAGCTAAAAGGAGAGATAGGGAGAAATACTATAATTGTTGGAGATCTCAACACCCCATTATCTCCTTTAGACAGATCTTCTAAACAGAAAATAAATAGAGAGATACAGGGCTTAAATGATACTATAAGTCGAATGGGCTTGACAGATATTTATAGAACTTTCCACCCTACATCTACAACATATACATTTTTCTCACCCCGGCATGGAACCTTTTCAAAGATTGATCATATGTTAGGACACAAATCAAGCCCTTACAGATTCAAAGGCATAGAAACTGTATAAAGCATCTTCTCTGACCATGATGGAATTAAACTCAAGATTAATTTCAAGAAACAACCCCGAAAATACATGAACACATGGAAACTGAACAACCTACTTCTGAATTACTTCTTCACTACTGAAGAAATTAAGGCTGAAATAAAGCAATTTACGGAAACAAATGATAATGAGTACACAAGTGTCCAGAATCTATGGGATACAGCTAAAGCAGTCATAAGAGGGAAATTCATAGCAATTAGCACACATAAGAAAAGGATGGAAAGATGGCAAATAGATAACTTATCATCATGCCTCAGAGAACTGGAAAAACAACAACAAACAAACCCCCAAAATGCCAGGCGAAAAGAAATAATAAAGGTTCGAGCAGAAATAAATGAAATAGAAAATAAACGAACCATACAGAAAATAAATGAAAGCAAAAGCTGGTTCTTTGAAAAGATTAACAAGATCAACACACCATTGGCTAGACTGATCAAGAAGAAGAAAGAAAGAAACCAGATTAATCAAATATGTGATGAAACAGGCAATATTACTACAGACATAGTAGAAATACAGAATATCATTAGAGGATACTATGAGCGACTATATGCCAACAAACAAGATAACTTGGAGGAGATGTACAAATTCCTGGATGCATATAATATACCAAGATTGGATCATGAGGACATAGAGAACCCGAATAGACCCATAACAAGTCAGGAGATTGAATCAGTAATAAATAACCTCCTAATAAAGAAAAGCCCAGGTCCAGATGGCTTCACTTCTGAATTCTACAAAACTTTTAAGGAAGAGTTAACCCCTATCCTACTCAAATTATTTCTAAAGATTCAAAAGGAAGGAAACCTTCCAAATTCATTTTATGAAGCCTCCATCATCCTCATCCCCAAAACAGATAAGGACATGACAAAAAAGGAAAACTATAGACCAATATCATTGATGAATTTTGATGCAAAAATTCTCAACAAGATACTCACAAATCGTATCCAACAACATATAACAAAGATCATTCATCATGACCAGGTAGGTTTTATACCAGGGATGCAAGGGTGGTTCAATATACGCAAGACCATAAATGTAATACACCACATTAACAGAAAGAAAGATAAAAACCATATGATCATCTCAATTGATGCGGAGAAAGCATTTGACAAAATACAACATCCTTTTATGATTAAGACTCTCAGTAAGATTGGTATAGAAGGGTCATTTCTGAACACAATAAAAGCAATCTATGAAAAACCTACAGCTAATATTATACTGAATGGAGAAAAGCTGAAAGCTTTTCCTCTGAAAACAGGTACTAGGCAAGGCTGCCCACTTTCTCCACTGCTCTTTAATATAGTACTGGAAGTCTTAGCTATTGCAATCAGAGAAGAGAACAATATTAAAGGCATTCGAATAGGCAAAGAAGAGTCAAAAAATATCTCTATTTGCAGATGACATGATGGTATACTTAGAAGACCCAAAGGTATCCATGAAAAAGCTTCTTGAAGTAATAAGTGAATACAGTTAGGTGGCAGGATACAAAGTCAATATCCAAAAATCTATAGCATTTCTATTTATGAACAACAAGTTGAACGAAACTGAGCTGAAGAAAGGAATCCCTTTCACCATAGCCACAAGATGTATAAGATACCTAGGGATAAACCTAACTAAGAAAGTTAAAGACCTTTATAAATAAAACTATGAAAATCTTAAAAAAGATATTGAAAGTGACATTAAAAAGTGGAAGGACATCCCATGCTCCTGGATTGGAAGAATTGACATAATCAAAATGGCAATTCTACCCAAATTAATCTACATGTTTAATGCAATTCCAATCAAAATACCAGAAAAGTTCTTCACAGATCTAGAAAAGACAACCATAGAATTTGTCTGGAATCATAAAAGACCTCATATTGCAAAAGCAATCCTGTGTAAGAAGAATGGAGTAGAAGGCATATCACTCCCTGATCCCAAGATATACTATAAAGCACATTATTGGCATAAAAACAGACATGTAGACCAATGGAATAGAATAGAGACCACAGAAATAACCCCCAAAGCTTACAGCCAACTGATCTTTGACAAAAGATATCAGTCAATCCATTGGGAAAAGGAAAACCTCTTTAGTAAATGGTGCTGGAAAAACTGGGTATCCACCTGCAGAAAGATGAAACTGAACCCCCATCTTTCACCATTAACAACAATCAACTCAAAATGGATCAAAGATCTGAATCTAAGACCTCAAACAATAAAACTACTGGTGGAAAATGCTGGGGAAACTCTGGGAGACATTGGAGTAGGGAAAGACTTCTTAAATAAGACCCCCAAAGCACAGGCAATAATCCCTAAAATAGACAAGTGGGACTATATTAGACTAAGAAGTTTCTGCACAGCAAAAGACACAGTATCAAGTGTGAACCTACAACCCTCAGAATGGGAAAATATCTTTGTTAAATATGCTTCAGACAAGGGACTGATAACCAGAATACACAGGGAACTCAAAGGCCTTATGCGGAAAAAAAAAAATGATTAACCCAATTAAAAGATGAGAAAATGAGCTGAACAAAAATCTCTCTAAGGAAGACATACGAACAGCCAAAAAGCATGTGAGGAAATGCTCAACATCCCTCATCATAAGGGAGATGCAGATAAAAACCACAATGAGATACCACCTAACCCCTGTCAGAATGGCAAAGATGAAGAATATAAAAAGTGATAAGTGTTGGCGGGGATGTGGTGAAAAGGGAACCCTCCTACACTGTTGGTGGGAATTTAAACTAGTTCAACCACTGTGGAGAACAATATGGAGGTTCCTCAAAGATCTACAAATAGAACTACCATTTGACCCAGCAATCCTGCTTCTGGGTATTTACCCAAAAGACAGGAGAACACTCAGTCAGAAAAGTGCTTGCACATCAATGTTTATTGCAGCATTATTCACAATTGCCAAGACATGGAACCAACCTAAATGTCCGCAAACGGATGAATGGATTGGAAAAGTGTGGTATATACACTCTACGGAATACTTCTCAGCCATAAAAAATAACAAGACCCTGGAATTTGATAGAAAGTGGTCAGATACGGAGGATATATTGCTGAGTGAAGTAAGCCAGGCTATGAAAGAAAGATATTGTATGTATCCACTCAATATATACCGACTACCAGCACTCTATGGTAGAGAGCAAAAATTTGGAGGACATAAAAGCAGTGAAAGTACTTAACGAGAATAGGACAGTGTGGAATGGGGGGGGGGGTGAGGAGAAGAGGATAGAGAAAGATAGCAAGAGAACAATAGAGAGGCAAGACGTGAGTGAGAAACAGATATGGCTTATTACCTCTTGATGATGACATGTATAGTATTCTCAACTGGATGGGTCTGAGAAGTATTTCATGATGGGTAAAGTCTTTTTACAAGCAAAATGAGAAATAGTGATTGACTGTTTTAAAAAATAATTAGAATAATAATAATAATGATTGGGAAAAACATAGAAAAGATATTGAATGATGAAGTGGGGACATTAATGTCTCTGTATTGACTGACATGCATGGCATTCCCCTTTTGAAAAAGCATTATAATACACTGTAATATTATATCTAATCCAATGTAATATAAAGAAGATTATGATGATAATAAAAAAAAAAATAAAAAAAAGAAACACACCTCACTGATAAGGACATACATAGACTGAAAGTGAAGGACCAAAATAAGATATTTCATTCAAATGGAAACCAAAATAAGGCTGGAGTTGTGATACTGGTATCAGACAAAATAGATTTTAAGATGAAATATGTAAGAGACAAAGAAGGACACTATACAGTGCTAAAAGGCCTTGTCCACCAAGAGTATATAGCACTTGTAAATATCTATGAACGCAACACTGGAACACCTAAATACATCAAACAGAGACTTTAGATCTTGAGAGAGGTAAACTGTAACACAGTAATCACAGGGTATCTCAACATCCCACTGTCTTCTCTGGACAGATCATCTAGACAAAAAACAAAAACAAACAAACAAACAAAACAACAACAACAAAAAACAGATACAAATCTAAACCTTACTGTACATGAAATGGACTTAACAGACATTTACAGAGTATTTAACTCAAATACCACAAAACACACATTTTCTAACCCCCATATGGAACATTTTTGAAAGGCACGTAACAGGGCACAAACCAAGGCTTTACAAATTCAAATATATAGAAACTATATCCAGCATCTTTACAAACCATGATGGAATGAAACTTGAAGTCAATTACAGAAAGCCTTCAACAACACACAAACACATGGAAATTAAACAACCTATTCCTGAATGACTTTACAACTACAGAAGAAATTAAGACTGAAATCAAAAGGTTCATAGAAACCAATAATAATGGACAAACAAGTATTTATAACCTATAGAACATAGCAAAAGAAGTCATAAGAGGGAAGTTTATAGCAATTAGTGCCCCAAGAAAAAAGCATATAGGTGGCAAATAACTTAATGACACAACTCAGGGAACAGAAAAAACAACAATCCCACCTAAAAAAAAATTTCAGAGAAAAGAAAGAAAAATTTGAGCAGAAATAAATGAAATAGCAAATAAAAGAACTATACAGAAAATAAATGAAACCAAAACCTGGTTCTTTAAGAAGATAAACCAGATTGACACACCATTTGCTAGATTAATCAAGAACAGAGAAAAGAACCAAGTAGATCAAATCAGCAAGGAAACAGGCGTTATTACAATGGATGTAACAGAAATGAAAAATATCATCAGAGAATACTATGAGTGTTTATAAACCAACAAACAAGAAAACCTGGATGAGACAAATTTCTGGACATGTATAACTTACCAGTCTTGAACCAGGAAGAAACAGAAAGTCTGAATAAGCCCATAACAAGCAATGTGACTGGATCAGTAATAGTCTCCCAACAAAGAGCCTGGGTCCTGATAGCTTTACTTCGGAATTCTACAAAACCTAAAGAAGAACTAACACCAATTCTGCTCAAACTATTTCTAAAAATTCAGAAGGAAAGAACCCTCCCAAATTCATTCTAAGGAGCCTCCATCATCTTCATTTCAAAACTAGACAAGGATATGAAAAAAAAAAAAAAAAGAAAGAAAAAAGAAAGAAAGAAAACTTCAGGTCAATATTCCTAATAAATATAGATAAAAAAAAATTCTCAACAGATATTAGCAAATTGTGTTTGATAACATATTGAAAAGATTATACACCATGACCAAGTATGCTTTATTCTAGGGATACAAGGATGGTTCAACATATGAAAAACAATAAACGTAATACATCACATTAATAAGATGAAAGATAAACACCATATGATCATATCAATTGATACAGAAAAAGCATTCCATAAAAAACACCCTTTCGTGATTAAGATTCTCAGCAAAATTGGCATATGAGAGATATTCCTCAACACAATAAAAGCTAACTATGATAAATCCAACCTAACATCATACTGAATGGAGAAAATCTGAAAACTTTTCCACTAAAAACTGGAACAAGACAAGGCTGTCCATTTTCTCCACTCCTTTTTAACATACTAGAAGTTGTAGCCAATGCAATAAGACAAGAGATTCAAATAAAAAGCATCCAAATAGGAAAAAAAAAGTGAAATTATCTCTATTTGCAGATAATATGATACTATACATAGAAAATCCAATTGAATCTACAAACAAAACTCCTGGAAGTGATAAATAAATGAAGTAAAGTGGCAGGATACAAATTCAACATACAAAATTCTATAGCATTTTTATACAGCACCAATGAACAAATTGAGACAGAATTGAAGAAAGAAATCCCATTTACAATAGCCACAAAATCAATAAGAAATCTAGGAATAAACCTTTCAAAAGATGTCGAAGATCTCTAAAAGGAAAATGATACAAAAAAAAAGTGAAAAAACATCTCATGTTCCTGCATTGGAAGGATTAATAAAATCAAAATGTCAATTCCAACCATATTAATCTACAAATTCAATGTGATTGCAACCAAACTACCAGAGATATTCCTCGCAGACATAGAAAACAGTAATAAAATGTGTCTGGAAGCATAAAAGGCCTCTTATCACCAAAGTATTACTGTGTAAGGGGAATCAAGTAGAAGGCATATTACTTCCTGACCTCAAAACATACTACAAAGCTGTGATAATTAAAACGGCATAGTATTGGCACAAAAATGGACAGGTATGCCAACGTAAAAGAATTGAGAACACCCCCCCAAAAAAACAAACATACAGCTAACTGATCCCTGACAAAGGGCACAAGACAAACCAATGGGAAAAAGATCTTATTAGCAACAGTACTTAGAGAACTGGATATCAGCCTGGAAAAAAATGAAACTGGATCCTCATCTCTCATCACTAACAAGAGTCAATTCAAAATGGATTGAGGATCTAAACATAAAACCTCAAAGTATAAAAATACTAATGGAAAACACAGGAAAAACTCTTGGATACCCTGGGGTAGGTAAACATTTCTTAAAGAAAACCTCCAAAAGCATAGGCAATAGTTCCAAAAATAGATAAACAAGAGTATATTAGGCTGAGAAGCTTCTGCACAGCAAAAGAAACAATTACAGTGAGAAGACAACCTGCAGAGTGGGAGAATATATTTGCAAACTATACCTCAGATAAGGAACTGATAACCAGAATATACAGGTAACTCAGCAGTTTATCCACAAAAAAAATTAAATAAATAAGAAACACAACTAAAAATAGGAAAAACAAGCTGAACAGACAAGTGTCCAAAGAAGACATATGAACAGTCAAAAAGCATATGAAAACATGCTCAGCATCTCTTATCATAAGGGAAATGCAAATCGAAACCACAATGAGATACCACTGAACCACAGTAAGAATGGCTAAAATTAATAAATAATGATAAGTGCTGGCTAGGCTGTGGTGAAAAGGGAAATCTACATTGTTGGTGGAAATGCAAATTAGTACAGTCACTTTGGAGAACAACATGGAGATTACTCAGAAACTTACAAATAGAATTAGCATACAATTCAGTAATTCCACTCTTAGGTATTTACTCAAAGGAAAACCCTCAGTCGGAAAAAAAACACTTGCACATCCATGTTTACTGCAGCCTTATTTACAATTGCTAAGACGAGGAATCAATCCAAATGTCCAAAAATAGATGACTGGATTGAAAACTAAAGTGGCATATGTAGTCTAGGGAATACCACTCAGCCATAAAAAGCAATGAGATCACGACATTTGCTACAAAGTGGACATATATGGGAGAATAAGCAAAGCAAGCCAGACTATGAAAGACAGACTTCGTATGTCTCCACTCTTTTTATACCAAATATCTGTGCTAGATAGCAGAAACTGAAAGTTTGGAAGGTATATTAGCAGGGAGGGTGACTGTAAATACTAAAGATAGGAAGGATAGGGGTAACATGAGAGTGGATAATAGAGAAAGAGAAGGGAGCAGAGGATTTAAAAAAGTATGTTTAATTGACACAAAAATAAAAAGCTATTTACTGATGATAATATATATGGTAATATCTTTACCTCAACTGAAAAGCACCACAATTGTGCTGGAAAAGCAATGTTGTACACTGTAAAGATATATAGTGATTAAATGTAAATTTTTAAAATAAATTATTTGTTTTTGAAAAAGGAAAACCTTGCTTTTGTCAAGCAGTTAATTTCTCTATGGGAGAACGACATCAGCTAGTTCAGTGATTCCCAACCTTCCTAGCACCAGGGTCTGGCACTGGGGAAGACAATCTCTCTATAGACCAGGGGTTTGTCAGGGTGGTCCTGAGATGACCCAAGCACACCACATCCACTCTGCACCCCATTTCCACTACTACCACATTGTAAATGGGTTGTCAGAAGTCATGATTTATTTTTCTATGTAAAAATGCATTATGACTTTTCCAACTACCCAATAATATACAATGAGACAATCACACAATAATAGGGTTTGCACTCCCTTGAGAATTCAGTACGTCCATTTATCTGATAGGAGGAACAGCCCAGGTGGCAATACAGGTGATGGGGAGTGACTACAAACACAGATGAAGCCTCACTGGCTTGCCTGTTACCCATCACCTGCTGTGCAGCCAGGGAGGGAATGCCCAGCAGTCCTCAGTCCAGGTATTGGGAACATCTGTGCTATTTAGTTCAATGCTAAAATCTCAGTATAAATAAATGTGCTTTAAAAGAGAGAGAGAGAGAGAGAGAGAGAGAGAGAGAGAGAGATTTGCTGTAGGACATGTGCACTTGCCGGAGAAACAAAGAGAGACAGAAAGCAAGAAATCACCCCCCGACCCAGGGGCCATGGCCATGCTGCAATCCCTTTTCTTCCATTCTCTCTGGGGATTTTGGGCACATATGGACACATGCCTAGTATGAGTTTTAAGTTACTGGATCTGGTACTCAAACCACAGTTGACTACATAGGAGTTCAGCAACATAACCATTACACCATCTGCTGGTCCCTAAATGTGTTTTAAATTCTGCACAGAAGACAAGAAAAAAAGACTTCAACTTCTACTCCTCTAAAATTTCCACTGTGTCTTTACCTCATCTCAGTTCACTGCCAGAATCTTTAATGAGAGCATTCATAAAAATGGGATAAAGAATTAGCATTCCCATGAATAAATAGATTAACAGTATAAAATCATCTCTTCAAAAATCAGAGAAAAAATTAAAATAAGGTTTTAAGAGATCTGCAGTTCATTTGCTAATTTTTAATTCAATTCACTGTGATCATGGGTCCACTGAATAGTGATTTTCCATTTTCTACTTATGTCTATGAAAACATTTTTAATCCCTGAAACACACTTGAAGAATTGCAGGCAATTCAGCACATTTTACAAAATGTAATGCAATTTTGTAAATAATTACTTAGGAGAAAGGATTAAGTATTATTTAAGGACATCTGTCCCTTAAACTTAGGGACAGAATTTAGATTTACCTCATTACCACTTAACATCTTCCAGACTTAAGAATGTGGTCTCTCCACTAAAAGGCATGTATTTTTCTTCTTTTAATTTGATAAAGATAATGTGTGCTCACCAGAGAGAGACAGAGAGAGGTGTAGGCCTACCCCAATCTCTATTTCTTCATCCTGTCAAGATCTGGGGCACACATGTCTGTTTTTCAAGTCACCAGGGGCAGGATTTGAACCACAGTTGGTCATTAGATTCTAGCTCCCTAAACCAGAGTCATGAGGCCAGCCCCAAAAGTGAAGTCTTGATTACTGGTTTCAAACGTCCTATTTCTCAATCTAATCACTAAGGCAACTATTTGTAGTTCTGGGCAAATATTCTCAAAGTAATAATCATCTTGACAGTACAAAAGTGCTGTGTAACATGTAGCTAAGTTTCTGGGGGCAGTATGCCCGGGTCACAACAGACTCTCCCAATGGTGTACTACACCGCATGAGGCAAGGAAGCCAGTTCTAAGTTTGTTGTATCTCAGCTCCAAATATACTCTGCTTCGTCCTGCTTTGAGATATGGAAACTAGGTCTTGAAAATATGTTTCTTTTGACTTGCTCAGACAATGTCAGGCCTTATGAGAGATCAAAAAAAAAGAGTTTCTTTATCTTTTTGGTTTCAGTGCTGCTACTGTTGTTGTTGCCTTTTATATCTGATTTGTTCCCGTGTCTTGACCAGCAGCAAGGTAGGAGAGACCCAGCTACAGTCATCTGGAAGTGAGTTTTGCAGGGCTCCTGGTGGATCACACCTGCCTTGGCCCATTGGCTATTGTTCAAATCTGACCCTGGCATCTTAGCAAATTTCACCACTTTGCAGTGGACCCCGTCACTGAATAAAATCTGGATTGCACTATCGTCACGTTGTGGAGGAGGTGTACCCATCCATTTGTTCTTTCCTCGAGTTCTCTGTTTCAGCTTTAGAGGTTATTCCTTTCCTCTGTATTGTTTCCCTTTGCTTCATTTGGTAGTTAATTACTTTTTACTATTTAATATTTTCCTTTATTAAATTTTCCCTAACTGGCCTGACTCTGTGGCCTGTTGGTTAAGGAGGCCAGAACAAACATATCTGAATATGTAGATGAAACCCTGGCCCTGGTGGCTTGGAAAGTACCTCAGGGAAGTGTGCATGCATGCCCAAAATCCTGACAGGGTGGAGAAGTGGATTGCAGACTGACCACACTCTGCTAGAGGTGCTACTTTTTTTCTCTCCATCTCCCTTTGTTTCTGGTGAATGCACATGCCCACTGGGAATTTTTTTTTTTTTTTCAAGAGATTTTTGCTGTAGGGTGCATATGTTTGCCAGAGAGACAGAAAGCAAGAAATCACCCCTCAGGGAGGATGGCTCCGCTGCAATCCCCTCTCCTCCACTCTCCTCTCTGGACCTTGGGAACATGAGTTTCAAGCCACTGGGCCCAGGACTTGAACTACAATTAGCCACATGGGATTCTAGCACCTTAACCACTATGCCACTTGCTGGCACAGGGAAATTTTTTTTAATTGTCTCTTCTAACTACTAGTGTATTTTTCATCTCATGAATGAACACCAACTATGAAAGTCTGTAAAATGAGGAAAGTAACAGTGCCTACCTCTTAGATTGATGACTAAAAGACTTTATATATAGGTTCATTGGAAAAGGCATGCCGTATTTTTGCATAGAAAAATATGCGTGACTTTTCCAACGACCCAATTGATAAAGTTCTTAAACCATGTACAATTCATAACAGTCTTAATGTATGTCAGAGACAGGCTTAGAACTATTAATCCATCTCTTCTTATATACCAAGAAAAATTAAAAACATTTCAATAAATTCTTGCTGAGAAATCATCTTCCTTCTACTGAATACATTCTCTAACTCCCTAAAGTTATAACAGCTATTTGTTTACCCTCCTTTTTTAGTTGCAACACTATTAAATCAAGATTACAGTATATATAATAGACTGTTTCTTTTCCTTTATTTATTTATTTCTAGGTTTTTGTCATAGGGTGCATGCACTTGCTGGAGAGAGACAGTGAGAGAGAAAGTGAGAAATCATCCCCCCAGGGAGGATGGCCACACTTCAACTCCTTATCCTCCATTATCTTTCTGGGATCTTGGGCATGCACACACATGTGCCCAGCATGATTTTAAAGCCATGGAGTCTGGGACTCAAACCATCGTCAACCATGTGGGAGTACCACTCCTTAACCACATTACCTGCTAGCCCCTTTTATTTTTTCTAATAAATTTTTATTGTGTAAATTTAAGGTACATAACATGATGTTATACACAGAAATGTAATGGTTGCTATAGTGAAGCAAATTAATGTATCTATCTATCCATTTTTTAAATAAAAAAAGAAACTAAAACCTATTCATTTAGTAGAAACTGCAGAAACTGAGTCGTTGGAAAAGTCATGATGTGTTTTTCTATAGTAAAGTGATGACTTTTCCGACAACCCAATAGAGTATAATTTTAGTAACTATATTCCTAATATTGTATATTAAGCCTCTAGACTTGTTCATCTTACATATCTGCTACTTTCTATCCTGACATACATCTGCACATTTTCTCCTCCCCTTCCATGGCTACAGGTACCTACTGTTTTATTCTTTATATATTACTCATGCTTTTTCTTTCAGATTTTGCATATAAGTGAGATCATACTTTTATGTTTAAGTTTTGCTTGCTTTTAACCTAGTATAATGTCAAGGCTCATCTAAAATGTCCTTTTTTTTAAGAGATGTTTTTGCTATATGGTGCATGCACCCACCAGAGACAGAAACAGAAAGTGAGAAATCACTCCTCAGGGGTGATGGCCGCATCGCAATCCCTGTTCTTTTATTCTTCTCTCAGGATTTTGGGCACTCACGCACATGTGCCCAGTGTGAGTTTTAAGTTGCCAGGTATGAAACTTGTACTAGAGTCAACTATGTGGGAGTTCAGAGACATAACCATTACAGCCTCTGCTGGTCCTGGTATCCTCCTTCTTCAAGGAGACTAATATTTCAGTGCTATATACACCAGTCACTTTATCCATCTACCTGTGAAAGGACACTTAGGTTGTTTCCACAATTGGCTATTGTGAATAATGCTGCAAAGAATAAGGAAGTGCAGATGTCTTTACAAGGCAATTTCATTTCCTTTGATATATGCCAGAAGAGGGGTTGCTGGGACACATGGCAATTCTATTTTAATTTCTTTAGAAACCTCCATTCTGTTTATAGTAGCTGTACCAATCTACAATCTCATCAACTATGCAGAAGGGTTCCTTTTTCTCCATACCCTTGCCAACCTTTGTTGAGGTTTGGATTGCCGATAACATCCATACTAATAAGTATAAAATGGCATCTCATTGGGGCTTTAATTTGTGTTTCCCTGATGATTTTTTAAGAGATATTTTTGCTATAGCACATGTGTGCTCGCCAGAGAGACAGAGAGATAGAAAATGAGACATCATCCCCCTGGGGGGATGGCCATGCCACAATCCCTTCTCCTTCATTCTCTCAGGATGTGGGGCATGCACACACATGCACCCAATGAGAGTTTCAAGTTGCCAGGTCTGGGACTTGAACTGCAATCAACTATGTGGGAGTCTAGCAAAGTAACCATTATGCCCACCTGCTGGTCCTTACCTGATGATTAATGATACTAATTACCTTTCTATATATCTGTTGGCATTTTTTTTCTTTTGAAAAATATTTATTGAGTATAAATAAATGTCCTATACATTAAATATCAAGAAATATTATCAATTACATGTCAGGCTGTAATACTGAGAGAACCATAGGATTAATATCCATTTATGATACAGTAGTGATAATTCCTTTATAACATTGGACACAGTAATGATCTGCTCATGAGACAGAACAAAACCCTCCAAAAAAGACTACTTTAACCAAGTTATAACACCACAATAGAAAACAGTTTTGAATCGTAATGCAGCCTCAACAATCTCATCTGTGTCTTTTTGATTTGTCGGATCACATAGAGACTGTAGAGTTACACTGTCAGAGAATTTAAAGATTCCACTTCCTTGGTTCTATTTAAAATTACTATTAATACATAAAAACAATTCCTACAAAACTGAAGATACTTTTTGAGTACGTTAGTCTTTCATAAGAGAAAAAGAATCAAATTTAGTACAAAGAAAGCATCCGCCAAGCAATGAGTCTCTTAATAGAAAAAAAAAAAAAAAAAAAAGCATAATTAACTTTTCCCTCAAGGAGAGGAGAGAAACCTAAATCTGTCTTGGTAAAGTTGGAAAGATAAATGTTTCCTAGTCCCAGAATATTTGTTTCATTCTTAGGATGTACTTGAATGACGCAAATCTATGAAGCAGGGATCTGTGGCAATCTGAACTCATCTACCAGGACTCCATCCTTGTTTTTGTGTGTCAGTGGGAATACCTTCTGGAATTGCAGGTACAGATGCTGCTTCCTCCAGATAACTATCTTCATCAGTCACTTTGGTTTCTGAACATGGGAGGACACATCTCAGATTTAAAATGGCTTCTGCCTGAGTATTTCTGGGTCTGGAAGATGGGGTTTAGAGCGGCGCTTCAGTTCCCTTGGTCCCTGAACACAGCAGGATGCACCTCAGATTCAAAATGGCTTCTAAGTGTTTCTGGGGTCACCTGTTGGCAATTTTTTGTCTTCTTTGTAGAAATACCTATTCAGGTACTTCATCCCTTTTTGTTTTGTTTTGTTGCCTTTGGGCACCTGCACTCACCAGAGACAGAGACAGTAAGAGGGAAATTGAAAAATCATCCCCTAGAGGGGATAGCCACATGACAATCCTTTCTCCCAGGACCTTGGGCATGGACACGCACACACCCGGAGTGATTTTCAAGCCACCAGGTCTGGTTGAACTGCGGTCGGCCACATGGGAGTCCCAGTGACATAACTACTGGGACATCTGTTAGTCCCAGTACCCATTCATTTCTTAGCATGTAGAGGTCCAGGTTTTCCAGTTCGATTTACTGGATAGATTATTTTTTCCCCATCACATCCTCTTGGTCCCTTATCAAAAATTAGTTGTAATTATTTCTGGACTTTCTCTAGATTAAATTTCTTAAGGAAAAGGATCAAACTTCATTCTTCACCAAATTTCTTGATATAAAGTAGATGCTCATAAAGTTTCTTGGTGGGTTACAGCATGGCTGTTGTGCCAATGTATCTGAACTCAGCAATGGCCTTGTTTTTCACATTTTTTCCCCTCCATTATTCTGATATATTAGTCATCAGGAAAGTCATGATATATTTTTCTCTGCAGAAATGCGTCATGACTCTCCCGACAAACCAATATATTCTTCCTGGAGAACTGAAAGAATCTTTCTAACTCTGGGTTCCACCTCACCTTGGCATTATGTCCACGACCCTCTATTACTGCAGTGAAAAACTACCTTGACTTTCTTGTCAGGCATAGCTAATGAATGAAAGTGATTTTCCTGTAACCTTCCCTATTGTGTTTCCCCATTATATTTAATAGCACAGTGATTTAATTTTTTTTTTTTGCAGAAGATTATTCACCAACACTTATTCTTTCTTTTCCTTCTATATGTACTTATCAGTGGTATTAGGATAACTTTAGAATAATTTAAATAGAATGCAGAAAGAATGGATGCACTGCTCTGGAAAAGGAGAAACTGAATGGAGATCCTTAAAGATTTAAAAATACATACAACTAGCCATGGCCGACCTTTTTATGACCATAAAACTCATTGTTTATTGGTGCACTGTAACTTGGAAAAACATTCTTTTTTTTTTTTTTCTTTTGGAGAGGTTTTCACTGTAGGGCGCGTGCGCTCGCCAGACAGACAGAGAGAGACATAGAGACAGAAAGCAAGAAATCACCCCCCGGGGGGATGGTCATGCTGCAATCCCTTCTCCTCCATTCTCCTCTCGGGATCTTGGGCACGCACGCACACGCGCCCGGTGTGAGTTTTAAGCCACCGGGTCCGGGACGCGAACCGTAGTCGACTACGTGGGAGTCCAGCGACATAGCCATTACTCTAACTGCTGGTTCCCAACATTCTTAAGCATTATGTTGTCCTCTGCCACTAGTTATACTAAAACGGTAATTGTTTGGAAAATAAGATTAGGTATGATGATATCAAAAATAATTTCATAAATAAATGTTTATAATGCATTCTTCTTTGTAAGACACAGAATGTATTTTATTGTAAGACAATTTAATATGATATTTACCCTCTTAACAACTTCTAAGTGTAGAGTGCATTGCTGTTGACCATAGGTGCGATGTCCCACAGCAGATGTCCACAGTTCATTCATCTGGATTGACTGAAACTTTATGCTCATTGATTAGTAACTTTCCATTTCTTCTGGTTCCTAGCCCCTGGTAGTCACCATTCGACTTTTGGATTCTACGAATTTAATTATTTTAGATACCTTACACAAGTATTTGTCTTCTTATGACTGGCTATAATAAAGTCTTATTCTTGACTTTGGAGTTATATCTTGCATTTAATTCAAATTTTATCCTCCAACACAGCAAAACTCAAAGAGGTGTCTTCATTCATGGCTACTTGAATAAAACGAATCTACTTTGTCCTCACTGGCAAGTCATTCCCATTGTGTATACATCTCTTTTCTGTCTTTATTAAACAACACTTACTTGAGTAGTCTGCACTTTACGTTCAGAGACTCAGTAGGGCACATAGTTTAACTGAATGAGTCAACACTATCACTCACAACTGGTTTCCTCTGCTTCATTTGGGCATTTAGGTATAAAATCACAGACCTTGCTGGATGAAATACAGTCTGCATCCTCACACAGCACAAATCCAGCTTTGAAATAGAGATTGAGAGCATAAAACATTCTCCTCCTTTGACAAATAAATGGAATGCATCAACACTAATTTTAAATATGCTGAAGGTGAAGACACTTGATACAAGGCCGAATAAGAGTACCACTTGCTATTTCCATCATGTGCATTGTGTTTCCAATGTAACCATAAGGCTACTGCTCTATGATTGTTCCAAAGTAGTGTAGCCATTTGTATATCCATTAAAGCCTTTGAAGCTTCAACTCTAGGATAGGGTCTGGGTAACTCTTAGGCTCTTCTGCCTCACAAATATAATAATTTACTGTCAGTGAGACATAGAACTTTTTAAAATTCCCTTTTCTGCTTCTCTCTCTAAGCTTCTACTTTGTAGTAATAGTAAATTCCATAAAAGAGAACTTCTAATTATCCGTTGCATGTATTTGGAAAAAAATCAATATGAAAGTTTTGCTTTTATTTGTGTAAAACCATTGGCCTTAAGGAAATATAATAAGTAATTTTTGCCTAATTGGATCTGTATTCCAACCAACTGATAGGGTGTTTAGACGGAGGTACACATAAGTAAATTCTGAGTTCACTTATGAAAATTATTCTTTACAAGCATCATTGAATACTCTCAGAGACTTTTGCTAAGGTTAACTTTTTTGATTGCTTAGAATCTTTTTAAAATTTTTATAATAATGATAATAATATTATTGTTATTTTAGCCCTAAGGCACCTACACTTGCTGGAGAGAGAGAAAAACAGACAGTAAGAGGGAAAAGTGAGAAATCATTTCTCCCTGCCCTGCCCCTCAGGGGAAATAGCCACATTTCTAATATCTCTTCTCCTCTACTTTTCTCTTGGGATTTTGGGCATGTGCACACATGTGCCTGGCATAATTTTCAAGCTGACAGGACTTGAACTGCAGTTAGCCATGTAGGAGTCCAGCACTTTAATCACCACACCACCAGCTGGACTCATATAATTTAGAATATTTAACCACACATTTACCTTGGCCAGAGTTCAGAAAATACTGCCCCCAAATACTTTGAACTTGGGAACCAGCAGTTAGCGTAATGGCTATGTCGCTGGACTCCCATGTAGTCAACCACGGTTCGTGGCCTGGACCCGGTGGCTTAAGACTCACGCCGGGTGCATGTGCGTGTGTGCCCAAGATCCCGAGGGGAGAGTGAAGGAGAAGGGATTGCGGCGTGGCCATCCCCCCTGGGGGGTGATTTCTCGCCTTCTGTCTCTATGTCCCTCTCTGTCTGTCTGGCGAGTGCACACGCCCTATAGCAAAAAAAAACCTCTCCAAAAAAAAAAAAGAAAATACTTTGAACTGAAGGAAAATGAGGGGCGTCTAAAGAAGGTCACTCTGATCTTCCCCTGTCTTCCATGTGAGTTGGCCCTAAGAAATTCTTAGGTATGACTTGTCTGAAAGGAGTCATAAAACCCTCAATCCAGAAGTATTTTACCTTAACACATGGGTAGGAAAAAAGGAAGTCTGCACAGAGAGGCCAAGAAGAATCTGAACATAGACCTGGTGAGTTTTCCCCCTCGGTTCATTACCACTAGAGCATACCCTCTGTCCAACCATATAGCTGTATGGTTATTCATTCTTTATCATACCTAAGCATAAAAATGGGCAGTTTTCCTTTAGTCTTTGAGTCTTCATTTCTGAAAACTTCCATTGCATATAAAACATTGGTTAAATAAATTTGCCATGCTTTTCTCTTGATAATCTGTCTTAAAACAGGAATGCTCATCCTGACCCTTGTGATGGGTGCAAAAAGTATTGACTCATCAGAAAAGTCATGACATATTTTTCTATATAAAATTGTGTCAGTACTTTTCCAACAACTTAATATTACACTTTTCTACTCCTACATTTATAGTTTCTTTTTCTTCAGTGTCAACTTTAATGCTCTCTACTAGTCCAATTTGGATGATGTGGTTTTTAATAAAGAGAAGGAAAATGTTTAATTAAACAACAGAAATAAGGTAATTCTGGTCAATACAAATCATTAAATCTGTCACTTGCATTCCGTAACGTCTATCAGAACCACACAAATAGACCCACACACACACTCGCATGCACACACACATGAGCATAATTTCTGAATAAAGTAATTACACATAAAATACATATTTAGCACAAAGAATTACACACTCTCTCAAATGAAAGATGCTTTTCAAAAGGGTCCATTAATGAAAAGTTCTTTAATCTTCAATCCAGAATTGTGTACCTTATATCTTTTCTGATTAGTATAATTAGTTCCTGTAGGAACGCAACTTTTCCACTCCCTTAAACAGGTTGTTTAAAGAAACATAATTTAAAAATATATCACCTGCCTAATTTCTACCTGCAAATATTTTCTACATAGAGGGGTTAGGAAAAATGAAGTATGACAGTTTTCGGGCAACGTTTTTAGTAGTGTCTATTTATTAATTAATATCTGAAACAGGGGTGGTCAAAGACGAATATTAATTAGTGATAGAATGAAAAAATAACTGAAGGCATAACTGAACTCTTTCAGTGTATTCCCAGTGGCTAGGAAAAGTTTAGATTTGCAAAGTGCCTATCTCACTACTTGAGATCCATTTTAAGCCAGTCTTTTCATATTTTAATTGAGATTCTCTACCAAAAAAAAATAGTCAAATAGCCAAACTACACTGTTATTTGAAAAGATTATGCTTTGAATGTAAGCACATAATTAAAGACCATGTTTTAAATTTTTGGCTGTCCTTAAGTCATTGTTCCAAACATAATGATTTTTTTGAAATCCTGGGTGATTCTGAAATATAAATTTAATTATATGTTCATTTGAAGTGCCAAATAAAATTAATAAAGAACTGAATAATTATAGAAGTGCTCTTTTATTTTATTTCAAGTTCTTTTATACATAGAAGTGCCTTTTTTTTTTTTTTTTTGAGAGGTTTTTGCTATAGGGCGCATGCGCTCGCCAGACAGACAGAGAGAGACAGAGAGACAGAAAGCGAGAAATCACCCCCCAGGGGGGATGGCCACGCCGCAATCCCTTCTCCCCGATTCTCCTCTCGGGATCTTGGGTACACACGCACACGTGCCAGGCGTGAGTTTAAGCCGCCGGGTCCAGGACTCGAACCTCAGTCGACTACGTGGGAGTCCAACGACATAGCCATTACGCTAACTGCTGGCCCCAATAGAAGTGCCTTTAAAATATACAAAATAATTATAATTCTTTCATAATTTTCATAATTTAAAAATCTGTATGTGACAATTTTAGTTACAAAAATAGAACCTCTTCCTATATGGAGACCTAAGACAGACTATGATCTATCATCTTTTTACTTTTTCTAGAAAAAAACAAAAGATTCAGGTTTCAAGGATACATGATATAATTCATATCCTATAGTGTTTGTGATGCTAATATAGTTCATAATTTCATATCAAGACGTGCTACTTAACTCAATGTTTAAAATTGCAATAATCACAAGGAAAAACTTACCTTTATGTTGTATGCTCGTATCTGGAAGTGACTTAGAGGAAATTTCACATTCCTGGGATATGCTGATGTCATCTAGAGCAATGGTGGCATTTGATGACAAAACAGTTGCTTCTAAAATTAACTATAGTTACAGAAAGACAAAATTATTAAAATATATCCTAAAAGTAATATCATACAATATTTTTTGTGTAGAGGGACTGATCTGTATCTGTCCTATATTTCAATCTAATTTTAACAATTGTTTTGACCAGAATATTTATTTTTTATTTTTTATTTATTTTATATTCTTTCACTGAACATCACCAGAGCCTACAAAATGTGATTTTCCAGTCAGAATACACTGTAAATATATATATATATATATATATATATATATATATATATATATATATCACGATATATATATATATGTTTTTTTCTCCCCCCCCCCCCCCCCCATTTCTCACTCACTGCCATTTTCCATCCTCCTCTCAGCCTGTCTCTGGTATCTGTAGTTACTTTCCATTCCTTTATTCTTTAAAAGAATTTAAAATTCTCTAAATTCTTTATCAGACATTTCCATGAGTTCCATTGTACTGTCTGTGGATAAAGAGGAGTTGTTCTTGGGACCAGCAGTTAGCATAATGGCTATGTCGCTGAAGTCCCATGTAGCTGACTGTGGTTCGAGTCCTGGACTCGGTGGCTTAAACTCATGCTGGGCGCATGTGTGTGCGTGCCCAAGATCCCAAGAGGAGAATGGAGGAGAAGGGATTGTGGTATGGTCATTCCCCCTGGGGGGTGATTTCTCGCTTTCTATCTCTCTGTCTTTCTGGTGAGCACACATGCCCTATAGCAAAACTTCTCCAAAAAAAAAAAAAAAAAAAAAAAAAAAAAAAAAAAGAGGAGTTATTCTTTTCCCTTGGGGGAGAGGTATTTTCTTGGCTTCTCATTTTTCTTGTGCCTCTGCAGTGATTTCTAGTCATCTGATGGGTTGTTCATCTTCCTAATTTCTAGAAGTTCAATCTGAGTGATCAGAGGCTCACAGGAAGAGGTGGCCTGCAAAGTCTTTAGTGTTCTGTTTTTCTTCCTTTGTGTTGCAGATTCAGTGGGACTTGAGGAATATGAGGACTATAATAGTATTCGGATGCTTGGCTACTTTTCACTTAGACCTGTCTGGACACTCAGTGTGTGGAGGAAGAGTGACTTCTCAGCAGAACATCTTCATTGCTCTTATACCTGAAAGCACTAGTTCTCAGCTCTCATGGTGGACTCAGTCTTCTTATGGCCTGCCCTTTTTACCTTTCCAGAGTGACTTCTCAGCAGAATATCTTCATTGCTCTTATCCCTGAAAGCACTACATCGCCTGACCAGAATATTTAAATGATAAATTTATAAAGTCATAACTGCTTTGACAGCATCTTATGTAACCTTAATCTTAGGTAACCTTGATTCAATTAAAAGTTGTAACATTCATCACTAGTGAAGGGCTTTCTTCCCATTGGAGCCATTAAGAGTCATATGCATTTAAAATGAGCTCTTTGGAGTAATCAGCTGTGTGGTTTACAACTCAATTTAATTGAGATATGAATTCATTTGTAATGGGTCTACTGGAGGTAATGATTCATTTCCATATCAGAATACTTAAATATTTACATATATCTCATGTATTTATATACAGAAACGTACTTGATGTGGTAAAGCACACAATCAATAACCACATACAGAGGTTAAAAATAGTCATATCGAAAGCACTTACGGGCATCTTTTTAATTTATTCTAATACTCTAATGACTGATAAAACTTGCTTTCTTTCTTGGTAATCATTCACATTTTTATGCTATAATCCAAGAAAGGAAGGAAGGAAAGTAGGCAGCTGGCAGGCAGGCTGACTATCTCTGTCTAAGGAGCACTGTAGAAGCCTAACAGCCCAGGACACAGCTAGTAGGCACATTTCATCAGAGATCTCTGATCTCAAGGACATTACAGTTCACTTATGTCAGAGCTCAGAACACACTACTCCCAAATAGGACACCCTGTAGTTAGGTCATCTGACTTTTTCCTTTCTGTATGAGAACAGACCATTAAAAAGTGCTCAGACTTTTCATGACAGTAGGACTTAAGACCCTCATGTGGTAGGTGTGCTGCCCTCTACCCAGAAGAAAGAAATGTAGAGAGAGAAGTCAAGAGAATCTGAATAAGCAGAATTTGCTAAGCTTCCTTCAGTTTATTACCATTAAATCAGACCCTTTTTGTTTAATCATACATCTACATGACTGTTCATTTGTCATTAAATCTAAGCTCAAAAATACATGTATTTCCCTAGGTATAGGAGTTTTCATTTCTGAAGATGCACATGTCAGGGAAGACTTTCAAAGATAAATAAATTACATGTTTTTTTCTTATTAATCTATCATTTGTTATAGGGATATGAGCTATAACCCTGTGATAGGTATAGGAAAATAGGGTAAAAAAGAGTCATTGATATATATTTCAGAAAAAAGAAAACCTAGAATGAATCTTGAATGTGCATAACATGATGCAATGTTAAACATTGACAATGGTAAATATTTTATATTCTTTATTATTATTAATACATACTGTATAAATGCTTTAGAAAACCATAATGTACCCATAAAGATGTACAGTGATTACATGTAAATCAGATATTAAAACTGAAAAAATGAATTAAAAAATATATACTATTTTTATCTTTACAGTTGGTATAATAATTAACAACTAAACTATACCATTAGTATTAGGTCATCAAGAAAGTTGTGATGTAATTCTACATAGAGAAACATAGAAAATTACATCATGACTTTTCCAATGACCCAATATTATATAAGCAGTAGGGGTAAGTTACTAGAAGAATCAAAGAAATGAACTTTATCACTTCTGCTGAGAATGTTGGACTGAGGGCTTTTGAAACTATTTCGTGGAGAGGTGATTTCAAACCTCCGTTATGGGTTGGCCTCATAGCTTAGTACTTAAGGGATCTGGATTCCACATGGCCAACCACAGTGCAAATTCAGACCATGGTGGCTGGAAAAACAGGTGGGGCACATGTGAGTGCCTGTCCAAGATCCTGCCAGGATGCAGAAATGAAGGAAAAGGCATGCAATGTGACCACACACCAGTAGGGGGCCTTTCTTTCTCTCCCACTCTCTGAAAAGCACATGCACCCTCTGGCAAACAAACAAAAAGGTCAGTTGTAATTGCTGCCATAAATTTTACCTTAATAACTTGAGGTAACAGGAACCAGCAAATGGTATAATGGTTACATCACTGGACTACAAGGTGGCCAACTATGGTTTGAATCCCAGATCCGTATCCAGAGGCTTGAAATCATGCCACGTACATGTGCACGCATGCCCAAAATCCCAAGAAGAGAATGGAGGAAAAGGGATTGTGGTATGGCCATCTCCCCACCTCCCTGGGGTGGGGGTGGGGAGGTAATTTCTTACTTTCTGTCTCTCTCTCTCTCTCTCCAGTGAGTGCATGTGTCCTATAGGGAAAATCTCTTTGAAAAAATGTTCTGTAAGTAATAAATTGAGGTAACAATCTAAATAAAAACAAGCAGATGTGAAAGTGCACACTGTATGTTTAACAAACTTTGACTAAGTGTTGTAGGTACTAGAGGATTTGAAAAGAACACCACATTAGTTGGATCATAGATGGAAGTACAGACTGTGTGAGTTGGCACAAACCAATTGGAGAGCAACTGGATATCATTTATTAAGAAGAAAAAGAGAATAGACGGCACAGATTACTATTGCTTAGCATTTACCCACAGAGACTCTCAAAGGTTTACATACAAAGGCCTGTGCAGGAATTTACTTCAAGCTGGTACAGATAGCAAATGACAAGAAACAAATTGAATCAACAAACAGTGATACAGATTATGAAATACTATGCCAGTTAAAAATAAAATCTATCTCTATGTGCTAATATGAAAATACTTTGAACATGCTTCTGGTTAAAGAAAAATAATTTAAGTTACAGAAAAAAAAATGTAGTATGATATTCCCTAGGTTGAAAATACAAATGGTTTAGATTTCTTATGTATATGTGATTCATAGATACATAGGAATAAATAAATAGAAAATGGACTGAAAGTAAAAATGAACTAGTATTTGTAAAAATACTCAAGATAAAGATTACAATAGGAGACAAGGGTTGTCTGGAGGAATCATTGTTTATATTTTGTAATGTGATGTATATCGTTTAATGAGTTTAACATTTTTTTTTTTTTTGGAGAGGTTTTCGCTATAGGACGCGTGCACTCACCAGACAGACAGAGAGAGACAGAAAGACAGAAAGCGAGAAATCACCCCCCAGGGGGGATGGTCACGCCGCAATCCCTTCTCCTCCATTCTCCTCTCGGGATCTTGGGCACGCACGCACACGCGCCCGGCGTGAGTTTTAAGCCACCGGGTCCGGAACGCGAACCACGGTCAACTACGTGGGAGTCCAGCGACATAGCCATTACGCTAACTGCAGGTTCCCATGAGTTTAACATTTTTGATTAGAGCTGATTTCTATAGAATCTAGGTAAATGAAGAAAATTGGCCTTGAAACAAAAGGCAGAAAATAATAATATAGCTTTTATAAAAAGCAAAATTGACATTTTACTTAGATTAAAATCAACTATACGAAATTTATTTTCTTCACCAAAACTAACAGCAATATTTTCTGTATTATTTCTAAATAAGGCACGAAACATTTATTTGTGTAGATTCTCCAGGTTTTGCTTATAAATTAAGAACAGGCAATAGATATAGTCATGAAAGAAGACAGAAAACAGACAAGTCTGTTTTCAGAATCCATAGTCTGATTCTCTCTTGACCATGCAACCAAGTATTTAATATATATGTGCTAAAAAGCTTGTGAAGATGTAGCCTGAACAAAGGAACATGAACAGGAACAATCAGATGTGGAACAAGGGCAGGCTCTTCCATACAAACTTTAACTGTAGCTTAATCCTTCTAGTTTATTTGATAAAGAAAAAAATCTACACAGAAATCCTTGTTAGGTAAACTCACAAACTTTCTCTCTCTGGTAATTCCCCTAACTATCCATTACAGACTTTTAACAACATGTCTTAAACTCCTACTAGCCAAACAATGTGACTTTGTTGTAACATTTTATATAAAACATTTTATATTTATAAAATGTATCCCTTCCTCCCATGCCTTCTCAAAATTTGTCCCTCCAAAGAACTGATCACTCAGTATCCAACAATTAAATCCACTGTGATAATAAATGTTATGTTTAAAACAACTTAACCAAAACAACTCCAGAGTCCCACTGGCAGAGATCACACTAAAGTAAGATGTGACAGTATTTATTCCCATATTTTTGTTATTTTTTTTTACATTTAATTACTGTACATCTTGCAGCATACAAAATTAATCTTCTCAACATAAATACACTGCATATTAGTCTAGTCAAAGATATTGTCATACACATCAATAGGTAATTTTCCACTACTGTGTCTGTTAAATATTTATTTCCCCTGTATTCCCTTCATCCCTTCTGCTACTGCCCACCCTCTACCACACTGTCTCTAGTATCCACAGATGCTCTCCCATCTTTCAGTTTCTGTGATAGAGTGCAGACATTCACTATTAACTAACTGGGGACATACAATGCTTCTCTTTCGTAGTCTGGCTTGCTTCACTCAGTATTAAATCTTTATTTGTCCACTTTGTATCAAATGCCAGGTTCTCAATGATTTTTATGGTTGAGTAGTATTCCACAGTGTGTATATATCACACTTTTTCAGTTCATTCGTGTTCTTGGACATTTGGGTTAAGTCCATGTATTAGCAGTTGTGAATAATGCTGCAATAAACATGGATGTGCAAGTGTTTTACTTACTGTTTCCTATCCTTTGGGTAGATCCGCGGAAGTGGAATAACTGAGTCATATGGTAGTTCTATTGTAAGAATCTCTTTGAGGAACCTCTATATTGTTTTCCATAGTGGCTTTACTCATTTACATTCCCACTAACAGTGTAGGAGAATTCTCCTTTCTCCACAGCCTCACCAGTAATTATTGTTCTTTCTTTCTTAAATAGTAGTCATTCAGACTGTATTTAGGCAGTATCTCATTGCGGTTTTGATTTTATTTGCGTCTCTCTTATGAGAAGGGAAATTGATGGTTTTTTTTCATGATTTTTGGCTGTTTTTATGTCTTCCTTAGAGAGTTGTCTGTTCAGCTTTTCATGTGCCTATTTTTAAGCTGGGTTGATTGGTTTTGTGTGTTTGTTTTTCTCTCCAGCTAAGTTGTTTGAGTTCAGTTCCCTGTATATTCTGGTTATCAGTACCTTATCTGAGGCATAGTTTGCAAATATGTTCTTCCATTCTGAGGTTGTCTCTTCACTCTGATAATTGCTTCTCTTGCTGTGTAGCTTTTTAACCTGATGTAATTCCACTTGTCTGTTTTTGGGATTATTGCCTGTGTTTTGGACATCTTATTTTAAAAGTCTTTGCCTATTCCAATGTCTCGAAGAATTTTCCACTAGTAATTTTACAATTTGAGATTTTATGTTTAGATCTTTGATCCACTTTGAGTTGATTTTTGTTAATGGTGAGAGATAAGGATCCAATTTCATTTTTCTGCAATTGGATATCCAGCTTGTTCAGCATCATTTGAAGAGATTTTCCTTTCCTCACTGGACTGTTCTGTGCCCTTTGTCAAAAATCAGTTGGCTGTATATTTGGGATTTATTTATGGGTTGTCTAGTCTGTCTGTTTCTGTGCCAGTAACATTCTGTTTTAATTATCACAGTTGTGTAGTATATTGGGGAATCAGGGAGTGAGATGCCTCCTACTTTGTTCTTTTTGTGCAGTATTGCTTTAGTGATTTGGAAGTTTTTATAATTCCAGACAAATTTTATGATTTTTTAAAATTCTGTAATGAATATCTCTGATAATTTTATTGGGATTGCATTAAATTTATAAATTAATTTGGGTGGAATTAACATTTTGATTATATTAATTCTTCCAATACAGGAGCACAGGATGTCCTTCTACTTTTTTTTCAATTTCTTTTTTTAGTTTTTTATAGTCTTCCTTACAGAGGTCTTTCACTTCTTCAGCTAGGTTTATTCCTAGGTATCCTATCTTTTCTGTGGCTATTATAAATGGGATTGATTTCTTCAATTCTACCTTAATCTGTTCATTGTTGGTGTGTATAAAACCTGTAGATTCTTGCATGTTGATTTTTTTGTTTTGCCACTTTACTGTATTCATTTATCAATTCCAGGAGCATTTTGTGAATTCTCTTGGGATTTCTACACATATAGTGATGTTATCTGCAAATAGAGATAATTTCACTTCTTCTTAATATATTTATATGCCTTTTATTTTGTCTTGCCTGATTGCATTGGCTTGGATTTTCATTACCAAAATGAAAAGGAGTGGAGAAAGTGGGCAGCCTTGTCTTTTTCCAATTTTAGTAGAAAAGTTTTCAGATTTTCCCCATCCAGTATATGACGTTAGCTATGAGTTTGTCACATATGGCTTTTATTGTGTTGAGAAATGTCCCATGTATGCCAATTTGCTGAGATTTCTTAATCACGAAGGGATATTGTGCCATATGATTGATGTATTTTTTTTAAATCTTTTCTTCTGATAATATGAAGTATCACCTTTATTATTTTGCACATGTTGAATCACCCTTGGACCCCTAAAATAAAGCCTACTTAATAGTGGTGTATAATCTTTTTGACATGTCACTAATTATGACCTGTTAGTATTTTCTTGAGAAATTTTGCACCTGTATTCATCAGAGCTATTGGTCTGTAGTTTCCTTTTTTGTTACGTCTTTGTCTGTTCTTGGAATGAGGTTATTGGAGGTTTCATAGAATAAACTTGGAAGGAGTCCTTCCTTTTGGACCTTTAAAAATAATTTGAATAGAATGGACATTAGCTCTACCCTAAATGTCTTTTAGAATTCAGAAATAAAGCCATTGAGACCTAAGCTCTTCATTATTGATATGAGACTATGTATTACTGATTCAATCTCATTGTTTACTATTGGTCTATTCAAACTTTCTATGTCTTCTTGATTAAATCTTGGTAGATTATGTATTCAGAAATTTGTCTATCCCATCCAGGTTTTATTTGTTGATGCATAGTAACACATAATATTCTCTCATGATCTTTTATATTTCTATTATGTCTGTTGTAATATTTCCAGTTTCATTGTTGATTTATCTGGTCCTGTTCTTTGTTCTTAACTTAGTCTAGCTAACCATGTGTCAATTTTATCTTCTCAAAGAACCAGTTGTTGGTTTCATTTATTTCATGTATAGTTTATTTATTCTCTATTTCATTTCTGCTCTAGTCTTTATTATTTATTTTTACCTGTTTTTTTAAATTATATTTCCAATCCTGAGGTATGTGACTAAGTTATCTATTTGCCACCTTTCCTTTTATTTTTTTTTTTCTTGTGAGCACTAATTGCTCTGAACTTCCCTCTTACTCCTGCTTTTGCTGCTCCCCATAGGTTATGGAAATTTCTGTACTCATTATCATTGGTTCCAATGAACTTTTGATTCCAGTCTTAATTTCTTCTGTGGTTATAAAGTCATTCAGGAATAAGCTATTTAGTTTCTGTGTGTTTGTGTATTTTCAAGGATTTTTTTTTATGCAGTTAATTTCAAGTTTAATTTCATTATGGTCAGAGAATGTGCTGGATATAGTTTCTACACTTTTGAATTTGTGAATGTTTGTTTTGTGCCCTATTATGTGATTAGTCTTCAATATGTTCCATGTAGGGGTGAGAAAAATATAAATTTTGTGATTCTTGGGTGGAAAGTTCTATAGACATCTATCAAGTCCATTCAATTCGTAATATCACTTAGCTCCTGTATATCTTTGATTACTTTTTGTCTAGATTATCTGTCCAAGGAGACAATAAGGTGTTGAGATCCCCAATCCTTAAGGTCTTGCAGTCTACTTTTCCCTTTAGGCATAGAATCCTTTTTCCCCCCCATATATTTGGGTGCTCCAGTGTTGGGTGCATAGATATTTATAAGTGTTATATCTTGTTGGTGATTTAGCCCTTTTAGTATCATATAGTTCTTCTTTGTCACTTATACAGTTTGTGTCTTAAAGTCTATTTTGTCTGTTATCAGTATTGTGACTGTAGCCTTTTTTGATTTCCATTTGTTTCCAAACCTAGAGAAACATTCAGACATCCAGACCCAGGAAATACAAAGAACTCCAAATAGAATCAACATAAGAAGATCTTCCCCTGGCAGGTTATAGCTAGACTAGTGAAAATCAAAGACAAAGATAAGATTCTATAAATGGCAAGAGAGAAACATCAATTACTTACAAAGGTTATCCCATCAGGCTAATATCGGACCTCTCAAATGAAACAATGAACGCAGGGAAAGAATGAGAAGATATACTCAAAATAGTTACAGAAAAATAATTTCAATCAAGAATACTATAGCCAGCAAGACTTTCCTTCATATGAGAATGTCTACAGAAAATAACCAACTCTGGGGACCAGCAGTAAGCGTAATGGCTGTGTTACTGAACTTCCATGTAGTTGACCATGGTTCGAGTCCCAGACCCGGTGGCTCAAACTCATGCCGGGTGCATATGTGCCCAAGATCCTGAGAGGAGAATGGAGGAGAAGGGATTGTGGCATGGCCATTCCCCTTGGGGGGATGATTTCTCTCTTTCTGTCTCTCTGTTTCTTTCAGTGTCTCTGGCGAACATACATGCCCTGTAGCAAAAACCTCTCCCCACCCCCCCAATAAAAAGTACCAACTCTGAAAAAATAATAATTAATGTGGCTTATTTCTAAGCAGAATATGAGCGACTTCAGCCCTCAGAGAAGGTAAAATTTGTCTTTCTCAGGGTGATCAAGTACAGGGGTTCCTTTTATTTGACTGTGAGAGTTAGAGACAAAGTTTAGAATGTAGTGAAGAGTTTCCATTGGTCTGGCCCAAAATGGTGGGACATGTGGAGGTGAGAGCTTATAGGTTATGGGTAGGTTCCACAATTTTTAGGTTGGGGATTGGAAAGGAAAATCTGTGTCTTGGGAAGAAATTAGTAAAAGAAAGTTTAGTCTACATCTCAAAGAAGGGAAGTTTTGTGCCTTGGGAAGAGATAAGCAAAAGAAATTGTCAAACTTCTGTCCTCAAGAAGAACAAACAAAATGATTTGTAGATAAACGAAAGATGAAATAATTCACATTAGAATAGCTCTTAAAAAAAAAACTGAAAGGAGTACCAATCAAGAAAACTAAAGAGAGAAAAACAGAAATAGAGAACAGGAACAAGAAAACAGCTAAAGGGACCGGCAGTAGGCATAATAGCTATGTCACTAGACTCCCAAATAGTCGCCCGAGGTTCGAGTGCCAGACCTGGTAGCTTAAACTCACGCTGGGCACGTTTTCATGTGTGCAAGATCCCTGAGAGGAAAATGGAGGAGAAGGGATTGTGGCATGGCCATCCTCCCTGGGGGGTGAGTTCTCACTTTCTCTCTCTCTCTTTCTTGGCAAGTGTACATGCCATATAGCAAACACCTCTTAAAAAAAAAAAAAAAAAGAAAGAAACAGCTAACAAAATGTCAGGGATTAGTTAAAAAATATTGATAATAACATTAAATCTTAATGGATTAAATTCTTCAATTAAAATACACAGACTTGCTGAATGGATTAAAAAAATAAAAAAATAAAATAAAAAACAGGAGCCCTCTATATGCCACCTACAAGAAATGCACCTAGTGGATGAAAAAAAAAAAAAAAAAGACTGAAAGTATAGGACTGGAAAATTTGACACTCTGAATGCTATGTTCTAGAAGGATAGGGTTTCAAAGCACAAGAGTTTAAATGGGTCATTTAAATATGTAGATTGTCAATGGCTAATGCATTAAAATAGGAGGTCTTTGGGCAGACAATTAGTGATTACATGGCCTTTGTACACTTTAATCTTTAATTTGATATCTCCTGAATATCAAATATAAGGCAAAGCTTGTTTTAAAAATCCATTAGGCATTTCCAGTGGTTTCCAAATGATCTTGAGGAAGCCCCCACTTAATTAAAGCTTATATTGAACTTATATAGAGTTCAATATATTGGGTTATTGGAAAAGTCATGACTTTTTGTAATGCAAAAATGTGTCACGACTTATCCAACAAACCAATATGCATCTACCATTAAATCCAGATGTTTTATATCAAAATTCATGTTAAATAAAGCCAAGTTACTTGACTTTTCATTTACTAAAGAATTCCACAGATATGCTTTGAGGTGCTTTTGTCCATTATCATAGGGCTCATTCTCAACCTGCATCATGGGCAGAATACATAGGACCTTCAATATTGCACACACAGGAGGGAAAAACTTGATGCTGGGCAGGAGGAGGGCTTTGTAAATAGTGGATGGAAGCTCTACGTTCCTCTGTGTTTCATTTTCTCCAACAATGAAGCTTGAATAAGAACATGTCAGGATTTGGTAGATCACTTTTGTACATGTCACCATGGGGTTCATCTCATGTATTGAATTTGAACTGTCCTGTGACTCAGTATGAGAGACATGCATTTAATAACTCCAAAGTGCTTTTCTGAGAATTTATCTTTAAATTCCTGAATAATATACTCCACTGTTGGAACACTTAGGTGTTCTCTATAGTAACTCTTGGAAGCTAGTTGGGATTCCAAGTTACCTTGCTGAGCTCTATGAAATTCTTAAGAGAGTTTCATTTGAATATCAAGTCTGGTTGCCAAGTTTGTGACTTCCTCAAACCAAACTTCATGATAAACTTCATTTTCCATCACTTCACTGAGAGAATACAACACTACAATCAAGCTACTGGCTATGAAGAAAACAAGAGAAGGTTGCCTCTAGAGATTTTCTTTCTCTAGCATAAGACATAACATTGTTAAGAACAACAATGGTAGGCCAGCAGATGGCATGGTAGTTAAGGAGCTGGACTCCCACATGATCAATTATGGTTCGAGTCCAGGACCTGGCAGCTTGCTTTCTCACTTTTCCTCTTTCCCTCTATCTGTCTCTCTCTGGTGAGTGCATGTGCCCCATAGCAAACTGAAAATAATAATAATAATAAATAAATAAATAAAATTAAGTAAATAATTCTTTTTAAAAATGGTAACAGTAACATTAAAATACATTACTGCACTACAGAGCACAAATGCTCATCCAGCTATACAATTATCCCATCTATTATTTGAGTCACTAGTTAGGCCATCTAAACATAAAAACAAGTACTTAAGCACTTGCAGCAGATCCACTAAAATTTCAAAAGCATTATGCCTCCCTGTCCACTGAGAATAGCAAATGCCCTTTAGCTCTTTACCCCTTTTTGAACTGTTTTGGGAAAGAACAGAAATAATATTGTCAAGTTCTGAAAGGAGTTGTGGTGATTGACAAAAAAAAAAGAACAAATTCCCTCAATCATTCCCAGTGCAACAGATACTGGCATAATTGGCACTGATTTTTTTCAACTCATATTTAAGACATAAGCGGGAGAGAGACAGATAGATAGCTTGGGGGTATTTCTCTAAAAGTCGAGAAGCAATAACTTTCATTTCAGAAGAAAACCCACTGGACACAATGTAAGCGTGGCCATGACAGTACTCCATATTCCATGCCACTTCTGAGTTATTATATTGTTAAACTTCACAGCCCAAATTTCTACATGAGCTTCACAAGGGGGAAGTCCACAAACTTCTCAGTTCACTTTGGATGCAGCTCTCATAGAAATCCAGCACTGGTTTTGGCCGTGTTGATCACTGTTGTCTTCAAGCACTTTCTCAGGACCTCTTCACTAGAATTTATCTGGTGCTCCGGCAGGGCTTGAAAGTTATCAGAAGTGATGAGTATCAGGGATTTCATCAGCCTCCTGTCTATCCAAGGGTATGTTTCGTTTTCCCATGAGAATCAAAATTTCAAATAAAGATTTTAAGTATTCTTTATTTGCCTTCTCGTCAAGGGTCAAAGGTAAACCGTTTTCACCCTGTTCATCCTCTTGTTCTGGGGTTGTGAACATTGCTGCTGTTTGTTTCTTTACATTTTTGTTCCTGTTCAGAAGCCTCATTGATTTTTTTTTTTTTCTGTTTCAGTGTCCTGATTTCATCTTCTCAATTCTTTTGTTTTCTGTGTCTGCTATATGTACTGTTCAAATGACTAATATGAACAAATATTGTTGGAATTGCAATGATCTGGAAGAACTGTACTATAAAGACTCTCTCCTATAACTTCACAAGAATAAATATCTGTTCAAAGTGATGTTGAGAAATTAAATAACTCAATCATCTCTAGTTACTAATGCCTCTGTGAAATATATAGCTCTACAGGTCAGAGAGGTCTCAAAGTGTCTGGCACATAATCAATGTTTATATAGTTGATCAGGTATTTTATCATCTATATATGCTATCCCACAATTCTTCACCCACTTCTGGCATCTGAATGGGTGCCCTGGAAACCTGAGGAAGGACAGGCTGGACTACATGCTTGTCTGTACGCCATGTAGAGCCACACAAAGTTTGGCACTGACCCAGCCTGCTGCCTGCCAGTTCCCCTCCCTGACTCTGAGAGGTTGGCAGCTTCCCAGAGCAAGCAGGGAGGGGAGCCAGGCCTGCCAATCACTTCAACAGGAACAGGGCAGACAGAAAGGCTAGGTGAGGAACCCAATAACATAGGTTATAAAGGATTTTGCTAAACTTATACAAATATAATTTAGAAATATATTATGCTTAACACCATTAAGTGACTATAATTTTTCTGGAGTAGATTTAAGTTTAAAATAATTTTTTTCTTTTATTTATTATTATAATATACTCTATATTGAAGTAAATTAAAATAGAGATTCTGGGCCAGCTGGTGGTATGGTGGTTAGGGCTGCTAGAGCCCGCATGGCTGACTGGGTCATGGAGCCCCAGACTGAGGTTTGAGAAAGCCTCAGATCATGTGCTTTCATGCCCAAAATCTGGAAAAGAGAAAGAAATAAAGGAGAAAGAATTGCAGCACGATTATTCTTTATGGGGAGTGATTTCTCACTTTCTTTGCACCCTGTGTGTACATCCTCTGGCAAAGTTAAAAAGAAATACAAATGCTTAATTCTTCAGGCTCATTAGATAAGCATTTGTTAAACATCATATTTTGAGGCCTGTGCTACTCTAGTGAATAGCTAGAGAAAATAATAATTGGGGTGCTTATTTATGCTTCTAGAAAGATATATAATTCTTGGAATGAAGTGGGTAGGCTCTGAACCAAGATAAAGTAAAACCGTGAGGGGGACCAGCAGTTAGCGTAATGGCTATGTCGCTGGACTCCCATATAGTCAACCGCAGTTCGAGTCCTGGACCCGGTGGCTTAAACTCACACCGGCGTGTGTGCGTGCATGCCCAAGATCCTAAGAGGAGAATGGAGGAGAAGGGATTGCGGCGTGGCCATCCCCCAGGGGGGGTGATTTCTCACTTTCTCTCTCTCTGTCTCTCTCTCTTTCTGGCAACCGCACGTGCCCTATAGCAAAAAAAACTCTCTCAAATAAAAACAACCTAATAATAAATAAATAAAGTAAAACCGTGAGATAAAAATGTGATCTTCAAAACATGGTTATGTCATTTTGCCTGAAGGGAACCATCAGGTTCATATGAAAAGTAATTATAAACATAATTTCAAAGGCCAAATAAAAATAATCTTAGGTCATCTACACTGCTGCTTTCTGATTTCTATATAATTAAATTCAGGGCAATATAATGAAAGATTATAACTCTATTATTAATTAAAATCATCCAAACTTAAGAAAAATGGCTAACTCCTCTTTAAAATGTATTTTTTTAACCTATAAATAATTATGTTGGGTCAGCCAGTGGTGTTGTGATTAAGGCAGCTGGATCTCATGTGGCCAGCTGCGCTGTTTGAGTCTCGAACTTGGCAGCTTGAGAAACATGCTAGGCATGTGTGTATGCAGGCCCAAAATCCCAAAAAGAGGGAAAAATGGAGGAGAAGGGGTTGCATGTGACTCTTCCCCATGGGGGTGCTTTCTCAATTTCTCTTCCTCTTCTCTCTCTGGAAATCACACACACCCATTGGCAAAATTATAAATCATCATCATCTCCTGAGTTGTGATCACAGATTTCTTTCCTTTTAGAAACTGCAGTATCAATTCAAAATCAGTAACCGAGAAAAAGGCCACATAAAAAAGACATTTGAAGTATGGGTGGAGAGATAGTAGAAATTTCATTTCCTAAGACTCTCAAGGCACTTGGGGAATTTAGATTTCACATTAAATATAGATGTCTTTCTCTCCTAAAATCATTTTTCAGGATCTTGATTCTTGTTCCATTCCATTATTTTAATTTGAAAGAGCAAAATAATTTCCTGCTCTTATGAACCATAATAATTCATATATATTGCTCATAATCTAATGATTATTTTTTTATATTTAAAAAAACTGAAAGACATTTTTCAGAAAAATACCTAACTTGTAAATTTGGATACCTTATTTTATAAAAAAGTAAAAAGAAAAAGTGTGACTCTAAGAGAAAACAGAAATATAGTAAAGTACAGAGACATTTGATTATAATATTTTTTAAGAATTATTTTACTTGACTTTATTTATTTATTTATATTTGACCAGAGAAGAACAGAGTGAGAGAGTTGGAGAGAAAGCCGCCAGGTCCAGGACTTGAACCATGGTCAGCCATGTGGGAGTCTAGAGCCCTTAACCACCACATCACCTGCTGGCCCCAAGCATAATACTTTTTAAGAACGATGGTTATATCAGTAAGAACAGCAGCAAACTTTTATGTAGAGTTTACTATATGTAAGGCACATTCGCTGATTTTGATCCTGTTAAGATAGTGATAGTTCTGGGCCAGCAGGTGGCCTGGAGACTAAGGCAGCTGGATCCCACATGGCCCACTGTGCAGGTAGAATCCTGGACCTGGAGACTTGAAAACACTCTGTGCTTGTGTGTCTGTGTGCCTGTGCCCAAAATCCCAAGAGGAGAATGGAGAAGGGACTGTGGTGTGGTCATCCCTGCCCCTCCAAGTGATTTCTCACTTCCCTCTTTCTCTGTCTCTCTCCAGCAAGCAAATGCATCCTAGAGAGGGAGGAAAATGTCAAAAAACAAACAAAACTTAAAAAAAGGTAGTGCTATTTCTCCTCATTTTAAAGTGGAAAAAGAACCCCAGATTATAGAAGTAATTAGTTAGAGGTCACATTCTTAGTAAGAAAAATATGTAACCTAAGCCATTACTGATTATCCTATGCTGCATCACTGTTATGAAACAAACAAAAATCTGATTTTAGCAGATGCTACATGTAGAACAGACCTGCCTGGGACGGCATGATTTAAGGGAGCCCTAGATAAAGAAGGCTGAGGCCAAAGCAACTTCACAGACACTAGATCAAGTTATAAATATTCTGAATCTTCAAATACTGTTAGGAAATTGTCATTGATTTCTATCATTGACCTTGATAAAAAGTGAACATGCTATTAATCACGAAAAAAATTCACAGAAGAGTCATTTTAAAATAAAATCTAAAATTTGATACAATTACGTTTTAATAGGAAACTTGAAGAAAGTAGATCCACTTAAAAATCAAAGAACAGTACACGAAAATAGTGCTACCTTTAGATATTAAAACTAAGAAGAGCAGTTAGGTAAAAAAGAAACTTTATAATAAATTAACTGAATATATTGGTGCGAAAAGCTGAACATAGCAAGTCTAAAAAGATCAGAAAGAATACTATTAACTATTTGACCTACATTCTTTCCAAAAAGCCCTCAAGAAAATGGAGGAAATATTGAAATGTTAATTTGCTGCTGATACAGAATGAGCAGTAAATCCTACCCTTTGCCAGCAGGAAGAATGAACACCCCGCTGAACCAGAGGTGCTTACTTCCCGAGGAACTCAAAGCCACTTGTACTCTGTTATGATGGCTAGAATCAACATCAAAAGGACCACACTGAATCAGAATTTCATGGCTAAAAGAGAACAGAAAGGTCACACCGTCCATGCCTTTCTTCTTTCCAATATTTGGGTTGGATTGGATTACACTGTCTAAATATGTTCAGAGCTTAGTCACATTGAACTGACAGCCTGGGCCATGACAAGGTCACCCTTAAACAGCTCATTCCACTAAACTGAAAATGCTAAAAGCTTGGCCTGTTTCCAAGAAGACATATGACCTATTTGAATATTTTAAAACTAGATCAATTATTGGTAGATATAATATCTATGTGTTGTTAATAAAAGAGTGAAGTACAACTGCACCTAGCTAGATACTCAAGTCTATTTTCATACTCTAAAAAAAACATTTGGGGAAATCAAGCCCAAGCCAACATATTAGTTCTTTGTTTTCTTTTTCTTCAGAGGTCAAGAAATAGAATGGAAAGAGGTGTGAAGTGGACAAAAGCTGCATCTCTATAAACAAACAAACATTAGTATTATAAGCAAACAAAAAATGTCAACATTACAGAATTCTAAGGTATGAGTACATGGGTCTCTGTTTCTATATTTACTACTAGTTTGAAATGTTTAATAACTATTTGTCATATTTGTGTATTAATAGCATGTGCATTAATATCTGAGAATGTATGTTTATGCATTGTGTGTGTATATATGTGTATGTGTGTACTATGCCCTGAACTCATTCATAACAGAATGCTAATCTAAATCCACAATTCCTTATCTGAAGTCTCTGGGGCCGGAGGGGTTCTGAAATTTGAAGGTTGGGAGAATGTTAATACAGCACTGACAGTGTTGATGACATGGTAGCCTCAGGGAGACGGGAGGCAGCCCAGCAGAAGCAAGTCCATTATGAAATGAACTGCCTGAAGACCTCACATCGCTTCTTGGCCTTTTGGCTAAGATCAAACGTTGTTCAGGTCAGGTTAGGTTTTGCATCTAAACTCATTTTACAAAAGTTTATTGCTTTCCTCAGTTAGTTTTTTAAGTTGTTGATTAGAGATGATAAACTTGCGATGTCTTTCCTGATGGTGCAATTTAAGGGACTTTTTCTTTTCACTCATCAGTAGTTTCTAAAACAAACGTGTACTAGGGCCAACTAGTAATGGGAAGTTGCAGGAGGGGAGGGACAGATGAAAACTTGTATCTCCTTTGGGGTAAATTAAACACGTGTAAGGCCTACTGGGAACCCGGCGTCAAGACAGATTGGTGAGAACTAATTAGAGAGAAACACCGGCATGTGTGCTGATCAAGGAGTGGGAGCTGAGCTAGAAACCACCACAGACCTGTTGGGACCAGCAGTTAGTGTAATGGCTATGTTGCTGGACTCCCACGTAGTGACTGCCGTTCGCATCACGAACCTGGTGGCTTAAACTCATGCCAGGCGCGTATGCATGTGTGCCCAAGATCCTGAGAAGAGAATGGAGGAGAAGGGATTGCGGCATGGCCATCCCCCTGGGGGGTGATTTCTCGCTTTCTGTCTCTCTGTCTCTCTCTGTCTGTCTGGTGAGCGCACGCACCCTATAGCCAACCCCCCCCCCCCCCGCCAAAAAAAAAAGTAAACCACCACAGACCTGTTGCTATTAAATTACAAAACCTTACAGAACCACCAGCCTATTGACAAGCTAGTTCATATGTTCCTGGATAATATCACTCTGTATTACACAGAAAAACAAAACCCAAACCAACACCCCAAAAGAAGAAATATAAAAAGAAAAAATACTACATTATGCTAAAATGCTTAAATAATGGCAGTCGTTCTCAGAGAGTGTCTGTCACAGAGTGGAATGGCCTGCATTTCAACTCCTAATATTTCTGATAACTGATCCTGACAAAAGACATTTACTTTCTTCTCGATATGTCAATGAATAATCAACTCTGACAGATATTCTTGGTAAGCTTCATTCTAACTAAAAGTAAACCTAATGAAGATATTTCAAGTAAAATAGGAATACAAGGGGCAAGGGGTCAAATGTTTGTTTTGTTTTTATTTTCTTTCCTGTCAACAGGTAATGGAAATTGACACTGAAATGATTCCGTATCTGGCCTTTATGTCAAATACTTCCTAATGAAAAACTAGTAGATGAATTTTTTTCCCATTAGATATGGGGCTGGAATTTTAAATTGATCCTTGAGAATGAGGGGAATTTGGAGACATTCACTGAATGAAGAAGCCTCTAATAATAGAGTCTACAGTTCTGACAACAGGAGATTCCCTTCCAAAATGAAGAACACGAACATATATTATATGCCTACTATTCCCAGGTAATATCCAAGTAATAACCACAGCAATTACAGCAGCTAATGTCTGTGTGTTTACTCTGCTAGGTTTTCTTCCATGTGCTTTATGAATATTCTGGTCTCACATTCAGTCCGTAAGGCAGAGGTTACTAATAGGAGTTCATGCATATTCCCTATTCCTCCTGCAGTAACACTGCTGTCATTCACTCCTTATTCCTTCCCATGGGAGGGGAAGGGTCAAGTGATTGCTGCAGTTAGAAAAACAAACTGAGGGACCAGCAGGAGGCATGGCCAACTGCAATTCAAGTCCTGGACCTGGCAGCTTGGTTTCTCACATTCTCTCTCTCTTTCTCCCTCCTCCATTCTCCTGTAGAGATTTTGGGCATGCACACACATGTGCCTGGCATGAGTTTTAAGCCACTAGGTCTGGGACTTGAACCATGGTTGACTGCATGGGAGTTCAGCAATGTAACCATTATGCCATCTGCTGGTCCCCCCATATTCCATTCTTATCTCTACCTTTACAAGTCTTCCACATATAAGTCTTGAATACTTATTCAAAATAACCTCTCTACTCATCCCTGGTCATGAATGTGTTTACTTTATTAATGTCAAATAAATTCACAGAATATGTGTTATATTACTGTCATCTGCTGACTCATATTAATTTCTTACCTGGAAAGGCACAGTAGATTCTCCAGCTTTTGCATGGAGATCGATTTTTGCATAGCTCCACTGAGATTCAGAGAGTCCAATTATTTCGCCTTGCTTTTGCAAAATTCCATCTAGTGATGTTCTTGTAAAAATCGAGAGATGTGAATACTGAGACAAACGATACCGAAACTGCACCTGTTGAAAAATGTTTTGAAACATGTAAATATTCCATTTACCCATTTCTAGTAGTTTTTCTGTAACTCAAAAACATTTCAAACTACTTTAGTGTTAAATCCAATCCTCTCAATTCCACCCTCCAAGTATTACAACCCCCAAAATGTGAGCTATTTCCTTTGCTGTCATTTATGTTTTCTTCTTAAGAAAAGGCTCAAGGCAATGTACTACATAAACTGTTACATTTTTAAAGTTTTTAAAATGTCTTCCTTTAATCCATGAGGAAGAGAGAGAAAGGGAGGAGGGGAGGAGGAAAGAGAAATAGTACCATTATGATACAATCTACCCACAGCCTCATCCAGCTCCAGATCATGGGCACACAGGTGCCCAGCATACTCAGTGATGTCTCTGGACAAGAACCGGGAACATTCCCGCATGGGCCAGCCTCAAATAGTATCTTTAAAAAAAAAAAAAAAAAACAAACAAAAAGAAACTTCTGCACCACTGTCTGGTCTCATAGACTTGTTTTATTATCATAATTATTTTTTTTGTGTTTTTGTCATAGGGTATGTTCACTCGCTGAAGAGAAACAGAGAGCAGCAAAGTGAGAAATCATCCCCCAGGGAGGATGACCACACTACATTCTCCTCCAGTCTTCTCCTGGGATTTTGGCCACACACGCAATGTGCCTGATGTAATTTCCATGGGTTTGGAACTCGAATTGTGGTCGGCCATGTGGGAATGCAGCACCTTAACCACCATGCCACCTGCTGGCCCGAGTTAACATGTACTGGGAAGATGTCTATACTAATGGGAGACTAACATACTATCAAGACTAGCTTGAATCCATGTATTTGTCTATCAAGCCATGAGCAATACCACTCTCCTTCCTTAGAAGTTTCCCAGAATCCTTCTCTCTTGCTTCTTTTTATTTTTCCTTTTCCTAAAGTTTATTTCTTCTATGAGAAAAAGAGAGTCCCTACACTGTGGTCCACCCCTAGCCTCAGTTGGTCCAGACCATGGGTTCACATGTATATGTACCACTATGCTCAGGGAGGTCCCAGGATGTGAACCCAGGACCTTCCCCAAGTGGGTCTACCTGCACCACCACCACCACCACACCACTCTCTAGTCCTTCTTGCTTCATCTGGGAGGTACATGTTATAACTCAAAGTTATAACATCAGTTGTATACTATATATTCTCCTTGATGCTTCAAATACCAAACCAAGAAGAGGTATCAGAAACAATTATTTTCACAGGTAAAAATATAATGTTAATTAATACTTTTTTAGTAATTTCTTCTCTGTTCTGATATTATCAGAGAACTTGGGAGTTCATGAAATACTGTCCATCAATAATTTAAGTGAGGTAAGAAAGCATTCTATGTGAGGGTGGGGAGGCTTCATCACGTTGTTCCTATTTGCCATTAATGAAGACGTAATCTAAAGGGTGACAGCTTCACTACACAGGGAAGAAAATGTACCGAGAACATTATTTTAGGTGCTGACAGCAGTAGCAGTAATATGGAATTCCACGTTGTTGTTTATTCAACTAATATTTACTGAACACTTACTAAGAATCTGGCACTGAAAAAGACAAAAATTAATTTCCTCCATGGCTGGATGATTCACTTCATAAAATAGGTCAACAAAACTTCCATAAAAACTTCAGATACGATAAAGCCAGTTTTTTTTTTTCTTTTTTCATTTACTCTATCATACAGAGCATTTTTAAATGGTATGTTTTGAAGAAAAACTCGACATTCATAGATAAGATCCCTCAGAAACTGTTCTCTTTGGACTCAAAGAGACTTTAAGTGTCTCTGTATTTAAAATTAATCTTGTTTATCTCTTCATCATCATGCTTTTATCATGTTCCATGGACAAATATTAGGGTATAACAGATAACTCATCTATTTCAGTGTTGCAATCCATTTTAATGATGAAAATTGACACAGATGTTTTAAATGCCTTTTTTTTTTTTTTTTTTTTTTTTAAATGAGAGAGAGGGAGTTTTTGCTATAGTACACAGGTGCTTGCCAGAGAGACAAAATGTGAGAAATCACCCCTCAGGGAGGATGGCCACACCACAATCCCTTCTCCTCTCTTGTCTTCTCGGGACTTGGTACGAACATGTGCTCAGCATTCCTTTTAAGTCTCTGGCCAGGGACTCCAACCACAGGCGGTTACATGGGAGTTCACTGAAGTAACTATTACACCATCTGTTGGTCCCTTAAATGTTCTTTTCAAAAAATGTTCAGTTCAAAACACTGAGCATTCTAGGGTAGCAGCAGCATGATGGTTAGGGCATGGGACTCCCACATGGCCAATCACTGTTCAAGTTCCAGACCCTAACAGCTTACTCCCTCCCTTTCCCTCTCTTTCTGGTGAGCATATGTACCCTACAGTAAATTAAAATAATAAATAAATAAAATGAAATAATTAATTTTTAAAAGAAATTTTTGCTATAGTGCATGTAAGCTTGCTGGAGAGACACAGAGCAAGAAATCACCCACAGACTTTTTGCTATAGGGCACGCGTGCTTGCCGGAGAGACAGAAAGTGAGTGGCCATACCACAAACCCTTCTCCTCCACTCTTGTTCAGGTTTTGGGCATGCGTGCACATGTGCCAATGTGAATTTAGAGCTGCTGGGCCTGGGACTCAAACTACAGTTGGCCATGTGGGAGTTCAGCAACAGAGCCATTAAGTCATCTGCTGGTCCCGAAATAATTAATTCTTTAAAAACATGAGCATTCTATGTTCCAACTTGATACACCTTTTTTTTTTTCTTTTACTTTTTTGCTACAGAGCCCATACGCTCACTGGAGAGACAGAAAGCAAGAAATCACCCTCCGAAGGAATGAATGGTCATGTCACTATCCCTTCATTTTCATTCTCTTCTTATGATTTTGGGCGCAAACACACACACATTCGGTTTGAGTTTTAAGCCACTGAGCCCAGGACTCGAACTGCGATCAGCTATGTGGGAGCCTAGCAATGCAATCACTATGCCATGTGCTGGTCTGGGTATACCTTTTTTTTTTTTTTTTTCCAATGTCTACTTAATTGCTACCATCCGATCAAAAAAAATTTTTGATTGTTTGTTTTGTGTATTTTACATAGAAAAATATGTCATGAATTTTCCTACAACCCAATAGACATTATTACCATGCTAACCTAAATTCAGACCTTGGTAAGTTAAGTTAGAAATGCTAAGTTAGGGGCTAGTGGGTAGCATGGTAGTTACAGCACTGGACTCCCACACAGCCGACTGCCATTGAAGTCCTGGATCTCGTGGCTTGAACGTCATGGCATGCTTATGAGCATAGGTTCCCAACGTTCCAGGAGAATAGAGGAGAAAGAATTGCTGTGTGGCCATCTGCTCAGGGGGTGATCTCTCATTTTCCCCTCTCATTGTCTCTTTGTCTCTCTTGCAGGCACATGTGGCCAATGGCAAAAGCTTAAAAAAAGTATCCAGCAGGTGGCATGGTGGCTAAGACATAGGACTCCCACATGGCCAACTATGATTTGAGTCCTGAACCTGATGGCTTACCTTCTCACTTTGTCTCTGTCTCCCTCCTTCCCTCCCTCCCTCCCTCTCTCTGAAGAGTTTCCCTGCCATACAAAAAGTTAATAATAATAAACTAGGGGCCAGCAAGTGGCATGGTGGTTAAGGGTGCTGGTCTCCCTCATGGCCAACTACAGTTCGATTCCTGGACCTGACAGCTTGCTTTCTCACTTCCCTCTCTCTCACACACACACATTCAGTATCTCTCTGGTCAAATTAAAATAGATAAAAATAAATAAAGTTAAATAAAATAATTCTTGAAAAGTAATAATAAATTCTTTTAAAAAAAGGAAATGCTAAGTTAAATGGAACTGTTTGATTAAATGCCATGGAAAGAGAAGATTCACGTTCCTCAACTACAATTAAATATTAAGTCCCTGCTGTAAGATTCACCATGTTCAAAGCTTGTAAATATGCAAGACAGAGCTTTCAGCTTAGTCTTACAAGAGATGTGCATGCCCCATTAGAATTCCAAGCTGTCAGACTGTCATTCAGTACATCACCAAACGTGAAGCTATTTTTATAACACAGTAAGTGTACATGCCAGTGGGATCCATATTCAATAGGATAAGGGCTCAGAACGTGCTTAGCTGAGCACCTGCTTGAGCCCTCTCTCCATAGACTGGTGTTTGCACTAGAATTCATCGGAACCGAGCATGAGTGCACCATTCCAAGCCAGACTCCATAATGCCATTTTTCTGAACTGCCTGTGGATATGAGTTCATCACCCAACTTTGGGGAAATTCTCTTTGAGATAGTTTTATACATGGGATATTGTTATTATACTGTTCTCACCTTCCTGAGCTTTTACACTGGATTGCTGTCAGTAGCCCTCACTACACTTCCCATTTTGTTAGGATACACATTGGTTGCAGCACCCCAGCAGTGAGCACTACGCTCAGCACAGAGAAGGTAAGCAATGTATGTGCACTGGTTCAGAGACAGAATGTTTACCTTGGTATAGGTGTGAACACGTAAGGGAGAAATCTTGGGATTTTCTTTTTTTTTTGCTTTTTATTTTCATAAATCGGAACCACATGTGTCCCTCTGCATTAACTGCTGGAAAACAAACTCAAATGTGTAACCTAGTCCTAAGGAACTTTCCTTGGGGAACTGACTTGCCTCTCACTTCATCTATCATTCATTCATTCATTTATGTATATTTTCTAGAAGGCCTATGTGCTCACCAGAGAGAGAAAGAGGGAGAGAGAGGAGTGAGAAAGCAACCCCCATGGAGATGGTTACGTCGCAATATCTTCTCCACCTCTCCTTCTGGAATTTAAGGCATGCACACACATGTGCCTAGCGTGTTTCTCAAGCTACCAGGTCCAAGACTTAAACTACAGTCAGCTAGATGGGACCCAGACACCTAGACCCCCATGGCACCAGCTGACCCCTCTATTTTATTCAGTGTCATTATTATTATTATTATTATTATTACTATTATTTTGGAGAGGTTTTTGCTATAGGGTGCGTGCACTCACGAGACAGACAGAGAGAAACAGAAAGCAAGAAATCACCCCCCAGGGGGGATGGCCACGCCGCAATCCCTTCTCCTCCATTCTCCTCTCGGGATCTTGGGCATGCACGCACACGTTCCCGGCGTGAGTTTAAGGCACCAGGTCAAGGACTCGAACCGCGGTCGACTACATGGGAATCCAGTGACATAGCCATTATGCTAACTGCTCGTCCCCCCATCTATTCTTATCTTAATATTCTCTTTCACATTAAAAAGAGATATAAATGATCTTTATTAAAGAAAAATTAAAATAATTGCAAAATAAGTCAGAATTAAAAATGATGTAAAAGCAATAAACATAGAAAGTAACCTTGAAAGCAAAAACTTCATATTAGCAATCTTCTATTTTACTGTAAAGTCCTAAGAGTGAAATAATACATTTTCTTGTGTCAAAATTCAAATAGGAGAACTCAAAAAATGTTAATACCTACAGTAATCCCCTTCATATTTTCTACTTCCTAGCTAATTATAAACAGTTAGTGCATTTCTAAACCTTTAAAAAAATAGTAGCTTCTGGCTCCCACGTGTTCTGTGTCACCTATCTCTTATTTCAGGGAAAAATGCCGAGTTTATGCCAGTGGCAGAAGAACTTTTGAAGCTTTAAATTAAAGTCCACACTTTGAACAGTGATCTGTTGCAGGCATGATTGTGCATATCGATGTGTTCGCTATACATAAGATACAAGGTAATTCATGAAAGATGACCCTAAAATTGTGCTGTTAGAAAAGGCAACTTAGAAGAAAGCTCATGTTTCTTTAAAGTCCTTTAAAAACTATCTATATTAGCCTGATAGGATGAGACAGAAAAAAACTACATACTTTCACAAGATGAAAGCTCTAATCATGTCGGAGTGCCCAGCTTGGGTTGTTTCACTCTCTCACTTTACCATTTTATAATGAAGGACATTTTGTTCTATGAAAACGACTTATCAGTACATTCCAGTTTGGAGGATCAATTACCTAGGAAGATAAGAACTTGGTTTGTTTGCTTCTTCTGTAACTTTTATGAAAGAAAGTATCACACAGTGCCATAAACTTATAAAAAAAAAAAAGTCATATTATACTCAGAAAAACATCCCTGGAGGGAGAACATTAGCTGTGTGTATCTCAGACTATAAATAACTTTCTCTACCAGTCACTGCTACTTCCTAAGCTGGAAAGTATTATAAAGTAATCAAATATCCCTCCCTCTCAAAGATTACTAAATTTCAAACAGATACAGACCAAAGGGGAAAACAGACACCTCATTTGGCAGCTAGCTTCCTTTCTTTTTCTTTTGAATTTGTTTCTATATTCCTAACAAAGCATGTGCATGAGAGAGAGACAGAAAGAGCCAGATGAGCACCCTCCACAGGGTCCGGTCTGGTCGTGCTGCAATCCCTCGCCCCGAGTCCTCCAGCCTATCAGACCTGGGCACTTGCATGCATGCCCAGCGTGTTTCAGGGATTTAAACTGATTACCATATGGGTTCTGTGGGCCTCCGAGCCAGCTCTGCAGTAGCTTCTTGAAGCACTTTCAGCTTCCCACAAAAACAAGGCAAACCGTTAAGTCAGTGTCTGAAGCCTTTGTGATGAAGCCTTGGTTCTGAGATAAACTATAACATTTACACTGAAGCCCCACCTAAATAACCCCTAGCAGCCAAGGTACAAATATAAGCCTAAGTGCTCTCAAGTAGACATAATGATAAATTGAAACCTACTCCCAATTATCATTGATTATTAACGATTAGCAAGCATACAGTGGTGGAAAATATAAATCATCTTTATATAGAGTGTACACACACACAATGATTTCTCAGCCACTCACAGTGAATCATAAGAATTTCCTGTAATTTAATAGTGTCTGTTTTGAAGATTTTGTGATGTAGGCAGAATTAACACATCTTATGTACTTATTTATTCTTTAAGGTTTTTGTCATAGGGCCCAACACTTTCCAGAGAGACAGTAAGAGGGAAAGTGAGAAATCACTCCTAGGATGATTTCCTCCATTCTCCTCCCGGGATTCTGGGTATATACATGCACACATGCCCGGCATGATTTTTAGGCTGCCAGGTCTGGGACTCAAACCATGGACAATCATGTGGGAATCCAGTGCCTTAACCATCATGCTACCTGCTGGCCCAGAAATGAACACCCTTATTCCTTTGCATCCCAATGTCTTTTTTTACATGTAACAAGAGCCGTCACTTTATTCTAGTGTATGACCTTGAATTAAAGCAGAGTTACTTTGTAAAAAAAAAAAAAAAAAAAAAAAAAAGTACTTTTAGAGACTAGCAGTTAGCGTAGCGGCTATGTCGCTGAACTCCCATGCAGTTGACCGCGGTTCGAGTCCCAGACCAGTGGCTTAAATTCATGCCGGGCGCGTGTGCATGTGTGCCCAAAATCCCAAGGGGAGAATGGAGGAGAAGGGATTGCAGTGTGGCTATCCCATCTAGGGGGTGATTTCTCACTTTCTATCTCTCTGTTTCTTTCTGGCAAGTGCACGCACCCTATAGCAAAAACTTCTCAAAAAACAAACAAACATAAAAACAGTACTTTTAAAGAAAAAGTTAGTGCTTTTGTAGTTTTCAAAATAAACTCTATAGCTATCTCTCTTTCTATCACACAGGGCTTAATAAAATAAAGGAAAGGTGAAAAACGGTAGAGGGCATTTGGGAGAAGCGGAAGTGGAAACTAGGCAGTTGTTTTAATCCTTATGCTCACAAAGAAAGAAAGAGAAGAAACAGGGGTGGAGGTAATAACCTATTAAGAGCTCTGTGCACTCCCATTCAGACTTACACCAAACTGAAAGTATAATGAGGTTTATACCTTGGAATGATATGTAATTTATCATAAAATGCCTGAGTAAACTGTTGTATCCCTACGTTACAGGCCAGGAGTTTGGTGTGTGGCAGTATTGATCTCTTCGTTATTTTTTGATAAGACAAAAAAAAAAAAAAATGAGCTATAACTCCCAAGTTTAGAGGCATGCTTAACTTTTAAATGGATTGAAAATAAGGCAAAAGAACAGAAATATCTGTCTTCGGTGTTAATTTTATGGACATGAAAAGTCATGGTTGGTGAATACTCACTCAGGTGGGTATTTAATGATTACCCAGTAAGTTCCAAATACTTTGCCAGGTGTTGTATGTAAGCATAGGTACGTGCTCACAAGCGTGTGCAGAAGGACATGAATGCTATGCTTCCAGTGTGGATACTGAGTCCCACACAGAAGAGATGATGGGCCTGTCCTACATTCGAGAGCGGCACAACCGCGATCTGAACCAGTGCCAACGCCAGCGTCCTTCCTCTTTCTTCTCTTGTGCTGTGAAGTGGAATGAGGGTTTACTGCTTGTTCTGTGTTTACTGGGCCCCAGTGGGCTAACTGGAAAAATAAAATTTCGGTAAATGTAATCTCTACATATTTATCTTTATCCATTCTTTCATTTACAACAAGTACTTATTTGACTGATTTTTTTCTACTCAGTTAAGATTGTTGGCCGGGACCAGCAGCCAGCAGATGATGTAATGGTTACATTGCTGGACTCCCATGTAGTTAACTGCAGTTCGAGTCCCAGACCCGGAGACTTACAACTCACACCAGGCATGTGTGCATGCATGCCCAAGATCTCAGGAAGAGAATGAAGGAGAAGGGTTTGAGGCATGGCCATCCTTGCTGGGGGATGATTTCTTGCTTTCTGTCTCTCCGGTGAGTACACGTGCCCTATTGCAAAAATCTCTCTCAAAATGAATAAATAAATAAAGACTGTTGGCCAAAATAGCTAATAATTTGGGGGAAGTAAATCCATAGCTTTAGATTATTAAAAGAATTACAGTAATCTCCTCTCATCCAGCTATGTTCTAAGACACCTAGTCGCCCTATATATACTGGGTTTTCTTTATATATATGTATGTATGTGTGTATATATATATATATACATATACACACATACATACATATATATATATATATACACACACACATACCTACAATAAAGTTTAATTTATGAACTAGACACAGTAAAGAAGTTGACAGTAATAATAGAACAGGTGCCAGCGGGTGACATGGTGGTTGAGGTTATGGACTCCCACATGCCGGACCCCAGATCAAGTCCAGGACCTGATTGGTGGTTTGCTTTCTCACTTTCCCTCTCTTTGGTAAGATTAAAAGATGATAATAAATAAAACTTAATAAATATTTCTTTAAAAAATAATAAAATAGAACAATCATAACAACATGCTGCAGTAAAAGTTACAGGGATGCAGTCTCTTTCTCCCACTCTTTTGAAATAACACCTTTTACTGCACTGGCCATTGTGCATACCACAGTTAACTACGGGTAATTGAAACCAGAAAAAAAAAAAATCAAACTTCAAATAAGGGGGGACAACTTTACATAAAGAATATAAAACAATAGAAAATTTCTTTTATCAGAATGTACCCCTCCCTGCCCCCAGAAAGTGAGTTATAGGGTGCAAATGTCTTTTGGAAAGACGTGGCATTTTGTGTTAAAATAGATCATATAAATGTCTTAATACGACAAGAAAATGTTTATAAAACATAGCAGGCCTTTACCAAGCCCAGTGGTTTACAACCACAGAAGAGTCCATGGAAATGTGGCAGAGTCCTTTACCTGACATGGGGTAGAAGCAGTAGGCAATTTTGTAAGGATAGGACTTCCAAGCTTAGACACTCCAGGGGGTTGATTTGTCCCAAAATAAATAAATGATCCTGCAAAAACAAATAGGAAAGTCATATGGATGCAAATCATGTTAACATTTAGCAATTCTTTGCTCTTCCATATTATCCTTGCATACATACAACTGTCAATCAGACAAAGAAAAGTTTGTTTTTCCTTATTTGCTGTTAAGCGCTGTAGATACCAAAAACATTTTTCATATGGAAAATATTAATATCTATAAAGCTCAATTAATTGAAAGCAAAGCTGTTGACCCAAATCAGCTAAACAAACACTTTAATTGGCTTAACTCATGTTATAGAGTTTGAAATCAAATTAAATGGAGCTTCTAAGCTTACAATTAGACATTGGACATGTTCTTCTGATATTCCCATGAGAGCTTTATTTTCAAGTTTCCTCACAAAGTACTGAAGGATATGAACCTATGGAACGAGTCTGATTTCTCCTGAGGCTTACATGTTTGACATTGTTGTCTGTGCTGGAGGGGACAAAAGCTTAATTAAAGATCTAATCTGAACACCAACAAAATAACTGCTTTTAGATTTTAACTAGAGTGGATGTGCTCATGGCCAATGTACAGGGGGATAAGATCTCATAGCAGCTCAGAAGATCACGCATTCTGAATTGCTGTCAGTGGTAGCTTCACCGAATCCTGAAAACCTACAAAGGAAAGCCACGCCAAAGAATGTCAAGGTCTGATCCTACCCTTTGATAATCACAGAGTGATGGGCAATCTGCAAAGCCAACTATTTTGGCTGAAAACTACCAGATTCAGTGATTGCCTTATATTCTGCTCAGTGCTGACTGCACAGAAAAGAAAAAATTAAAAATGCATTATGTTATAGATTCTACCACACGTTTAACCAAACAGCAAAGGTTACCAGTCAGCAGTTTCATCTCCAAGGGGGAGAAATAGAACCAAGTTTACATCAGCTTTAAATCTCAAAAACACCTGGGAAGGATAAAGAACACTGTTCCCCAGTTCTAAACTAAGAATAATGGCAAGAGTGTGTGCAAGTTCATTACATTCTTTATGCTTCACTAGTAAAAGAACAGAATAGGAAAAGATTTTGAAAAATTATTCTACCTTGAAAATCCTCAGGTTCAAGCACAACTCAATGAAATTGAAAGACAAATAAAAAGTCTAAAAAAAATTAACAAATACTTGAAGATCTTTCTCTGTCAGTCATTTAAAACAGTATATACAATTTCAAACAAGCAGCTGATGAAAACTGGACTATACGTGGGCTAAAACTCCAAAATCTACAAGAAATAAAGGGCATGAATAAATTGGTTAAACCAAAGTAACTGAAAAAGGGATGAAAGAAAATCTAATATGAAATATATGGTCCTACAGATGAACTTTATTTAATTTTGGGGGAACAAGTATTTGCTCAGGGCCAGCAGGTTGCATGGCAGTTAAGGCATTGTGCTCTCACATGGCCAACAGCAGTTAGAATCCTGGACCTGGTGGTTTAAAAGTCATACTGGGTGTATGTGTGTGTGTGTGCCCAGAATCCTAAGAAGAGAATAGAGGAGAGGGAATTGCGGCATGATCATCCCCCACAGAGTGATTTCTCGCTTTCCCTCTCTTCAACAAGCTCACATGGCCTATAGCAAAAACCTGAAAAAAATAAATAACAAAAGGAAACAATAAAATAAATACTAATGACCAACTTCCAAATAAATAACATCCTAAATGGCAGACGACAAAAGTATTTTAATTAAAGTGAAAAGCCACATGTAGTTTTCTGTCACCCATTTCTAATAGGAGATAATGTTAGATAATATTATCTTACACTAATATTATCTTAGAGTTCTAGTTAATGTAGAAGTCAAAAAAGATAAAAGAGCTAGCAAACCAAATAGAAAAATAAAGATAAAAATCTCATTTTATCAATGTAAAAATAGAAACCCAAACTTTTCTGATTTTTAATAGTAAGTACTAATAAGAGAATCTAGTAAGGTAAATGGGAACAGAAAAATGTTTTAAAGTTATTTTTATTTACTTCTCAGTAAGATCTTAGATACAGAAATGGAAAAAAAAAAAAAAAGTCCTGCTCACAACATTCATGTAAAATACAGAGGAATGCATGAATGCCTCAAAATCCTGAGAGGAGAGTGGAGGAGAAAGTATTACGGTTGACCATAATACTTAAACAGAAAGCGATAGAAGACTAGAAGCCCTTTGGTTAAATGAAAAGAGGTAACCTCTTTCTAGATGGAAAGACCATAGGACAAAAAGATTAGTGAAAACTGATTTGAAACCTAAATGCTATCCTAAAAGTATTTGAACCAAATAGTTGGAAAGCATGTAATACTGTCTTAAAATACAGGTAAGGAGTTTAAAGACTACAAACTCTGACACCAGACCCAAGAACTTCTAGTAACATGACCTGGATTAATTTTCCAATAAATCTGCTCTGAAAAATGGACTAAATGAAGAGATATGTAGAATAACATTATACCAAAGAGGCTGTTACTGATAATCAGAGTTGTTCATTATACACATCCATTCACCTCAGAGGCACTGTGTGTCTAGCATATTACAAAACTTAAAGAATGGAGAAGACAGTCTCCTTGTGTTAAAGCATCCACATGTATATCGATCTCCCTTCTGTAATTCTCACCCTTTTCTTTTTAAATATATTTTTGCTATAGGGCACATGTGCTCACTGGAGAGACAGAGAGTGGGAAATCACCCCTGGGGGGATGGCCAGCCGTAATACTTGCTCCTCCATTCTCCTCTTGGGATTTGAGACATTTATGCACACATGCCATGCATGAATTTCAAGTCGGTGGGTCCAGGACTCAAATCTGACCATGTTGGAGTCCAGCACCTTAACCACTATGCTGCCTGCTGGCCCCAACCTTCATCTTTTAATACAAATAAAAGACCTTCATTTTCACCTTATGGGTTTGAGAAAGCTAGAAACTAGTCTATATGTAGAATATAGACATTACCATACAGAATAAAGAAATAAATGATAAATTAAATAAATAAAACCCAGTGAGTTTTGGTATAGGAATGCAAAGGTGGTTTAATATTTGAAAAATTAATTTATATTATAAACAAAAAATAATCTGAAAATACCAAGTGATACTGAGGAAAGCACTGACAAATTTCAACATACATTGGTCATTTATAAAAAAAAAAAAACAGCATGCTAAGAATAGAAAGGAACATTCTTATCTGATAAAGACAATATTTTTTTCAGCAAACACAGTACTTAAAGTTAAACTACTGACACCGTTTCCCCTGAGACAGAGACAAGTCAAGTCTAGCAGCTATCACCAGTTCTAGCCAACATTTTCCCAGAGGTTTTAGCCAGTGTATAAAATAAAACAAGAAAATAGAAGCCTTCAGATTTAGAAAAATGAAAATAAAATTGTCATTGGCAAACAAAATCATTGTGAGCCTAGAAAACATAACACACACACACACGTACACACACAACACAATAGGGTTATCAGAAAAGTCATGATGTGTCTTTCTATTCAAACATGCATCATAACATTTCCAACTGTGTATACACACACACACACACACACACACACACACACTGTTAGCTATTATAAATGAATTAAAGGCTTTTGGGTACAAGGTTGATATTCTATCAGTAACAACCAAAAAAATGTGTTTAAGTAACATTTATAATAGCCACAAAAACAGAAAAATTCTAGCAAAAGACAAAACTTATACATCAAGGGCTACAAAATACTACAAAATAGTATTTAGTCAACTGAGCTAAGCTATATAATTTTCCAGTTCACTGCCTGAATTCTAGGTCCCCATGTAGGAAGGGGACCACAGGAGACATGAGGTCTCTGAGTTGAGAAGAGAAGAGCTGGTTCTTTGGAATCACCCAGGGAGCTGGAATGTATAAGACAGTGTCTCAGCGCCCCTTCCAAGAAAAGAAAGCACACACGAAAGGTCTGCAGTTTCCCAGATCACCACCTGAGTACTGACCAGTACGTGGATGTGAGAACTACCTGAAGCTGGGGAGAAACACCTGAAGCAGGTAGCTGGAACATTTCCGAAAGAACACAAAGAGCCATAAACAATAGGGTTCCCTCACCAACTGGAGTGAAAAATTTATGCTTAGAAATCAGACAGAGTACTCAAACAAAATAAAAACTTACATCCTGAGAAAAACAGGTGTACAATTTTGTCATGTTTTCATTCGCATTCACCAACATTTAGAATAACCCAAATGTCCTTCAGCTGGTGAGTAGATAAATGAACTTTGTTTAGGACCAGCCAGTGGCATGGTGGTTAAGGCAGCTATTGGTTGATCCGGAAAGTCGGGACACATTTTTGCATAGAAAAATACATCATGACTTTCCTGATGACCTAATAGATCCCACATGGCTTAACTATACAGTTGAAGCCCCAGACCCAGTCATCTGAAAATCCACCAACCACAGGTGTGCCCAAAATCTCAACAGAAGGGAGAAATGGAGGAGAAGGGATTGTGGAGAGACCATCCCCCATGGGGGTGGTGGGTTCTCTCTCTCGCTTTCGCTCACCGTGTTTTTTACCCAACCTTCACCCTCTCTAGTTACATTATCTCACTCACAACAGCCTTTTAAAATAAATCTGACTGGTTACATTTAATAAGACTACTTGGGACCACCACTATCCACTTAGACTCCCAGTAAATATCAAATTCCTAGGTATTCTTTGTAGTCCACTTCTTTCCTCTCTTGATGGATGTTTTCTACACTTGGTCCAGTTGCACACACCTCTGAATCAGAACTGTTTCCATTACTCCCATCCTCATGCAGGATACTTCCTCCACTAAGAACACAATCCCTCCCATCTCTCCTTGGTTCTGTCATCTCTTCTAACTCCTTACTTCTGCTTCCTGGATGCCCTGGAAGGGTATTTCCCTCTGAAGTTTAGTTCAAGATTCATCTCCTTCATAAAATCAGCTTGAATTATCCTCTATCCCCCATAAAGCATTTGTTACGCCCCATAGTAAGTCCTTACATGTCTGCTTCAGCTACTAGACTCAGAGCACCTCAATGGCAAGAGCCATAACTTCCATCTCTGAACCCAGTTCTAGTGTAAATTATGTACTCCATAATGGGTCTCAACAACAACAAAAAGAAACAAAACTTAGGCTTAGGAAAAATCTACTATTGAGTTGCTAGAAAAGTCATGACAGATTTTTTTCTATGTAAAAATGTGTCATGACTTTTCTGATGACTCAATATATGATTCCAATGACTAATATTCTACTTTATATTTTAACTTTAAACTTAATTCACTCTGCCACAAAACCTTAAAGGAAAATAGAGCTCATTAGGTTAGAAACAGATTAAGAACTTACTCTGTTAAACAATAAACGAGGTTTATAGTTGTAGCCAACAGATAGATAATCAGTCTCCAGTACCTTCTCTCTAGCATGCCAATGACTCAAAAACTCCAATTTCCAATGTTTCTAACTAAAAATACAGTCAACAAGGGCAGCCCTATGGCCTAGTGGTTAAAGGAGCCAGATCCTTCATGGCCAACCATGGATTGAATCATTGCCCTGGAGCTTAAAAGTATGCCAGGTACATGTGTATACATGCCTCAAATCCCGACAAAATGGGGAAATGGAGAAGGGTCTCAGCATGACAACACACCACTACGAGTGCCTTCTTTGTCTCTCGGGCAAGCACAAGCACCCTCTGGCAATAATATAAATGAAAAAATAAAAATATATTCACACACATTTGCACACATTTTTTGAAATCTCAAAGAGACGTATAGACTATTATTAAATGAGCTTAGAAGAGGATATACAATTAGTTGTGTGAATGGAAAATGAACACACTTCTAATGTACATGAGTAATGGTATCTCATGTCATAAGAATGTAAAAAAAGAAAAAAAAAAGCCAACACCAAAAAAGGACAACAAACTCCTTCTGTTTTTCTTGGAGTTTCATGAGCCCTCACTGAAATGCTCTGTGTAGTTATGGTTCCTCTATTTTTTTTTTTTTTTTTTTTTGAGAGGTTTTTGCTATAGGGCACATGCACTCGCCAGAAAGAGACAGACAGAAAGCAAGAAATCACCCCTGAGCAGGTATGGCCGCACCGCAATCCCTTCTCTTCCATTCTCCTCTCAGGATCTTGGGCACGCACGTACATGCGCCCAGCGTGAGTTTAAGCCACTGGGTCCGGGACTGGAACTGCGGTCAACTACATGGGAGTTCCGTGACAGCCATTGTGCTAACTGCTGGTCCCGTGGTTCCTCTATTTTAAGAGGAAATGTAAAAACAGTAATACTGGCTAAAAACACCTATGAAAAAGAAGATGGTTTGTTATAAGAAACCTGAAGAGTGATTAAATTACATTCAAGTATTCCTTGATTTATTTTATAGATAGTGCCAAAACTCTGCTCTCTATCCCCTGAAAGATTAGACTATTTTTCTTTCTATTTTGCAAAATTGAATTGCTCTAAAAAGAAGGCAAGCCTACTGTATGTGATTCCTGGCAACCAAATAGAATTACGAGATGACTCTACCCTGTTTATGCCTTCAATACCACCTTTTAAAACAATATATAACAAAAATATTATTAAACAATATTGCTTTCAGGAAACTCATTTAACCAGTACTTATTAGGTTGGTCAGGAGAGTATGAAGCAAGGCAAATCAGAGTTCCATTTATATAGTCTACAGAAATGAAAATACATAGTATTTAAATTTTTAAAAGTTCAACTTTTTAAAGAGAAAAATGTCCTACCATGATTCATGTTTGATGTGTGATTGGTTTTGGGAAAATGGTGCATTCCATCGCTCAGTCCTTTCACTGCCTCCCAGTGTGAATCTTCCGTGAAAAATGGCTCCCAGCCGCAGAAACCAGACTCGAAGTCACAGGTGAGTTGATTTGCTGTGATGAGTGCAAAAGGAAACAGGTGAGGAGAAATGAAGTCCAGGCCTGCAGCGAAGGATAGACTCAGGTGCAATCTCAGCACCTGGCAGTGAATGTTTCTGGTGAGCAGAACAGCTGTCCTTTTCCCACCCTCACAAAATGAACCACCCAGGTTTGTGAGGGGCATGGCCCTTCTTACTATCCCACCTCCAAGTGTGGCACATTTTATTCTAGCTGGCCAACTCTTTTGTATTTAGTGATTCCAAGTGAAATGCTAGAGATTTTTTTAAATCTTTTTTTATTTCTTTTTTTAATTAATTCATTCATATTTATTCACTGAGCATTGTCACAGCATACAAAATGCAATCTCCCATCCAGAAGATGCTGCATAGTAGCTTATTCATACCTGTTATCATCAATAATTTTCCATTTCTAGTTTCATATATATAGGGGGGTGTCTATATATATATGTATACATATATATAGACATATATATTTTTCCCCCTATTTCTCACCCTCTGCCATTTCCCACGCTCCTCCCACACTATCTCAGGTGTCCACAGTTGTTTTCCATTCCCTTTTCCCCCCACATTTTATTGATTCACAACATTTCTTAAATAATCTACTTTCAATAGCAAGCTCTGCTGATATATACATATCTATGAATACATGTCTGACTTAAGGCATGAATCTCTGAGTAGAACGAATATACTATAAGGTAACACCTAGCTGATGCTATATAATTTACCATGGTCATTAATTATGTATTTTTTGCTATATTTTTCAATTTCAAGAAAAGCAGATTTAATTTTAATAAATCAAAGAAATGCTAAGGAAATATGCTTAAAACTTAAAGCCAGGAAACAGGTTGGGATTCTGTTCAAACAGTAGGTACATGAACTTATTATCAGATGTTAGAGATTTTTTAAGAAGTAACTTAGTTCACCTGCTGAGTATAAACCTGCTGAAATGGTAGTAAAAAAAATCCATTTGAAACAGGTAAATTTAATCTAATGATGGACACCTGAACACTCAAGGCCAGCATCTCAGTATTCATTTTATTGCTGTATTTTAATAGTTTCTCCAAAGGAAATGTCTATCCATTTTGGAACTGCAGGTCATTCAGATATTCTCAGTTTTGCTTTTCTTCTCTTAACATGTAACTAAAAAGTTGGCAGATGCTTAAGTTCTTACAGTTATTACAGAAGTAGTCCTACAGAAAGTCAGAGTGAGTGGGTAAGCTTCATGGGCATTTTTCTCAGCTTTTGTCACCAAAGTAGTAAAACAAAACAAAACAAAACAGCAGGCTTCAGAGACCTGGATAGTAAACTGGAAATTCTAACCACTTGATTTGTACATTTGACAAATCAGATTTTATGTGTTTAAAATTTCCTTCTATTAAAATATAAATTGTAGTATTAGTCTATCATAGAGTAGTTTGAGGGGCAAATTAATGTAATTAATTTCAGAGACTTATTTCCAAATATTCCTCATTGTGCAGAGAGAAGCACCCAAAGTTTTGACAAAATTCCCTAAGATCCTAATGCTATAATCTCTGATAACAATTAACAATAGATATGTAACCATGAGTTCTATGTAAGAGCCAGGTGTTTTACTTATATTAACCTTAGTTCTCACAGAACCCTACATGGTAAGTATAATTTTCCCCCAAAAGAGAAAAAATAGTACACAAAGCAACTTGCCTGTGGTAAATTTTTAGTAAACGGAACAGCTAAACTCTGAACCCAGGTTGTCACCTACTAAAGCTTACACTACAAAGCAGGAACTCTGTCTCAGAATTAAAAGGCTCTCTGAGAACCAGCAGTTAACGTAATGGCTATGTCGCTGGACTCCCACGTAGTCGACTGCGGTTCGCATCCCGGACCCGGTGGCTTAAAACTCACGCTGGGCGCGTGTGCGTGCATGCCCAAGATCCCGAGAGGAGAATGGAGGAGAAGGGATTGCGGCGTGGCCATCCCCTCTCGGGGGTGATTTCTCGCTTTCTGTCTCTATGTCTCTCTCTGTCTGTCTGGCGAGCGCATGCGCCGTATAGCAAAAACCTCTCCAAAAAAAAAAAAAAAAAGAATTAAAAGGCTCTTTTGCACATGACAATATTTCAATATTATTGAAAATTGAAAATATGGCCAATTTGATCAACATATTAATAATCAAAGAATATTTAAATCTGTGGGGAAAAAAATGCCTGTTTTTTTTTTTTTTTTTTTTGGAGAGACTTTCGCTATAGGGCATGTGCGCTCGCCAGACAGACAGAGAGAGACATAGAGACAGAAAGCGAGAAATCACCCCCCAGGGGGAATGGCCACGCCACAATCCCTTCTCCTCCATTCTCCTCTCAGGATCTTGGGCACGCATACACACGCGTCCGGCGTGAATTTTAAGCCACCGGGTCCGGGACGTGAACCGCGGTTGACTACGTGGGAGTCCAGCGACATAGCCATTAAGCTAACTGCTGGTTCCCAAAAAAATGCCTGGTTTTATGAACAGATATTTCACCACTAACATGGCAGCTCTGGAAACACTAAAGTGCAGTATGCAAATGATGATGCCACTTAAATTTTCTCCACATGCAAATTAAACATTGAGATTACAAATCCATACTTTTTTAGAACAGTCATTATGGGTATATGAAAAACTTTTTCTGTACAAGAAAATATTACTTTCTCTTCTAAATGGATGTCCCCCAAAATACAATCAATTGACTGTGATATAATAATACACAGGTGTGGGACCAGCAGTTAGCATAATGGCTATGTCGCTGGACTCCCGTAGTCAATCATGGTTCTAGTCCTGGACCTGGTGGCTTAAACTCATGCTGGACACGTGTGCGTGCATGCCAAAGATCCTGAGAGGAGAAAGAAGGAGAAGGGATTGTGGCATGACCATCCCCCCCTGGGGGGGGGGTGGATTTCTCTCTTTCTGTCTCTTTCTGGTGAGTGCATGCACCCTATAGCAAAAACCCCTCAAATAATAATAATAATAATAATAATAATAATAATAATAATAATCAAGGAAGGACAGATTACAGTAGTAAATCTGTTGCTCTAAGACACGCTTTTAGGTATGGTTTTCTTTCTTAGCTCTGAATATATTTTCTTTTCTCAGCTCTAGCTAAAGAGTGTAGGGGCTGGCAGGTGGCATGGTGGTTAAGGGCCTGGACTCCCACATAGCCAACTGCAGTTTGAGTCCTGGACCTGGCGGCTCGCTCTCGCTCGCTCTCTCTCTCTCTCTCTCTCTTGCTCTGTCCCTCTCTGGTCAAATTGAAATAAATAAATGAATTAATAAATAAAGTTAAATAAAAGAATAATTATTTTTTTTTTATAAAAGAGTTTATAGGATACCATTACTGGATAAAAGGATAGACTATTTATAGACATCTATGACTTAGCTTGGCTATCTACCTTGGCATTCAGAAAATCCTCTGCTCCAGTTCCTTGGCCCTCTGTGAGCTTTGCAACCTACTCAGGCACCTAAGAGCTCTTCTAAGTCAGTCAGTTTAGAAATATTCAAGAACTTAGGACCAGCAGTTGGCGTAGTGGCTATGTCGTTGGACTCCCATGTAGTCGACCACACTTCCAGTCCTGGGTCCAGTGGCTTAAACTCACACCGGGTACATGTGCATGTGTGTCCAAGATCCTGAGAGGAGAATGGAGGAGAACGAATTGCGGCATGGCCATCCCCCCCCGGGGGATGATTTCTCGCTTTTTGTCTCTCTCTTTTCTGTCTTTCTAGCAAGCGCATGCGCCCTATACCAAAAACTGCTCTAAAAAAAAAAAAAAAGAAAGAAAGAAAACAAAAGAAAAAAGAAATATTCAAGAACTATGGGACCAGCAGATGTTGTAATGATTACATTGCTGAACTCCCTCGTAGTCTACTGCAGTTCAAGTCCTGAACTTGGCAGCTTAAAACTCAGGCCAGGCACATGTGTGTGTGCATGCCCAAAATTCTGAGAAGAGACAGGATTAAGATGTTGCCATCCCCGCTGAGGCATGATTTCTTGCTTTCTGTCTCTCTGTCTCTGTCTCTCCAGCTAGTGCACACACCCTAGAGCTAAAATCTCTCTCTACAAAAAAAAAAAAATTCAAGAACTGTAATATATACTTGATTTCTGAAATGTGTGCAAGGGAAAAAAGAAAAAAAAAGAAACATTTAAGACTTGAAAAAATTAACAAACAAAATTATCTGTTGATGATATGATATCTTTAACTGGATTAATATATAGTGTATACATGCTAGGAAAATGTATTTTGCATGCTGTACTGAAATACTGTGATTGAATGCATTAAAAAAAATTAAAGTTTGAAATTCTTGGCTATGAACTTGGCCATGACAAGGAACCCTTCCACTTATCCCCCAGGGTACTACTGGAATAGAAATTTTGTGGGTAAGGTGACCGCCTATCTGACTTGGTCCAGAGTTGCCTATTTATGGCCATTGTCCTAGCATAATAATTAATATATTTCCTTTTCTCTCTCACGATATAAAGATAACAAAGGCAATATTGCCCTGTTGGGGCAGTAAATTATATCCTGCTACATATGGAGAGCAAGTTCATGCAAATAATACTGTTCTTCACCACAGGTGGTCCCTGGAGTGATCATTCTAATTCCCCAACAAGGCACTGGTGTGAAATGGTCCTGAGACCAATGAGTGAGAAAATGCAAATTGGAGGTGACCAAACGCTTAGAAAACTGAACCTCATGTGTCACTCAAATACAAAGATGTAAAGAAACTCTCAAGATAAAAATAACTTAGTATTGTAAAAATGTTGAAAACTGACTTTATGACCAAAGTTTAAACGAGTACTTTCATTATCTAGATGTTTTATCAGTTAAAATGTCTTCGTGCTTTCCACAGAGCACTAAACAACACTATCCTTTGAAAATAAAAATTAATTTTTAAAATCCATCACTGTAAAGATTACTGAAATCAAAATGGTGCAATTACCTCTGTAAAAGTCTTGGCAAATTACTCAACTTTTTTTTTTTTTTTTTTTTTTTTTTTTTTTTACCAATAATATTTGTTCCAGTGCACAAAGCATGTTTTAAGCTAACTATTCTATAATTTAACTGCACTATAAAGTAAAAGACAAATTCCAGTCGCCTGGGGTTCTCCCATTAATATTCCCCCTACATCATTCAAGATGTTTAAGGTGACGTTATAAATATCGAAGAAAGCCAGCAGAGGAAGATACATTCTGACTATTAAGTGCCTTATCATACTTAATGTTAAATGCTAAATATTTGTAAAACTCAAAAATAATCTTATTTATGCTATAAAGTATACTCATTTTCAAGAGTAATTTTGCTTACTTGACTGCCTTTACTTTAACTTTTTGATGATACAATATACTTCATCTCTCAGGAGAGTATGAAATATGACACTTCACACTTTTAGAGAAATTTCACTCAGAGTTCATTAAAGTGACATTTTCAGATTACAACAAAGTTTTCTCTTGCATATTTAACCACTGCATATGGGCAAAAAAGGAAGCATTTCACTGCCAGCTGAAAAAAGTCTGGATTATGAAAATTAAAATATTTATGAATCCTCCAGTTTACAAGTGAATCAGTTTTTTTTTTTTTTTTTTTGTTTGTTTGTTTTGTTTTTTTTGAGAGGTTTTTGCTATAGGGCGCATGCACTCACCAGAAAGACAGAGACAGACAGAGAGACAGAAAGCGAGAAATCACCCCCCAGGGGAGATGGCCACGCAGCAATCTCTTCTCCTCCCTCTCAGGATCTTGGGCATGCACGCACACACACCCGGCATGAGTTTAATCCCCTGAACCATGGTCAACTACATGGGAGTCTAGCCACATAGCCATTATACCAACTGTTGGTCCTGTGAATCAGTTTTCTATGATGTAAGATAAAAGGTATGTATCAGAACTGAACTGGAGAACATTTCATTTAATGAGCATGTATAAGATTTCCTTTTCTCTGTAGTCTTCAATTATTTTTTTGATTATGAAAAACATCAAGAGATAGTATCATAGTAAAAATTAAATGCATTTATTTCCCAGGGCCCTTGGTTTTAAATTCCTTCACTTGAATATTATAGTAATTTCCTTTATGGAGATTCATAATTTATAGATTCACTTTAAACAATATAAAAAGTACCATTATATAATTTAAAAAAAACTTTTTTCCACAAAATTCCCCAAACTATTTCGATTAGGACACAGATCTGTTCATCTTACTCTCTCTTTTGGAACACAGAGGAAACGATTTTAGAATCTTTCCTATAATATACATGTATATATATATATATACCTTTTTCTGTATGTAATTACCAAAAGATTTATATATAAACATATGTATGTGTTTTATTGTGACAAAACACATAACTTAAAGTTTACCATTTTAACCATTTTTACCCAGAGGAACTAACAGAGTGTTATCCAGATTACTCCACTATAAAAATTCTAGCTATGGAATCAATGAAACTCCAATAAAGTCAAAGAAAATGGGAAAGTATGTCCAAATGAAATGCTGAAATATTTGCTAATCCTACAGGTGGGAGTTTGATTAAGAGAACCAATTCAGATGAAAATGAAAGGAACTGTTTACCTAGGGAGAAAAATGAGGAGAAAATAAACTGTTTCAAAACATACAGTTGAAAAGATGGATATTTTCTTCCAGTTATTGAAATTAAGAATAATACAAGCTATTAAAAAGATTAATTTCCCCAAAAGAAAGAAACCAAATCATCTCTAAAACACTTAAATAAAGCATTAAAAGGAACCCGACAATGTTCACATTAGAGAAATAAAGCGTCCTCACATTGTTCTTTCTGAATGAAAGGCAAGTCGATCGAAGACTCCATTGAAATCGTATGGGTTAGCAAATTATTTGGCTGGAAGCTAGGTGTTTGGAGAGCAGATGGAATTGCTGTTCACAAAAAGGCCAGCAGGGATTTCTCCTTTGTTATCCCATCTCCTCTATACTCTGTCCCTCTCTACTGAATAAAATCCTTCCCATCCATCAAGAGAAGCATATTGTACAGAATTTTCATCATCTTGTTGCAACGTTTGTCTCCAGCTCAATAAAGTTTCTGACTAAAGAAAAACACTGTAGCAAAATAAATGTCAAAATTTTAATATCTTTAAAAAAATTGTTTGTAATATGGAAATTGGGTTCATTTAGTAGAAGCCCATGGTTTCTGAAGGCACAAGGATTTTAGTTTGCTAAATTACCTGATAGAAGAACCATTATGGAAAATAAAAATTAAGTTGTTTTAATTTGACTGGAGTGAATATAGGCTCTCTTGTCATCATGCCTATCAAAGACTCTTCATAAAAGACTTGAAAGGAAAGTGTAGGGCCTTTCTGGCCCCCCTGAATGCCAGCTGTGACTGAAATGATTTCCTCTGATATCTTGGCTACCCTGGAGGGCAACATCAACCTCCTCTTCAATGTGGGGGCAATGTCAAGCTCCCCCCAGCTTCCAATTGGTGAGAGAAGAAAGACATGCATTGAACAAAGGTTTGTCACCCATAGTAGATGACTACAAAGGGAAGGTACCAAGAAGGTCCTTCTTCAAACCATTTTCTTCTTGTACCAAAGCACACACATTCACTCACTCACACACGTACACACACACACACACACACACAAACACTAATCACAACTATTGGATTGGATTGCCGGTAAAGTCATGACATATTCTTTTCTATGTAATAATGTGTCATGACTTTTCTGACAGCCCAATATATATTGGTTGACCAAACAGATTTTGCAGACTTGGCAACAAGCACCAAAACATTAAATTAATATAGAAACCTCTGAAGGAATACTGCCAATAATTTCAGAGTGAGAACACACATTCATCTTATTTCATACAGATGAGGAGACTTCAAAAAGTCCGTGGAGAGGGACCAGCAGTTAGCGTAATGGCTATGTCGCTGGACTCCCACGTAGTCGACCGCGGTTCGAGTCCCGGACCCGGCGGCTTAAACTCACGCCGGGTGCGTGTGCGTGCGTGCCCAAGATCCCGAGAGGAGAATGGAGGAGAAGGGATTGCGGCGTGGCCATCCCCCCTGGGGGGTGATTTCCTGCTTTCTGTCTCTCTGTCTCTCTCTGTCTGTCTGGCGAGCGCACGCGCCCTATAGCAAAAACCTCTCCAAAAAAAAAAAAAAAAAAAAAGTCCATGGAGAAATGGAATTGAAGTAGGAGTTTATTTTGGTGCATAATAGTTTTTGGAATCCATGCATAGTATTTTTCATAACATATATTTTCCATAAACATTTTGAAAACTCTTCATATTAATTTTACCTTGACAGTAACAAAGTCTATTAAAAGTCCAACTAATAGGGACCAGCATATGATGTAATGGTTAGGTTGCTGGACTCCCATGTGGTCAACTGTGGTTCAAGTCCTGGACCTGTTGGATTAAAACTCATGCCAGCTGTATGTACAGGTATGCCTAAAATCCTGAGAGGAGACTGAAGAAGAAGGGATTACAGAAATGGCCATCCCCTCTGGGGGGTGATTTCTTACTTTCTGTCTCTGTCTCTTTTTGTCTCTCTAGTGAGTGTACATGCCCTATAGCAAAAATCTCTCTAAAACACACACACACACACACACACACACACACACACACATACACCAGTTGTGAATTAGAGCATGTAAATATGTAAGCCATTAAAACACTCACAGCAGGTGGCGGGGTCTACATCACATCCCTCAGAGCAGTTGTGTGGAGAGCTGCAGACTGATTTTGGGGTGATGCACCGGCCTCTGGAACAGGCAGATTCTTCTCCAAGCAACATTTTTCAGACTGGGCCTGTCCACAGGCAAAGACCCAGAGCTGGTCAAGCCCAATAAAGCTACCCTGGCTCAAAATAGTCCCTTCAAAAATAATCTTCAAAAAAAAAAAAAAAAAAAAAAAAACAAGAAAGATTAGTTTATGAATTTATATTTTTTTAAAGACAAAGAAAAGAAAAAATGAAAAAGGAAACCTAAGAAAGTTAATAGAGATTGCACAATTAGAAAAACACCTATTTAAAGAGCAACTAAATGAGACATGGGTTCATTGGCATCGCTAATGTCCCAAGAACAAGTAAAATGCATCCCACTTGGTCATCATAAAGGTCCCACACTGCAAGCTTGTTACTTGGTTATCATCTTTACAGTTCTCTCATTTTTGAGAAAGATGAATTAACTCTTATATACATACATTATATAATCAGAGGTATAACTTTATCTGATTTCTCAACTACTGAAATTAGCTTTTAATCACGAATGAAAATGTTGGGCAAATAGAGAACACAAAATAAGAGAAAACATTTAGCAGCCAAGGGGCAGATGGGTGCAACAGCAAAACACAATGCTCTACAAGTTCGACCCTCATGGGAATTTGCACCTGGACACTTTCTGAAGATGCAGGACAAATGGGTGCCAACAATTTGGGACTGGCTGGAGCTGGGGTGGATTGTGGTATCAAGACTCATGTAGGGGAACCAGCAGTTAGCATAATGGCTATGTCGCTGGACTCCCACGTAGTCGACCGCAGTTCGGGTCCCGGACCCAGTGGCTTAAAACTCACACTGGGCGCGTGTGCGTGCATGCCCAAGAGGAGAATGGAGGAGAAGAGATTGTGGCATGACCATCCCCCCTGGGGGGGGTGATTTTTCGCTTTCTGTCTCTATGTATCTCTCTGTCTGGCGAGCGCATGCGTCCTATAGCAAAAACCTCTCCAAAAAAAAAAAAAACTCATGTAGGACTGCCAAGGCTCTCCCTTTGTCTCTTACTCATATAAGAAATATAAAAACAATTAACTCAAAAAACGTTAGGAGCCAGGTGTTGGCACAGTGGTCATGCAATGCTCTGTGAGCTGGAGCCACAGGGAAGGTCTTGGGTTTGCATCCTGGGCCATCTTGACACACCACACATGGACATATGTGAATAACAGGCCAGCTGAGGCTGGGAGTGGACTGCAGTGTAAAGACACTGTTGGAGGTGCTGTCTCACTCTCTCTCCCCATCTCTCTCTCAGAAGAAATAAATCAATTTTTAAAAATCTCTTAAAAATAGAAAAATCAAAAGAATAAAATACAAATACTACTAAACTTACATAAAAGAACCATTTCTCTAATCAGAAAAAGAAGTGCTAATTAAAATAAATAAATCTTGGGATTAACAGATGGCATAATGGTAACATCGCTGTACATAGCCGACTGTGGTTCAAACCCCAGACCTGGCAATTTAAAACTCATGTTGGGCACATGTGCATGCATGCATGCATGCACAAAATCCTGAGAGGAGAATGGAGGAGAAGGGATTACAGTGTGGTCATCCCCACTTGGGGGAGAGGGTGATTTCTCAGTTTTTGTCTCTCCGGAGAGCACATGCCTTATAGCAAAAAAATCTCTGAGAAAGAAACAAAGAAAGAGAGAGAGAAAGAAAGAGAAATTCCCCCCCCCATTGAATTGTTAGTTCTTCTAAAGGTATACAATATTAGCAAGTGAAACAACCATCCACTGCTAGTCAAATGTATGGTAATAGTAAAATACTAGTATTCCTTGAAGTTCTGTCCTAAACAATGCTTAGTTAACACCAAGAGGTCAGAAGAAGAATAAATAGTTGACTATTAGCAAATACCTAATTCTCTGTTGTGTGATATGGTAGCTATTAACTATATTATATATAACTACTTCCATTTAAATTCATTATAATAAAAATTCCATTTTTCTGCCACATTTCAAGTGTTCAATAACCCCAAATAATTAGTGGCTACCATATTGGAAACTCATATATAGAAAATTTTCAAGACTGAAGAAAGTTCTACTGAAAAGCACTGAATTAAATGTTATTAAAGTTCTATCAAGACACTAAGAATAAAGGTCAACTCCCTCCAACTTTAGTCAGTTTGATTTTGGAATAAATTCTCTTCATTCCAAAATCATGAGAGATACATATTTGTTAAGAGTTACTTAAGATGAAGATTCAGTATGCATATACATTTAACAACATAGTTTAAAAATATTAAATTCAAATATGTCTAATAATAAGAAAATTCTGGGGGCCAGTAGGTAGCATGGTAGTTAAGGTGCTTAATTTCCACACGGCTGGCCACGGTTTGAATCTCAGACCTGATGGCTTGAAAATCACACTGAGTGCACGTGCACGTGTACTCACAATCCCAAAGAAAATGGAGGAGAAGGGACTATGGTATGGCCATCATCACTGGGAGGTGATTGCTCTCTGTACCTCTCACTGTCTCTCTGTCTCTCTCCAGTAAGACTAAGTGATCTATGGAAAAAACCTTTAAAAAATTAGAAAACTCTGCATGCTGCTATATGTTTCCATTATGAATATCATATATGTGGAAATTATTGTGCCAACCCCTACTCAGGCCATAGTTTTCTCCCACAGAGGAAGCAGAGTGTGACTACTCTTGTTTTAGATTCTCCACGGGCTCCCTCCTTTGCACTGTCTAGCATCAGGCTTCTCACAGCATGGAGGGAAGCAAATTGCATTATGAGACAGATAAATATAATAGTAAACAGGTATTGAAAATCAGTACAGAAGTTAGGTGCTGTGCATAGGAAGCCAGATCTACATGGCTGACCATGGTTTGAATCTCAGCTCTAGCAGCTTGGAATACATGTCAGGCACATGTGTGTGCCCCAAATCCTGATAGGATGTAGAAATGGGGGAGAAAGATGACAGTGTGACTATGCCCCACTAGAGAGGCTTTCTCCCTCTCTCTCTAGAGAGTACACACAGCATTAAGCAATTAAAAACAAACAAACATGGACTTATAGCTGTGCATTTTCATATCCTCAAGAGATCAGATATGCAGAAATGATATGCATTGGGTTTTAAAAATGGATGAGTTTAAACATACAGATCAAAAATCTGCCATTAAGCTAATGACATTTCATATATACTTGGAAACCTAGAACTCCCAAATTTGCTTTCTCTACATTTTACATTATCTTAGAATTGAATAACAAAATAAACTTTAATCTTGGGACCAGCAGTTAGCATAATGGCTATGTCACTGGACTCCCATATAGTCGACTGTGGTTCACATCCCGGACCCGGAAGCTTAAAACTCTTGCCTGGCACGTGTGCGTGCGTGCCCAAGATCCCGAGAGGAGAATGGAGGAGAAGGGATTGTGGCATGGCCATTCCCCCGGGGGGGGTGATTTCTCGCTTTCTGTCTCTCTCTCTGTCTGGCGAGCGCACGCACCCTATAGCAAAAACCTCTCAAAAAAATAAACTTTAATCTTCAATTCATGTAAAAGAAAAACCTATTGAGTACCTCTTACAGAAGTTACGAAGATAGGTATCAGCTTATTAAAAAAAAAAAACAAAAAAAAAAAACCAAAGGGTCAGCCCCATGGCTAGTTAAGGGAACCAGATTTCGCATGATCTGCAGGTCAAATCCCATGCATCTGTGGCTTGAAAATTAGGGGAGAGGGGTGCCATGTCATGCATGTGTGCATGCATACACCCCTTTGCTACATTCTGATATATGGTGTGCAGACATGAAAGAGATTACAGCATGATCATGCCCCATTGTCCGGGGAGAGGGGTGCTTTGGCTCCCCCAAGGGATAGCATGGCCCCACAAGTATCTCTATCTCTTTGCTGTAGGGCACACACCCTATAGCAAAAATCTCTCTGAAGTTTTTTTTTTAAAAAAAAGAAGAAAATTTCATAAGCCATTCATACAACCAGGCTCTTTAATTTATACTTACCCTTCCACAAACATAAACCTATATACTCTATATATGACACAAAATCTCATGAGTTTTTATTCAGAGATAGCATTCCCACTGAGCATATCTGTTTCAGCAGTATCTTGGGGTAGTTAAGAGTTTTTTGTGTGTTATAACGATGTGAATTACTGCATTTGTAATGCACGCTTCTGATTTTCAATACCTGTTTACTATTATATTTATCTGTCTCATAATGCAATTTGCTTCCCTCCATGCTGTGAGAAGCCTGATGCTAGACAGTGCAAAGGAGGGAGCCCATGGAGAGTGAAGAAACTAAAACAAGAGTAGTCACACTCTGCTTCCTCTGTGGGAGAAAACTACGTCCAGAGTAGGTATAGGAACAATGAAAAGAAGTAAGTCATTGTTCTTTCCCAGAATATCCATCTACAGTTCATATTTAAATGTTAATTTAAACTTAACAATGGGTGATAAATTCACTGCTGCAAAGCCACAAGTTAAACGTAATATAAAAAATATACTTCTTTTTTCTTTTTTATACCTTAAATGTTTTCAGATCTTCTGGTATTAATACATCTGCTTTTGCCCATTTGCTGCGAGTTGACGCTCTGTGTATCCAGAGTATTTCTTCTTCCTTTGACATGAAGAGAAAGACAATACTCATCCCCCAGATTCGACTCTCCCTTTTACATACGTGGTCACACACACTGCATTTAGTAGGGCTTACCCTACCTGCATAATATTAAATATGAAAAAAACAAAGTATTAAAGTACTAACGTATTAGCGTAAGAATGAAAAAGTTGAGTAACACTTTTAAAGGAAAAATAAGGGGGAGAAAAGGCTGTCTATGTAGTAAAATGAACCTTTCCCCCTTTCTTCTTGGATAAAGAATATTAGGACAGAACAAAAGAATCTGAATGGAATCATAAAAAAAAATAAAAGGTTCTGGGCTAGCAGGTGGCATGGAGGTTAAGGCACTGAATCCTAAATGGCTAACTATCCGGTTCAAATCCCAGACCCAGCAGCTTGCATCCTAGGGCCATGTGCATGTTCATGCACAGCCAAAGTCTCAAGGAGTATGAAAAACAAGGAATTGTGGCATGGCAATCTCCCCAGAGGATGATTTCTCACTTTCCTTGTATCTCTTTTCATCTCTCTTTGACTAGCCCATGTGCCTTATAGTAAACACTAAAAAATAAATAAATAATATAAGGTACTACTCTTCAAAAATAAAATAGCAATTTTAAATAGCTGTTGATGATGCTAACAATTTAAATTTTGGACCCAATAACATTAATATATTTTGTGAAATTGCCAGGATATTAGAAAGGAAAGAAAAAAATAGGCAAACATTTAATATAAAGGTAAAAATAAACTTATCGGGTGTATTTTATGTATAGTCTCCATTATATTATTTTTTCCCTATGGGAAAATTCTATTTTTCCAAACAATTCAATTATTTCTTGGAGATTATATTTCTACAGCTTGATTTTTTTGGTCATTCTATCGAAAACATTCTATGTCATGTACCTGTACAATGATCATTTTTCAGGTCACAAGATGTAGGTGAAATTGTTACTACACCCTGTGAGGGACAGAAGGCACTCAATAAAAATGTAAAATATATTCTGAAATTGTGCCTATGGTACTGGTCTTTATAATTCATGGCTATGTTCTTATGCTCTATAATAACCTTATTTTTCCTTTAGATGTTATCAAACATTCAAGTTAATTTGACATTTTCCTGGGAAATACAGGCCCAATTTTTCATAATATTTGCCTATAGGATACATTGATTTTTTTTCATATATCAATATGGCAAAAATGCTGAGAATAGCATAAATATAGCTCAGGTTGAGCTCTAAGACTGGCTTCTGACTGCCTCTACTGTAAGATAGAAAATAGCATTAGAAAGGGACGCTTCGTTGTAATTCAAATGACATGTGACACTCATTTTTCAGACTCTTGTCCTTACCTCCTTCAGCTTCATTTACTTCATTCATACCCAAGGTTTTCTAAGAAATGAGTCTATTGTCAACTTCATCCTGTACCCACTCATGCCTACTACAAAATCCAAGTCCTAAATATTTCAGAAGATAGTCTAAGTCCATTAAAATTGACTTCATTTTATTCATTATTTATACCAACTGTTAAGACTTCTATCAGCCCGTGAAGCACAAGAGGTAGACATATTTTCAGCTCATAGCTTCCATCTCACATCAGAATGAATTACAGTTATAAAAAGTTGAAATAGACAACTAATTTTTCTTCAAATTGTTTTCTTCATAATTTCAGTTATTTAGCATCATACATTTACACCTTCTGCAGATGCTTTTAGTGACACGGTTTGACAGATTACATTCATCACTTCCCCCCACTTTCATTTTGTGAAGATAATTTAAGAGTTATTGTGCTTTTTTTTTTACTATGACTAATTGATTCTCCCTGTTCCACCTGAAAATAATGCTTTTACATTTTTTGAAAAGTGAGCAGAGTTCTTTCCAAACTTAAATGGCTTTTCATATACTGAGTGGTATACTGTAAGTGAGGTCAGATTTTTCTGCCACATTTTCTGGCTGATGATTCAAGCAGTGATAAAATGAATACACCCTAGCAGCCCAGGGGCACACAGATAGTGCTACTTCTTGGGAGACTGGAGGCCAATGTAAATACATCAGGCACAATGACCCTGTGTTTCTAGTTAATCAGGCAGCTAGAAGAAGAAAAGCTTGACAAAATGAGACCGTCTCAAAAATACTATCTTTTTGGGGGCCAGCAGGTGGTCAAATGGTTGAAGCCATTAAAGCATTGGACTCAAGTTCTGGATCTGATGGCTTAAAACTCACACTGGCCGTGTGTGCACGCATGCCCAAAATCCCAAGAGGAGAATGAAGGAGAAGGAACTGTGGCATGTTCATTCCTCCCTGGGGGTGATTTCTCACTTTCTGTCTCTCTATCTCTGTCTCTTCAGTGAGCCCAGCATGCTATAGTAAATGTCTCAAATGAAAAAAAAAAAAAAAAACCTATCTCTTTCTCCCTTTCTCTTTCTCTCCCCCTTTTCTCCAACTCCCTCTTTTTTGCTCATGTGAGAAAAACAAAAGATATGTGCGTGTGGGTATAGGTATCCCATTGAAATAAAATCAGTTTTTACTTTATTTCTATTTTTACTTAACACCCGTCACCCAGTTACTTTTAACAGATGTCAATGTCAAAGCAGCCTGAGCTAAAGGAAACTGACTTTTCTTCCAGTGCCAGGATTCCTGCAATGACTGTCCCAAGAGGTCATCAAAAATTTCATGAAAAATGTCTATTATGAAAAACTATGCATGGACTTCAAAATTATTATACCAAAATAAATATAATTTAATTCTATTTTTGAATAAGTCTTTAAAGTTCTCTCATATTGCCAAATGTTTTCCATTTCTGGAATGACTTCTATTATCCCTACAATTCCTTTATTCCCATGTACAAATACATTCTTCTTCACAACAGAAATACTCAGAGTGCCTCAGGTATTTTCCCACTTGTAGAGGATTATTTTCAATTAATGTTAGGGTAAAAAGGTCTGGATTGGTTGTATTCAGTAGCATAATTGGCACAACTTTCACTCCATTTGGAATGCCTTTTTTTTTTTTTAATTCAAATGATTATTTATCTGTATTTAATCAGTCATCACCAGTCTTTAAAACTGTATCTCCTGATACTAGAACAAGTAATTTACTTTCCTCATCTCTCTAGTTTTATGCTAAATAGATCCAAAAATCCAGAACAGATAACATCAGAGTTTCATTATGGAACTAACAATACAGAATCCCGTATAGCACCTTTTTATTAGACATAAGTTTATTTAATATATACTCATAAATTTAATAATTTATGAATAAATATTGTGTAAGTTATCCTAATAACTTTTCTACATAATATGACCTCTTTATTATTATTATTATTTACATTTAGTCACTATCCATCATTTAGCTTGTAAAGAGACTTTACCCAGCATGATATACACCTCAGACCAGTCCAGTTGAGAATACTATATATACCTCTTCATCAACAGGTAATAAACCATATCTGGGCCCCACTATATATAATAGTACCTCTTAAACAGGCTTCTTAATCATCATTTTTAAAGGGAGGCTGAATGAAGTCAAAGGATACCTAAAGTCAACATGCAACTGAGAAACAGAAACACAAAAATAGAAATATCATTTAGTCAATAAATTTGAAACAAACGTGAGCTTCTTCTTACCTTTTGATCATGCAGTCCTATTCTCAACACACTATCTTCCATTGAGTAGTAGAACTGGAGATGGCAACGCTTGCTTAAGCAGTGATACACAGAGCTATTCAGATACGCCCTATTGTCTAAAGGGTTGAAAGATTGCTTAGACCCTACCCATACATAGTACCCTGGAAAAAAAAGAAAAAAGAAAAAAAGAAATTTAGAAAAAAACAATTAGTTGCTTTCTATTTGAACAAAATTACTATATTTTTGAATTTTTCAAGACCAGGCTTGAAATACAAATATTTACTTAAAAGGATACAAACTTTTTTAAAAGGATAGCATCAACTACAAAAATGAGTTTTCAGTTTCATGTATGATTCTTAAAATGTATTGAAATATTTTAATTCTTCAAAGTTTGATAAAACATGTAATATTAAAATTCTGTTGTCTCATAAAATACATCTATTATATAAAAATTCCTACAACACCCAATCATTATTATTATTTTCTTTTAAATATTATATTGTAATCTCTTAAAATTCAGAATTCCGTGGGCCAGCAAGTGGCATGGTGACTAAGGTGCTGTTTTACACCTGGTCAACTTTGTGGTTCAAGTCCTGGATCCAGTGGCTTGAAAAACACTCCAGGTTCATAGGTTCATGTGTGTGCATACCCAAAATCCCAAGAATAAAATAGAAGAGTGGGGACTGCAGCGATGCAGCGAGTCCATCCTCCCTGGGGCATGGGGGAGGGAGAGGGCATGATTTCTCACTTTCTCTTTCTCTCTCTCTCTCTCTCTCTCTGTCTGTTAAACTCATGTTTTTTGTCCAACAGCAAAAAAACATGAAAAAAAAAAGTAGAATTCCTCTTCTTTGTTCAAAACTTAATTGCACTTCTGATTGTTTTCTCCTTGTAACAGAAAAATCTTTATAGTTTATGAGACTAAATTTAAAATATTCTCTATGTTCTCTTTCTTAACAAACTACCTGGAAGTCTTACATCAGTGGGTTGTCGGAAAAGTCATGCCCAGTGTGTTTTTCAAGTCACAGGGTCTGGGACTCAAACCATGCAGTAGGCCATATGGGAGTCCAGTACCCCAAACATCATGCCACCTGCTGGTCCAGCATAGAGGAATTTAAAGGTGGTGAAACTATTTTACATGATACTATTAGGTTGTTGGGAAAGTCATGATGTATTTTTCTGGTTTTCTATGCAAAAATGCATCATGACTTTCCAGATCACCTAATATAATGGTGGAGACAAGTCATTATACATCTGTCAAAACCCAGTAAAGCAGATATCTAAAACTATATAAAATATATTTCATTTCCTACCTTCATCATGACTACTTTGGTCCTGCCAGAGTATGGACTCAGATGCAGGGACGTCTCGGTCTTTTGTGCGTACCCAAGACACGTGCCCAGGTGGTGTCTCTGATGTCCAATCGCACATGTCATTTTCAAATCCACAGGCCCGACACACTGAAGAGGGAAGAACCAAACCCTGTTAGACCAGTGTAGTCTCCTACAGTGAGTGTTCAACCGGAGCTGTATGCTGTCATCAGTGAAGAGGCTTGCACACACACACACACACACACACATAAATTCATAACTGAATTTTTTTAAGAGAGCTTTTTGCTATAGGGTGTGTGCACTCGCCAGAGAGACAGAGAAACAGAGAAACAGGAAGCGAGAAATCACCCCCCAGGAGGATGGCCACACCGCAACCCCTTCTTCTCCATTCTCCTCTCGGGATCTTGGACACACACACACATATGCCCCCAGCATGAGTTTAAGCCACTGGGTCCTGGACTCAAACCATAGTCGACTATGTGACAGTCCAGTGATGTAATCATTACACCATCTTCTGGTCCCTATCTGAAAATTTTGATTCAACAAACTTCAGTGGGCACTAGCAACTTTGTTTTAATAAAGCTCTCCAGTTGATCCAGACATTCATCCTCCCATACGAAGACCATTGCTATGAAAAGAGTTTCCTAGTTTTTCTTGTATTATTGCTTCAGTTGAAAATATTTAATGCATTATATTTGACCTTACCTACTTATGTAATTATATTAAATCTATTTACTATCCAAATCACATTGTCATTTTAAAACAGTAATACTGTGTATAATTCCAAGGTGGCTATTAACAATATTATTTTAGAGAACAACCTCAGTTTAAATTGGCATATTTAGTATCTTTCACTCATTTATTTATGTATTTATTTGTTTGTTTGTTTGTTTGTTTTAAGCTTTGGTTATAGAGTATGTGTGCTTGCTGAAGAGAGAGAAAGACAGTGGGATAGTGAGAGAAAATGTGAGAAATCACCCCTTGGGGATTGGCCATGCCACAATCTCTTCTCCATTCTCCTGTTGGGATTTTGGGGACACATGCACAAATGCCCAGCATATTTTCAAGCCTCTAGGTCAGGGACTCGAACTGCAGTTGACTACGTAGAAGTCCACTATGTCACTTGCTGGCCCCAGTATTTTTCACTTTTTAATTAAACTACAGACTTCCAGTAACACTCCAACTAAAACTAGGACAATAATATCCACAAAGGTTGGCACATGGCTTTCCTAAATGATGTCTGAGGATTATAAAGTGCCCACACACCAACAAGGTAAGCGTCTCAATTTAACACTTACGTTTCAGACCTTCCTCTGCAGAATCAACTCTGCAGAGATCTACATCTGGATGGCATAGTTCCGGAGTGGTGCTGGATTCTTCTTGACACGGTAACATATTATCTGTTCAATTTAAAGATTGGCAAGAAGTGAGATATGGGTGCAACTAGAAAGACTCATATACTTTTAAATTGTTAACAATTGTTTTATAAGTATTGTCCTCCCAACTCTTCTCTATGGCAGGATTACTCCTAAACTATTACACACACTCATTCACACACAGAAAGACAGAGAGATGAAAACCACCACGCCAGTGCTTCTGTCCTTTAATTAGATCTCTGTGATGACAGGCAAGCCTCAAAATCAAACCTTCCTTGTTTCCAACTGAAGTAAGTAAGCTGCCCTAATCCTGAAACTAAGAGCCTATTATTAGGTGGGCAATTGTATATGTGTGCAATATAACATACGGGGTTTCCTTTAACTGGATGCTACAACCTTCCTAGAATAGAGAAGTACTTTCAAATTGTGCCTGATATTTTGTTGTTCCCCCTGCCCAACCCTGTCACAGAACTTGAAGGTAGATGAAGTCTTCTTCCTGCCCTCATTGCCATTTCCAGACAGTCCTCACTTTCACCTTTCTAATGCTTGAGCTTTGACTCTCTTTGCAAAAATTGAGAGGCTCATGGTGCCAGATGTTAGGGCACTGCCCTTCAGTTCCTGAAGATGTTAGCTCTTGACTATCATTCATTTTTTTTTTAACAGACATTTTTGCTATAGGGCACATACACTCGCAGGAAAGAAAGAGAGACAGAAAGCAAATCACCCTCCAGCCAGGATGGCCACACTGCAATCCCTTGTCTTCCATTCTTCTCTCAGGATTTTGGGCATGCCTGCATACACTCCTGGCATGAATTTTAAGCTGCCAGGTCTGGGATCTGAATCACAGTCAACTATGTGGGAGTCCAGTGACGTAATTATTATGCCACCTGCCAGTCCCTTGACTGTCATTCTTTGTCATTTCAATATTTACTTTCACCTTGCTTCTCAGTTGCTTGATTTTTTTCTTATTGATGATCTTGAAAGAAACTGAAAAATGAAAAACAATCCCTAACTTTATTCCTCTAACCAAGTGCTATCATTACTCATGATCACATTTCCTTATCTTCATTTCAAGTAACCCACTCTTTACCCATCACCCCTATGGTTCCAACTCCCTCCCTTTAGTAACTAGCAATATCTTTTTTTTTTGTTTTTTTTTTTTGAGAGGCTTTTGCTATATGGCACATGCGCTCGCCAGAAAGACAGAGAGAGACAGAGAGACAGAAAGAGAGAAATCACCCCCTGGGGGGGATGACCATGCCACAGTCCCTTCTCCTCCATTCTCCTCTTATGATCTTGGGCACGCATGTACACACACCTGGCGTGAGTTTAAGCCATCGGGTCTGAGACTCAAACTGCAGTCGACTACGTAGGAATCCAGCAACATAGCCATTATGCTAACTGCTGGTCCCAGTAACTAGCAATATCTTAAGTGTACTAGGCTCTACAAGCCATGGTCTTAAAATCTTTTCAATTCCTTTTATCCTCCATCACCTCCTGATTTCTTTTCTTATAGATGTTAGTGAAGTCACTCCCTGACCCTTCTCATGCTTCCCCAAACCCTTCTTGCAAAAAAAAAAAAAAAAAGAAAGAAAGAAAAAGAGAGAGAGGAGAGGAAAGAGAAAAAAAAGAAAAGAAAACCAAAACCTGGTAAATACAACCATTCTCCTTCTCCACTCTGTGTCTGTGCAGCTGAATTTGAGTAGAAAATGGCACACAAGCACAGGACCGAAGCACTTCGTTCTCCAGACTATTCATTTCACTGCATCATGGCAACCTAAATTCTTTCCTTTTCCTCCATTTCTTGAGTCCCCACTGCCCACTGGTTTAGTGCCTGTGGGTGGAATATCCCTATTCCTCTCTGGCCATTCCTTTTGTTCATATAGAAATTGCCTTTCTTCTTCACCATTTAAGAAATCATTTTAGCAATGTCCGCCTCTCTTGTTGACAACAGTATGTTTTCTTTCTTGTAGCACCAAATGGTCAAAATTTCATTTATCTTAGGAAAACCTTCCGAACCAACAACCTTCTCCAACTACTTCTCAAAGAGCTGCTCCTTCTCACTGATCCCAACACCCATTCTTCTCCCGACTTCTCTCTTGAACCTATTCCAATGAGTTTTTTAAATAGGAGTTAAATTCACATTACATAAAACTCATCATTTTAATCATTTAAAATTATATAATTCAATGACTTTTAGTGCGTTCATATTGTACAGTCATCCCCATGATCTAATGACAGAACATTTTCATCACCATGAAATAAAATCTCATGCCTATACGTAATCAATCTCCATTGTCTCCTCTCACCCACTCCTATGTGCCCACTCTGGACATTTTATGTAAATAGATTATGTAACATGTAGCTTTTGGGGTCTAGCTTCTGTTACTTAGCATTATATTGGGTAGAGCTGATCACTCCCTCCTTTTTGAAATATTTTCTTTGCCTGGCTCCAGCACATAATGTTCTCTGGGTTTTCCTGTGACATCGATGCTTCTTCTCAGTCTCCCCTGCTGGTTTTCCTTCAGCTTCTCAACGTTGGATTGCCCAGACCTTGGTCCTCGAAATCTCTTCTTTACACTCTTACAGACTCGTTAATATTACCTAACTGCATGCTTTTAAAACCACTTGTAAATGCTAATGACTCATAAAATTTTATCTAAGGCCCAGAACTTCTGCTAGACCCCAATTCAGACATCCTGTTGTTGAATTGGCCTCTTCACTTGGATCACTAATGATCATCTCAATAGAAACAGGTCTAATTCTAAACTTCTGAGTTTTCTCCTCCCAGTCTTTTCTATCTCAGATAATAATAGCCCTATCTTTCTAGTTCAGGCAAGAAATGTGGAGTTATGCATCACTTCTCTCCCTCTCTCCCTCCTACCAAGGATGCCATCCATCAGCCCAAAGCAAATCTCTGTTTTAGTGATAAAACACACCCAGAATCTGCCTCTAACCAACTCCAGGACTGCCACCAACTCTGATTAGAGAACATCATTTCTTTCTGGATTATACCGGGTCATTGGAAAAGTCATGACACATTTTTGCTTAGAAAAACATGGAAAAATACATCATGACTTTTCCAATGACCCAAGTAATGCTTCTGAATTTGCCTCCTGTTGCAGCTCTTGCCCCATCGTAAACTGACCTCAGGGCCTGTGTATCTACGATTCCTTTCCTTAGGCACATGGCTTGTTCCTCTTACTCCTAGGCCTTGTTTGCTCAGATAAAATTTTTAATGTGACCATGATGATGACTTCATACTTTACCATCTCATCCTAACCTCTGGCACTTCTTGGCCTAGTTCTATGTTTCCTTGTTCTCCACAGCAAATATCACCACTTGACATAAAATATATTTCTTCCTATATGCTTGTCTTTTTCTCCCCCCCTTGACTGAAATTGAGCTTCATGAACACAAGGATTATGATTTGTTTTTTTTTTCACTGCTGTTTCATCACAATCTAGAAAAATTCTTGGCATAACATAGATGCTCAATATTTATCTATCTAGTGAATAAATCAATCAATAGCCTGAAAGCAATTTGACAACTAAAAAAAATGTACTCTAAATCTTTCACATTATTACTTATAATAAAACTGAAGCAATTGGTTGTGAAAATGATTTACAAGCCCACAGCAATAGTGTACACTGGTATGATGCTGCTGTTCTACAAACTGAGGCTATCTGAAGGTCTGGGTTCAATTCTTGGCCCACACTAAAAGCCAAACATGGTGGCATGCTCTTGTAGTCTAGTTGTTCAGAGGACTGAGGCTGGAGAATCACGACAGTGTGAAACCCTGCTTTTCAGATATTTATTTGTTTATTGACAGGGAACATGTGTGCTCCCCATAGGGAGATGGAGAGAGAGAGAGAGAGAGAGAGAGAGAGAGAGAGAGAGGAGAGAAGAAATAGAAAAAAAAAAAAAAAAAAAAACCTCCAATGGGGCATTGTCATACCACAATCTCCCTTCTTCCATTGCCTTTTTTAGGATTTGGAGCAAACATGTTCATGTACTCAATGTTTTTTCAAGTCATTGAACCTGGGACTTGAACCATGGGTCACCATGTAAGATCAGGGCTTAACAAATGCTCTACAGGGCTGGTCCTAGACCCTATCTTGAAAGAAAGGGAAAAAGGGGGAGGGAGGTAGAGAGGGAGGAAGGAAGGAAGGAAGGAAGGAAAATAATTTATGAACATATTCATAATATGTTTTCTCATTATGGGACTTTACAAATGATTAATATGCAAGTGCTCTTGAATGTAAGAATCACTGAAAATAAAGCCACATACGCAATTGAGGAAATGTTGACAATGAACGAAGTTAATATTGTACAATAACAATAACCATGAAACAATTAAAAACTTTAATTTTTGTAGATTTATATATAATAGCTTCAAATCTGCTCCCTAGTGCTACATAATTAAATATTGCTCATAGTTCAAGTAAATGTTGTGTATTATCACTAATTCATTATTATTAACACAAGACAAAAAACATAAGTACTACAACAAAAATAAGAAAATAGTCAAATACAAACCGCATGCAATTAAAAATACAACTATGTCAATTGGATTAAATTTATTTTGCCAGTGTCAGTCATTTTTACAAACTTCAGCCACCAAACTGGAATTTACAATCATAAAACCGGTGAAAATGTGGGTCAATGTTTTGGTGTAGTCAGTATAAATTGTTAATCAATAAATCACAGAACGCTTTTTTTTTTTTTAAACTACATTCAATCCTAGAGCTCAAAGCTATTTAAAGATGTTATTTATTTACCTTCACATTAATTCTCCCCTTTCTTCTCCTCCTCCTCCCCCTCATCTTTACATTGCCATAGCACCACCATCTGGCTGCAGAAAATTATTTGGGGGGTTAAAAATCCTCGGTCAATGACACATGATCAGCAGGATGAAGCTTTGCCCATTTCTAAGGTCTCTGTACCAATGAAGCCACATGTGTGAAGGCTGCCATCCTTCAAATCTTATCTAGTACAAACAGGTTGTGTGAAATTGACCAGAGTCAGATGGTAGAGGCTAAAGTCCACATCTCAAGGCCATTTCAGTAAAAGTTATAATAATTAACATTCACTTTTTACTCCAGAGTTTTCAGACAATTTCTTTCTCAATTTCAAGTTAGTAAGGTCTGCCGATAAGTAGTTATGGGATCTTGAAGGCTTACTGCAGGTTAACTAAGGTTAAAAAAAAGTAACTAGGTCCCTGGTTATTTAACTGGATAATGTATCCACATCATTCAGATATTAATTAAGGGATGAGTTGAATATCATATTTGTTGGCTTTACAAATGAGAATAAAGCAAAGTCCTGGAAGCCCAAACTAAAAATATTCACAAATATTCATAATATTCTGATTATGAGCTACAGCATGCAATCATTATAAAAAAATTATAATCAGCAATTTCTTCAAGAATTGGTGTTAGTCAAGAATCAGTGATTAAACACATTCTCATTTAATCACCATTACAAGGTTTTTTTTTTTTTTTTTTTTTATACTTGCTACTTCAGTAAAGTTTAAAGCAATCTTCCTTTCAAAAAATGTACAATGAATTTCATATCTTATCAAGGGCAAAGGTTAGAATGGTATTGTTTAAAGGTATGGAAATAGTTTAGAACATTTCTCTATATTATAAAAAGGATATAATCTTATTGCCCAATTTGTAAAGTATTAAAAAACCATGAAAATACCTATAAGTAAGCACTTTAATAAAATTGCTTATGCTTTATATTAAAAAGAAATGCATATATAAGGGTTTTATTTTTACAGATAACAGTACAACTAATAAGTTATGTTATAAACTTCTTATTATCAGAATTTTTTAACATTAAAAAGTGATTTTTCCTCTTAAACTATGCTCTATAATTTATATAGAGAAAGATTCATATTTTTTTTTTTTTTGGAGAGGTTTTTGCTATAGGGCACGTGTACTCACCAGACAGACAAGAGAGAGACAGAGAGATAGAAAGCAAGAAATCACCCCCCAGAGGGGATGGCCACGCCGCAATCCCTTCTCCTCCATTCTCCTCTCGGGATCTTGGGCATGCACGCACACATGCCCGGCGTGAGTTTAAGCCACCAGGTCCAGGACGCAAACCGCAGTTGACTACGTGGGAGTCCAGCGACATAGCCATTGTGCTAACTGCTGGTCCCAAAGATTTGTATTTTCTAGTATTTACTTGTGCCACTTTTGACAAAGCATGGAAACATGATCTTCCACTCTATCAACACTCCACTTATTTAGGTCTTCTTAATGTCTTTTATCAGTCTTTTATAGTTTTCAAAAGAGATATCTAGCATAAATTTTGATAGATTTATATGTAAGAACATACTTTTCTTGTATTACAAGTTATGTCATATTTAAAAAGATTTATTTATTTTATTTTATTCATTTATTCGTTTATTTTAATTTGACCAGAGAAAGAGGGAAAGTGAGAAAGCAAGCTAACAAGCCTGGGACTCAAACTATGGTCAGCTATGTGAGAGTGTCCAGCACCTTAACCACCACACCACTTGCTGGACCCATTATGTCATTTTCTAATCTTGATTTCCAATTGCTCATTGTCACTAGATAGAAATAGAATTGATCTTATACTGACCTTGTATTCTCCTACCATGATATACTTGTTTAATAATTAATTTATAAAATTTAGGAAATATTATGCATAATTATGTTATCTGAAAACTGGCAAATTTATTTCTTCTCCTCCAATTATATGCCTTTACTTATGCATCTTGGCAAACATTCAGTTTTTTCATCATTAATATTTTTTAGTTGTGTTTTTTAAAAAATTATATCTTTTAATTTTATTGTTATTATTGAATTTGTCCAGCGAGAGACAGCAAGAGAGAGTAAGTGAGAAAGCAAGCAACCAGGTTCAGGACTTGAACCACAGTCAGCCATGTGTGAGTCCAGTGCCCTAACCACCATACCACCTCCCAGCCCCAGTTGAGTGAGTTTTGTATATGTACTTTATCAGGTTAAAGAAGTTTATATTTTGTTAAGGTTTTTAAGCATGCATGTATGTTAAATTGTGTCAAATGTTTCTTGTGTCTTTATTGAGATTATGTACTCTTTTCTATTTGTTTTTTTTTCCATGGCAGAGAGACAATGATAGAGAGCCAGAAGGACAGCACCCAGTAGGGTCTTCACACTCTGATCTATTCCTAGTTTCAGTCAGCCCTAACTAGGGGGACACATGTGCCCAGCATGTACCAGGAGGCCTGGAGATGTGAACTCGGGACCTTCTTATGTGGGTCCAGCATTGAAGAACAGTGTATTACCACTGTGGCACCATCTGGCCCCATAATTTTCTTTAGTCTGTAACATGGTAAATTACATTGATTTCTTTTCAGATATTAAACCAGCCTTGCATTCTCTGGATGGCTGTGCCTTACCATCTTTTTTACATATTATTGAATTATATTTGCTAACATTTTATTGAAGATTTTTGTGTTTGTTCGGAATGAGGTCTATAGTTTTCTTTTCATATATATTATATATAATATTATTTTACTAAGCATAGAACGAGTAAGAGTGCACATGAGAGAGAGAAGCATCCTTGACAGGGTCCCCTCATGTTGTATCTGCTTGCCTGAACCCTCTAGCTCATTAGGACCTTGGACATGCATGTACCCCACATGTCTTCAAGCTGATCCAGGAATCAGAATCTGTAGTCAGCCATGTGGCTTCCAGCACTGCAGTTTAGTTTGCTCCTGAGTGTGCCACCCGGGTTGGCCTCTTTTCCTATACTTTTCTCTGTGTTTGGTTGTTAAGGCTGCCCTTGTAGAATATGATGACAAATGTTTTTTCACTTCCATTTTTCTTGATAGAATGTATAAATTTGATATGATTTGTCAGTAAAGTCATATGGTCCTGTAGGGATTTCAAAAAGTTCATGGAATAATGTAATTAAAATATTCATTTTTTTTTTTTTGGAGAGATTTTTGCTATAGGGCACATGCGCTCGCCAGACAGACAGAGAGAGACAGAGAGATAGAAAGCAAGAAATCACCCCCCCAGGGGGGATGGCCACGCCGCAATCCCTTCTCCTCCATTCTCCTCTCGGGATCTTGGGCATGCATGCACACGCGCCCGGCGTGAGTTTTAAGCCACCGGGTCCGGGACACGAACCGCGGTCGACTACATGGGAGTCCAGTGACATAGCCATTACGCTAACTGCTGGTCCCAATATTCATTTATTTTGATGCAAAAAAATCATGTATAGTTTTCTAATTATCTGCATTTCCATGAACTTTTTCGAAGATCCCTTGTAAAGTGTTCCTGTGTATTACTATTCATTTTCCTTGGTCTTAGGTACTTTTTTTCCCCTTTTTTTTAGTTTTTTGCCATAGAGTACATGTACTCACTGGAGAGAGACACAGAGAGAGAGAGAAAGTGAGAAATCACCTTCCCCAGGGGAAGTGGGGAGGGGATGGGGATGGCCAAGCCACGATCCCTTCTCCATTCTCCTCTTGAGATTTTGGGCATGCATGTACACATGCCAGCATGATTTTTCAAGCTGCAGGGTCCAGGACTTGAACAATGGTCAGCCATGTGGAGTCCAATACTTTAACCCTACATTATCTGCTGGGCCCATGAAACACATTTAGGTATTAATATCGGCACTCCACCTTCTTTTGGTTAGTGCTGTATGGTATATCTTCTCATTCCTCTACTTTTGATCTTTGTTATTATATTTTAAAACAGTTTTTAAAATATAGTCAGCATATATTTTGTTCTTATTATTTTAATCTAATTTTACAACTTTGACTTTTTTTTAATTATTTTTTTCTATGAGTGACAAAACTAAACATTGAGAGACAGCACCCTGACGGTCTTGATGGTGTAATCTCTCTCCAGCCTTAGCCAGTCCTAGATCATGGGCACATGTGTGCTTGGCATACTCTCCAGACACAAACCCAAAACCTCTGTCTGAATCAGCCTTGTAGAGCCCCATGGCACTTTATTACTGTGCCTCCATCGGCCCCTAGCAACCTCTGGCTTGTACCAAGCAAGCTTAGACCATTTACATTTAATGTAAGTATTGCATGATTACTCTTGGCAATTGTATGTTCAGTTTGTCTCTTGCTTTTGTTATTCTTTTTACTTTACCCTTCCCCTCCCACCATTTCTGCCTTTGACTCTTAGTAAATTATTTCAATACGGGAGTATTTTGGTATGTTCAGTTTTCATGTGTCTATATTTTTACTTATATTTATTTAGTGTTTGCTTCAGTGATAATAACATGAACATCTAAGTTTAATATTATACTTAAAGTTTGTTAGCATCCTAGATAAAATGTAGAAGTCTTATAAAAACAGAATTATTACATGCCTTACTTCATGCTATAGTTATATGTGTTACATCCACATACCCTGCACACACCACACGGATGTTAAAATTTTTGCTTGCAACATTCATATGTGTTTGCATGTGTGTATACTCTCTATATATAATTAAATATATATAAAAATAATTAGTGGAAAAATAATTCCATTATATTTATCCATCCATACATTTATGGCTTCAGCCGTTCTTCCTTCATTCTTGAAGTTATAAGTTTCTACCCAGTGCTTTTCGTTTATTTGTTTGTTTTTCTTTTCTGTTCTGAAAAATGTCCCTTTGAATTTCTTTTATAGCAGGCTTTCTGGTAATTAATTCTACTAGTTTTCCTTTCTCTGAGAATATCTTCATTTTGCTTTTATTCCTGAAGGATGTTTTCACTGGATGTAGAAATCCTGTCTGGGCGAGGCCAGTGTTGGCATGGTAGTTAAGGCACTATACTCCAACATGACAGACAGTGGCTTGAGTCCTAGACATGGCAACTTGAAAACCATACCGGGTATGTGTACATGCATGCCAACAATCCTGAGAGGAGAAGGGACTGAGGCATGGCCACCCCCCTGGGGTGTGTGTGATTTCTCACTTTCTCTCTCTTTGGCTGGCTCTCTTTCTCTGGTGAGCACATGTACCCTATGGTGAAAAAAAATCTTAAAAAAAAAAAAAAAGAAATCTAGTCTGCGCTATTAACTTTAGCATTTAAAGATGCTTCACTATGTTGTGGCCTCCTTCATGATGGGGACCCTACAATCTACGTACTCTGTAGAATTTACCATCTCTAAAAAATAGAGACCACAGTAGCTACAAAGAAGGCACACCTTACACAATTACTTCAGGAAAGACACTGTGCTCCTTTGTTAAAGCTTTTATAACAAACCACCACAAACTGGGTGGCTTAAACTTTAAACATTTATCTTGTCACAATTCTGGAGCCTCAAAGTCCAAAATCAAAAATGTTGACATGGTTTATTTCATTCTGTGTTCTCTATTCTTGGTTTTTCGCCCTGTCTACACCTAGTCTTTACTCTGTGTCTGTCTTTGATTATTTTCATTGTATAAGGATTTCAGTCATATTGGATCAGCTCACCTATGACTTATCCCCCCGACCATTGTAACTTGTTAGATGCTCCAACTCCAATACAGTCACACTGTAAGGCACTGCGGGTTAGAACGTCCACATATGAATTCAGAGGCACACAATTCAATCAATAACAGTAAACAAACAGCCACAGTAACAAACAGCAAGGATAGTGTCTTGCGCTTATACAACATGCGTTATTTATCTTTAGTCACTTTAAAGATTTTTTTTCTTTACTTTTTTGATTGTCAGACTCAACCATTATGAAGTATTTCAGTTTTCATGGTTGAGGTTTGCTGAGATACTCTTAGAATCATGGTAGCCAAGAAAGCCAGAAGCCCTGCAGGCTAGAGGCCTGTCTATCTGACCTGCTCAGAGCTCACTCATTGCAAAGGGCCTTTTCCAGGGAAGATGAAGAAACTAATGAGCTGCAATTATTTCACATCATAGCTACCTGAAACAGCTCTGGCAATTAAGAGGTAAACCAAAAAACTTAAGGTGAAAAGGCATGGACTGAGAGGTCCAAAGGGAGCTCTGAAAAGCTCTGATGGTCTTGGATTTCTAGAAAGCAAAGAGAAAACTCCAGCCTGTGGGGCCAGCAGGTGGCATGGAGGTTGAAGTGGTGGACTCCCATATAGTCGACCAAGGTTCAAATCCTGGACCTGGTGACTTGCTTTCTCACTTTCTCTCTTTCTCTGTGTCTCTCTCTGGCCAAATTGAAAAATGGTAATAATGAATAAAATAAAAATAAATAATTCTGAAAGAAAGAAAGAAAGCTCCAGGCTGTGCACATGCCCAGGAAGGCTAGAGAAGGAAGGCTCAAGAAGACTAATCTCTCACCTCTGGTGACCTTGAAACTCTGCACAAGCAGGAATGAAAAACTAAAAGAGAGTAGAAAAAGAACTCCCCGACATGGTGTTTATTGATGGTGCACCCCAATATACAGTTGCTCCCTCACCACTGCATAGTTAATCAATTACTTTCATTCCCATAAGTTCTAATGCTATCACTTTTTTTTTTTTTTTTTAATTTGACCTAGGCTGAAGAAAGAGAAAGCAACCACCCCGCCGTGGTGGATGGTCACGTTGCAATCCTTACTCCTCCATCTCTCATTTCTCTCTCCTTTTGGGATGCTGGGTACACATACACATCTTCACAATGTGTTTTTCAAGCCACTAGTCCAAGATGTGAATCACACGGTCAGTCATGTGGGATCCAGCCTTTTCAACTGCCATGGCCTGGATGCCAGTATTACCATTTAAAAATATGTTTTATTATTATTTAGATATGGTAAAGCCAACAGATTGGAAACAACTGGCATTGGAAAGATCATTTGTCATACTCATGGACCCCAGGAGAAGGGGACATGCAGGATAGCAGCAGGGTAAAGAGGCCAAGAGAGGGAAAAAAATGTGAGAAGAAGCCATTACTGTGACTCCTGCGGGAAGAAATGGGTGAGGCAGGGAAAGAAGGTTTAGGATTGGCTGATCTGAATAATTTCAGCAAACTCTGGGGCACAGTAGCTCTCCCTAACTGCCTGGAACCTGGCTGTTATGGGTTAAATCGCATCTCCTTCACCCCTACTTCATGTTGATGTCCAAACTCCCAGTATCTGGGAATGTGACTAGACTTGGATATAGGGCCTTTAAAGGAGTAATTAAGGTAAAACAAGGTCATTAGGGTGGGTCCTAATCCAATGCAGCTGGTGTCTTGAGAAGAGAGGTGTTTAGATCATAGACATTAAAAAGGGAAGACCATGTGACGATGTAGAGATAAGACAGCCATTTACAAACCAAGAAGAGAAGACACAGAATAAAATCAAGTCTGCTGATACCTTGACCTTGGACTTCTGGCCTCCAGAATCATTGGAAAACAAACTTCCGTTGTTTGAGACATCCTTCTATAATACTTTGTAATGTCAACCCTAACAAGCTAGTACAGAGGCCCTGGAGTGATTAGGGCAGGTGTTCAGTGGCCCAGTGTGAGAAAGCCCAGTAGAGAGGGCGGTTGGGGACATTGACTCTGGATTTGTGGGTTTGGATTAAAAAGGTACATTTGGTAAGGGAAAAGGGTCAGCTATTACTTGGACTATCACTTGATAGCTATTACTTGAGTTATCTTGGAATTGGTTCACTCTGAGAAAGAGTCCCTCCAGGGTCAGCAATGCCCCACATGTCAGAGTATTAAAATACAGGGAAAGAAGAGAGTGAAGGCAATTGCTCCCTAATCTAGATGAATGAACAAATTTTTTTATGGCACATTGGCTTAAAAACGGGGGAAATATTCTTCCCAGGAAACCTAAATATCATCAACAGAACACTTTCTATAAACCAAAGTGACCTACCAAAAGACAGATATATTCTGGAATACTTTACTCATTTCCAAGTATTATTCTTCTACTATGACATACGAAAGCACCTATATTTCTACTGAAATATAGCAAATGCCAAGTCCAGATTAATTCTGCTCATATAGTCACATTATATAGTTGGGGACATAACTTCATTTTTCATACTAAAACTAAAACCTAGAAATAACATAATATTCTTAGCATAAATGTAATTGCTGCCAAAAAAACATATCCCTGTGGTATTTTATTTAAATCTGCTTTTTAATGGAATGGAGCACATATAACTCAGAGGGAAGAAGAATTCATCGCAAATCTCAAATACTTGACATTTAAATAATTGCACCTTTGTTGCTCACTTATTCAATATATATTTATTACGTGCTTGTTCTGAGCTAGGGATCCACATTTGAATAAGAGATTGTAAGAACTGCGCCTCAAGAAACTCAGCAGTTAGTTGCAGAGATAAAGCAATACGTGGGTGTGCGTGCACACGTGTGCGTGTGCATGTGTGTGTGTAGGAGAGAGTAGTCTGGGAGCATCGTCTATAAATGAAGGCGTCCCAAAAAAGGGACCTCACCTAGGCATGGAAGCATAAGCAGTAGGGGGACATACCAAAAAGAAAGGAGGGGGTTGGGGAAGAAAAGGGAAAGGATATGGGGAGTTGGAATGGGAAGTGAAAGAGGAGAAGGATGAAAAAAAAAAGTCATGGAATGAGACTTTTACCTAGAGGAAGCAAGGTTTGAAAAGACACCCAAGAATGAGACCACCCTGAGTCGCTAAACTTACAAGTAATTTATTTTGGCTAGGGTATGGGATACTTGGGGAAATTGGGAAAAAAAGAATTTGGACCAGCAGACAAGAGCAAGATTGTGACGTACTTAGTCATGGTAAGAAATCTAAATTCCATCTCAAAGGCCTAAGAGTTATTGATGGATTTAAACAAAATAAATACCTGGCTGTATGTGTATGCTAGAAAGTATTGGGTCATGAGAAAAGTCGTGACATAGTTTTCTACATTTTTCTACGCAAAAATGCATCATGGCTTTTCCAACGATTCAATAAAATCTGGTGGCAGTAGGTAAGAGAATAGAATAGATTCAAATAGGAGGCAAAATGAACAAAACAAAAATCTGAGAGAAAAAAATAAAGGTTTGAACAAACTGAGTTGGATAAACAACAGCAATAACTACAAGGAGAAAAATTTTAGAACTATGAGGTAGGGTACACCCTCAATATTTTTTAACCAAATTGGTATAAGTGTGAGAAAAGAGAAGAATGTGAAATGAATCCTGGGCTGGAGTGAGACCAAATAGTTGCCCAAAACTAAAATGCAGAGCGTAGAAAGAGAAAAAAATTTGGAAAGAAAATTGAAACTTACTTTAAAAAAAATTTGTAATTTTTGCTATAGGGTGCAGGCACTCATGAGAGTGAAAGAGAGAGAGAGAGAGAGAGAGAGAGAGAGAGAGAGAGAGAGAGGACTCTCCCATCTCCCACCAGGGATAGTCATCCTGCAATCCCTTCTCTATTCTCCTCTCGGGATTTTTAGGCAGGTATGCATGCACATGCATCTGGCATGTTTCTCTAGCCTCTACGCCTGGGATGGAACTATGCCTTTGACCATCTGGGATCTAGCGGCCTTAATCAGCATGACACTGGCTGGCGCAGGAATTTACTTACATCCATGTTGTTTTAGACTATTTCTATCAAATGTATTTTTCACTCAACCCCTAAACTTATTTTCCTTGCCTAACTCTATCCCAGAGGCTAAAATGAATTATTGAATTTGATTAAGATTCCTGGGTACCAGCAGTTAACGTAATGGCTATGTCGCTGGACTCCCACGTAGTCGACCGCGGTTTGCGTCCTGGACCTGGTGGCTTAGAACTCATGCCGGGTGCATGTCCATATGTGCCCAAGATCCCGAGAGGAGAATGGAGGAGAAGGGATTGCGGCGTGACCATCCCTCTGGGGGGTGATTTCTTGCTTTCTGTCTCTAATGTCTCTCTCTGTCTGTCTGGCGAGCGCACGTGCCCTATAGTGAAAATCTCTCCAAAAAAAAGATTCCTCACAACTAAGTTTTATCCACGTAACAACTTCCTAGATAATTACATCTCCCCAAACAATGCACTGTACTATTTCTTCCTTCTTCTGGTCTTAAATTTGAGCTGTACAGAGCTGAAACAGTAACCTCGTGGTCATAAGGTGACAAACAAAGCAAATACAAAAGAATCCCTTGTCCTTGACTTCCCAGTGTTGGAGTTGCAGAGACCTTGCCATAACTGCCTTGCTCCTCTATGTTCTTAAGTCGTTTGAGCAAACTTATCTGTTTTCTTGTACACAAATGAATTTCTAACCCTAGTGTCCACTGAAATAGGATTTTCTAATGGAAATGTCCAGAAAATGTTGGTTTGATTCTACCTGTCTGTCTCAAACGTCTCTTCAACCCTACCCTAAGTACCACCACCAGGACCATGTGAGACTGAAACAACTGATTCTAGTCAGTGGAGACTCTGCCCCAAGTCTAGCAGTCAACATGAGACCAGGTCTTGTGCTTCTCCATGCTGGTCCTTAAACCTGGGCTCAACTGGCTTCACAAAGTGTCCTTCGGGCCTTATTTAAAATGCAGGGCCCAACCCCAGTAATTCCCATTTACCAGGTCTAGATTAAAGCCCAGAAATAATTGTTCACTCACGTGCTTCTGACAATTAAGTAGGTTTAGGCTGTTACAACAGTCCCTGAACTTGACTAGAGAGTCTCATTTGGAAATTTAAAGCTACTTAATTTTACCATCTCTCATATTCCTGCCATTCACAAAGCACAATCTCATCTAAGAGCCCATCTTATTCCATAATGTCTTATGTTATTTCTCCATTATTCATCTCCATACTACTCTGTTTTCCTTTCAAAAGTTTAAATATACCCTTGGGGACCAGCAGGTGGTGTGGTGGTTAAGGCGCTGGATGCTCCTACATGGTCGACCACAGTTTGAGTCCCGGACCTGGTGGCTTGCTTTCTCACTTTTTCTCTCTCTCTCTCTGTATCTCTCTCTGGTCAAATTAAAATAAATAAATGAATAAATAAACAGAATTTATAAATAAAAAAAATAAATAATAGTAAATATACGCGCAACTTTATTAAACAAAAACAAAAACAAAAACAATCCTCCTGTATCCTCACTCTTTTTTTTTTTTTTTTTGAGAGGTTTTTTGCTATAGGGCGCGTGCGCTCGCCAGACAGACAGAGAGAGACAGAGAGACAGAAAGCGAGAAATTACCCCCCAGGGGGGATGGTCACGCCGCAATCCCTTCTCCTCCATTCTCCTCTCGGGATCTTGGGCACGCACGCACACGCGCCCGGCGTGAGTTGTAAGCCACCGGGTCCGAGACGCGAACCGCGGTCGACTACGTGGGAGTCCAGCGACATAGCCATTACGCTAACTGCTGGTTCCCTATCCTCACTCTTAAAGAACATCCCAGGTAAACTTTTCTTGATTTTTGGCTTTCTCCTTTAGAAGACCACTTTCTATGTAGTATTCCAGAGAGAAAACATCCTTTTTCAATACCCCATGAAACACGATGCCTAAAATTAATTTTGCCATTCCTCTAAAACCCTGCCCAATTGTTGCACTGACATAATTATTTATCCTTCCATGTGTAAAAACATCTTGTTTTTGGCTTCTAGCTTATTGCCCTCAGTGATGCATGAGGTGTGCTTTCCATATTTATTAAAGATTTCAGTCTTGGATTTCAGACTTCTCTAGCCACAAATCTTGCCTTGTTATATAAACTTAATATCAAAGTGAAAGGCCTAACCAATTAATTAGTCTTAAAAGTCATTGAGGCCTCATCCTGAATATACTGCATTTTCACCTCAAACACCTGGCTATAATGATATCTAGAAGTAATGTCTTAAGAATTGCAGGCTCTGATATTTCTTAAATGTATTTATTTTTTCAGAGACAGCAAGAGAGAAGTTCCCCTTGAGGGTCTTTATTCTGTGATCCATTCACAGCCTGGATCATGGGAGCACACCCACCCAATGTGAACTTAGAGACCTGGGGACCCACATCTAGAACTTTCCTGTATGGCTTCATCACTGTTGAGTGCTGCAAAACCACTACACCACCATGGCAGCCTATATCTTCTACAATATTTGATTAGGACTTTTCCTCAAATGTCCAATCTTCTGATGTTCTCCTATACACTACACTTGCCTTTTTACTGTTGTGATTTTTATGGAACTCTTCTAAGTGCTGACTACAAAATCTGGCATTTATCTTCTGAATATTTATTATGACCCATCTACCTTGGCCTTTGTCCCAGTATGCGAATCATGGAAAGCAAGGGAAATGACTTTAATTCTGGCTCACGTCTTAAATGATAACAGAGTCTTACTACAGGTGATCTCAACACCTGAACACCACCCAAGCATGTTCTTATATAAATTTGTAATGTAAGTACAATTTCAATGGAAGCAGCCAATAAATAACTGCTTTCATTAAGTCTTTTCTTTTCCTTTAAATGTTATTAGCCATACTGGCATACTGGCCAATGAATAGGACTAGCTAGGGATCATTTTGTTTGGGAGAGACCAATTTCTGCAAAAACTTTACAGCTGATATATATGTATCAGCTGTAAAGTGTGTGTGTGTGTGTGTGTGTGTGTGCCACACACACCACCACAGAAGTGATCTAGGTTAGAAAGTACTGTCTCATGAAAAATGCAGCAGAAGCTGCTGTGCTCTGGACCCAGGACTACAATGTAGGATAACAGAGGGAGTGTGTAGGGAGATCTGAACAGCGGAAAAGTCAGCAGTTTGGTCTTCTTTGCCTGCAGTTAACCCTGTACCCTATAGTGACATACTGTTATGTTCCTTCTGGTAATTTTCACTGTGAAAAGGCACTGGAGGAGCCAACAGGTGGTGTGGTGGTTAAGAGCGCTGGACTCCCACGTAGCTGACCGTGGTTCAAGTCCTGGACCTGGTGGCTTACTTCCTCACTTTCTCACTCTATCCCTCTCTGGTCAAAAACGTAAAAATAAATAAATAAAGTTAAATAAAATAATTCTTAAATAAAAAGAAAAAAAGCTCACTGGAGATGATACTTCAACTATTTACTTCCAGGAATGGGGGGTGGGGGTGTGTTCCTATCTGTTCCCTTAGTTATTCATTTCAACGTATCTATATTTAAATGATAATCTTACTTGATATACACTGAGCACCGTAAAAAGATAAAAGAGACCCTTATGTGTTCCAGCATTGGAAGAGCCTGTAACCAGCTCCTATAAAACCCTGTCTTGGTCTGGGCAAGCTGTAAGCTCTATCATACCAGCAAGAACAGCATTTAAAATCCAAGTACAATACAGAGCCTCTTTATCAAGATTCCTTGACCTCTTTCAGGAAGACCGACAAACCTCTATTGGTCTTGAAATATTATTTACTACAAATACCATACCTTTGTATCAAATTAGAACCACGAATCCCTCTATGTGAATTAGCTATCTGCACTCTGCTATATCATAGAACAATATAATACAAATTTTTAAATGAAACAAAACCTTGATATGTTTAGATATGCCTGATTATTATTTGATTACTAAATTAAATTGAATATTTTATTGTAACCAAAGTGTTATTTTAATATTAAATTTTTCTATTGCGAACAATTGAATGGAGCATTGAATAGCATTCATTTAATGTAATCAAGAGACTGACATAATAATTTTTTAGATATATGTGGTTTATCAATGTTTTTGTTTCAGTCTGAATAGAGAATAGATTATAATTACTATTTCATTCCATTTTGTGTCTCACAGCAGAAAAACCAAACTAATTCTCCAAGAAGACAATTTTAAGTCTATGGAGATCAATTTTCTTCCCAGTCTCCTAGAAGGCACAGACTTCTCTTTTTAAGATTTAACGTGCTAATGTAAACGCCACAGGTTTTATGTCTGAGACCGAATTATCCTATTCAGTTCTTTGAGGCATCATTAGTATGGAAAATAGTCTGTCTTCACTTTTCATATAGATGTAGTCACTCTTATACAACAGATTAGAACAATAAAAACTATCTCATATCCCACACTAAAATATCGGGCAAAAAGAAACACCAGATTAAAGTCATTACAATGTTTAAATTCCATGAACTTATTATAAACAAAATAAGGACTGAAAAGCACAAGTTCTTACCATTTGCAGGCAAGCACCCTGAACTGAATGATATATCATCCATGGCTATGACTGCATCTTGTTCATGAGTTGAAATCATTCGACCTTGAAAAACAACCTGCACAAGAGAAGCAACACGAAACAAAAACACAAAGCAAGGAACATCAATGTGTCACAGTCTTACAGAAGAGAGCCTACAAATGAAAAACATGTCCCTTCTTAGAAGCACTGGGGAGACCACCCCTTTCCATGCAGAAAGAGATCAAGGCAAACACCCTCAAGAAAACGCATAATCATTGCTGTACTTCAAACGTCTAGCACATGCTAGGTAACATGTTTGTGAAATGAAGCAACACTACCCTAGTTTCCACCCACAACCATCTTCAGTGTTTAGTTCCTATGTGTTCATAGTATGTACTATGAAGCAATTTCCAAAAGTTCATACCAAAAAATGGAATTAAAGTACAAGGTTACTTTGGTGCCCAAAATTTTGGAAATATGTAGTTTTGGCACAAGGTACTTTATTTCATGAAGTTTTTGAAGATCCCTCATATGTACCAGCTTGGCACCCACGTTCCATCATGTTCTCTGGTTCAGAGCCTTTTCCAGCTGTGTCCCATCTTTACCTCTGGTCCTCAATATTTTATTACAGCCTTGCCTGGATACTCTTGTGCTATCCTCTGGCACATTTTCTGCCACTATCTGAACATAGTTTGGGACATTGGTTGGAAATGGTTCTCTAGTGACTTACTGTTATAATGACGGAATGATACGTTGTGATGTGGAGTCAGTTGAGTCTGTACCAAGAAGAAATACTCTAGTATGACTAACCTGAGAAACCTAGAAAGAAGCCACTCTCCATACTCTAATTACCTAAATCAATACAAAAGTGATATGTGGGTAGAAAGTATTAACCTACCATCACTAATAAAGACCAATGAGGGTTGAGATATCATTCATGGCTATGTTATCTTACATGAGCATTGTTCAGTTTTCTTTATAATATATACACTTCATTTCTCAAAAAGTCAACACTGCTTTTTCGGTTATAATTGGTATGGATGCAGTAAACCACTGCAGATCATTTTTCTGTTGCTGTGTTCCCTATACAACATGCCATACTAATATATTTCCTTTCAAACCAGATGCTATCTACCACTCTATTAAAAATCCAATGAGAAACACCCACAAATTATGGACAACCTGCCAAGATGCAGCCCTAAGAAAGTCTTATTTTCTTCACACAAAACAGGATAAACATTGACTACGTACAAAGCAGGACCACATTGGAAAATCCTGTCAAAGATTATCAAGCAGGGGTGGTGTTATAGGAGGGCAGTATAGCATAATCATTTAAAGTGTTTATTTTGAACCAAACTACTTGGGTTCAGATCCCACCTATGCCCAGCTATCCCAAAGCTAAGTCCTAGGGGAGGGCCACGGTCAGAGGCTGTATTTATATATGGTAATGGTACTTCTAAGAAAAGTGAAATATGTAACATTTGTTGTTTTCTTTAAAGCTTTGGCAAAGACCTTTTCCAAACATCCACCTCATTTTGGAAGCTTTGGGGAAATAAAAAAGAAAAGTAGCAAAATTAAAGCAGATTATGAGACATAAGGTAATTAATACCAATGGAACTTTGGAGATCTTACTTAACATTTCTGTACCTCAGTTTTCTTCTTAGTAAAGTGATAATGATACAAACAATAACATATGAGATAAGGTTCATACAAAAAACAATGAGTTGTTATTATATGTAAAATAGCAGTATTAAATGTTAGTACTAAATGCTAGCTACTATTTCATAACAGAGCCATTAAAATGTGAGCTAGTATATTAAGAGTATATGTAGATGAAAATGTATCCTCTACAAACGAAAGTTTTATTGTTCTTGAAAGCGTTTTCATATATGCATATATATTCCCTGGTTTGTGTGGAGTTATGAATACGCCTGCAGTTGCCATATTTAAAAAGAAAAGTAGAAATAAACACTAACTACATCACCAGTCTCTTTTTTTTCCCTCCATACCTTTTCCCCACAAAACCTCACTCATGTTTAGGGTTTCAGCTGGAATGTGGAGAGCTCTCTCTCCTGAGCTCTCCTCCCATGTCTCTGCATTCTGTTGGGCATTTTTTTTGAGAGAGATTTTTGCTATGGGGTGCGTGCACTCACCAGAGAGACAGAGAGAGACAGAGAGACAGAAAGCCACATACATACATACACACACACACACACACACACCCCCTTCAAGGGAGCGGATGGCTACACCATAGTCCCTTCTCTTCCTTCCTCCTCTCGGGATTTTCTGCATGCATGCACACACACCCAGCATGAGTTTTAAGCTATTGGGTCCAGTACTCAAACTGCAGTAGACCACATGGGAGTCCAACAACATAACCATGACACCATGTGCTGGTCCCTCTTCTGGGCATTTTTACTCAGTTGACGCATGTCATTTTCAATTCATGATAGGCTATTATTTCTCTTCCAGTCAGACCTCTCAGCTCACTCTCATTTTCTGGCAATAATATCAGAAGACTGCTACTTTCCAATGCTCAAAACTCCAAAATGACCTTCACCATCCCTTTCGCCCCAGTTTCATATCCAATCAGAGAAGGTCTAGTAAGCCTTATTTTCTTTCTATTCCTATTTCTACTTCCCTTAGCCTCCTGCCTCATTTATAGAAGTAATTTGTAAATTTAACCTCTTGGCTTAATTCTTTCCTCATTCAAGTTTGCAATAGATATTCTAATTATATTTGATTCAGCAAAACTATATGTTAACTTGGTATAACTAAAGAAGGTTATTGTAAAATTGGCTGCCATTGGAGCCCAAGAGAAAACATTTTTCTTAAGGGAAGAACTACTTATGGAAAGGTAGGGAATTTTGTTAACCATCTTTGTGAGTACAAAACACAAGACCCATCAAGGATAACTAACTAGTCTAATTAAATGGATTCAGACAAAAGGATTTCCAGGGATTTTGGTTAGGATTTGAAAAACTTGGCTGATGAATGTGGAACTCCAGGCTGATGCAAAAGAGCTAGATTCTAGAGGAGGGCCATGGTCAGAGGCTGTATTAGCATATGGTAATGGTATTTCTTAAAAGTGAAATATCTAACATTTGTTGCTTTCTACAAAGCTTTGGCAAAGATCTTTTCTAACTATCCACCTCATTTTGGAGGTTTGGGGAAATAAAAATAAAGAAGAAAAGCAAAGTAGCAAAAGTAAAGAAGATTATGAGACAGAAGGTAATTAGAAGTTTGGTAATAATGAAGAAGTTCATTGGCCCAAGAGTAAGCACGAGATAAATTCCCATTGCTCCAAACATCTTGAGAGAAGATGACCTCTGGATAGAGGCAAGGCCATAGCACTAAAGCCACTTGATTGAAGTGCTAGAGTAAACTGTGATAGAAGATAGATAACGGACAGAAAACATTTGGGTGACATCAATAACTTCATGTCCAAAAACTGTCATATTAGAAGTTTTAAAAAGAAATTAGGAGTGTATATTCCATTTATTTTCCAAGCAAACCTTAGAAACACAAAAAGATGACAGCAATATTTTTTTTTGCTACATTTGTTCAGATAGTAAACAATCTTGAATTAAAAATTAAAAATGGGGGCAGTGCCATAATGCAGCAGGTAAGCGTTGTGCAGAGGAAGCTGGACCCATGTGACCAACTAAGGGTGCAAATCTCAGCCCTGATGGTGACATGCTAGATTCTTGAGCACATGTTCAGTATCCTTCCTGGAGAAAGAACTGATGGAAAAATGATGGCAGTATGACCAGGACCCAATGGGGGTTGCTTCCCTCTCTTTCTTAATCGTTTTCTTTCTCTCTCCCTTTCTTTCACCCTATGGCACTAAATGCATGTGTGTATACTTTAAATGTAAAAATACCTTGGATTACTATTTTGAAAAGAGTAGGAGAGCTTTTTAAATTAAGATAATAATTTATTATTTTTGCAAGTAACTTCTTGTTAATAGAGACCGTTCTTTCTGAATAGGAGGTTACTGGGAACTCCCGATCATTTCTAAATGAACCATCATAGAAATGACACATAAATAATACCATATTAAAAATGCTATATTTCTTATAATTCAGGCACTGATTGGTCTTTTAGTTTAACTATCCAAACATTCAACCTGAAAACTAGAGACAGTGATACACTTAGTAATATAATATTCCTACCATAAAAGCAATTCAAAAGCTCCTTTCAAGAATAATTAGGAAAAAAAAAAAGGCAAAAAAGTTGTGAAGGAGGGGAGACTTCCCTTGAATTGGGGACTAAATTTCTATTGTTATTCAATGAGCTGTAGTCTAGCTTACTTTTTTCTTCTGCCTCCTTGAACATTTAAGGACAATAGGAAAATTGCTTATGCCTACAATTTTGAAAAATGTGACTCAATTTATTAGCAGTATGCAATGCCTAACATTGTTGATTTTTCTAACACAGCAGACAAAACAATATTTAATGAGTTATATGCAATAAATTTGACCAAATCTGGAGGTTGTTTTTCCCCTAATATCTACTAAATCCCTGTAATGCTTTAACATGATAAAAAAAATTATTAGGGCTTGCCTAAGTGATTGAAATCTGCAATCAGTCCATCCTACACTGTAATCCGGAATGGGACTTTGCAGGTTATTCAACTCTGCAAAAGTCATAATCTCCATGTGAACACTCAGGGTGGAAGGATATACTTCAGAGGATTTTTGTTAAGTCGTTAAGAGTCACACACAAAGGACCAAACACAGTGCCTTCCATGTTGAAGACTCAATTAATGCTAGTTGTTGCTATTCCTTAAACATCTTCAGAATTTTTTAAAGGCTACCTTGTTCCTTAGCTAAAAGGATAAACATCATGCCTTGTTTATGTAGCAGTGTTCCCCCAGAAATTAACATGCTTCCTAGACCCACTATTACAGATGAAACTGATAAAGCTCCCAGGTGAGAGCCAGCTCCCTGAGGCTTTCTCAAAGACTCATGCTAAGCTGAGATCCAGCTGGAAGTGAAATCTATTTGGATATTTCTAAAGAAAGTATGCATGGCTTTCAGCTATCAGAAGTCAGCATGAAGGGGAAACTGCAGAAAACAGAGTAATTCTCACAGGCTTGTAAATTGATGAGGCAGCAGATATTGTTTGGAGACACTGATTACAAAATTCCCTCTCAATTAGCCTCTCACAACAGCTTTTCAGAAACCAGATACTGTAGGGTGGAGGGTGCATTCCAGACACAGCACATCTCTGTGACCGCAACCCCCCAACCCCCCAAACTGAAGCAAATGAACATCTTCTCACTTGCTGACAGGATAGAACTAAACTATACCTGGGATCTTAAAAGATTGGTGCAGTTGAAGGATCCTCAGAGAATCATATGGCCTCCTAATTTTTACAAAGCCTTTAAGGCAGAAGCACTGTTTGCATATCAGCTATAAAGTATTTTGGGAAACAAATTAATATACTGCACATGCATCTGCTTTCCTGGTGCCTTTAAAGCGCTCGAGTGAATAACCTCACTGCCTCAGCTTCAGCTGAATTCCCTTGGAGATGACATTCTGGAGCTTAAAGTTTTCTATTAATGGACTGCACACATTTAATCATGAAACCCTACAACGTGCCATGGGGGAGTGAGCAACTAGGGAAACCAAAGAGGTTATTTTGGAAGATTTAACCTACAAGATCCAGCAGACCCCAGTTCTGGTCAACATCCAAATGGCCTTTACATTACCAGTAGGGACAGGACCTAAGAATACGGGTAGTTAGCTCTAAGAAGGCACACACATTGGCAAAGGTCACTAAGACCCTTTAACGTCAGCTTTGTCCCAAAGACAGAGAAGATGTGTGATGACAAAGCACACACCTAAATGGGATTCCCATCTCAGCGATTACAAAAGTATGGAGGGAGAAGGAACTTCAGCAAGCTCTACTTTTTTTTTTTTTTTTTTTGGAGAGGTTTTTGCTATAGGGTGTGTGCGCTCGCCAGACAGACAGAGAGAGACAGAGAGACAGAAAGCAGGAAATCACCCCCCAGGGGGGATGGCCACACCGCAATCCCTTGTCCTCCATTCTCCTCTCGGGATCTTGGGCACGCATGCACACGCGCCTGGCGTGACTTTAAGCCACCGGGTCCGGGACTCGAACCGCGGTCGACTACGTGGGACTCCAGCGACATAGCCATTACACTAACTGCTGGTCCCAGCAAGCTCTACTTTAACATCAAGTCTGTGTGACTCAATTCTCATGAAAGCAATTTCTACTCTCTTCTGTTCTTGTTGAGAAAAGAAAGGTAAGCATGGGAGTGAGAAGTATAACACATAAACTAGGAACTTCTCCAGTGTTAAATAGTCCCTGAACATCCACAGCAAATTAGATGTCTTACTGGTGCTGGGGTAGGGGGGGCTTTCTCTGCAAACCACTAATTACCAAATCCCAGACTTTCTCAGGGCCTAGAAGTACCAAAGGCCCCTTCAAAAATCTCCTCTTAACATGGTGGTTGGCACATCCCCTGCTTTGTGTCTAATGGATCCCAAGTGTTCCAAACAAATCTTCCTAATTAAATAAATCAATCATTCATAGAAAGGCTTAAATGCCTGATGGCTTAAGAAGCTTCTTCCCCTTAACAAACAACAATACTGAACTTAAATAGAGTACAAAGTCTCAAACCACAGAATTGTGTTTCCAAACACAGTTTCCCTATGACACTGTCTAGGTGTCCTTTGTCCATTGCTAAGTGACTTTTCTTTTAACCAGCTTTAAATCCTCACTTAGCCTATCTAAGTTTGAAAGTTCCAAGTTACAGTGATCTTATGACAGATCAACCAAGAAAAAATGCCATTCTTACATTTTATAATTCAAGAGTTAAAACACAGACCCCACTCATCTGTCCATCCTTTTCCTCTCACTCACCCAAAATAACTGAATTTAAAACTCAGTATAGCTCAGTCCCTATATCTGAGCAACTGCTAAGTCCATCACTTATCAGATGGTTTGATTAATATCAAATTTCTCAAACTGATTACAACCAACTCTCCATAGCTGTATGTGCCAGACCCACGGATTCCACCAACTATGGCTGGAAAATGTACCATTATGGTTTTGTTAAGTTTTTGTTACAGGGCACATATGCTCACCAGAGGGAAACAGAGGGAGAAAGGAAAGTGAGAAACCACTCCTCCAGGGAAGATAGCCATGCAGCAATCCCTTCTCCTTCAATCTCTTTTTGAGATTTTGTACACAGAAGCACATGCACCTAGCATGTTTTTCAAACCACAGGGTCCAGGACTTGAACAGTGGAACCAACTATGTGGGATCCAGTCGCCTTAACCTCCATGCCATCTGTTGGCCTTGAAAATGTTCCTTTGTTGGGGATAGCAGGTGGTATAGTGGCTAAGGCGCTGGACTCCCACATGACTGACAGCAGTTCAAGTCCCAGACCTATCAGCTTGAAAAGCATGCCATGTACATGTTCATGCACGCCCAAAACCCCCAGAGGAGGATGGAGGACAAGAAATTGTAGTGTGGCCATCCTTGCTGGTGAGTGTTTCTCACTTTACCTCTCATTGTCTCTCTCTGGAAGTATACTTGCCCTACTACAAAAAATAAATAAATAAATAAAAGAGGAAAAAAAGAAAAAAGAAAGAAAAGAAAAGAAAAGAAAAGGAAATGTTCCCTTGTTGTTCATCTGTACTATGTAGTTATACCTGCAATGGTTGCTTCTGTACTGAACATGCCCCATGTTTTCCTAATCATTGTTCCCTAAACAATATAGTACAACTATTTACACAGCAGTTCATTTTGTTACTATATCTAGGTATTATTTCAAGTACAGTGAAGGACGCATATAGGTTACATGCAGATGTACACGATTTTATATAAAGTACTTGAACATCCATGGACTTTGTTAGTGAGGGTCTTTGAACCAATCCCCTGAAGATACCAAGGAATAATTCTATATGATTATTTTAATAATATGTGAAAAAGGAAAACTACTTGGACTAAAAATCTGGCCCACAAGCCAGGTTTAAAGAGTAAATTCATTAAGTAAAAAAAAATGCTTCAAAATCTTGTTTTTAACTGGAAAATTTTGCTTGGCTGTCCCAAATATTAAAATATGCAATACTTTTCCAAGAAATCTTGTAATAACCATTAGATTATAATTTTCACTATGCATAAGTTTTATTAGGCTGCATAAATAAGGTTGTCTTTTATAGGCTTGTACTGGCTTTAATTCTCAAAATTGTTTGGAAAATGAAAGCTGTGCTGAATTGAGTTTAACCAGGAAATGAAAATGACAATTATTCTACTTCAACAGCATTTGGGATTAGTATTTAAATCAAGTAGTCTCTTTTCTCATTATCCAATGTTACTCTCTTCTCTGAAAAGCATGAGAAAGTTCTGGAAGGAAAATGATCCTTGAGAAGACGAAATGGAAAGAAAGAGAAGATTGGAATAATAGAGAAAACAGAAAAGCATTCAAAAACTTAAAAGAGATCAGAAGGTCAGATTTTACTGGTGTAACAATATATCTCAAAATATGTCAACTTTAATTTAGATTTATAAATTCAAAATCTTGTACAACCATCTTTTAGGGCAACTGGCTATCTCTGTGTGTCTGGAACTGTCTGCCTTCAGTACTTGAAGTCAGTTTCTGAGAAGATGGGACAGTTACCTCATTTTTAATACGGCTGGTGTTAAAGATCTGTATTTTACCATTTTTACTAATCCAAGGACACAGAGACTAGAGCAGGCATACCTGAAATCTCTGTGAGCTCTGAATTTTGATGACATTTCTCTCCCATTGATTATGAGGCCCATCTGTGCTTTGCCATAAATGCTGAACGGGACCACCACAGGCAGTTTGAAGTCCTGTTATTAATTTGCCTCCCACTTGGCTGAAGAAGTGATAAAATGTAATCTGCGAAAATAGTTAGTACCCAAACAATTAGAATAAAGAAGCTGTCAATGTGATAACATTTTTAAAAATGTCCTGTGTATTCTCACATACCTGACACACACGTTGATCATCAGTCGGAAGGAAAACTCTGCTTCTTAAGTTTGAAGAGGTAGAATCCAGTTTGGAGACCACTGAGAGGAAGTAGGCTGTCAGGAACAAGAAATCAGTGTGCTGGATTCAAAGCAAGTAGACCACTGGTAAACCTTTTCAAGACACCAACAGTAATTCAGACCCATGTCCACATTAGGTCAATATAATTTTGTTTAAAGAATGAAAAATATAGCCACATTATTTACATTTGCAAATGGATATTTTCACTTCTTTCTAGAAAACGCCCAGTGAAATAGCCAATCATGACTATACTCTCTACAACATGGAGCTACAACTCAATTTATCACATTTAACGTAGAGAGTTATAATCCTGCCAACACAGTTTCTAGAGAAAACATTATACTGGGACTGCCTACCAAAATAAACACTTCCAAGGGAGAATTCAAAACACATCATTGTTTATTGTGCTTTTGCTGGGAAAGTATTGGATTAAATAGTTCCAGCTTTTCTAAGGATTATGGAAAACAACACTGAGCCCTGAGGCTCCGGTTTGCTGCAGTACAGAGTACCCAGTGCACTGTCACTATTAGAGGCCTGTAAAACAAATGTTGACCATTGCCTGGAATTCCATAGATGGTTTGCCATGCTTAACAGGGGTAGGGTGTATAATCTGGGAGCCACTGTTTTCTGCCAGTCTCCTAGCTATACTACTGTCAAAAGGAGTAAGAAAAAGGGAGCTGATGATGATTATGATGACATATCTACACGTTATTCAGTAGTGTGTTAAAGCTGGATTGAAAATCAAATCTAATTGGCACATCCTTCAGAGAATCAATAGGAAAATTAAGAAACCTTCTCTTCCCTACACCTATAAAATTATACTCTAATTAAGCAAAAAACAGAGCCATTAATGATCACTTACAGATATAGTCGGGCATCATTGACATTACTGCAATAACAGATGATTGTTCTAAGAATACACTCCCTGGAATTATATCAACATAATTTACATGAAGAGCTGGTATCACAGTGATACAAGTGGACTGTCATTAGTCTGCTCTTGCAGCAGGTAAACAGATGTTAAGCAAGTGAACAATCAAAAAAAGCATAATGAACTCTATGACTATACTGTTTTCTATTTCAATAATATGATTAGCAATACAAATGCTAATAGACTTCAATAGTCCTGAATTATTATTTTTAAGTGTTCAGCTACTAAAAAGCATCCAAGAGACATTTAGGAAATATTATTTTTATTTGTCAAGGAAAACACTTAAATTAATCATATTTATTAATAAAAGCTTGGTCTTAAAAATGCAGATTTGACACATTAAGCTATTAAATAATTAAGCAACATTAGCAAGACTATTTTTCAAATCACAAGTGAATAAATTATTTAAATCCTTAAGCAGACTGTTTTGTATATATAAACTATGTGATTTGTTAAGTGTTATGGCATGTGAGTTATATTGCATTTTGTCAAATATTACATAAAGGTTAATGTTCAAGTTAGAGTACAAAGTAAGTTTTACATTTGGAAACAGCTTGAACTCCTTTGACATTTGTCCAAAAATAAAGTTTTTTCCCCATGAACACCAATGAAAAAGTGTTCACAATGAAGAGCAGTCCTCTTTTTCTACCGTCAATTCCAGTTTAGTGACATTAGCAAGAATATTTTAAATTACCAGAGGGCACAGGTGCTTGCCAGAGAGACAGAGAGAAAGAGAGAACACTCTGATGGGACATGGCCATGCTACAATCCTTGTTCCTCCATTTCTCCTTCCTTCAAAGTTTTGGGCACACATATGCATGCAACCATTCTATTTACCAGGCCTGTGGGGCTGGAATTCAAAACCTGACCAGCTACATGGGATGTGTCTCTCAGTGCACAGCACCTACCCACTGCACTATGAGGCTGGCCAAGCAAGGAATTTTTTAATGTTTTTTTAGTACACACTCCATTTTACCTTGATCTTTATAGTCTGTGCACAGAATTTCTTGAACTCCCAGATGATGATGTTCCTTAGAGAAGAATATCACCTTACAGAAAATTCTCTTGTTTTCCAGAAGCCATGACTAATTTTCTAGTTAGTCATCACTTCTATTTGTGAGTATAACAGAAAGAAAGAAGCCTTTGGTGTATAACTTCTTCCACATCCTCATTGTCTCATCTAACACGCCCTCCTCCTACTGGCTAGCCACTGAGAGCAGACTATATGAAACTCCTGGACAACAAAAAAATGTATTCAATATTCTCTCTACATACTCCACATGCTCCTTAAAACAGCCTAATAATATACACACACACTCATACAACACACATACACACACACACACACACACACACACACACACAATCATTGCCATATCTCCTGCTTATCTCTACACCATGACCATTTCAGTTAGTTGAAATGAGTCAAAAATTCCCATTTTATGTCTGCACCCATAAAAGCAAATGCATATCTTTAAAAAACATTTTTAAAATAATCTTGTGATAATATATTAATTATTAGAATGACAAAATAATACAAACATCATGAGTTTATGTATACATTTAAGTGTTTATGTTAGTAGAATTTTTAAAATATTTTTTTTCTCAGTAACTTGGTAAGTATTGGAGTAAAATCCCAACCTAAACTAAGTATGATGACATAAAAGGGAGTACATAAACTATGAAAGGAACAAAACCATGAATCAAGTTCTGATAGCTGAATCCAAAAACATTTTCAGTGAATTCCATTAACCTTGATCCTCAGGAAAGACAAGGTACAATTTTCAGAATCACTCTCCCCAACTACTGATAGGCAGTCTCCATTTCCCAAGTTCTGAGTGATTAATGAGACTGGATATGAGCAGGAGAAACATAAATTCTATCCCATGTTATAGAGAAACCAACTGGCCCAAAGAAATTCAAAAAAGGGAGCATTTTAACAGTGAGATAATATCAGCTCTCAAGAATATTTCTCAAAAAAGTACACTACAAAAATGGCTGACAATAACAAGGTCCAAGGCCTGAAGCAAAAGTTAAAATGTCAAAACTTATGAAAAAAGAAAAGTGTGTGCATCCCTGACAGAAATGTGACTCAGTTCAGACAAAAGAGAGGAAATACTAGACTTAGAAGCAAATTCCATCAAGTTGGCAATTTCTTCATACATACTAAATTGTTACCATTGAATAATAAATTTTGTCTCACGTCTGTTCATTAAAATAACAAAACCAAATCTTTGCTAAAACTCTCTTCCTTAAAGAGATCCTCAGGCTAGCCTCATGGTACAATGGTCAAGTGCCATACATTGGGAGCTGGATACCATATGGAGGACCACGGCACTAGTTCTGGACCTGGTGGCTTGAGAAACATGCCTGTAGTGTTTGTGTGCCCAAAATTCTGATGGGAAAGAGAAATAAAGGAGGAAGAAAGGGGTAGTGACATGACAATGCCCCACTGGTGGTGATACGTTCTCTCTCTCCTCTCTCTCTCTCTCTCTCTCTCTCTCTTTCTAGGAAGCACACACACCTACTTGAAATTAAAAACATAAAAAAGTATATCCCTAAATATTAATTCTTTATCAGTATTAGCAACTTCCATATGAGTGATGCCATACAAATTGTGTCTGGCTTATGTCAAAAAGGAGTAGCAGAATCACTTTAAGAGATCATAAAACATGCAATAAACTTTAAGGGTGATGCTAATGAAAATGCCAGAGTAAGCATCTTTCAAATTACTCTCCACCATAAAATGGGGAAAAAATGGCCAGAATCAACTTTTTCAGTGCTCTGAAAAAATTACGAAAGGGGGACCAGCAGTTAGCATAATGGCTATGTCGCTGGACTCCCACGTAGTCGACCGCGGTTCGAATCCCGGACCCGGCGGCTTAAACTCACGCCGGGCGCATGTGCGTGCGTGCCCAAGATCCCGAGAGGAGAATGGAGGAGAAGGGATTGCGGCGTGGCCATCCCCCCTGGGGGGTGATTTCCTGCTTTCTATCTCTCTGTCTCTCTCTGTCTGTCTGGCGAGCGCACGCGCCCTATAGCAAAAACCTCTCCAAAAAAAGAAAAAAAAAAATTACGAAAGGTTTTCTGCAACCTAGCCTTTATTCAAGGAATGTTGAATATCAGCAAAAACAGTTGTGTGATGTTTTAACTTTTCCTGGTCCCATTGCTCATTCTAAATCTACAGCAACTTTGGAAAATGGTAGCCCACATTGATGATATATTCTGGCAGCCACTGGAGTTAATAAAATGGAGCTCTAGCACTGTAAAAGTATCATTCCTAAACAATTGTCATTATTTGACCTGTCTGGTAATTTTTTGACAGATCCCACTCAAAAGACTGTCTTAAGTTGACCAGAGTAATAGATTTCTGAGTGTAAAAAATCTTCCTCCACAAAAAGGATTTCTTGAAAACAACTACGAGCAAGTATATTAACTTTACAATTGTATGAGACAATATATAACAATTTGAAAAATCAATAGACTAACATAAAGCTTACGGGAATGACATGGTTACAGGGGCTTTGGAAAACTCAAACATATTCCTGAACATCTAGAGGGAATATGTGCATGCATAGGGCAGTGCACATGCTGTGAGAAGACCTGAAAGCTCCTTATCTTTCATGTCTGGCTGACCTTAAGGCTCTATGAAAGCAGGAAATGAAGACTAAGGCAGAGTTGTCAGCTATTTGGGTGAGGATTAAAGATGCACCCCAGGGGACCAGCAGTTAGCGTAATGGCTATGTCGCTGGACTCCCACGTAGTCGACTGCGATTTGCGTCCCAGACCCGGTGGCTTAAAACTTACACCAGGCACATGTGCGTGCGTGCTCAAGATCCCAAGAGGAGAATGGAGGAGAAGAGACTGCAGCATGGCCATCCCCCCTGGGGGGTGATTTCTTGCTTTCTGTCTCTCTGTCTCTCTCTGTCTGTCTGTCTGGCGAACACACGCACCCTATAGTGAGAAAAATCTCTAAAAAAAAAAAAAAGATGCACCCCAATATGTACACAGAGATCTTTGACAAGCACTGAGAAATTTACTGGCTCCAGGATGCTGCAGTCTAAATGCCTGATGTACTCCCCTCAAAATATATTTGTTGTACCTAATCACCAATATGATAACATTAGGTGGTGAGGAGATTATGAGAACAGAATCGTCATAAGTGAAGTAAGTACACTATATATATTATATAGTATATAATATGTAATATATATACTATATAATATATATAGTAGCTTTCTTATATACCAATAATATACTCCCTAAGAAATAAATTTAAAACAAAATATCATTTACAATAACTACAATAGAAATAAAATAACTATGAATAATTTTAACTAGGTAGGGAAAAGATCTCTACAATAACAACTCTAATGTGACCAGCAGATGGCATAATGATTATGTTGCTAGACTCCCACATAGTCGACCGTACTTTGAGTTCCAAACCTGACAGCTTAACACTCATGCTGGGCACATGTGCGTGTGTGTCCAAAATCTTGAGAGGAGAATGAAGGTGAAGGGATTGTGGTATGTCCATCCCCTCTTGGTACAGATGTCTCACTTTCTGTCTCTCTGGTGAGCACATGCACCCTATAGCAAAACTTCCCTTAAAAATTAAAATAAAAAAAAACAACTATAAGAGTTATTAAAAAAATTCAAGAAGACAAGCAGAAAAAAAAGCAAAAAAAGAAAAAGAAAAAAAGGAGAGGAAAAGCATCCCATGTTCATGGATTGGAAGAATTAATGTTGTTAAAATGTTGATACTACCCAAAGTGATTGGAAAATTCAACACAAACTCTATAAAAATAATATCAATAGCATTCTTCACAGAAATTTTTTAAAAATCATAAAATTTGTTTGAAATCTTCCTGAATACCCAAAGCAATTATGTTCAAAAAGGACAAAGCTAGGGTCTCTGCTCCTCCCCGTTCGACAGCCGTGTCTTCTCATGCAGTGCCAGCTGCGTTCCAGAGACACGATGGTGAAGGTCGGAGTAAATGGATTTGGCTGTATTGAGCGCCTGGTCACCAGGGCTGCCTTCAACTCTGGCAAAGTGGATGTCGTGGCCATCAATAACCCCTTCATTGACTTGAACTATATGGTCTACATGTTCCAGTATGATTCCACCCATGGCAAGTTCAATGGCACAGTCAAGGCCGAGAACGGGAAGCTTGTCATCAATGGGAAGTCCATCACCATCTTCCAGGAGCAAGATCCTGCCAACATCAAATGGGGCGATGCTGGTGCTGAGTATGTTGTAGAGTCCACCAGTGTCTTTACCACCATGGAGAAGGCTGGGGCTCACTTGAAGGGTGGGGCCAAAAGGGTCATCATCTCTGCTCCTTCTGCTGACACCCCCATGTTTGTGATGGGCATGAACCATGAGAAGTAGGACAACTCCCCAAAGATTGTCAGCAATGCCTTGTGCACCACCAACTGCTTGGCTCCCCTGGCTAAGGTCATCCATGACAACTTTGGCATTGTGGAGAGACTCATGACCACAGTCCATGCCATCACTGCCACCCAGAAGACTGTGGACGGCCTCTCAGAGAAGCTGTGGCATGATGGCCATAAGGCTGCCCAGAACATCATCCCAGCATTGACCGGGGCTGCCAAGACTGTGGGCAAGGTCATTCCAGGGCTTAACAGGAAGCTCACCAGCATGGCCTTCCATGTTCCCACCCCCATCGTGTTGGTCGTGGACTTGATCTGCTGCCTGGAGAAAGCTGCCAAATATGATGACATCAAGAAGGTGGTGAAACAGGCATCGCAGGGCCCCCTGAAGGGCATCCTGGGCTATACTGAAGACCAGGTCATCTCCTGCGACTTCAACAGCGACACCCACTCCTCCACCTTCGATGCTGGGGCTGGCATTGCCCTCAATGACCACTTTGTCAAGCTCATTTACTGGTATGACAATGAATTTGGCTATAGCAACAGGGTGGTAGACCCCATGGTCCACATGACCTCCAAGGAATAGAGCTCCCGGCCACCAACCCCAGTGTGAGCATGAGGAAGAGGCCCTTAGCTGCTGGGAAGGCCCTGCTCCCGTTCAGTCCCCACCACACCGAGAAGATCCCCTCCCAATTTCCATGCGGAAGGGAGGAGCTGAGAAGCCCTCCTTGTAATGAACCATCAATAAAGAACACTATATCAGCCAAAAAAAAAAAAAAAAGGACAAAGCTAGAAGCATCACACTTTCTGATGTAAATGTATATTGTAGAAAATAGTAGCCAAAACTCCAGGATCCTGGCATGAAATCAGACACATAGACCAATGAATCAGAACAGAGAACCTAGAAATAAATTTGTGACCAGATAGCCAAGTGACTTTTGACAAATATTCCAGGAACAGTCAGTGGAGAAAAAGCTGAAGAGAAAATTAGATATACAAATGCAGGGAAATTAAACTAGACTCTCATTTCTCACTATATACAAATATTAACTCAAAATGCATTAAAGATTTAAATGTAAAACTGGAAACCATGAAATTAGTAGAAGAAAACATTGGAGAAACTATTCAAAACTATTCAGAATTAATTCAGGTCTAGCTAAAGTATTTTTTTTAAATAAAAATCTCAAAATCAAAGGCAACAACACCAAAAATAGAAATATTAGATAATATCAAACTAAAATGCTTCTTCAAAGCAAAGGAAATAATTGATGGAGTGAAGAGATGGCCTATCCTACAGGATAAGGGAAAATATTTCCAAGTAATACATTTTTACAAGGTATTAATAACCAGATTATAGAAGGAACTTAGCTCACTATAAAACACACACACACACACACACACACACACAAAATAATTCCATTAAAAATAGGAAATTGATATGAACAGACCGCTCTCAAAAGAAGACATACAAAATACCAATAAGTGCAAGAAAAAAATGAATGTTTGATATCACTAATCAGCAGGGAAAGGAAAATCAAAACTATAGCGAGGTATTGCCTTCTTCCAGTCAAAATTACTGTTATCAAAAAGTAAAGAATAACAAGAGCAGGTGAGGCTGTGGGAAAAAAAGTGGACTCTCATTCATGGTTGGTGGGAATATAAATTAATACTGCCATCATGGATGTATGCAGGTTACTCAAAAAACTAAAAATAAAACTACTTTATGACCCAGTAATTCCACTATATACTGGTTAAATAGCCAGAAGAAAGGAAATCAAAATGTCAGAGATATCTGCATTTTCATGTTTATTGCAGCACTGTTCACAATTGCTAAGATATGGAACTAACGTAAGTGTTTAACAACTGATGAATGGGTAAAAGAAAATTTGGTATATACACACAATAGACTATTATTCAGCCATTAAAACATATGAATTCCTGTCATCTGAGGCAAAATGGATGAAGCTGAAAAAATAATGAGTGAAATAAACCAAACTCAAAAAGACAAATACTGTATGTCATCCCTCATTAGTAGAAACTAAAAAATTCAATTACATAGAGGTAGAGAGCATATGATGGACACCAAAAAATGAAACTGTGAGTGGGGTATGGCTGATGGAAGGACTTAGTTAACAGATATAAGATGGCATGTAAACATATGGAGTGATTTATAGCACACAGAGAAAAAATAATTGGTGACAATTTAGTATATATTTCAAATAAGTAGAAAAATTAATTTCCTTTTTTTAAGTTTTTGCTGTAGAGCATGTGTGCTCACCAGAGAGAGATGGATAGACACTGAAAGAGAGAAAGAGAAAGAGGGAAAGAGAAAGAGAAAGAGAAAGAGAAAGAGAAAGAGGGAAAGTGAGAGAACACCCTCACAGCAGAACAGCCACACCACAATTCGCTCTCCATTCTCCTTTCGAGATTTTGGGGATGCACTCACACACGACTGGCATGTTTTCTAAGCCACCAGGTCTGGAACTTGAACTGTGCAATTGGCTATGTGGAAACCATCATGCCACCTGGCTGACCTAAGAATGAATTTCAAATATGTACAGCACAAAGTAACGATAAATGTCAGAGATAGTGAATATACTTACGGCCTTGATTTAATTACTACATGCTGTCTACATATTTTGAAAAATACTGTATCCTAAAAATATGTACACTATTATATGTAAATTATACATTAAAAAAAAAATTATTATGGAAGCTCAGTTGCATTCCTATACACAGGCAATGAACAAGCTGAAATAAAACTAAGAAAATAAACTCATTTACAATAGTCTCTGAATGAGTAACATACTTAGAAATAAATTTAACAAAAGAAGAGCAAAATTTGTACAATGAAAACTATTGGATTATCAGGAAAATCATGATGCATTTTTGCATAGAAAAACAACAAATACATCCTGACATTAGCAACAACCTAATACAAAGCAATGTTGAAGGAAATTCAAGAAGATTCAAATAAGTAGAAAGACATCACATGTAAATAGGTTGACTTAATATCGTTAAGATGTCAATAGTTACCAAATTGATCACAGATTTGATACGTTACCCTCAAAATTACAACTTCCATTTTTTAAGAAACTGACATGTCGATCCTTGTGATTGTATGAAAATGGATTGAAGAAGAGCAAAATTACACAATATGCACTTCTGTAATAAGATTTTGTCAAAACTTACTACAAAGCTGCAGTAATCTAGGTAGTTTGGTATGGACATAAGTACAGAATGGAAATCAATGCAATAGAATTTCTGAATTCAGAAATAAACTAATACATAAATTGATTTTTGGACCAGGAGCTAAGACAATTCAATAAGGAAAGAATAGTCTTGTCAACGTATGTGCTAAGTCAACATGATAGTTACATATAAAAGAAAACAGATACTTCATACCACATGTAAAGATAACTAAAGTAGGGAACCAGCAGTTAGCGTAATGGCCAGGTCGCTGGACTCCTACGTAGTCGACCGCGGTTCGCGTCCTGGACCCGGTGGCTTAAAACTCACACCGGGCACGTGTGCGTGCGTGCCCAAGATCCCGAGAGGAGAATGGAGGAGAAGGGATTGCAGCGTGACCATCACCCTTGGGGGGGTGATTTCTCGCTTTCTGTCTTTATGTCTCTCTCTGTCTGGCGAGCGCACATGCCCTATAGCGAAAAAACAACTCCAGAAAAAAAAAAAAAGATAACTAAAGTAAATTAAAAGACCTAAATATAAGATGTAATATTTATAAAAGAAGTAAATGCTTAGAACTAATAAACTAAACTATTCTGGCCTAAAATGGCTGATGTATGCCCACATTTGGATCCCTATGGATAAGCCAAAATTGTACTTGTTAGACTGTTTTTGTTTTTGTTTTTGTTTTTTGAGCTTGTTACTAAGTTACAGTCAATTACACTAGTCACACTTCAGTCACAGAAAGCCCACCTTTCAGGCTGTTTGTACAGCCTACCATCCACCTGTAACCAATGATCTCTCTACCTCACTCCCTCACTTACATTTTTATGTGACACATTCTCTTTTACTGCACACATCACTTTCCTGTTCTGCCCACATGTATTCTTTGTAAACCACACGGCTAGCCGTAGTCTCAGAAGTCATCTTCCAGGAGACTTGCGCAACTTAAATCACCCACATTTTCTTTAAATAAACTCTGTTAAGTTTTGGTTTGTCTAAATTTGTTTTTAACAACAAATTATAGGCATAAATCTGTGACCTTACATTAGATGATTTCCTTAGATATGACACCTAAGGCAAGAACAACCAAAGAAAGAAAGTCAGTAGAGAGTGTCAACAAAAATAACCAAGCTCTGCAGACATAATAATTAATGTGGTTTGTTCTAAACACATGATTGAGTGACCTGGCCCAGAGAAAGACAAAAGTGTTTCTTGTGGCGCTGATATAGAGTGGTTCTTTTCATTTAGTTCTGAAAGCAGGAGAGTTGTCAACCAGCTTAAGGAGCATTTTACATCCGCCTGGTCCAAGAAAGTGAGACAACTGTGAGTGGAGGTTGTTGGTTATAGGTGAGTTTGAAACTCCTAAGAATTTAAGATTAGTAATTGGTTAAAGAAAAACACAAGCCTCTGTTTCTGAAAGAAATAAAAGAATGTGCTTTACTCTAAGAGATAAGAAGGCTTACTATGTATCAAAAAACCTTGATGCTTCTGACAGGGTGTAGCATCCCACTATCAATCAACCAAAGCAGTCTGTTAATATTCCCAGGCCTATTAATGTTTGTAGGTGCGACTCCCCCAGGACCCTTGAGAACAACTTTGGAATAGGAAAAGTAAAAGGTGATTTGTATGATCTGAAGAGAAACCAGAGTATAGTCAGATTCTGTCCTCAAATGACTGATTGATCGATAGATAGACAAATAGAAGATAGAAAATAGAACAGAGATTAATACTTAAATCCTACTTCATCAAAATCGCACAGGCTAGAGCAGAAAGAGCAAGTGGAATGAATTGATGATAGATCCTTAACTTTGAGCACACTCTAAAAGAAAGCAATGGAAGTACTAATGAGAATGAAAAATTAAACAAAAATAAATAAAATTATAAGGATTGAGGCCATTTAAAGGAAAAACAGAAAGCCTAGGTGTTTGCCTCACATCGTGATATTACTTAGTATATCCAAATAGTCCCAAGAATCCAGGTCTCCAGACTTCGAATTTAGAATGATGAACAGTAAAAGGGTTAAGCAGATGAAAGAACGCAAAGTGTTTATTATCAGCTTCTTAGGTAAAGACATTTTTAGGTGTGGGGACCAGCAGATGGCATAATGGTTACATTGCTGGACACCCACATAGTCGACCACAGTTCAAGTCCTGAACTTGGCTGCTTAAAATTTATGCCAGCCTTACAAAATGGATATTTCAACAGGTGAACATTTCTCCCTAGTACTGTTGATAAAACTACAAAATATCTTCAACAGATAATACCACACCTCTTTGTGCCATTAATGCTTTGCCTCCTTGTCCCTCCCCCAAATGTCCTTCCTCAGACAAATAATAATGTGATCGAATGTATGGAAGAAAATGAAATGAAAAAAAAAGAGAAATGTATCTATTTAGATATACTTACATTTTGTACTACAATTTATGGAATATGATTCTCATGGAATAGCATCTACATAGACATTTATTTAAATACCAAGTAATTGAGAAAATATTGTGGTAATCAGTGAGAAATAATTTATGAATTGCAATGAAGGACAGTGGTTGAATTCTATTTTGTTTAAGCTTCATACATCATGTAATGGACTATTCATAAGCCATGTGAAAAATGAGTGAGTTTAAAGTTTTCATTATACATTGTATTTAAAATGTATGTTTTTAATAAAGAAATCAAACCATTGTATTTTAATTATTAATAAAAAAAAACTCATGCCAGGCACATGGGCATGTGTGCCCAAGATCCCGAGAGGAAAATGGAGGAGAAAAAATTGTGGCATGGCCATCCTCCCATGGGTGATTTCTCACTTTCTGTCTGTCTGTCTCTTTCTCATTGGTGAGCACATGTGCCCTATGACAAAAGAAAACTCTCTTAAAAAAAAACAAAACTTTAAGTGTAGTTGATTCTGTGTCAGAAATTTACAAGTGGTCTATGGCTCATTAATGAAGCACTAAATTGGACAATCAGCATTAATGGGAATTGTACAGCAAAAAGCACTGAAAGAAAAAATTCATAAATTTAGAATGTTTTCCACTTTGCTAAGTGAAAATGAGTTTTTATTCATTGTGAAAGTTATTATAAGCATGAATGGACAATCAAGAAATTATAATTTTTTTTCTCTAAATCTTGACAATTCCTTTTCTATTGCTGCCATAACTAAATATTGCTCACTTACTGGCTTAAAACAACACACATATGTATATTTAGTATCAGTTTCCATAGATCAGAAGTCTAGGCACAGTGTGACTTAGCTGACTTTTTGATTTAGGTGCTCAAAAGGCTAAAATGAAAGCTTTGACTGGCCATGCTCCTTTCTGAAGGCTCTAGAGATAAATTTGCTTTCAAGCTCATTCAAGTTGTTGTCAGAATTCAAGGCAATGCTTTTTTGAAGTCCCTGGTCCTTGTTGGCTGTTAACCAGTAATTGTTCTCCTCTTCTTGAAGCCTGAGCATTCCTAATCTGACAGTCCCTTTCTCTACCTTCAAAGCCAGCACTGCAGGTCAAGCCCTCAAACTTCAAGTCTCTCTGATGTTCCCTTTGACCTTAGCTCTCTTGCCTGTCTTTCCTGTCTCTTTGGTCCTGCCATCCTCTTCTGCTTTTATTTAGGGTCTTGTGATTACAATAGACCAACTTGAATAGGCCAGGACAATGTTCCAGTTTTAAGGTCAGCTGATTAGGAACCTTAGTTGATTTGCAAAGTCCTGCATGGCACTATCTAGATTACTTTGTCTGAATAACTAAGACCTAAGAATCTTGAAAGGATATCTTTAGAATTCTACCTACCAAAATTAAGTTATCACTTATTTGGTAGTTCTTGTTCCATTTGCCACACTTCAAGATGTTGACCAAGGTCTATAAGTATAAAGTTTGAGTCAATATAAATTTCCTTGAGTACATCACTTGTAGGATACATAAAATTAAACTGAATTATCATCATGGCTCACAGATTTTATATGCAGATAACCAACATCTGCTGGGTATCTGCCAACCAATTTAATTGTAAAATTCTCTACCCACTCTCATCTGACAGAATCTCAGTTTTTTTAAATATATGGTTTTTTTCATTTTATTTTCATTTATCTTATATATTCAATCACATATGTATGGAATACTACTCAGTCATAAAAAACAAGACCCTGGCTTTTGACAGAAAGTGGATGAATATGGAAGATTTACTGCTGAGTGAAGCAAGCCAGGCTATGAAGGAGAGACATTGTATGTCTCCACTTAATACACACCAACTGTCCACACTCTATAGCCGAATCTCAGTCTCTCAACTTTTTGGTTATGGTTCAAAAATTGTATCTACTGAAATGTGTATTATATTTCTTTTAGTAGACTATACATGGATTTTACATATTTCTGTTGAGTATAATTTTTTTCACTTATGGCTAATTTGGAAAATATATACCCATATCAATTTAACAAATAAATGAGCCATCTGTCTATAAAGATAAAATTCCTGCCAAAAAGAAAACAGTCTGGCTCCATACCACAGCGGTTAAATGCAATGCAACAGGAACCAAATCCCACATGGCAGACTACAGTTTGAATCTTGGCCCTGGTGGCTTACAAAACACTCTGAGTATGTGTGTGTGCATGCTCTAAATGCTGATGGGATGGGAAAATGGAGGAGAAGGGACAGCAGTATGTCCATATCCTACTAGGGGGTCCTTTATCTCTCTCTCTAGCTCTCTCTCTATCCCCCTCTCATGTGCAAATGCATACATACCCACTGGCAAATTAAAGGAAGCAAATAAGCAAATGATACATAGAAAAAAATCTCTATAGCTTAATAGAGATATTAAAGAATGTGTCATTTTTTAGCCCTCATCATTGGAATAACATTGTTTACTTTAAAATATTTGACAGCTTTATTACTAACATGTGGTAAAATTGCATTCATATAAAATCAGTTAATTTCAATAAATTGTCAGCTATGACTGCCTCACTGAAATATACTTCTGAATCCAATATGAAGTGAAAAAATAAACAGACATTACATTATACAATACACAGTAGGCATCAAGTTTATTAAGACATTTAAAAAACCTCATATTGTTTACTCATTGCAAATATGTATATAGGCAGCATTGAGGACCTTGATGATCTTAGTCTGACCATCAAAAAATGTGTATAAGAAACTAAAGCTCTCAGAAAAATACTATTTGTGGTAAAATTAATACTTAAGTACCAAATATGCATGCCCTTGAATACTTTATATTATTCCTCAGTCAGTGTCATACAGCCATCAACAGATTTCTTTTTTCTTTTCCTTTTTTTTTTTTTTTTTTTTTTTGAGAGAGAGATTTTTGCTATAGGGCACGTGTGCTTGCCAGAGAGACAGAAAGCAAAAAATAACCTCCTGGGGTTAGGGATGGCCATGCCATAATCCATTCTCCTTCATTCTCCTCCTGGATCTTGGGCACCCACACACATGCACCCAGCATGAAAGCCACTGGGCCCAGGACTTGAACTGCAGTGAATTACATAGGAGTCCATGTGGCCTAACTACTACATCACCTGTTGGCCCCAACAGCTCTCATTTCGGTTGACTTGTTGTACATTGACAGAAATAGAATTTGGGAATGGGGAAAAGAAGGGAAGGAAATGGTACTAATGAGTAAAATCACTACCCCCTTGGGTAACATAATCTTTGAGATCCCAGCATACGCTTCCAGCCTAATCCTCATTTCCAATGGCAGTTACCCTGTAGTTGTGGCAGCCCGATGTCATTGCCTGAGCAGGTTACTATGTCTACCTGGTCCTTCAGTGATTCTTTCATTGTGGAAACTCATTTTCGTCATCCCTCTGTCTACTAAAATACTAATCACCCTTCAAGTTCCTTCTCAAATGCTCTTCCATTTTTCAGAATGAGAATTTGCTTCTAGTCTGAGGGCAATATGCTCAAATCTATATTAGAGCACCTTTTTCATTTTTCCCTCTAAGTCATTGTACTGTTCCCAAACACACGTCCTCAAAAGATGGTGCTATATTGTTAATAACAGTCTTTATAATCTTCACGCGCATATCATGATGTCTTACTCATTGGGGTTAATTAAAGCTTTTGAGTTGAGGTCCAGCCACAGTAGTGTGTGCTCACGGCTGCTGCATGGCAAGTTTGAAGCCATGTGGGAGGTCTTGATTTGACTCCTGGTCCACCCTTAAAAGCTATAATTCAAGCTGCATGAAAGGATGAAGCAAGAGGATTGCAGCATAGCAAGACCTGGCCGAAAAATACCATGTACACTCATGTGTGCACACACATTCATGTAAACACATACGCACCTCCAAATAAAATAAAATTTTAAAGAAACTTTGTTTTGAAATGAACAATGCCATATGTAAATATAGGTACGAAAACACAAACTACATTTTTCATTTTAATTGTTTAAAAATTACCTAACTGTGACTATTTTTTTTTCTCTTTTTTTTTTGAGAGATTTTCGCTAGAGGGCGCGTGCGCTCGCCAGACAGACAGAGAGAGACATTAGAGACAGAAAGCGAGAAATCACCCCCCAGGGGGGATGGTCACACCACAATGCCTTCTCCTCCATTCTCCTCTCGGGATCTTGGGCACGCACGCACACGCGCCCGGCGTGAGTTGTAAGCCACCGGGTCCGAGACGCGAACCGCGGTCGACTACATGGGAGTCCAGCGACATAGCCATTACGCTAACTGCTGGTTCCCCTAACTATGACTATTTTTGTAGTGCAATGCTAGAGCTGTGTAATTAAGACATAGACTACATGGCCCTGAAAGCCAAAAATATTTACTATCTGGTCCTTCAAATAAAGCACACACAGACCTGGAATAGAAGAGACAGTCAGTGGAAATTTCTCAGAATAAAAACAATATAGATGTTCCCAAACAACATCTACAAAGCATGAACACCAGACATATCTTATCCTTGTCAGCTTTTAAATATGCACATGCAGTTAGGAAAATGGTTGCTGTTTGGTCTTTTTTTATTTTATTTTATTTTTTAGGTTTTTGCCATAGGGCACATGCATTCTCCGACAGAGACAGTAAGAGAGAAAGCAAAAAATCTTCCCCCAAAGGGGATGGCCATGCCACAATCCCTTCTCTTCCATTCTCTTCCTAGAATTTTGGGCATGCATGCACATATGCCCATCATGATTTTCAAGCCACTGGGTCCAGTACTTAAACCATGGTTGGCCATGTGGGAGTCCAGCACCTTAACCACCACACCATCTGCTGGCCTGCTGTGTGGTCTCTTTTACTTTTAATATATGTTTATGTCTCTATCACTAGTTTGCAAGTTTGCCAGGAACAAGAAATGTTTGCCATTTTATCTGCAGGTCCTAAAATACTACATTAAAACAGAGCTCAATAAAAAGTTTTAGGACTGTTAGTACAGTGGTTAGGCTTTTGAAGAGGATGTTGGAATCCACAGGACTAACCAGGGTTCAAATCCTGGTCTCAGAGGCAAAACATGCATGTCCAAGATCCTAATGGAATCTCTCTCTTTCTCCTCTCTCTCATATGTGTGCACAAGCACTCTATCATGATAAAAAAATAGAATAAGGCTCTAAAATAACAAATACACTAAGGAAGAAACAGCATTAATTTTTCACTGATTTTAAAATAAATATTCAGACTATAAAGGCAACCAAAATGTGACCTAGACTGTAAGAATGTGAAATTCTTTTATTGACTTTTTGCCTTTTACTGTTTCTTCTTAATAAAATAATCCAACTTACAATATAATGCAGCCTGCCTGCTATCAAGGAATGGATTATGGGTTTAGAACACTTTGTAAAGGCCAGCATAGAGCAATTTTGGAGATGCTGGTGCTCAGTCAGATGTAAACCCCAGCAATGAGCATAATGATTACATTAAAATAGGAAACATCTAAAAGCATGTACCTCAGGAGGCTTTAAATATAAACAAAACAAAATCCATAGTTTTAAGAGAATAGAAACTTTGAAGAAGGGATCAGAACAAGTTAAATTCACTCAGGTTCTGGTTTAGGGCTCTGCTGCAATTGCAGCTGGTGTGTATGATTAAAACTCTGAGAAAAGCTGCTCTTTCCTGACCTGAAGAGCTAGGCAAGGGAGCCTGGAACAACCAGGCCTAACAGAAAGAAAGGGAAGAATTCTAGAAAGAAGAGAGCAAGAAAAGGGGTGTGTCATCATATCTGAGGGAATTCTGCCCAAGTCTCTGGCCAAAACTGAAAACTCAACGGGTACGGAATAATTCTAACAGTTAAGATTCAAGAAACTAATTTGATATTTGAACTGCTACCCATGACAAACAAGATAGAGTTTGTAATGTCAGTTTATACAAGTGAAACACTTGTTTAATAAATCACCACCTTGGAGCCAGCAGATGACATAGTGGTTAAGGCACTGAACTCCAACATGGTCAACCATGGTTCGAGTCCCAGACCTGGTGGTTTGTTTACTCACTTTCCCTCTCTGTTCTTTCTTTGTCTCTCCCTGATCAAATTAAATAATAATACAAATAAATATAATTAAATAAATAAGTCTTTTAAAAATAAAATAATAATAATAAAAATCCCCACCTTTGAAAAAATATAACAGAATATAGTCTTCACAATACAAATATTCACAATGTCCAGGACAAAAGTCAAAATTAATTGACAGAAAAAAATTAGAACAATATGAACACATAATGGGAAAAGATAATCAACAGATGGAAACTCTGAGATAATGCAGATAAGGATTTTAAAACTGCTATTCGGACCACCAGACGGTGTAATGGTTACCTGTCTGGACTCCCACATAGTCTACCGCAGTTAAAGTCCCAGATCTTGTAGCTTAAAGCTGGGAACGTGTGTGTGCATGCCCAAAATCCCAAGAGGAGAATATAAGAGAAAGAACTGTGGCATGGCCATCCCCACAGAGAGTAGTTTCTCGTTTTCTATCTTGCTCTCTGGTGAGCACACCCACCCTATAGCAAAAATCTCTCTTAAAAACAACAACAACTTACTATTACTAATTAAGCATAGTGAAGTAAAGAAAAATATGTTCATAATAAATGAAAAGTAAAAAGATAGGAAACTTTGGCAGAGACAATTTTTTTTTTTTTGAGATTTTCGCTATAGGATGTGTGTACTTGCCAGAGACAAAAAGCAAAAATTCACCTCCCCAAGGTGATGGCCACACGCCAACTTCTTCTCCTCCATTCTCCTCTCAGGATTTTGGGCACACATGCACATGTACCCAGCATGAGTTTCAAGCTACGAGGTCTGGGACGCGAATGACAGTCGACCATGTGGGAGTCTACCTCCTTAAACTATTATACCACTGGCTAGCTACTACAGAGACATTTTTTTTTTTTTTACAACACTTGATGATAGATCAATTGAAATTGTCAAATATAAAAAAATGTAAAATATATTGGGTTGTTGGAAAAGGCATGACACATTTTTACGTAGAAAAATATGTCATGACTTTTCTGATTACCCAGTATTATGAGACCTCATCATCTAACATATTGATAAATTGAAGTACAGAAAATAAAGGGGACAGAAAATAGGGCAGAAATAAAAATCCAAATAAAAAAGGGCAAAAACTGGTCAGAAAACATGGATTTCAGATTCAATAAGTTAAAATCCACATAGGTAAAATTTTAACATCTCCTGTGGAAAAAAAAACAAAGTTAATGGCCAGATCTTGAAAGCATCAAAACAACGGTACATGTAGCAAAACAATAATATGAAATTTTAAATGTTACAGAAACTAGGTAGGTAGAATGCAGTATATATATATTTTTTTGAGAGGTTTTTGCTATAGGGCGCATGCGCTCACCAGACGGACAGAGAGAGACAGAGACAGAAAGAGAGAAAGAAATCACCCACACAGGGGGGATGGCCGCACCACAATCCCTTTTCTTCCATTCTCCTCGGGATCTTGGGCATGCACGCACACACACCCAGCGTGAGTTTAGGCCACCAGGTCTGGGACTCGAACCATAGTCGACTACTTGGGAGTCCAGCAACATAGCCATTACGCTAATTGCCGGTCCCAGTATAATTTTAAATTATAGTAAAGAACTGTAATTTTAAAAAGAATTATGAAAAATTCTATATCCAGTGAGAATATGTTTCAAAAACTTAGGCAAGGAGCCGGCTGGTGGCATGATGGTTGAGGTATTAGACCCCCACATGGCCAACCGCAGTTTGAGTCTGGGACTTGACTACTTACTTTCTCACTTTCCCCTTCTCTCACTCTCTCTCTTTCTCTGTCTCTTTGATCAAATTAAAAAATAATAATAAATAACAATAAAAAATAAAATTAAATAAAGAAATATTTTTTTAAATTTAGGCAAAATAAAATTTTCAGAGAAGTAAAACTGATATAATTTATCAACGCAACTGAACTACGAGAAGTACTTAAGGAAATTATTTTTTTTTGAAAGAATTATTTATTTAATTTTATTTATTATTATTACTTTTCTATTTGCTAAAGGGCACATGTGCTCACCAGAGAGAGAGAAAAAGGGAAAATAAGACAGCAATGTGGGAGTCCAGCATCTTAATCACCATATCATCAATAGGCCCTCACTTAAGGAAATTCTTTAAGCTAAATAGACATGACACCAGAAACAAACAAGTAAGAATAAAAGAGCACAGCAAATAATAAATATGATAAAAAAATTTGTTCTAAATATTTAACAGTGTTTGAAACAAAAATTATAACATTGATTTATGGGATGTAGAATGTATGTTAAATATATATAATACATATGACCACTGCAGAACAAAATTAAAATACTGTGTGATGTTTAATAGTGTGGCAGTATATGTATTTTTTTATAATATACAGACTTGATATCTAATTTAAAAATTAATCAGAAGAAAACAAACTGTAATCATCCTATTTAAAATAAATTTTGCATATCCAAATAAGAAAATAATAATCCATGGCATAGAGAAATTTTAACTTTTTCAATTAGTTATTTTACCTTTAATAGCCTAGATTTACAGATAATTACCATTCTAAAGCCCCTGTATTACCTTTAATATCAGCTGAACACCAGAATTATTTTAAAAATTTATATTCTTACTCCATTTTTAAAAATAGTCTCACTATCATTATAAAGATGTATTTGAATTTGCTGTAGTGCTACTTACTATCTCATGTAAATGTAATGCTATATACTTTTTAAAACCTATTCTACACTTTAATCACTCTTTCTCTGAACTTTATCAGATTTGAAATAGTGATAACAATTGTGTTTGAAATGTTCAGATAGATCTTCAAACTTGGCTTTGAAAACTTCTCGAGGCATTGATTACATGATCCAAAACTATTATTTTATAGCACTGATGATTTCAAGAGTAAATTCATCAAAATTTTTATTAATTCTTATGAAATAAGAATTTTTGAATGGACATAAGTTTCTAAGAGTAGTTTTCTATAAATGTTTTCAAACTGCTACTATCTACAGCCAGATCATTTGCTTACTTAAAATTATTCCTAAGGAATACTCATTATTTTTATATTTAATTACATTTATAAGAAATTCAGGACCAGGGCTGGCAGGTGGTGTGGTGGTTAAGGGCGCTGGACTCCCAAATGGCCAACTGTGGTTTGTGTCCCAGAGCTGGAGGCTTGCTTTCTCACTTCCCCCCTTCTCTCTGTTCCTATATGGTCAAATTTAAATAAATAAATACATAATAAAGCTTAATAAAATAATAATAAAATAATTATTTTTAAAAAAAGAAATTCATGACCATTACTAAAATCAACAGTTTTCAATTAGTTATCCAGGCAATATTTTGCTTCTTCTGCCTATGTAGCTTGCATTATTAATATCACCATTTTACAGAGAAGGAAACTGAGATCATACAACTACCTGTATGACAGATCCAGGCTTCAAACCCATCTATTCTGACTCCAGAGATCGTAAACTCAGGTGATAGAGTCAAATGGTGATTGCTTATATGATATCTCAGTGTTAATGTGAATTGCCTCCATTTAATCTCTTGACTAGCCTATTAAAAAAAAAAAGCATTTTTTCCAAAAACACAAAAATTTCACCAATCTACTGTTAATTCTCATTTATCTGTATTTCAATTATTCCTTTTATGTATTCCCCCAGAAAATTTTTAAATGACCAGTCTCTGCCTAATATTTAAACATAGATCTAGATTAATTTTATATTCAAGTAAAATTCTCAAGGAACGCAAACAAATTGGAGCATTTGCTTGAGTCACCTTTTTTCCCTTTTTTATTATAATAATCAGCTTTTGGTATTTCATTGTTACTGAGCACAGTGGCAGAGCTTCTGAGATTGTCTAACTCCAAGGTGAGACAAGTGAAAAGACATAGAATAAGAGCCACAAACAAAAAAAGAGAAAATAGCAGATATTCTGACCATAAGTTATAGAATAAATAAATGTACGCTATGGAAAAATCTCTTTCCGAGTAAAAGGAAGTAACAGTGGAGAGGTACCATACTAAAGAAGAGATGTAAGGAATTCACAATTCACATGACACTGCAGTAGCTAAAGATTGGAAGCAAAATTTAAAATCACCAACTAACATAACTAGATACAAAGTCAACTTCAGTGACCAATGCTGATGAATGGACAAAGAAAATATTGTCCCTGCCCGATGACATACGATTCAGCCATAAAACAAAAAGGATTCCAATCATGTGAGGCAAAGTGGAGCAACCTGGCAGAAATAACGCTAAGTGAAATATTACAAGCTCTGAAAGACAATGAGTGTGTGTCCTTGCTTATTAGCAGAAGCTGAGAGACTTGATTGCATAGTAGTCGAGTATAATAATGGATACCAGAAGCTGGAAAGGCGAGGAGTGGGAAGAAGGCCTGGCAGAACTTGGCTAATGGATACAGAAGTGCATGTAAACAAGAGAAAGAGGTTTTAGAATGATATAGCACAGTAAAGAACATGAGTGGGAATTTAATAGTTACCTCCAAATAACCAGTAGAGTGAATTTCAAATGTGCATAACACAGATAATGATAAATTATCATTATGGAAGATGGTGGTTATGTTTATTTCCTTGACTTGATTATTATGCATTATATGTATATGCTTAGAAAATCTACACTGTACTCCACAAAAAGTACTATTATTTTATGTAAATTAGAAATTACAGTAAAAATTATTTAAAAAATAAAATAATGAAGCCTATGATAAAAATTGGGAGGAGGGGTGGATAGTGGTACAGTGGTAAAATGTGACACTCTGCAAAGCAGACCCTCATGGAAAAGTTCTACGTTTACATCTGAAGATCTCTTAGTATGGTAGAGATACAGATCTGGAGCTAGTCGAATCTGAGGGTGGACCCTGGTGTCAAGACCCTGCTTGGCAAGGGGCCGGCAGGTGGCATGGTAGTTAAGGGCGCTGGATTCCCAAATGGCCAACCGCAGTTCAAATCCTGGACCTGGCAGGCTTGCTTTCTCACTTTCCCTCTCTCTCAGTCTCTCACTCTCTTACTCTGTCTCTCTCTGGTAAAACTCAAATAAATTAATGAATAAATAAAGTTAAATTTTAAAAAATCTTAAAAATAAAATCCTGCTGGTGTCACTGTGTCTCTCTTCTCTCTCTCTCTCTCTCTGTCTCTCACACTCACTCACAGAAATAAATAAATAAATAAAAGTTTTCTGTGCTGTAGTTAGTGTTTGGTCCTATTTGTGAAGCTGAACTCTTTTCTATGATAAAGTTGGCTTATTTTTAGCAATTATTAAAAATATTAAATGCAGTATTTTGACAGAATCAGAAACAAAATAAACTAAACAAAATATGCAACTCCATCTTATATAAAGTTAATAATACCAAAATCATTAAGAAATGCACTGAACGCCTTTTTTTGAGTCACGGGTATTCTATGATAAGTTTCAGCAACAGGATCTGATTCACTTTTAAAACAATCATCCTATGAACTTAGCATCATTATTCCCCCTTTTAAGATTGAGACCTATTAGGGATCGAAAAAGTAAATTTCTCAAGATTTTATAGCCAGGGAGTGACTGACCCAGGACTCTAATCCACGTATGCAATATTTATGTAAACATTTTCAAACTAGCATGTAATATCTAAACGTTCACTTGCTTAAAGTGACTTCCAGGCAATAGCTGTATTTGAACATCTAATTGTATTTATACGAGAGAAGCATATTTCTCTTTTTTTTTCTTTTTGAGAGGTTTTTGCTATAGGGTGCGTGCGCTCGCCAGAAAAACAGAGAGAAAGAGAGAGACAGAAAGCAAGAAATCACCCCCCAGAGGGGATGGCCACACCACAATCCCTTCTCCTCCATTCTCCTATTGGGATCTTGGGCACACACGCACACGCGCCTGGCCTGAGTTTAAGCTGCCAGGTCCGGGACTTGAACCATTGTCGACTACATGGGAGTCCAGCAACATAGCCATTACACCAACTGCTGGTCCCAGAGAAGCAATTCTTATAAAAGTAACCAGCCTTTAGTCATGCCAGGCAATGTATTCAATATTATCTCTTTTTATATCATGTATAAAACCATCAGATATGGGCAGGCCTGGAGTTCATTCTTGCTCACTCATATACCTTAATCCTCTGTAGACAGTATTAAATAAGTGAAGTTATTAGTGAATGACTGAAAAATGAGTAAATGACTCCAGATTAACCTTAATGGCTAAAGAGTAGCTCATCAGAATTTTGTAGTCAGCCTGATTAAACAAGTGTTATTTGACAGCTGAAATCAATCCAGCCAAAAGCAAAAATATTTGGCTGTCTAATCTCTATACAGTATCGCCTTGTTTATATTTCACAGTTTCTATAGAGAAAAAAGAATAGGAGACTCCTTGGGGCTGGCAGGTGGCTTGGTGGTTAAGGGCACTGGACTCCCATATGGTCGATCACAGTTCAATTCCTGGACCTGGCGGTTTGGTTTCTCATTTTCTCTCGTTCTCACTTTCAGTTTCACTCTTTCTCTCACTCTGTCCCTCTCTGGTCAAATTAAAAGAAACAAATAAGTTAAATAAAATAATTTTTAAAAGATTATTTTAAAAAAGAGTAGGACAATCCTATTTATTATCTAGCAAGCATTGTTGAGAACCTGGGAACCCAATTAGGAGATGCTGGTGTGATGGTTTAGAATCACAAACATTTTGAAGACTGAATAAAATGAGATGTTATATGTTTGTACTTTACACTCTGGTGCTGGTTGAATCTGAATGTGTACCTGCTTGTGGGAGTGAGAGACAGAGAGAGAGATATATGGGCCCCTCCCCAGGGTTGGTCACACCACAATCCCCTCCCTCCGGCCCATCAGATGCTTGGCACTCATGCTCATGTTCAGCATATTGTTCAGGCTGAGCAGGCTAGGAATATGGTCACCATGTGGCATCAGCGTCCGCTGAGCAGCACATTATCACTGAACCAGTGAGCTGGCCCTAGACATTAGGATTCATAATATATAACTACCAGCCAAGATTCCACTTACCTAATAAAACACTTGGGAGAAATTAAAAACAAAGGAAAGAAGGATTTAAATGAATTCAAGACATTTACCAGACACGTCACCGTTGTGATCGTGAAATGGAGGTGACAGTCCAGTCTTCCCGTTTCTTATTGTCCAACCAAGTTGCAAACTCTGATCTTGTACCATATGACAGAGCCCATCCTCAAAGTCACATCTTTCATAATCCAAGCCTGATGAAAGAAAAAAGAAATGAGCTTTCATAACCTTATTTGACTTCATCGGAAATAGGACAATAGTAGAAAAAGAATGTTTAGCAACAAATGACAGAGAGCAATATAAAAATTATTTTTCATGAATTTAAGTCTATCTTATTAATGCAAGCCTTTTTTGCATATAACATTCTAATAAATGAACAAAACAAAAACCCTTATGCTCAAATAGAAAGAATACCTCAGAAGATCGAAGACCTAATCTTAATTTTGGCTCTTATTGACTGTTTTCACAAAATCATTCAACCACAGCAAGCCCTTTTCTTTGCTTGTATGATTAAAGTAATAATATCTCCCCTGTTTCCCTCAAAGGACTGTCATGAGAATATAATGACTTAATATATAGTAAATATAATACAGGTCAGGGGCTAGCAGGTGGCATGGTGCTTAAGGGCGCTGGACTCCTACATGGCCGACCGTGGCTTGAGTCCTGGACCTAGTGGCTTCCTTTCTCACTTTCTCTCTCTCTCTCTCTCTCACTTTGTCTCTCTCTGGTCAAGTTAAAATAAATAAAGTTAAATAAAATAATTATTTGAAAAGCAATTTAAAATATATAATACAACTTGTAAAACATAAGAAAGTGTATTAAAGATGCATCTTCAGTTCAACCTCAGTCTTCATGCCATCTCAGTTTATCAGAACTTCAGGTCTGAGTGGACCAAAGCGCAGATGGATTTGGATTGAAACTCACCCATCCGTGGCCGTGATGTGCCCCTGAGACTAAGCACAGAACCTCACTGTTGAATCTCCATGTTTGTAGAAACCTTTATGCTTTCATCACTACAAAGGCATTTCTGTCTCTCTCTTTTTCAGAGTTTAGTGATCAAGAGGCTATGGAGAAGCAGAAGGATTCGAGCACTTGGTTCACAGTAGTCACCTATGTCACCAGTATCTGTGAATGTCACATTCTAAAACTATGTGACCTCCACCCCAAGCAGCCCTTCCTGGGTTACAGTCCTGAGCAATGGTGGAGATTGGTTTGACCAGTTCTTTTTCCTTGCTAATTGCGTTCGCCATGGTAGGAGTAAATATTCTGGTTGCCAGACAGTGCTTGATATCTCAGTCTCGAGAACATAAGTTTTATTCAATCCCATTGTCATTAAAAACTATTATTTATTAGTAATATATATGGTGCACTCTCTTGGGATCATCCTTACAATTACTTAGTTGATGTCTGTTTACAATGTTCTTTGTTCTTTTTAATTCATAATGATGATGATTTCTAGAAGTGTTAGAACTAGAAAAAAGAACTAAATAAAACGTTTTTCCATCTGAAACATAACTTTTTAAATTATTTAATTTTATTTATTATTAAATTTTTCTATAGACCACATGTGCTCACCAGAGAGAGAAAAGTGAGAAAGCAAGCCACCTGGTCTGGGGCTTGAACCACAGTTGGTCATGTGGGAGTTCAGTACCTCAACCACATTACTAATGTGTATTTATTAATTTTATTTCTAGATCCTTAATTTGGAAAAATGTTGCCAACCAGTTGTCTTTTATAATAAGAGAATCCTCATTGCTACATGTTTTTGAGGTAATTTGGCTTGTGCTAGGCATTCCCCTTTACAGTAGTTTATTTCTAATAAAACTTCCCATGAAGCTGGCATTTTCTCCCATTTTAAAGACAAGACAGCTTAGACGATGTCTTATAGGCATTAAGTAGCTTGCCCAAGATAGAACAGCTAGTGAGCAGTGGAGTCAAAACTGAACTTTTTTTTTTTTTTTTTTTTTTTTTTTGGAGAAGTTTTTGCTGTAGGGTGCATATGGTCAACAGGAAGACAGAAACAGAGACAAGAAAGATAGAAATCACCCCCAAGGGGGAATGGCCATGCCACAATCCCTTCTCCTCCATTCTCCTCTCAAGATCTTGGGCTTGCAAGCACACACACCCAGCATAAATTTAAGCCATCACTGGGCCCTGGATTCGAACCATGGTCAACTACATGGGAGTCCAGTGACATAGCCATTACTCCAACTGCTGGTCCCGTTTGTTTTGCTTTTGACTCCAGAACTATAGTTTAAACTCTGTTCTAAACCCTAATAGTTAATCCACTATCCAATTTTTCTGTAAAGGCCTAGAATTAAAGATCTGTTGGAGCTCTTAGCCTGAGAAAACCGGTATTTCCAGAATTAGTTGATTTTGTACTATTGTATCTAAAATTAATAGCGTAATGGCTATGTCACTGGACTCCCATGTAGTCAACTGCGGTTTGAGTCCCAGACCCGGTGGCTTAAACTCATGCCAGGCACGTGTGCGTGCGTGCCCAAGATCCTGAGAGGAGAATGGAGGAGAAGGGATTGCAGCATGGCCATCCCCCCTGGGGGGTGATTTCTGGCTTTCTGTCTCTCTGTCTCTCTCTGTCTGTCTGGCGAGTGCATGTACCCTATACCAAAAACCTCTCCAAAAAAATAAAAAAGAAAAGAAATGTTATTGGTCTATGAATGATAATATAGTTAAATTTACCATTTCCCTAAGGTCTTTGAAATATTTAGAATAGCTATAACTATCCCAATTATTACTTTATATATACCTAGTGATCCAGAGAATCCAGTTCAACAAAAAAATAAGTAAAATCAGGTATTCACGTATGTACAAAGGAGTCTTCAAGAAGTTCATAAAAAATACATATTATAGAGATCAGAAGGAGGCATAGTTTTTAAGGTGCTGGACTCCCACATGGTTGACCATGGTTTAAATCCCAGACTCAGTAGCTTGAAATTCACATCGGGTGCATGTTCATGTGTGCTCAAAATCCTGAGAGGAGAATGGAGGAGAAGGGATTGCTGCTGCATAGCCATTCCCTCTGGGGTGGGAAGTCATTCCTCACTGTTTCTCTGGAGAGTGCATGAGTCCTATAGCAAAACATTTCTATCTCAAAAAATATATATATTATACAACAAACTATGAACAGTTTTCCATTTTTTTTCATTAAAATAAATTCACATGCTAACTCCATTTTCCATGAACTTTCTGAAGTCCCCGTGTGTGTGTGTGTGTGTGTGTGCGCGCGCGTGCGCGCGTGTGTGTGTGTGAAGGGGGTTTTGTGTGTGTGTGTGTGTGTGTGTGTGTGACTCAGTCAGCTCTGAATGTGCTACAGAAATGTGGATTCATTTTCAGGTTTCCCTTAGTTGCCAAAATTTTCACAACAATCTGTGATTATAAAATATTCTAGACTATTTTATTGCATTTCAGCGATTACGTATATGAAACACACACACATTCTCATAGGTGTCAAATGTTCTTAAAATCCCAAGAGATTACCCTGCAGTACAATTACTTAGTTGAAGTCTGTTTACAATGTTCTTTGCTCTTTTTAATACACAGGATAATGATGATTTCTAGAAGTGTTAGAACTAGAAAAAAGAGCTAAATAAAACATTTTTTCCCTCTGAATCGTCTCAACAGGAGGTCTTTTTGTTGTAAAATGAATCTAATGAGCACACAATTTCAGCTCTTGTTTAAAAAAAATAGCAATCTTGAACTTCTAATAACTATTGGATTATTCAAAACACATCTAAAATGTTCTGAGTATTCATCTTTTCCCCAGGAGAGAATTGTACATTTTAAATCAATGGAATAATTTTCCTTGAGTTGTGGCTGGATTGCCCTTTAATTTCATATGCCATACAGATATAGTCAATATTGAAAATTTTTGCCAAAATTAAATCTGTCACCATGTAGAGTACTGCTACCCCAGTCATCACTAAGTTTGTGTGGACCAAAGCCAGTCAGACAGCATAAGGGACAACGAGGTGTGGCATACAAGTCTTATCAGCATAGTCTAAATTGCTGGGCTTTTGAACATGTCCAACCCATACTTTTCTTTTTACTTTTACAGTCACAAAGGTCATAGACACTCCAGTCAAAGAGGAAGAGCACTTCCATGTTGTGTTTTAAACTTTGCTTGGAAGGCACAATTATCTCTAAAATTAATGTTTGCAGTGCCAGATTCTCCCGGTAAAGAATCAGTGGGGACCAGCAAATGGCGTAATGGTTACGTTGCTGGACTCCCACAGAGTTGACTGCGGTTCAAGTCCCAGATAGGATGACTTAAGACTCAAACCAGGCGCATGTGTGTGTGTGCCCAAGATCATGAGAGAGGAATGGAAGAGAAGGGACTATGGTGTGGCCATCCCTCCTGGGGGTGATTTCTCACTTTATGTCTCCCTGTGTCTCTCTCAGGTGACCGCACACACTCGATAGCAGACATCTCTCTTAAAAAAAAAAAAAAAAAAAAAAACTCGGGGGGGACCAGCAGTTAGCGTAATGGTTATGTCGCTGAACTCCCATGTAGCTGACCATGGTTCAAGTACTGGACCTGGTGGCTTAAACTCACGCCAGGCACATGTGCATGCATGCCCAAGATCCTGAGAGCAGAATGGAGGAGAAGGGATTGCGGCGTGGTCATCCCCCCTGGGGGGTGATTTCTCGCTTCCTATCTCTCTATCTCTCTCTGTCTTTCTGGCGAGCGCATGCACCCTATACCAAAAAACCTCTCAAAAAAAAAAAAAAAAAAAAACAAACAAAAAAAAACTCTGAAGAATTCCTCAAGACTCAATCCTTAGGCATGCTTCTGAAGGAAACGAAATATAATTAAGTTGTAACTGTGATAACAGTCATAGCAAAGAAATCACTCCAATGTTCCATATCATGAAGCATTTTCCCATGATGCTGAAGAGTTCATTATGTTAAGGTAATGTCTTTCTGTTCCAGGTTTGTTACATGTATTATCCTTTTTTGAGAGAAGCTATGTAAATGACTTTATAGAGTCATAACATTTTACACAATTTATGTTATCATTTTGGAAAATTATTTCTACATGGATACAACATATAAAAACACTTTCATACTAAATTACTTCCCTAGGACCATCAGAGGGCATAATGGTTATGTTGCTGAACTCCCACATGGCTGACCACAGTTTGAGTTCCAGACCTGAAGGTTTGAAACTCGTGCCAGGCATGTGTCTGTGCATGTCTACAAACCTGAGAGGAAAATGGAGAAGGGATTGTGGTGTGGCTGCATCCCCTGTGAGGGGGTAATTTCTTGCTGTCTGTCTCTCTCAGTCTCTCTGGCAAGTGCACACACCCTATAGCAAAAAGATCTTTCTAAACAAAAAAATAAAAAAAGAAAGAAAGAAAGAAAGAAAGAAAGAAAGAAAGAAAGAAAGAAAGAAAGAAAGAAATTACTACCCTTTTTCTCAATAAGCATAAAAATTAATGGCCAGTTCAAGAAAAGGATAAAATGAATCCAAAATATTCCAATAAAGGAAAAGTAAAATTGAATAATTATCGAGAGTAAATGATGGTAAAAGATGCTATTATTTGGTACGGCGATTTATAAGTATTGATTATTTCTTATCAGGAAAATGTTATCTTTCACACTGAACTAATGTTAATTATTTTTATTAAGTCAGAAACAGGGAAAATGGGCCAGCTGGTGGCAGGGTGGTTAAGGTGGTTGGATCACACATGATCAATTGCACGGTCTGATCCAGGATCAGGAGGCTTGAGAAACACACCACACTGGGCATATGTGTATGTGCCCCAAATCCCAAAAGGTGAAATCAAGGAAGAGGCACTGAGACGTGGCCACCCTCCATAGGGGGTGTCTTCTCACTACCCCCAACCCTTACAGGCACCGACTAGCAAATTAAAAAAAAAGAAAAAAGAAACAGGAAAAACCCTAACTCACAGAAGTACATTACAGCAAACAGAATGAACACTTCCATAGCTTACACCAGAGTCATCCAATATTACTTATGCTGGATTTTCGTCATACAGTTCCTTTATCCTCAGTCCCTGAGAACAGCCTTGGTAAGAATCATATCACTGATATTTACAGTCTTGGTTCATTTTCTGTTCTTGTAACAGAATGCTTGAGATTGGATGGCTTGGAAAGAGAAAAGTTTCATTGTGGCTCTCAGTTCTGGGGGCTGGGAACTCCAAGATGCAACAGCCACATCAGGGCAAATGGCATCACATGACAAAAGTGCATACAACCGTGGCAGACAGGTACATGCAAAAGAGGCAACACACGAGGTGCAGCCTGATTAATAACAACTCACTTGTAAGAACTAATTCATTCTCCTGAGAACTAACCCAGTTTTACAAGACATTAATCCATTTTAACAACTTGGCACCTCCCATTAGGCCCCACCTCCCAAGCCTCAGCCTCAGTTTTGATGGGGACAAACCATATGCAAACCATACCAATTACTCTGTCAAGGAGAAAATAATTATCAAACCAGGTTTCGACTTTGACATGGTCTCAAGGTTAGTAACCTTCCAAGGAAGCCTCTGGTGTTTGTAGGTTTCTGACAATTTCTGCAGGAACAGTAAGAAAGTTGTAGCATTCGGTTCAGATTGCAACTCCAGTAGCAAATGTTATAAATGGTCATTGATGTATTATAAATGTTGCATAGCTGTTTACATATAAAATTCTCTATTCCAGAGTAGCAGCCATGGCCAGAAGATCTAAGGATCTTTTTTCTTTCTTTTTTTTTTTTTTGGAGAGGTTTTCGCTATAGGGCGCATGCGCTCACCAGACAGACAGAGACAGACAGAGAGATAGAAAGCGAGAAATCATCCCCCAGGGGGGATGGCACATTAAAGATATTTTTATTAAAATTATGATTACATTGTGTTAGAGCAAGACCCAGTTGTCTTCTTCCTTGAAATAGTTGACACAGAATTCTAATAGAAGCAGTATCAAAATGCTTGTCATGTAATATAAAGTAAATTCCAAAAGAAATAAATCCCTTCTCCTCCATTCTCCTCTCGGGATCTTGGGCACGCACGCACACACGCCTGGCGTGAGTTTTAAGCCACCGGGTCCGGGATGCGAACCGCGGTCGACTATGTGGGAGTCCAGCGACATAGCCATTACGCTAACTGCTGGTTCCCCTAAGGATCTTTTTTATTCCAGTAGTTTCTATAAGGATGAATCCAGGCCCCTAAATGGAAAGCAATATCTCCTGCTTAGACAAATTTTCCATTAAATAAACTAACTCATGAAGAAATGAACTCTTGTCACATTTTCCCTTAATAAGTTTTCAATTTCCCTAAAAAATAAGTAACTTTTTTCTTCCAAATTCACTCAAGCATTGTAAGACTTACCCACTGGAAAGTCACAAGTATTTCTAAAGAGTACAGAACATTATATTCTATTCATATTTCTTAGATGCAAATTTTCTTAAAAGCTGTGTTCACAAAGTTTTTGCCTTCATACATATGACAACTTCCAAACAGAGGGTAAGTCTTTCCTTATAATTTTTAGACAAGTCTAGTGTCAACATACATGTATAGAAATTACATTTATTTATAAACACCTTTGTTTATACATAGAAAATACACCTGGGATGACAGGCATGGCAGGAATTCTATCTACGTATGTACAGCAGCTTCAGAAGAGATTTTACTACCGGAAAAAACAGTTCACGATTTCATGTTGCAAAGTGTTTTTGATATTTTTAAGAGAAAAATCACAACCTGATATTTTCTATTTTCCTTCTTGGATGATACCACTTTGCACAGTTGAGCCACAGAAGAGGAGCAGGCTGCAATGCAAGAATGAGTAGGTCCATCCAATTCCAAGGTCCAAAGAAACAGAGCAGCAGACAATCCCTCCAATCATTCATTCAGAAAGTCAATAAACCAGTGATCAGCCTTTCTAATATTTATTGACTCGAAGCGGGTAACTGACTTCTAGAAATAGGAGAACCAGATAAAGGTTCTGATGGAATGGAGCTAACATTTTGCTCTTCCATGATTGGCCCCAAAATATTAGAGAAATTGCAGCTCTGGAAAGGTGGTATCATTTCATAGAGAGAGGCTTAACTTCATCCTGGCCTTCCTAAGCTCACCGTAATTTTTATAGGACTTCTTTTCTTGGAATTGTGATAGGAAACCCTCTGGGATGGGTAATAATCAGCTTTCAGTCAAGTCCTGGTCTCTCTCTGGGAAAAAAATTCACTGTCCAGCCAACATTCAGAGATGTGGAGAGTTCTTTGCGTAGTGCTTTCATATTTTTGCAGACTAGAAGCACTGCCACATTGGCACAATGTCACACTCAAAGATGAAAGAAAAATTCACATTACATATCGTTCGTCTTTTCTTTCCTATTCCCATTTCCTATTAGGAACAAAAACAGTCCACAATTGTGAAACAATTCTAGACGTCAAAATATATTAAAGAAAATGATTCATGGTGCCCAACTATGTATCTCAGAATCCAAGTCATCCAACCATTGCCAAGACTGAAGAACTGCTAATGGTGTTATTTGACATGAAAAGTATTTTACGAAGACTGTTTTCAAAACAAGAGAAGAAATATTACAGACACTCATGTCTCCCTTCCAAAACAATGCCCAGTTAAAAGTCTTCCTGAAGCTTACCCCAAGAAGCAAAATAAAGTTCAGCAGTCTTTTAAGAAAAATAGTGTTAGAAAAAGGAGAAAAGTTTTCAGGAAAACAATAAAAGACCTTGTATGTATGAGAGGGTCTTTACAAAGTTCATGAAGAAACTATGTGTGCTTTTCAGAAAGTTTTATACCAGAGTAAACTTGTATGTTAACTCAATTTTCCACAAGCTTTTTGAAGCCCTTGCATATGTTTAATTATAGTCAATGATAAAACTCTAAACAGAAATTTATACTATTTTATCATCAAAGTACGTATTTGTCACTTCTATTTGTTATCCCCTGCTCACTGGAAATTTTTCAAGATCTACATGGGTAAAATTTTAACAAGGGGGACCAGCAGATGGCATAATGTTTATGTTGCTGGATTCCCACAGTTCGAGTCTAGACCCAGCAGCTTTAAACTCAGGCCATGTGTGTGGGTGTCCAAAACCCTGAGAGGAGACTGAAAGAGAAGGACTGCAGTGTGGCCAACCCCCCTGCGGTGGGGGAGTGATTTCTCACTTTCTGTCTCTCTGTCTCTCCAGCCGAGTACACATGCCCTACAGCAAAAATCTCTTAAAAAAAAAAAAAAACTTAACGAGGAATTTGTAAATTCATTTCTTTACTGAAAAGAGGTATATCTTTGTTAAAATATTCAAAGCTTCGTGATTTTGTGATTACAATATTTTCACCTCCCTTCTCCTTGAGTCTGGTAAGTTATATCCTCTGGTTTTGAATGCACTGATCTCTCCTAGGCATCTCTCAGAAGTCTTTACCGTAAATGCTGACACTGGTGTGCAGTTCTACGGATGTTTTACTCTATCCTTGTCCTAGTGAAATCTTGTACCTTTAGATCACTATTATATTCCATTCTCACAGGTACTTTCTTTTCCAGTTCACCTTAACAGAAGTATCATACAATTTGTGCAATTCATATATGTCAGATCAGAAAGTTTTGGGGTCAATAAAAATGTATAAAGAAAATCGCATATATAGTTGTCCCTCCCTTTTCAGCCAATGTGCTTTCTACAATTGCAATTACCCACAATCCATTGCTTCCTAAAAATGAATATTATACAATAAAATACTTTGAATAGAAAGACCACATTCACATAACTGTTACTATAGTGTAGTAGTAAAATTGTTCTATTTTTCTATTAGTTATTGTGGTTAATCTCTCACTGTTCCTTAAGTTAATCATTTAAACTTTCCCATAGGCATGTGCATGCAGGAAAAAAACATAAGCTATATAGGTTTCAGTATTCTCCATGGTTTCAGAAACCCATTTGAGATCTTGCAAAATACCCCTCAAGAATGGGAGAAATCTACTGTACTCAAATTTTATTGAAAAGAAGCACAGGTTGGAATAGATTCATGTACATACTGTGCTATCAGTAACTAACATGCCACAAAGTGTGAATATTTGTTAAAAAGTAAATGAATACATAAATAAATAATAAATACATAAAAATGACTAATGAACCTGTTTGCTTACATATGTTTAGCATATTTTATATTATCCTCTAAAGTTGTCCAATGCATAAAAACCAAATTTTCTACACACTGCTCCACACTCTTGAGGTTTCTCCTCTTCCAAACATACTAGGGATAAAACCGTCAGCCTAACTCTTTGGTCACCATTTAATAACTACTAAACGGACTTGGGCTCTTGACCTCCAGGCTTAGGACCCCACCTTCTTCACATTTATAAAGTGATTCAAGGAACTGAGAAGAGCTTAAGGATGCTACTCCTCTAAGATACCACAGTTCTACAATTAGGACTGTATCACTGGAAAGACCAAAGGATGCAGAGATGTTCATGCAAATGGTACTGAATCTGTAAATGCAATAAACTTAACTGATATCTGCTAATTTTTTTTAATAAAACAACTCATTCAGTGTGCTTAGCTGTTACATAAAGTAACAGAAAACATCATAGGATGTAAAATTATAGGACTTACAGAGACAAGGACTGAGTAAAAATTTCAGAATATTTTAGATGCTTTTGATTAAGTCTGAATCTAGACACTAGAATCCTCTTTGATCATTTTTTTTTTTTTTTATTATTATTTTTTGAGAGGTTTTTGCTATAGGGCACGTGCACTCACCAGACAGAGAGGGAGAGACAGAGAGACAGAAAGCGAGAAATCACCCCCCGGGGGGATGGCCACACCGCAATCCCTTCTCCTCCGTACTCCTCTGGGGATCTTGGGCACACACGCACACATGCCCAGCGTGAGTTTTAAGCCACTGGGTCCGGGACGCGAACCGCGGTTGACTACTTGGGAGTCCAGCAACATAGCCATTACACTAACTGCTGGTCCCTGGTCATTTTTTTTTTTTTAAGAGAGAATTTTTGCTTTACAGCATGTACACTCACCAGAGAGACAGAGACAGACAGAAAGTGAGAAATCACTACCCAGGGGGGATGGCCATAACACAATACCCTCTCATCCATTTTTCTCTCAGGATTTTGGGCACGCATGCACACACACCTGCCTTGAGTTTCACACTGCCAGGTCTAGGACTTGAACCACAGTGAGCCGTGTGGGGTTTCTGCAATGTAATCATTACACCATCTGTTGGTTCCCCTCTTTGGTCATTTTTAAAACTGGAACCAGTTGAGGGGCCAGCAGGTGACATGGCGGTCAAGGCACTGGATTCTTACATGCCTGACCTCATTTGATTCCTGAACCTGGCAGCTTGCTCTCGTCCTATTTCTTTTTTTGGTGAACACATACGCCCTGTAACAAATTTTAAAGTAATAATAATAATAATCAAAATTAAATAAATAATTCTTTTTTAAAATGTAATTTTAAAAAAAAAATGAAAAATAAACCGGAACCCAGGAATAAGAAACTATTCCTTTCTAAAGGCAAATAGAAAATTTTATCTAACCTGAGAAAAATGGAGATTTTCCTAGATCTGTCTGAAAATTAGGACCTAAAACCCACCTTTCAGAATTAAAAATATGATTTCTCATAGATTCAGTTTTCAATCCCCAATGCAGACACAGGGGCAGGGTCTTTGCTGTGACTTCCCAGTTCTACTTCTCCACATTCACGCCTGTGACATCTGGAAGAACTTACAGATTTAGTTCCATGACCAGAAAAACAATCAAACATAGATCTTTAGTCTTCTTATCAAATAAGATAGTCATGCAGAGCTCATTTTCAACTAGTCTTTTATCTAGTCTCTTTCCATCTCTCCTCACCATGCTCTCACATGTGCATGGAAATCACAGTTGGCCTGTATTAGCAGTTGGTCTATATCATCAATTCTGCACCCATGGAGTCTACCTCTTACAGATGAAAAATGTGCAATTGTTGCAGACATGTACTATGTTGTAGACAGGCCGGTGGTGGCTCTATCTGTATTAAACATTTACGGACTATTTTTCTTTTTATTATGCCCTAAACAATACACTGTAAGAACTATTTAGGGGGCTGGCAGGTGGCGTGATGGTTAAAGGTGCTAGATTCCCACATGGCCAACCATGGTTCCAGTTCTGGATCTGGCAACTTGCTTTCTCACTTTCCCCTTTTCTCTCTCTGTGTCTCTCTGGTCAAATTTAAAATAATAACAAATGGAATTAAATAACATTTTTTTAAAAAGAATTATTTAGATAGCATTCACATTGTATTAGGCATCATAGTAATATAAAGATTATTTAAAGTGTACGGAAGATGCCCCTAGACTACATGCAAAGACTACTTCAATTTATATAAGAAACAGCATCTGCAGATTGTGGTACCCACACAGGGTTCAGGAACCGATCCCCTGCAGATACCAAGTGACAACTGTACTAACTCTCCTTCCAGGGTTCTGACTCCTTCCATACAAACTTACAGAGAAAATGTCACATTCCTCCTGCACAATGTACAGTCCAGTTTTGACAAAACCTCAAAATCTTCAGGGTACAACACTTTGGTGACAAATTTTGAAATAGTTTACATTTTTTTTAATTGCTAGAGGGTACATGTGTTTGAGAGAGCAAGACACATAGACAAAGAGAGAGACAGAGAGAGAGCAAATTTGCTAATGGAGTGAAGTCATACTGCAATCTTTTCCTTCCATTCCTCCACCTGTCAGGATTCTGCACACACACGGACAGGTGCCCAGCATGTTTTTCAAGCTATTAGGGCCAGGGTTTGAACCACTGTCAGCCATATGGGATCTGGATCCATTAACCACTAAGCTATAGGATCAGCTATAATTTTTAAAATTTTTTTAAATTTTAACTAGGTTTTCTTTTCTTCACCTGTTAGCACATAACTTCTCTTTGGTCATTGTGTCTAAAAAGGTAGAACTATATATTGGAATGGAAAGAGAAAGAAATATTGTTCAATTTGACCAAAAATTGGCTCATAAATAGCTAAAAGGAAGTCCAAATTTCACAAGGCATAGACGTAATGTCATGAGATTGATTTGGCAAAATCACAGTGGGAGAGCTCAGCAGCCTCACTGGAAGGCTGGAGAAGGGGAAGGTGACCAAGAGGAGAAGAAGACAGAGGAAGGAACAACCTCACGGTGGCAAACTGGAGGGAGGCAGGGAAAGCCAGAAAAAATGATCTGACTGCCAGAACCCTCTTGAAAAGGAACTGTGGTTAGCCTCATATGATGACCAACCAACTACGAGATCAGTGTCAAGGAACAGCAGGAAAAAAAGCCAAAAGCTTTGGATGAGCTGTTTTCAAAGGAAAGCAGCACAGAGGCGCCACAGAAGCTCTCCTCACTGCTGAGAGACAAGGTCCACCCGTGACAAGCAGTGTGTCAAGCAGGAGACTCACCGAAACAGAGCAGCTGTGGATGCTGGTGTGTGCAGGTGTGCACACGTATACACACAAAAACACACACACAGGCACCCAGATACTCTGCTCCAACACAAAATAAGAAAACTGCACTATTGACCCCCAGGTGCACAGTTGGGCTGGAGAAGGGAGAGTACAAGGCCCTGAATGTGGATGGGACTGAATAATGCAAGAATTTGCCTCTGCCAAACGACCATTTTTCTTGCTGATATTGTCTACTTTTGCCAAAAAAACTGACATATTACTTGGCTTGCAGATTCTGTTTTCTTTTTTTTAGTATTTTTTTTCATTTCATTTTCTTTTATACATTCAATCACATTATTATTTGGCTTACAAAATGGATATTTAAACAGGTGAACATTTCTCCTTTGTACAGTTAATAAAGCTACAAAATATCTTCTACAGATAATACCACATTTCTTTTTGCCATTAATGCTTTGCCTCCCTATTTTTCCTCTAAATGTCCTTCCTCAGACCCTCCTCTTTCACACACACTGTATCTGGTATTTACATCTATATACTGTATTTCTGTATCCTTTAGTCAATTAGTTTCAGTCACGGAGTGTAGACACGCAGTGTATGTTAAGTGGGGACATACAATGCCTCTCCTTCATAGCCTGGCTTGCTTCACTCAGCAGTAAATCCTCCATATTCATCTACTTCCTGTCAAAAGCCAGGGTTTTCTTGTTTTTCTATGGCTGAATAGTATTCCATTGAGTATACGTGCCACAGTTTTTCTATCCATTCATCTGTTCATGGGCATTTGGGTTGTTTCCATGACTTAGCAATTGTGAATTGTGCCACAATAAACATTGATGTGCAAGCACTTTTCCAACTAAGTATTCTTCTGTCCTTTGGGTGGATACCAAGGAGTGGGATTGCTGGATCATATGGTAGTTCTGTTTGTAGATTTTTTTTTTTTTTGAGAGGTTTTTGCTATAGGGAGCGTGCGCTCGCCAGACAGACAGAGAGACAGAGAGACAGAAAGCGAGAAATCGCCCCCCAGGGGGGATGGCCATGCCACAATCTCTTCTCCTCCATTCTCCTCTCGGGATCCTGGGCACGCACGCACACACACCTGGCGTGAGTTTTAAGCCACCAGGTCCGGGACGCGAACCACGGTCAACTACGTGGAAGTCCAGTGACATAGCCATTACGCTAACTGCTGGTCCCTGTTTGTAGATTTTTGAGGAATCTCCAAATTGTTCTCCACAGTGGCTGGACCAATTTACTCAGTTTTCTTACACTGATTACAAAATAACCTCTGCAACTCCCCCCCCCCAAAAAAAAGAAAAAACACTTTTTACGAGTTTTTTAAAAAAGAAAAGATAAATAGCATAAAAGAATCCTGTTAAGTGGTCAACATGCCTAATATTACATAGCTCTAATTTCTAGGAAAAAAAAATAGCTAATAGGAAGGCCCTTTACTAGATCACTTTAAAGTTGAAGTTTATTCTGATTGTAAAAGCAATACATGCTATTTTGAAAAAGTTGACAACATAAAGTTACACAAAAAAGAAAAGTCATGTGTAACCTCAACACGTAAGAGATAATTTCAGGTAGTATTTATATGCAATGCCATACTACATTTTTAAGCACATACATTGATCAGCAGTCATGATTTTATACCATGAATATTTTTGTTTTTAAAACAGCATTGAAAATGATGACAGATGGATTCACAGATGTGTCATAATTTAAACAGTAATTTACTATCATAAAATTAGGTCATTTCCAATTTCTACCATATTAAACAATGTTGTAAGATGTTTTGCATGAATTCTAATTGTTTCTTAGAATTATCTCCTGTGAGTGAAATGAATAATCCGAGGGCATAACCACTTTAAAAATCTTTATGTATATACAAAAGTACTATTCAAAAACATGTAAGTTTATAATAATCCTGCCTGCAATATAAAATTGTTCCTTTTCTCATATACTTCCCAGCAATGGATATTTTAACACGTACATATCATTAATTTTTAAATGTTGGCATTTTTTTGTTTCCTACTATGATTTATGATTAATGGTGATGCTGATCACTTTATCAAATGTAGCCATTTCTTTTTGTTTGTTTATTGCCTTTTGGGAACTTTAACCCATATTTCTGTGAGAAGGCATCTTACCTTTGTTTTATTCACCTGATAATGACTTATTTGTCAGACACAGCATATTTCTTTCATTTCATTTGTGATGTTTTTGATACACTGAAGCTTTTCTTTTAAATATTCTAATTTACTGTTTTATTTTCTTATTATTTAACATATTAAAGACTTTTCCTGTTCCAATAGGAGTGAATGCTTCACCATTATGCAACAAAATTCTTTTGAGGATTTATTATACATCAAAGCAAAGAGAAAGTTCCTCTGACTTTTCAAAACTGTCAGAAAAAAACAAAGCTGATTGTCAGGAACGATAAAACTATGGCTTCATTTTTAACATTTAGCATTTTATCTTTAGATATTTTTGTTCTATGAAGCAGAGAAGAAATTTATTTTATAAAATTGACTCTTTTTCCTTTGTTGTATAAACATAAATATATTCAGTATTACACGGTGGTTAGTACCAAGGATTCTAGAATACAGTGGAATGGGTTATAAATTCTAGCTCTTTCACTGAATAGCCATATATTTCTTTGTTAGCACTTCATTTTACTTAATCTGAACCTTATTTTTCTGAGCTATCAAATAAAAACAATGATCCAACTAATTTAATGTTTTAAGATTAAGTGAGACTCAGACAAGAAGCCATTTTAAAACTGAGGTGTGTCCTGGCGTGTTCAGGGAAGCTCTGCTCTAAACTCCATCTCCTGGACTCCTGAAATACTCAGACAAGGGAGAGCAACCTCTGTCTTCTCCCTGTCTCTGGCTGTCTATCTTGCACCCTCTTTCTCTTTAATTTTTTTTTTTTAATTTTTCAACCACTTCTCCACACCGTGGGCCTTTTCTTTCACTTGCTAATTACAAAATCCATTTTAAAGCTGAGGTATGTCCTGGTGTGTTCCCATGTAGTGTTTCATTTTTTACATATAAAAAAAATTTTTTTCCTCTTTGTTGGTAGTATTTTTCTAGTTTTTTTTTTTCCTTTTTCCTTATTTTTTTAATCTTCTTTCCCACTCTAAGCTTCACTCTCCACACACTGACTGTCTAGATAGGCCTAGTTGCACAGGAGCCAAGCATCTGAATACTGTTAGAGTCATTGTAATCCTCATAGTTTATTGAACCTCCTACTTTAATGAAAACACTTCTTTTTATAAATCTGAGCTCCTAACCTTTCTGTGGATATCACATTGCAAAGCACAGTGGAGGATAGATTTTGTCACAGAATGACCAGAAACAACCGCAGAGGCACAAAAAACATGAGAAATCAAGAAAATATCTCCCCCCTAAGAGAAAAGAACCATCCCTTATCATCCACAATAGTATAGTAGATCTCATGGAAATGTCCGATAGAGAATTCAAAATATTCATAGTGACAAAACTAAACAAGATGCAAGAGCTGAGAGATAATAAACTCAGGAAGATGCAGGAGAAAAAGAGACAATGAGTTCAAGGAGATGTTGAAGTTCTTTCATGATCTGAAAGAGGAAATACACACCATAAAAAAGAATCGAATGGAGCTATTAGAGATGAAGGATGTCATTCAGGAAATCAAAACCTCCCTCGAAAGTATTAAAAGCAGATTAGTCCATGCAGAAAATTGAATCTCCGATGTTGAAGGCAAAACTTCTGATCTAGAAAAACAACCAAAAAAAACTGTGAAAATAACCTCCCAAAATGAGAATACTATACAAGAAATACTAGACACCATTAAGCACCCAAACTTCCAGATAATCGATATCCCAGAAGGTGAGAAAACTAATAAGGGTATTGATAATCTATTCCATGAAATCTTGGAAGAAAACTTTCCAAATCTAGAAAGACTTTCAAATATCCAGACCCAAGACATACAAAGTACCCCTAATAGAATCAATCCAAGAAGATCTTCTCCAAGGTACTTCTCCAGACTGGCCAAATCTACAGATAAAGACAAAATACTAAAATTGGCAAGAGAGAAACATCAGGTTACTTATAAAGATTATCCAATCAGGTTAACCTCAGACCTCTCATCAGAAACAATGTGAGCAAGGAAAGAATGGGAAAATATATTCAAAGCATTAAGTAAAAAACAGTTTCAACCAAGAATACTATACCTGGCAAAATTATCTTTCATATGAAAAGAAAGGATAAAAACATTCTCCGGTAAACAAGACCTGAAAGAATTTGCCAATAGCAGACCCACTCCTCAAGAAGTTCTAAAAAGGAGTGTTCTACCAGGAAAACTAAAGACACATAAAGAAAATTAGAGAACAAAAGGCAACCAAGAGAATGACTAATTTAATGCTAGGGACAAGAAATATCAATAATAACGTTGAATGTTAACTTCCAGTGTTTAAACATAAAGATTGGACCACAGTAACACTGCATATTCAACAGAAGAGTGTTTGAACCTAAGACTGAAATTGTGAAATAGAATTTTATGACTTTTGAATAAAACATTACTGATTTTTTTTTGAAGAGGTTTTTGCTATAGGGCACGTGTGCTCGCCAGACAGACAGAGAGAGACAGAGAGACAAAAAGTGAGAAATCACTCCCCAGGGGTGATGGCCACGCCACAATCACTTCTCCTCCATTCTCCTCTCCAGATCTTGGGCACACACGCACATGCGCCCAGCGTAAGTTTTAAGTCACCGGGTCTGGGTCACTAACCGCGGTCAACTATGTGGGAGTCCAGCGACATAGCCATTACGCTAACTGTTGGTCGCACTGATTTCTTTTTTTTTTTACTATGCTTTGTTTTCCCAATTTAAACATTTTACTTTCTTTTGAATTGTTGATAGTTTCAGAAATTTGTTTAAATATTTTTCCTGTTTGTTTCTTTAAATGGAAACATAAACTTTTCTTCCTTCCTGACCCCTCTTGAATTGGAATTATTTGGGAGTATTCTTATTTTGTGGCAGAAGGCTTATTTGCATAAGTTCAATAATGCTTATTGCATTGAATCAGAAATTGGAATACTCATTATTGGACAGGAGTTTGACTGGAATGTCATATCTGAAGATTAATCAGGAAACTATGGAACTAAGGTGGATCTCAAGTAAGCCAACAGAGCTCTTAGAAAGATGGCCTGAAAGTATAAATAGTTCTGCCTGGCAGAGACGATTAGAGAAGATATATGAAAGAATTTATAACATACAACAACCTGGACTTTTCCAGCCCAGCATTGTAATCAGTAGAAATTGCAAAAAGAGCAACCACACCAGAGGATTATCTTGAGAAAGACTTTGAAGGAAGAAAAAGAGACTGACCTTTGCCAGCAGAGGGTATATCACAGAATACTTGGTATGCAGGGCTGAACTGAGAAGGTTTATGTGTGACTAGTGTTTGCTTTTCTACAATTGAGTAGTTGACATGTAAATATTTTCTCAAAAATATTTAAAACCATACTGTCTCTGTTGTTATAGAGTCACAAACAAAATTATACAAAATTATAGGAAATATTTTGAACATTACCTTTAAAATTCAGTATTCTGAAATTTTGAAAGTTGCTTATTAATTGTCAAGAACAATGGAGTAGAAGCAAAAAAATTTTGATATGCAAAGTAAATGTTTGTGAAAAATGTAAAAATAAATAAATGGAAAATAAAAAAATTATATATTCACCAAGAAAAAAGATTAAATGAGATACTGCATGTAAATCGCTTAATAGTGCTTGACATAATAAGTATTATACACAGATTAACTGAAATTATTATTATCTATCATACTTCTCCAACCAATTTGGAATGCCATCATTATTTATGAAATACAATACAGATATACTTAATATTTCTAACAATCATATTTTGTCTTAATAATAAATTTTTATGTTAGTAGAGTTTATGTGGTATACTATTGTAAATCTATTTATGAAACTGCTTTCCCTTATTAATCTGTATCTTTTCTTCCTTTCTAGCTATTGTTATTTATTTTTCTTGCAAATATTTTATTCTCTTCCAAAGTTTATCCTGGTTATATTTTTCATTAGAATGGAATTAACATCTAAATTGAATCCATGAAAATGTACCTTTTTTACATTACTGAAGCATTTCATTAAGAAGCATAGTCGTAAGTATTTTTCTGTATATTACAATTTTTTTCTAGTTTTTCAAGGAGGCTTTACATATTTATTATTAGATTTTTTTAAGTTTATTTGTCTCTTTTATAAGAGAAAGAGAGAGAGGCATACTGAACAGGGTTTCATACCACGATAGCTCCCCTACACCTAAGCTTTTCAGTCGGTCACAGTCATGGATATGTATGTACACATGCCTAGTGAGTTAAGATCAATCTGGGAACAGAATCCTGGTCTTCCATATGGCTTCCACCATTGCAGAACATTGCATTACTACTGCACCACCACATCTGGGTCATACTATTCCTATATATATAATTCTATTGTGCTGTAAACTGAATGTGTGTGTTTTCTGAAAATTCATATACTGAAGTTCTAATCCTCAATGAGATGGTATTTGGAAGTAGAGCCTTTGGGAGGTAATTGAGTCATGAGGATAGAACATTCATGATGGCATTAGTACCCTTATATGAAAAGAGATTAAGAATGATCATCTCTCTTCCATGTGTGGATAAAGTAAAAAAAAATTAGCCATTTGCTATTTAAGACCCCAGTCTATAGTATTTGTGATAGAGCATTGAACTGAGACATGTTGCTATTATTAATAGAATTAAGTACTTCATTAGTTGTTTTCTGACAAAGCACATAAAACATTTAGTATCCAAAGTAGTAGTAATATAAATATACTTGAAATACCACATTTCTCTCTATTAATGCTTTAGCTATAAATACTTCATTGAGAAAATAACTTTTGAAAGTAGTTGGCCTTTATGTCATCCTGTTTTTTTTTTTTTTTTTTTTTTGCAAGTTTTTTTTCTATAGGGCCCATGCATACACTCTCCAGTGACACAGAGAAAGACAGCATGAGGGAAAGTGAGAAATGAACGCCTCGGGGGGATGGCCACAACACCATTCCTTCTTCGCTCACCTGGGATTTTGGGTGGACATACACACAAGGTCAGCATGCGTATGTCATCCTATTAAAGTATGTACTTAATGCATCTAGTTAAATACTATTACCGCTCAGCTTTTGAGAATGTACTTTGAAGGTAATTTCCACATGTTTGAGATAAAAGTTTAAACTTACATGAGGTAAATAAATGTTGAAAATTGTCATTCCTAAATTCAAAACAGAAAATAGGTAAAACCGAAAAACTTTACAATATATCCCAACAAATAATATATGTAAAAAAAGATTCCTATTCCCAGGGCCAGAGGCTGGCATGGCAGTAAAATGCAACACCCTGCAAGGCAGACCCACAAGGAAGGTTTGTCAGTTCCCATCTGGAGACCTCCCTTAATATGCAGGGTACATGCATACCTGTGATCTGGAGCTGGGTGAGGCTAGGACTGGGTCATGGTATCAACAGCCTATCAGGGATGTCGTCGATCTGTCTCTCTCTGCCCTTCTCATTTAGATAAAAATAAATAATTATTTTAAAAGAGAGATGTGTGCTATATGGCATGTGCACTCACTGGGGACACAGAGAGAGACAGAGAGAGAGGAAGTGAGAAACCATCACTTGGGGGGATAGGCCTACCAAAATCCCCTCTCCTCCATTCTCCTCTCAGGATTCTGGGCAGGTGCACACATGTGCCCAGAGTGAGTTTCAAGTCACTTGATCCGGGTTTCAAACCCCAGTCAACCATGTGGGAGTCTAGTGCCTTACCACTATACCACGTGCTAGAGTCATAAATAACTTAAAAAAAAATACATTACAGGCTAGCTGGTGGCATGGTGGTTAAGCAACTAGATCCCACATGACTGACTGATTTTCCAGTTCAAGTCCCAGACCAGGCAACTTGAAAAACACACTGAATATGTGTGTGTGCATGCCCAAAATCCAGAAAAGAGAATGAAAATGAAGGAACTGTAGCATGGTCATCACTGTAGCATGATTACTCACTTTTCTATCTCTTTCTCTCTCTCTCTTTCCAGTGAGTGTCCATGCCCTATAGCAAAAACTAAAAGGGAAAACAAAACAAAATGAAAGAAAACAAAAATGAAACAAAACAAAACAGAAATAAATAAATAAAAGTTTCCTACCCCATATAATAGTACTAAAATAATGGCAGATTAACAATATATTAGGTCATCTAAAAAGTCATGACATATTTTCTGTGCAGAAATATGTCATGACTTTTCTGATGACCCAATATTTTTCTCTTTTGAATCAACATAAATTTGACTTTAAAAATAAATGTATGGAACAGATCATTTCAATACTAAATTTAGGTATGGAACAATAATCATCAAAGAATGTTTTCTGAAATTTTAATTAACTCAATTATTCAGTGATAGGGATTCCTTGTATGGGATACATCTCCACAATACAATAATAGTAATAGTATATTTTATAATAGTCTTATTGATTTATATCTAAATAATAGCAATAAAAATATTACTTCTCTCTTTACTATTAAATAAAAATAAAGCAAAGTCTTTGTACATCAAGTAATTTTGAGCAATTGCTACGAGAAAACCTAGACTATTTCTGTAGTTAGTATAATGGCTCTAGTATTATAAATATAAGTGAATAAAAAGTAAAAAAGAAAAGTAGGTTTAAGAGGCATGTTGGCAGGACTAGCAGTTGGCGTAATGGCCATGTCGCTGAACTCCCATGTGATTGACTGTGGTTCAAGTCAAGGGGGGATTGCCATGCCACAATCCCTTCTCCTCCATTCTCCTCTCGGGATCTTGGGCACGCACGCACACGTGCCCAGAGTGACTACGTGGGAGTCCAGCGACATAGCCAGCACGCTAACTGCTGGTCCCTCAGTATAGTCTTCTTTAAGAAGTTCAGGGATATACAGTGTTTGTCTTTCATACACTGGCTTGTTCACATTGCATTAAATCTTCTATATTCATCCACTTTAAGTCAAATGGCAGGGTCTCATTTTACCTTATGGCTAAGTAGTAATCCATAATATATATGTGCCACAACTTTTCAGTCCATTCATTAGTTTTGGGGATTTGTGCTGCAGAGATGTACAATGATTGTAAATAGCAATAACAACAAAAAAGTTCAGGAAGCTCAAAGAAAACACAAGTACAAAATTAAATAAAACCTGGAAAATATTTCATGAGCAAATGGAGAAGAAATAGCAACAACAGAAAAAAAAAATGAAGAAATAGAAATCCTAACAATAAAAATCCACAACTTAACTGAAAAAAAAATCATTTGAAAGCCAGAACAGTAGACTTTTTCAAGCAGAATAAAGAATCAGTAAGCTCAAAGATAAGACATGTAAAATTATCCAGACAGAAAAGTTAATAATTAATTAACTAATTAATTCATTAAAGAAGGGAGTTGAATGGTAGTGAAATAGTAAAATGTGATGTTCTGGGAGGCTGAAACATACGAAAGGTTCAAGTTCATGTCAATAGGCTTCCCTGAGTACACAGGGCACACACAACCCATGATCCATGCATGGGTAAATCTGGCTAAATCTAGGGGTGGATCAGTATCAAGATCTTATTGGAGATGCTCTCTCTGCTCTCTTCTCCCTCTCTCATACAATAAATCAATAGATAAATTTTTAAAAAATAAAATTCATTAAAAAAAGAATGCCTATGCCAATTATGGGACAATGTTATGAGAACAATCACATAATAGAATTTTTGCAAGAAAATCATGAAAATGGCCCAGAAAAATTATGCAAAAATTTTAAAAGTGCAGAAAGACAACACCCAAATATAAGAAGCTAAGATCACAAATCAAATGTAACCTAAAGAAGAGTCACCAAGACATATCATAATCAAACTGTCAAAAATCAGTGTCAAAGAATACTGAAAGCGGCAACAAATTCAAAACCTATCCCACTCAAGAGAGTCCCAATACAGCCAGCAGCAGATTGCTCAGCAGAAATATACAGGCCAGGGGAGAGTAAGATGATATACTGAGTTTTGAAGGAAATAAAACCGACAAGACTACTTTACCCAGAAAAATTTTCCTTTAGAAATGAGAGAGAAATAAACTTTCCCAGACAAACAAAACATATCACCTTTGGGCAGGCTTGCTGTACAGTGATTGCTAAAGAGAGTTTCTTAAGCTGAAATGACAAACTGTTAATTAATAACAAAAAACATGAGAGTAAAAACTTTAATGATATAAGTAACACATAGTCATCCTAAGACTACTATACTATAACACTGTAAAGATGGTGTAAAAAGCAATTTCATCACCTACTTTAAAGGTTAAAAAAAGAAAAATTATTAGAAGCCATTGCTAAGTGA